>CM030011.1:70229413-72629413 GCA_017639485.1 Pluvialis apricaria | reverse complement strand
AGACTGGCATTCCTGACCATAAATGACACTCTGGTACCGAACATGGTTATTCCCAGGTTTACTGGAGGCCTATATCCAAAAGGAAAACAGTATCCGTATCCTAAGGTAAGATGAGTGTGAGTGCAGCCCCCACCTCCTCTTCCTTGTTCAGTGATCGTATCCAACCATATGTAAGGAGTGTTTCCAGACAGTAACAGATGCTGATTTTGTTCATGTTGCTTTTCAGGAAATATTAATTACATTTTTGTTTCAACAGACTGTAGTACCTTTTGCTGGAAAGAAACTATTGGGTGAGGGAACAGCAGACAGTTTCATAGTAATTTCATCATTGATAAATGGCTGGTAAAATCAATCCACCACTCCTGAGAGAAGGGCAATATGTTTGAAGGACTGCACAGAAAAAAGGATACTGTCACAACTGCACTGGAGTCATACACGCTGTGTGCAGAGTGCAGGGAGTTGTATAGATCTCAGTAAATTATACTGTTATTAATAAATGTGAAAGACTGGCCTTGGATAAGATAAGGCACAGTAAAATCTTTTCCTAGCCATCAAAATGAGAAAAAAAAATATATAAGAAAATAGAGCTATGATTGAGTTTCAGAAGATTTAGAGAAGGGTTTTTAGATTCCTGTTGGAAAGTGACAGAGCAGCCCAGGCAGGGATAATGTCTGAAATCACTCCTCATTTTCTGGGGATTTCCTGATTAGGTGCCTCCCTAGCTGTCAGTTTTCTGCTGAGCTCCAGCACTGGTATTATCTTCCAAGTTATCAGTTTATCCATCCCTTGCGTACGGTTTCAAAAAGCCTGAGTTCCTTTCTGACAGGGTATGTAGGTCCATATACATGGCACTCCTTTGACATTTCGAAGGAAGTTCATTGAGGGCTTTAGAAACTATTACTGTTACCATATTCTTGCTACTGGTTTTTTTGGAGATGACCCTTTATTCTTAATGTGGAGGGACAGTTAGACAGTGCCAGGTACTAAGAAACAATAACATGCATGATGTAAATATAATGTGTTTGTGCTATGAAGTAATACTCTGAAATAATGAATTAACAGCATTTTTAGAGGTAGTTTACATACTTGCATTGCAAAAGACCTTGAGTGACAAAGCAAAGAAAAAAATAAGGAATATTTTTAAAGTCAGCTTTGTAAACAAGAAATGAAAAATTCCATTTCATTAGCAATTCAGCATAAAAGTGATACACAATACAACTTCAGTAATTTCATTAAAGAAAAAACATTATCTTTATTTAATGTCTCCTTTTAATGCCAATTTAGCTACCCATTAAACATCATTAATTGGTAATGAAGCTTGTGGTATAGCAACAGAGATGAAAAAAAAAGGTTTTGTCTTTATTATAGAATGAAATTATTGGAGAAAATTATATCCATGATTAAAAAATAAAATGAAACCCACAGGTGTTTGTGAATACTGGAACACACATATCTGTGTACATGTCATATATGGAGACTGTATTCTTAAAAAAAAAATATTAAAAAGGAAGTTTAAATTTTGTTAAATACATTGAGAACAAAGTAAGATTTCAATGTAAAAGGTTCTCGCACTACTGTACAAACGTTTGAGGTATTATACAACATTTATGCTATTTAGCTTGCCGTGAGGACCCTGAGCGGTTGGAGGAGTTGTGGCTGTTCGCTGTTGAGGGAGATATGTGGATGTGAGAGTTTTCTGCTCAGGTAGAAAAACCACCTTCAGCTGCCCGAGTCCACTGCAGGCTGGGGGAGCGTTAAGTGTTCACCCCGCTGACCGCGGCACCTCCCCAGCCATAGGGCAGACCTCGTATTGAGCTAGAAGCCACTGCTGTAGAGCTCTAGCTCAGACCTATCTGTGCAGCAGGGTAGGGCGCACCGTGGATATTCATAGCAGAGACAGTAGGTTGGGGCAGTACAGCCCTGAATGGAGACCAGCTCAGGCTGGCAGCCCGCCATGGGCACTGCCCTGCCACAGAGACCCCTCTGCTATGTCCGGAGCAGGGCTGGTGATTCCAGAGCTGGGGTAATTCTGCGTTTCGTGTTCAGGAGCTGGCACGGATCTGGCCATGCCTGCAGTGAAGGCATGCTTTGGAGTGTCTCTCTACATCTCGTGCTCATGCTGGATAGTAATTACTCATGGCAGCCCTCCCAGGGAGAGTACTTGAATACCACTATGCAGTCAATGTACAGTCCAAAGGATATAAGGAAACTGCACTTGTGTCCTAAGGACTTGATCTTTCAGTGGTTTTCTTCCAGTTTTGCATTTGTGTAAGCTATGTTCATGCAAAGGATACTTTTGAAAGACCACATTGCTTTTGAGGTGAATGTAAATGTATATAATAAAAATAGTAATTCCAGGAGTCTAATTAAACCCATTTTCAAAACTTTTTTTTAGCACTAGTAAAAATACATAAATGTCACTTTCTTGTCCCCCGTACCACTCAGAAATGAGTGGATGCAGCATTCAGACTATGTTTTGAGATATTTCCAATTTCTAAAGGGAATTTGTGGGTGTATTTCAGCCAAGCTATTTTGCATTTCTAAATACCCTTGTGAAGAGCCAGATATACAACTTTGTAGTTTATTGTGATTAAATCTGTAGAATCAGGGATGTTACTTTATCCTTCCAATATTAAACAGGAGTCAGCCCCCTTGAGAGACACGCTTTTCAGCCCCTGTATCCCAAGGCTGCGATATAGTGTTGTGTGACTCCTGTCACTTACATGAAAAAGAAGCTTAAATATGATATGGCTGGGACAAGGATGTGGGACCAGTCACCAGCCCTGGAGAGCCTTGCCATCTGTCTTCAGTCCTTTTTCTTCATCTCGGGAACCTCCCTTAGTGACGAGCCATGTTACTCGGAGAAGGACAAATCCCAGCTTCCTGCCGATCCTTAGGATTTATCAGACCTTTCCCAGTGGATATATATCAAACCGCCATTTTATTCCTCTTTAGCAACACGAAGAATTTTGTTTCTCGTAGAGCTGGCCTGCCAAAGCAGCTGGGTCCTGAACAGGGCCAAAAACAGAGGTTTCCATCTCAGCAAGTCAGGGAAGGAAGCCTGGGGGACAACAGTAAAGAAAGAGGAGGAAGAGGAGGAATGTTATCCCAGATATAGGACAGCTTTTTGGAAGAAGGAACAATAGTGTCTGGAAAAGGCTTTGCTGGAGGCTGGGTTTAACAGCTGGTTTAGGAACCGGCTGCGTTTTTGCAGCTGGCTTTACTGAACTGGGCCAAACCACTTCTAGTGTTGGTCTCTTGCTCTGCACAGGAAGGTCTGCCATCGGTAAAGGGCAGTGAGAAAATTACTCAATTAATACTTAATTTTTTAAACTATGTAATTTATATGGCTGTGAAATTCTTTTTTTAAGATTTTTACGCTGTAATAATTTCTCAGTATTATAAATATACTGAGTTATGTTAATGAGTGATTCTATTTAACTGTCATTGATTCGGTGCCTCTAAAGCTCCTATTTTCTTTTTTCAAAGGCAGGTCAAACAAACCCAACAGTAAAGCTGTTTGTAGTTAATTTGTATGGACCAGCACATACACTGGAACTGATGCCACCTGACAGCTTTAAATCAAGGTATATGATTTCATTGTTGTGAAACTCATGTTTAATTTAACCCGACTGTCTCTCAGGCTAATGCTTGCCTTTTTACATCAGCAAAACACTTATCTTTGACTGGAATGCACTTGATCTCTGTCCCCATGACTGAACGTAATGATGATAAAATAAAATACAGCTGTATTGGATTGATGCTCCTCTTAAAAATCACAGGGATCCAAGATTTGCTTATGTCTGATGTCCTGAGTAGCTCAAATTTGCTTGAAATATATGAAATTAAGAATCCTAAGCTATGGTCAAAGGGGCTGAACATTGCCCTGGTTCTGAGGTTGCTACTGCTTCCACTCCCAGCCTTTCCTCACTGTCTGCCAACTTGTTGCTTTCAGTTTCTGAAATGAGACTGCAGAATACAGAAGTGCGTTACAAACGCACAGAACACGTAATCAGGGTGTTCCCTTGTTTAGAGAGAAAAATTCTGAACTTTTCAAATCCAGTAGGTTACAGAAAGTTTCTTTTCTCGTCATGGCTGACAGATGCAGTGGGATGACAGAAGGTGAGATGCAATGCCACTAGGTCACATAGCCTAAGAAGGGCTCTGCTGCATTTTCGAGGAGAACCTGCTTCAGAACTTCTGAGCTAATTTAACAGTTCCTTTGACTTTGGGGCTGAAGAACTGAGGTCTGGTTGCAACTGGTGACCCTCCTGCTAGAGTTACTACCTTAAGCTGAGCTTCTGATTACCTGTCCTCACTTGAGATGCATTGAAAATTTTGTTTAAAGGCAAGAAAATTTTCATCCCTTCCCATATGCATATTCCAGTTTGCAGAATTGCAGTTGTATTGATTAAATCCCCATCGTGGTTTAAATGCACACGCTAAAGATCTTGTAACCCTAAATTATGATATAATATAGGTAATAATAACAATAAAAGAGTAACCACAATCCAGATCTGGCTGCAGTCTAAGGGCCAGGGACATGCAAATTCCTCTTTTCACTCAAGGCATTTTCGGATGTGGAAGAACGTAGAAAGGATTGGCAACCATAAAGCTACCTCTAGCTAAAAAAAAATCTCTGAATATAGTTGTTGGTTTTGCAGTTCCTACAAAACCCAAAAAGATTTTTTGGTAATTGTTCCTAAAACAATCAAGATGTTAACACAGGCACCGTTTCACAACCATTGCAACTGATTTTAAGCTGACGTAGCGCTCTTCTACGCAAATTGAGGCACCCTAATTTATTGCAGGAATAACTTAATAGTGAATTATGCCTTTGTCGTGGTTATTTATGTCAGTTGGAATGCATACTGATTGTTAGTGAAAGGAGTGATTTTGAATGATTTGTGCTTTTGGAAGTATTTTCTTTCTGTTGATGGGCCACCACTGAAAAACATAATAAAATCTCCTTCTGCTTACTAACCCTTCATTAATTTAAGTGATAGTGTAAGATCTGAAAGAGATTCCTTGCCATTGAGATTAGCATCTTAACTCTCTTAGACAACATTAAAATTGTCCTTTAAATGTCAGAAGTTGTGAAGAAGTGAAATGAGAAAGCAATGTGTAAGTCCCCAAGAAAAAAAATATCTTGAAAATGTTCATATGTTATGGTTTCACCCTAGATTTTTCAGATTCATTGTTCCTTCCCAGCAAATTGAAAATAAAAGTGAATCGAATGAATATCGGTATCTTAAAACCTTTTTTGCATCTTGAAGCTGAAGGCTAGCAATAGCTCAATTTGTGGTATTTCTTTTGTGAGCCTTAAGGTGCATCTTTGCCAGATTTTTGAGTCCTTGATAAAGATATTGTCGCTGTTTAATTGAAATAATAGTCATGTTTAAAATTCTATTTTGCTGCTGTATCAGAAGACTGAGTAAAACTATTTAAACCTGGAAAAAAGTTAGTTTCATCTTAATTTTAGCTATTAAAGTATAATGTCCATGCTGTAAAATTTAGGAAAATTGTATAGTTGTGAGCCAAGTATACTGTAAATCTTGTATTCTGATTTGAGTAGCAGTCAGTCATCACACTGGTCATCAATCCATACGTACCTCTCTCCATATATCTATGTATATACAGCTATGAAGAATTACCTTTGAACAGGCCTTTCTAGAGTAGAAATCTTTGGAGTTTGTAATGGTTGGGAAGGTTTTTTTAAAGTATTAACTTTTTGAATAAAAGTAGTAGCTACTTTTAGCGGTCAGTTTTTTTCAGTGCCTTTCTAATCAGTTCCTTATGGAGTCATCAGTAAATAGGTCATGGGAGTCTTTCAGAATTAGATTGAATGGGACACTATCATATATAGTTTTATGGATCTTTCAAGGCAGAAACATTTTGGAAATACATATTGTACAAGTCATAACCAACTGCTATTACAGGAGAGATTCACTCCTACGCAGAGAAACCACACAAATGGGTAGGGAATGGGGTTTCTGTTATTTATAACCGTAAAAAGTAACATTCAGATTCTCAGCTCTTCCCAGATTGCATGTAGTGCAGGACCTCTGAAGACAGAAAACTGTTTCTCTGATATTTAGGGCATCTGGGAACTTGATGTAAGATTGAGTAAATTCAATGTTTTGCCTTCATTTACTTCTTGCAGTGATTCTATAAAGATGCTTGGTAATACTTCCTAAGTTTTCTTCAGGTTATTCTGATACAAAGATAGCAGTAACAGTTATAAAGTTACTCCTGAAATTTTTATTTTGTGGAAAAAATTTACCATCTATTGTGCACGGTTAATGCCATGAAGACTGACAGTATTCCTTTAAACATGTGGTTGTATTCAAATGTATGCAATGTATGCAATTACTGCTTCCCCCTTGGTGTTTCTACTCCACGTGTACAATTATAGTATGTTTTCTTCAGTGGAAAACATAATTTTGTACTGAAGAGTTTTTTCTCTTTAGTCTTAGAAAGCCATTACATATGTATGATGAAATATGTGTGCGTTCTACTCTATAGAAGGATCTGGACAGGCTGGATTGATGGGCCAAGGCCAATGGTATGAGGTTCAACAAGGCCAAGTGCCGGGTCCTGCACTTGGGTCACAACAACCCTATGCAGCATTGCAGGCTTGGGGAAGGGTGGCTGGAAAGGTGCCTGGCGGAGAAGGACCTCGGAGTGTTCATTGACAGCCAGCTGAATATGAGCCAGCGGTGTGCCCAGGTGGCCAAGAAGGCCAACAGCATCCTGGCCTGCATCAGGAATAGTGTGGTGAGCAGGACTAAGGAAGTGATTGTCCCACTGTACTCGGCACTGGTGAGGCCGTGTTTTGAGTACTGTGTTCAGTTTTGGGCCCCTCACCACAAGAAGGACGTTGAGGTTCTGCAGCGTATCCAGAGAATGGCAACCAAGCTGGTGAGGGGTCTGGAGCACATGTCTTACGAGGAGAGGCTGAGGGGACTGGGACTGTTCAGCCTGGAGAAAAGGAGGCTGAGGGGAGACCTTATCGCTCTCTACAACTACCTGAAAGGAGGTTGTAGCCAGGTGGGGATGGATCTCTTCTCCCAAGTAACAAGAGACAGGACAAGAGGAAATGGCCTTAAGTTACCCCAGGGAAGGTTTAAATTGGATATGTATTGCCCCTCTACTCCGCTCTTGTGAGACCCCACCTGGGGTACTGCATCCAGCTCTTGAGCCCCTGACATAAGAAGGACATGGACCTGTTGGAACGGGTCCAGAGGAGGGCCACGAGGATGATCCAAGGGCTGGACCCCCTCTGCTACAAGGACAGGCTGAGAGAGTTGGGGCTGTTCAGCCTGGAGAAGAGAAGGCTCCGGAGAGACCTTATTGCGGCCTTCCAGTACCTAAAGGGGGCCTACAGGAGAAATGGGGAAGGACTTTTTAAAAGGGTGTGTAGTGATAGGACGAGGGGGAATGGCTTTAAACTGAAAGAGGGCAGGTTTAGATTAAATATTAGGAAGAAATTTTTCACTTTGAGGGTGGTAAGACACTGGCCCAGGTTGCCCAGAGAAGTTGTTGAGGCCTCATCCCTGGAGGTGTTCAAGGCCAGGCTGGACGTGGCCTTGGGCAACCTGGTCTGGTGGGAGGTGTCCCTGCCCATGGCAGGGGGGTTGGAACTCGATGATCTTTAAGGTGCCTTCCAACCTAAAACCATTCTATGATTCTGTATAAGGAAAAAATTCTTCACAGAAAGGGTTATCAAGCATTGGACCAGGCTGCCCAGGGAAGTGCTGGAATAACCATCCCTGGATGTATTTAAAGACGGGTAGACGTGGTGCTTAGGGACATGGTTTAGTGGTGGTTTTGGCAGTGTTATGTTAATGGTTGGATCTTAAAGGTCCCTTCCAACCTAGACGATTGTATGATTCTATGATTCATACACTGCTAGCTCCTAAAGTTCCAGTTGGAAAGCCAATAGTCGTCATCTGCTGCAAATCTTGAAGAAGTGATATGGTGTGCACGCGGTCAGTTCAAAGCACTCTAACTTAGGACACCTGAAGAATCTTGTAACTGGTGATATTAAGACATAAGGTAGTAATATGATATTAAGAAATTATGTAGGCTGATTTTTCAAAACCCATGATTGAATTTAGACCTGTCAGGCAGAGAAAATTCATTTCTTTTCCAAAGTAGAAATGGCTAAGACAGAGAAAAAGTGAAATAACACATGAAAGAAGTTGCAGTTCAGTTATTAGAGTAGAGCTGTGCTTCTATACATGATGAAAAGATTTTTCTGCTAGAACCGTGTATTGGATCTTGAAAGTCTCAAAGTGGGGGTCATCCACTGCTTTCCCCATTCTCAGCCACAGTGAGCAGGCTGCATTGGCTCTGCACAGTTTCCAGCCAATGCTGACTATGTAGTTTTAAAACACACTATAAGAAATTAAGTCAGTCCTTTTTCTTACTTTTTCCAATAGTATTTAAATGCCTGAAAAAATGCTAGATGTCCACATTCTCATTTCATATATACCTGCTTTTAAAGAGACTGGAATATACAGTCAGACCCTTTTGAATTTGTATGACAAATTTAAATATTTTTTACTGATTTTAAGTAATCTTTTGTAATGGAACTGAAAACACTTAAGAAATTGAGTTTGCATAAATTCAAATAATGCTCTTAGAAGCCTCATCAATGTTTTTCTTATCCACGCATTTCCAAATCAACAAAATCATTTGGGTATTTCTGTGCTTTACCCTTTGAATCTAGAAAGGTTGGTTTTATACTTCTGGCAGCCAGTTTATCTGAGCCTTGCTTTGGAATAGAAAGCCTATTTGATTATTTTATATGAATGGAAATAGGAAAGATTCAGGGTATGTGCAATTTGATATTAAGAAAAGTGGGGTTTACTTTCAGTTTTTCTTAGATATGCTATGCTTAGTCACTTCTTTCACACTTCTGCCCCTCCCCTCTTCTGTAACTTGGCAATAACAATACCTGTCTCACAAGGTTAATGTAAAGGATTAATTCATACCTTACAGCAAATGGCTGTAATCAGCTATTCAGCCAAAGCCTACAGGATAAAAATATGTTCGCAGACTTTATTTTGTTGAAGCTTTCCCACACAATGCCAAACTATTTATTGATTATACCCTTCCCTGTTCAGTGGGAAGAAATGCAGGTTCTGCGCGAGGGCCAGGACAAGCCCCTGGGTCAGCAGAGGCTGGGACCCACCTGCCTGCCCAGCTGTCCTGCTGAGGGGTTTGTGCTTGGGGCTGAAAGGGAGACAACAGCACATGCTTATGGTCGCCAAGGCTGGACCATTCTGGGAGAAGTGTGGACAGCAGACTGAGGGAGGTTGCTCTGTCCATCTCTGGTAAAGGCAGAGCATCACCCGTGCCAATTTGGGGATTCAAGGGGTACGATGAGAGGCTGTCAGTGGGCTACCAACATGGTCTCCTCGCATGGCTGCGAGGGAAAGAGGAGCAGAGCTTGTTAGCCTGGCTACATGGTGGCCACCAGCACCCATGGAAAGGGGAGCTAGAAAAGCTCCTTCCAAACAAATACCTGTGGCTTAGTCTCAGAAGAAAACTGCAGTACATCCATCAGTGTATGCATAGATAAAGTCAGATATAGTATACCAAAATACTAACCAACTGTAGTTATCTTAGCTACCTTGCAGGTCATGTCTCGATTTGTGTTGTTTTCCATGTGTGTTTCTGAGACTGACATTTTCTATTAGTATCTGTAAATTCTCATATGCTTTTCAATACACACTATAAATAATTTAAGAATATAGTAACTATTCTAGAGCATTGTGCATGGGGCCATTTTCTGTTGTTTACCTTCTTCAATAAGAACCTGCCAGCAAGATAGTAGAGCATAATAGGTTGGCTTTCTTCAGGTGAACCTTGTTGTATTTATTATTGAAATCCAAATCTATTAAAACAATCAACAAAAGTAAGGTTCCTTTTTCCATTGCCATAAATGTTAAATGTCTTCCAGCTATTCTTATGAGCAGATTTCTTTCATAATCAGTTCATTGGCTTAAAGTCAGAGACAATTTCTTCATTATAGTGAATGGTATGAAGTTGCAAAGTTTGACTCTCTTTATTGAGAGTTTCTTATTTTTAAGTTTAATACTGTGGGTTATTTTCCTGTGATGTTAGTCTGCCTATTTCAAATCTAAGTATCTGATTTTCAAATTTAATTACAAATGTAACTATGCTTCCAGTGTAATGCAGTGCAAATCCCTTTCCTTTGTTCAGCTTAAGTCTGTTGACTTTGCTAAGCACTTACAATAACAGCCAGAAAGATACACACATATATCTTTCTAGTCACAAGCATCCCAAAATTACAAGTGAAACAAGACGTGTTGGGCATTCTTGAGTGATGATAAATGTATTAGCAAACTGTTAAACTACCTCCACAGAACTGTTTATCAACCGAGATAATCAAAATAAAGGAAAACATTCTTTAAGAAAGAAAGATTTTAAAAAATGGTCTTCAAGCTTGGTAAAGGATGATACACACCTTTGATATTTAACGTGTTTTATCAGCAGTGAAAAATGAATTCAGATTTGATCAAGTTACAAGTCTTTGGAAAAAAGTTAATTGCCATATGGTCAAGAAGGACATTTGCTTTCTCGAGACCTACAGTTGGAATTTTTTTCTTACTGAATGTCCTCCATCCCTCTCAGGCCCCAAGTCCTGACCTTTCTCAGTGTGTAGCAACCCCTTGGCACACGTGAGATGTTCCAGCTCCGACTGTTGAGCTGACTCTATACGTGTTGTGTTCCTGGTTCACAGGCCTAAGGGAAAGCTGTGCCTTCTTTATACTGATTACCTTATATAATTGCCTTAGGCCAGTTTGAAGCCAAGCAACAGATTTAAATACTGAATGTGGAATCAGAAGTACCTCTCTGTCTGGTCAAGGAGCTTGAAGCTGTTTCAGTTTTTTTTAATGCATTGCCTGGTTCAATACAACATAGAATAAAGTGAGTGATGTATAGGCTTCTTCAATATTGACTGATCATGGGATGCAGTGGAAGGAGACTGCCTTTTCTGTGTTTTCAGTGCGTTCTGTCTGCTTTTATACAGAGTAAAGAGGAAAGCTATCTCTTTGGAATTCAGAAAGGAAAACATCCTAGGGCAGATGAGAAGGAAAAGACTCTAAAAAAGAACTTGATTAGACTATGAAACAGGGACTGGCTAAAAAATAAAAAGGCAGGTCTGTAAGGCTGGAATTGAATGAAGCTTTCTTGACATTCACGGATTTTAGTGGGAACCCCGAGAGCTGGTGAGATGGTGGGAATAGAGAAGATGGGTATCAACAAATGGGTTTTATGGTTCCCATGATCATCTTATAGTGGCCCTGCTGTGTGAAAAGGGATCAATAAGGAAAAACCTGAAACTAGCTACAGAAAGCGTAGGAAAAAGATGTTAGGAGTGGGGTGAGGAGACACAGCTTGAGTAAAACAACTCACAGCAAGAGAGAAAAGTCTGCTCTTATTGGGCTAATTGAATGCTACAACTGGATTCTGTCTCTGCCACACTGTCCCTGTGTGATACAGTGAGTTTAAACTAACATTGCATAGATGATAGGTAATTGTGTTACTCTTTGGACATGCAGTAAATTAATCCACGGTCTGATTTAAGAAATGCTCCCAAACAAGGACGGAAGTTGTGCTCTGAACATGCAAAATGCTGTGGAGCACCTAATTAAATGGGTATCAAATTGAGGATCTAAAGTGAGTGTAAATTTTTATTTAATATCTTGCTTCAGTCCTTTTTCCAGAAAGCAATTATAGTCTTTCCTCTTTAAAACAATGTTTTGAGGAAACTTAATGTATGTACAGATGCAGAGGGTCTAGTAAACCCAGTAGATTTGTGTATTTGGATCTGGAGGGAAAGAGAGTGTGCTTATTTTCATTACTAGAACAACAGATTAGTTGCAAAAAAAGCCTGATAAGTTTGAAGACACAAACTGATAACAGCTTCCTCAGAACTAAAACATTTTTTGCCCTGCAGGCTTCTCTGTTTTTATTCAACTGTATCAGCCAATCTAATAAAACACGATTTTCTTCTACAAACTTTGACTTTGTTGTATCTGTTGACCTGCGACAACAGTACTCTGTATGTGTGTATGTGCACTGCATATATGAAACAATAGATTAACTGCAAAACTGTGAATTGCAAAGGAATATTACCTGGAAACAGTATTTAATTTCAGAAGGGTATGTGTTTCTACATTTATATATATACACACTGTAGTACAGTCCTGATAAACAAGTCGTAATGTAGTGAAATTGGAACATATTTTTATGCATAGTTGATGGAAGGGGAAAAAAAGGGATTTTTTAAATGATCTTTTGTTTTCACTTCAGTGATCAAGGTGTTTATGTTAGTGATGGAAGGTGATGTTATGGTTTGATTTGGACTATTAATTACGATATCAGCTGGATTCTGAGTGATTAAATCTCCTGTTTCCATCCCTCACTGAAGATTTTTTCAAATGGAACAGCTCAGGCTCTATTTTGTAGAATTTGGTTCTGGGATAATCTGGGCTTTGTTGTCAGTGGATGCTGTCTTACCTTGGTGTCTAAGTACCTGTAGAGAGAGGCAATCCTCATATACATATTTTGAACATTTCCTTTTTGCTATCTTTGAGCTTCTGTATGCACAATTGCAAGGGTTTTGGACAGCCATATGAAGACACAACTGCAGAGGGAGAAGTTTTCAACTCTTTTTCTTGAATTCTGCTACGGGGAGCCGGTTACCTGAGATTTGGGGTTGCAGTCTTTGGTTTGTTTGTTGGATCATTGCTTTGTTGGCAGTGTCATCTGGTCTAGTGTTATATTTTGTGTTACTTTTGGCATACGTTTTTGCTCCTAAGTTAAAAAGCTTTTAAAACCAAAAATCATAACTATTAGAATATACCTGAAGTCACCATTTCCAGTCATCATTCTGGTATCCACATGTGAAAATATTTGTCTTACCAGAAGTCAAACCTAAAAGCCAAAAGAAAGTTGTGCATATTGGGTTGTTCAGCTGTGTTCTTCAAATATAGCACCAGACCAGGGCTGGGTGAAGCTGCAGTGAATTGCTGTCTCCTGCATCTCCTGTGTGCAGCAACAGACTTGTACGCAACTTTGCTGTTGGCGCTGCTTAGCATCTTTGATCTAGTAAGCAGTCTTCCAAATGTATAATTAAATATGTGTTGTCAAAGAGTAATGAGATTTCCATCAGTATTAGATTAAAAGCCTAATTGTATGCAAGCTAAGACCCTTGTTTTAAAGGGGGGCTGAGTTTCCAGACAAGTTTGCTCCACCGTTGCACATAACTCAGCTGGACTGTGAAAGCTGCCAGCTGCCATGAATAGAGAAGTGAAGTAAATAGCCTGGCTGGGATGACAAGCTGCAACACGTCTTCCTCTGTAACATCCCCAGTCTGACAGCCTGGCAGGATTTTGGGAGGAGGGAGGCAGATACTCCATTCCATGAGTCCGCACCTAGGAAGCTTCCCTTGCTCAGCCCTCAGCCAGGGTCATTGAGGGACAGACAATTTGCCCAATATTATGAGCTGTTTGTTAAAATGGTAGCTGACACACACTGATACTGAGTGTGACTTCCTTTTATGCAGAATTCCCGTTATAAAATACTTGTTATTTTATAACAAGGGACATTTTAAAGTGGTCTTGCCTGCCCCCTAACATTAGAGACTTTTTTTGTTTGTTTGTTTGGCAGTAGGGCTGGATTCTTCTACAAAGATATGTGTCTCTAAAGGTATTTGGTATGGGAAAATACTGGCTTCTGTTGGAACCTAGTGTTCGTTTTGAAGGTGGCCAACAAGTGTATGGTTCACGTGTATTCACAAACATATGTTTCATGAGTATTTGTTTTGCAGATGGTAAAGTTTATATATTAC
Source organism: Pluvialis apricaria (assembly GCA_017639485.1). Classification (NCBI taxonomy): domain Eukaryota; kingdom Metazoa; phylum Chordata; class Aves; order Charadriiformes; family Charadriidae; genus Pluvialis; species Pluvialis apricaria. The sequence goes on along the minus strand of CM030011.1, from coordinate 72,615,522 downwards.
AAATGGCTGAGAAGGAGGTGCTAACAGAGTACAAATTTCCCAGGGGAACAGCGCACTAGGACTGAGCCTTCCCACTTGTAGGAACAGAGATGCTGGGTGTTTGGGGTTATTTTCTCCATCCCTCAGTATTGATACCGTCATGCAGCACAAATCCAGCATTTGATGGAACGTATTTTTTTTTTTAAGTCTAATCTGAAATAGGAATGATCTGAACATTGTGTTTTTAAATGTTTACTTAGGGAATATTACATCACCATGGTGAAATGGGTAAGCAACACCAAGGCTGTGGTGAGATGGTTAAACAGACCTCAGAATATCTCCATCCTTACAGTTTGTGAAACCACAACTGGGGCTTGCAGCAGGGTAAGTTGGATTTTTTCCTAAGCTCTCTTTTCAAGGTTTCTTCCTGCACTTTGCTTTCATATTCAGAAAAAGATTTTCAGAAATCAGTTTGCAGATGCAGTAGCTGCAAGTTGAGTATAATTAGTCAACAGGGAGGAAATGGATGTGAGAAAATTCCAAATCTGGTGAAATGATTTCATGCAATTAGCAACTTTGAGTGACATTTTCAGAATTACTAAGCTTTGTTCATTCATTAACTTCAGTGGAAACTGCAGTTGCTGAACATGGTGTACTTTGGATATAGGTAATGCAGTGACAAGCTTGTCTTCCATCAGATATTTTCAGCTTCCTGGTTTCTCCTCTGTCCCCCTACAGTTTCATTTCAGATCTTTCTGACTCTAACAGTTTGCATATGTTTAAGGAAAAGGTGTAAAATTCTGATAATTCCTGCAAATTCAGTAGCAGAATTAATTAACTTCAGAAAAAAAAAATAGAAAGGCAACAGGGGTATTTCAGTTTGAATGTACGCCAAGCTGAAATACATTTTTCTATTTGAATCCAGCCACATCCCATCCCTTGACCCAGACTTTGACTTCTGACACTGCTGCATTACATCTCTCCATTTTCACAGTCAATCTTGCATCTTGAATGCAGTTGGCCACTTTCCCATTCTGAGTCACAGTCTCTTCCCAGAACTTGCTAAAAGTATAAATACTTTCTAAACATGCTAATATCAGTACCAACAGATGCTACAAAGTAGAGGGTATAATTTGGCACTGTAGATGGTTATGAGTGATTAATGTAGGTCTAAGTTTGCCCTCTGAGTCAAAAGGCTCCCATCAGTGTCTTCTACTGAAGTCACTCATATTAGTGTTAGGGATTATTTCTGAGCTTTTCTGCTTTTTTTTTTTTTTTTTTTTTTGCTTCTTAATGCAGGTTGCTTTTTCTGACTCAGAAACTGTGAATAAGTCCCTAAACTATGGATTAAGATTGTGAACATGGAGATTTGTTGATTGGGTTGTTTTTTACCTGGTTCCTGCAAGCCTTGTGCCCTTTTATTAAGGTCAGGAACCAGTGTGAGCTGTTGCTCCTGAAAGGAAACCCTTGTGTGCTCCAAGGTCAATTGGACTTGTCTGAAGTAGGTATCCAGGGAGCTGTAATCCAGGACATAATATAAGAGAGAGAGACTGAGAAGTCCCACTCCAGAAGAAATAAAGTGGAGCGAAGGACCTTGTAGGTGGGTGAGAAAGGATAGCAATAAGGTGATGCTCTTGAATTCAGTAATGGATGAGGAAAGGCTGCATTGTGAGAATTTAACATTGTATCCCACCATTTGATTTCAACTGTAAACATATTTATTTATATTTCTTTTTAGCATTTTGCACATATTCTTAATCCCAAAAAGGACTGTAAAATAGCAGTTGTTATAATAGCTACAGATTTTTCATTTTTCAGGCTGTATATGTACAGATGCTTCTAAAGCTAATAAATTTTCATGACTTCAGTGTGACTGTGACAATTTACAACAGTTGATGTATATTCTGTATTTTTTTCCAACAATGTGTGCATGGTATTTGGGGTTTTTTTTAGATGGCATGATATGAAATATGAGTGTGACCAATAAAAAACAATCATTTGCATTTTTTTTTTCTCTTCACTAATGCCACACTACAACCCATTAAAGCAAGGGATTGTGATTTGAAAAGGTCTCACACTTTGAGCTTGATGCTGGCTGTTAGCCCAGTGTTGATGAAGGACCTAAAATATCCAGTTGTCAGATGATGCCTAGAGGTAAAAAACAAATAGAACCGCCTGTGTAAAGCTTCTTGATAGCTAATCAGAAAGGACTGAAAAGGCATTCTTAGGTCCCCTGTGGTGTTCTACCAAAAACTCTGAATAAAGCAGCTGACTTTATAATTAAATTATCGTTTGTTTCAATGTAAGTGCCAAGGAAGAGATTTGAAGACTGTAACAAAGTAGAAAAAAACCATGAAATAGCTAGAGACCTTTTGCAGAACGTGGGAAATATTTTTGATCTATAGCTATTCCATAAAAACAATTTTTTCTTTTTTAGAAATATGAAATGCAGTCAGACCTGTGGCTTCCTAAACAGGTATAGTATAAATGCTATTTCTGGATGTATAATGTGTTATTGCTTCATTGTCATTTTTATTTAATTATAAGTTATTTTATAAGCTATTAAAAACATTTATTTTAAAGTTGAATACTTTTTAGAATCCTAAATTAATTTAACATCTGAGGATTATAGCAGTGTCTGTAAATATTCAGATGGCAGCTTGTTTCTCTGGTAGTGGGAATCCTGTCACTTAGCATCACTCAGAGGACATTTCACTGTCTAGCTGACCATGTCAGTGGTGGAAAGAGGTACGCACTTCCAGTGAGCTATTCAGCCCTTCGAACTCAGACATCTGTCTGGGTTTCAGAGGCAATATTCCCTTCAGTTTCCAATCTCTCTGCAGTCAGTTAAGTAAGAACTTAGATGACCAGCTGATTAACTACCAAAGTCTTGGATGGTTAAAGACAGATCAGACGAATCCCATTCCAAGCATGTCCTATATACTCTGCTGATTTTTTTCTGATTAAAAGATAACCTCACCAAATTAAACCCAAAGGAGTTCAAAGATTAGAGTTCATACGTGCTATAATTGGAATGCATAAGAATATTTCTAAATTCATACCCAGAACAATATGTTGAACTAATATGTCAGCAAATGATTCCATTTTTATAGCTTCAGAAGAGCTATCCAATAAATGGATGAAACACATTCTATTTAAAATACATTTCAGGTTTCATTTTGCAATGTGCAAATGAGAAATCATTTTAAAAAATCTATGCTTTTATAGCAAGCCGTTTTCCTTTAATATTTCTGTGTAAAGTTAGACATGGAGAGATGGTATCACATCAGGCTACAATTTATGGTGAAACCATGATTCAGAATATCACTTCAATGTGCTTATTTTTTCCATACAACTTTATCAAAATCAGTGAGCGTTAAGCCTGTACTTACTAATGTTTTGCTGAGGCCCGACCATGGAAACATTTGTCCTTCTCATCACTAGTAGGACTTATCTCTGTCATTAATTGTATGTCTGTAAAGGAAAGTCCTGCTGCATCAGGGATCAGTCTACCAACCCTTTCATTGTGAGGGAGAGTTTTGCAAGGGCTGTAACCCATGCTTTACGACAAGATTGCACAATGGTAACTACTAGCATGAACTAGTTACCTTTAGCCACCACACTTTTGTTAGTCTTAGCAGAATATGTTTAAAATCTAAGGATTTTTCTCCAGTTGTCTTATGAGCACAGCAACTACCAAAACCAAGGAGACAAAAAAACCAAAGCTGATGTTTTGTTAAGAAGTTTAATGGAAAGTGTGACAAACTAACACAATCTTACATTTGTAGAATGAAGAACCAGTTTTCTCCAAGGATGGCAGTAAGTTCTTCATGACTGTCCCAGTGAAGCAAGGAGGCCGGGGTGAATTTCACCACATAGCCATGTTTATTGTTCAGGTAAGCTTTTGGTTCAGGCTATTTTTAATACCCCAGTGGTCATCTAGGACTTTTACTGAGGACACATGATCCAAGCAAAGGCTTGCACTTCAGTAGAGCCTGAACACTTGTGTCGTGGTCATTTGTCCTGTCCAGGTTGCCATTTGGTGCAGAAGGACATATTTATAACTTCTTGCAGGGTAAGTGGAGCACGCTCTCTTTTCTTAGACCTCTGCTGTGCTGGCACGTAAGGTCTGTAAATGAAAAGTACTTCCAAAGTACTCCCTCTGAAAGATTTCATGTTTTCTTTGTACCTCTACAGACAAGCAGAGATGTTTTCTTGTTAAACCCTTCTGTCAATAATAATTTTTTATAGGCAAAGAAATTCAGGAGACCTACAGAAACACACATTTTACCCTCTTTATATAGACTATATATGTATAAGTATAATTTTAAATGTCAGTTCAGAATATTCATAATTCTGGTCTTACACACAACAGTAAAGGGAGGCAATACCCAAAACTTCAAATTTTGTGAAAATTAGGACTCTTTTATTACCCTTTGCAACATTTTCCAGTGGCTTCCATTTCCCAGGGTCATTGCTTTTTCCAAAGAAGGATTTGAAAGAGGATAAATTTGCACTGTGACTTTGAAGGTCACCAATATGAAGATGTGATGAACTAATAAAGGAAATTATGCCCTGGAACAGAACACTCCAAGGCATCTATTTAAATCAGCAGAGCATTAGTCCAGATACTTTAGCGGAGCCATATGACATAGGAGGGATTATCAAGGTACCCAAAACATCAAAATAGCAGACTTGGCACCAGGCAAGTCTATTATCTCCCTTTATGACAGTGTTCTGGTATGAACATTATTAAGTCTGAAATATGTTCAGAGTGACTTCAGACAGAAAAAGAGCAAAAGAACTTTAATGAAAATTTAACCTGAAGAAGCAAGAACAAGATACTCATTCACTAGGGTAAATATATCAAGAAAGAATCAGACAAGGAAAAAGGGATCAAAGACATCTCAAATTCTGTCTTCTAAAGAAAACAGTAACTCAGATGACAATCTGGTAAAGGTGTATTAATATAGTAACCACACAAAAATTCACACCAGAACAAAACCATTTAGTCAATCAAGTCTTATTTTGGTTTCTTTCCCAATATGAATAAGTATCTTTAAAATACATGAAATAATAATGATGTAGATCTGAAAATTAACTTGGAGCATTCCCAAGGATGTTACAAATACAATCAAATTTTCCTTAAACCTGTAGGCTCTAACATTTTTCACTACTAAAGGGCACAGGAAACTTGATCCTAATTCAGGAAAATGTTTAAGCAAAAGATTAAGCCCACCCCTATTCAATAAGATAATTAAATATATACCTGATGTTAAATACATGTTTTATTCCCACCAGAATAATGTTTAAAGTCAATCTTATGGTTAACAGTTTAGTATTCTAACCCTTTTAGGCAGAATTAGAGTCCTGGGTACTGTACAGCTCCAAAAATCAAAAATAGTTTTATTTTGACTACCATCACCTTGAATATAAACAAGTCTGAATGGTATCACCAATGACAAATTTGGCTTTAAGTATATAGCTGCTTGTGAGAAGAAGAGGAAATGTGATATCCCATGTATCAACCATTATTCATCAATAAGCAACGTTCTGTGTGGTAATGGGGCTGATATAGAGCAATACAGGACAGGAAATGTGTTTATATGATGTGTTTTACACACTGCATTAATCTGATTGTCCATTATTTCTAAAGCAAACATGGAGGCATAAAAATTATATTATCCGTTACACATAAAGTCTTTTGTCACATCTGATGTTTGTCACACCTTGTGAAAGCCGTAGCGGCATAACAGGTGCCCTGCAGAATTTAAAGCAGTCGGCAGGACGCCGGTACTCAGATGATCCCAGTTTTTTCGTGATGGAGCTTGGATAATGTTGGAATTTGGCATTCAGATTCTCATTACTTCTCTGTACTACTCAGTACAGCTCATTACTGGAAATCAGCCTCCAAGTGCAGGGAAGTTAAAACACAGAACCAATGTGAACATACAGTGACAAAGAAGTAAATTTCAACGGCTCACTTGAGATTCATTTAATCACTGAGGGTTATTTGTCAATCTTTCGACAAGTGCTGACACATGATGGTCTTTCTTGGGCCCCATTTCTTTGACTGTGCTTTAGAAAGGCATGTGTCAATGATATAATCAAAGCAGGTTAGCAGAAGCATCTAATTAAATCCTCTTGCAAGGGGAGGTTACTGTTTAAAAGGTTACTGTCTATCATATATTATTTACTGTCTGGATGTGTGTTTTATTGTTTTCAAATGCTTTTAGTAACTTATGAAATATTTAAAAGAAACCGATCTCAAAATGGGATTGAATCATGTTACGTATCTAGAAATTTCTTACTTGGGGTTTTGCAACTCTAGAAAGTCTTTTTTTTTTTTCCCATCCACAAAATAAGAATTATAAAGTAACTTTAATGGATCAAGGCTAGAACTTCCTGCAAGCTTCATAAATTATGTATTATGGCTGTAACCTTGAAAAATAACCATGTTTATTAACGCTTGGCTGGGCTTTTTATTGCTGTTTCTTGTTAGATTCTGTGATCTCAATATTTAAATATCTTTTTCAATAGTTGCAACTTCTCTCTCTCTAGAGAAGAAACAGTCACTTATAATAAATCACTAATTTTTATTTTAATCGTTCACGGAGACAGCACTGAACATGAAAACCTTCATAAACAAGGGAGCCGTCATCATAAACATATGTACAGCACCTAGCACAACATCCTGAATTCAGCTGGTACTTGCAAGACTTGTCATAGTTACTACATCATTCTTTTTTTTGTGCATCTGCTAGAAAACAGATCAGTTCTAAGGGACTTTTTTCTGCCTTGCCATTTCCAGGCATCTCATAGGTGTCCTTGAGCATTTTCTGCTTTCTAGTTATTGCTGTTGTCGATGTAGAGCTCAGAGTTTACAAGGTACGGTTCAGAAATACAGGGATTAAAAAAAACCTCTTTGCCTTCATGACTTTTTGTAGGCCACAGAACCACTGAGGCCACTGTGAATAGGTATGGACTGGTGGTCCGGATTCACAGGGCACAAGGCCAGAAAGCACTGTAAAATTCTCCCTCTGACCTCCTTTGTAACTCCAGCTCCTCAAGTTTCACCCACTAAAGCTGAAATATAAGCTGAAGTATCACTTCTTTTCTTTACAACATTTGTCTTGAATTTGAAAACTAGGATTTTTTTTTATATCCAGGCCAAGCATCGTAGCCCTAATACAGAAAAAAACATTCTTCAAGTATGTTCATGGTTGAAGTTTCAATCTTTAGAAGCCTAAGCAAGAAATTTATCTTTTGTGCTAGGAAGCACTCTCAAATGAGCTTCTCACTCTTCAGGTTTCATTGTTTTTAACCTGTGCCTCACAAGGAGTCTTCTGCAGCTTCTAGACAGAGTTTGGTTTTACCTCAAGGTAGATACGCATTGCATCCTGATGTTTCCTAACTCGGTTCCTGGTGCATTGGCTGAGAAAACTGCCATTGCTTTCTTTGAGAGAGGTTTTGAATTTCCCCTTGTAGCAGTTATTTTCCTATGCTCGCACTGGGAGAAAACCAATTCATGCTAGAGAGCAAGGGGTGCTCCCCAACTTGACAGCATTTGGTTCAGTTGCCAAAATTTGGAGGCCACTGTTAGTCTCTCCTTACAGACCCTGGATAAAGAGAGGCTTCTCCAGAGTGCATGGTGGAGCAGGGACTTTAGCTAAGAAGATACTGTGAAATTCTGTGTCTGAGTTTGTGCAGTGCATTTCTCATAGAGGTTTGCCTGCCTCCTCGGATGCGGGTGGTGGTGATGTCCTGTCTTGGCACAGCATCTTTGCAGTGATCATGGCTCAGTACAAGCATGTGATAAACATGAAATCTTGGTGAGCACACTCTGGTGCAAAGTTTTGGTTACAAGGGTCTGAGTTAAATTCCCCTGCTATGCCCCTGTAAAGGAAAAAAACAACTAAGAGAAACAAAACTTGAAGTATATGGCTTGTATTGTCTGTTGGCATGTGGGCAACTGAAAGAAAAATTATGATGGAAATTGAGATTATTTTAATGACTTTGAAAAGTTTATATATGAGAGGGAAAGGATTATTGAAGTTCAGGCCTGTCAAAATGTGAGGTTTGTGATTTAAAGATGTTATGTTGCACATTAAAGTTTAAAAAGATGTAATCAGTAATGACATGCAGACAATCCTGCTAGGCGAAGAAAAACAAGTAAGGTTAAAGTTAATATTTTCCATCTCTCTCCAGGCTAAAAGTGAACAAATCAGTGTGAGACACCTGACATCAGGAAACTGGGAAGTTATCAAAATTCTGGCATATGATGAAAATACTCAAAAGATGTAAGAACTATTCTGTCTCTTTATGAAAATATTGGAGTTAATAAAGCAGAATCTATTTAAGTGGAAATAGCGTAGCTAAAATTAAGTAACAGTATTTCTTTCATTATTGAGCACTACCATAAATTTTACGCTCCCAAGTACATAAAATGCGTTTGTCAGACAATTTATCTGTCAATTTATTACTGCGTGTGTTTTTATGCAGAGGGAAAAGGAGCATACAGTGACATCAGTTGACTCACTGTATTTTTTAAATTAAAGAAATCATCACACAATGCAGCCCTTTCCTGGATTCCAGAAAAGAAATCATAGTAAATTTTTACTTGATAAAATTCCCAACTCTTCAGTTTTCATGCTTGCTTGGTTAATCCATGAGATCTCTGGACTTTGTTTGGGGATCTGATTCAGCCTCATAAATTCAAATTATATGGAGTGATCATCCAAACCCCCAATTTTCACCCAGATCACTCAGAGAGAAGTCTTTCCAAAGCCTATCTTAGCACTATAGTGGGAAAGAAATGCAGCACATACTTGGTGATTTTTGGGAGCAGTAAAGAACTGACACAAAACATCTGAAGGGTCCGCATAACTTCAGTGGATCTTGATTAGTCTTCAGGTGTATCTGTGCATGGCAAAAAATAAACAGATGTGTCTAATTCTGATTTTCTTTAAAATAAATCATATTTCAGTAAGGACCTTTTTGAGGCTGCAACAATGCCTATTATCTCCCCTGGTACTGGAGAAACACTCTTTTTGACCAGTCCTTCCATGGGTTTTGAAAAATATATCTGTGGAGAATTTCTTGATACTTCTCCAAGGTTCACATGAAAAAATGAGATCTGGATGCACTCAGCCTGCAGAGAGGAGGCAGACTGCATGTGGGCTGTCTCAGCCACTTGAGAGGACTTCCTTACCCTCCTTCTGCCTCTCAAGCAGAAATTTTGTGGGGATCTCATCTGAGACACACCAAGGACTTGACTTGCAACAGGTCTACTAAGCCTTTTTCCACCCACACAGCCTTGTCTGTAAACCATTGCTTAGGGTGCTAGCTTCTGTCTCCAGATAGAAGAAGTCATCGTTCTACAGGTCAAAAAGGCTTTCGGGTATCATAAGACCTATTGTAACTGATGATATAATTTCATCATGACTTTTTTCTACTCCTTGGATTTATATTGCAAACTCTTGGACTGAAGGAGAAACTTTCTCTTCTGTATTTGCAAGATGCAGAAAGGGGTCCTGGTTGCTACTGGAGCTCCTGGGCATTACAGGAATTAAACAGAAACCATGAACTTCTGTGTTCATCACTGTTTTAATATGAAATCATATAGTATCTGAAATAAGTACTCTTTATACTGGGTCTAAGTTTAATCATGGAGCTTTAGTTTATATGTAAAGTATTTGATCTTCATGTATATTTGGGAATTTTTACTTTTAAATTTTAATTTTAAAAAATATTATTTCTGACGTCTCTTTCTTCTCTAAACATCACCCAAATCAGACAGTTTACCAAACTGAGTTTAACTTTGTTTGTCTTTTGGGCACAGTTATTTCTTAAGCACTGAAGAATCCCCAAGAGGAAGACAGCTGCATAGGTAAGAAGTACATGGGGCTGTGTTAACAGCTTCTTCATCCCAAGCCATAAGGGCTATGATGGCGTTCTGTGAGCTTAATTGCTGCTTTGGGGCTTGGGTAATCTTCATATTATGTAAAAATTAGTACGCTTGAGATGTAACAAGGAAAGAATCACAATTTTTCAAAACTAAAAATGCTGATGATATTTTACATTTTTTTTAAAAATGGAAAACATTTTAACACAAAATGTTTTTACCACTTATGTCTTCGCTATTACTTTATAAGCGTCTAAAAGATAAACCTAAATGCAAGCATGTAATATGACCATGTTTTTAAAAGTAGTGAAAATATTCTAAATAAAAATAATATTTATGAGGTCTAATCATGCAATTTAAAGTGTTTGGGTAAAGCACCTCCTCCTTATACAAACCTCGGTGCTTAAATCTGAAGTTAATGAAGCTTTTCATGGTTTCCTAATAACATTGCTACCCCGCAGCACTGCTAGTTATTGGAACTCCAGTCCTGCTTTGGGCAGGTTTTGGATCCTGTCCACGTTGCCCAGTTTACAGAACTAGTCCACTGAGTCATCTGAAAACAGTTTGCATCAGGCAAAAAATAAGACAGTGATATTTTGGCAAGTTTAGGGACTGAAACAAATGTTATCACTCTGATGACCTAATTCTTGGTTTATTGTATTTTATTCCAATGGAAAATGTTTCTGACCAATTTTTTCCACAGTGTATCAACAGTGGGATCATTGAATCGTCACTGTCTCTCATGCAGCTTCTTGAAAGACCAGTGCACATACTTCAGTGCAAAATTTAGCCCCATGAATAAGCATTTTTTACTGCACTGTAAAGGTAAGTCAAATGCGCAGTGTGTAATAGTACCGTGTTTGATTCTGAATTAATGTATTCCCTTGAGAAGTGCATTAGGCTGGAGTCTAACATTTAGCTCAGTAGTGGATTACTCAAAGTTCTGTACAGAGCTTATTGCAAGACTGTAAGTAAAGACATTCGGTGTAAAAGCTAAATAACAAGTGATATCAGAAAGCTGCTTCAATCCTAGCCCTTTAGTCCTAGTAAAGGACACTGACATTTAAATTTACCCTTACTAAAAATCCTTCACCAAAAACTGTGGAATTTATAGTGATGGTACTGTGGTTCATAACAGCTTCATTATTGTATGTATTGGGATTGATCTTGTGCAACTATACCTAGTTAAAAAATGAGGGCCTGCTTTCTCTAACGCTGTCTCTGTGTATGTATAAATGTATGAGTATAGTATATCTATACACTTTCACCCACGTATGTATATATATGTGTATGTGAGTATCTACCAAAAACCAGGTATGATTTAATCCACATAGGCAGATCCTCTTTATCAGTAGAATTGCAATAAATAACTTTTATTGTTAGCTGCATTCCAGTAGGACTAAATGGCACCAATTGGGTTCAGAGCTGGTATGTATAAACAGAAAACTAGAACCCATCCCACACTGAGAAATTTATAACCTACACCCAGGAAATAAACACTGATAAATAGGTAAGATTACAAAAATGGGTTCAGAAAAGCATGAAACAGTAATAAAGTGTATAGCTAGACCTGTTGACCTTGAAACTTGCAGTATTTTACAGACAACGTTCTTCCAGTATTTTTGCTCAACTAGCATCAGATTGAAAACACAATTCATCTGAAATACATGTGAATAGCCCATTCTATTTGCATGCATTTTTTCTATTTCTTTTGCAACTGTACAATTTTTTTGCACAAAAATAAAGTATCTGCCTGCTTGAGAATTGAATCAATTCAAACAAACAAACTATGAATATATATTGGCTAAAATAAGGTTGTGGTTGGTGTTTTTTTCTGTTGGGTTTTTTTTTTTTTTGGTGGAAGTGCACCTATAATACATAGCTGATTAGAAAAAAAAAATATACCAACTGTATGGTTTATATATGGTTAAAGCTGCAGCAGAAGTTATGGAGAAAAATCCTGAGACCCTTCTCTGAGTAAAGACTGCACTGGTAATGAGTTCCTCGTGGTTTAACCATAGTTTTCCCTGGTGCTTGACATAATCCCTATGGGGAAATTCTCAGATTCCTGCAAGAGGGAGGGTTGGTAAATTGGGAAGAGTTTTTTCCCCTGAATCAGCAATGTGCTAGGGCCCCAAAACATAGCTTCTTGTTATTATTTTAGCAAAGTATATTCAGCCTGTAATTTTTAACGAGTTCCTTTGATATAAAAATGTGGATGCCTGTAGGAGGTTGCACATGAAATTGCTCACAAGGTTATGACTTTCAGTGACTTTGGGGATGGCAGTTCTCTGTTTGAGACTGTAGATCATCCTCCCAGGATTAAACCTACACTCCACTGAGTTTCAACCGGTAGGCTGCCCTGAGCCGCAGGTGTTGGGCAGGGATGATAAAACACCACACCATCATTAAGTTTTCCTGTCTCAAACATTAATGTGTAGTTTTCAACTTGGGGTTATTCAGAGGTCTTGTCCTGTGTTTCGTTAGAGCTTGGCAATTATGGCAGCAGTGTGGCCCCCACATACTGCCAGAGGTCCGCAAAATTCCTGCGGTGGGGCAGGTACTTCACAGTGTCAAAGCTGATGGCAACATCACCATAGAGCAGGTATTCAAACTCTTCTGCAGGGAGTTGCTTGTAAGAGTACGAGGGAAACTGCTTCAAGGAGACAGATGACACCACACCTACGTGCATACACACTCATTTTCCAACACAAAAAGCCTGACTGAACTGTTACAAAAGCAATTTGCCTAGAAAAAAAATTCTTGGGGGACTCTGCACTGGTTTGATCTATACAAGTTTCAACTTTTCCACCTCCTGTTTACCTGTGAGTACCTTTATTAGGATAGTTTTTCCTTCTTGGTGACCCTCGGCCAGGAGATCTGTCTCAGTATACAGGCTGTAGCCATCTCTCCTGGAGAGGACACTCTCCTGACTGAGGAGTTACGGAGGATGGGCACGACAGCCTCTCAGTTTTGGCAAGCGCGTCCTTTACGCTTACTTTCCCCACTGCTTGTGGATTTTTCCTTTAGCACTTCATAAACACTAACAGAGATTAATCTCTCCACTCAAATAAGACACTTCACAAAAGGACTAATTGTTTTTCCCATTTTATACAGCAGGAAATAAGTTGTGGATTTAGTGTTAGTTGTAGGAGGTCAATGGGCAATCCAAGTCCTGTGCTTAATTCTGATGAGCTGTAATACAATGCCTGTAACACAAGTCTGTCTTTCTCTTTTCTGATCTGCTTTTTTGTCTGCTGTGATCTCCCTTTTTCAAAATCTGTCATCCTTCCATCTTTTAGTACGACAAATAGAGCTGGCCTGGAAAATGCCAATGCTTTCCCTTCCAAAAGTGGTCTTTCTTAAATTGGAATTCAAAGCAAAATGACAAATTCAGAAGTAAAGAGAGCTGGAAAAAGAAAACAAAACAAAGAAGGAGAGACAGCTGAAGAAATTATCTTTTGAAGAGCTAAAGCAGAAAGCTTTGATTTGTCAGCAATCTACCTGTAAGATTTTTGTCAATAGTCTCCCTTGAGGCAGAGAATGAAATTGATAAAAATCTTCAGTGGAGGCTGTCAGAGGCTGTGAATGGCATCATGCTATTTATCTCAGGTATTTAAGTTTCCCTAGGCTCATGCCATAATTAATTGAAAGAGACAACCTCCTCAGGATGACTCCAAACACACAAATTAAGCTCTATCTCTGAACTGCTCTCAAAGGGAATCTTTCTTTTCCCCAAAAAAGAGGAGTCTTAACTCCTAATTTCAGAGGGTCCGTGCCTTCATCTGCCATGGGGTCCTCAGGGACTTCAGCTTTTCTACATCATCCTTCCTAGCCCAATAGTGACTGCCTGCATGTAATTCAAACTCTTGTCTCACTGAGATAAAAATAAGTTTCCTGTGCACAAATTCCATGCAGGGGGTGGGGCCGCAACGTTTTCTTTTGCAAGTTTACACTGGGGGGGTCCTCAGAGCAGGGACAGCAATCTCAGCTATCCTTCTGAGTATGCTGAATGTTTGGTCACCCCACTTTCACATGCCATCTTGTGCATTTGCACAGTACCTATTGACACGGAGAATTATTCCTGGTGGTTTTAGTTTCTTAGTGGTACAGTAAAAATATAGTGTCTGACATTACCATGAAATAAGATTAGATTACATTACACCTAGATTTAACCGTGATGCTCTTGATCTTGCAGAGCTGGCATACCAAAGGAGCTTCTTAAACAGATAATTAAGTGAAATATGTGATAATTTTTCAATGCCTCTGTAGCTTTTCCATGGAAAATATAAGTGAATATTATCATTAATTCATTCTCAGTCAACCTGAAGTTACTGTTTCTGAATGTCAAACTGCTATATTTTAGACAGTGCCATTAAGTGCCTCCATAATTTTTTTATTCTTCACTTATAGCTAAAACACGATGTTGTTGAAAAAAAAAGAATGCTCCTTCTAGGTGCAGGGGTCTCAACTAGTTACTGAACAGGCAGAAGGCAGTCTCCCTTTCACGCTTTGGTGGTAGCGTAGCCTAACCTGTGTCTTTCCGAAGAGACACCAGTGGAGTTACCGCAGTGTTTGAAGGGAAGCGTGTGTACAGGGCTTCCAGGATCTGGCCTTACGTGGTCACTGGTGTTCTCATTCTTTGTTGTTGACTGAAATACTGAATACTAACTACCCTACACCTCCTCTGTTTTTCTTCTCTCCTCAAAACAGGGCCAGGTGTTCCAGTTGTTAGCGTGCACAGTACAAGTAACACAGCAAGTGAGTATTCCTTATGGAGTAGGTATATTTTATTATCATCATTGATTGTTTTTGAGAGTGCAGGGGAGAGGAAAGGCAGTTACAAGTAAATGGAAAGGCTCATTCATATAAAGTTCTATTAATTACCTTTTTGCAACATCCACATCTGCAAATATAAGGAAAGGTTAATCGAATGACTAAAACATTCCTAGGCTTTTTGGATATGTTTTATGCTAAGTGCATATCATTGATCTTCTATTTACACTTGAGTTAATTAGATGGCAGGTTGGTCTTCATCCATTTCACTTTCTATGTAAATTGTGCTGCCATTACGATACACCTTCTGTATTTTTAGAGATGTTTGTAAAGTTACAATCCAATTATCCTGAAGTAAGGAACAGTCTTTGGACAATTGATCATCAAATCTGAACTACATATGGTGAACTTAGTCCTTCTCTTACTGTTCTCAAATCAGAGCAACTCCACTGACATTTCCAATGATAGCAAATCCAACAATAAGGGTTTTTTTTAGGAGGGTATTCAATACCTCTAATTTTCAAGTTTTACTCATTGCTTTCTGTATGTTGACACCAAATCCATTGCTGTTTCCTGGTGCTGCACCTGCCTGAGGTGCTTTGTAATGGAAGACTGTCCTTCAGCTGCAGAATTTTCGTCACTTAGGTATTTCTCTGGTGCAGTAGAGGTAACAACTTTGCTACCTCCAACTCCACTGTGGCTCCACATAGCATGAAGGTGTGGATTAGAGGAAAGGGGACATCTTTCCATTTAAAACCACTAAATCAATCCTTACCTATTTTAATTTAATTCAACAGATTATCCACAGAATTATTCTGAGAATCCAGAAGTCCTGAGCTGCACTTGTCTGCATCCCTTTTGTCATGGGCCAGCCACTATTCAGCCATAACAGTGGACTTAACGTTGCATGTTGAAGTAGCATACTGATCAATAGTATCATGTTATCAACTCTTAATTAATGCCTGCTCTTTGGCTTCCTGTTTGGTGTTTTTGGTTGGGTTTTTTTAATGTTGCTGTTGATAGTATTTGCAAAGCTGAGAGCTGTAGCACACCAAGGGGAGGGAGTTTTATCCAACTCAATAAGGGGTAGCTATTACTGCTCACAGTAAATTCATTTAATTCTGTAGGGCTACTCAATTCTGTGAAGGTAGACTTTTGCTCTTTATTACTTGCATCTAAAATACTGTTGATAGTGAATTATTATAAAAGAGATTTATGTACAGAATCTTAGAGCAAAACAAAGCAAGTCAGGATAGAGGGACATTGTTTGTTGTAACAACAAGGAACCAAATAATAAAAGAGATAATTTAACGTTAATGTTTCAGTGCAAGATTAGATTATCCTCTTCAATTCGTAAAAGAATGATTAAGGATTACTTCAATTATTCCACCCTCAGACTATA
Source organism: Pluvialis apricaria (assembly GCA_017639485.1). NCBI lineage: Eukaryota > Metazoa > Chordata > Aves > Charadriiformes > Charadriidae > Pluvialis > Pluvialis apricaria. The sequence continues at coordinate 72,599,461 of CM030011.1, read as the reverse complement.
ATTATACCATTTTGGTTGACTGCCCAGAACAAACATTCTTTTTAGATTACCCGTTTTGGCCCTACGTGGATGGTTTATTGTTTAATAAAAAAATCTACATTTTGGAAGCAAGATCAGTAATTTGAGTAAAAAAGAAAAGAAAAAAAAACCAAAAAACTAATTAATCATTCTTTCCTGTGCAAAGGGATTGCTTCAAAACTGCCTGCAGCTTTAAACCAAACTGAAGTCTTGCTCTTGGTTGATATGTAGAAGACAGAAAAGGACATGCAATGATCAAGTAGAGCTGTGCTGCCTAAATATTGACTTGGAATATGCAGCTTGAAAAGGATGCCTGCTTGAGGCTTAGGATATTGCCCAGCAGACTAGCCTACCCTGTAACAGCTGCTGTTAGCATTTGTCATGGATACTAGTATTCATGTTGTTCATCAGCAATTTCATTGTTAGTGCTTAACGAAAACAAAGCCTACTGAAGCCAGAAAATGGAATAGATGTATATGTTTTGAATTAAGCTGATTGCTCAGTTCCTGAATTGCAAAGCAGTTGCATTATAAAAAAGTATTTACACAAAGAATTCATTTACAAGATTTATCATTGCACATTTGTCTCTTTTCCTTTAATTTTTTTCAATCTTGATTTCTCTCTGATGTGATGATTCTTTGTACCTTTCAACTTGCTTTTTCTTCCTGTTTTCTACAGAGTTTTATATTTTGGAAAATAATGCTGCGTTGAAAGAAGCTGTTTTTAAGAAAAAGAATTCCAGAACTGAAATTAAAATGCTTCACATTGAGGATTACGGTAAATTTAGCAAAATGTTATTTTAACAAACCAAAAGCTTTATTACAATGTTACTGTTTTTCATCTGTGTAACTACCAGCCTTTAATGTTTTGCTCTTTTCTTAAAAGAACTCCCTTTACAGTTGTCACTGCCAAAAGATTTCACGGATCGAAACCAGTATGCCCTTCTACTAATAATGTAAGTATCTGTGTAGAATCACTCGAAATAATAAAAAATGTACTTCATAGAAAACATTTAACTCTGTATTAGGAAAATGGTTTTACCTTATGGATTTGAGTTGATAAATCAAAAGGCTTGTTTTCAGGAAGATTTTGTTATTGGTGCTGTCTGGTAGAGATGCCTGGGGTTTTTTGAGCTTGTCGAACCTAGCTCTGCTTTGTAGTACTTTTGTGTACATGAGGCACTGGCCCTTCTGATGGTGTAGCTGTGAGTACTTCTGCAGTCTTTCCTGGACCCACACTGATCCCTCCCCACAGAGGATCTCATTCAGAGCATGTGCTCCTTTATTTTTTTTTCCCCTCTGTTTTATCCCTGGTAGAAATGGATAGAGCTTGTAAGAGGGGCTCAGTTAAGATGCATAAAACAAAACTGCTTTTTGGAGCACTGGAAAGAAGAAAAAAATATTTTTGTGCATCAATGGCTGATGCATTATAGGCGTGATCCAAAGTCTGTTGATGTTTGTAGAAAACCTCTATGGGAGGGAGGAAAGAGGTACTCCCTAGGAGCCTGTGCTGGTTTTTTAAAAAGAAATAGCGTGTGTATTTCTTTCAGAGACAGTCAGCTTTTAAGTTGCATGTGTACAGAATGTATAGCAGTGAAAAAGAGTAGCCATCACCATACCTGCATCCTACCTAGGAAAACCGGTGACGGCCAGTTCAGGGCATTATTTGTTGCTCTCCACCTGAGCTCAGCATGGGTCTGCCATGGGTGTAGAGGGGCTTTCCTGTACCCGCAGATCTTCTTCCAATCCCATTTGGAAGGCATTGATGTGAAATTCACTAACACAAATGTAGGAGTGCACTGCTAAATTCATGAAACTACCACGTTAGTGGAGCTATATTATCTGGAGTAGACCTCTCCTTAGTGACAGCAGAGATAGTCATCATTGCATGTGAGGTCAAATTTACAAGCTTGAGCTGCTGAGCGATGCCAAATTCCTCTACTCAGATCAGATCTTAGATAATAGAACAAGGAGGCATAAAACTGCTTATTTCTAAGTCCTGTTGGTGTTTCAAACTCAGGTTTTTCAGTTGTAATTATCTGCAGGTGTGGAGGCTCTCTGCTTTTTAAGTGGCTTGTGAATGTGTTTTTCTTTTCTTCTGGAGAAACAGGACACATGGGTTATTTTATCTTTGCAGTATTTGCTAGCGTGGTCTTGAAGCGTGATTGTATTTTAAGCAGTTCTTTTAAGTGTGACAAAGGCAAACCAACTTTCTGAATTGACACCAGCAGCGTGCCAGGGAGTTGCAAACACTTGTGCTGATTTTTTTTTCTGAGAGTAAGGAAGCACTAAGGTGTTAGCAGTGTAACGCTTTCTTTTTTAAGTATCCTAGTAAATTCATAATCTGCTATAAACAGTTATGGTAGAATATGAGGTTATGTGCTCATATAGAACCTAGAGAAGACAGGAGGGAAGGATCAGAAACCTGGAGAAGGCGAAGGCAAAAACAAGAAAAGGAAAAAAAGTCTAAGAAAATACTATTGTGAAATGTTTTTAGATATCAAGAGTTGAAATAACTGAGAACAGTATTGAGGCAAGGTCTGAATTTAAGCTTACCAAAGTTGTCGGTACCCACTGAGTGAGTAATGTGGCCAAGTCATAATGTATGGATAAGTTTTAATATTTTTTTGGTTTTTTATAATGTGTACGTAGCATAAAAAGGAAGTTCATCCACTTACAAATACAGATTGTGGTATCTACATTTATAATATGGAGACTTTGCTTATTTTTAGTCCAATCCTTACCTTTGCACTACTGAATTCTCAATGTTAGCTTTAACAGGAGTTATTTTTTAGAAAACCCTACACACTAATGAAAGTATGAAACTGAAAGTTTGGAATCTATCCTGGCTCCTGTAATGCTGCCTGTGTTGTGTCCCCATCTTCCCTAGAAGAGAAAAAAAGAAGTTATATTTCTTCAGCAGCTTTTTACAGACTTTAAAGCTAAGGTTACCAGCAATCGATTTTCTGAGCTAAAGATGTCCCCAAATGAGATATAAAACTGAAAACTGTCACTGAAGTTATGGGAGGGTCCCTTGTGGGATGATTAGCTGAGCCTAATAAATTCTGCCTAGCTCTTGAGAAAGAACAATTGGAAATCTGTGTGCATGCAGATAGTAATTTGTTGACCTACGCAACTCCAAATTGACATCTTAAAGTTTATTTCATTATTGGAAATATTACCTTCAAAAAAAAAAAAAAAAAGCATTCAAGTCCAAGAAGAACATGTAGCTTTTACAGGAAACACTGATTAGTTGTATGTATGGTATCATTTCCCAGATATTTGACTTTCCAGAGTCCCAGAGTGGTACTGTTGGGACTGATTGAGAAACACTCTGTTCCGACTGCTAGAAGTGTTAGACAGGAATTGTAATAGTGTCTGATAACAAGCGCTGCCTTTCATATTGTTCACCTGCGCCTACTTTCTTGCTTACATTCCAGCCATGATACAGTTATCATTATATTCCAGCTATTGAAGGTTTGAAAAAGAATGCTTACCAACGTCCTTGGTAAGAATGTTGGTTTAATTGTATATCCATTTTTTGGAAAGGAGATTCTATATAACATATTGATCCAGGCAACATACTCTTAGATGCATTTAAAGAGAAGATATATATCTGGAAAGGTGAAGTATTAGCAGATATGAAGTAGCTTGTGCTTTCCATCTCAGTAACACTGCAATTTGACAAGGACTTAAGAAAAAGAGAGGGAAGGAAGGAAGGAAGATAGGTGAGGAAAATAGAATGGGATTTTAAACTTGAAATTCACCTGATATGCAGTCTCTGCAGTGCAAATTAAATGCCTAGTTAAGTGCATATAAGCTTCTAAGTGCATATAGGCACTTACCCCCTGTTTGGAGGGTAAATAAGGTGTATAAGATCTAACAGGCTCTGACTGTTTGGGTGCAGTGATTGCTTCAGAGACACTCCAAGCCTCTGGTGAAGACTGATCTTCCCTGTGTCATAGATTTTGCCAGGATTTGGTTTGCCTGTGTGGTGTCGGCCCTGTCTATAGGATTTTTGCACTGGTGACTAGTTTCAGTGGCTCAGAATAAAGTGGGTTTTAGTGGCTGAGGCTCATAATTTTACTTATTGTAAATTTTCAGCAGCATCTTCTGTGTGGTGTTAATGTGCTCTCTGGATCAGTAAGGTTACAACCGTGATTACAGAGGTTAGAAATGGATAAAGAGGAGAAAGTTTGGTATTATTTGGTAATTTTTTTTTCAAATCACTGAAAGCTAGTAGCCATATCAAAGGTGCATGACTATAATAAGGCTTCTGTATTCATGCAAGGATGCCTACAGATAAATTTGAACTCCCAGCACATGGCACCAGGTGTCTGAGTGTTAAGGCTGAATCCTGGAAGGGAACTTTTTCCAGTGGGTTCTGGTCCTGGTGTGTAACCCGGGTGTGAACCCAGTACAGCTCCATGTAGACATAAGTGCAACTTAAGGACTAGGCCCTGAATATCCTGTAACCTCCATCATCAGGATTTTGTGAAGATTCATCCATTAGCAGTTGCAAAACATGCTGCAAGCTTAAATCATTGTATTGCTATGTTAAAATTTATGTCCATCTGTGGCGCTGGACTGTCTAACAGATAGGTTTCATGTAGAAACCAGTTATGTCAGCTAGCACTATTTTTCTTTCCAGAATTGTGTTGCATAGGCCATAAAATGCTAAATAGACTATAATACTCTCCTTTCTTCCATTTGTTCTCCTAAACTACTAATACATTTCACACTCAGTTTCTTTCTGATATAATACATACAGGGTCGCTATAGATTAGAGAGGTGTACAGTAATTGCCTGAAAGAGTGATTATCATCTCTTTTCTATATAATTAAGATCAAAGTTTAAATTTCAGATCCTTGATTTTCTCATTATGGTTCACCTTACTCATTAAAAAAGTTGGAAGATACACTCCTTGGTAATGCACAGGAAATGATTAAATAAAGACTCTGGCATTTAATCTGGATAATAAAATGAGAGGTGATAATCATTCTTTATTTTTTCTTGAACATAATTAACCTCATTCCTTCAAAATCTGTAGATAATGTATCTTAAATGTCAACATTTATTATTTAACGCCATTTAAAATTGTCGAATATGTAAGTGGATATTGTAAAACTGAATCAGTGGAGAGATTGTGCTCATCTTTGAGGTGGAAAAAAACAAGAAGTATTCTCCAAAGTAACAGTGAATTGTCTCTGAGAGGTTTCTGTTTGTTTGTTTACTTGTTTTCTTATATTTTGGTAATAAAAAGGAATCACTTCACCTGTTATTGAAACGATGAAAGTTTTAGGCCTTGCATAGGCAATCAAACCTGTTTATGCCTCCAGTTAATACAGTCTCGGGATTGACAGCAAGATAAGACAATAAGGCTGGAAGTGAAGATTTTTTTTTTTACAGCTTCAGGAATAACTCATTAAAAGACAAGAGGAAATGTAGAGAGGCATAATACAAGTATTTGGAAATGCTCAAGATCTGCTGTATCGTAACACTTTGTGTATTAATAGCTGTCTTGTGTACCCTTCATTTGTTGTGAAGGATTTTACTTCTAACTGGCAGCTGTTGCAAGTGAAGGAACAATGCTTGGTGATATAGTGAAGTGTAAAAATATGTGGTGGATTCCACTGCTTTGCAGTGTGTTTGCAAGGAGGACATCCCTGAAGGCCTTTTTTTTTGGCCAGTTCTTCCTCTGTAAAACAGCCACAAAGTTTACTTTGCTTCGGATCCTTAAGTCATGTGAATGATTCACTAATTGCTTTGCTAGCCATCCACATAATGCCTCTATTCATCCTGCCTCTGCCGAGTGTGGCAGTATTTTACTGCTCTATTGTGTTCCTGTTACATCAAAGTACAGTCTTTTCTTTTTGCTCTTTTAGAATTTCTTCCCTGTTCTTTGAACTTTGTAATACTTTTCAAGGCCCAGAAGGAAAATTCATTTAGCTTAGGCTAAAAGAGGGTTTAGACTCCAGCAGTTTCATTTGCGGTAGCAGTCCTGATGCTATGGGCAGTGGTGAACCTGCTCACTCCCTTTCTCTTCAGTCTTGTCCCCAAAAAAGGCTTGGTAAATAGTTGAGCTAAGATCCTTTCGGCCTTCCCTACCTCAGCTTCCCCCATAGTAGTACACATCTTACTATGTGAATTAAATGCTCATTTAATCTTCCTTAGAAAAAGACAAGAGGAGATTCAAAACACCGCCTCCTTTTCTGATGACACGGGACACTGTTTCATCTCTTGTTCTCAAAATTGCATTTTCAAAGTCTTCAGCCTCAAAGGTTTCAGGAAGATATTTTAAGAATAACAATTTTATTTTTTTGTACTACTTCAGTCTTTCTACTTCAGTCCTGTACCACATGATTCTACCCTAGTAATGGAATCACTTCTGGTGATGCGTTTTCATTTGTTTGGCCATATCTGCGGAGTGGAGTTGTAAACAAACTATCTGTTTTTAGTTGCAGTCTGCCATATCTAAACAGGGTATATGAACAGGGAGAAAACATTTGGGATTTTCTGTCCTCAATGTTTGAGGATATTTAGGTTCCCTGATGTTTTGGCCTGTAATGATGGGTGTGCTTGAAAGCTGGTGCTTGTGAAAGAGATGCTCGTAAAATCTGAAGATGAAATGGCTTTTTCTATTACACCAGCTTTGCAAAATGGTCTTCTTTCCCCACTCAGTTTCACCGTAAGCAAAAGATTACTTTTATCAGTGATATTTCTTTGCGTAGATTTTATCCTCTGAGATGTAGTCTTCTCACATATTTGCTATCAAGATACCTTTTCCATATGGTGCATCAAATCCACTGTTTTGCAGAAATAGATGTACTGGAAATTAAGCAGTGATGATTGCAGTTATTTGCCATGTATCTTTTAAAATTGTCGTCCCCCCCCGTCCCCCCTGCTTGATCAGCACTATAACTTCTAAAATTCCTATTTAAGATCTTGCCACTTAGTTTTTAAGTGGTGCAAAACCTGGAAAAAAATTTGCTGCAGTCATGATAGCAGAGTGGCAGAGGAGTATTGCTCAGAGTACAGCAGCAACAGCCTCTCTGGTAACACTGTATTATTCCCCGTAGGCTGTAACTCAAGTCATGAACAGAGACTTTAGTTTAAGCTTTTGGATATAGAATCTGAAAGAACAGATTCTTCTCTTTTCAGCAATATATGAACTTACAATGAGCTGCCCCTTTTTCCAGACAGTCTGAGATGTATGTGACTGCCTTGCAAGAAGCATAGAAATTACTCACTAAGGTCAACAATATCGGTATATTATTGATGGCTTCTGTCTATTTAAATGGTACCTCAATGGTGAGCTTGAGCAGTATGCCCGAGTCGTCAGCAGTTGTGCTGCCACAGTGGACTCATAATCTGAGTGCAGTCGCTGTCGAAGACACACACAAGCAGCTCTGAACCTTGAAAGTCAGGAGCAAAAATAAAAAAAAGGGACAGTGCAAGTGCTGTCACTTGCAAGGAAAAAAAAATGAGTCGGGAAGAATTCGGTGTAGTCTTCATTTGAATCCTTCTGCTCTTGTTGTTTGAGTCCGGAGATGGTGCAGCTTAAGAAACCCTTGGGGGATGTGAAAAGCCTGTAGCTTTGCATAGCCCTTTCAGTGCTGGGTTCGATTTTGCTCTAGTGTTTTGGCTATTCCATGGGTCCGTTATGGCCGCCCATAGTCAGGTGGGAAGACGACTTCTGCTTTTGTATTACACCCGAGCATAAACGGCACAGACTTTCTTCCAGGCTTACTAGTGGGGTCAAGAAATAATTCTGTGGAGAAACTACCACTGAACAGTAGTTAATTATAATTAGGCTGTAAGTAGTGACGAGCATAAAACACAAACTGACCTTTGAGATAGCTGTAATCCCAGGACCAACTTCACAAATCAGGCTGTGCATCTGTGCACTGTAGTAACAAACTCGCTTTGTTACAGAGCCCTCGGGGTGATGTTCAAACTTGCATAAAGGATTAATACCTTGCAGAAGCCCCATTTAAAAGGTTAAAAGTGGGACATAAATGGTGCATAGAATATATGCTGTGTCTCTGTGGAGGACAGAAGCACACCTCAGATAATCAGTATCGTTTTATAGTAGCAGCTGAAGAGTAAAGAGACCTTTTGATGCTAATAGGAATTTTGACATGTACCTCAATGGAAATGGCTTTAAATGCCTGTCACAGACTACTTATATGGACATTCTTGAGATAAATTAGCCACTGGAAAATTGCTTCCAAAAGCAATACGTCAAACAACCCATCATGCAGGAGTGGAAGACGTATAGTGTTTAAAGTCTAAGCCTAAAAGTAGCCCAGCTATGCCCTCCAGAGAAGGAGCTTGGGAAAACATCAGTCAGTTCTCACCCACTGAGAATCTTGCTGAAGTTCTGTCTGTTGTTCCTTTCTTAATAGAAGAAATTATCTGAGGGTATCATCTTTCATTTTAAAACCTTTTTGGTTTTAAGCACTTTCTGGTATAGAAAAAGGCTTACAAATGTAATGGTTCTTCCCCTATTCCCGTGTGCCTTGCTATATAACATATATGTATATATACACACGTGCGTATATAACCAGATGTATAACATGTATAAAACAAATGCAAACAAAATGTTTGTTTTGTTCTTATGTTAAGTGGGACGGAAACAGGCTGACTCATGATATTTTCACTTGTGTGGCGTACATTAAACTGTTGGAAAGGCACCTGGAAGACAAGAATATTTTTGACAAACTACTGTGGAAAGTTGGAAGAACTTTAAAAAAATAATTGTAACTGGTCTGAGGCTGCGACTATTGGAAGTAGTGGCCAAAGCTCTGTGAAAACATCTATGTTACTGTAGAGTGCTTCTGAAAACCTTGCTCTGTACAATAGGCATAAATTGAAATAATTGTTCTGCGCCTGCTCTTATTGTAAATAATAATGATAATATACTTCTGAATTGTATGTTTTCTGCAGAGCTCACTTGAAAATCAGTATTTCCAAATTCATAGCTCTGCATTGTTAGCAGTTAGTGTAATCACAACTGAATTGGTTAAGCGAACAAAAAATGCCCTTCCTTTCTTTTTATAAAGCCAAGTATAGACTTGGAGCACAAAATAACAGTGAATCAAGCATAACATGTTGTGAATGAGTCTATAACCAAGTAACCCTGATTTCAGTGCATGATACAGCAACTACTTAGATAGGTCTGACTGAATTTGAGAACATACATATTCATCATATGCTTGCTAATTAATAGAGCAATTACCTTGAAGATGGTGTGTGTTATCCACAGCTAAAACCAGGTATTGAATCAGCACCTTAATGTACGTATATGACAGTAGTTATTGTAGGAGATTTTTATCTCTCTTTCCTCCCCCCAGGTTTATATAAGTCTCTTTGGCAAAATAATAATTTCTACCTTCATCTTTCTTTCACCTTAGACAGGATATTCCCACAGACACTGTCCAGTCTGATTTCCATACAGCCAGCACAGACACTTTTACATTTTAATTTGCATTCAACTGGCAGATGCAGCCTGCATAGAAGTATTTTGCATTTTGTACAACTTCATGGTAGCCTGCTCTCTTATTCTATGTTTATCTTGGGGGAAAAATAATGACAAGCTTCCCTTTTAAAACTGACATTTTATTTTCTTTGGAAGGAAAACAGTATATTTGGCTTCAATAGGAAATGCTTATTGTTCCTCTAGAAACTGCAATCTCCCATTCTATTCCACCTTTTCTGCTGTAAACCACCTTGGTTTTTTTTAGTCATAAAATAAATTTATCACTCCTGCCTGCATCCATTTCTAGCTATGAATTTGGATGGAGAAAATATGATTTTCTCCAATGTGTACTTTAGTCTTCTTTGTACCCTATTTCAAAAAATCTGTTCAAGGATACCATAATGAAATTATTTTTGTTTTCTAAGATGACATCTTTCTTAATAGAATTATATATCCTACAAAATTGTAATCAGAGTACTGAATGAGTTTTCCTTTTTGTCTGTTTAGTGTGACTTAACAAATTCTACATGAACCTTCTCAGAACTGAGCTAGCTGTTAGTGATTGTGTTATTTTTTTGGTTCACTTTATTAACCTATAAGCAGCAGTATGTGCTTTAGTTTTCTGTTTCTTTCTGTAAAGTATATTCAGGTATTGGCAACACTGCAACATAGTGGTTATAAAGTTAAAGAGATTATTTTGCTCAGTGCTACTGCAGGGATACCAGCACTAGGTAATGTGATGGTATCGCTGGAAGTGACAAAAATTCAACAGGATTGCATAACCAACTGAACTCTGCCATCTAGGTTAAATAAAATATCGGGGAACGGCAAAGTGCATCACATTGTCAATAGTCTTCGTTTGTGTCTGGTGTGTTGGTATTTGCAGTGATGAAGCTCCAGGCAGCCAGTTGGTTACAGATAAGTTTCACATTGACTGGGACTCAGTGCTTGTCAACTCTGATAATGTCATCGTAGCTCGATTTGATGGCAGAGGGAGTGGATTTCAAGGCCTTAAGATCCTACAGGAGGTCCACCGAGGCTTAGGATCAGTGGAAGTGAAGGACCAAATAGCAGCCGTAGAGTACGTATGTGCAAACTTTTCTTCTCTTTTACCCTGCTTCCACCTTGATAAATATGCATTTTTAACTGAAACTGCCTGAAATGTTTTCTTTGCATAGTGAATACTGTTAATGTTGTTTTTTAATGCAGTTGCAAATTTTGAAACAATCATCTTTATGTTTCAAACAGCAAATAAAAGATCAAAGAGGTGTTAGCTTTTTGTGTCGGTGCTTCTCTTTGATAAAGCTGTCTTTCTGTGTGCAATCTAAATATGCCATCTGAGCTGATTCGTATTTGTCTATATTCCTTAGGAAAATTTCTTGCACTGCACATGTTAGTGTTTAAATGCATTTGTGTTAAAATATTTTAGGTTTATATTATAGGATACTGCTCTGATTTCCACCACAGAGCTCTGGAGTAATCGGACAAAGCAAACGGAGTTATAATCGTGTAAATGAGAGCAAAATTTGGGCAAATGCCTGTTATTTGCATTATTATTCTTAGACTGATATAAATCCAGCAGCTGCAGAAAAGAGTAATTTGCATCTGTGGAGTAATCACACGTGGCTTTGACAACACTCTTTACTCAGGGAGCACATGTCAAAATGGCTAATATCGAGGTCCGGATGGACTTTTTCTAGGGATTCTTAAGGAAAGACAGATTTTAAGCCAGATATTTTTTTTCTTCTTTTGAAAGGGGTTGACACTTCAACCATTGCACGAGTAGGCAGCTGTCTCTGACATGTCGTACCTGGGCAATAGGGCTCCTAGTGTTCATGTTGGTCAGGAATGGGCTGCCTTGAGCAGAGCAATTCAGAGTGACCCTTGCGAAAGGGCCGTCAGAAGCAGGCCATCCGCTGGGCTGTGAGAACTGAGCTCTCTGCTCTCATACTAGGATGGTTTAGGCTAAATTACATCTGGCCTCTTTTTGGATGCACTGCATGGGGAAAAAAAGAATGTGCCCTTGGCTGCGAGGAGGTGCTGTGGCTGATTTTGTCTCCTCAAAAGCAGTTGGCTTTTGCCTTCAGGTTGTTCTGTCTTTTCTGTATAAAATTCACCATTGCTGATTAATGGTGGCCTTGATGAGAGAATTAATTATTTGGATAATTATCTAGATTCAAGGAGTTACATTCATCTTACCTTCCTTTAGCTGTCTTAAAAACTAGGCATCTGGTGAAAGTCAGTCATTTAAGCTCTGGTTAGTGGAAAATCCTTGCATTTCTGGAGGGTGATTCACCCCACACTGAGAGAGGTTTCCAATATGGGCGGGAAGAATGGCTCTTTGAGGGTGTTGCTTTTCTCTCCTCTAACTGAAGAGCAGCTGTAAATGGGTAATTTAGACAAGATGCTCAAATTCAGATACCTAAAGTTAGGTAAGTCCAACACTGTTGGCCATATAGAGAAGGAATTAGAAAGCAAATCACGTTTCCCAGTGCAATAATACTTTTATTGGTATAATTTGTTCTTCTACCTGATCTGCATGTATGACAATTCCTTAATGTACAGATAGTTTTCTTACCATATTGGATTCAACAAGTAAAATTCACCATTTTACTTTACCAAAGTGAAAAAAAAAACCTTTTCTTTCTTGCAGATCACTATTGAAACAGCCCTTCATTGATCCTAAGAGACTGAGTATATTTGGAAAGGTAATGTGCAAAATAGCAGGATGTATCATCATGATTCTTTAGGAACATAAGAACATACTATCAATTCATAAACAAATACATTTAACTATTTTCCTAAGACAATTTCAGTTATTAAAAGAGGGGAAAAAACCTGCCATAACTTACTGTATGTTCTGTATATTCTGAATGGGTATTTGAGATCAAGCACATCAGTTTTATGGCACTGCAGTGTTTGTGTTTCAGAATCTGCAGGAGAAAGTATTTATCTGCTTTCATTAGAAATTTTAATGTGGGCATAGATTTTGTGAAAGTTTGTTTCTTACACTTTTACATTTGGGCTGCGGTTAAATTGACAATGTCCTTCTAATACAACTTTTATATCTGAATGTTTTACTGACCCTTGAAGTTAGCTGAGGTACAGCCCTATGGTACTGTCAACAACTTCCTTTCTGTGCCATCTGCTAGAAATCTTGTCGTTGCTATTTTGTCAGCTGGCTTCACTGTGTGGCGTTTTGTTGCCTCTAGCATGAGATAGAACAAGGCAAAGGCTTAACCTTTAGTAACAAACTGAATAGCGTTTTACTGATGTCTATTAAAAAACAGCAATTAGAAACACCGCATAATTGCTGCTGCTTCTATGAACTAGCATGTGCAACTTTTTTTTTTTTAAAAAAGTGTTTTCCTAAAAATGAAGATGTTTTGTGCCTTTGACCTCAAAACAACAACAAAGCATGATCGTGTTCCCAGACAAACTCCCCAGTCATCAATTATAAGAGCAGCGTATGTTCCACTATGAAACCCCTTAGTTCCCACCCCCATTCTGCTACTGACTTGCTGCGCGGCCTCGGCCAAGGCATTTGCCAGCGTGTCTCTGTCTGAATGCGAGATGCGAATATTCATATTTACCTCCTGTATGGTGGCATTTTGAGGACTAATTGATGTTTGTCAAGTATAGTGAAAATGAAGTACTGTTATTAGCGCTCCACATGAAAATGATCTTCCTCAAAGATTTGAGCTCCTGCCATGCTCCTTGATCTATCGAAACTGTCCTTGCAAGAACACCAGTAGCATCAAAACCAGTATTTGGTCCATAGGTCAGTGGCCAGAGGTTTTTCAGCGAGGATGTGTAAGTAGGGCTGATTCCATCCACCAGATGATCATCACACACATTTCTGTTCGGTTTTTAGTGCCCACTACCAACGTATATGAAAGTACATGTGCATATAAGCATCTACGCTTCTTTATATCCTCTTTGCACAAATGACTGAAAATGTTATTTCTGAAATGAAATCACTGAGCACCCTGAATTGCTCACTTGTTTCTGACTTCAGAAATTCTTTTAATTGCTACTTGAAAATTTCCACCTGTTTTCTGTAGGAGATTCAGCAGCATCTTGTTTCCTAACAGTGATGTGATGAGACAGTTGCCATAGACCATATATGTAAACGTGGTTTTACACATCTGCCAAAGGCGACCCCCAATGTTTTTTTCTTTCACAAAATATTATTGATGGTGTTCCTCCATTTATTTTCTGAAGGAAGGATTGAGAAGTGAAAAGCAGAAATGTGAGAAAGCAAAGAGCAAAAACTGGGAAATTCGATAAGCTTCAATGCTGCTTTGAATTCAGGGAAATTTGCCCTTCCAAGTTAACCTCTCAGAGTTGTTTTCTACTGTCAAACAAAAATTCATAAAATTTAAAAGTCAGTTTCAGAATTAGGAAAAAAAAAAAGTCTATTTAACATCTTCCTAGGGTTAATTGTATTTCCCTCTACTCTGTTTATTTTAGAGTCAATTAAAATCTTCTTTAAAACTCATTTCCTTTCTACTATGTACAAGGTGATAGAATTATTTTTTTTTATTTCTATGCATTAAATTGGGCTTACTGATGGAAATAGAATGTACGCTATGCTTGAAAATAAGATGACTGGAATTGCTTAATGCTGATCCCATAAAGCTGGGCTCATGCACACTGTCATGGGCTCTTTAAGAGGTTCTAGAACTACACAGAAATAAAATTCTTGTCACAATCAGTAATGTAAACTAGGCACAAGAGTAACAAGACTGTCCAGAAGGGCACAGTGTGGAAAATAACTACTTCTGACTGCCAGGCAATCTGCCAATGCCACCTTGCTTGTCTCTGTGAGGGGTACAAGCCCAAGCGATGCATGATCCAAGGGCCTGTCTGAGCGGTTACACAGCGAATTGTGTTTCCATGTAGTTTGTGTTTTTGTCATGGAAGTAGAAAGACAGCTTGAAAATAAGTTGCAGCTTCACAGCCAACCAGCTTCTTGAAAACGCAGCAATTAGGTTGTAACCACAGAAATCCAACCGATGTGTGAGGCACCATGTATCCTCGCATCACAACATGTGAACTATTTTCTGCATTGTCATTGTGAAGTGCTTCTAAAAATGTGATCTCACCATGTAATGTTTTTGTCCTGGAAAGCCTGGCTGGAAGCAAGGGCACAAGCACAAAGGAAAGAAATTCCCAGGAGAACTAAACCAAGCTCTTAATGAATACAAGGCATAAATAATAAATAACCTGGCAATAGCTATCCTAGGATTAAAATTGTGCTGTGGAGCTACTGGGAAAGACACAAGCAGAATATTAAACAAAGCAAAAGTAGAAAACCCAGAGGCAGAGGAAAGTTGCTATTCTCTTAAACTCTTTGAATTATACAAGTTATCGGTGCCCACTCAGAAATTCTTTCTTAGGAGAAATCTACTCCTGCGCATGGACAATTCTGGGTGGCTCTTGGCCTTCTGGGATGGAATTTCTATGAGAAAGGGATAACTCATTTAGTCATGCTCCCTTGAAAATCCAGCTTTTAATCTGTATTTCCTTTAGTGTGCCTGTTTGTATTTTCTATAGCTTGATTCAAAGGAACGCTCCTCTTTGCTTATTTTTCATAACTAAATTTAAAGGATTTTCAAATATTCCCATTCTTTCACAGGAATAATCTATTTAGTAAATATTTAGACATGAAGAACAGGAGCAGGCAGGATTCAAAAAAGTCCACGAGAAAACTCCGTGAGCATTTGATGCACAATATTCTTTTTTGGGGTTGGCTGGTGTTTTATATTTTTCTTTTCACTGTCATGGGACAATTTCTTCTTCCTGCAGTGTGTTGTGCCAAACACAAAACAATAACAACAACAAAATACCTGCAAAAATCAATTTTCCAGCACTGATGAAGGGAAAGCAAAGATGGCAAATAGAGAAATTTGAAGAACCCATAATATATGAGAAAATCATTGATCCCAGACTCCACAATTCAGAATTTCATTTTCTGTGGGTCTAGAATGATTATAGGTTTACAGATATGGATTGCCAGTGTCATTCGAAAGAAATCTGTGCTCTCAAGTTAAAGCTTTCATGTTTTCATGCAAAGCAAAGCTTTCACAACTCTCTTTTGTGTCACAACTCTTCCTGGGGAGGTGTATTACAGATTTTGCACAAGAGATGAAAAGCTGTGCCATAAGGACAGATAAATGTGGTGAGGCAAGGAGAGAGCTCCCCCACTACTGCCCCATCTCTCCCAGCTTCTTCATGCTGTCTGTGCTCCGTTCTTTTTAACACAGCTGCCTGATGGGTCTTCTTGTGGCCAGAAAGTGCATCCAGAGATTAGCATAATATTGAGCAATGTAGCTACATACAGCTTTTATTTCTGCAAAGCAGTGCAGAATCTGTACCTCTCTGTGTGGTGTTTGACAATGCTGTAGCAGAAACCTCTTTAATAGCAATAGGATTCAACCTGTGTAGGTTCAAGTGTCGGGGGGAAGACATACTCCAATCGGTTCACAGGTTTCCCCCATACCCATACTGTCTGTCCTGTCAGCAAAATGCTCAGTGTATCCTGGTAACTAGCAAATATGTACATTGAATATACTGAAAACTGAGTACAAATCTTCCTGTCTAGGCTATGTTCCCAAAAGCTGTACCTTTGGTTTTTTGTTTTAGGTTGGGTTTTTTCCTGTAATTTTCAAATCTTTTTACTAACTATAGGCTAATCTGCCATGATGGAATTATGGAGTTTAAATTGAAATATAGTCATTATTATTAATTGCATGGTTTAAAGATCATGACCAGGCCAGATGAGATCTTTATTCACTCTGAACTGTAAGTTTGCATTTCTTTTAAAAGCAATTCTTGCAGATACAAATACATACTGTAGAATGATACCATCAGATTAGCACAATGGCCTTTAACTTTATTCTTGCTGAAAAGAAATGAATAAACAAAAATCTCGGTATCATTTCCATTGTTAGGGATATGGTGGCTACATCACATCAATGATCCTGAAATCCAGTGAACGGCTCTTCAAGTGTGGAGCTGTGGTGGCACCAATTACAGATATGAAGTTGTATGGTGAGTATTCTCTGCCCTACACCTGTGTGGTAGTCTATTCAAAACATCCTTTGTTCATGGAGCTACTAGTCATTTTAACTAAGGGCAGATAATGTACCAATATCAACTAGGTTTCATCTCACTGTCTCATTCTGTCCTTTAAATGAAAGGGCAGCCAGCACTGGGACAGTTTACCAAAATATGCAACAGATGCATTATTGTTAACACCACTGATTTTTGCACCATAGTTGTATCTCATTTCCCACTTCCCCCTGATAGTCAGGCAGGTACCCCATTTCCTAAGAATCCTTTAGGGATATCAGCCTGAATCAAGACTTCTAATAGGAATGAATTTTTAAAAGTTGGTGGTGAATTCCTTACAATATCAAATATGTTGTCATTCAATTGCAGGATCTTTGATTCTGCATGTGAAGTGTTGGGTATGCGCTATGGAATTTTTTAAAGTTGGTGGTGAATTCCTTACAATATCAAATATGCTGTCATTCAATTGCAGGATATTTGATTCTGCATGTGAAGTGTTGGGTATGCGCTATGGACTGCAGACTGTGATACACAGCAAATCAGACTTTAGTGATCTAGGGAGTTTGGGGGAGAGGTTCAACTGTTTCAAAATTATTTTAAATGGTACATTCTGGTTTTAGAGGAACATCTCCTTGTTGACTTAATGGCTTAAATAGCTTCACCTGACTCTAGGTCAGAACTGATGAGTATCAAAATAGAAGTAATTTTGATGAATTCACAAGTTTTTGTTTTCACTTTCACAGCATCAGCTTTTTCAGAAAGGTACCTTGGTATTCCATCAAAAGAGGAAAATACCTATCAGGTAAGTTTGCATAAACAGGTATCTTAAAATGAGTTTTACTCTTAAAATTCAATTCAGTTACACCTTTTTGTGTGTTTGTTTGCTAGGCATCCAGCGTATTACACAATCTTCACGGTTTAAAAGAAGCGAATTTGCTAATAGTTCATGGGACAGCTGATAGTAAGTATTTACAGATGCAATTACATTTGGAATCAGAATTTTTAATAGGCGGGCATTCAGAGACAGATTAGGCACATACCTAGCAAGTACATGTTTAGTTTCCTTATCCCTCCGTTAGGATTTTTAATTTTATGTCATTTGTCACTTCTAACTCTGAACTGGTAACGCTTTTCTTTGCTGAATATTTGTATCTTTTAGGTGCTGTATGTTCTAATTTGCTTAAATCTTGTGGACTACTGTCTTGCTAGTGAAAGGTATTATATGAATTATTAATAGAACAACATACATTTTTAATGGTATTTTAAATTCATAGAGATTCTGCAATTGAGGAAAGAATTATCAGTACAGTTGGTGAAGTACAGCACCAAATGGGAAGTTAAGCTGTTCAGCTAATTAATTACAAGGTAGTGCCAAAGCATCTGAAGCTGAAGCTATAGGGAACCTTTTAATAGCATCAATACTTTTAGCAGTACTTTAAGGCAGAGAATGAGTAAAACAGAGCAAGTTCTAGCACTTTAAATTGAATCATAAGCTGTGTCAATCAAGAGAGAATTTGTAATTACAGATTTAAATTTAACTGCAGTACGCTTTTCTGAACTTTCTTAAGTGATGTAGATCTAAAGAATGAGCTCTGATGCAGGCACAAATTACAGTGCTGCAGCAAGCTCCTCTCTACAGATTCACATGCATACTTCTTTCCCTGGCATTTTCCTGGTGAAGGGAGGATAATACAAGGTTTCTTACTCCTCAGTCTGGAGGGATAAGCACCTCGCGTTGACAAGGGCTGAGGTGAGAGTGCCCACACACACAGTTGGCACAGTGAGGATAGCACCCACCAGCCTGTCACCCCTGTCACAACTTGTCAAACCTGTGTTATGGCTCCCAAGTGCAATCAGAGGGGCTCAAACACTGTCCAGTGTTTCTTCCCAGAGCAGAGGGGAGAGAGACAGAGGAGATATACTGGGTGACTGAGCAGGCACGAGGATCACAGACTTCGCTGATTGCAAAAGGCAGCAGCAATTTCTACCCCTCTGAACTTGGCGCTAGAGGGAATTGGGTTTCTGCGAGATGTCTGAGCAATAGAGCGTGTTCAAGCCTAGGACTCTGATTGCCTGCTGCCCTTGCTTAATATCACATCTAGCGACACCGCCCAGCCCACTTTGCAGTGCAAGTTCTGCAGGGTTAGGTTAGGACATGGTAATAAAGTTGCCTGGTTTTACCACACAAAGATTAAGTTACTGATATGTTGCAGAAAGTCCATTAACTAAAGACGTATGGGCTGTAATAACCCTGTGCAAGCAGTAGAAAATCCAATGTGCTTTCCTTTAACACAATTATAAACTGCCATGATGTTCAAACAGAATGGTTTTACACACATCTGAACTATAGGAGTGTGTGTAAATCAAGGGTAGAGAGAGGGGTCCTTATGGAATGCCTGGAAAGCATGGCTTCCCTTGGGGCTTCCAGCTCCTTCTCCAAAACCTTTGCTGTTACAGTCAGCATCGCTGTTACTGGTGGGGCTGTGCACTTCTGACCGGAAAGGCAGTCATCTTCAGATTTGGTAATTACAGAGATTTGAAATGCTTTCAGCCCAAGCTGTTCAACAGATAAGCATTTCATATTAGCTTAACTTTTTCTAATTGTATCCAAATGTCGTTGTCTTGCAGCTAAAGTCCACTTCCAGCATTCAGCGGAATTAATTAAACATCTAATTAAAGCTGGAGTTAATTACACTATGCAGGTATGTGCAGCTGTGACATTTTGTACAAACATACTTCAACATTTAACCTCATATTGCCATTTCTTCCCTGTGAAGGACCCTCCCTACCGCAAAGCACTGGTATTACCTCAGCTGGCAGTTAGAACTCCATTTAGTACCATTTTCCTCAGTATTAGTATGGACATCAAGGGCCATATCTTCTTGTCGTTCTTCTGGGCTCTTTCTCCTGTCTTGCATCTTTTTTTTTCCCACCCGTTTATCCTACAATGCTATACACGGTGCTTTAGAGTCCTTATGCACTCTTTGTAATGTGGAGATATCACTATTTTAGTCCCTTTTTACCTAAAAAGGTATTGGGTTACATGAAACTAATTTCTCCTTATTTTCAACATTTAAATTTATTAAAAGGCAGCTAAAAGGCAAGAGCGCTGTTCCCTCTCTCCGCAGCCGTACGGAGGGTGAAGGTGCTGTGGGGGACAGGCTGGGGAGAGCAGGACAGGGCGTGCTGCTGACATACAGACTTGCCCGTCACCCATCGTGGGTGTTGCTGGCCAAAGGTTCTGATTGCATTAACCTTCTTGAGTATCTTAGATGATGTGGTTTTGGGTCACTCCTCCAAATATCTCTGAAGTTACACATTGCGAACCTTGACCTTACTGAACCTTAGGTGAACCAGTAGTTTCCACAGAAACGTGAACTGACGTCAGGGAAGAGGTGGTAACAAGGGGGCAAAGCATCCCTTATAAATGGAAAAGGACTTTATATGTGAAATCTGAGCAGGGCAGGATCAGTTCCTGCTGTCCCTGTGATCTCGGCTGAGGTGATGTGAAGGTCTATGATGACAGGAAGACGCAGGAATGACAGAGGTCTTTCAGAAGAGCCCAGTTGAACAGATCTCATGCAACCTTGTGATAACCTGAGTCTGAAGAAGCAGCTGAAGCTTTTTGCCTCAGGCCACAGCAAGTCTCTTGTCCTAAATCCTGTGGCCTGGATTTCTTCACTTTGCCTGCAAGTTTTGTGCAGCCTCACTTGGGAGAAATTTCCAGTGGAGTTTGAATTAAGACACAACAATGCCCACATCCACCTCAGGAGAGAAAAATGGTGGGCTTTAGATAAGATAGGAAGAAAGTTAAGAATATGAATAAAAAGGTTTTTCACTGAACACTTGGAAGCTGGGATATTGAAAGGTCCCTAAAAGCATGGGGTAATTAATCCTCATTGACTTTAATGGTATTTGGATGCCTAGACACTATCGAAAATGCCAGCTAAGTAAACTGTTGTAAGCACAATGAGTGAGAATATAAATTTTTTCACTTCTGCAGATCCCACTGCAGTGGTTGTTTTATGTAAGTTCAAATTCCAAGAGAATGAGTTTTACTTTGAGTTTTATTAGCTTTCCTTGATGCCATAAAACTAATGTTATCATCCTGTTGTCATCTAAAACATTTTGAAGATCAGAGAAAGAAAGTTAGAGCCCTAAATATTTGAAAAGCCTTTAACAAACTATTTACTTTTTTCCTTTCTCCTCTGCTAGATCTACCCGGATGAAGGTCATAACATTGCTTCTGAGAAAAGCAAATATCACCTTTACAGCACAATCCTTGGGTTTTTTAGTGCTTGTTTAAAGGAGGAGACACCAATTTTACCACAGGAACCTGAAGAGGATGAATAAGGAAGCCTATTTGTGTAGTACTGAAGGGGACTTACTTTGCGGCTCAATAAAACCTTAAATAAAAGTGACTGTAAGATTGCAGATTCTGCAGAAGCTCAAGGGCAGCTAAAGGATATCACAGTGGAACAGCACATTTACAGACAATGAGCTAATAAACTGGAATTCGACTACAAAGTCCAAACATATTACCAAGGGACAAAACCTTTACCTTTGTGGAAGGTCAACAGTTGGTTACAGTTTCCTGGAAGAACTTAGTTTTGCATAAGTGTAGGGTTAGTGCATGTTTGTTATGTTAAGCCTCACTGTTGGTTCTGTAAGTGGTTGCTCGTTTTTTAATTTAAATGCACATCTTTATTCATCTTTGCATAATGCACAACCTATCATAAGTATTATGGCCACTAATATTTTAAAAGGTGAGCTGCAACCTAACACTTTACTGTAATGTTACAATAAGTGCAATTCTTTCGCTGTCTATTATACATAAGAAACCACAGAGATAATAAAGGGCACGATATTTTCTCTAGTTTCTGCTCAAAGGGGATATATTGTCTAGTGGATCATATAACATGGATATTGAAAATGATTTTTTCCCAATTTCAGCATTTACTATTATTACTGTACCTACTAGTAACCAATAAGGGACTTTTTGGTAGTGTACTCTTGGTCTTTATGTATATACCCAGGACTCCCTAAGCAGAAAATCTTTCTGAGCTTGAAGAATTTTTTTCCAAGACGTAATTAACAGCTGTATTTAAAACAATATCTGCAATTGAAATCTTTCCCCAGTCCAAAATGTATCTATTGTTTCCTTAAAATATGTTTGGGTTGTGTTTTGGTATTGTTTATGGTAGTTAATAGTTTGCTGGTTACACTCTAATTTTAGAATATGCTTCTTTGTCACATGTAAATTAGATACATAAATATTAAATTATAGTTTCAGATAAAGAAAATTTATTAACAATGTATAATGCCACTGAGTAATAC
The DNA here is from genome assembly GCA_017639485.1 of Pluvialis apricaria. NCBI lineage: Eukaryota > Metazoa > Chordata > Aves > Charadriiformes > Charadriidae > Pluvialis > Pluvialis apricaria. Next base: position 72,577,549 of record CM030011.1, on the reverse strand, counting down.
TTTACTCCTCAAATGAAGACATATTTTGTTTAGTGCATCTTCCTTTTCTTCCATCGGGTCTCAGATGTAATTCGAATGTTTGTCAAGGTGGCCACGTAGCTGGAACACTCCATTAGTTTTTATTCCAGGGATGCTCATTAAGTCTGTTGCAACAGGGTTTAGATTCAACAGCATCACAAAGAAATGAAATGTTTTTCATTCAAGGCAAAGGAAGCTCCTGACAAGTTAAATTTTATTATTTATTCAGAGGGTGAGCCCCTCATACATCCATTTATTTGCCAAGGTGAATTACAGCAATAGAAATTGAAACTATGAAATAAACACGGCAGCCAGTTTGGGTTTACAGAATATTAACTCTGATCACTGAAATCAAGTACAATGTTGACTTAATTTAAGGTATCTTCCTGAAGGTATGTGAAAACTCTTGACAGATGCTGTGCCACTTACGTGAGAATAGCTGTAGTTTTTTTCTTTCTGGATATAGTCCAAATACTTTCCTACCCAATTAAGGTTTCGTTTCTTGCAAGATTAAAAAGAAAGTAATTTTTTGAAGGTAACTTATACTATTTAAGATGCAAAGTTCTGCGTATTTTATGAAGAATGGGAATTGTTTTTAATGTAATCAAAAATCACCTGAAGCTTTTTACTCATTACTTTCTTCTGGAATATTTTCTTTCACGATTGGCATTTTTTTATGATGCAAATAATTAATTTGTCTGAAAGGTGTGGTTTTATGGAACACTGGAAAGTCTCTGTCTTTTAATGTTTAGTATTTATCTTGTTTTGTTAGCAATGTTTAACTATTTTTCAATTAGTTTAATACAATTTTAATGTGCAATGATGTCTTGTCTGGGTCCCAATGTCACCACAAACTATGGCTTTGCTTTGTGGTATTTATAGTGCATATGGAGTACATATGTGTAGTATAGGTACCGTATATATGTATAGAGGCTACTATGTGCACTATGATAAGACCATACAAAAAAAAAAAGGTAAGAAGAATTCAAACAAGGTTTTGCAAATCCTGTTTTCTATAGAGGAGCAATATTTTAAAGTCTTTTATTGGCTGGGACTTCTAGATTGTGATTTTATAAATTACACCCATTACTTAATAAAAGCTCACCTGATAATAGCGATGCTTTTCCTAACCAAACACAGTAAATGCGGTCCTAATCCAGTTTAACTCAATGAGATATTTTTCCCGATTTGAGCCAAATGCACACGAAGAAACCACAAGCTGTGTGCACACGTTGAGCGTACCGCATGGACTCAGCGTGCGGAGGCTACATGAAAAGTTTAATTCTTCTCAATATGCACTGACTGTTTCTCTGTGAGACAGCCACGATACATTCATATTTACTACACTTCACATATATAGCCTTCAGTTACCTGCAAAAGAAAACAAACAAGGCTCATGTCTCAGCAATAGGATTATGCACGTGCTCAGGAAATATGTTATCCCAGATCTGTGGAACCCACACCCTGTCTCCTCCTTTTCCCATAGCTCTCTGTTTCAGGCCCCCATTCCCTACTCTTTCTACCCCAGCATCTCACCTCCAATTTTGATCAATTTACCTGAATGTGAAGGTGGCATGAGGACATGGCTTCTGTAAGAATGCTTTTTCCAGGACTGGGATGTTTAAAGTGTGTTATCTGAAATGTGGGTTATCCGTGTGGAAACGTGGTATGCTTTTAATGTTTTTAATATTTCTCAACTGTCCTACAAATACAGGTATTTTTCTATAAATGTGTATACGGGTTTAGCATCAGACCCAGATTAATTGGTCTTACTGAAATTTTTATGTATGAGTTAAATTCGGACATTGCAAAAGTATTTGCAGATGCAGCCTCTGATTCTAGTTAGCCTAAAGAATTTGGTTCAAGGGGACATCCAGAGCTGTCTCTGCTCTTGCGAACCAGTTCAACTATTTCTTCCACTTCCAGCACAACAGTATATTGTTATCTGTCAGAATCTGCGTACGTAACTAATGGCAATCACTCATTAATTAGTCTATGTGATCTATAGTATTGATCAAGAATTAGTACACACTGCACAGAAATGGCATGAAAAGCATAGCTTTTTTTCATAAGTTATCCATTGTTAAACACTGTGATGATGTTCTGGGTCTGAAAAATTACTGTTTGATGCAGCTGTCCTTAAAGTATGACACTTATTAGACTAGACCTATTAATTTATGGAAAGCTAGGGAATCAGCATATCCATTTTCTGCTTGCAAGAGCTTATCTCTACCTTCTTGATTTCCTCTCTCCTTATGCTGCTATTAGGACTTGCAAAATCTGTGAAACCTGTAGGTCATATTGAAATTTCAATTATATTACAAAATCAAGAGTAACTGTGTGTCAATGGAAATATTTTTTTCCAGATTGTTGAATACAAAGAAAGGCTGATTATTTTTAAATTCATTTTTTTAATCTTTTTTCAGCGAGGAAAGAATTATTTATGATCTGGTTTGATCAACGTCTGCTATGATTTGCTATAACCAACTGCTCATTGTTCCTGTGTTTTTGGCATATGTAGATCTACCCATGTCTGAAAATGAAGATGATTGCCTCTGTGCCGTCAGCTCTGGCGCTTATTAGGAGCATGGAGTCAGTTAGGTTCATTTAGTTGAGAAACTGTGCCTTTTAAGACAGAAGAGCTTGTATTTGATCTGAAGCCAAAGATTCTCTATGGAAACTTGGGAGTGTCGAGCGTTGGCTCCTTTAATAAAATGCAGAGGATACAAGGTGTGACCTAGTATCCCTCCTTGCAGGTTTATTAGATGTTACTGAAGAAACTGAAGCAAGAGAAAGACTGGCCCAAAGAGACTGAATACAAGTTTCTTTTGCACAGCCTAAAAACACATAGGCGAGGTGCGGTGGTCCCGGTATTTCATATTTACTTCAAGTAACTCCTTCTGTCAAGTCGGTTGCCTCTGGGGAAGGAAGAACCTCACCGGTATTGATTACTGGCACATCTTCTTCAAAACATCTTTCAGTACCGTTAAGATCACTCCTCTTTTTCCTTTGAAGGATTTCAAGAGTGCTTCAGAGAATGGGGAGCTCGTGGGATGTGGCTAAGGAGAGTCACAACTTCCAAGGTGCCTGGAGCTTTGAAAAGAAAAGAAAGGATTTAGTTAAACTTCTATCTGTTGCATTTCATACATGAAAGTCGAGAAGGAGCCTGGCTTCAAGGAGGTAGGTGGATGAGAAGTGTTGGTGATTCAGTCACCAGGGGGTAACACAACATGCTTCCCACAACCTAGTACCAAAATTTTACAGTGGTAAGTAAAATAAATGCCTAATTTCCGATGCCTGAAAATTAAAGTGCTGTTAGACAAAGCTGATCAGGTCACGTGCAACCTGCTGTAGGTGTCCCTGCTGTGGCAGGGGGGTTGGACTAGATGATCTCCAGAGGTCCCTTCCAATTCTGACCATTCTGTGATTCTATGATTCTGTATTTGGATAGAATTAAGGAAATGAAACCACCTGAGTGTATGTGGTCCAAAGTGTCCATTAAACTTGGGACTAGACATCTTGCCTGTATAATTAGTTTAGAAATCCAATATCCACTACATAAGTCCAACTCAACAACAACAAAATTGATTTAATAATGGCTATACCCCATGAGGACGCAAATGATATGTACAATTCTTTTTAATTAAAATATCCCGTAAAGTGCTAATAGCCCATTTTTAGATTTTGTGACCAAAGAAAAAAGAAAAGGTTCTGATTGATAAAATCAGCAGAGGCAATTTGATTGGTAGGAAGATGCTCAGGAAATATTTCTCTAAGGAAAGCGATTAGAAATATGTTTTCTGCTGAAATGTATTTTGTGTCCTAAGCGAGTTCAGAGCACCGCTGGCAGGGGGCTTCTAAGAGAATTTAGATGTTGGCGTACAGCTGATGTCCAGAGGGCTCAGGTAGGAAGCAGGTACCTGGACAGGCACATGGCCCCGTCCTCCACCCGGTGCAGAGCCTTTGCGGCTCTCCGTGAAGGAGGAATGTAGTCTGTGAGTTTAGGCCACCACGGTCCCCTTTGGAACCAGCACTAGCCTTGAGGTTCTCTGATGGTGAAGGAACACTGGAACAGGAATGCAATAGGCAAAGACATGAAATTGTTACATCAGGAAGAAGAAAAATATTTTTAAAAAATGTCTAAGCAGTATGGTCGGCTTGCTGTTCTCCAGTTAGTCAAAGGTGAGGGTGGGGAGCTTGGGCTGGACGCTCGGTGACTGACTCAAATGCAGTCCGGCTCAGAGAAAAGCTGGCAGAAATTACAGCTCCAGCAGCGTCTCTAAATGCTCCAACATCGCTGTGAAGAAAAGGAAAGGGAGTATATGCATGGACAGATGATTTTGTTTCAATATTGCAGAAGAGTTGCTTTAATAAAATGGGCAGATACTTCCAAAATCTTGACATAGAGCAGAACAAGCTTGAAGAAATGCATTGGTTTCTTTCGGCAGCGGCACCTGTCAGCCTATTCCTGACAAATAAAATAATGTGTAGGATCCATTCTTGAGAAGGTTTTCACCACCATTAGGAGAGAGGTAAGAAAGAAGAGTGTTGTGAGAAGACAAGCTAAGAGATATTTTATTGTAATATCTTACTCTATTCAGAGCTTTTCTCTAAAATAAAGTGGTGTAGTGTGTACCACAAAAACTGGTAACCTTAGAGACAAATGTAGCCAAGGCTTGATTCAATAAACTTTCAACTAAAGCAGGAGAGCCAGAACATTCAGTTACTTTCACAAAAGAATGGTGAATTACATGGTTTCTTATGGATTTTTAGTCCTGTGTTGAAGTTTAATTTATATCCTACATTTTACATAGTCATTATAAGATAGGAATTGTTAAATACAATACTGCATTTGAAATAAGCAGTTACAGTGAAATCTTTTGTTTTGCAAAACAGTGCAAATCGTACATTTAAAGCTATTCATATCATCAAGTTAACTGTCACTCTTTTTGGGTTGCAGTAGACACTACATTTGTTGGGCTGATGGGTTGACAGGTTTTTTTAATTGGAATGGAAATGGTACTGAACTTGGACAGAGGGGCTTATCTGTTTTTGTAAGAATTGCTTGTGGAAATAGAGTGAATCTGAATACCAGTGAAACATTTGAAGGAGGTTTTATAGAACATCATATGAAAAATATACATTACCCTAAGAAGCCAAGGACCACAAACGAAGGAACAAGTATGATCATTTGGCAGTGTAATCAGAATGAAGCAAGACAAAAGAAAAGGCAGTGTGGAAAATTGATTTAGGCAGAATTCAGGCTTAAAGGGAGGACTGTGAGAGAGTATTAAATTTTGTAGTTTTGCTTTATCCTACATTTTTGGGTTCAAGAACTTGTTTCTGAGATGGGGCTGGAAGCAAGATTGTGGTCAGATTTTTCCAACAAGGACCTGAGTGACTATCAGTACATTTTCTTTACTAAAAAAAAATCAAAGCCCAGAGTGTAAGATAAGAGCTTAGCAATAACAAATTGGAAGAGCAGGAGATTGAGCTAATTGCAATGAGCAGCACAGTGCTTCATGAAGAGGCCTCACCACAGTGGGAAAACAGAGCAAGGTGCTATTTACTCTGAGTGAAGAAATTGAAACATGGTTCATAAACAGCATTAGAATGAGACTCTTCTCTGTCTTAATATGAGGTAATGAGAATAGGACGAGAAGGTTTAATTCCTTTGGTATGCTAATGAGTATTCATTAATTATAGCAGAGACCAAACTTGTGAGGCTGAGCGCAAAACGTGTCCAGTGCTATGTAGATGCACAACGCAACATCTGACAAGAAGACTATGTCAGAGTCTTCTCTTAGTTGACTTGCTTTCCTGTGCCACTAGAGGAGGAGTTAAAGAGCACCCATGGAGGGGGAGCAGCAGCCCAAAGGCCTCCTTGGGAAAGCGGGGAGAGAAAGGGAGCTGCATGGTTGAAAGGAGAGCCTCCTCCTCTGCTTGCACTCCTTAGGGAACTGGGAATCTTTCAAGGGAAGGGTTTGGGGTGATATTTGGGGTTGGAGGAAACTGGTTCTCAGATCTCCTCTTGTGCCCCTGTGGGGCTGTTGTGGAGACGATGGGTGATGAAATCCTGCTCGTTAAAGGGAGAAAGGACAGAGTGGAGTTTCCTGAAGTAGGCCTGGGAATGTGCTCATGACCCTGAAGTGTTTGGGAAGTAAGTGGTTGTGCTTGACTGTGGGAGGGGGCAACCCCTCCAGTCCTTCACTTGCTCTGTACTCAGCGGGGAAAGAGACCTTGGTAGAAATCACACAGGACCAACACTTCTCTGCCCTGTGTTGTGAACCAGATGGTGGCAGAGCGCTGTGAGGGAACTACTGTGTATCTAACCATGGATCAGTTATGATTTTTTCCTCAGTCTTAATGCAATTTTATGTTTTCAATAATTACATTTTTTGTCTGAGTCTTAAGGTGCATCACAACTTTACATATATCCAACTAGTTTTACATTTTAACTGGATCAGTGTGTGTGAAAGCAAGTAGCAGAAATTCAAAACGCAATATGTGGGGCTGGGAAACTGCAAATACACCGCGCAGAAATCTGTGTGAAGCAGAAGAATAGGATATCTGCTACCCAGTATAGGAACAAATAGGCTGATTGGAAGGAGGAAGCTTAGAAATTTCCAACAAAGAAAATTTTGAATCTTCATTTTATTCCAAACAGGACAAAACTGAAGGAGGGAATAAATAAATAAACTCAGCAAACCTTCAAGCCTGATTTAAATAACATTTTAAACACCAAAAAATGGAGGTAAAATGGAAATGCTCCTGGAAAAAAAAGGGGGTTTATGGGTTGTTTCCACCCCCCACCCCTTCAGCACTTGTTTTAAAACAGGAAGAGATCAGCATCTGCAGTCAAGCTGGTCTATGACAAATCCAACCTGCTATTCTTTGGCAGAATATCAAAGAAATGCTTTGGTGAGGAGAGGAGCACAGTCCTTAGATGCAAGCTGTCGTGGATGGACTAAGCAATAGTGAATTCTCAGTAAGGGACATTCATGTGGAGCATCTGAAAAGTTCAAAACCTCAAAAACCCTACTTGGAGGGTGGTACAAAAGAACTATAGGTGAACTGAGCCATCCCTGAACAGAAGGCTTCCCCCTCCTCCCTTTTAAAAACAAAACAAAGCTTTGATTGGGGTATTTGACGACTAAATCTCTGTTCAAACATAAGGACTTAAATTGTGAGTCAGGATTGCTCATGGAAGTTATTTCCAGGTCATTACTATTCTACAGTTAACTGTTAATATTATTATGCCCACCAAAAGTGGGTCATGGGCAGAGGCACCAGATATTTTCACTCTTGCTACCTAACACGGATGCATTGCAGCCTTGGGTGGTACCCCCTGCGTGTTACTGGTTGTACCCACAACTGAAAACACATGCAGTGCTGGAGAGCACGCTGAAGATTTGCCAGTTCTTAGATTTTCCTTCTGTATAACCATTATTTAAAAGCATTCTGGGTCTGGTGGTGGGAGGGGGTGTGGCAGGGAAGGTCTGTGCTGTGCTCTTCTGTTGAGGTGAGGAGATCACTTAAATGCTGGCTGAAGCCCCTTCTTTCTCCTCGAGAAAAGCTGCTACCAGGCAGACAAGGATGTGCTGCAATAGGCAGTTCAATAATTTATACAAGCAGGTTTTGAAATATAGCGATGGCAAGGCAGAAAAATGTGCAGTGCATCTTTTACACGTGATCCTTAAGGCAGCAGAACTGTCAAGAGCAAAACATGTGTCTTGTAAAAACAGATTCCATGCTTAAATGGCATGTGGTGCTTTGACGAGAAATGTTGCTGTGGGTAAGTCCCATAAATATGGTGTATTTTAGAAATATTTCAGGTTTGTAAATGTTCACTTTTCTGTTAAGGATTGGTTTCCTATCACATTCAAAGTCTGTGTACGTACTGTTATAGCTAGACTCTCCATCTTCCCAAAGAAACCTTACCGCTGCTGTGCTCCAAGTCTCGTTTATGTGCAAGGAGGAAACGCCTCCTGTGCAAAGACCAAGACCTTATTGTCCGTACGTCAGTAACCTGTACCTCCTCCTGGTCACAACACTTGTTAAGCACTGGGGACTGTGGTATCCTCACCTGGGTACAACCAGAGCTAGAGCAAATCTTGTCCGCGGGGACAACATCGGGGGGGAAGAGGGGGTGGGATTTTGGCTGCGGTGTGGGGCTGGGTTGGCTGGTGCTGCCGGGAGCAGGGAGCCGAGGGGAGGTCGGGCTCTCACATCTCCTGCTTCTGCCCCTTCCCTTCCTTGGGCTGCAGCAGCACCCCCTCCAGTGTCCCGACTGCTGCAAATCAAACACCTTTACCCATTCCCCACCCGCTCCAAACACACCTTTTTGCTCTCCGGAGAGGTGTGTGCAGTGCCTGCCTCTTGTGTGGCGTTGTTGGGTCCACTCCTTCGACAGAGCCTCTTCAAAGGCTCAGCAAAGCCCCAGGCTGCGTAACGCCCAGGGCTTATGCCATGTGCCTGCCTGCCACGAGCTTGTGAGACGCCTTTGCTCTATGTGGGATGAATCCCTGTTGTGTTCTCTGCTTCCGTAGGCACAGAGACTTGAGCTATGCCTGCGGATTAGTCACTATAAGTAACGCCTTCCTGCCTATATAACACTTATCTTCCCTGCCACAGCTCATTGCATTTTTCCTTAATTGAATTTGTAAACCTTCTGGGGTGGTTTGCCCACAAACACCAGGTGTTGCTGCATCTCACTTTGAATTGGGCCATGTGCCGCTTAAGTGCATATTAATAATTAATGTAAATCTGCAGTAGCCCTATGGGGTAACGACGTCCAGCGTGTTTGTGCAAAGGGTGGCAAATACTCCTGCACATGTTCCAGTTATTCACTGTTGGATATGATGCAAATCCCGTAGCTCTTACTCATTTTTAATGTCTTCAGAGAATGTGAATTGTAAATTCATTATTGAGGGACTGTAAAATTGCAAATCCCCCATGAGCTGGGCAGTTCATCTGCAAGCAGCGTTGTTGCGTATGTCCTGCATGAGGAACCCTTTCCAGCTGAAGTGGTACAAAGTAGAGTCCTCAGATCCTGTGGGTAAGGACCTGTCTTTGTCAGCTGCCTGGTACTGGAGAGGATGAACCACTCCTCACGTGCTTTGGCTCTGCCAAGGTGACGGATTAAGGGTAGCTGCCATATCTAGCCCCTTCAGTCCATGAAAGATGGAAAACAAAAAGCAAAACCAGCCTCTTCTGGGAACTTAATTTAGAATTATGGTTTTGATGAAAAAATAATGCAAAAATAAATGTTAAAAAAAAAAGTAAAAGTAATGTAAAAATAAATTGAGTGATAAGCATCTACTTTTTGACGAAACAATATCTTTTATACTTTAATCCACCTGCAAAGCTAACTTTGGCTGTCAATTAGCATTTTTCAGCGTACCACTCCTGGTTCCTCTGTAACTGTCATAGCGTGAGTACAGCACCCTGGGAAGGTAAGAGAGCATATCTCAGAAATACTGATATGCAAACTGCATTATAAAATATGGCTAGCAATCATTTTGAAAGATTTAAGAGCACTTTTCTAGAGTCCTAGCTGAAGCTTGTAATTTCTACAGCTAAATATTGATGTTGTTGCCATAGAAGCCTTCAGTTCTTCATCAACTCCTGTTTTGGGTTTTGCTCAGCGGCAAACTTTGGAGTAGGGGGGAAATACATGAGTATACATTTACTGAGAGCCAGGGAACACTGTGTAACACACATTTATGATGTGTCACCGTCCAACACTGTGTCTAACTTCCATTAGTTGAATTTTTTCTTGAACTAACTGTTGAACCCAAGTGAGCTGTATCATCAACCTGCACTTCATCCAGCTACGGCAATAGGAGGAGTCTGGAGCAACAAACATTCTGTTTGTAGAGGACGAAAAACAACTTGATATCTGCTGAGATGTCTTGGTATATTTCCATATAAATGTATAGAAACATCTTGGTACTAATTCAAGATATCTACTTATTCTGAATATTAGTTTGAGAGGGGATGTCCAGACGGAGTGGAAACATGTTTTCAGTTCTTTTTTCCTTCTTTATATCACTGGTACAGGCTGCTTATTATGGATGCTGTATGGCATTTGTGTTTTGTCCCAATTAACCTGCCACCTTCTCTAAATGAAGCTTGTACAAATGTTGCTGTGCGTGACCACCAAATGTCACTGCAGCTCAGCACACTTAACAAAGAGTTGGCTGCTTTATGTTTTCTTTATTATAGCATTACATTGATTATTTATACATTGATTATTAGAGCAAGGTCATCAATTTAATGCTGTAATAAACTTGGTATTGATAAACAGTATTGAGCATAGTTTAAGACATATCAAAGTATAAAAATATGCATGTGGCTGGACATTTCTGAATTGCAGGAACGTGAACGAGACAGAGGGCAAAAACTGAAAGCTATTTGTGACATTTAATGACCATATTAACATCCCTAATAGTAAATGACAAGGTAATTAAGGTGGAAAAAATATCCCAACAAAAGTGGTTTCAGCAATTACAGTAATGTCATGAAAGTAAAAGAACACATCCAACTTGAGGAGGGGGGATCTTGGATTTTCCAAGTAAATTGATTATTCAGATTATCAATGTCTCATTTAAGTATCTCTAGCTGTATAATGTAATATGTGAACTGGCACCTATGACTGTTTTAAGAGATGCAGAGAATTAAAAACTCCACTGGGTGATGCAGAAATGTATCGACAGGTGATGCAGGTACCGCAGATATAGAATAGATCAACATGGATGATAACAAAAAAAGGGAATGAGGTTTTATACAGTCGCTGCTCCATGGGAAACCTGCAGCGGACCCAGATTACTGGAGTATCTAAATCCAAACCTAAGGGGTTTACGTATAGAGAGGAAGGTTATATTTGATGTAAGAGTATATTTATAAGAACTATCAGTTTGCAGTCCAAAAGGTTGGATGATCTTGTAGCAAAGTTGATTGATAAGAAGCCAGAGATAAGGGGACCTAGTTCTGCAACTGTGTTGTGGTGTCTGTAGATAAAAAATGGAGAAGCTCCGATGTCACAGTATCTGCTGTATCTGCATGTGCCTTCTCTGTATCTTGATTTTCCAGTTAATTCTGGGCATAATATATCGCTGTGATGTAGAAGTACAGAATATAACATGCTCAGGTACCAGAGGCAGGAGGATAAAACAGTAATGAAACTGGAAAGATACATTTTCTTTTTGAAGTAATACATCTGCTCTTGTGAAAAAGGGCAAAAACCTGGAAAGTGAGGCTTCTGGAGGGTGACTCTGACAACATCAGCACTTTTCATGCTTCAGAGCACAAGACACATTTGTGTTCAGTTCTGTGCGCTGCTAATCACTGTTTGCAAAGGCAGAAGAAGTGATAAGACCTGCCCTGTACTTGCTTCCAAAGGACTGACCCCCAAAATACACAGTTGTAGAAAGGGTTTCTTTCAGGCTTCCAGCCATGATATTTCTGCCTGGAATGGAGAAATTCTACAGTTGCACAGAGTAGAGCTGAAACACTGCTACTAAAAGTGGGTTTGAGGACCGAAGGTAAGTGATGCAACAGATTTTGGGTGGGCTACAATGCCTTGACTATCAGAAGGAAGGATTCCAAACCCTGTGTTCATACCTGGAAGAAAAAGCCAAGGGGCTAGACCAGCAAGCCAGCTGTGCCAGCTGTTTTCAGCTTCTATTGTCCAGCTTTCAAATGACAAGCTGTTGAAAGGCTACAAGAAAAGCAGCAGGTCAACTGAAGTCAAAGGCAGTGTTTAGTACTGTAGGGATTCTAAAGTGTAGCATGGGCACCCAAGGCATCTCAATTTCTTCGTTTAAAGCTGGGGCCTGAGTCAGGGGACCTGAAGGCAGCAAAAACCTCAGCTAAGTAGGTGGGGAGCAAGTCTGCAAGCCAAAGGGCCTTCTCTTAAAATTTTTTGTTATTTACCTATACCCCCCCGCAAAAAAGGTTCCCCAAGGAACCAGAGGGACTTGGTTCCTACATCACTCAAAACTTGCACCTCAGCGGCTCATTTCTGCCGTAACGATACCACGGGGCTCATTCAGAGCTTACACCCTGCCCGTGGCCCTCTCAAATTCACTGATTGTTCTTGGGCAGGTCCCGTGATAGTCTTCTCTGTACCAAGATGAAAATGCTACCTCAGCCCGTGGGAAACAGCCTTGTGGTAGGCACCCAAGATCCCACTCCTGCGCTCTTCACAAACGTCCTGTTTATCCAAGCCACCCTGCTTCCTCTGCTCCTTGGATTCCTCTGTGAAAACATGCATAATACTCTTGTCTTCTTTTTTGTCACATGCAGTTTTGTTTTGAAGCTCTGGCACAAGACTACCTCTTGGTAAATAGCTGAAAAAATACTTAGGAGTTGTTTGTCCCACTCACCTCCCTGATACTCCTCCTTCTTAGTTTTCTTTCTGTATTTTAATTATTTTGTTATTTGATATTCATGTTTTTCCTTAACATGTATCCTACTCCTTTTCAGACAGACAGAAGTGGAACTGTTATATTTATGGGTGAAAGCACTTTGACAAAGTTTTTCAAAAGCACGTGGCTAAAACAAACTTCTCTCTCCAGGTGAATGCAATAACGCTTTATTGCACATGTCAAAATGCCTACAACATGAAACTAAAATTCTGCTGGACATCATAAACAGTAAAAACCCTATTTTTATGATGAAGTACAGTGCCCAAAGAAAAATATCCAGGGAATTGACTTGTTCTGTTCCTCCTCCCTCCCTGCACATGTAGACTCCCTTTGTCCTTCAAAACCAGAGAGGGCTCTGACATGACCTCCTTAGCCTGTTATAATGCAAGAAGTATATAGTGCAAAGGCTTTTGATGGATAATTCATGAAAGAGATAATCTGGCAACTTAATTTGTTTCTATAGCAATTAGTTTAAAAAATGCAAAAAAACATCAAGGCTAAATTTTTCTCAATATAATTGCACTGAAAACACCTTCAAGCAACAGATTACCCTGCCTAACTGATTGTCTTGACATCTTTGCTGTTGGTTTTCTGCATGTTAATGATAGCTGGGTTTCCTTTCCAGGTCTCTCATTCAGCACGATGCTTAAATTCAGAGCAGCTAATGGGAGGAGTGTGGGAGTTGTCCTCTCGCTCCCTTTCTGTTAACCCTACTTAGTGCCGTGCTTGTGCTTTCTGCCGGGATGGTCGGCCTTGCTGCACCCCACCATCAGCCCTGCAGCTGAGAGCTCTGCAGTGGTGTTTTAGCAAGCATAAATCCTGCTATGCCTGAGCTGTGTGGCTTTATAAGAAGTCTTGTAACAGCGTCAGTCGTTCTCAAAGGGCTGCTTTCAAAGCCCCGTGAAGTCAGCAGGTACCTTTCAGTTGCCTTCAATGCCTTTGGTTCAGACCTGTCCTACTCTCTCGTCCTAATGTCTCTGCTCTCGTCTGGTGCAGATCGTACCTGACAACACAGAAGGAACCGCATTGGTCTTATTATGAAAAATTGACCAAATACTACAGAGTTCTTTTGTTTCCTTTGAGAGGAGAAAATCATCTACTATATTTACAAAGGTACTTTCACCAGCATCTGAATGTGCTAGAGGAGAGGTTCAGGATTTTAGTGAAGCCAGTGCAAACTCTGACGGGGATTTTGGGCATTGACAGACACAGTATTGTTCCCTCAGTGCAGATACTTCATGTGAGACAATAACTTCTTACGCAGCTTATTCTCTCCTGGAACTGGGGAGATCTCTTTTGCTGTATGCTGTGCGCATGCTTTTTCTGCCAGAATGAAAATAGAAAGCGTGGGAATCCAAGTCTTGCTTACCCATTTGTAAATAACCTCTCTAAAGAGGAATGATAAGGGTTACTGGGGTTCGAGCCAATATTGAGGATATTTTTCTGACTTGTGTTAACAGTCTCCCTAATCCATTTCTGGCCATAGTGAAGCACCGCTCTTCCAACCTGAAAGACCAAGCTACTGTATCCAGTGAAATTGCCAAGATAATTCACCTTGGAAAAACAGAGTATACATCATAAATTTCCAAATGTATCACAGATTTACTTTTGTTGTTTTACATTACAACACAGTAAGAAAAGCATCTAACTGCTAGGACTTCTGTTTGCCCATATGTAAAGCAGAGGAATAGGTGCACAGTCCTGTGAAAAAGCACAAAAAAGGAATGATTTATTTACCTTACATACTTAACTCTAATGTATTGGCATATTACCTATTTATGCTGTACCAGCAGAGATTTTTTGGGCAAGGGCAAAAGGATTAAGCAAAATAAACTGTCTGCATTACACATATGGTTAAATAATTATTTGTATTGATTCTTAGAGCATTTATGTTCAGAAGTGCAGTGCATTAACACTGCTGATTGCACTCTGTTTTATCAGAAGGTGGGAATAAAAGGCAGGAGAAACTCATCACTACCTTGCCACTCCCAGCTGAGCATCTTTTTCTGGGTGCCTGGTGAGACTGGGGTACGGGATGGAAGCTAAACACATTGATGTGGGTTTCTCCTGGTTGATGGCCATCCTTGCTGATGACAACGTTGAGTGCTGTGTGGAATAGTAAATGTTCAGCAGGAGATGAGAAGGAAGAAAAAACAGGTATCATGGTAATTAACTGGCCCACAGAAAAGTGTTTCCAGACAAAATATCCTTTTCCTTCAGTGGCTGCAGCATTGCATCCCATGTCTGTTGTGGTTGTTGCCTGTTTCATTCCTCTTTGTTTTAACATTTTGTTTGGAAATTTTGTCATACAGTCACTGGAACAGAAAAATAACTGCTTAACTTTCCTCCTTCCTGTTTACTAGTGAGGAGTCAGGCCCTTTGCATTTCCCTTTGCCATCCTGTTAGGGTATGTAGGACACGGATAACTCACAGTGCTAACTTCTCTTTAACTGCTTTGATTTTCCATCTCCATCCTCCCCAACTTCTTTTTTTTAGTTTTTGGTAAGAGACTGTACTTGTCAGCTCTCGTGGGTGGGAGGTGACCAGGAAGAATTATAAGGAGTGCAAATGCCTAAATGTTGTGGGAAAACCTGCTTCTGCACTCCTCTCATTAGCCATGGAGAGAAATGACTTCTAGTTGGTATCTCTGATGCCGAATGACATCCATTTTGCAGGCTACCTGTGGCAGCACCACTGCAATGTAAGTGGAGATTTTGGGTCCCTTCTGCTATGCCTAATCAGTGACTAATTTTAAACAGTCTCTATGGAACCAAAATATCCTCCCGCTGGGCAGTGTTACGGCTGCTGGCACCTACTTGGTGCGGAAGCGAATGCGGGATCCAGAGATGAAGCAACCCTGAGCAGAATATCTCCTGCTCTGTAGCGCACTGGAAGCACGGCTATCATTGTGCATCAAACTCCCAACTTTAAAAATGGACATTGAGTCTGGTCTTGAGCTGGTCTAGAAAAGGAAAGATTGTTGCTGATCTGGCAGAGAAATCATCAGAGAGTTGATCAGTTTGGTCTTGGTTACGTGAAGTAGTTTTTATGTTCTGTGCAGGAAGAGGCTTTAGCTGGTGTTTCTAAGGACACTTCTTCAGAATGAGTAAGAAAAAAGTTCTCTGGATTCATTGCAATAAACTGGTGTTTCATCTCCAGACTCAAGAAAACCCCTTTCCTTGGTATTTATATGGACAATTCTACGAATATAAGAGATTGAAACACTGTCTTTTCAAGAGATCGAAGGTCTCTGACACCAGTAATCAGTGGTATAAAAAATGAAGTATGGTTTTCAAGACCCGTTCATCCTTACAC
The DNA here is from genome assembly GCA_017639485.1 of Pluvialis apricaria. Taxonomy (NCBI): domain Eukaryota; kingdom Metazoa; phylum Chordata; class Aves; order Charadriiformes; family Charadriidae; genus Pluvialis; species Pluvialis apricaria. The sequence goes on along the minus strand of CM030011.1, from coordinate 72,561,785 downwards.
TTATCTCAGTGACATCCCTGCTGTCTCTTTAGGAAACATCTCCTGATGAACACATTTTTTTCTCGTGCTGTTGACAGCTCTGTTTCCTGCCAAAAATTTATTTTCAGGAAACATACTTGTATAATATTTTGAGCTCTTTATACTGATGAAAATTAATGAGACACACTAATGCTCCCTCATTTTTATTTGATGGGCATTCAGAACTTTTAGCCTCCTGCTGTATTAATTTACAGTCTCCCCCAGCAATCGATACCGTGAGCCAAATTCCCTGGGAATTATGGCCACTTTGTACTGTGCTGCTACTATAATCTTGTCCTAAAGCCTGCTTAACTTTGGTGGATCAGGGGCGTTGATTTGCCTGAGCCACAGGGACTCAAGGTAAGCCACCTCTCTGCTTATGACACGGGTCGATCAAGGAAAGCAAAATAACCAGAATACTTGTGGGGTTGCATTAATTTTCAGCTGTGCTGGGAGCACCTGCGGGGCTCTGTGTCCTGCTGCTTTGGAGAGATGTCCTCAGAGAGGAGGTGGAGGGAGGGCAGTAACAGGATTTGTTCTGCCTGTAATGGCTTTGAGTAGAAATCCTTGAAGACACTCTAGTTTACATGTTAACCTAGAATTGTCCTACTGTTTTAATGGCTTAGGCTTGTACTCACAGCACCACAGGTACCTACGTGAGTGAGGTCTTTTGTACAACAGGCATGTGTAAACACAGCTTGGTAAAAGGTGCAGTAAAAAGAATATAAAATGGCAAGTCAATATTTAGTTTTTTAAATAACAAAAGTCACAGAGGCCCTTGGGGGCAAATTCACCCACTCTGAATAATCCATTCATCAGATTTTGATATCTCATTCATTCTGCGTCTGCTGTGCACATAGCACAGTACATATTATACGCAGGTTTTTCTGTCTTGGGCTTGACAGAAAGGGGGATAACAAACTCGCTCCTATGAAAACTACTAAGAGACCTATGGACTCGCTCTTTTCAAAGTCTCATTTAGTGTTTTGCACAGATGTGAATTAGCACTATAGCCAGCAAAAGGAGGAAGTCACATGCACAGTCCAGCGTCTTCTACACATGCTGTCCTTCACTTTGAAACAGTTCCTTCTGGACTGGACTTCAGGGTGCAATTGCTCAACTCCTACCCTCAGGTCTGTTTACGGTATGAGTGTTGAGAAGACAGCCTGTTATTACTGGGTAAGTAAAAAGGCTAACCACGCGTTATGCACAGTTATGCTGATTGATGAAGGAACACAAATCTTGTTACTTGCAGTCAATAGCATGGATGTGATGGCTCTGAGTTGGATTCTCTGCTTTCTACCATCTGCTGTAGGTATTTCGGGATGCAAAATCCTGAAAGCAGAAGCTGCTTCACCCAAAATGTCTACAATGCTTAGTAATATTCTGTTATAATTTACAGGAATCTAAATGAGCTTTCAGAGGGAATTTATAGGAAATTTGATGTTCCCAAAAAGCAGAATTCTTTCCAACACCATGTGATAATTGCTGCTTTAGGGTAGATTTGTGAATTTAGGCTACTAAACGCTAATGCGTATATGTAACATACTGATTCTGTTACCAGTTTGCCTAGTATAATTTTTCCATTTAGTTTCCTTGTTACCCGATTTGCAAATGCAAATCCCCATTTGGGAAAGCAGTGGAAATAATGGAAAGAAGAGCTCACTTTGACCATGAACAAATGATTATCCTTTGTAAATGAGGTCCTGAATTTCTTGAATACGACTTTCATCTAAGGCTATATAGATCTGCATTTCATTCCAGCATCCAAGAGCAACACAGCTGACTGTACCCAGAGGTTTTGCTTTGCTGAATAAGCTTTCACAAGCCCAGCAGCATGCATGACACTTGAGCAAGCAATGTAGATTCTCAAAGTTTAATGTAGGAGGAACCATTAATCTGGCCTTCTTTTTATTCCCATTCTTTATCTTATATCCATTTACCAAATAAGTGAACTTTAATCCAAATAACTTGGGGTTATTTAAAAGATAAGGTTGTCTAGAGAATATGCTTCTGGAGGGAAACCGGTCTTGATTTGCAGGGATCAGGAGATACTTTCTGTTCCACTTTTCCGTAAGCAAAGAGGATAAATACCAGGTAGGATTTGGTGAAGAGGTGACATTTTTAAAGATGTTAATGCTTCTTTCTGGGATCAAGTAATCAGGGAAGCTGAATGAGGAAAATCAGCTGGTGATTTAGCTGAGAGTAGTTCATTGAACCTTGCATATGATTTAACTGTAGAAGACGCTATCAGTATCAGTGAACATACTATGAAAAATACACACAATAAAACTCCAATATAGTAACTTTTACTTTTTGTAGGGGGAACAACAGAATGAAGAAGAACAATAAAAGGACCAGCTTGTAGGGGCACGGAGTTTGTTTAAAGATGCTCTATTAGGTGCCTGGAGTTAGAGGGTGAAAAAAAAGCCATCCAGGTAAAACAGCAGTGTAAAAGATGTCATTAGGAGTAATAAAGGCACCCTTTAAAACATGAATAATATGTAAGAACGGGAAAAGTATAAAAAACCCCGAAGTTCGGGTTCGCTGAAATGTATAACCACAGCAGATGGATTGGAAAAGGTTTTGAAGCATGGCTTCCTGGAGGCTTAAAAGCTGATGGTGGAAACCTTCACAAAACCTGGTGAGGCAGAGAGCCCACAGGACGCCTGTGGGTCTGGGGTGGAGGTGGAGGAAGGGCTGCAAGTGAGCATTGCAAGCAAGTGCACTGGATCTCTGCACGAGGGTTCATGGCAGAGGTGGGACCCGCACTGCACTGAAACCTCAGTAGAAGTGTTTTTAAAGCAAATCCTTAAAATTTACGTTTACAAATTGCCAGGGCCAAATGCTTTTGTCCTAAAGCTCTCTGAGGAACTTAAGTGTAAACCTGTAAAACTGATGAACTATTACTAGTGTAGGTAATGTTTGAATATATCTTAGTAGCAGAGGGGAAAGTGGCAAGCAATGCCAATCTTTAAAAACCTGTAAGGAGTGGTGCCTGCATTGCAGGAGACCTGATTTCTGCATCTGACACAGAAGCATGAGCTATGGAAAGAAAGGGATGGAAAGGCTCATCGATACGGGTGATACAGTGGGGAAGAGGTGCCACAGATTTTGCAGAATACCCTACTGCAATAAGAGCCACAGTATGTGCACAGGACTGTTCCATCAGTCTTAACATCACGTGCACGCACTTTTAGCAAGGCCCTTCACCAAATTTTCTTACCGACATGAAGCTTTATGTCATGGAAGAGCAATGAAACTAATTAAAAGGTGGGAAACAAAGGTGGTGATGAATTAGCAGGTTTTAGTTATCCCAGCAAAAACTCTGTAGGGACCTGTTCTGCTCAAGGTATCCATAAACAATCAGAAAAAGAGACAAAAAATGAAGCCAAGAAAACAACTAGGCTGATGATACAAAATTGCTTTGCTCTGAAAAATCCAACACTAACTGCCAACATGTACAGAAGGGTCCTGCAATCCTGGATGACTGGGCAATAAAATTGCAGATAAAATCCAGTGACAATAATGCAAATTAATGCATAGAGGGGGAAAATGTTTTTTTTTTTTTGTGCCTGGTAGGCTCCAACCACACTATTACTATGCAAGGGAGGGATCATGAAGACGTTCTGGATTGTTCTCTGGATATTGTGTGGAGTTCAACAGCAAGAAGGGCAAGTAAAGCACTGAGGATTATCAAGGAGGCATAAAGCATAAGGAAGGAAACATTATTATGCAGTTGTAGAAATCAGGTTTTTAGAAAGCCATCCAGAAATCTTGAATGCCATGTGTATTGTTATCCTCCCTCAAAAACACACGGTAGAACTAGAAACACTGGTAGTCAGAAATCTGGATTATTTACTTTATAAAGATGATGCACAGAGCAAGTAAATATATATGTTCTCAACATCTAAATCTTGAGACCTTAGTCAATAAAGATTTGTTAGAAATGTTTCCCAGAAAGGATATGTATCAGAATTGGCCAACGCTGTGTCTGAATAACAGTCCATTGTTATGACTGTTACTGAACCACATGGAAATTTGGAGAAATTTGGTCTAATGAGGTCAGTTATTGTTCCAGATACAGTTCGTGCATGTTTAGCCAAAAAGCATCTATCAGTTTGTGCATTTTTATCTAAAATTTTATACCACACAGGCATGAAGGATCTGCTGTGAGAGAGGTGATACATGATAGATAAATGGAGAGAACGGGCACAGCTGGCATTACATGAAGAGTTAACGATTTGTTAAGGATGAAAGGAAATACTTGGTTTGAGAGATGTTGTACCCTACAGATTGTGACATTTTTGCATTACTTTCTAATGGTCTAGCACTGTTTTGCTTGCTGTTTATTTCCACAAATACTGTCTTTGAATTCCTGCTACGCCAGGCACATGCCAAGTGATACAACGATACTGCTCCCTGGAGTGTCACTGTTAGAGGGTCTAATCCCTTGTGTAACATCACAGTAAATGTCAAACTACTTCATTGACATCCAAGGGTGTTCCCAATGCTTTATAATTCTCATGTAATTTCCAGACCTTTCAGCACTGTACTGCACAGAAGTCTGACTTACATCAAAACAAAGCAGAAATACAAAACAATCAGCAGAGTAGTCATTTTGCTATACAATGGCAGATAAACAAACTAAAATTAATTAAACTTAACTTTAATTAAGGTTCATATAAGCCAGCAAAAATCTATGTTATGAAACATGGTTTAATACCATGATTTGTTTGATTTTCTTTTATTGATTTGCATGGTGTAATTTATAAGGAATCCCCAGTTCTGGCATGGAATCATATGATAAATCACAGTTAGATGAGGCAAATTGGAAGTTAATACAACATTAAATAACTGGAAATGTTTTCCATTCCATAAAAACAGAATGGAGAAATGCTAAAGCATGCTCTAATCTGCCTCTTTCATCATGCTGTTACACACTGTTAATACATTATTAAAGTGGTAATTTTTCAAGTATTTTACTGAATAACACCCATCTGTTACGGAGCAATGAATGAACTGAGGAAAACGAGATACAGAAGTAAAGACTTTTCAAATGAACAACAAAAGGTCAGTTTATATTGCAAGTAAAAAGTACAATAGGCACGGTCTGTGGCACTTGGGCAAAATATATACAGCTAGAAATGTGAATTGTCATTAACCTGCCAGGACTCTTGAACTGAAGTCCTGCTGACACCGCAGTAAGAAAGAATTGCTATTGGCCATCCTCTAAGGGAGACTGGGCTGCTTAAAACAATGCCCTGAATAGAAACGTCTCAAACCAGGTGGCCTTAAGGCTAGATAGCTCAGGTACAACACTTATGACCTCAGCAGCTCAGCAAATCCTCATGACAGAGAAGTTATTTCTGTTCCACAGTTTAGGATCAGAGTATCTTAAATGTATTTAAGGACTTTTTTTACCTCCTAAAGTAATGACGTGCCTGAAGTTTTCTAGACACCACAGGTATTTCCATCATTCCAGTTCAGCTGCTGCTTATCTAGCGTGCAGGAATTTGATGGTGTGTTTGTCTAGTGGTATCTCTCTGAGACATGACATGCAGAGTCGTGGAGAGATGGGATTGACTTGGAAGCGCAACATGGGTGAGAATTCAGTTTCTCATTAAGAAAATGGTTGGTTAAGTGAGTGGACATGTCTGTCCAGTTGCAAATGTGTATAATTTTAAAAGATTTTGGGTAAAAAGCGCTTTATGACGTAATTGATTTCTTATTGCTGCCAAAGTGAGGGAGAGGTGCCCCGTTTACCCTTTACATAAATCCTAAGAAAGAAAGTTGCAAAATTACTGAAGATGAAAGACAAAAAGAAGGTAACTTACAAGTTTTATTCTTATATATGCTTAAAAACAACTAGCTGTTGAAAGGTTTTGCTCTTGAACCCAGATTGATTTTTTTTCTGCACTCTATGTTTCTTCAGAGATAAAGAGTAACAGCATGTCTTTGGCTTGGGTCATTTCTTGGAGACTAAAGAGATCAGGAAAAAGTTATTTGAAAGCTTTTTTCCAAAGGGCTCAGCTTTGGCCTGAGTAAAGGCAGTTCTACAAAAGAAAAATTCCCCAAATTGCTCCAAATAAAATAATGATGAAAGAAGGTGCTCAGGAATATATATATCATTATTCGCAGGTGCTTTAGACCAAAGCGGAATTGTGGTTAGTGTACAGCAGAAATGGCTTGTGGCAGCGGAAGGCCGTGGGGCGAATTCTGGTCCTGGCAAAGTGCACTTAACCTTCTCTGGGAGCACCTTGGCCAACTCTGCAGTGGGTTTACAGCTCCCACTGTGAGACAAACAGTATATACAGTGCTCTCTGAAGCAGCAGCAGCAGGCCTAAACTAACACGTCTCAGCTGTCAAATTGGTTTGTTGGGGCATTTTAAGACAAAAGAAATGTACTTACGGTTACAATACGCATAGACTGTTGTCCTTTGCCAGAGCTTCACAAGAAACAACCAGCCTCCTTTCTGCTAAAAAAAACCCCATGGTTGCTTAATTAAAGAAGATGGCAAGCTAAAGCCTTAGAGAAAATGCATCTTGGATGTGTGTTCTCCTTCTGATTTGTACTCAAGGACAAGGCAGGACTGAAATCTGCATTAGAGTAGAGAAACAGTCCTTTAGGTGAGTGGCTAACTTAAAGTGCCTGCACAAAAGGGAAAAGATGCTGTGAAATTACTACCTTTAGATACATATTTATAGATGTCAAGAAAGAGAGAAATGCATTTCATGAGAGGTACTCGAAGGAAAATGGAGTTTGGTATTTTGTAGCCTCTAAAACAGAAACATACCCGGCAGTGTTATTACCTGGATTTTCTTTAATGGATCAAAAATGAAAAATACACCTTGGATTAAGACATTTTTTAAAAAAAGCATTAAAAAGTCTTATGTGACAATGGGAGAACAGTTCTAGTTTCCTCATGTCTGTGCCATGAGAGAGATCTACAATAATCAAGGCATGATTACAAAACTCTTGACTTTTGTCCTCTTTAGGGAAAGGTCTGGCTGTAAAAGAAATGAAAATCACCATGTTTTGTTGTTGGTTTTCTATCTAATGACAGTTTGGTGGCTGAGATTGGGCTGTCTGAAGATATCACCCCAGCTCAAGATCTGTACAAATCATTGAAAATTGCTTTTTTTTTCCCAGACACGGAATAGAAGTCCTTGATTATTTAAAATTTTAGGGTGATTCTTATAGTGCAGGGTTGCAATCTGTAGTGAAATGTTTCTGCTTCAAAAATCCCCTCCCTCCTTAAAAGGCAGCTAAGAAAGCTCCATCAGCCTGCTTGCTCTGTGCTCAACAGAGGAACATTCAGCTAAATTAAACATTGCATTTTTTAAATGTAACTCTGGGATGCGGGCAAGGGATAAATCTGAAACTGCTGAACAAAACTAGAAAGTGAGAGCACTAGAGGCAAATGAAACTCAAAAAGATGACGTGGATACAATAAATTGTTCAAACCTCTGTTTTTCTCTATAGAACTATCCTCAGAGATCTGTATCTCAACCTGCATCCAACACGAGTAAGAAAAACAAACCCCGGTAAATAAGACTTTAATTTTTTAAAGGTTTTAGATGCCCTTAGGAATCTTTGTAAGAATTAAATTTGTGTGTGCAAAACCAAATTCTGTCCTCAGCAGTAGGTCTTTGGCCCCTACTGCATCCAGTTCTTGCACGTTTTTTCATATGCACCCTTAGGGAGACTTCTAGTGCAGAAACTGCAAACACTTGTGAATTAGGAATATTTTCTTTATTCTCATGCTCATTTAAAATATTCTCTCAAGCAGTTAATAATGTTTATTTGGTTTTGTTTTGATTATTAAAGTTTATAACATTTGAATACTTTAGAGAATGGGTAAAGCTGTTTTCTCAGTGCAGTGAAGAATGGAAACATAATAGCATAAATTAAATGAGATGTGGAAAGTTTGTCTTTTGTTTTGTGAATCTGTTCATTTGCAATGGCTGAATTAGTTCATTTTGCATTTTGATAGAATGTCTTGTTCAATCTTGGAAACCACGTACAATACTTTTTTTTTTCTTTATTAAAAGTGTCTCATGCAGTGCACACCATTCGAGTGGAAGGTGGTATTGTCAAAGGGAAGGGTCTAGGGGCAAATTCTGGCTTGACTTTACTTTGGATTATATATTTGTATACATCTGTCTGTGGAACTACTCTGCTTTTTTACTGTAATCCATAGTCGGACTGCAGTGAATCTATTTGCTGATTTCATCGAGCTTGTGAATACTTTACCTCGCTGAATGATTCTCACATATGTAAGTACTGCAGGTAACTATCTGGCCCATCATGTTTGGTTCTTCTACTTCTATTTTACATCAGATTGGAGTCTTATGACTATATTCCTACCTGATATCCTCTACAAATATACCTCTTCACATTTCCCTTAAGTTTGATCAGTCAGTCATTACCAAGGTATGCAATTTTTCTAGTTCTGGATGTTTGAAGGGTTGCTGAGAATTGTGATGTGTGAAACATTCTTAGAAAGAAAAAGACAAAATAACTTCATTAAATAAGTGATGTGTTTGACCTAGTTATGTTATTGTCCTGGGTGTTTTTTTTCATATCTCTATATGTCTATATCTATCTATCTGTATATCTCTCCTATATGTAAATATAGTACATATATCTATCTAACTCCTAGTTATTTGATCTAGTTGGTGTTGTTATCTGTGTTCAATGTGGACAATTGTATTTGAGGATGTAGAAAAGAAAGTATTTTATAGTTTTTCTGATGTCCTCTGCCTTTGTTTTTTTTCTTGTCCTTTGAAGCTGGGAACTGTGTCATCCCTTCTGACCTTCTGACACAAAATTTATTGACTGCCTAGCTAAAGGAAAGAGTGATGGGTAACAAGAATAGGAGGAGCAGTAAGTTTGATGAATGGCTTGGATCTCAAAAGTCTGTGATCAGTCCAGCAATCCTCTTTGTCTGTTATTTGCATTATTCAGAAATCACATTAGTCGTTTCCTTTTCTCATAACTAATAAATCAGATGTGTTGGCACAAATGCGCATCCAGGTAGTGTGCTGCACAGCCTGCTGGAAGGTGGGACTGGGGCAGCAGGGCTGGGGCTACGTCGTGGAAAGAAAAAGGTGTCCTTTTCAGGGTTGGGCCTCCTGCCTCATGCTTCCCATTATCTGCTTTTATAGTTGTCATTTTACACAGGCATTGAAGACAAATCATACGAACCACAACTCTCTTTCTAGGTTGCTTCTGATGGAGGTATGTACCAGTTCTTACTTTGACAAATTAAATCGTTGGCCTAGATTTCATTCAACAGACCTGATCTCTTTGTTCGCTCTATGTTCCATGGCTTGCTTTGATTGATTATTCCTAGAGGTACAGGAATACTCACGAAATCCTTTTTTTTTTTTTTTTTTGGGGGGGGGGGGGATTCAATTCTAATTTGCCAGGTTAAATATCTAAAGAAACCACTCAATAACTTAAAGAAAGCAGCATGAGAAATAGGAAAAAACTCTGATTTCTGTCTTTCTGAGGGATCTCTCCTCACCAGGATGTATGGCCTCTTGCTCCTTATTCACCTTTCTTTCCCACCTACTCTTGAATTACTTTTTGTCTGTTAGTGTAACTTTACAGCAATACCTGGAACTCGTTCATGTGGATGGCCCGGGGACCGGCCACGCAGGGCACTGGGAGGGAGCCAAGGAGTGCAGAGGAGCATCTCTGGCTGCCCAGGGGACTTCTATATCGGCTGATGAGGCGCAGGGGGTAAGACCGAGGCCTGGGGTGCAGGCTGGTTTGGTTAAGCATTAGGTTTTACTGGGTAGCTTTTCAGCTTCTCGTGGACCCACAAGAGCTGAAAAGTTTCTTATATCAGTATTCAGAGAAACCTGCTGTTTTATTTGATGTACTGAGGTTTGCTTAAGAAGAAATTTCAGGAATTGGCACATCTTAATGCAGCCGGTGGATATACTATTTATCAATACAATTTAGATGCGGTGTGGCTTGCTTTGCACAACACCAGCACATACTTTATTTTTTTCTTTTTTTTTTTTTTTAAAGTTGTCACAGATTTCCAAAAACTTGTTAATCTTTAATTTATCCTGATAGATCTTATGGAGTTATGTTGTTTAAAGCCTGATATGCAGTAGGATATTTATTTTTAAAATATTCCTAAATCATATTAGCTCGCAGAGAAGAGAAAAAGGGAGAGGATTCTCACAGAAGCAAGAAAAAAAATTCATAAAATCTCTCTTCTTGGTGCTTGCTGCAAGTTTTATAGCTATGCATATTTTGTAACTTCGTCTATAATTTAGCTGTTGGTGACTGCCAGCTGTTGGGGACTGTGTGAGTGAATAAGATATAGGAATAAGTAATCCAGAGGAATATAAAGTCCCTGTGTTTTAGGAAGATTCAAGTGTAGATCACAGATTTTTTAACAGGTTTTCTCTCCCCTCCCTGGGTAGTTAATGGAAATAAAAGAAAATCCAGGTATAGTGCTTAGCTGTGAACACTGACATAAGTTCTTGATTATGGACCAGAGGAATGTGCAAACATATCGTGTGAAGGGGCTTGGCCAGGCACAGAAGTGGAAGATCTTGTTCGTAAGAGGCACACTGGTGGCCCATGGGGCACCTCAGACTGGAGCAGAGATGCTGGAAACACTTCAGGATAGGTAAATCCAGGCTTAGGACAATGGTAGTGAAGAGTTGCGAGGGTACTACTAACATGTATGTGAACACCAGGAACTGGAGGGACAGGTTTGCCCAGCTCTGCTGGTCTTGCTGACAGCATGCACCTACCCTTCCTCTGCCCACCATGCCTAAAAGTGATGCTTTCACAGGTTCATGCATAAGCCCCAGGGGACCAGCACAGCGTCATTATGGGGACCAGTGCCAGGTGTAGTGTTGGCATAGGTGGCTGTAGGTGTTCCTGGACCCTGGGCTGTTTCTATAAAGGCAAATGTCCTCCTGTGTAGTGAAGTCACCATATCCTGCTTCAAGCCAAGAGAATCAGGTGGAGGATCTGACCAGTGAAATACACCTGCAGCACACTGAAAGCAAACCACCAGTGCTTGCTGACCAGCGTGATTGGCATCATGCATGTAACTGAGGTGTGCTGTGGCCTTTCTGGTGTGTGTGAGGGTACGAGGGGATGTTTGAAGCAGAAGGAATTCACCTGGTCATGGTGAGGTCCCACTTACAGCTCTGTGCTGCTCACGCCTGACATGGTACACAAAGTGCCTTGTGCTCTCGCTTTCCTGAGCTGCGTGGGGACCCTACAGGGGCTCATTAGTGGTGTTTGTACAGAACATTGGGCTCTTGCCTGAAAATCAAATATAGTGTTTGTGCATACATTAAAGAAATAAAACTTCCTTCCTTACCTTGATTGAAATTCATTTATGCGAAAAATGTGGGCACATCCGTTGCCTGGGCATGGTTCAAATCTCTAGAAGCATAAGTCAAATTATAATGTCACTTTGTCAGAAGGCACCCAGCAAAACCAGGCTGGAAGGGGAAGGGTAGAAGCAGGGGCAGGGAGTGTGCAAGTTAGAGCTCCTTCTTTGACTGAAAAGCTCAGGTTCTCACGCCAGAAATTCCCTGTGCATCTCCCTGACCCTCCTGGTGAGCAACAGAGGGTCCTCTATGCAGACCTATTCTTTCCTCCAACATAAGCAACAAGAAGTGAATGCAATTCTTTCCCCGTTTCTTTCACCAGAGCAAGAATTCCCTACCCGAGCACTTTGCCTCTACACCCGAACCTGTCCTTGCACTCAGCGACCCAAATGCTTGCGGCTTGTGACCCCTCCTCCTGATGGGGCTCCAAGCTCGAGGAGTGATCTCCCGATACAGCCTAGCTTATCTGAGAGCTGTCGTATTGCCAGGGAAGTGCCAGAGGCTTTATTGTGATCTTCAGTCTTGCTTACAATAAATGACAACGACAAAAATAAGTGCCATCACTACTACCCAGATGCGTTGGTAATAAGATCCCAACGTATTCCTTGGGGGTGTAGCGTAGTCCTCTCTCTGTGACTAAGGCCACTTGCACTTCTCTTCCTGAAATGTCCCTTGACACCCTGTTTGCCTAAATGCAGTCAGCCACCCTGGGTCTGTACAGCTCGTCTGCTCTCTTGTTACAAAAGCAGCGTTTGATGATGGGGCGACGTGAGACCCCGTTATGTTCTTCCTTTGGGATAATGATGAGCCCTGCTCATTTGTGGGTAAGATTCAACCACATCGAGTGAGGCAGCAGGAAATGTGAAAAATGCTCCTTTCAAATTTTTCCCTTCCTCAGCGCCCCTCCCTTTTCTGCGGCACTCATCCTTGTCTCTGGGAAAAAGGACTAATTCAAAGGTGGTTGTGTGCAAAGAGAAGGCTGGAAGATGTGGCGAGGTCAGCGTGGCAGTCTCCGGTCGTGACAAAGCCAGTCACACCAGAGGAAAATAGAAGAAACCCAAGATCAAGAGTCAAAAAGGTATTTCACAACACTTCTTATGGCTGCACGACAGAAATGTGATAAGAAAGGCAAGAATGTGCTGGACAGATGCAGCCTTTCTCCTAAGCCTGTATGGAGCTGTTGCTGGATCTGGGGAGTGATTAGAGAATTCAAAACACCATCCATCACATTAGAGCAAGAGTACAGGGCTCTGTGTCGAGCAAAGTGCTCTGGGTGGTAGCCGAGAAGAGGCTGAGGTTTCTGTGATGTGAGATGGATGTACACGAATTCAGACTTTACTGGTATACAGCGCTTGCCCCCTCTTTTTGTAATCCCACCTGTGCTTTCTGTGTTCAGACTAAAATTCTCTCTCACTCTTTTAATAACAATGACTTTGTTATGATATTGTTTCCATTCCTCCAAAGGCAAATATTTTATGCAATGGTGGAAATACGTCTAAGCTAACAGGTTGACTTAGCCTTTGCTGCTGTCTGGTTTATACTGTGCTTGGGAGCAGAGGAGTGTGAGCACTACTGTTGCTCAGTTTGCTGTGAGCCCTTCTCAAATAGAAAGTCATGTCAGGAATTGAACTTTGGCAATTTTTTTTTTTTTAGCCTCTTATTTTTGCTGGTTCAAAATGAATCACCTTCTGCCACTGTGTCATTTATGACAATGGCACAGGATCCCAGAAAATCACTCTCTGCTATAAAACTGACCCAAGAAATTTATTAGAAAAAAGGAAACAGTATTAGCCCTACAGCTATTTTCTCTCTTTTCTTTTCCTTTTTCTGAACAAAACCAGTTCATGATGCTTTTCTCTGTCTCACTTCACTTGACTTTCTCATACACATTTAAAGAAACAGACACACTCAGAATCTAGCTTCACTAGGCTAAATGCAGATGCCACACCTGGAAGCTTAAAGGGTCTTTCTGATGACCCAGTCAAGGTTTATACTTCTAAAGACGCCATGCAATTTTTTGGTCCTTCCCATTTAACACTTTTTTTAGAAATTAAAATTTTAGAGATCAGTGGCTGAAAACTTTCTTAATCAACCTCCTTAAGTCCCTAGTGCCTTAGGTGACACTCAAGCCCTCAGACATGTCAAACACTAGTATAGCTTTTGAAATACACTTGCTGACAGTAAGCTGGCAGTTAACCTCAATGTAACTTTTGAAAGTTGTTATTCTGTTTGAGTTGTTTTATTAATGGGAAAAATAATTTAACTGGAAAGTGTAGAGGAGGTGTTTTTCATCCCAAGGTGTATTGGGTTTGCGTGGCAAGGTTTTGGTAGCAGGGGGGCTACAGGGGTGGCTTCTGTGAGAAGCTGCTAGAACCTTTCCTGCGTCCAATAGAGCCAATGGCAGCCGACTCCAAGGCAGACCCACCACTGGCCAAGGCTGAGCCCATCAGCAAGGGTGGTAGTGCCTCTGGGATGACATATTTGAGAAGGGGAAAAAAAACTCTGTATGGCAGCAGCCAGAAGAGAGGAGTGTGAATATGTGAGAGCAACAACTCTGCAGATACCAAGGTCAGTGAAGAAGGAGGGGGAGGAGGTGCTCCAGGCATTGGAGCAGAGATTCCCCTGCAGCTCATGGTGAAGACCATGGTGAGGCAGGCTGTCCCCCTCTAGCCCATGGAGGTTAATGGTGGAGCAGATATCCACCTGCAGCCTGTGGAGGATCCCACTCTGGAGCAGGGAGATGCCCAATGGAGGCTGTGACCCCATGGGAAGCCTGTGCTGGAGCAGGCTCCTGGCAGGACCTGTAGACCTGGACAGAGACAGGAGCCCATGCTGGAACAGGTTTGCTGGCAGGACCTGTGACCCCACAGGGGACCCACTCTGGAGCAGTCTGTTCCTGAAGGACTGCACCCTGTGGAAGGGATCCATGCTGGAGCAGCCCATGAAAAACTGCAGCCTGTGGGAAGGACTCAGGTTGGAGAGGTTTGTGGAGGACTGTCTCCCATGGGAGGGACCCCACGCTGGAGCAAGGGAAGAGTGTGAGGAGTCCCCCCCCTGAGGAGGAAGGAGCAGAAGAGGCAATGTGTGATGAACTGACTGCAATCCTCATTCCCTGTCCCCCTGCGTCACTGATGGGGAGGAGGTGGAGAAGATTAGGAGTAAAGCTGAACTCGGGAAGAAGGGAGAGATGGGGAGAAGGTGTTTCAAGATTTCATTTCTGTTTCTCATTACCCTACTCTGAGTTCTAATTGGCAATAAACTAAATTAATTTCCCTGAGTTGAGGCCGTTTTGCCCGTGACAGTAATTGCTGAGTGATCTCCCTGTCCTTATCTCAACCCACGAGCCTTTTATTATATTTTTACTCCTCCTGTCCAGCTGAGGAGGGGAGTGATAGAACGGCTTTGGTGGGCACCTGGCATCCGGGTAGGGTCAACCCACCACACAAGAGTGGTTGGACACAGAACAGTCTTCCAAAGAGCTGATGGAGTCTTCATCTCTGGACTGGAGAAGGCCCCGAGCAAGCTGCTCTTCTGGTCCTGCTTTGGGCAGGACAACTTCCAGTTGTCACTTCCAGCCAGTTATTCTGTGCTTCTGTCAGGTCTAAGAGGTGTAAGGGGAACAAACTGTGAAAATTTTTTGTGTCTTTCATCTCCTTAGACAGGTCTGTGTATTTCTAGAGCCAACAGATGACAAGACCAAGGTAAGACAAATTCTGTGGCAATTCCACTGTGATTTAATGAGCTACTCCGAGCTTACTGATGATAAAAGAGTATTTCTTATTTCCAGTTTCACTGTGAGGAGGAATGAAGAAAAATATTAACATATTTGTGACTTAGAGAACACTGTTTTAGCAAACAAAGGGCAGCAAAAGTGCTTGTTTCTAGTCATCTTGCAAAGCTGTTCTCCAAGTGTAGGCAAAAACCTGCTGTCTGAAAATGATTTAACTGCTGTACCTTGACCATGCATAAAATTGTTTTAGTGAACAAAATAGGTGCGCGTATGTGCTGACCACACGTGCCACCTTCTATAGCAAAGGGAAAAGACACCACAGAGACAGTAAATACTGGTGAAACAATAAAGCACATGGCCACTGCGTCTTAGGTATACCAGGAGAATCAGTGCAGCCCCTTAAGTGTGTTAGGGTGAAAGGATCATTAGTATTTGCCTATCAGCTCAGATTTTAGAAGTGGCTTATATCTTTTATAGTGTTCTACTGTCAAATCTAAATCACTCTCTATGTTAAAGGGCACATTGTGACTCTTACTATTTGCAAGGATGATTGGCTGAGGGTTGATAACACTGATAGCCACTGTGGGAAAGGTATAAATATTAAAATTTGCTTAGAAGGCATAACTTAGCCTTCTGATAAGAACACAAATGAATGTTTTTGCACGCCAGAACGACTTTACCACATTATGTATCACGCAATGTCTCGAAAGAGACGTCTTTCTTACACAATACTTGGTGGAAATATTTTCTGTGGAACAAATGGCAGAGCTACTGCAAAGAGGGAGTCAGGGAGCTTTGCCACACGTCCTGGGAAGTGGTTGATGTGATGGTGCTAGTCTCTCCCAGGTTCTGCCAGCAGGCTTGCTACATGGCTCCATTGGCATTGGTGGTGACTTGGGTCACTTCTGCCACCTGGAGCTTGGATTTTCTAGTGTGAAATGGGATGGATAATATCCTATGCCCTCTGTAAAGCACGCTGGTGTCTGGAAGACAAACAAAAAAGTAGTAGTCAAATAAAGAAAATGTATGTGACCAATACGAGGTCATCAGTTGCTCTGCAGGCAAAACAAACAATCTATGTTCTTTTGCAGAAATACAGAAATTAGTTCAAACCGCACAGGTTTTGGATTGAGGCTTCTTCAGTGAGTGCTGTTTTTGACTGACGGGTGTAATTTAAAAGAAGAAAGGATGCTATAAATATTTTTAACGCTAACATAACTCCATCTCTGAGTATTCAGGTCTTTCTGCCTCACAAACTGCATATAAAGATGTATGTCCTTAGGAGACAGTAAGTAAAGTAGTAGTGAAGCTTTTATCTCTCCAAACCATAAAATACGATGACAAAAACAAGGGTTATTCACATAATATCTTATAAATGGAAAATGGAGGACCACTTAAAATAATGCTGTGAAATATATGCATCCTGTATGTTAGATCTGTGACATTGAATTTAACACTTTTTTGATTGTTAATTTAATCAATCAAGTGTAATCATTTTAAGTATCAGTAGTACCTGAAACGTTTTAGTGTTTTTGTTGATTGATGTGATTAATGGTATTTTTCAAAGGTCAGCTCATTAACATTAAATATGTTCTTCTTTAGAGCTGGGCTCCATAACGTCACCCTGCATCTTTGGTTGAACTACTTGCATTGTGCTTTGTGATGATGAGGGGAATCTCCCCCAGACAGCTTTATCACCCTTGAGATTCTGAAGTAAGAAATAGATGATCACATGATGAAAAACAGAGCTTGCCAGGGAAAAGATGTTATGATTTACCATATGAAGAACTGAGTTCATTTGCTCTCACAGGGCACCTGCTTATAATTGATTCTTCTAGAAAATCCTCCCAATGCTTTTGGACTATTATACAACTTTTTTGAAAGGGTCAGTCTGAAGAATGGGATCATATGAACGTTAGCTTGCCTTTCATAAACAGAACTGACAGCTGTTGGGCAATATTAGGCTAGTTTGTTATGAACCCCTAAAAGCCCGCTGTGGCTAACCCGTTACTCACCACCAGATGGTCTGTGTATGGTATAGTCCCCCCTGATAAAAGATTAAGGAAGACCAATAGATTTCACCAATTGAAATTTAATGAGGAGTGGAAAGAACTAGGCACAGATTTGAAAGATGCTTGCCTGATTTTTTCCATCTTCAGAACGACCTTGCATTTTTAATGGCTGTAGATTAACACCAGTTATGAATCCCAAGTGTCTAATGCACATATAGACTGGGTTCAGAAAACATTAAGGGGTACCTAAGAAGAGTCATAGATTTTACATGGAGTATAGTAATGATCTTGCAGACAAAAAGTTAATTGTTTAAGAAAAACCAGAAATGTTGTTCTCATTCCCAAGGTTAAGGAAAATAAATCAGAAATGGTTGCTTTCCCTAATTACTTGTTTTGGGATGAGAAACCTGAGATAGTTTTAATGATAAAACATGAAAGGACTCAGAACCAGTGTCAACACTCATTCAGTGACTCGTGGCTCATGCTGTAATGACTCACAAGCACAGTGCCTTAGCTATGTTTTACAGCCGACTCCTGTTGGAGGGCTTACGTCCTTTAGAGAATTAACAGGGAATATTGAATTATTAATTTGGAAACAGAGATGTGTCTGTTGCAATGAAACACTATTCTTCAAGCTCCACTGAGCAAAATACTTTTATTTCAGAGGAGGACGAGGTAGACATGGGAGAGAAACCATCCATTGGTACATGTGAGTACAGCTGTTTGAGGAGTTTCCTGCAGCTGAGCGGGAGCTGTGACTCCAGCATCGCACTCTTGGGCTTTTACTTACAAAGACATGATAGCTGCAAAACATTTCTTACACCTTCTCACAACATGAGTGGTGCTTTGTAGGCTAGTAAAGAAAGTGAGCTGAGGCTTCGGAAGATCATCTACCTGTACTTGTGCAAAGCATTTGACACTGGCCCACACAACATCCTGGTCTCTAAATTGGAGAGACATGGATTCGAAGGATGGACCACTTGGTGGATAAGGAATTGGCTGCATGGTTGCAGTCAAAGAGTTGCAATTAGCGGCTCGATGTCCAAGTGGCGATCAGTAATGGAGTGGCGTTCCTCAGGGGTCAGTACGGGAAAGGGTGCTATTTAACATCTTTGTCGGCAACGTGGGCAATGGGATTGAGGGCACCCTCAGCAATTTTGCTGATGACACCAAGCTGTGTGGTGCAGTTAACATGTTGGAGGGATGGCATATCATCCAGAGGGACCTTGACAGGAGTGAGAGGGGGTCCGTGCAAACTTCATGAAGTTTAACAAGGCCAAGTGCAAAGTCCTGCATGTGGGTCAGGGCAATCGCAAGCACAAATACAGACGGGGTGGAGAATGGATTGAGAGAAGCCCTGAGGAGAGGACTTCGGGGAGCTGGTTGATGAGAAGCTCAACATGACCTGACAATGCGCCCTTGCAGCCCAGAAAACCAACTGGATCCTGGGCTGAATCAAAAGCAGCGTGGTCAACAGGTTGAGGGAGGTGCCCCTCTACTCTGCTCTAGTGAGACCCCACCTGGAGTATTGTGTCCAGCTTTGGAGCCCCCAACATAAGAAGGACAAGGACCTGTTGGAGTGGGTCCAGAGGAGGGCCACGAAGATGATCAGAAGGCTGGAGCACCTCTTCTGTGAAGACAGGCTGAGAGACTTGGGGGTTTTCAGCCTGGAGAAGAGAAGGTTCCGGGGAGACTGTATAGCAGCCTTCCAGTATCTGAAGGGAGCCTATATGTCTTTCAGACCAAAGCACAGAAAAGGCTGAGTAACAAAGCTAGTGGAGGCTAGAAAATGCTCAGGCTTTGATGCCAACTGAAACAGACAGGAGTTAGCACACGGCAGTTCACGAAGAGCTCAATTTGAATGTGCTGATACACTCAACAAAATGAGATGGAAGAATGCTCATTAGAACTGACGGCTTTAACAGGAAGCCCAGTCAAACCAAATGAAGACAGAGGTGGTGACTGAAAGGAAAATGGCTAAAAAGCAGCTTTAGGAACATTAGGAAGTATAACTTGAAGAATATTTTTTCAAATTCAGAGGAAAGATTCTTCAGAAGCCCAAAAAGAACATTTGTTTGGAATAAACAAATTTAAAGAAAAACAAATCATGTTCCTATGAAAATTATAAACAGATTATAAGAAAGCTGGTGGGAGAGAGAATACAGTAATGCAATATTATCTGATCATATTTGACCAGCAAATGTTTGAGATCCCACCTTGTGGTCTTTATCAAATTGTTGAAAGTAAAATATTTCAGGCAATGCTATAATTTGCAATGAAATGATATATTCTATCTATATGTGGAAGTAAAATGATTTCCTTCCTTGGGTAAATTTTGAAGGGCGTGAATATCAATTGGTAGGCCTGATCCTATCCACACCTGCTGAGGACCGTCTCCTGTCTCTAAACCAGTTAACGTTGCATTCCTTGGTGAGTTTGTCATGCAAAAATTCCAAAACATTACAGCATTGAAAAGTTTTGTTGTACAAAGTCTTGGAGCAGTGACAATATATTCCTGCCATAAAAGCAGGGTGTTACACAAAGTCTGATGCTTTCTCAGAGTTCAATTAGAGCTGCTGGTCAGGCTGGGAGTGCTGTGAGGAACAGTCAAGCTGGAATGAAAGATGACTGAAACAGGACTCTGCTCTTCAAAGGATTTCTTCTGCTTGCCTCAAACCCATAATGATCTGGATTTTTTTTTTTTCCTGTGATAGGTTGGGCTTATCTGTGCTGTGGGAGCGAAGGGGTTTCCTTGGCAAGTCTCTCAATCCTGCGCAGTCTGCGAAACCACCAGGGTACACCAAGTTGTGTACCCCAGTTTCTGTCACATGGTGTGCCTGGTCTGAGGGTGGCTGGGAGAAGGTGTGCGGCCAGGTCCCACAGCATCCCAGGCAGGTCACGTTGCCACTGCCTGCAAACATCATTTTCATGAGCTGAAGAGACAAGAGCTGTGCTTCTACCAGGCTGTGAGTTTTTAGTTACAATATGTTCAATGTTTACTCAAGCCCATTCATCTTCCCATCAAATGAGACACCTTTTCCCACTCTCCAGGAAATGTTGTTGTATTTTATTATGTTGTGTTCAGAGGTTGTCTGTGATCTAGTTTAAAGCACCACAGAGGCTCCTGTGGGGCATTGCTGTAGTTTCTGTGGGGCTGATAGTGAGACCAGACATGTCACCTGGGGAAAGCGAAAATGTAATTTTTGGTTGGAAATATCTTGTATACTGCTGGGTTCAGTGATTGGGCAGAAAAAACCCTACATTTATTACTGTGTGCTGCAGAGATATAGCAAATACGATGATAAAGCAGTCAAATATGCAATTTTTTTTTTTTTAATGTGAAGGGCAAAGTTCAAATTCAAATTAATTGTCCAAAAATCAGAGATGCTTTTATCTAAAAAATAAGCTGTTTCAGTCTGTGCAAAGTCAAAATGAGAAGAAACTTGCTACCCATTAAAAGTGAGGCTCTGGGACAGCCGATATGCACAAGAACTTGAACTAGTTTAAAAACAGACTTTGATCAGTGTATGAAAGGGGATTATAGGCTGTGCATTTATGTGATAACTGAAGACCAGGCTTGGGGCCCAAGGATGACTTTCTGATCCATTTCCTGGGCTAAACCTCACCTTGGCAGGAAAGAGATTTGGGGAAAACTACAGATTTGTCAGAATTCTAAGACTGAGTTAGAGACCAAAGGGGGAATGTCCATTTTGTGATAGCAGCATGTCATCAAACATTGAAAGCAAAGCAGTGTGAACTACACAGCATTAACAGCTGTACTTTGTTACGCAGGTGAAATAATGCAGCAACTTTTCTTCACCTTTACTAAATATGTTGGAAAACTTCGATCCATTGTGCTGCTGTTTGCGCATCGGTTAAAGTAAATAGGAAAGCTGGAAGGCAGTGCCGGTCTGGCTGGTCTCTATCCTGCTGGGTAGGGAAATTGTTCAGCAGCTGGGATCTTCATATCGAATGGCTTACGAATTTTTGGCTTGCAATTGGAATTGCTATTCACCTTGCAGAAATATTTCCGCATGCTCGTCGCCTGTCCACATGGCCTGTCCTGGTACTGACCGAGTTATCAGCCAGTTCTCAGGTTAACAGTTGGTCAGTATATGCAGGAGCACCTTCACACTGCAGAAAGCCTGCAACTCGTGCTCACCCTGGGGCTATTGCAGACTGAGACCTGCCAGGGGCTGCAGCTGGTGAAGGGTCCTGACCCATATTCACCAGCCCCTTCGGGGTCTGTCTGCTGCTCCAAGGTCATCTTTTGTCACCCAGGAACCAAGTTTAAACTCTTACCCAAACTAATCTGGAGAAGTTTTTATTCACAGCTCTGTATTACATGGACAATATGATATGTATATGTGTATAATACCTACTCGTTCAAAATATGGCAAATGTGTAACTGATCCCTCAGCACAGTGTGCCTGACTGCCTGAGTGTAAAGAGTTCAAACTAGAATTTCACTTCATGTAGTTTAACCAGTTTCTTAGACATTGTTTCATATATGTTCCTACTGGTTATTTTTTTTTATCTTTTTTTTTTGGCAGGTGATTCTTTTTTCCATATGGCTCCAGTCATTAACAACACCATGTGTTCAGTCTGTGCTATATATCCATTATGCTGTGTTTGTATGCTTCCCAATCTGTGCATCCTCCTCCATACGATACCACCTCTGCATCTATAGACCTTCATTAACATTATGGTGGACTATGATATCCTGTTCTTTAGTGTTTGAACTGTTTTTCTGTCTCTCAATTTCCTCATTACTGCAGTTACACAGCAATAATAGTTAGGTTTGGCATTTTTCACAGCAATACTTAAGCACAAAGTGAATGTCAAGCAGCCTTAGATAGGTGATAAACTTAACTTTTAATTTTTCTCGTGTACTAAAAGAATACATATGAAACAGCAGTTCTCAGCAACAGGATACTGAACTATATGGCTTTCTGGTCTGGCCCAGGAGGACCATTCTTATGTATCATTGACATGAAAAGTTATGCAGTTGCCCAATCCTGAAATTGCATTCATGAAAATCCCATTTTAGCTATCTAGTCTCATCAAGATGGCATGAATCGTTTGAAATATCCTTGCACATAATCTTACATCACTCATGAAAGGCACTAAAATCTGTGTTTGTAGCTGGTGGAATATGTTGGATCAAACCCTTTTAGTGTACTTTTTTGATTATTTATCTATATAAATATATAGATATATATAGATCTATCTAGATAAATAAACAGGTGCTGTTTACACTTGACTCATCAGTGTCATAACTGAGGATATATTAATTCAGACAGTATTCCCAGTGTTTGATATGGTCCTCGTTCTTTGTTGTGGTCCCTTCACTAAAGACCTGACATCATACTTTTTATGTGATGCATTGAATGAATAATATAAAAAATCCTAGGACAGGTACAGTTAAAAGATTAAGAAGCGCTAGAATTTTACATAGGCAAAAATAAGTTATGGAGGCTGATATATAATCATATTGAAAAGGACTAATTTTATGCCAATTTAATGTAGTAATAGCAGACAATAATGCAGCTTAGATAGAGTTCTCAAGTAGAGCAGGAGGTTGTTTATTCTTTCATGGCAGGCAGTGTCATGCCCAAGCCTGAGTATATTGCATAAAAGTTGTTAGCATCAAATATATCTCGGAGAAGCAGCCAGATGATGAATCATGCAGTTGGAGAGGTCCCAAGCCACAGTTTATCTTTATTTACCTGCATTTTTTTACAGACATTTGGTGCTTTTGCCTCTGTAGAGAAAACTTTATTATGTGTAATCTGTCTTTCTTTTTTTCATCTTTATTTTTAATATGTTAACAGGAAAAAGACTCGGCAGAGATTGAAAAGGGCATGGCAGGCATGGGAAAATAGACATTTCTAAGACAGAATTTCTGTTCTACAGCGAGAGTTAGAGAAATTGCTTTAAAAAAAAGTAAATTTTAGTATTTTAAAACATGAGGGATAATAATTTAGAATCTCTCTTTCTAGTTTGTGTTATTTCCTTGCTCAGATCCCAAAAGACTTTTGGAGAGTAACTGGATTTGATAACTGTAGGAAGCCATATACACTTACCTAAATTTATATTAGCATTGCCTGGACAGTTTCATGTAGGCATTGGGAAACACCCTGTGTGACAAGGGATGTGATAAGTTGCCTAATAGCACAGAACACCAAATTAAGACAGGGAAAGACATTTTGTCCATGAAAAAACCCAGTTGTAATCCCAAGTCATTGTGGATTTATGAATGGCAACAGGAGGTGGTAGGCGTTCAGTAAGCGGAAGATGCAGTTAAATTCTCTTCCCCTGTGAGTCAGGAGGAGCCACGCGGTCCCCAAGGGACTGCTTGTGAAGTGAGGTGCAATTCATTATGAAGCACTGCCATAGCTTCTACATCAGCCCGACTTTCAGAATTCAAAATGACATCCCGGATGAAAAGTGTTCAAAAGCTGGATCATGAAATTATCTGTTTCTGAGGCAAAAGCCTTCACTGGACTGGTATAATGGAGAAAAGCAACTGAATTGTTAGTCAAGAGAGCAAATGATAACTTAATCTCTTCTCATAATGTCCCTCAGTGCTTAATCCTAAATTTAAACGATGAATGACTTGAGACATAGTTAAGAGTATGATACTGTAGCCTACCTTTAAGAAAGATGCAAGAAGGAAAAAAATCCAGTTGTTCAAGGATTGTCTTACAGGACTTTTTGAGAAAATAACCAGCTGCTACCTCCTTACCATTACACCTGTCTTAGACTGTGATCTTGGGGTATCTTTTATGTTATTCCCTGCCACCTTCTTTGTGGGAACAATTGAAGATATGGGAAGTGGAGAAATTTTCACCTGTTCAGGCATGCAAACACAGAAGCAGATTTAAACCAGAAAAAAGTAATTTGTGTGTCTGGAGACAAAATATCATCAAAGCAGAACTATTGGCTCCCTTGGTCCTTATGGTATTTCCAAAATTCGAATACCTCGTAGTACAGCCCATAGGCTAAGTCCTTCTTTCAGTACTACCACCATGAATGCGGAGCACCTCTTTGTAGATCAATTCAGTTATTCTGAGAGCAGAATATATCCCTTTAGGAACAATTTTAATAAAACTGCAATCATATTTTTTTCCTTTGTAGCTGACAGCGCTTCATTCCCTTAAGGTATAACTGAAGTCAAGAAAGCCTCTTGTTCCTAGCCCTCAGACTCCAGAAGATTATAATTAAAATGCAGCACATCATCTTCAAAATCTGTAATTGAAAGAACTTTTGATGCACTAAAAATGAAGTTCAGGTAGATGAAGAAATCTGAGGGGAATTGGCAGCAGAGTCCCTTCAAAATGCAGAAAGGCCGGTCTGTTTTCTGCCTGTTGCTTAAACCTAAAGTAAAGACAGTTGGTATTAGGTGAGTGCACTAATGATGACTAATTTAGATTGGGTGCTAAGCTGGGTGTGGAATTGGCAATGTGCAGGTAGTAAAAACCTTTCGTGTCACTTTTGGAGTCAGATTCAATGACAGAGTTAAGTCCTTCATTCAGTGTGGTGTACAGAGACTCATCTCTGTCTTTAAATATGTGTTTTGGTGCATTGCATGAGAAAAAGTAGTTCACAGACTGTGTTAGTGACAGTGCTAAGCTTATTCTATCCCAGAAATGATCTAGAGAAGAGGCTATACTTGTCCTGGCACAGTTTTTAGTTTTAGAAGATGGTATGCTTTCCTCTGCTCTTTTACTATTTGGTGATCCCATCAATATTCATTGATTAAGATGATTGATTTTACATGCAGAAAAATTTAATGTATATCAGGATTTAAAGTTTTTTTTGTGCTTTTGCAAAATGACAAATGACTTTCTATCATTGCACTTAGGTCTATGTTCCCAACAGACTTACTTGCTGATTCAGTGACAGTTGCAGCATCCAATTTCTAGGTATTTATCTCTCATAGTTGAACACAGAAACCAGTTTTAAGTAGCTATATACTCTGGATTGTGGATGAGAGGAACTAAACTCTTCAGCATGGGATCCAGAGCCATCAAGGTGAGCTAGCAATAATGAAACATGCAGGATGAGAGAAGGACCTTGCCTTTCTCCTGGCCTTATGTGTCTTATGAATGATGAAACTCAGGTTCCCATGTCCGGGATGAATGCTCAAAACATTGATCTTCTCTCCCTAAGTGTGGCTTTTCTGAATGCTGTGGTCAGAGATGTGCTTTATGTCGGGGTCATTCATGCTGGGCATGCAGAGGGAAGGTCTGACAGATCAAATCCTTAGGGAAAATAGGAAGAGAAATTCCAGATTTTTGGATCTTGGACATCTCAACCATGAGCTGAATTGAAGAAAAGAGGAGAAGAGGGGAGGGGAGGGGAGGGGTAGCAGTTCCAGATTTTGTGTCTTGATTTCCAGAACTGTAGGGAGACATAAGTAATCCTTGTTTATGTCTGTGCAATGCCAAGCCATGTAAGAGCATGTCTCCAAGCTGTCCTCCTGTTCCTGCAGAGCCCTTCTGGTTTTACATGGGGGAAGATGAGTACTCACATTTTTAAAGGCAGCTGGGAGATGGCAGTGAATCACAGCACCTGGCCTGGGCATAGCCTTTTTCTGTCTAAAGCGGTTCAATTTTTAGTATAAACTGCACACACTTCTGCATACAGCACACATTTTTTAAACGCTGCTGAAAAATGGAGAGGTGGCACAGAAGAGCCACAAAGACATTATTTGCAATGCCTGGTAGCAAGAGACAAAAAGAACCCGATCTGTCGTACTGACTACCCTTAACTTGGTAGTGAAAGGCAGAAAAAGAACCTCCATTTATAGGAGAAACATAAATTGGATATTAGGCAAAAAGAAAACCTTTGATTAGACATAAGGGTGTTTTTTGGGGGGTGTTTGCAGAGATGGAGGGAGAGAAGAGGCAAATAATTTTGTGTGTGTGGAGGGAATTAACCATCAGAATAAGCTATTACAAGCAATGATGTGTACCAGAGCCCTCTGTCTCTTTTGATTACAGCTGGATAACTCCCAGGAGGATGTACATTAAACAAGAACAGGTTATACTTTGACCAAAAGCAAGTTACTGTGATCAATACACAGCTGGTACGTAATGGTAGTCTCACAGAGGTGATCTTTGGTGATTTTATGGTCCTTAAATTCCTTAGACATATTTATCTGTGAAAAGCTCCGGCCCCCATTACTCCTTTGGCAGAAGCAGACCCTTACTTCTGCCAGCCCAGCCTCATCTCGTGG
This sequence comes from Pluvialis apricaria, assembly GCA_017639485.1. Taxonomy (NCBI): domain Eukaryota; kingdom Metazoa; phylum Chordata; class Aves; order Charadriiformes; family Charadriidae; genus Pluvialis; species Pluvialis apricaria. The sequence goes on along the minus strand of CM030011.1, from coordinate 72,535,402 downwards.
TACAGTTTCTACCATAAAGGCCCTGTGCCAGGATTTCTTCCAGTGAAAGCAAATGCAAAGCAGAGCTGAATCTATCTGAGGCTGTGCAAAGAAAAAAAGACCCCAAACTAGCCACGTATTAAAGACTTATCACAATGTACCAGTAATAGGCATCCAAGTATCTAAGCATAGATCTTGAAATGAAAGAGGGGGTACTGCTTCCAAATATCCATGAGGAATATAGCCCTCATTCTGCCTGTAGAAAGATGGCAAGCAAGTAAACCACAGCGACCGCAACCAGGCTGCACTCAGGTCTAAAGAGAGGAGGGAGACAAGTGGAAGGGATTGCAGAAGTTTCCAGCTTCAGCCCTCACTTTCCTCTTATTTTGGGGATGTACAAGGCATAATTACCCTCTATAGGGGCCAAAAAGCTTCAGGGTTTTTTGCTTTTTACCATGCCCGTAGGGAAATCAGTAATTTTCCCTCTGCCCAATATAGTTGTATTGCAACACTAAATATGGAAAAACTGGTGCCAGCCAGCCCAATACCATCACACCTTAATCACAAAGAAAGCCCAGAGAGAGTCACCTTTTATTGTACTGCAACAAAGAAAGCTCTGAGCCTGATCTATGGCCAGGGAGGTCAAAAGAAATATTCCTATTGTGTCCTGGGACTAGGAGACAATTCCGTCTTCCAGTAAGGTCAGATTCTCTCCCTCATCAGCAGGCATAACACAAATGAAGTTGGTATCAAAGATGTTGCACAAGCCTTAAGCAGAACAAATATTTTTCTTGTATGTAAGAGAGAAAAATCAAATCTGTCGCCCGGCATTTCTATAGAAAGTACTTTATACATCGGAATCTGTCAGTCTTTATTATTATCTCTTTGAGTTGGTCTGTGCAAACCCTTAAGCTAAATATTGACTTCTTACATAAAGCATATGGTGATATATGTAGAAGATGGGTCAGCAGGCCAAGAAGGAATGCAGCCTGGGCAGCAAATCAATGGTAAGCTTCAGTTCTTCAGGGCATAGGATGAAGCCAGGCATTTTGCTTGTGTAACTCTCTGCTTCACAATTTAGAGATGTACGGAAATTAACTATTTCTCCAAATGCAGTTGTCCTATCTAAATGTTGTTGATTCTTTAATGGCCATTATCCTGGGCGGCTGAAATCAATGCATTTTAATATAATGGAAAGAAAGATTAAGCCTTTAGATAAGAACTATTCCCCCGCATTTTTTTTTTTTTTTCTCCTCCTCAGCAATACATATACTTTTAAGCAGCTAAATTTCTGGAATACATTTCATCTCATATTCTTGGATCCTTCTTATATTCCCTTCCAGTCTCTGCTTGGAAAATAATGTTGTCTTAATTTGCCTTGAAACAATCTTTATTCAGCTACAGGTATGTGTGCATACATACATGCGCATATATATTACATATTTATATTTGTACAAAAACCTCTTAATCCTCTAAAATAATATTTCATACTGAAAATCTACTCTGGGTATTTGCCTAATGTGCTATAACAATAGAAATAGATAAGGATAATGCATTTATAGGCAGTAAAGGCCAATTACAGACCTTTATCATGAGAATAGCAACCTGAAGAATTTTACTTTAATGTGTCCTTGATTTTGGCAGAACTACACAAAATGTCTATTGTAAGTCTGTGGCAGTCAGAACGGATCACTGAAGTCTAGCCCTGATTCTTTAATTCCTCATTACAGCTTTCTCTTTTATCAACCCCCAAAACCATGCCACTTCTTGCTTTCAGGTAGTGTGAAATTTGAGCAAATTTTATCTCTGTTGTCCTTTTTTCATTTTTGATGCTCAAATGGAAAATCGCCCTTCGACACCATGCATTTTAGTTCATCCTACTTAAAGGATCTAAGGTAATTGCAAAAGTCAATTCAATTTGTTTTCCCAGTGCACTAATGGGACAATAATACATTTTGTCTTGTTAAAAAGCCATTCATTTATCTTGAAAAGTTTGGATTTCATAACCTGATTTAGACAGGCATCAACACTTTCCAGAGCAGATTTAAAGAGTTGCCCTCCCTGGAGCTCCAAACACTGCTTTTTTTTTCCCAGAGGTCTGTGAGAAGTAGAGAGGCTGAAGAAGAAACGGCAAGACTTGATCTTTTTGCAGGGTTGGAGTCCTGCAGCGGATGCAGTGCAGTGCAATCTCTCCTACACAGATGCTGTGAGTGCAGTGCACAGCCAGAGGTAGGCTTCAGAGAGGAATAATTCCTCCTCTCCCAGGGACAGTGGGAAATACACAGGTACCTGATGGCTAAGCACGGTGGCTAAATGTCCAGGTAGTTGCTGCAGCTATCTGCACCCTTTTGAATAAATCACTAGATTTTGGTGTTGTGGCCGTACACACAACATATGGCTGAGCAAGAACCCTATGGATGAGAACCTCCACCTCACCACCAACCTCCTGTAGCACAGCCTCACTTGGAAGAAACTTCCCAGGCCATGGTGGTCCCGCTGATTTAACAATACGTGCAGCTTTTCCTGGCCCCTGGGCTGCTGAAACCCCTCCGAGCCTGCGGCTGGCCTGGGGGCGGGTACTGGAGGTGCCAGGGTGGTGGATGAGTGGCCGCCTGAAGAATTTCCAGCTGAGAACTTTTCTAGGTGAGCACATCTACCTTCCTGTGTCCTGGAGATGATGCCAGTCCTAGATGTGCTGGGGAGGGTGAAGGCACGGCTGTGGGAATGTGTGGACCTGGTCGCTGGCCCCACAGATGCAGAAGGAGGTCTGAGCCACTGTGGCTAATCTGAAGGCTGAGCTGCCAACTGGTGAGACTGGGAAGCCAGCCTGAAGCCAGGCGGTGAGTTAGAGGCAGGTATTTCATTGCCTTCCAGTCCCCAAAGACTCTGAATATTCAGACTTTATGGATCTATTACTGCTTTCCACTCAGAAATGAGGGAAAGTCATTTTTACAGATATGCACAGCCCAGGGAAGTCATTAAACACCAGCCTCATTTTAATCAATGTGCTTAAGTAGCTTTCTTACTCAAAATCATAATAGCCAGCTACATATGCAAACTAAGCACTACTTCCATTTTCATGGAGTTTCATAAGTTCAGGAACTGTTATTACAGCCTTTTTTCATAACCATGTTTATTTTATTTTGAATCATTTGTTGCCTTGTATCCCACTTATTCTGAATCACCCAACTGTAAATACATGGGAATAATACTGCAATTGCAAAGTAAATTCACTGTGATTATCCTTCTTGATAATTAATTAAGCTAAAGATTTCCTTAACATAGCTTCATATTTTATAAGTATAATTTTTAGGAGTGGAACTCATTATCTACATTTTATTTAAGCTGTGATAATTTTCAGTTAGTAGTTAACCTTCCAATTACCTGATTTAGTTGAAATTATAACCATCAAAAAGCATACGTGGTATAATTAGAGCCATGCTAGAGTTATTGCAAAGAGAGGGTAATAAATTACTCTCCATGTCCACTTCAAAAAGTATAAGAAATAACGGGATTAATTTTCAGCAAGTGGGATTTTGGTTTGGCTTTAAAAGAACTCTGTAATGCTGAGTGTAGTTAGCAGTAAAACAAGCCCTCTGGATTTTCCATCACTGGAAATACCAGGTTAGGCAAACACCTCACACCTCTGGAATCCCTTTCGCCCTATGTTCAGTGCTTTTCTATTTTTGCTTTGAATTTTCAGTGTAATTTTCATCTTTTGTACAGTTGTTTTTTAAAGAAGGTTTAGGAATCTTCCTTGTACTTTTACTTTATTAAGCATTTTCTCAAAATGTATATTTATGACTAGCAACAGATTCTTGAGAACAGGGCAGGTGATATTTTGGTTTAATGTGCAAAGAATATGGAGAGATTTTGCCCTTAATTTAGTTTACATTGTGTTTACTGAGGAACTTCCTACTGACACCAGGAGCTTCAGAGTGAGAGCACTTAAAGAATAAGGCAGCAACTGAAATACATACACATTAGCGTTAAAGACATTCGTATGTTCAGAGCATCACTTTCCAGGTTGCTTATTGCTTATTTTCCCCAGGCAGCATTTTTCACATGTAATAGATTGTCCTATCATTCCTTTTCTGCTCTCTTAAATGGGTATTACAGTGTTAAGGATGTAATTGTAGAACACAAGCAACAGGGAAAAAAAGGAAGACGGATTTCCACTTAGGTAAATTGTGGTTCTTTGGCAGTTTTCTGAAAGCTTTTCAGGTTTTGCATTACGTAAGTAATTCAGAACAAAACAGGACTTGATAAGCTTTCTTTTGTGCAGCGCTGACAATGCATCTATTCGCTGCAGTTACCAACATGTGCCAAAACTGGTTGCAGTAAATAGTTGCCTTTTCATAAGACAAAATGTAAGAATAGGATTGTATTAGTATGCAAAGTGCTTTCCATTTATTCATTATACACTTTCTGAGATTTGTGCCTCTAGAGATTCTTTTGTGTTTGGGCCAGAAGAAACTCAGATACTTAAAAGATATGCAAATTCTTTATAAAGTGGACTCAAAACACCAAATGACTTCCGAAATATCTTGTAGTGTATTAGAAGCCTGTAAGTATAGGATTATACTGCATCGATTACAGGAAGTAATGTAGACTTCAAAAAAAGCTTGTGTTCTTTAAAAAAAAATAAAAATCAAGATTTCAAAATACCTTCCCTAAGCTATTTATGATTAAGTCTAGAATCTCCCAGGGCTTATAATGTACCAGCACATTAATCAAGACCATTATAAACACTCAGAAACATTCAAAGGCTGATAGTGACAGGTTTCCATATTGCTGGCAAAGTACCAGAAAAGGGTAATAAAGAGAAATACTATGAGCTTTTATTGTTACTTTTTTATTATATTTTTATATTTATTATTTTATTATATTTTAGTTATGGTTAGAGCATAACTGGATATTTTAAAATTTTAATAGTTTTAATCCAAGGTTAAAAAAACACAAAACCCTACAGAACTGTGTTTTTTCTTAGTTAACATTTCCCTTTTTAGTGTAATTGGAACTGTTTCTAATTTGCAAGATGGCCTCTCATTTATTAGTAGAGTGGAAAGGCTGAGAAGCAAATTTTACTCCTTGATGTGGCTGATGGAAAAATAGAATAATTAAAAAAAATCCCACCTAAATTAGGCTGGATAAGTCTTCCATTCTTCAAGGCTCAACAGGGTCTGAGGCACTAATGTTCAGTGATGCTGAGCAACATCTTGTCATACGAATTTTGGATTCAGTGCAAAGAAGCACGTCCAGATCTGCCCTGTATTTGTTTGCATTTTCGCTGGGCTTTGCTGTGTTTCGGTGCTCCGAGTTCTATTTAACCTAATTGCACTTAAGTTCTTTTTGATCCTGTAAGAGCCTCAGCTACAAAGATACCAAAATAATATTATTAGGGGTGTGTTCATAAGGAAATGGGTATAATTGCATTACTTGAGTGATGTGAAACAAGACTGCTCAAAGTAATATAGATCGCATTAGAGGAAGCAGGTCTCCCATGATCAATCTCCCCATATATTTTATTATGCTTTTTTTCCTTTGTGATTACACAGGCAGGAGGAATCAAAACATGAGAGGCTAGGAAAATAGCACCATTTGTTTGATTTTTCCGTACAAATAGTGGAGATCATCTCCCTCGGTCCCGCTTGAGCCACCCAGGAAGCCACGGGGGGATGTGAGCAGCCACGGCCACCTCAGTGCCTGCAGCGCGTACATTAGTAAAGCAGTTTGTGACATCCTGGCCCTCTCCTGCCAAAACCTTGCTGCTTTCTCATCAAACAACATTCCTCTATGGCTGTATGAACCCTGCCCCTGTTTTTTCGTCATTTCACATTGGGGAACGGGGCTCAGAAGAAGAGCAGGGCTGTGCCCCAGCGTGTCCCGATGCTTACGCTTTCCACAGACACCACATCCTGCCCCTTTCTTGCATGCTTTTAGCAATCCTCCCCTCTTTGTCGCTTTCCAAAAGACAAATTTATCTTTTTTCTTTTTTTTCTCCTCTTTGAGTTACCTGATTTTTGTCCTTTTCTCCTTTCACATCCATCTTGCTCAGCTCAGCAGCACAGCTCTGGCTGTGGGTTCTTCCTCGGCGAAGCCCTGCAAGAGCTATTTTTTCCCTAAACGAAACTTCACTGAATCTGGCAAACTGCTGCAGAGTGTTTCGGTTTATGAACTGACATTTGCTGCTCAGAAAACACTTCACTGTAAAATCTCCACTCGGCTATAGATACGGTAGTCCTTTAGATTTTGTTTTAAAGCTCTGATTCCGCTTCCAGGCCTTTGTCTGAGCAGGCTGGGGGGAGAAAAAGAAAAATCGCAAAGTTGTCTTTGTTATTTATCTTTTCAAGAGCAGAGAAAAATCTAACAAAGGCAAAAGAAACCCCATTGAGACCATTTTCACATCCATGTATCATTGTACGGTAATACATCCCTAGCTGGTGTAAATACAGGAGGAAAATGTGAATGGATCTGTATGGTGGCTTCCAATTTACAACAAAGTTCTGCAACATTAATGAAAATTATTTCTAGGATTGTTTGTTTACTTGTTATGAAAATTCATCCCATGCAAGTTTAATCTTTTATAAGACCAGGCCATGCTAAACAAACAAGAAGACGACTTGTCACGGTTGTATGGAATGGGCTTTTAAAGTTAGCGTTTACCATCTTCAATTGCTGCGTAGAGTGAAAAAATAGAAGTTTGACATCAGCTAAATATGAACCAAGCAGCGAAGTATCTTTCTTGAGATGAGCTGGGTAACTTTAAAATCATGAGGATAATCTCAATTGACATGCAAATTATGCAGCCTAAACAGGGAAAAAGCTACTCCTTCATTTATTCTTGGAAAATGCAATTTGGTCTGCTGTAACTGGTGCTTTCCAAAAGATAAATTTCTCAAAATGATTAATATCTCTGGCAGAAAATTATATCAGTAATATGTGTAGAGCACAAAGGATGCTTGGAGTAATGTAATTCTGCTCAAAACTAATTTTTTTTTTTTTTTTCATAAAAGAGAAGGGTAGATTATGCCATCTAGTTAAGCCTTTACATACTTTAATGTGAAGCGGTATATTCAAATTCTACATTCTGTTTAAAAAGGAATAAATTTGTATCTGCAGGTTTGTAAACCCTCAAGGTAGTGATTTAAATGAAAAAGCGACATTTTAGAATGGGGTGAAATCTTAAAATCCCAGCAAAAAGAAGATTCTGAGTTCTTAAAATTGCGTTTTGCCCTGAAAAACCTGCCCATATTGCTGAGACCCTAGAGAAAAGGCATCAATGGTTCCTTTATTTTATTTTTTTCAAAGGACAGACTTTGCTAATCCTAAATTTATACTATCAGTGTAACGGATTAGCGGAAATTGCAAAAATGATATTTTTATTAAATAACATACCTAGTCCAAAACCACCTCCCCTGAAATGGTGCACAGGCCTGGCTCAGCACTTAGTCAGAGTGAAGCTTCTCCTGAATCCAGACAGATGACCTGGACCTTAGGATTTTTTTATATTTTTTTAAATGAGCAAAGGGATTATTGCATCAGACGTGAGGTTGAAGGCCAGGTGCCTGTGGGATACTTTCTGTTTTACCAGAGTTAATTAGCTATAGTACATATTTGTCAAAGAGCAGGTAGATACCCTTTGCCAAGAATTTAACAACATTAACAAATGAGATAATAGGGATATATCACTTTCTTCCAGGTTATTGTTTTTTGCTTAATAATTAATTATAGAAATGCAAATTCAAAAGAAGGTGCATGTCTCCCATACGTAAGAAACAAAACTAAGTAGTCCCATGTGATCTGAGGAGACATTTACGTCTTGATTCATGTGCCGGCTGAAGAGGACTTTTACCATCATCCATGAACCAGGTAACCAGGGATTTTGGCTGGCACAGAATTAGACTGTCCCTCTGCTCAGCTGGTTAAAGAAAGGTGCCACAGAAGTGTCTCTTCCTACTGCTACTTCACTGTCAGGTAGGTAGTCCAGATAGTCCACCCACACACCTGCTTCTGCATTAGTTTCATTTACTGGCTGGATTTTTTTTTTTTGTGCTATACATAAATTGCGGGGAAAAAAAAAAAAAAAGTTTTTGATGCTCTGAGGCCCTCACTGCCCCGCTGAGACCTACAGGAACATGGTGAGAGGTGGCTTACGCATGCCCCGCTCCAAGAGGAGGATTTGTGGCGCGGGGTTCCCTCTGGCCTCGGCTGGGTTGGAATAACCACACGCTCTCCCTCCTCCTTCTGAACATGACGGGAAACAGATATCACAATCTACAGCTAGCGTTATATGTGTTAGGTTTGTATTATCTTCCACTTCATTCCAAAATAACTGATTTGGCTGCAAAAAGTACTGAGAAAAGATTTTTTAAGTTGAGGGATAGACAACTGATGCAGATGAATATTGCTTTTCAAGCATGTCATTTCAAAACCCACTCCTTTAAATAAGATGATCACAGCTATCGACACACACAAACACTCACACACAAAGCTTTTCAGTTGTCTGAGCTTACATCAAGTACTTTTTTCTCTAAAAGGAGATGCCTGGCACTTAGCAGGTATCCTCCAGCAGGAAGGCCCCCCGTCCCTGTCTGGCAGAGCGGGGTTTCCCTGTGGGTCTGTGCTGCAGCAACAGGTGAGCAGTCGGCGCCCACGGCCCCGTCGCTGGTCCAATCTGCACTTGTTGTTAACAGGGATCCTGATATCTGTGCCAGCAGGTGTATTTCTGAAATCAGAAATCTGTGGGTGATGGAGAGTCATGGGGAAGGACTGGAGACTCATCAGTTTTGATGCTTTTTCTGAATACTGTTTTCATGCATTTTTCACAAGGTCAGTGTCTGCTCTGCAAGAGGAGGAGGGAAAGCATCAGACCAGTTGCCTCCAGAGCTGCTGCTGAGCTGGTGTACCTCCAGCGGAAGGGAGCCAGGACCAGCTCTTCACTGTCCAAGGAGTGACCTACTGTTTGTTTGCTCCCCTTCAGTAAAGGTACTCCAGGTAAAAACTGCTGAGGTTTTGTCTTTCTGCTGAGTGGAGGACCCAAAGGCTTGCAGCCACACGCCAAAGGGAGATTGAGATGAGAAACCTTGGCATCAACACATGTGAATGACCAAGCAGGAAACCTGGCTGTTTTCTGAAGGGTCGTTCTTGGGTGGTACAGCAAGCAGCGTTACCGCAGGGCCACCAGAAAGGCTGGCGTACTGTATTTCTAAACTCACTGAAAAATAGAAAAGACAAAAAATTAATCTCATCGTCTTTTTCTGAGCACATCTCCTCATTTCACTAAATCCAGTGGCAGATGTGCAAATTAATATTGGATCAAAACCTTAACAACTGTTTAATTTTTAAGTTTTTTTCCACTCTTTCCTTGAATGTTTTTTCCATTAAGCATTCTAGATGAAGCAGCTATTACTGGGTACTGCAGTAATTATTCGGGATATAATGTATTTTATGTGGATTTTGGAGACAATCGTGTTTAAGCCCTGCATTGCAGAGAACGTTTTGCTATTTGATGGTAGGGGAAGAGATGGGCTCTCACGTGTTTTTGTGCAGCACAGAGGGCCACAGCCTGGCCCTGGCCAAGCTGAATGACCACAGTGCTAAGTTGTTCCTGAAGGGCTCGAGATGGGAATTCATTCACACTGGGCTACGGCAGAGAGGCAGAGCTCCTCTGCAGCTCCTCCACCACAATGCTGGAGTGCATCAGCTGTGCTCCGGGCACAACAAACTGTTATGAGGGACTGTGAGATCTGTCTCAGTTACTCCTTGGAAAGGACAAAGATTACAATTTCATTATTCTCTATACCTTTGCCATCCACCTACTGTTGTGTCCTGCCTTTTTAAAAGCCAGCCTTTCAGGGTAAGAGCTGCATTTATTATGAACAACACTTGGTGCAACAGGGTTTTGCCTGACTCACCACTGGCAGCTACTACAATGTCATGGTGATAAAAATACTGCTGTTCTGTAAGACATAACAGCCAGTGAGACTTTTTAATTCTGCAGCTGGTACACGCATCCCAGCAGAGTTGCACAAGAGTCTGGGGATTCCTTTCCCCTTAACAGTCCCTCTACAGCCAATGGGGTGATATTTGTGCAGGGCTGTGCTGCACCGAGCTGAATTCGGCATGGGCGAGGTGAGGATCGTGTTTGTGAAGGTATCATGTGACCGCAAAGGTTCACAATGTGGATAAATATATTATGATAAATGCTCTCAAAAAGGAAACTTGAAAACTGCCAGGTTAGCTCTAAAATGCATGGGATTAAATAAACAAGTGCTTTGTAACAATTTTATGCATGACCAGAGAGGTGACACATGGTAAGGTCTTTTAGGTGCAGTCTCATTTCTTTCAGGGTTGATGAGGTTTCTATGTCTTCAAAACTGGAATAAAACTAAGATAGGAAGATCTCTAAAAAAATGGCATCCTCGTTACCTTGCATGCACAGTTTTTGCTGCATGCACGGTTTTTGCTACATGCACAAAATTGCAGCGTAAATCCTTCCCCAGAACGATTCTGATTTATACTGGTGGGTGAGCGAGGAGAATCAGGCCTGACACTGGGCTGCTGAGCAGTGTAGCTTTCACTGCTTTCATCCAGAGAGTGTTTCAAAGTGCTTATAATAAAAAGCCAGCTCCTTTTGCACAGATCAGTGCTCTGATTTACTACCTCAAGCATCCTGGAGAAACCTGGGTTGACAACTGTAGTGATTGTGGTCCTTCTCTGCCATAGGCCTGGTCGATTCCTTTTTCTTCTTATTTCCCCTCAAGGGGCTTTGAGAACTATTCTGCATTTTCCAACAGAATTGCTTTTGTAAATGTCAACATTATAGTGTCTTTAAACAATGATTAATTACTAGAAACTAAGTCTAGGGCAGATGCCAAGCAGGTAAACATCCACCTCACTGCTTAATGTCCCTTTATTCCGCTCTAACAAGTTAAGGAATGGAGAAAGGACAGAAATCACTGTCTTCATTTCTGCCCATCTGATTGCAGCACAGTGATTTCTGCTTGCAGATATCTGCACAACAAGTTACAGTAGTTCCATTTTTAGACAAGCAGAGCCTAATGAGTGGAGTGTGAGATTGGAAAGCTGGTCATTAAAGCTTATAAGTAATTGGCTAGATTTTTCAGCTGGTGCAATAAGTCCCAGCTCTATCAAATTTATATCACCTTCAGGGCACCAAATGAAGTACAGAGCTGTAATTCCCCCGAACCTTTAGCACAAAAATCTGTATGCACCATGGAAATTCAGGACAAAAAGATTTACCATTGGGAAAAAGGCATAGAGTTAAGAAACTGAGACATTGCAATAGAGTACTGTGGTTGCACCTTCAAACACAGACAACCGGCTTACTAATAGAAATAGCCTTGCTCTGTGTGCAGAAAGGGTATGTTCATATTTCCACTTGGCTCGTGTGACCAGTCGTTAGACAATGTATGTGTTCTTCATCTGCAAATTTTGCTCCCTGCGCGTTAGACTTTTCTGAAGAGCAGAATCTCCTGCAGCCTACCAGATTGAATTGCAAAGTATGGCAGTACAGTCATGTTGACTGGAATGACCTCTGCTTTGAAAGGGAAAGAGGTAATTGGGTTTCCAAATTCAAAGCTGCATCTAACATCAATCAGTTGTCAAATTTCATTAAGTCTCACACCCTGAGTTCCGGGAAGATTGACTGTACATGCCTTTATGGTTGGGAAAGCACTGAAACTCTGACAAGCCTTGATAACCAAAGTTGCTCGAGAGAATGTCTTTAATAAATGCTGGCTCACTTTTCTGTATGGCCCAGATTTCTTCAAGTAAAGGCTATAATCCCATGCTATAAATATGTATATATATATATAAAATAAATATATATACATATATAGGTATATATGGAGAGATATATAGCACTTTCGATAGATTTTTTCTATATATACACACATACACATACGTGTGTATATATATTTTTAAAAAAAAAAACCCTAGACCTTCAAAGTCCACCCTGAAAGGAAAGCCTCCTATAACTTGTCAGAGGAATGGGCCCACCACACTGGTTCCATCGTGGAGCAACAATGTTCAGGTGCTCCTGCTTTAGTACGCAGAAAGAGCCAGGGGCATGGATGTGTTAAAAACATGCTAAAATACTCCCTAGGCTTAAAAGCACATGTTGCAGGGGGGGGTAGAGATTTGAAAAACCAGTTACTGTCATTCTAATGAGGAAATTCTTCCACCTTTAACTCTTTAACCCAGGTAAGGGGTCTAGTTGGAACATATGCATAAATTACACAAACGTGGTAGCAATTCCTGCTTGCTATATTGTTTCATTACTGGTGACTGCTTAAAAAAAAAAATCCTGGAGATGTTTTACACTGGGGTGAGCAAAAGACCTTGAGTAAATTTGTCCATAATGAAAAGGGCAGTAATGGTGATTCTAACGTGACATTTGATACTGTGTCTTTCTAAGCTGTGCGGAACACTGCCAGGCATCTATTACAATGAAGTGGATTGCCAGGTCCTCTCTTATGTAGCAGATGTAAGAATGACCTCTGCTAGTAATGTTAACATAGCAAAGTCTTTTATCAATACGAAAGTCTTTATCAGGTTTCTTATCACTAACTCTTCCAACATAACTCTTATTTCCATGATAGATGCGAGGCTTTTTATGTAGTATATGTAGTGAAATGTATTTCCTAGACACACACCTTGTTTCCCCTGAAATTATGGAGCAAGATACCTTGTGCCAGGAATAAAAATAATTCGAGATTTAGGAATGAGAACACTAATGCCAGCTTCAGAAACTGGATTAATCAGAATGTTTCTAACACTGTAAGTGGTCTGTTGTCACGAACCTGAAGATTTCTTTATTTTCTGAAGCAGATAATCAGAACAAAAATTTAGTAAAGGGCAAATATTATCAAAGAAAACAAATGACAGGATGTTTTCAGTTTCCTAGTTTCCTACTGCCTCAGTGTTTCTATTGAAATACGGATAGCTCTGTTCTTGGAAGAGCACTGGGCTCCAGCAAGAGATATTCACTGTTGACGTTGGACATCTATGGTCCTCAAAGAACTGCTAAAGTTCTGAGTATGAAAATCAGGTGATCAGAAAATATTTCTTTTCATCTCCTAAAACAAGAATTACCCAATTAAGGAACCTTAGTTCCCGCTCACTATCCACGCATAAATTTTTGGGAATCTAAAAATGATAGTACAGATTTGTAGACTTAGTAGACCACAAAAATTCATACTCGAAGGAAATGTAATGACTCCCAGCTGTGTCTGATGTGATAAATAAGATCACTAGATCTTTAGTAAACATCTGACTTGCTCCATTTTTTTATTAATATCTTATCTTCATATTCTTATATCAAGAATAAATTTAATTCACTATTACACCAACCACAGCAGTTGCTTGTTCATGATCCTTCACCTCCTTATAGCTCCCACAAGAAGCTAAAGTCAACCAGCCTATCATATATCTACTTAAAATAAATAGCTGGTTGGAACAGTAGATCTATACTTTTTATGTGCTCCATTTAGGTCACTAAAAATCTTAGAAACTCAGCTGTATACATTGTATACTTGGTTGTACACATGTAAGCAGCCCAGAACTCATTTCAGATTATAGTTATTTATGTTCATTTGTGGCAATGACTGCCTTTTTTTCCCTCCTGTCATCCATTCTTTACCAAAAAATTGTGATTTCATTTTTGACATCCTGGTTGTTACTTATAGAAATATTTTGAAGGTTCATGTAAGCTAGAGTACATTTGAAACAATCAATCCACTTAAAAACATGGCAAGTAGCATTTTTCTAGTAACTGCTGTACTGCATTACCTTTCTCCTTTAGCCTTTTAAATCCCAAGATCTTCTTATAAGAAAAAAAGTCATAACTTGAAATAAAGTAGGTTCATGATTAAGATATTCATTATAAATTCCATACACATTGGTTGTTTGCAATGATTTTTTTCCCACTTGTTCCTCAGGCAGTAACAGTAAATTAATGTGTTTGTGACATTTCTGCAATTCTAACTTTGAATGAGACTCATACCATATATTGCATTATAAATACTAACTTACATTAAGTCCCATGTGTGCCTCTCATGTAGAAATGAAATAGACAGTATAGTCATTATTCAACTTAATTTGCAATATTTATTACCCTTGGTGGATATGAATGTATTCGTTACATTCGCAATAAATGACCTCTGGGTTTCAGAGATATGTATTATGTTAGGAAAAACTTGCAAGGAGTAAATAATACCCTTCCCTTTCTCTCTGTGAAGCTTCTATTTCTACAGTGCTGCTTTTGTGTCCTGTATCTAAGTTTAATTTATGCTAAGCTGAAAAAGATCTTGCTCACGCTGTGGTGTGAAACAAGGGTATTTGTGTAAATGCGGTGAAAAAAATGCAACCATGTGACTTGCCCCAGTGACATTCAGAGAAAAAGGCCTATGAGGACCAGCTGTAGAGTAAATGTGACATAATCCTGGGTAGTGTAAAAGCTGACTTGTCCTTAGGTTAAGAAAGAAGCAACAGAGTTCATTATCACTCACTGCCGGGGTGTCCTCTTGGCTGGTAGTCAGAACAAAGATCTTTGCATCGGCATGACCATAACATCGGACTATCAGGTCCTTTGTCATCATGGATTGGCAAACACAGGAAAAGCAGAAGAATTAGGCAACTTTCCCAGTGTTTTCCTGTTATTGGAAGCTGCGTACTTGTAGTGGTCAGAGCAAAAATACCTTTTGGTTTAGACCAAAAATGTCAGATGATTAGTTTATTTGTGAAACTTTGTGTTCAACATTCATAGTCCGTAGACTGCTGGTGATCATTTTGAGAAACTTGTAGCTCCAGTTTGAACTTCCCTAATCTAAATGGTTCCATCTGTGCCCCTGCCCCAAAGGTCACCGATGCCAGCACTAGGATTTTGCAACCGTTTCACTGGACAGCGGAGAAGCTTTTCCCATGCCCCACCACAGGTCTGCTAGGATTGCCGTGCTCCTCTGCAGCACTTGGGGTGCAGTCCTGCCTCTTTGCCGAGGAGACCCAATTCATTTGTGTTCATGAATTCCAGCAGGATTTGCAACCTTTACACCTCTTCCAACTGATGAAGGGCTAGTACTAAGCTTCCTGCAATAAATGTCAAGAGAAAGAAACTGTTATTATTTTCACTTTACAGCAGAAAATGAAGTGACAAAGTGACTCACCTGAGATCCTATGGAAGTCTGTGGCAGACTGAGGAAGCAGACCCAAGTCTTTAACTGAGCATCTCTAGTGTCCCCATTTCTAGAATAAGATTTTCTCTTGCACTGAGTATTAACCTGGGTAAAATAAGATTTTACCTGCATTACCTGCGTTTTGCTGATGAGAAAACTGAGGTGAAGAGCAGAGGAGTTATTACAAGATCACCAGTGCACTAGTTGCAGGTCAGGCATTCACATTCAAATCTGCCAATTCCCCGCTGGTGCACCAAAAACCAGGGGAAAGGTGGTCTCCAGTCCAGAGCTGCAGCTTATCCAAAATTACTTTGGGAAGTCTTACAGTTTATCACTACAGGAGCCTATTGATGGCAAAGCAAATTTTCTTCAGACGTCACTTTCCAAAATTGCTTTAAAACTCTTTGTGAGTGAATTGGCCTGTTTGGGAGTAGGGTGTAATGAACTAAATGCTGAATACTTGTCATCCTTACATAAATCTTCTGGACCAAGAATAATATTTCCTTAAAGCAATGTGAATTTTTCCAACAGTGTCATAGAATTTTGGATAGGACCCTGAGTCAGCAGCTTTTGCTTTTATCAACTTCTTTTCTTTTATTAATAAATCTGAGATAGAACTGTTTGCATTCTACAAAGCAGTTTAACTCTCTTGTGCTGTTGATCTGTACAGCCAGAACTGATGTAAGTGGAAAGAACCTCCTCTTTTCCCCACTAATTCACCTCCCATGTGATTAGTGTGGGAATTGGTTTAATCGCCTAAATGTCTTCTTTACACAAGTTCTCAACACTCCAGTGTTGGTTCTGTAACTACATCTCAAGGCAAATTATTGCATTCCTAACTACCCTGGATACACCATTGGAAACCTTTAATCATGTGCACTCTAGTTGCAATGCACCTGCCCTTAATTTCTTGTCATTACTGAGTACTAAAGTACAATCAGGGTACTTTAAATAGAGCTTTCTCTTTTCTTGAAACATCTGCCCACATCTGTGTATTTCCTTTGAATTATCCATGCTAATTTTCCTCACATTTCTATGGAGTAAGCTCAATTTTTATACTTTTCCTTACCCTTCAAAACTCCTTCCTTTTAAAACCTCTCCTTCCTCAATTGTTTTCTGTACGCTTCACTCTGGATTATGCAATGCATCTGGTTAAAAATCAATTCTAGTATTATTCAGAAATCTTGTGCTTGTATCTAGACTGTCAAATAAAATGTAATGACGTCCCCAGATGCTTGTTGCTGAAGACTTGGAAAAGCTCCCATCTTGCTGGGCACTTTGCATCTGTGCTGGCTGTATCTTCCCCTTGGTTCCCTTGCTGTTGTTGTTGGCTCATAGGAAAACTGTTGGATCCCCCTATGAAATACAATAGTCTTTCCAGATAAAAGTACGATGTGTAAGAAAAGCACAAGAAGTCATCTTCATCTCTCATTGTTTTCTTAATCTCAAGCTCAAACTTTATTTTTTTGTTAGTTTGTTTGATATGCGGCAATTTCTATCCCTTGTTCTGGACATATTTATAGCTTCACATAATTTAGGTATTTAAAATGCAGAAATCCATGTAATCTAGTGTTGAAAAAGGAAGTTTCCTTAAACCAAGACAGTTTTGACTACGAAAATTAAAAATTGCAATATGTGGTTGAGTATCTTTAAGGAGTTTAAACTGAGTTTATTCATAACATTTTTTTCTTGTGCCCAGTAAAGACAACTGTCTAGGATGTCAAAAAAGACACTGCAATGCAAGCTGAATCAATTATTTATTTATTTTGCCCTGCGGAGCCTGCCAGAGCACTTGCTGAATGACCAGCCTTTTACCCAAGGTCTATATAACGATCAGGTCAGTTTGTAATCAGTAATTTCCAATTAAACTACTGCTTTCTCGTAATTTATAAGTCAATGGCGATGTCATTACAGGTGTGTCTTTCAAATGCTATGGCCTTACTGTGAAAAAAATCCCATGTTTCAGAATACTCCTGTGCATCACAAGCTCCCAGGCTCACCAGTGGCTGGAAGCAATTGCTGTCAGAGAAACTACGGCATTGAACACGAGCAAAGGGGGTTGGTCCAGTCAGCATCGAATTCTTTAAAAGACCCTTTTCCCTTTGAAAGAGGATGCCTGGCAGATTTTGGAGAAGTTTCAAAGAGGTGGTGATGGAGAATGCCTGTGAAATCATACTGCTCAACAGCTTGCTGGGGCACTAATTTCTACTCCAGTGAGTTCTGCCCACGTGGCATGTTAGTCTTGGTTTATATCAACAAGGCGAAGGTTAAGATGTAAGGATGTATTCGATTTATAAGTGATACTTAAACATGCTGTATAATCAGCAGTGATGTTGCCTTTCCAAATATTGGTCATTACTCTTAATCATAGAATCATAGAATGGTTTAGGTTGGAAGGGACCTTGAAGATCATCAGTTTCCAACCCCCCTGCCATGGGCAAGGACACCTCCCACCGGCCCAGGCTGCTCAAAGCCCCATCCAGCCTGGCCTTAAATACCTCCAGGGATGGGGCCCTTATTTACTGTATCATACACTGTATTATATTAGTTGTAAAGAAATCCAGAGTATGATATGGTCACAGAAAGGAAACTATTGTACTGCTGTACGTCAAAAAAATCTGTGATTATTCATCAATGAATTAAAACATGTTTTGGTTGCCATAATTAATTCTTTTTGAAGTGCAGAATTTTTATATGAAATATGACCTTGGAAAATACACAAATGAATAATGAGGAATGGTTTATGGTTAATGCTATTTGGTATTTAAATACTCTTTTGTATCTTCTATCTAAGCATTTTTTAAAAAAATGTGAAATGTTATTAGCCATATTTTAAAACCAGTAATGTTTCAAAAAATTGCCTGGGATAGCAAAGGTAATCTGTGTCATAAAGTGACAAAGGAATCACAAGTACTAATTTATTTCTTATTTGTGTTTTCATAGTGATTTGGCACAATAAACATGTACCTGGAGCCCATTTTATCCTATTTTAAAGGCACTGTACAAGCAGGGAAGAAACATCCTTGTTCAGATCCTAAATGAGTAAAGCTCAAGAATATGGAGATTAATATAGAGAGAGCTTTATGGTAGAACATAAATTAATTTAGACTAATATCTTATTTTGTAGATATGACAACATAAACAACATTTACTTGCAGGTGTGTTCTTCTTTTTTTTTTTTTTCCTGTTTTGATCAATGCTAGAAATGAAGGCAAAAGAGTTTTCTGTGAAATGTGTTGAAGCCGTAAACACGAATAAGTTTTGTTTGGTAGGGCGTTTATTTAAAGTTTTTGTACTCAGTGCATGTTTGATTTGAGTGATATCCCAGCTGTAGCTGTTCTGGCTCTAGCAATATAATAAACCTGTACAAAGAATGTAAATATTGGGATCCAAAGACAGTGAAGGAGAGAAAACTAATCTTTTGGTTTTGTTTGCAGGCAACTAAAATCCAGTCCAGACTATCTACAGTTTTAGATAATAAAATAAAAGGGGGCAATGTAAAATAGAAACTCCACTAAATTAAAATTAGCCTTTTGCTTTCAGTAACATGGATGCCTCTTCTGGCATTGGAAAGCTTCAGCACAGGCTTTGTATCTTGCTGGCTCTTTAGGAAAGGAACAGGCAGGCCTGGCCTAAATGCGTTTTCCAGAAAGGCAGGCAACAGACCTGAATATGCCATATGTACTTAAACAAACACATTGAGGGTGGCCCTGTAAGTAATGGCACTGATGTAAAAGAGACCCTATGAGGAAGCTCAGTTTCTGCATGAAGTCTTCCCCAAAGAACTTGTGGTCGCACATCCATCATCGCGTAAAACATTTTAGAAAGTTTCTCTAGTAAAACTCTCAAGTGTCTTGGTGCAGAGACATGTCAACACTGCACTAGACACACAAATGTTTTGTTTTCTATTTGTTTAAGCCCCAGTTGTATGTGACCTGCTGCAAGGGGAGGCTCGTCTCTCTGTTGGGGAAGGAGCGTGAAAGAGGATACTATAAACTTCTGCGGAGGTAACTAAACCATGAACACACATAAGTAAAAACTTCTTATGCCATTGGTTCGACTATGACTTTTGATGGAAGATATTGCAGAATACACAAACATTGCTGCTGCTTGTGGGTCTAAAACACAATGCAGGATGTTGTACTCAAGGCATATTAGAGAGCAGTCTGACTCAGAAATGCATGGCACCATATACTATTAAAGGAATAATTCAGCCTGTTTTGTCATAGCCTGCAATTACTGTAAGTGATATATATTTACATTACATAGTAGATTATGGAAAAGAAGTATTTAACATGGGGAAAAGTCCAGAGATGCCTTTTATGCATCGTTGATTCCTTAAAGTTACTGATATATACCTTGATTTCCAATTTAAGACACCATCCACAGATGTCAGTGATGCCAACAAGAGCTATTATGCCTTAGAAAAATTAAGCAGTTAATTCATTGAGATCTGACTAAACAAGATAATGCCTCAGAGGAGAGAAACTGAAAACACCAAGAGAGTCCTATGATAAAACTCTAGATTTAAATCTCCTTTAAAGTAATCAGAATTTTGCTGTCCATTTTAATCTGGCAGTGAAAGACTTACAGTCCAAGGGTACGAAAAGGGAAGTATCAGTTATGGGGACAGACATCAGAAGGTGCAGTCCCCTTTGAACATTTTGTTCTTACTAATACAGGGCAAAGATTTTGGTAAGCAGGGTTACTAATTAAACGATCTACAAAGAAGGCTGGTTTGAAAACTGACAGAGAATTTGCATTTGAGATTTTAAGATTATTTTAAACTAAGCACTGATAAGCTGGAAGTCAAGAGAGAATGGGAAGAGAAAGTTTCTCTATTAAATATAAAACAGGAACAAAATGTCATTCTTGGAAGAAATGTGTTAGGATATACTTCATAACTCCTGATGTTTTCCAGCAGAAAAGAAAATCTCCGTCTCGGGATTTCATGTTGCAGAAGGTAATTTTATTCAATTCATAAATCCTTATAGCAAAGATTTTTGCTTTCCCAATTATCCAGTTGTTCATTTCACAGGAGATAATGAAGTATGCGGTAAATGTTTCAACTGATCTTATTTTAACATTGCACCATCCATGTGACAAAATGCCATACATAAAATCTTATATCAGTTTGTAAAAAAGTGATACCTCAAAACATTATGCATGCTCATGGATGAGTCTAAAATCAAAACCCATAAAATGTGTTATCAGAGGTTGTGTTTTTCATAAATGGCAGCCGTGTTCTCCTCCCATAATGTCACTGCCAAAGCAAAGCAGAGATAAGAAAACTCATTTTTCTTTGGCTTATTTTCTTTATAAATTATATAAAAACAAGTCATATATTTATTGCCTTATGGAAATGTTTTTTAACATTTGATGCTTACAAAGAAGAACTGCAAAATGTCCCCTCTGTCTAAGACTCATGGCAGCTTACTGAAATGAATCTACAGGCTTGTCTGCTCATCTTTGACTGTTAGACTGCATTCTTTGCTTTTAATTCAAAATATTGATATTGTAATTATCCAAGGACACTGTAAAGGTGTGTAGTACATTATTGTCTAGTTCCTGCTCTGAAGCAGTTATGCAGCATAACTTAAAAAGCAGCAGAGCAAAGCCCTGTAATTCTAAACAGTGCAGTCTTACTACTCAGTTACATTTAGACATAAAGAGCATTGCTTTACCAAAAAATCAATAAAAAAGAAATATGAGTGAGCAGTGTCTGTTAAGCCGGCCTGAGAATAGTTAAATAAAACTAGCTTCTCCGAATCTGAACTGCCAATAATAGTAGATATGGACTTCACAAAATGTAGACAAAAATCTCTCAAGCTCTGGCTCACCTGACCGCATTTTGGAGTGCATTCAGTGCTATATTTTCTATTTCTGTGCTATTACATAAAAATAGAAACTTTGCTTAAACTCTCCCAAATACTAACTGTTGTTTCCAATGAAATTTTATTAGCGTGAAGTGTCCTACCGAGAAGCAACTTCCCCAGCATTCGTAACTCTTGAAATTTGTGTGTTATCACTCCAGAGAAATAATCAACTCTTGCTTCACTGCTGCCAAGAAGAAAAACCAATTGAGCTCATTGTGGGACTCGACAGAGCTCCTTGCAGAGAAGGTCAAGTTCAGCGCAAGGAATCATGCTATGTTTATATAGTAAGTATAGGTACCGGCATCATCTTAAACTAGTGTGGCTTGCTGAAGTGACTTTTTCCTGGCAGCTCTTTACTTTCTTGCTGTTCTTCTTCTCAGCTGTTCTGGCCTGGTTTTCACTCTTTTATGGTCCCATTCTTCTCATTCCTGGAGCAGAATATGGCTGGAGAAAGCTTGAGCGCTGGATGGGAACTGCATTAACAACAGTGACAGAGTTATTGCATGGCTGTCTGCAAATGTCTTTTTTGATCTTTACTAACAAACAAACTCACTTACACTGAGTTTATGTTGGCATTTCTAGTGGGCTGAAGCAGCCGTATATTGAAGAAGCCAGCCTTGCCCTCAGATATCATCTAAGTGATACCTGAGATGTGCACATGCATAAGATCAAGGATTCCTTTTGCTAGTTTAGAAATCCACCCAAAAGCCATCTCAGGACTGGTACAGTTTTAAAGCAGTATCAAAAATGCAGTAAACTATGGCCACCTGGAGAAACCTGAGGAAGCTGCTTCACTCTCTAGGGACAAAGAGAAAGTAGCATCAATCACTCTCACCACTGTATTTTGTTGAGTTAGCTCTTTTTTTTTCTAATTTTCTACAGAGGGCAGTTTTTAATGGTGCAATTTCATTCCTACATTGCAAAGATGCTGTCTTGCAAAGAAGCTGGGAAGTTCCACAACTTTCTCATACACTTTAAAATTTAAAAGCAAAATTTTAGAAGTGGTAATCTTTTTCTTGCAATACCTCTGTGAACGTGCTTGTGACAAAACAGACAGGGCAGGTGGCTGGTCTGACACAGCCAGCTCTTCAGCTCTAGCACGTGACAGCAGAAAATATTGTGCCATCCCAAGATACATTCTTACCTCTGCTGAGGTCTGACTGAGATCAAACCTTTAAAGAGTTCTCCGAGATGTTAGTGAAAGCTATGAACTAAGAGCCAGAGATTTATAAGGAACAGTAAGTGCAACAGATCACCGTCTGATCCTTGACTCTTGCTGAGATTTGCCAGTTCATCCCTCTCCCCTTCCTGTAGACATACCTTCGCAAGATGTTTCTGTGGGTAAGTCAAGGAGCAGGTGTGATAGCAATGTATGCAGAATGATTCAACATGCAGAACAAGGTTTAGCTTGAAAAGGTTTGAATAGTTTTTGGGGTTTTGGAGAAAGGTATGATTTGGGAATTGCAGTTAAAAGTCTGCAGATGCAGCATTACTTAACCGTAATTAAATCCTTAAAAATCCTTGTGGGTGGGGGGCAAGTCACCTGATATCTACCACGTAACTTTTCCAGCTATCAAATGAGAATTATTTTATGTTGTCATTTGGGAGAATCCTGTACAAACGTGGCCAGTGGAGGTGAGCCTTGTCATGACCCTCTATATTTCCTTCTGTTTTAAGCAACCAGAAAACCAGTCAGAAATATCTCTTTACAGTCCAGCTAGTCTGCATCTCAAGAATTGTTAGAAATCAGATTTTACCAGATATGGAACAATCAAAACAAAGACCATATAAACTTATTCCTGTGGCAAAATACCATACCTTTCTTGATGTTGAAAAACACTTTCTAGGGCTTTGATTTCATGCTGTCTTGTTTCTGCCAAAATTTTAGGAGGCTGAAAAGAGAAGAGCTTCTTCGGTTTGCAAAATGTATCAACTTCAGGTGCCTCTTATGGAGTCTGAGAAACCAGAATTTGAGGCAATGACTTAATGATGGTAACATTTCATTTGTAATCAAACAAACCCAAACCCATTGAACAGTTCTCATTGAACTAGTCATTTTATTATTTTGCTTTCTAGCAGAAGGCTTTGCACAGGTTCCGAGGACTAAATTTTCCATCATAAACTTCTACTAAAATTCCCAAATAAAAAATTTCTTATTTTTAAATGCTGCTTTTGTAGTCTTTGTTTTTTTTCTCATAATCAGCTTCCAATAATATGATGGTGCCTTGAAAATGAAACACACAGGACATGGATTTTGAAGACGTTGTCCTGAGGTAGGTACGTTGTGAGAGTAAAATGCCTTTGCACTCTACAGAGAAGTCTTAGGAGCACAAGAGTCAGTGACCACTTGATGTGATCAGCTATTATGATACCAAGTATTCCTCTCAAAGCCCTGGGGCATTGACTTGTGCTGAATAAACGAATAACCTCATTTAACTTTACTTATATGCTGTGAACATGTGGGTGAAAGGGAGCTTATATGTCTGACCTCTCTTCTCCAGTAAAACTCAAAACCACTGAGATACATAAAAAGGTCTCCAGATTTACTATTACATGAAAACTGATTTTATAGGCCAGATTCCTGAATTTTGAAAGCCTGTTTTTGGTAGTATTTTCACCCTTCTCTACTGAATTTCCTGACATGTATAACAGCATTGACAGTGTGGGCATCATCGGAATTAAATTTTACATCAGCCTCCAGGCCTGGGCCCCTAATTAGAGAGCTGAAATGGTGCTTCCCATGATTTGTCCTGCTCAGCCAAACTGCTGGGCCATTGTCTGGTTTTTAAGAAACTTAATTTCTTTCATTAAACCTTTTGACTGTAAAATGAACTGGATTTATAAAGCACTCATTATTTGCGAATCTGGGTTGAATACCTTGTGTTACATCGCTCTTTATATGGTATTGAAACAGCCTTGGGCAAGATTGTAAGGCAGCACTCCTAGTGAGCCCCTCATAAAGATGAGATGTTCCTCTCATCTGGCAATTGCTGAGAACAAAAAAAATGATAGATAAATTATTTTTAATGGTACCTGGAAATGCTACTCGCTAACAATAAAAGCGTAATCCCTCTCTCTTGCCTCCCTTCTGTGCTTCTCTGTAACATCCTCAGCAATAACCTTGGGGTGGAGCAGACTTTGCAGAGCAATTGTGATAATGCTGGCAGAAACAATCGTTGCATTTGCTGTTACTTTCAGGAACAAGTACGCTTTGTTTATTTGAGCTGCATGTTG
This sequence comes from Pluvialis apricaria, assembly GCA_017639485.1. Lineage (NCBI taxonomy): Eukaryota > Metazoa > Chordata > Aves > Charadriiformes > Charadriidae > Pluvialis > Pluvialis apricaria. Next base: position 72,511,116 of record CM030011.1, on the reverse strand, counting down.
GGACTATTTGTAGAATGTCTTAAAATTTTCTAGAGAGACCTTCCGCACCTAAAACAACCGTAATAGAGCAACTGTTAAATTTAATTTCTGCTGAAAGAACGAGTTACCTTTACTTTACTACACCAGTAAAATGGATGCTAAACATATGTTGAAAGATCACAGCTGGATATGAAGAAAGGTTTTTTTAATCACTTGAGTCTCAAAAGTTCAAAGTATTCTGCATTTGTGGGTACAGTCATTGATATCTTTTTTCTTTCTATGGGGGTGTTAGGTGTCACAATTCCATAAACTTCAGTGCTGTAATTTTACGTTATTGCTATACAAGTACATAGCTATAAAATAAATACAGACTGAGAATTTTAACGCAAGCTTAGATACCAGACACCACAGAAAGAACATAAACCTCAGCCAGAATGAAATCAAAAGTTAATCCAGCTGCCACTAGACACCTTCTGCTCTTCTACAACTGATGTGTGTCAAAGACTGCACACCAAAAGTTTCACCACTCCTGCACCAAGAGCAGATCCCCACCAAGGCTTTGCAAAATTGTGTCTCCAAATGACTCTGCCTGCCCGGACCCTCTCTGCAGAGACCCTGCTCCCAAGGCAGTTGTAGATGGTGTGTTTTAAGACCCATTCCGTTAAGAATGAAGGCTAGTATTACAACTGGATACTGTTTTATTTACTGTAACTGAACTCCTTGCTGTCAGGTAGGCAGAGAGTGACTAAGGTGACCACCTATATGAAATGCCCCAAATATAACAGATGGCTGTGTGAGCCATGCAGATATTCCAGACCGAGCAGTGAAGGTGAAAATGAGTTTGGAGTTGATTGATCTGAGTAGTAGTCAAGACAGAGCAGTGAAGAAGAGATATGAAGCAAAAAGATTTAAGACTTAATCAGCCTGCTGAAGATGCCAGGCTTCATACCACTAAAAATGTAATAGTTACTTATTCACTTTCAGATCTGTACTGAGTTAATAACTAAGTTAATGTATAGACTTTTTTTTTTGTGACTGGCCACAATGGAAAAATCAGCAACAAATACAAGGTTTGAGCGTAGGAAAAGGTAAAATTTAAAAGAGTACCTTGCTATATAATAGTCAAGGCAGTTTTGACTGATGAGGGAAGAGTATTGGCAGATGCTGGCAGGAGAAAAAAGGATTTAAGCTGAAAGTATGATGGATTTGTTGAGGTACACTACAATAAAAATAGTATAAAACAAAATTAGTTATGAAAAATTCTTTTACAAAGTTTTTCATTTTCGAATTTGAAGAAGTTTCTGTGAGATATAGAAACACAGGACCAGTGCGGGGAATCAACTTTTCAGGAAGATTTGAGATTACATAGAAGAAGAAAGAGTGTGTCCTTCAAGAATATTGGTCCTCAGCTGAAGAGAGCAAACGGGAAGGTATTTTCCTAAAACACCCTTTGTAAAAGGTGTGTTTGGATTCAGAAACATGTTAATTTGTGTGGGAAAGAGGAGGAAAAGTTAATACATTTTCAGTTTCCTCCACAAAGACCTAGTATTCAAAGGTCATTTGACTATATACTTTACAGTAATTAACATGAAATGAGAGCAATTAGTGATCCTTCATTAATGTGTCTTACATTAGATTAGTCAGCTTCTATTTTTGTCAGATGCTATTTAGCATGCTTTAAGAAAGACTCGGGTTTTTTTAAGGCTTCAATCTTCATAAACATTCCAGCTGAGTAAGGTGTAAAAATAGGAATTACAACTGATCAAGTTTCCCCAGTCTTTTAAAGTGAAGTATTATTGACTTTGCTGAATCAGTTGACTATGGAATTATTTTGATTTTAGCTAATTTCTAAGGTTCAAAGGCAATCAGGTAGCCACATATCAACAAATCAATGGATCTTCAACTCCCACTTGTCCCTTTCAGATTTTTACTTCCACTGCTAAATATCTGTTGGGAAAAGAAGTTTAAAATTCCCATTCTTTTCTTTCTTCGGGATATTTTGAAAATGTTAATCTAGGACACTTTGTGACTCATGGTTGTATGGAGTCTGTGCTTGCTCTTGGTGAGGAAGGAGAGTGCGAGTAAGGATTCACTGATCTGCTTGTGAACTTCACCAAGTCATTCGCAATTCTCTGCTCACTGTTTTCCTGCTGCTTCCTATGTTCTACCTGCTACATGGGGTGTTATGAAGCTTAGCTACTCATTGAAATGCTTTATTATAATGTTTGTAAAGGACTTTGAAATCCTCAGATGAAAAATGAAATACAAGTGCAAATTATGATTACTACTATTCCAGTCTGTTTAGTATAAACACCCAGTTAAAACAAATTACTCATCAACTGACAATTTTCATGTTCTGAGTCTTGAAATTCAGCTACTTCTTCCATTATTGGCAGCAAAATTGGAGAAGGATTGCTAAATGTGAAATTTGACCCTTTCATCTCAGGTGAAGTGAATGGCCTTTTTCAAAAATCAGAAAAGATGTACTTGCATGCGCACTAGTCGTAACTATGTACCAAACCAGACACTAATTTTCTCCATTAACATCTTGTTGCTTTGCATCGTCCAGGTTTTGAAATTCTGCTGTTAGCTGCCTCTGTTCCTGAGTGTGAAGTAAGTGCAATCTCTGGTCTACATTGCATGAAAAAACCCAAACAAAAAATTATAGGAAACTCCTATTTCATTCAAATTTTGCTGACAATAGAGACAGCCTGTATGTGGGGACTAGTGAATTTCCCACAGTGTTTTAAATACTGATTACTTGTGGCAAAAGCACATGCATGAAAATTTTATGTCAAATAATCCTGCCGTAGATGGCATTGTTGTGATGTGCCAAGAGGGAGAAGCAGTTACACATTCAGTGTAATCTAGGCTGCCTGTCAAATGAACATTGACATGTTTAAGTTTAACTGTTCGATAAAATACAAAAGTCACTTTGTTTTCACTCGAGTCAATTAAGCTTAAGTACATACTTAATTGTTCTGTTAACTTGGGGCCCAAATAGACTCAATTCTTATGGCAAACTGAGCAATTGCATCCCGTATTCCCAGCAACACAAAAAGTTGTGTGTTTATGAACAAAAGATCAATTATTGGGAGAAAAGCATCCCTTTTATTGATCTGTGATTACTGTCAGCTGTTCTAATAGAGAAATTAAAAAGCAGTAAAGCATTAAAGCTTTGGAATTGCCAAGCTGAAGCAAAACATCTGTTGTAATTCACTGTTGACAGGGCTACTGCTCCAACCAAAGATGTACCTGCCAACAAGTCCTCCAAGAAATGTTCCAATGAAGTCCTTGCTCATTCTGCAATCAGAATCAGTCTCAAGAGGTGCTGCATGCCATGGTAACTGGAGGAAGTGGAACAGTAGTATTGTGCAATGTGAGAAACAAGTGAGCTCGAGGCTGAAAATACTAAGCCTAGAAGAAATGCTCTTCGATGAAAATACTGCCTCTGTAGACCAGAAAATCTGTGAATAAAAACAAGTCTAAGGTTGGAGTCTTATTTGAAGTCAACAGCTGATTGCCTCCTTCTAAACTATTGGCTTACACATTTTATCAGTCTAAATGTCAGAAAGCATTACAAAACCCCTAGAAATATGACTTTTTAAATTTCCCAATGGTCCAAGATAATTTCATCGAAAAGGAAATTTAATATTGAAATCATACAAATTCTTTAAGGCTCATAAAATAAGGTTTTATCATCGTTTTCTTTGGTTTTCATTCCGTTTCAATAAGCTTTAACATACAATATACCAAAACTCCAGATTTAAAAGGCAAAGACGTCAAGTGTACTATTACAGCTGTCAGACTTAAGAATTCATCTGAACTGTTTGTTCTGTGATAATCCACAACACTACCACTCACAGATGTTATTCTTTTTATTCATAAACACTACCAGTTCTGACTTTTTATATCTGTTCAAAATTGGTATGAAATGGTTTGTTTTAAATGTGTGTATTTGTCTTCTACATGCAGTATGAACAGGGAGTATGTATTTGATTTTTTTTCTTTTTTATTGATGTAATGGTATTTGCTTACTTATTTTCTGATTACTTTTAGTAACAATATTTTATATAACATAATTTGTAATATAGCAGTGTTTCTTGCTGGGCAGATACATTTCAACCCACAAAATTCTAGAAAATATATTTTGCAATAGCAGATTTTAATGATGTGAAGATGAACCGTTTTATTGGAAAAAAAATTGATTTTAGATAGCTTTGTTGCCCCATTCCCTGGGCAACACAACCAGAACCACAGGCTGTTTAGAGGGTAACTCTGTCAGAAATAGAGGGTTTGTTGATGCTTAGGGAAAAAAAGAACCAAAAAGGGAACATCTGAAATAATCCTGTCCAAAATAACAATACAATTTATTTTACACCAGTCCTCTTTGGGTCAGTTAAACTATAATAATACCTTCTTAATTTCCTCAATGGCTATATGATAATTGCCAGTTCTTATATAAAGAGGCAAAATAGTGAAGAGATTAAGTCATCTTTTTGAATTCAGGGTACATCAACAGGCAAGCAATGAGAGCAATTCGACTTTTTATCACCTAATGACGGAAGGTAATAACCTGTGCTTGAAAAGCCTGCTCTGTTTGGGCTCCCCAGATACTGATGCTTGGCATCCCTAAGAATGACTTAACTAACTGCTCTGTAACTGATACACCTTTTAAATTTTTTAAAGCCTGTTTTACTCTAAGTTTTTAAAATGTTTGATCTGTAAGAATTATTAATTCAATTTATTTGAAAGAAGCTTATAGAAATCCATCCATGACATTTCCAAAGCACTACCCACCTAATCATGGCCCAAAAGGCTGACTCCCAGCTGGAAATTACTGGGCAACGTCATGTTGGGTGTATAAATAGATGTCCTGGAAATTGTGTTAACCTGCAGTTATGGAAATAAAAATGCAAAAATCAAGCCTATGAGCATTCTGGTTGCTGATCGTGTCTGCCTCTGCACAGTGTAGAGCAGGTACTTATGTCTACATGGATCTTCAATTAGTACTTAATATTAATTATGCCAATAATTCAAAATGTGTAATGCTAGTCATGATTATATTCAATTACTGAAATAAGTTTTGAAATGTTTTACTCTTATTCCCCACTTTTTAATAGATAATATCTATCGTTTGATTTGTCTTCTAGAACCTAGTCATACACAATTAGAGACAAAACTCCTAAAACACACACACAAAGAAAAACTGTGATGCAAATTTTTCTTTTGTTGCAATAACAAAACCTTCTCTAAAGAAAACTGCTACAGGTTTAGTGCTAGAAGACAACTGAATAATTTGTAATTCATAGGCAAAATGTATTTCTTTGCTTCATTCACTCTTGAATAATTAAGTAATTCTTGGCATTTTTCAGACACTAGTTTGCTTTGCACTTTCCTGGGATGCTCTACATATGGTGACATAGTACTGGTGAGGCCTCACCTCGAGTACTGTGTTCAGTTTTGGGCCCCTCACTACAAGAAGGACATTGAGGTGCTGGAGCGTGTCCAGAGAAGGGCTACCAGGCTGGTGAGGGGTCTGGAGGACAAGCCTTATGAGGAACGACTGAGGGAGCTGGGGTTGTTCAGCCTGGGGAGGAGGAGGCTGAGGGGTGACCTTATCACCCTCTACAACTACCTGAAGGGAGGTTTTAGAGAGATGGGGGCTGACCTCTTCTCCCACGTGGCAAGTGATAGGACAAGAGGAAACGGGTTCAAGTTATGTCAGGGCAGGTTTAGATTGGATATTAGGAAGCATTTTTTCACTCAAAGGGTTATTAAACATTGGAATGGGCTGCCCAGAGAGGTGGTGGATTCACCATCCCTGGAGGTGTTTAAGAAAAGGGTAGATGAGGTGCTTAGGGACATGGTTTAGAAGTGGGTGTTTTTAAATCAGGGTAGGTTAACGGTTGGACTTGATGATCTTAATGGTCCCTTCCAACCTCACTGATTCTATGATTCTATGACATCCTTATGAAAAAGCACATGGCCATTAAATATTGGGACAAATCCAGTGGTCTGATGAGCAGGTAGATTATAGCATGTCTGTTTTACAGCACTTTCTTGAGACACACAGGACTAACACAGAATTCCTAAATCCCTAAATCCAGACCATCCCATAATACAATCCTTTTTATAAACAGCTCAAGCAGTATCTTAAAAGTAGAGCTTGTTTACTTTTACTCCAATGGGAAGACTGTGACATAGTCTTGCTGCTTTGATCTTTAGGTGTTTGGTTTTTTAACTAATTTCCAGATTAAATATAGTAAGAAAAATAATATTAAATTGTTCATTTACCAGAATGACTTTTTTTAGGTTAACAGGGTAGTTGTTGTTTTTTTTACCTTGATGTTAGTTTTTCTGTAGGCAGTACATCCTCTTTCAGCCTGAATTTTCCTAAGCTAAGCAAGTGGAAGGAGGCGCTTTTGTCTTCCATTTTCAGATGAGTTCTTCGTCCCTCAGATCATTCTAATATCTCTTTCTGTACAATTTCCTCTAAAAATTCACCTTTACTCTCAGCCTGTGTTGCAGAGGACATACCACCCGTGCTTCTCTGTCACTTCGCCACCTGATAGGTGACGCTTTCACAGCTGATAGAGTTGTTCATCGTCATCCTATAATCCACGAATCCTGCAGACCTTCCTCAAGCTAGTGTTCCCAGACCTTTACCACTTTTGTCATTTCCAGCTGATAGTCCATTTTACAGCAGATATGTGTACTGTTGTGCTTGAACTTGCACTTTAATCCCCAAATCTATGATCTCATTCTTCAAGGCTGCGTGGTCAGTAGAGTACAGTGATTATCATCAGTATTGACGACGCATCCCACCTTTGTATCATCAGCAAATCTCATTCTTATTTTTGTGCTGATGAAGTAAATGCAGGTTAATGAAAGGCATAGTATAACCAGATCATCATGGAACCAGGCCTTGGCAAATTCACTTTCAACTTTTCCTCTCATCTGGTACTTTCCCTTTGATACTTCATCTTTCATGTTATTCTTTGTATTCCTTCTATTTTTCAGCTCGCTTCTATTTAAAAATTGTCATGCAGAATCATGTCAAATGCTCCATGAAATTCAGATGCAGTTGAGTTACTGCATTTCCTTCAGACAGTTAACAAAATGAAAAAAGATTTTGGTTTATCTAGCTATAGCTCTTTCTGTCCAGTCCTGTTGCTTTTTCTTCTATTTGCCATTTACCTTCATGTTTTTAATTATTCTTTCAGAATAATGGATCAAAGTCAGACTAATAGACCAAGGTCAGAAGTGATTTCTTGAATCGTTTTCCTCGCTCATCCCTCTTCTTAAATGCAAGTATTTCATTTGCTGGTTTTGACTTCTACAATTCTGCTTTCATTGTTGTACATCTGTTATGGAAATGTAACAGCAGACCTATGGTCCCCTCAGTCCTCCATCCTGCAGAAGGGCAGGAACAGGAATGTTATCCTCAGTCTGCAGATGTCGCGCTGCTCCAGTGTTCCTCTTTTCCCGTTTACCATTCAGCTGCTTTGCCGCTTGCACGATTAAAGTCTTAAAGTAGCAAGGCTTTCAGCACAAACACAGTGCAAACCTTCAGCAGTTCCGTACAAAACTGAAGGGAAATCCACTGGTTCCAATAGTATTACTCAGGTGTCTACAGGTTAATGAGGCTTAAGTGTTTTTCTGGACGGGGGCCTAAGGAAGTCACAAGTTATCTTTGCATATCACCCTTATTGATGGTGCTCTCTCAGCGCTGAACGTGCCTCATAAGTGCTGCTGTGATGATGAGCACCCCATGAGCTCAGGTATTTCTTTTACCCCCAGGTCTTCAGCTTCCTTCTGCAGCCAATGGAGACAGCGACAGCCCCAGCCCATCCAGTGACACCAGAGCAGGATATAAAATTGTGTTCATAGTCAGGTATTTAACAGCTGTAAATTCTGTGTAGATTAGATCTTAGGAGAGTGCTTTCATACTACATCATGTGAGTACAGGACTGACAGCCATATTAGCAAGGTAGAAGGGAATAAGTGGTGAAGACCGTAAGTTCTGTGGGTTGGCTTAAGAAGGAATTTAAACATAGGCACAACAACCTATATTTAAGGTACACAAAGTATACCAGCTTGAATACTTCATTACACATGTGGTTAATATGACATGAAACTGGCCATAATTTTTACATGTTAACATAAGACAAATATTTTTACAGAATTATCCATCCATCTGAAGAGTCACCATTTCCATTATACATTCATTGTAAGAAGATGTTTTGCCATTTGCTTCGTGATTTATTTCTTTGAATCTTGTCTGATTAAACACTGTAAGATTTATTTCTTCAATATCATATTCCTCATAGAATTTTAATTGTAGAACAGTGGGAAAAGAGCTGGAGCAGAATAAAAACATATTGATTTAATTCAATTTTTATACACATTTCAAGTTATTTTACCTTTGGGGGTAAGTGTGTTTGGGGATGGTGAGGGAAATAAAAGCTATAAATTCTACTTGATTGATCAGTAATAAAAATAAATGATATCATTTAAAAATTTACAATTAAGCTATGAAACGTTGAATGGCCATACTAGTTTGACAATAGGTGCCATGGGGCATATATAAAAGGCAGTAGTGACAGAGCTGCAAAAAACTAATTTTAGTCAAAGAACATTCTCCATTATCTCTAGAAAATATGGCTTTTTTTGGCATACTTTTGGATTCATCTTGTTGCAAATGGAGCTTTGAAATCAATACCTATTACCAACAGAGATCTTTTCTAACAGTACAGTTGTAGCAAGCTGAAGAAATCAGAGGATTTTCTTGTCAGGATGTGTCCATCTTGAAGTATTTACAGTAATAATTTTTGATACAAAAGTATTGCTTAATGATTTAATTTGAATTAGTGATGAAACCCTCCATGCCAGATTAGTTGCTACACTAATTGGTAGTATATCACACAGGGTAAATAATTAAAGCAAGACATTTTGGAATGCCATGCAGAGATCTGGAAATTTCATAAAATCATAGAATCGTAGAATGGTAAGAGTTGGAAGGGACCTTAAAGAACATCTAGTTCCGATACCCCTGCCATGGGCAGGGACACCTTCCACCAGACCAGGTTGCTCAAAGCCCCGTCCAGCCTGGCCTTGAACACCTCCAGGGATGGGGCATCCACAACTTCTCTGGGCAGCCTATTCCAGTGTCTCACCACCCCCACAGTAAAGAATTTCTTCCTAATATCTAATCTAAATCTACCCTCTTACAGTTTAAAACCATTATCCCTTGTCCTATCACTACATGGCCTGATAAAGAGTCCCTCCCCATCTTTCCTGTAGGCCCCGGTTAAGTACTGGAAGGCCGCAATAAGATCTCCCCGGAGCCTTCTCTTCTCCAGGCTGAACAGCCCCAACTCTCTCAGCCTCTCCTCATAGGAGAGGTGCTCCAGCCCTCGGATCATCCTTGTGGCTCTCCTCTGGACGCACTCCAGCAGGTCCATGTCCTTCTTATGTTGGGGACTCCACAGCTGGATGCAGTACTCCAGGTGGGGTCTCACAAGAGCGGAGTAGAGGGGCAGAATCACCTCCCTCAACCTCTTGGCCACACTTCTTTTGATGCAGCCCAGGATCCAGTTGACTTTCGGGGCTGCAAGTGTGCATTGCTGGCTCATGTTGAGCTTCTCATCAACCAACACCCCCAAGTCCTTCTCCTCAGGGCTGCTCTCAATCTATTCTCCACCCAGCCTGTATTTGTGTATGGGATTGCCCCAACCCACGTGCAGGACCTTGCACTTGGCCTTGTTGCACTTCATGAGGTTAGCACGGACCCACATCTTATTCCTGTCAAGGGCACAATTTGCTCTTGGTGAAACCATGTTAGCTACCACTAATAACCTCCTTATTTTCCATGTGCCTTAGCATGGTTTCCAGGAGGATCTGCTCCATGGTCTTGCCGGGTACAGAGGTGAGACTGACTGGCCTGTAGCCCCCCGGGTCTTCCTTTTTTTCCTTTTTAAAAATGGGGGTTATGTTTCCCCTTTTCCAGTCAGTGGGAACTTCACTGGACTGCTACAACTTCTCAAATGTGATGGATAGTGGCTTGGCTACTTCATCCTCCAGTTCCCTCAGGACCTGCGGATGAATGTCATAGGGTCCCAATGGACTTGTGCACCTTCAGATTGCTTAGATGGTCTCTAACCTGGTCTTCTCCTACACTTCCTTATTCTCCCAGTCTCTGCCTTTGCCTTCTGCAACTTGGGTGGTGCAGCTAAAGACCTTGACAGTGAAGACTGAGGCAAAAAAGTCATTGAATACCTCAGTCGTGTCCAGTCCTGGGTGACCAGGTATCCCGTTTCTTTCCAGAGTGGGCCCACATTTTCCCTGGTCTTTCTTTTGTCCCCGACATACCTATAGAAACTTTTCTTGTCCTTGACGTCCCTGGCCAGACTTAGCTCTGTCTAGGCTTTAGATTTCCTAACCTGATCCTTTGCTGCTCAGACAATTTCTCTGTATTCCTCCTAGACTACCTGTCCTTGCTTCCACCATCTGCAGGTTTCCTTTTTCTGTCTGAGATTGTCCAGAAGATCCTTGTTCATCCATGTAGGCCTCCTGGCATTTTTTCACTGACTTCCTCTTTATTGAGATGCATCGCTCCTGAGCTTGGAGGAGGTGATCCTTGAATATTAACCAGCTTTTATGGCTTCTTGCCTGCCTTCTACCTGCCCACTTCAGCATATTTATTTTTGGATGGGTGAAGTTTAAATAATTTTTGCTATTTTTATTACTGAAGCATTTTGAGTCTTTAGGCATGGCCTAGGTCACCAGACTCCTTGGTGCTGTACAGAGCAGATTAAAAAATTGAAGCACAAACCAAAAAAGTGCTGTATTATTGATCAGCTTGCCACCCCAGCAGCCCACAGGCTTTTTTCTTGGCTTCTCAGCAAAGAAGATTTTCAAAGAAGACCCTGATGGACATATTTGCTCCTGATGGGGTGAACTGTGATGCTGAAGACATCAGGAAGGTGCTCCGTGGCAGTTGCAGTGACCCTCTCATCGCAGGTTGCTGCCAGGGAAAGCATCCTCCCCCAGGCAGGTATGATCAGTAAAAGGAAGATAACTTGTGAAGTCTTTGAAAGTGAGAGTTGTGTTTGAAATAATCAGCACTGGGGAGCCAGCAGGATCACACCTGGAGAGAGGTGACTTACCAAGACCAACATGGCAACTATCCAGGAGACCAACAGAGAAGAGAAGAAAGTGTATTTGTAGAGGCCAAAGCCAAGTGCTGTTTCAAGAGAGACACAAAATTGCAAGTCTAGAAAAGAATATTCACCTCTATTGAGAACCAAGAAGTATAAATGGCAGAAGAATTGAAATCTCAGTCTCATGAAAGAAAAAATGTTCCTTCTCTTGGAAAGGGAGGGGTTTTGTGTGTGTATCCCATTAGTGCTAAAAGCTGGTACAAGTGAGACAAACTTTCCCAACTCTGATGTTGCATCTGAGCCAGGCTAATGTGGTTACTCTGTTGTTTTGGTCTGAAATATTGTCCTGAACCCAGCAAAATATATGACAAGTTTTTTCACACAGTTATATTTTTTAACAGGAGAGAATAGTTGTGTTTCACATTTTTCTTTTACTTTTCACTTAGAATGATTCCTCTCTGGATCGGGTTTCCTTTACATAGCAACTCTTTTTAAATGGCAAAGAAAATATTTATGTTAAAAGGCAATGGGTGGGTCTGCTAAACAGTTTGAAAATAAGAAGTACCATGGATTTGATTTTCAGGCACGCTGCACAGCTCTGATTCCAAATCCAAAATTCCTAGGAGTAACACTTGCTCTTGCACTTTAATCTTAGGCTGTTGGAGTTTTACCAGTGTCTTCTCAGGTAATTAATAAGCAAACGTTTCATACAGTGTTGTCAGCAGATAATATTATTATATTGTACATCGTGAGTTTAAATTAAAATAGACAAAGACTAATCCTTACTAGGATCTCTTAGGAGATTTTTCAGACATCAAGCAGGCTGGAAGATATCAGAACATTATTTCTAAAGAACAGATGAAAGTGTTTCGCAGCATATTGATCTGTACCTGAACATGAATGATTAATATACTTTTGGTCCAGCTTCAGCTGGACTTCTTTAGATAACAACCAAGAAGCAGCCTATGATCTCATATCTATTGATAGACTGATACGTAGCTATATATATATTTTTATATATATATAATATATATATTTACCTTTATCATATGTCAGGTGTTGCATTATAAATCAAGCCTTGGCAAAAAGGAAGGTATAGAGATGCCAGATTTCTATCGTATGTGTTTTAGTATTTATTAATTTTTATTTTCACTCTGAATCTTTTTCCATCCTTTCTCATTTTTGCCTGAGAACCACTTGATGGATAATATCATTTCCCGAGTTTTCCTCTGTATTGAAAAACCGTCAATGCTACTTGAGATGTATTACAGAAACAATGCCAACCCCCCATTACTCTGCTTAAAATAGGCCCTTATTAATGGGTTGATTTTTTAAAATCTCCTTTTCCTTCTAATATAAGTCAAAACAAATAAAAGAAAAATTGAAGTTGACTAGGAAGTTGAAATAAGGAAAAAAATGGGGACAAAGGATGATTAATCAAAGCAACAAGGAGTGTTTCAGTGTCTTAACTGAGCATCAGAAGCTTCATGTTGCTGGGAGAAGGAAGAGTAAAATTAGTGTATATATCTCAAACAGCATCACTTAAAATTGATATGTTAAGTAATGTAAATTGTTACATTAATCATCTTTTCTGGCAATTTGCATGGGAATTTTGTATTTATTTCTTTGGAGTCTATCTTCCAAAGAGCCCTTTTCCCTGTGCTATCATTACTGACAAGTGAACCTCACCATGTCAACAGAATAATTCTGCTTTCATTGTCATGCACGATAGATATTGCTTTTAATGTGAGATTACATTTCCAGTCTAATATCTAGAAAATTAAGAACTGTTCTGAGAAGCTTTCAAAATGAGTTTGAAGTCTCATAACCAACTCAAACTGCAAAAAGTGTGTTGGTGGTTTTTTTTAAGGAATGACACTTAGCAACTGAATGCTCATAGCTGCCCAGAAGTCTTGCACATAATTATACAACCTGCTTCACATGGTGGTGGGAAAACATTAAATCAAAATGGCTATAAATATGTAATCTGAGTAATTTGATATGTCATTTTGAAACATTACTTGACTGTCATATCTTGGACGAAGCTGCTGTTTTTGTGGAGTACTTACATTTCTATCACAATAATCCACCGCAAACCAATAAGAAAAGGCAAGTAAATATGGAAATTATACTGCCTAAGGAAAACCTGCCACACTTGGTACAGTGATAACCAGCTCAGGCAAGAGGAATTCAAGTGAAGAAAAAGTTAATTCTGTTTCTTTGTTTTTAAAAATGAAGATAGGAAAAGATGACAAACATCTTGGTTTAGTGACATAGTGACAGAGCATACGCTCAAAAATCTTGTGATGCAAAGTGATTGAAGACTCAAAGGCTCCCCTGTTACTGTCATCTGCAATACCTTTAGAATGCTGCGGAGTAAATTCAACCTACATGTAATATCAGTAATGTTATGGGATGTCACCAGGGAGATTTGGGCCTGCTACAAACTTGTGGCTAGGCTATTTTGTGTTGCAGGATCTCTCCATCTGAGCTGCAATCTGGCCAGCCCCAAATTAGCCGCACTTCAGAAATTGTTAGCCCTGACTGTACTTAAATGAGTCTACCCCTGCTCCAGGGGTAGCTCAGGGGGGTGTCACGCAGGTGCCCCTCCGCACACACAGATTGTGGGAATTTGGTTCTGTGTTTTGTTTTCTCCCAGGTCCCGCCAGTGCGAACACATTCTGCTGCTGCACTGGCCATCTTCACCTGAGCCCCTGCTTCAACAAGCAACATTGCTTTGCTTTTCCTACTTTGCTTCAGAAACACACTCGGTTTGGCCTCATGACAGAAGAAATTGTATTACCTGGATGTAAGAAGGTCCATCTGGGATAATTGCATGGCGCATATTGTGAAGATGAAAGTACTGTCTGCTCTTTCTGCTGCATTCTTGCTTTGATCTGCGAAGTGCTGAAAACTGAGTCCTTACCCAGCAAAAGGCTTCAAGGCTGCTGGCTTGCTTCAGTATTCGGCTTTGTCTTTGGGACAGAGAGACAGAAAGTTAAGGTTATTCATGGTGATATCATTCATGTTCACCATACCTGCAATCTCAAATGGGAATTAATCACTTTTTTTTTTTCATGATCGTGTGTCTTCCATGGGAATAGACCTGGTGTGAACTGAGGCAGTTTACAGCTTGATGGCAGTATCCCAAATAAGGCTGCAGATGCATCCCGTTTAAAATGCTGGGATTTTTTAATCAGAGGTATTTGAATTTAATTCTCAAGACAATGAAATGAAATTTATTCCCCACTACCACTGCTCAGTGTAAGAACAAGACAAGGCATGAATTACTCATATTTTCTTCCAGGGCTTTTTTGTCAGATCAAACAGTTAAACCTGGGCTCTGCATAGCTGTCTGTCTGCCCTTCTGTCTGTCTGTCTATCTATCTCTATCTATCTATCTATCTATCTATCAGTCCTTTGGCCTGCTTCATAAAGCAACAAGGTTGACATTTCTCGGACAAATGCACATAACAATTCATGAGTGCTAGTTTTTCAAGAAAGAGGTTGCTGCTAGAGACAGTGACATGACGAGAAACAGAGCCACAAGGGATGTGCGGGGTAAACAGACATTTTTGCAGAAATGACTGTCTCTTGTCCTCCTTGGGATCCTTGAGTTGGAAACGTAAATCCACTGGGATTATATAATTTCATAGCTCAGAAATTAATGTGCCACATTTCATTAGGGCCTGTGGCTGCTTCACTGCAGAATATTTTTTCTTCATTACGTCTGTGACTTGCAGTTGGAAATCCAAAATGGATCAATCTGGGATACTGCTACAGTGCAATACCATCTGACAAACCGCTTAATAAATGCCATGAAGAAGTGACGTAGAGCCCGCACCTAAATAGCCTTCCACCAGACGCCAACAAAACTATCTGCATCTGCCTCGTAATACAAAACCATAATGATTTTCTTGTTGCGTGGCTTGTGAATATGGAGTGAAATCTTTTCCTTCACTGAGCTGAACATGGCTGCTTGTATGTTGATCAACGACTCTTATGTTATTAGCCAAAGCTGTTGACTTGTTTGGCCCCTGAACATAACTAACTGCAAACACTGCATATTTCCAGTGAGTTCCAATAATGGCATGAAAAGAGCCATCATTCTTGCTCGCTGTAAATGCACTAATAACCCTCCTTAGTGAGCACAGAAGTGAGGTATAGTTTTCTTTGCTGATCTGAATGCACATTCCCATTGTATTTTCATGTAAATGAATGCAGCATATGGATGGGACAAAAGGCTGCTAAGTGGGAAGAGGAGTATGTGAGGGAAGAAGCAGAAGAAACTCTGGAAGTTAATCACAACTGTATTATTTCATTAATTAGCTCACAAGAACACTGCAGAGTGCTAGCAGGATTTTGTAAAGATTTTGTGTAGGCTTTGCTCATCAACTATAAAGAAATGGTACTGAGAAAGGTTTGCTATTATTTTTAAATAAATTACTAAAGATTCTTCATGGTAATTTATTCAGTCTTTCATAATGTTCTCTGTCATAAAATATGCACATTAAGGATCCTGTAAGTGCTTTTGTTCAATATGTCATTTCAGGAAGGGATTTACTGAGATTGCGCCAACTGACTTCACTGCAGCCACACTGAAATAATTATTCAAATATCTTCACTGGAAATCAGTGAAACCTTTCTTTTGGCATTTTATCGTTGATTCTATTTTGATTCATCAACATGGTGTATGCCATGGTGATATTTCAGCATGACATTTTAAGCATGATCCTCTGCCTACATGTACACAGTTCTTCCCTGAGAGCTGAAACTGCAGGCAAGAAAGTTATTTAAAAAGCTAAGTAAAAATGTCTTATTTTGAGAAGCGATTCCATATTTTTTTTAATCTGTAAGGGTCCATATTTCATGGTCCTGCTTTGGAAGAATTATATGATATTTGCTTAGATTATGCGGCTGGTGGCATTTACCCTGTGCTGCCTTTGAAGCCAGGGACTCCAATCCTCAGACTGGTTTTACCTGTTGTCCTTTTCTGCAGGCCAAGTGCATGCTCTGATGCTGCAGCACCAGCCTGTTCCCAGCCAGAAGGCAGAAGAAGAGGGAGGCTTAAGGCTACATCTCTCAGGAGCAGCTCACAGGGAGCCGGTATAGGCCAAAGCATAGGTAGTGAGTATGACTAAAATGACCTTAACCCACTGAAGGCTGAATGTGCAAGCTGAGGACATCACTGCAAATTTGCTGACAATGTTTCGATGTATCTTGCAATATTTATAAATCAAGATGATGAGGCAATCCTGCAGATTATAGGACCTATATATTGCAATGACTTCAAAATTCTTCATTTCCTTAATACAAAAATAAAAGAAGAGCGAGAGCTACAAAATGCTTGAAATGTGCAGTGGAGGCATTTATTGCAGCATCATGATCATGCTCACAAGTGAAATCACAAATTCAAAATAGAAAGAGCAGGATATAAATATGAAAGTGACACTTGTATCTACAGCCTCGCACTCTGCATGCCATCCTTATAAATCGTAAAAGTTATCTGCCTACTGCTAAAGCTATTAAACAGTTTGAATAGTTACAGGGACAAAAACACAAACACTTCTTTCTTCTTCACGGAGGTGTTTTATATTTGTTCTTTGCTGTTTCCATTTACTACAGTAAACCAGCTGTACTGAAAGTACCACCCACCCACTGTGCATGGGAACCACAACTGAACAGCAAATCTTGAAAGGTGCCATTCAGCTAAGCCAACCATGTGTTAATCAAGTTTTCTATAAAACATCTAAAAATCTCTTTGGATACTTTCATTTAATTTCAACCGAATGAGATTTCCAGCACAGATGGATGAAGGCCACTTCTGCTGTGTGCAATGGGGACACATGGTGTTGCAGGCACATGAGGATGATGCTCCAAAAAGCTCAGTTGAAGGCTTAAAATAAGCTAAAACAAATGCCAGATATCTGTCCATGTCCCGAGAGAGCACGTTGCACACACGCAGAGGCTCTCCCATCAGTACCACAGGGCTGAGTGTTTGTGAGTTTGAACTTCCTACACATCAGATTGTTTTGGAAAGTTTTACTTAGGCACCAAGGCTCTGCAACATTCATGTCAACATTTCTGACAAACATGGGGCTTCTACCGTGCTTGTGAAGCTTTAATGTTTGCAATATACTTCAGACCCCTCAGAATACAACAAAAACTATTGCTTTTAAATAATTCCCTATCATATAGTCCAACCTTTCAACAAATCAGCTAGGAAGGTCTCTATCTGGCAACAACCCACTAAATAAAGACTTACTTGTATTATCCAACTTTATTTAAAATCAAAACTCTTTCTTTTGCTGCAATATTATCTGGATAGTCCATTATATGGAAACAGCTTTACCTGCAGAACTATCTCTTCCAGGTTGTTACTTCCCCAAGACTAATATGATTCCTTCTTTTTTTTTTTTTTTCTTTTTCCTTTTATCTTTTCCTGTATTAATAAACTGACAAATGAGTTCAGAAGTTGGAAAATGCAGCCAGGTCATCCTTACCCCATGCCTCCAGTGCATTTATTTCTGTCACATGCAAAGGGGTATTTTCCAATCAATGTATTCTCTATGTTCTGAGCAATACTCCTTGTTACCTTGCTGTCAGGCTTGAGTACCTACTCTGAAAGGGATCTGAGAATATAATGATATTTTAGCATTCTGGGGTGAGGGGAGAAAGCATGTGTGACTTTCCTGCCCACGCACCAAAGTGATTGTTGCCTCCC
This sequence comes from Pluvialis apricaria, assembly GCA_017639485.1. Classification (NCBI taxonomy): domain Eukaryota; kingdom Metazoa; phylum Chordata; class Aves; order Charadriiformes; family Charadriidae; genus Pluvialis; species Pluvialis apricaria. The sequence goes on along the minus strand of CM030011.1, from coordinate 72,493,248 downwards.
CCCCCCAAAGTAAACAAGAACTGAACCCAGGGTCCCAGCATCCTCCTACTTGCTAGAGGAAGCTGAAGAGGGCATTTGTGCCGCCTTTCTTTTGTGCCTCCATTGTTTTCTCTGAAGTACTTCCTCCCCGGTGAATGAGTTATTTTTACCTGACATGCCCTTTATAAATATTCCCTAAGGACTCACAGCTAAAATTGTCTGGTAGTTTAGACAGCTTTTTCCTGTTGTGATATTTAACCTTCTTACTTCCTTATGCCAAAGCTGTTATTTTCAGCTCATCAGACAAGCTTTTGTTTTTGTCTTCTTCTGCCTTTTTTTTTCATTTTATTTATTTTTTTCTATACAGCTATGTTGCAGCCTTTGTAACTAATTACATGCACAAACCCTTTTCAGTTCAGCCAAATTCCATTATAAACCTTATGTTTCGCTCCTAATAACTTCGTTTACAAAAATTGATCTGCCTTGAAAATTTCTCAGGTTAATTTTTTAAGACAAAAAGCATTTTAAAGAGCTTTCTGAGGAAAAAAAACTATGTTGAAATGTTTCTACATTTTTAGTAAGTGTCTGAATTTCAGTTGTGCAACCACAGCTCTACTGCTTTTAAAAGGGTGGTAATTTTGCACGGATAATGAATAACTAAGTTTAAAATGAGAAATTTTGGAATAAGACTAGACATTTTCTGTGAAATTGAGGACAGGTAAAACATTTATAAGTTTGAATTTCTTTAAAGGTACCCAGTTTGCAGTGCTAACCTACTAAATTTGTTGTCCCTCTTCAGACCCCTCACCCCGAGACTTCATACCTGTAAGTGGTTGCTGGATTGCAGTACTTTGAACTTTTGACTGGATTCCCTGTGCCGGAATTTGTTATGTGCAATTGGGTTGGCAGAACAGCCTTTTAAGGAAAGAAACATCTTTTTTATTTACTTTTTTAAAATCCAGGACAGTCTGGGGAATGTGCCTGAACTTGTGTTTGTAGACTTAATGTTTTGCTTTATGTTTGATCCAAATAGCCAGGTATAAAATAAATGCGTGTCAGTTCGCAGTTCATAGAAAAAGTAAATAGTGCTGAAGATGCTGAGTGGACATAGTTTGTTTCTAGAGGAGTGAATGTTATGTCTTACCTGCGTGCATGGATTCAAAAGTTTGATGATCTATGAGAATCTTGGCCGAGAAATTTAAAAACTGTGCCATTTTAGAAATAGACCGTATACTTATGTTTAGCCCTGGTCTTTCACAATGCAGGAGGCAAAGTCACCTTTTAAAGTACAGATACAGCTCTTGTACCAGCTCCCCTCTCTTTCCCCAAAACATGGCCATTGCCATTCAGTGAAGGATTTGTTGAAATGTGGGCAAGTTAAGTCAAGCACAGAGGCAGCAGGCAGTCCTGAGCATGGATTGACACTAATCACACTGATTCAAACAAGTAGGGGAAAAAAAAAGGGCCACATGAGTGTAATTCTGCTGAGTGCAACCGGAATATGAATTTCTGCTCAGAAAGAAGCTTCCTACTCTGAGAATGTGTGTGTTTGCAAAAATTGATTCGTTCTTGTAAAAACAAAGGGAAAAACCCCCACATTTTCTGTAGTGTTGTTGGGACTTGTAAAAAATAAATTTCAAATCTATGGAAAATAAGTAATTTCACAGTGTTCCATTTCTTGAGATAATGCAATGTAGTAGCTGTAGAAATGCAAGTATCATTTTGATATATGCTTTCTTAAAAATGCTCCCAACCACCTAAATACCAATATTTGCATTAAACGATGCATACTTAAGACTGTAATGTTTAATGGGATATCATGAGATGTTGTACCAGAAGGTAAAACACAGTGAAATAACATTGGTTCTTTTAACAAATCAATTTAAACAGAATTTCTAAAAACATAAAACTGCCAACATTATTTTTATGTAATATATTTATTCTAGCAACCAGTATATAGATATAACATGGAACAATAAAATTTCTGGGAGAAAAACATAACCCATTAGCTAAAAGTAAAATGTTACTACTATCGTTATTACTGCTCCTATTGCCTATCATTACTATCTGACTTTGGAGATGGAGGGCCAAAGAAGTCCAGACAACAGTCACTAAGGACTGAGACTAGAAAACTCCCATTTAAAAAAAAAAAGAGCAGAAGAAGGAAAAAGAAACCTTCTTTTGGTAGCAACTACATTTTTTTATGGAAAACCTCCTTTGGCAGAAAAGTCTTCACCAACTGAACAAGAGAAAGAATATGAATGTCCACAGTCTGGGCCATGTCTCTTAAATAGATTGGGCTTTCAAAGCACTGGGTCGGATTTAAAATTGTATAAAATAGAAACAGAGGACAATTTTCACAATTTTATCTTCTTTTCTCTTTCATATCTGTAGTCTAGTCCCTCTCCCACCCCCAGTGAATGAATACCAAGTCTTTGTTCTCATGGAAAGGAGTGTCTTGATTTTCAAGCACTTCCCAAATATTGTCTTCAACAGAAAATATCAGATGTTGACAGATCTGGTCCCATAGGTACATACCTGAATATAGGTGTTCTGCCTGAGCTGCCAGAAGGTCAAATTCTCCCTCCACACAGTGCTATGCCAAGGGAATTGGTCAGAGCTGTGCAGCAGCTGCAGCAAATCTCACCCCAGAGCTGGGAGCAGCTGCAGAGAGTGGCCACGCACAGGTTCTCGAGATTAAACCCCAGCAACCCCCCTTCCCTCAGCCCTCCCACATATGCAGCCATAGGTAGATTTTGGTCTGTGGCTCTTCATTATAGATTGGGTGTAGCCAAGGTAGCTATTATTTCTAAGCAGAGAAGACTCAAGGTTTCTTAGAGGGGTATTTTTGTCTTGAAACCCAAGATGTTTAAAAAGAATTTAAAAACTGTGTTGTCTTCCCCACCCCTCCCCAGTTCTCCGCACTATGCTATGAAAGACTAACAAGCAAAATTAACAGTACATTAAAATGACCCCTTGTCAAATGCCACAGTCTTTCACTGGTGATTGATGTTGCATAAGGAGCAATTTGTGATGGATGATGCGTAGGGTGAATCATGCAGAAACTGTCAGGAAAGGACTGACTTAAATTTTCCTTGCCAATTTTTAAGATTACCTATAAAAAGGAAAGGCAGGGATAGTAGATACAGTGCAAAGTATTTTGTGTATACATATATAGATGGTATATACAAATGTAATACATGGTAATTGTAGAGTTTACATTGCAACTTTCCTGCCTAAACTGTTCTGCACATGAGTTGTGGTTTTTCTTTTCCTCCTGAGAGTCAGACCACTAAACGAAGACTGTCTTGGAGTTACTGAAACTAGGATACCTGAAACAGCACAGCACAACAGTGTCCATGAAATGCAAGCAGGCCTCTTCAAATTGCAGTAGTAAATGGACTGCTCTAATTGCTCTTGTCAAAGTTTACTCATGCAGAGTTGTACCTTTTTCTGTGAATAGTCACACTGAATTTAAATAGGAACTTCTGCAGAATAATACAAAAGAACAAGTGATGAGAAATTTAGTAAAGAACTGAGAATGTCATATGGTAAAGCACAATGCAGTAGACATGGAGATGTAGGGTGCCCAAGATGTCTAAAGGTATACTGAGAGACCATTTACAGCAGTAACTGAAAACTACACCACATACTACTCCAAACAGGTAAGAAAAGCTGTCTTTGTGAGGATTTTACAGTCTGAATGCATAAAGACCAAAATAATGGAGAGCTGCTTTAGTTGCTGGGGAATATGACAGACATCAGGGAGCCGGTGTGAGGGACGAGTCCTGGGAGTCCTCTCAGCAAGAGAAGGAATTACTGTTAGCACTTAGATCTACAATATTTTCCTCATCTTTTTGCCTCGAGAACAAAAGAGTCAGCCAGACCCTTGTGGGAAAATCTTTAATGGAGAAAGAAAACAAACTGATTTTCAAACCCCAGCTTTAAGTTGTGGAGGTGGAAGTCAAAACAAAGACATCAACCTTACTCCATACTTCTGACTTTTAAACGAAGCAGGTTTGACCTGCCACTGCTAGGAAGGAATAAATAAAGCAACCCATGAGATTAGCCTCAGAGCCATTTTTGTGACCTTACCTGATCTTTACCTGAAAAGCAGCAAATCCTCCACTCCTGAATGAGTTTCTTTTCCATAGCAAACAGATGGAAATATCAGCTCTAGCTGTACTAAGATTTTTGTCTCCATTTCTATTAATAGGATAATGCTTCAACATCTTTTCTATTAAAACCTTATTATTAAGGTTTTAAAACCAGTTTTAGTAATTGACAAATACATTATTTGAATTTGCCATGGGAACAGGAAACTTTCCTAAGCTATTTTGTTCCTACATTTGTGTGTACCTATGAAGGCAACAGTGCAATATTGAAACTTTTCCAAGCCCAAATAGCATTCCTTTTTGTCTTTTTTTTTTTTTAACTACCGAGATACAACTAAATGGAACATCTTCAGAAAGTGAAAAGAATGAAAACATGGGATGATAAATATGGGAAAAGTAGACTGATGAGAAATGGAAAATTGGCCATCAGCTTTGGCTTGCATTTCACTGTTATATCTCAAGACGGTAAGTTGTTGAGCTAGCCCAGAAAATTTGTTGTAGGGTGCTTCTATATAACCAAAAATACCCTCTTCAACAACTCTCCAGTTTCTGTCTGTGTGTAGTCTGGTTGGAACTTCTGGAAAACTAGCAAGAGGACAAGGATGTGAAAGAAAAGGCTCCTACTGGCTGTTGAGATTCGGAGCTAGAAGTAAGAGCTTGTATTAACTCATAGGGATTAAAAATATACCTGCATATAGCTCCTTATAATTGCAAGAGTAATAAGAACCAAGCAGCAAGGAAAAAATATTTATGATTCCTGAGGGTTGTAACTTTCAAAAAATTAATTCCCCCTTGGAAAGATATCTTTGGTGACGAGAACAGTTGCTTTGGCTATCTGAAGGGCTGTGCTGTGCTTAGTGCTAAATAACACTTGAATAACATCCAGGAGGTAAAATCCGTTTGCTTACTTCCTTTTGTTGCTGTTCTCCTTTCCTTCTTCAGAGTCAAATGCCATTGACTTGCAGAGGAACTAGAGGAAGGCTTTTAGTTTATGCTGTCTTTGGGAGCCTAAATGTTACTCAGCACAACACAGCCAATATTGGAGAAGAGCAAGAAACTGTGGGTTAAACAAAACCCATCAACCTGAAATTACTTTGCATCAAATCAAACCTGGTTTCAGGACTTTTCCTTGATTTTAAAGTGGCTGTGAAGTTTTGTAGTTCAATACTCAGTCCTTTTACATGGTCTCCTCCCACACACTCTGTGGACCTGTGCAGATCCCAGGAACTGGCTGTGGCTTAGTCGATCCCACAGTCACTAATGTGTTAGGACCATTTTACTAAAAGTGCAGCGAAATTGGTGAAAACCATATCCCCAGAGTGCTGACAAATGAATAAAACAACCAGAATGACATGGAAAAAACACTTGTCCTTTGTGAATTTTTTTTTTTAACAGGCCTGACTTGCAGGAGCAGTGGACATGAGCTATTCAGATGAGGATGTGAGTTTTAAGAAGCCAGAGTATCTTTAACTTTCATCAGTTTCCTGACTGCACTGAGGATTTTTCCTTATGCATAGAAAAGGCAACGTCATTTATCCTTGACTGAGAATCACTGATACGTTTTAACAATGGAATTAGCTATTCACTGCATTACAATGACTTGCTTTCTGTAATTTGCCATTAATATGCTTCCACCTGAACAGTACAAAATGTGAATTAAATTGCCACAGGGAAAAATGATGAACCTATTCTTTGATTCCATCTAAAAGCGGACAGTTATATTCTCTTTGCTCATAATAATGCTCATCCTTCTCTTCCCAACAATTTCACTTTAACTTGTCTAAGTTTTCTTTTTAATTCATGAAAAAGGACAGCATGCAATGTGACCTTCTTTTTACCATTTTTGTATTTATATTTTATAAATATTTAAATATATAATATAATTCTATATTAATATAATTGTATTCTATATAGTTATACATTAAATTTATAATTAGAATAAAAATATAATTTCATAGTTGTAATTTAAAAGTGGTAATAAAAATTACCACTGGTATATAATCAAGTCTTCCCCTCCCACCCATGTCCCCACAATGAAAGGGTTAAGACAACCTTAAGGATTCAGTTGAAGCTCCCCACAAAAAAAAACCCAAAACCCGCAATAGGGAGATCATACCGAAAAGCCATCTTTAACATACTGCCTAGTCCAAAGCATATCTCTGGCATATGTCTAATATTATACCTCTATAGATTGTAGTGTTTCTAAGCATATACAACTTTTTGCTACCGTCTGACAAAGCACAGATAAACTCTGCTGCTTCTCAGAGCTGGTCTCTGTCCTCGTGAAAGACAACTGCTTAAGTCATTTAAATGAAAAACATTCTTACATCTGTGACTCCACCAGCTGTCTGCCTCTCCTCTGAAACCAAGGAAAGAGAATATTTCATGACAAACTGTAAAGTGCAAATGTTCAAAATACATAAATATGTTCTCTGAATAAGGCAACATATATTGATGATTTTTTTATGCATAATGTTTTTTTCCTCTCTCTCTCAAACTGTTATTTGCTAGACATTTGTAAAGATCTGAGGCATTAGACTCCTTTTTATGTGATATTTTTATGTGCATTGCTAAGTGGTCTGGCTGGAAAACAAGATTATGTGATCTGTATTGCATTTTTGGTACCATCCTCACAGTCATAAATTCAGCCTATTTGTGATAACAGCATATTCCAAGATATAAAACAGCTAGCCTTTCCCTGTCACCTGGCACCAATTTTATCCTATCCTAAATCCAATAGTTTTCATTGACAAGCATTGATACAAGAAGGAGTGAAGCAGGAACACAGTCTAAAGGAGAGCTCTGGACATATGTGTTGTTTTTCCTGCTGTTAGTGGAGGGATGGTGAAAGTGGTGATGGAGTTTCCTATTGCTGGAATAAGTCACCTCCCTAATGCAAATGCCCACAGCCTCTCCCCCAGGCGGCAGTTCAGTGCTTGGCTTCTCAGGGCCATGATGGGATGGGCAGCAGGACCTATGTCTGCTGCTCCAGACAGCTGCTTGCTTCATCGCTGACTACAACGGGTTCTAGGCATATGTATTTAATTTAAAGAAGAATTTTAAGACATCTCCTATATGTCTTTAATAGCACATAAAAGATGCACAGTTTCACAGTTCAATATGCTAATGCTGAAAAGACCTAAGAAATTATTGTCCTTGCTGCAAACACAGGGCAGACTGGATTACAAGTATGTCCTAACACGTTCTGGCTTTCTTATGATCTTCATGGACATTAGTGCTCGCCCTATAAATAATTTCTTTCTCCAACTTCTGCTTAACAGGACATATACCTTTTCCCTTTGTTCTAGTTTTTTTTCCTGCATTTTTCTGGTGATGGACAACATCACATTTGAATAAATCCACCTATATATATTTTTTCTTATTATTATTTCTTGCTTTTTATCTGCTTCTTTTGGAACACAGCACAGAGAGTGGGCATGGTAAATAAGTCACTTTTATCAGTGAACATTCCCCCATATTAAATCTCTCATTCATTCTGCAATCTACAGGCAGCTTAAAATATGCCTCATGTCAGTGCCGTCACAGCCTGGAGACACATTGCAAAGCCGGGAAGAGATTGACTTTCTGATAGCTCTCTGTTTGTGATAATAGTATAGAAGGAGTGTCAGTCATACTCCCCACATCTACTCCAGCTAGGGAAGAAACACAGCCTAATCATTTTTATGCCTAGCGTGAGTATATTGGGCAGGACCCCAGCTGATAAGCAAATGTGATGATATCTCTCTCTTTCTCTCAATATATATTCATAATATACTTTTCTAAATATCCTGTTGTCTAAAACCATTGCAGGATATACAGGCAAGTTTTTTTCCCCCTGAGTATCTTGGGATCATCACTGGCCACTCACAGAACTACTGGAAAGTAGTCCTCTTCAGGTCACGTATTGACTCTTCCTTTGCCCCATGGAGTATTAAATATCTGCAGTTTCACAGGGTCTGCACCTTTGCATGGGGAACTGTTAAGCCTTTGAACTTCAGCAGTGGAAAACATGTCAGGAGGAGCATTTTGACTCTCCTCTCAATTCTGCGTCTGTTAATATTTACTCAGACAAGCATGGAGGGATCTTACTTTCCATTTCAGCTGAATCAAACCACAACGTTATGCAGTGCTTAATCTCCCCTGTGGCCCTATTTGTACTTTGGAATGTTTTCTTATCTAGAACTAAATGCCCTTCAAAACATAGCTTCCTTGTCTGCCTTTCTACCCAGATGTGTGTTAGTAGCAGGAGAGAAAGGAAGCAGACCGCTCAGTTTTGCTTTTTGGTCTGTGCACCACTCTCCATATTTAGAATCACAGAAATGTAGAATAGTTCGGTTTGGAATGTGACCCAGTGTTGTACTTAAAGAATGTTGATAGTAAGAGTCAGGATATACAAGCACAATGGACACAGAAACATAGAATAATTTGTGTTGGAATGGAACTTTAAAGGTCATCTAGTCCAAGCCCCCTGCAATGAGCAGGGACATCCACAACTATATCAGGTTGCTCAGAGCCCTGTCCAACCTGACCTTGAATGTATCCAGGGATGGAACATCTACCAGCTCTCTGGGCAACCTGTGCCAGTGTCTCACCACCCTCATTGTAAAAAATTTCTTACATCTCGCTTAAATCTTTCCTCTTTTAGTTTAAAGCCATTACCCCTTGTCCTGTCACAACAGGCCTTGGTAAAAGTTTTGTCCCCGTCTTTCCTGTAGACCTTTTTTAAGTACTGGGAGGTTGCAATAAGGTCTCCCCAGAGCCTTGTCTTCTCCAGGCTGAACAACCCCAAGTCTCTCAGCCTGTCCTCATAGGAGAGGTGTTCTAGCCCTCTGATCATTTTTGTGGCCCTCCTCTGGACCTGCTGCAACAGGTCCATGTATTTCCAGTCTTGAGGGCTCCAGAGCTGGAGGCAGACTCCAGGTGGGGTCTCACCAGAGCAGAGTAGAGGGGCAGAATTATCTCCATCAACCTGCTGTCCACAAGTGTATGTTGTTGTCTCATTTCCAGCTTTTCGTCCACCAGTACCTCAAGTCCTTCTTGGAGTGGCTTGGCAGCTACATCAGCCAGTTCCCTCAGGACTCTGGGATGTATCTCATCAGGTTCCATAGGTTTCTGCATATTCAGGTTCCTCAGGTGGCTATAAACCTGATCTTCTCTTACAGTGGGAGGGACTTTAGTCCCTCAGTCCCCATCTTGTGGTCCATCTACTCAAGAGGTGTGGGAAGAGAGGTTGCCAGTGAAGACTGAGGCAAAAAAATAGTTGATTACCTTGATGGCCTTCCTGACCCCATCACTACACAACTGGGCAGTGTCCCTATACTTTTCCCAGGATACCTGTTCCTGCTTCCACTGCCCATGCATCTCCTTCTTGCCCTTTAGTTTGACCTGCAGGTCTTGACTCAGCCATACCAGTCTCTCGCCCTCTTTTCCTGATTTCTTACACTTGGGGATTGAGAGCTCTTCCACTCTATGGAAACCATCCTTAAAGATCTGCCAGCTCTGTCCTGCTCCCTTGCCCCTGAGGGCAGTTTCCCAGGGTGTCCTATCGACAAACTCCTTGAATAGCTGGAATTTTGCTTTCCTAAAATTCAGCATCCTGACTTCACTCGTCACCTGACCCATATCCCTCAGGACCGCGAACTCCACCAGTGCATGATCACTGCAGCCCAGGCTGCCTCCAATCTTGACATCACTAATTAGCTCACTTGCATTGGTGACCATCAGGTCCAGTATCGCATCTCCTCTGGTGGGGCTGTCTATCCTCAATGCACTCCAGGAGTCTCCTGGATTGCCCAAATATGCTTACTTTAGTTGTGTCCCTCAGTACCACAGCAAACTCCTGACCATGCATATCCATTTGTCCAGAGCTCATCGACACGTGTCTTGCTCCATGGAGTACACAGTGCCATGAGCCACTTCCTTTTGGACACTCGCTGCAGATCACTTTTAAACCATCCTGTACCAGAAGGTTGCATAAACTATGCAATTATATTTCCCTGCACCTATTAATTGAAGAAAAAATATCTAGTGCCAAATACTTAACCACAGTAAATCAACAGGGTTCCACTGATTTAAATGGAGGCTTGATTGCTTCTCACATCTGAAGGTTGATTATCTTGGTGGTGGTCCATCACACAAAATCTTAGCAATTACCTTATGTGAGAATTTTTCAACTTCATTTTCATTGTTAATGGAATATAGTAAGCTTTTGCTTCTAGGAAGTCCTCACATAAATCTGGATTCCAAATCTATTTCTCTGGCTTCCAGTGTTCAGATTTATTAGAAACCATATGATGTGTCCCTAAATGGTTCTGAGCCACAACATAATAGCAGTTTCATATTCAAAATACTGATATTTTATGACATATCTGTTACAAAGGCTTTCACTAGCAAATCTCTAACCATTCTGTAATTTCATTCAGGTTTAGATTTGCTTTTGTCATTAACTACAGGCTGCATAAATTCACTAGGATCCATTAAAGACCACAAGCGCAGGCAGGCTTTAATTGGAGAATTTCTTGAGCATGTGTGTTGTAAAAAAAATTCCTTGAGATCTTGATAGTTTTACATAACTTATTTTTGTATAATATTTCTGATTTCCTGATTAACTTTCCTATAGCTTTATAAAATACCTCTAATTTTTAGTGCAGGACTTCTTACCATTGCCATTATCTCAGAAAAATAAAGAGTTTTGATACAAACCAGAGCACAGAGCTCATTTTATTTGGTGTGCCAGGTAGGAGGCAGTACATGAGGATGCTCTCACAGTATGTTTGTTTGGCAGTGACCAAGGTAAACCTCAGACAGCTGTTTGGTACAATTTTGCCCCATACAGAGAGAAACCTTTCCTTCTGCCTGAGAAGAATGTCTTAGGGACAAATGTAATGAATTCATTCAACAGCTCAAAGCGAGACTCAGCTTATTAGAAAAAAAAACAAATATCCCTCTTCTTGTCAGTAACAGTTTCTAATATTATTATTATTAAGTATGTTTCTCACACAAGGAAATTATATGGTGTTTAATGACATGGATGACCAGAATGACTAAAACAGACTTTACCAAATTCCATAATGATTATCATGCTCCTGAGCACTTTAGACAGAGGAAGACACATGTTAATTATAAGTTGCTTTGTATTCCTTTACCTGTTCTGCAGAACAAACCCGTTGTTCATCTGCCTTCAGTCGAGGATGGCTGAAGGGAGATCCTGTATGGGCAAAGGCCACCACCCCTTGGCCAGAGAAGTCTTCTCCTTCTTGCCATAATGACTAATTAAATTAATCAGAAATGCAGAATCTGATTGATTTTTAAGCCTCTAGAAGTTTTCCATGGGAAATGATCACAGAAAAGTTATACCTACCATAATCCTCATGCTTCAGCCAGATGCAACTACTCAGAAGGCTCCTAGACATATCTTTAAGGAAAGCTATTTGTACTTGGCTAACCCAAAACTGGTATGGTCTTTGAAAAGAGTCCTTTTGCTCATGATATTCAATGAGATGGTAAATAGGGGTCTTCCTGAGCAATTAAATAATAATAGATATTTTTAAAAGTAATGCTTTCTTCTATAACATGAGGAAAGAAATACAACTGAGATGAAGACAATTATACTGTAATCAGTTAGTGGCTATATTCACTATTACCTCTGAGCAAACCATATTAGTATTACTAAGCTGTAACACTTTATTCCAATATTTCATAGAATTATAGAATCATAGAATCACTTAGGTTGGAAAAGACCTTTAAGAACATCGAGTCCAACCATAAATGAAATGTCGTAGCTGAAGTGCTGGGAGAAATGATTTATCAGTCTTGCCCTGCACCTTCTGAATAGGAGCTTCAGTAAAGTCTTAGTAACCCAAGACCTGTTAGAGCACTTCATTTTATTTTAGCTTTTTAAGGGAAAATGAACAAGAAAAAGGTAAATAAAAAAGAAGGAAGTGTATGGAATTCCTTTTAAAGAGGTTTCTATAAGGCTTAAAATATCTTTTTTTTAGTTTATTCCTACTTCAGTATTTTTAAAGTTATCAGTATTAAAGAAATAGAGAAAAAGATATACTAGTGCACGTGGGGAGAATATGCGTTATTAAGATTCTGAACCAGCAACAAACACCTCACAGTAACACTTTCATTTGCTTGTGTGATGAGCATCTGTGGCTTCTTGGCAGTGGAATTAGATGCAATATGGAAGGCCTCCAAGTTCAAAGGTGGTCTTTTGTTTTCCCTTCTTATTTTTCACTTATTTTTCCCTTCTCGTTCTTTCCTCCTCATTCACAATTTTTCCACTGAGCCTTGTCTTCCTGTGATTATACTGGTGGCTTCAAAAGGCAATTAGGAAAACTAACCAGCTGTTTTGGGAGGAGGTAAAGCACTTGCAGAGATAAAAAGCTGGATAAAAGGGAGAATGCAAGAAGTGGGAATAGAAGTGTATTGTGACAAAAGACTGACGATAGAGTATCACAGACACTGGATGGAGGTCTGATGTGGTTCACAGCTATTTTGAAAAACAAACATGTAAAACCAAGAGACAACTGAAGAATTCCTGGGGGACTTCATGAGTATACTATTTTTTTCAGTAAATGATGGTACAAGAACTTTTTGTTTGGAAGTACTATTTAGTGCACAAATAAGGAATGAATTATGAATTTAATAATTTATTCCGTTTGATAGATTTTTGTCATGGTTTGGCCTCAGCCCTTGCACAGGACAGTAAAATGATAATCCTGATCCCTCTCCCAGAGGTAATAAACAGCATCACGGGGAGTACATAGAGCATATAAGAATTTACATAACATAGCCACGCAAACAAATGAAGCAACATTGTAACTGGTGATTATCTAACTAATATAAGAAATACATATAACAAACTCATGTTAACAAGCTCTGGTCAGATCTGTTGTTATCGCAACCCTGTGAGCCCCACTTTGGGCACCAGAAACGACTGTCATGGTTTGGCCTCAGCCGGCAACAAAGAACCAGGCAGCCACTCGCTCAACGCCCACGGCTGCAGGGAAAATCGGAAGAAAATGGCAAAACTTGTGGGTTGAGATAAAGGCAGTTTAACAGAACAGCAAAGGGAAGAGAAAAAACATAACAATAACACCGATAAAGGAATATACAAGCGTGCTTACGGTACTGCCGCTCACCCACCAGACCTGGACTGCCGCAGCCTGCTCCGAGCGGTGACTCCCTGCCCCCTCCCCCAGCCCGATCCCCCCATAGCCTGTGCACGGCTCACATGGTATGGAAGGCCTGTGTTGCCTATCACATCCTTGGGGAAATCGACCCCATCCCTGCCAGAACCAGGACAATTTTTTAATTGAAAAAAGCAGTCCAAGAAAAGATGGAATTATTGTACAAAAAGGGTCATAGCGTAATTAAGTCTGAAGGGGAACTCAGGAAGCCTCTTGTGCGACCTCCTTCTCCACTAGTGTCGGCTATAAGAAAAAAACCCCAGGGTGTTCAGGGCTTTATCCAGATGGGACTTGCCTTCCTTGGAATCAAGGCAAGATGCTCACTGATTTCAACAAGACTGAGATTTCAGCTGAAGCCATTCATTCTGTAATTTAGAGAAGCTACTAGGCAGGATAGACTTCGAAAAACTCCTGCTTCCAAAATTAAATGATAAATGTGACTGTAATATAAAAAGTTATGCTTTAATTTTTCTTTAATATGAATTATTTGGAAAAAAAAACCCTTTAATTTTATTAAACATAATTGATCTCTGCCACATAAGAATGTATGGTAATCTACCTCAAAATTTGTTGGTTTTAACTAAATACAAGGTCTGAAATGTCTTTGTAGCATTTTCCAAGACTTTTCAGACTATAACCCTAGATTGAAATATAATAAAATAGTTCATGTGTCCAAATGCAAAGTGAAAAATAGTCTGTGTTTGTGTAAGACTGACTGAAATAGAAATGGAAATTGAAGTAAACTGTGGTTCATAAATGATGAGGTGAAAAGAGGTAGACGGGATTGCACAGTGGTTGGTATTGAGTCCAAAAAAAGGCAGTTAGGCACACATCGTTTAATCAGACTTTCCTGCTTTGAAAAGTTACGTGGCACAATCAGCTCAGGCACACAGAGATAAATAATGCAAGTGGGTACTCTTAATACATTTTAAACAGCTGTCTGGGGGAAATATGTTTATTTCTTCAGATACTTTCAAGCAAAGATCCAAGTTGCAAAATCTCTACTTTTTCCTTTGCTTTATGACCATGAGTTTCCTCATGTCCCACAGCATAGGAATTGTTTCTTCATGAAAGACTTCATAGTGGCCTCACTGCTAACAAAGTCTCACAGACTTAAAAAGGTATGGACAGACTTCTCCAGTGATGTCCAGCCTCCCTCGCCTGCCTTCCCACCAGCCTGTCACAGACACTGCTGGAAGCAAAAGCCTTTACTCCATTGCCAGAAACACTCTATTTTATATATAAAGAAGTAATCTGGGATCAGATACAATAGTGATCAAAAAGGTCACCACTGTAATTTTTTGGGTTTCATCCTAAAAGATGTCCAGCAATCATGGCAGCTCTTCTTTCTCTGACCCTGAGCCTAAGATAGAAAGGACCATCTCTGAGACTGAGCCTGTTAAAATTCACCCAAGATAAGGCTGACAAGAGTTTTAACTAGAACATAAAAGATCTGTAACTTCTCAAGAATGTTGATGAGCTTTGGTCAGTAAGGAATAAAATAGACATGATACAGGTTTTACCAAACATCTATTTCTCTATTCAACAAAAAACAGTGTTTTCTGAGCTTTTGCTCTGAAACATTCTCAAAATTCCTTGTAGCGTTTTTGGAACCCAGAAAGGGAGTTCTTCCCCACACACCCCCCCAACACCCACTCCCCCCCCACACCTTCCCCCAGATCAGAAGGTGTTTGTTTAACCTGCTTTGACAAGAATTTCCAGTTTCACGACATTGTCTTTATGAAAATAAAGAAAGGGTAGTCATTGCTATGCCCATGGAAATATGTGGTCCCCTGAATATAATTCCACTGTGTTGTAAATGAAAAACCTGATTTAAACAATTAAATGCTCTATCAGGTACTGTTACAATTACAGAATTAGTAGCATTTATTTCAGGGCAGAACCCATATTCTTCTCTAAACTGTCAGTCATTAGCTAGAGGACTTTTTTTTTTTCCTGTGAGTTTTCTTTGGCGTTACAGGTAGCTTTTGTATTTGTGAGGAGTGTTGAAGATCATGGGAAATGCAGTGATTAATAAAACCTTCTCTGAAAAAAAACTGTCAATTATATGTCCATAGTAACATAGCTATTTGAAAAAAGAAGGAAAGAAAAGGAAAGCTCACATGCATGCTGAGGTCTCTCATTTTGCCCAGAGTGTAGACAGGCCAGCTGATCTGAGGTGGCTTTTGGAGCTGGGTTGCCTTCAGCCTCCTGCCCTTGGTGATCCTTTCTTAAATCAGGATTGAACATCTACTCTGTCCAAGGTTACCCAGTTCAAGGGCTACTCCACTATCCTAGGCTAAGTATTTTGAGGTCAGTTCAATTATTGGCAAAGCTTCATAAGTTTCTGTATTAACAGCAACCACAATAATTTTATAACATTGTTGACTTACTGCATATCTGCTGAAAGCGTCTGTAAGATTGAATCTCTTGAGTCCATATATTAGATAGCATTACCAAATACTTATAAAATCGATAAACATAATTAATATCTTCAAATACTCTTCAAAATTTTGGCTGGAGTTTGACCTTGCTGAGTTTTCTTCACGAGTCAATACACAATTAAGATTGTATGAGGCTGATAGAGGTAACAGGTAAATTGTAAATATACCCAGAGAGCATTTTAAAATTGCCTGATGAAATCAATCTGCTTAGGATAATTTACATTGGCAAAGAATTGTCCTTGGTTAGTATTTTCTTCGAAAAAGTTTTCAATATTCTTCTACCACAACAAATAAATAAATAAATATTCATGGTGTTGATGAGATTACTAGAAACTAACGCTGTTCATGAAAGTATTGTTGTAAGGAAAGACAGTGAACTTAGAATAGCGAGTATCCACAACAAGTTTTGCTTTGATGTGGTAATGCAATGAAAGGAATAAATGCATGATTAGATTTTCAAAGATTAAACTGCTGAAGAAAGATTTAAATTGAATACTAATTTCATTTGGAAAGCCTTGAGGAAGCTATGCCCTTCATGTAAAAATTCTTTTTTTGAATTAGCAAGGTGTTTCATCTGCCAGATGAGCATGATTGAAGTAAAGATTTTATACAGACACAATAGGAGCAAGCCTTGTCTTTATCCTTTGCACACCCCTCAGCTGCAGTGCCATGCCATTATTCAGCACAAGCAGTCACAGCTGGAGGCTGGTGAGGAGGTCAGTGTTTGTGAGGAGACATGGAAAGATTTCAGTCTGGCAAGCGGCTAAAGGGAAAGAAGCTACCTGGAGCTGAGCCTGCTTGTAAAGGTGGGTGGTGAAATTCACAGCCTGTATCCTCTCAGCATAGGGAATGGAAAGGCTGAAGAAATGGAAAAGTCCAATTAGAGACTCATGCAGACATGACACTGAAATACACCCTTTTGTCAGCAAAAAGTCCCTTGGAAAAGAGTTCCCTCTAGAATGTATTGAAACCATCGTGTTTCTCATCCAATATTAGAAATCATTTTAATGCGTATTCATGCATCCATGACTTCAACCGCACACAAAATAGTAACATTTCAAAAAATAATTCTATCAAGTAATGACATAACAGAATTTGGCATTTTCATATTTGCTGTTACTTGTCAAACCTTAGATACCTTTAGGATATTTTGGCCTGATGATTTGATGGCTTTACTGTGGCAGACTGCTAACTTCATAGTCAACCGTGTAGAGGACCGTGTAACCTTTGGTTATGTGAGATGACAAACTGACGGTTCAGTTAAGTGGTGAACGAGCAGAGGAACTAAATTTAGAACAAAGCAGCCAAAGTATCACTTAAGTATCACTTAATAAGTTTCAATCTGTGATTACTTGCAAATCAAACTATACTTGTTTTTATTCTCTCTCATTTCAACTGTGATGAGTGAGGTGAAGGTCAGTTTACAGTAAGTCTGTTTGAAAAGAAATGGGCAGCCAAGGGACCCAGTGGGTAGAAACTATTTTCCCCTGCTATCTGGCATGCTTGGATTCATTTATTAATGACTGAGTTCAAATGTTGCAGTTAAACCACGCGTTTTCTGATGTTTTTTGCATAGTTTTCAGTAACAATACTGGTTAATAACGAAATAACTTTTTGTGACTTACTTAAGGAACTTTAGACATATCTGACCTTTGTCAAGTAACAAGCAACTAAACTCAGCCTTGATGAAGTGTCATAAGGTAGGGACTCAGCAACTGAATCATAAAATGAAAACACCTTAAAATGTGTCTCTTATTTGGTTGGAGAAAGGTTTTTTAGAACTGCATTTAGAATTATTAATAAAGAACCCTTAGATAATCAAGAAAAAACAAAAAAACAAAATAACATTAATTTCTTGTAATTTTGCTGATATTGATCAGTAAATAATGAAATTAAAATAATTTAATCTTCACACATAATCAGACAAAGCAGACACAGACAAGCTAAACACTTAGCTTGTATTTCCCATGCAATACAAAATAGCTTATTTCTTCTTTTAAGGTATTAGAATTCAGCTGGAAAACCAGTGGCTCTATTGTTTCACAGAAGCACTACTCCCACCAGTTACCACATCAAAATTAGCCCTGAAGAGAAGGAATAACAGCAGACATGAAGCACTTTCCATACAAATAAAAAATGTCAAACTTTTAATTTATGCCTTTGTCTAAGATTTCAATGGGTTTATGGGATAATTAATGATCTGTTTTATTTTGCAGTTCTCTTTTGTAATGTGAATGCAATGCCACTAAAGTGGCTAGGTGGAGGTGAGTGAGAAATTCATCTGACATTAGAAACACTTCATATTATTATCCCTAAATAATCCATAGTAAGAAGTACACTCTTAAATCAGGTTCTTTGAATCAATATTCCATAGCTATCTTCTTTCCATTAGCTGTTTATGGAATGAGGTTCCTAATTTAAAAGTAGTGAGTAAGCCAGTTGAGGTCTTCTGTTGCAGCAAACAAACATCAATGAACCTTATAATTTGGAAAATCTCAGTATTTTAACCTCTGTTTCATACAAAATTAAATTTCTACTGTCACTGCCTGAACTTCACCTTTAGTACAAATACATTAAACAAAAGATGATAGAAAAACCCCTAAAATCACCTTCTTAATATAAAGAAATAAATGTTTTCTTTCCAATGATTCATGTCTGCACTGGACAATATTTTTTGGCTACCGTAGATGTTTAAAAGGTGTGAAAATGATTCTGCTTATTGATTTCCCTTCATAGTTAGCAGATAAATCAATAGGATGTGAAGATGAGGCTCCATTAAAATGATTTCTGGTGACATCACTTTTGCCTGAAAGTTTCCACAATAATGACCCTTGAGTTTCTATGCAAGAGGTCGTTCAAACAAAGGAACGCAGTAAAATCACGTCCCTTGTGGGTTTAAGATATAATTTCTTCTTTTGGAATACTTTTATGTCTTAGTTAATATTTCTGCTGTGATGTAGGTACAATTTGCTCAGATAAAAACAGAAAGCAGAAGAAAGGAAAAAAAAACCCCACCAGGTTCATTATTTCATTGTGCATGTTAAATAACCCTGGTTGACCTTACCTCTCAAACATATATGACTGCTATAGTCTAATACAGGAAAACTCATAATATGTCTGTCAGAACGGCTATATATATACAGAGTGGTATAGAGATGCCAAAGATGTATCATCCTTTGTGAAATTATTGAGGAAGCTGCAATGATTACTGTAGAAGAGTACCTAATGGTAAAACTTTTGCAAGCTTTGTTCCCTGAAAGATTCTTAACCAGAAAGATCACTGAAAAGGGTCTGGTCACCAGATTGCACACAATCCACAAGCTGATATTTTTGTGGTTAACACCACTTTACTATTGTCCTGATTGCCATAAGAAGTACCTCCTCAGGTATGAAGATACCTTACTGCAAGGCACTGTAGAAAGAGCAAAAGGAGGGTCCACAAAAACAACTTTCTACAACCTGTGTGTGACACAAGAGTTGACAGAGGTACTGGAAGGGTGTAGATGGATGCTACTCAGCCAAATAAAAATATAATGTGACCTTGTTAAAATTTGAAAACTGACATGAGAGAGTTATGGTGTGAGATGGCTTTGCATTGTCTATTGACCTTTTTAGTCACCAGTGGATGATACCACTGTTCCTTGCAAGACATCTATCAAGGCTTGGGATTGAAGAACCATGCTTAACTGAGTTTAAGTTGACCTCAGGTGCCTACACATCCTTAAGCCACCAGACAAACTGGTAGAAATTTTCTTTTTTAACAGAAGAGAGGCAAATGGAATTGAGATGTAGATGAGGTAATCATGGAGTCAAAGATGGTTTTGTTTGTGGAATTAAAAAGAGATTCCTGTGGAGAAAGGATGAGTGAATAAATAGTTTGGAGGAGAACTAGGAGAAAATTGAATCATCAGGGAAGGGCAATATTTCAAGAAAAAGAGAATGGTGGCAGTATTGAAAGCAGCTGTCAGGTCGCAGAGATGAAGACAGAGTACAGGTTCTGGGACTTGACTAAGAATAGGCCATTAAAAATTTTGGCATGAATGCTTTGAACTGATCAAGTGCAAAGTATGTAAGGCAGAGCTAATAGGTCTGAGCACGGAATCGAGGGAATTGAAAGCAACACGGTAAATAAGAATAAAGATAAATGAGAACAGGAAGGTAAGGTGGTCTCTATAGAAGCAAATGGGCTAAAGTGTGAGATTGATTGTTTTTAATAGGAAATACCAGAGCAGGATTGTATAACAAAGATGGGAAAAATAAAAAACTGCAATATATGGGAAACTCAGGACAAAAGTAACATGACAGTGAATGAAAGAATGGTCAGCAGATGTGATGAGATGCAATAAAGTGCAGAGGTTGGATGGCATTTTTCAATCAATGTCAATAGGGAAGAAAGGAGAAATGAAAAATAAGCAAGATAGGAATAAGTTTATGTTACATGTTTGATAATTTTATCTTCAAAAAAGCTGTTAAGGACTTGTGAAGACAGAGCAGGCAGGTTGCAGAAGAATGGCAGAGATTTAAGTGTGTCTTGTGATGAAAACATGATAAAATCAGCTATGAGAGGGATGGGAGCAATCAAGGATTCATTGATGCTGGTAGACTATCGATAACACAAAGCCCAAGTGACAGGATCTGGTAGACTATAGAAAGTGCATCGGGATTGTAGAGGGGAAATTCAGAAACCAAATGGTCTGGGAGAGCAGGACATGATAGAGATCAACTGATTAAATTCTCTCTATGATAAGAGAAAAACAGCACGAAGATCTAGAGTCAGTGGAGACACCATCCAGTAGAAGGATTTGGGGAAATTGCCCCCAGTTGCTTCCAGGATGACCATGACCACAGTGCCTGTGGAAACCAGAGGGAGTTTTGGGCTTCGGTCGTTTGGCAAGCTCAAAGATCTCAGCAGGTCCTCTCTGATCATCCTCAGATGCCTAAATGCCTTTTTTGTGCTGATCTTCTCCACACATGTGAATTTTACCCAGACAGAAACAATGCAACTGCTCTGGGTACTTTGATCTTTTTTCCTCCTTCTAATGGGAGAAATCATCATGTGACATTTATACAGCACTAAGAAAAGGTAGAAACAAATGTAAACAGCCTCAAAGCATCTGGGTCATCTAATGACTAGAACTTCATTTGACCTCTGGGTTGTTACAAGACACAAAAGTGCAGTTTCTGTCAAATATGAGGGACTATTTTGAATGGCAACTTGTTCTATTTTTCCAACCATGCAATTCACACCTAAGTATTCAAGAAAATTATCATCAAAATATTGCATGTAGATTTGTGATAAGCAGAAGTAAAAATATTTAAAATACTAAATGCAGAAGCTACACACAACAAAAAGATTGTAAGGTATCTGGTTTTGCTTTTGTTCTGTAGTATGTACCTTACAGAGAAAGTTTTAAGGGGTAGCTTCGTTAGAAAGTATTATCCCAAGAAACCAGGGCCATCTCCTTCAGGGACAAAGGTATTAAAAAACCAATCAGTGGAAGTCTTTTTAATATAACATGCAGTCTACATGATTTTCCCTGGAAGAAGGGCAATATTGCTTTGAAAGAGAGCGATCACCATCTCCTAGTTGGCACTTTGCTGTGCTGTCAGTGCCCTCCTATGGTAGAGCACTCCTTTCAGATTTTAGCAATGCAGAACTTCCTGGACAGGAAGAATCTCACCAGCTGTGTACAAGAGCAGCCATTCTTGTATTGCCCATCACCATGGGATATCGTGTGGTGCCTCTGGAAACACTGCCCTATCAATATGTAAGAAACTCAGATCCATATGCTAATCAAGAAAACACGTGTAATGTAACCGTCTTTCCCTGCAGGGTTCTTCCTAGTATGCAGCACTGTGCGACTGACTGGTTGAACTAGTCACAAGGTTTTCTCGCTTGTTCGCTTTTATTTTTCCCTCCTGCCTCTGAAGCAGCTGGTATTGTTTAATCTAGCCTGGTAAATCCTATGCCCTTTATTTCATGAGAGATCTAGTCTTACTCTGGGATCACACATTATGTGAAAAGCTTATCCAAACATGTGATATTACTTCATACTCTTTGGTTGGCCTGCTGCACCAGGGCTGAACCAGTGGCTCAGAGGTTATTCACTATCTTCATCCCTTCTGGATAACGTGTAAAAATAGCCACTAGATGAAGCAGACAGCCACTGAAGAGATCCATATATATTGAGAGGATCTATATTTTTAAAGCAGAAAGGTACATCTTGCAATAGAAGCCTCTGTCCTATAAACTAAGGATAGAACCCTTCCTCTGTGTACCAAACTCCACGGCGACCATTGAATTTCCAACATCTCATCCAATATTTTGCTGATGCCAGCCTTCCTGTGAGATCTCTGCTCAGTGGGTTGCATTTCTTCCTATCCAGACCCATGTGATACCAGATCTTACTCTGCCTACGCAACTGCTATGGAGTGCAGTCTATCACATCCTTCTCTGGACCAGTTAGAAACAGATATCCCTGGTCTGGAGGTTTGCCACAGTCTGGGGAAAAAAGGCAAACCCAGAACAGCAGAACAAATTAATGAGCTCTTTAAATCCTCTCCTGACAAGCTAAATTCTACAGTAGAGGTCTGTGAAGGTGCTGTCTCCCTCCTAAATTCCCAAGCTGCAGAGTAGCCAGTGACCTTCACCAGCATTTTCCTATTGTTGTGATATTTTTGGGGTGCACAATGTTGAACATAGCCTGCAGATCCTTGTTGGATCATGCCTTCAGCTCTTAGAGAGATGCCTGCCCAGTTCTGGGTCCTCAAATAACGCTACGTGATCAAGTAGAGTTGAGTTAACAAAGATTTGTGATGGGACGAGGCCGTTAATCTAGCATTTTGGCTTCCTCTGCAGTGACTTAGGCTGCAAATGGTGTTGCCATCTGTTTTCCTCTCTGTTCTCATCCAGGCTACGAGATGTGCCCTTGAGAGATGGAAAAAAAAAAAAAAAAAAGGAAAGAATAAAAAGGATCAGCTTGATTTCAGGCTGCAGCTTGAAGTTTGTGCCAGTCAGTGGCAGAACGCTTTATTTGTAGGCAGCCATGGGGTGTTAAGACAAATGGCTGTTCTGCTATGGAATATATTTTCCAAGAAAAATGTTGGGATTTAGCCACAAGACTCTCATAGGCATAATGGGAATTAATCTGGGGGTTTTAAATGGTCTCCTTGCCTTCTTAGAAACACGTTTCCTCCACTGACAGAAACATATTTGCACTCTTTCCATTTGATTGAGGGAGCTCTGAGACTATTTTTGGCACTTTTTTTTTTAGTGTTGAAAATTCCATTACAAGATCGTGTAGAACTCTATTTTTTTTCCCCTCAACAATGTTATAGCTTTTTATGACCAGTTTAATTGCACACTTACATAAGACACAAACAGAAGTGTCTTGGGAAGAGCCTTCCTGGAAACCAAGTTCTCCACCTTCTTTGTCTAAACTGGCATGTGTGAAATGCATCAAGATTAAGGGGAAATAACAACTAAAATACCTCACAAAACTTTTTGAACAAAGTTGAAATAAAGCATCTGAACCAAATAACGTGTTGTAAACTAAGATAACTTTGTAGCTCAACTATCAGACTAACCAAACTCCTAAGATCAGACTAATCGTAGGAGTCTGTGGTGAATTGATTTCAAAAGCAAATACTAGCTGAGGGAGTAGATATAAACACAGATGAGACAAAAAGGAGGAAAAGAGAAAATAATAAAGGAAAAGGGAAAATAAAATCTTTGAGGACATATACAAATTTGTCCTCTAAAGACTTTCATTATTATTTAATGTCACTGCACTTCATATGTGATTATGAGCTGTTTTTAAAGATATAAGATACCACTTTCCTTTTCCTTTTCTGTGGTAAAGGCAGGAAATGAAGTGGTATTTATTCCAACATCTAATTACAACATGAGCTTTATATAAAGCTTGGAAGGAGGTGATTTTTTTCCTGCTCGACATTTTTGAGATTTTACTGCCCTCTGATATGCATAAAGGTAAAAAGGTGATTCTCTTTGTGTGTGTACAGAAACTGACCTTTGTTTAGCCAATTGGGCCCTATCGAGTAACCAATATCCTGGTGATCCCCAGGTAGCGATTTACCAGAATCCTTTCCCTGAGTGCTTTGAACCAGGACCTTGAATATCAGTCTTTTGAACCTAATGTGAGTTACAATGAATGGATGTTTCCCAAACCTTAAACACCTCTAATTTTGCAAGATACTAATGTCAAAAGGTAATTCAAAGTTAATCTACATTAGGCTTTGGGTGTACAAGATGGGAGCTCCCACATTACTCCATGTCTCCTGCTTTTGCCTCTCATATTAACTTTTAATTTTCTAAAAACCTTAAGCATGGTGTTTTCAGCACAGCACTACAACAACAAGGTATCTTCGCCTGGAAGGAAATATTATAAACCAAACTTTCATTTGGTGCAAATTTTTCTAGACTTCGGAGGTATGATTGTTGTACATTCCTGAATCAACATAATTGGCTCAGCACTACCAAAAAATAACATATAGCGGAAGAAGATTTAAGTTAATAGGTTGCTATAGTATGTACTAATCCTCACTTTTTGAAATAATTGAGCAACAGTCAATGCAAAATCCAACCGAGGAGGAAAAAGTTTCTTCTTTTACATGTGGACATTGAGGTACCACTGACATAAGCACAGTTTTAAGCACACAGCTGTTCTAAACTGACCCATCAAACTAAACTACTGCCGATTATTGAATTCCAGGCAACCACAAAAGCACATAATGAATTTGTTTTCTGTAAGTGATATGGACATGATGATCAGAACCACTTTCTTAAAGTTTTAAATATTTTCATGATCTTGGGCTTAAAGTTCTTCTAAGTGGAAGGAGCTGGGGTTAAATCTTTGCAGCCTTCAGGTACACTGCATAATGACATTTTAAAGCATAAGACAAATGCACATATTTTTTTAGAAAAGACCTGAGAAAGAGGAAGAAGGTATGGCTAAATGCTGGGGAAGGTAGTCATTCAAGTTCAGTAGTAGTTTTCAGAAAATCTGAGGTTCTGTTCAAATGAGAAAAACAGATAGAATACAAGTGCTGGCAAGCTGAATATAAGAGAAACAGTAAGATGGACCAAAAGGAGCTGTGCTTCAAAAGTGTTTACCTGTAGTTTTTTTATACACTTGATACATTGTTCCTCAAACACATTAGGAGTAAAAAGCCTTTCAGAAGGTCTCTAGAGTGGGTAGATAATCAGGGCATAAAAGGAGCACTCAGAGAAAAAAGGGCCAACCAGAAAACTAAATTAATTTTCTGCCTTTGCATTCATTGTGGAAGAGCTTGGGGAGGTTCCCACTCTGGAACCCTTCATTACTGGGTATTCACTGAAGGTCTGAATCAAATTGAAGTGTCAATAAATGTTACAGAACAAACAACAAAATTGAACAGGAACAAATTGCATCAATCAGCATTTACCTAAGAATTCAAAAGGAGTTCAAGGACCAAAAAAGTGAACAATGGTCAGTGGTATATGAAGTATCACTTAAAACCACTTTTATACCTGAGAACAAGAAAGCAGCAGATACAGTAAAGATGACAAATTTTCAAGAAATATGCTATGGAAGATCTAGGGAGCTACAAGCCATAAAATGTAACATAAAACCAGCAAATCAGGAGTCAGTCTACTTTTTGAAAAGAAAGTCCTTAATGTATGTGACAACTTTTGCTGAAAATACAGTTATAAGTTTGTCAGAACAAAAGATTGTGACTGCAAAGGTTGGCATAAGGATACTACAAAACTGCATCTGGGCAAGAAAATGGATAAACATAATTCAATCTAGGTAAATGTTACATAACACACAGGTAAAAAAAAGGTTATTTTGCATACAAAATGGGAGGGTCTGTGTTGAACTGTTATAGCTGAGGAGTGAGATCTTGGGGTTACAATGTGTAGTTCAGCTACTTTCTGTAGCTCAGAAAGAGTGAAAAAAGAAAATTACATTCTAGAAGTTATTGGAGAAGGAATAGAGAATAAATAGCAAACATTTATGCTCCTGCGTAAATCCATATCACGCAGTTCTCATCCTCCTCTATAAAAAGGCTAAAAGAAGGGCAACAAAGATGAAAAGGAATATTGAATACTTTCCTTACTTTGACTGAGTAGACAAGGACTAGAGACAAGACAGCTGAAGGAGAATTTGATAGAAGTCTGTAAAATCATGCCTGGCGAGGGCAAAAAGAGATTGATTATCCAGTGTCTCTTCCATTACAAGAACCAGGAGGCATCAAATGCAATTAGCTGTGAGCAGATTAAAAAAAAAAAAAAAAACAAACCAAAATCCCAAAGAAAAGCAGCTTCCCTTACATCTCATGTGTTCAAGCTGCAGAGCTCCTTGATGCAGTACAGTGTCAATGCTAAAAGTTATAGGAACCAAAGGGAAATGAGTTTATGGGTAAGAAATACATCAAGGTGTGTTAAATAGATACTACCACCTCTGTCTCAGGAGGTACCCGAAACACAAGCTTTTATAGGCTATCTTGGGGGAATAGCCTATTCTTAAAGAAAATCTTTCTTATACTGTAGACTTCTTGTCCTGTTAGAAAAAAATATGTATTTTGACAGATTTTTAGTGTGGCATAATATAACTTTTTTTTTATCTTACAATTTTCATCCTTACTTTCAAATGTTAAAGGTAATAACAAATCAACATTTCTATTTCTTTCAGAGGCCAGTTAATGAAAATTTTGACTGCCCACTTTACAAGGAAAGTTGCTCAGATCTGCTTGTTATTAAAGCTGGAGGGAGTGAGAGAAGAGTGTAAACAATATAAAAAGAAGTTTGAAAACACATTATTGTGTTTGAAAACACATTATTTTAATTTCAAAAAGATAGCAAGGCAAATTATTATGTCATTGTTTAAACTAAAATTTTAATTAAAATCATATTTTAAAACAAAGATATAGAGAACAGGATCATCCAAGAAACCACATAAATAGAACTGAATAAAAAAAATCTGTAATGCTGATGGACACACGAAAAAGAAACATTTTGGAAATCTATTTCACACCATTAATTTCTGCAATATATTTCTCCACTTAGAACACTTCATCTGTGCAAGCACACATACAGAGTAGTGAACAGCATGTTATTAGTAACCTGAAATTCCAGGGGTCTAATCTGCACACTCCTACATCCCTGAAAACTGCTGGTTTCCTCTTGCTCACAGCAGCTGCTGCAGAGCAGTGGGGTCAGGCTGACGTGAATACAGCAGGGTCTGACTGGTAGGTGAAGCTGATGGGCAGAAATTGAAGTCACTGGAGTCAACACACATTCTATGACAGCTGTTGGTAGGAGATGGTAAGGACCACACTGTCAAATACAATCTCATACTATCTCCAGAAAGAAGGATTTCAAAGCAAATTTGAGTTTGGGGTTGGTTTGGGGTTTTTTTGAGTGTCCATCCCTTTTCAGTTACACAACTGAATAACTAAAAAATCCACACAATACCTTGTATGGTACCAAATTGTCATAATGTGTGCTCATATAAACTCATGCTGTCTGCTTGCCCAAGAACGATTGATCTTTGCCTACTTTATTAAAACTTGTTGTATACAAGAAGGCTGTTATCATATCCTGTCTCCAGCTTTCTTTTTCTAAGCTTAATATTACAAGTCCTTCAGCCTTTACTCATAGCTTGTATTTTCTAAATAAACCCTATGCCCCACAATTTGAATTTAACCAATTCTTTCTCAACAGTTTGAATCCAATTCAAAACTAACCCATTCTAATAAGTTTTGCAAGCTTCTGAATAGAAAAACTGTCTTCAAGTATTTCAGGAACTCCCAACATATTCCAGAATCCACTGTGTTTCTTTCACAACAGCTAAGTAACTAAAGTTATCCTCTATTATTATCAGATTGTCTCCTTTGAGTGACTTTCTTAGGGGGCTGCAAAGCTTTGATCAATCCATTGCCATCCAGTAAAAGATGTTTCCTTTCACTGGCATCATTCATAAGAAAGCATTAAGGTTCCTAGATACCTTAGGAGTATTATCCATACACATCATTCAGGAAATCTGATCGTTTAGCATGAGTGGTGGTAGGGATTGTTTCCAATTTGCCTTCAGCAGTGAAAAACATAAAGTCAGGACTATCTGTTTCTACATAGCGAAAGCTACAAAGCTACGCAGAATGTATATGGTGCACAATACACACAAAGAATGAAAGCCTTTCTCCAATTTTAATGAACAAAGCACTCTAAATAGTCAAGAGTCCAAAGGCACCAATGTGCTGTTAGGCTCTGGAACAACTTCAATAACGTAAGAGTTAAGTAAATTATTTAATGGCTTCCTTTGCTATAAAGGAAACATAATCGCAGCTCCGCTGGGTAACACATCGAACAGTCATGATCAAAAGCTTTCTTTCTGCTTTGTCTACTGTACCATCTGCTTATTCCTTCCAGAACTTCACTCTGGCAAGTGACCCACTTGTTGCAATACAGCTTGGCAGATAAGTGACATTACAACGTACTTTGTTTATGTGTGTCTCTGCATGCTTGAATGTATAAATATTCATAAAGTTACTTTTTAATGAAATTAAATATACAGCAACACAGCACTTGTCTCTGCTGTGGTGAATCTGTAGTGAAATGGGTTTCTTGCATTTACTGGTAGGAAAAAACAAACCAAAATATGAATAACATTTTTAACTTGGAGTTACAGACCAGGTCTTGGTAGATTTTCTAAGACTCCAGGGCTATGCTTGGGAAATTTTGGTTCTAGTATAACGAACAGATCAAAATTCACAGTTCAGGAAAATTAGCGGTGAGGGAGCCACATATGCTACTAAGTAACAAACCAAAAAATTGTAAGCTAGAGGTAAATTCAGTATACAACAAACTTGCCTTGGAGAACAAGTGCCTATTTGGAGGGTGGGCTACTGAGCATAAAGATCTGATGACCTTTGTCAGCGGACACCTGGAGAGATGATGACATCTTAGTTTCTAAATTATTATAAATTCTTGACTATCATTTATTTATATCAACCTTGTCAGACAATAATAAATGGAAAAGCAATACAATTAGTTAATAAATTGTATTTTCTAAACAAGCTTCTTAAAATGGCAACCTCTTCAACCACTGGGAACTTGTTCACATTTTTGTCGTCACCAGGTACCAAGGAAGGCTTTAATAAATATATCAACCTGCCGTTGATATTTCTCTAAAATACTTTGCTAGCCACCCTGAATATCATGGGTCAGTATCCTTACACGCATGAAGTACAAGGAAGGCTTCAGGTCTCTTTGATTATGATGTGACAACACAGATAATCTGTTTAAATTCTGCAAAGCAATGTTTGCAAAGTGTACTTGAATTTTGAACAGCTGTTTGGTTTGACCATGATTGTGCTCCTTTTTATTCTCTATTCATTACTATTCTTATGGGTGTTTGTGGTCTGGGGGCGTGTTCACAGGAATATTTGAACAGCTATGTAGCATAAACCTTTTCAAGTAAAAAATAGTGCTTTGTGCTATGTTATTTTTCAGTCTATTTTGTTTATTTCTGTTAGCCTTTGTTCTTCTATTTAAGTTTCAATAACACCATGTCAAAAGCAGACTTTACTACATGTTATTGGTGTCAGGTTCATATGAATAATACCTTGTGAACATTCAAAGTGAACAATATTCAGGCAGATTTCTCATTAGAAATTGTTAGCTCCAAGTGTTTAGCAAATGTTTGCAAAATATTGCACTGGGTCACAATGAGATGAGTTAGGCCGTGTGCCGTAAGTACATCCACAAGACAGCTGCTTTCCTTATGAAAGCCATAAACCTTGTTGGATGGATACATGGCTACATGGCTACATGAAATTCCTTTCCTGTGGCTAGATTTCTGGGTACCTCTCTGAGCAAAGTGGGCTCTGGCAGGGCACTTTCTGTCCCTGGCTATAATGAAACTGTAAGAAGGAAGAGCAGGATTACCCTCATTCATTTAGGAAAATAATATGTTCCTTTGGATGACAATGAAGGTGCTCATTACTATAACCCCTCTGTAATAATAGGACAATAATAGGATACACAGGCAAATAATTTATGTCCACTGTGGAGTGATAACTTAAGCAATAGAACCCAAAATACTAACGCTGGAAACCCTGACTTGGCAACAGAAACCTTTATGATTCATCATTTACATGACAACGATTCATGTAAGCTAATTCACTGACCACAACGAAGGAAAATAAATAGTGTATTGTTTCTTCATTAACAGCTTAACAGAAGCTCAGAATGTAAGTGAATATGGTCTGTTTGAACAAAAATTTCTGAAAGAGAGGTGAATTGCTGTGGATTAAATGCCAGAATTGCTTAGTTTTTCTCTGATATTCCTTCTAATGTGTCTAAATATTTCAGAGGATAATGTAGCATCAGATATTCATAATCATACATAGGAATTTATTTAAGTGTTCAGGAAATTGGAACCTACCATTTTAGGTTGTTGTGAGCAGCTAACATGTTATTGCAATTCATTCAAGAACTATTCGGCTTTGGCAGAATGCAATGTTTTTCCTCATTTAAGCATAATGTTCAATGTTCAAATTATCTGATGGAAAGTTAGTAAAAAATAAGTGAGCAGTGCCAAGAAGTGCATCGGCTCTCTTATACAAGGTCTTAATTTGAGAACCATGATATAATTCCACTAATTCTATATTTTATGGTATATTAGGTGTTCAAACTCTGAAATGTAACTCAAACACAATGTTTGAGGTCTTTTAGGCTGACTGACCAGAACACAGGTCTCTGTGATTTACTCTTATCATCAGCAGCTGCATATCTATAGAGATAAATTACCATTTTCATGTTGTTTTTTTTAAAATGATACGTCTATGCTTTGAAATAATAAATTGGTGTGAAACTTTGGACTGCTCATCAACTAAAAATGTGGCAGGATTGATAGTTACATTTTTATACCATTCTGCTAAGAACCACGTTTCATCTGGTTTAAGGAATGTAGTTTTTATGGAGTCCATTATCTACCACTCACCACCTACAAAATCCAGCTATGTTACATGGAATTTCTAGCAGCACTTTTTCAATGGCCATACCAAGAAGTATGAAGTTTCTTGGGCTGCTTTCTATGGGAAACCTTGAAGACCCACCACGTGCAAAGTATTCTGAATCACAGAAGAAAAATGAAGCAAAACAAAACGCTTGACGTGACATGCCCTAAACTAGAAGATGGGAAGAGTTCAATAGCTCTGATCAGATCGGATCTGTGATCAGATTGTGAGATGACCAAAAGAACATACCTAGGTACTTCTTTAAGGTGACAAGCATGTGTGGGATTTTCCCAGAGTACTCCTTCAGGTACCTCTGAAGCTTCCTCAACTGAAAGTAATTTGGTTGTATTTAACAATAAATGTTTCATTCCACCATGAACCTGTCCAGTCTCCTCCTGAAGTCATGTAAACATTCAGCCTCCATGATGTTCTTCATCTTGGAGATCCAGGGTGTCACACTGTTAGGCATCTGGAAATGCTTATAGATAGGGTCTTAATATAGTAGACTGCAGTACCACGTGGAGAAACTTAAACTTGCTCTGAATGAGAAAGATAAGATGTCCATACAGCACAGCCAAATTACGATGACCTTCAACTGAGCACAATATATCAGCTATATTTGGAGTTAATCTAGGTATCATTCGGCATTTGGGTCAAATGAGATACTCATTTCTGCTTTCTTTAGGTAAATAAGAGAAAAAAATATGTGGATTAATCCCATTTGGACAATGTTAAAAATCTTTAGATATGAAAGAGACCACACTGAATTCCCTCCTGGTAGACATGGCAAAACACCATGGAAGTTAATGGAACTCCATCAGTTTACAACAAAAGAGAAAGTGGCCATTGTTCCTGTGGACTTTCTACAAGCAACACACAGCTTCTTACTTATTCCAGTTGTAATTAAGTCACTCAAGAAATGGTTATCAGTTACCAGCAACCCACTACCAGATTCTTGGTTTTATCCTATGCAATAGGTTGAGTGACTTGATGGATATATTCTCTGTTCAAGATGTAAATATACTTTTCTGGCTATTTTTTTCCCATCTTCTGTTGCCTATGAAGTTTTTAGTGCAACTTTCTGGAGCTCTGTTGAAGTTTGGAATATTACAAAATCAAGAGGAAACAGAACAGTGAGTAAGAAAGTGAAAAACAACTGGAGTTTGTCAGACGTCTTGGCACCCAGTCACCTGATACTACTAATATTTTATTTATGATGTTTCTATTTTAGAAGTGAGAGGGAATTAGTCATAAAACCTTTAAGAACTTTCTCAGGCAGCTCTGTACAAGATTGATTTTGATGATGCAATAGAGAAAATACTGACACACATTGCTAAGAAAATGTGCTCCATTTCAAAGGTGAAGTCATTTGCACTTGTTGAGAAATCATAAACCTATCTCCTTCTTTTGCTGACATATTATGCTATTACAATTGGCTAAAACTAGTCTGCTAATTCTCCAGAAGAAATGCATCAGCGCTACCTAAAAGGGGAGACTGTTTCTTTTATTTATTCCCTAATTGATGTAGTCTTTCTAAAGCCAGTTTCCACTCATATTTTTCACACATTCAAATATCATTTTTTTACATGTAATTTTTTTTTCCTTTTAATGGCCTGCTTGCTAAAAAAAGTCTCAAGTTTTGCTTTTAGAAGTATCTGAACAGCAGATAATGAGGTGAATATTAATTAGTTTTATTGCAAAGAAAATTGCATTGCCAATCATTGTTACTGACTAATGGGTAATGACGTGAAATTACAGTAAGATAAATGATTATTCTTGCTAACTAGCAAATATTCCACTCTGCAATGCATTATTTTCTAAAACAGACAAAGTGTAAATGCAAAAAAAAAGGCTGCATCATCTGAAGAACTTCATTTCACAAGCTGTCAAGAAAGACGAAGATGAGAAATAATTAAAAGTAAATGAATAATTGGAGACACTGCTTGGAGAACACGATATTGCTATTTCTTGCTGTTTCTGGGTTTTATTCAGTTTTGCCCTCCTTATTATCTTTTTCTTACTCAGGAGTGCAGATGTGGAAAATACATAACTTCATACCTGACCTGAAGATTATGAAGTCCTTTTAAACATAGAAGGATAGGATAGGAAAGGCATTTAGACATGCGCTGCAGCTGCTTCTCCAAAAAAGTAAAAGGGAGAGGGAGACAATACCAGCATCAGGCTTAAACAAGGCAATAAAAAGCCTTAGGAATGTCAGCTCTAATTGTTGTCATTGGCCATCTTAATAAGAACTTGAGTGTGACCAATAAGCACCACTCCCATCACATCAAGCAGAACTTTCTGTGTCAAAGCCTCTACAAGATGTCTTTGGTGTTGCAGTACAAACTAAGAAAATGAATAAATATATCACTTAGAGATACGTAGCCTGCAGGTGTGTAGCTGCAAATGTTTGGGAGTGCTGAGTTTTATGAAATAAAGCAACCAGCCAAAGCAAATGGCAGATACCTGAATAGAATGTGGTTTCCAATAGATAGTTCATTATGTAAGGTATAAAGAAGTCTTTCAAGCTATGTAAAGGAAAACTGTTACTTGCCTTCATTGACTTGAGATGATGGACAGTCAAGGCTGGATTTAGTGGTCTGTATGTGGGCACTGTACTGGAAAAGTAAACCATCTGCCATGGCGGGAGTGACATGTGATGTATAGGAGCTCTATATCCTCCTTGAATGGCAAGTGAAGACCAGGCAAGACACCCTGCAGAACCATAAATGGACTATTTTCAAACACTAAATCTTGCCCTTCGCCTCCACTGCACAGTGCTCAAACTGTTAAGTTTGATGTCAAACCGGTGTTCAGACTGCCCTGAAGTAACGAAACCCACCTGACAAATCCTACTTCAAGTCCATCAACACGGCAAGGCAAGGCTAAGCATGTCAGATCGGAGGACAAGGTGCGATTTACAGACAGGGCCTATCATGAGAATTATAATCTCAGCCAGTTTAAAGGAATTTAACATGTAACGTCTAATGTTCCACTTGAATTTGCAGGACTCCTAGCACTGAAATACCAATTCAGAAGAGGTTGTGTAGCAAAACGTTTTTTTTTTTTAAAAGGGGGTGTCTTTTTGTGTGGGAGCCAGGAAGGCTTACAATGGAAAACCTTGTAGGACGATAGAATACTTCTTCTCATGCTAATAGATACAGCATTATATAAAAAGCTTCTAAGGAGCAGTTTATAA
This sequence comes from Pluvialis apricaria, assembly GCA_017639485.1. Lineage (NCBI taxonomy): Eukaryota > Metazoa > Chordata > Aves > Charadriiformes > Charadriidae > Pluvialis > Pluvialis apricaria. The sequence goes on along the minus strand of CM030011.1, from coordinate 72,459,296 downwards.
AACAGCTACCCGAAATAAATATTTTGAGCCAGCGAATAGATAGTCTATCTGAACCAAGCTTGCATGTGACAAGCAAAGCCACCCACATAGTGAAGAGAAGAAATATTTTTAAATTCTTATCTTTCAGTCAAAATAAGACGCTGCTGCTTTCAAGAGACAGCAGGACGCCTGCTTAGAAAGTGGGGCAGCCCTGGAAGTACCTGAGTTTTCTAGCAGAGAGAAGAATCATCTTTACTGAAATGTGCCCCTGCTCCCTACCAGTCTTCCATAGCGGCAGCGTGGTCATTTTTACCCCATTTGGCACCTGGGTTTTGCTCAGCGCTTGCTGTGGCTGTGAGAAAAGTAGTGTCCCTTCCAACTCTATCCATTCTATGATTCTAAGGAAACAGGGTTTTAGAAGGCAGCTGCAAATGAATAAGCATGCACTTAACTCACAGCACGATTTATGAGAAATTTTGGTCTATAGTGCAGCTGTCATCCACAGTCAACAGGAGATTTCCCCAGGGCAAAGGAGAAAATAAAGCCTAAACCTACAGGTCTCCTCTGAGGCCTATGAAGGCTATATCGTCCTTTTCTCCAGAAGTCTTCAAAGAGCAAGGGATTTTGCAAGCACGGCATAATTTAAACAGTATATGACATTTTCTTAATGCCATTCCCATAGACCTGAGACTGCAGTAACAGTCTCTGTGTTTCCAGTCCCACTGTGTCAGAAGAGGCTGATCTAGATAGCGTACACAGCACAATATGTTTGCCATTTCAGTCCTTGTCACACGGCAGCCTTGTCCAGCCTCGGTTTCTATCAGTCCTTTTCAAGTTCACTCACACAATACATTCTCCTCGATGTTTTTTCTGCAGTCCTCCTTTCCTTCATTGTCACACTTTGTTTCTGAGCTCCCACAGTGTTTCAGGTCTAACCATTATTTTTGGCTGCCAGCAAAGGCCATTAAAGAAAAAAAAAAACAACCCGCAACCCTTTTCCTAACAACACTGCACAACATCAACAAGAGAGGAGCTGAAAGGAATGTGTTTCTTTTTCCATAGGCAGGCTTTCTTATTGTGCCCTGTATGCCCATCCCCTACTGAGACTCTAACTATTGCAGGATGAACCAGATCATAATTGTGTTCAAATTGAACAATGCTACCTATAGAATTATTTTTTTGACATAAAATCTTTCTTTCCTCTGTGACTGCTAGGAGCTCCTCTGCTCCTAAAAAGACAAGGAAAACGCACAACAAAAAACAGTAACAGAGATGAGCCAATTTCCTGCAGAAGAGTTGAGCTTCTGGAGACTCATTTACACAAACCAACATGATGCTGTGGTGGTGGGACCTTCCAGGTCCCAGGAAATATGGATCTGCAACAGTCAGCTACAGATTCTGTATGTGTGGAAAAGGAATACAAACCAAACTGCTGTGGTACAAAGGGTTTACCAGCAGGAGTTTGAGGTGGATACGTTTCAGCACAACAGCCAACAGCGCTTTTGGCAGGGAAGCCATTAGCAGTGCACTGAATGTGTCACATTTTTCATAACCCTGGTGCTTCCCAGAAGAAATGCATCTTTTTTTTAAAGTCTATTTGTTAAAACCTACATTTCAGTTCAGTCTCCTAATGAAAACTTGTTTTGTTTAATGCTGTCCCTTAACCAAACTACTGTCGTCCAGGCCCTGAGCATACAGCACATTGCATAGGAGCTGATTACTGCCAGTGTTCTCAAGAGGCAGTGGGTCTCAGGACGTCAAATTGCAGTACTGGGGTTTAAAACAGCTGCTACCGCAACAGTCACAAGCAAATGCATGAGTGCCGTCTGTTTTTCAAGGAGGCTCTGCTTTCCCCCTATTCAATTGTCTTCTCACTCTTTTGCTTTGCTTTTTATGTCAAAGTCGTAGGTAGATTTTACAGTGTTTTTGTTTTGACAGACCTTCTAAAACAACTGATCGTGACGGTAAAGGGTTAGATAAGCTGTCGTCTTCACTACATTACCAAATGTAAAATAGCATCTGTCTACACGAATGACTGAACCTCATCCCATTTCTGAAATAACTTTCTGAGATATAACAGAGAATCTAATTGTTTGCACTGGGTTTTATAACGCTGTGCTTATGATATTGCAGATGCATCATTATTAGCTATTATAGAACAATTACACCACCATAAAAGTATAGTAATTCTCCTTTCTCAGAATAAACCATGGAAGATTTCATTGCATTTACAAATCTGAACCAAAGGGAGGAGGGGATATATGGTTATATCAACATTTAGAGCAGGTGATTGGAAGTTTTCAGTGCAGCCAGACTGTAGATAAATTCCCCTGCTTAGCTCTCACTCTGTAGTCCCAAGGACCCGTTTAATGTATAAGAATATCTCACATTTTTCAACACTCATGCCATTTTACTTTACCGAGAGTACAGTGTGGCCATCCTATACAAATGTAACAAGATGTGCTCTAATGAGAGACAGTACTAGACTGCCAAGAAATTAATTTACAGTGTAAGATTCTTGGTGGGAACAAGGCAGTAAATCCTCATTCAGCTGTATTCAATGGTAGAAGTCTCATTAATTTCATTTGGGCTGTGATTTCATGTGGTGTCTCTTGTCACGTCTTGCATGGCTCAGAACCCAGATGCTGTTCCTCAGCTTCACCATCACTGACAAAATTCACAAATTCTTGCCTATTGTTTATTCTACATACTAAATAATACTACTTACTTATTCTGCATTCAGAACAGTAATGATTCAGAATTTTAATAGCTGTCACTGCCTGGTTTTGTTTATTGGTTGTTTTCTTAGTTTAAGTGACTGTATTACCTCCACTGAAAAATGGATCTCTGCGTCTGCTCATGTATGCCTATGGGTCCTTTCTCCCCTTTCCATAAATTCTTGTGACTTCAACATCCCTGGACTAGACTATGATGGATAAACTCTGCAGTCACTTCTGCTAAGGACTAATGCACATTCCAACCTCTTTCTGACAGATTTCTGAACACAGCATAAATTTGTTTGCTTTGGACTCTTTTCAGGGCAATATTCATTCTGATCTAAATTGGCAATGTTAATTCTGTCATTACCACAGTTTTGATATTTATTAATCTAAGACACGGCACAATCAAGCTTAAGAAGAGGAAACTATTTTTCCAGGGATATCCTTTACCATTAATATATACTCAAGTCCCGGTGTGTGATCTAGCTACCTGATCCAATAGATAAGCTCTCCTTAAAGAACTCTCCCTCTTCCCCTGCCACCCCTCATCCATTCCTCAGATGCAGCATCACTTTTTGGGTTTTCTGGTTGCAGAGAGCCACTTGTCACTGAGCGGGCAGCCGGGGAATTCTTGATAGATTCTTAAATCTGCAAAAAAGATGGTCTTGCACTTTTTGTTAAGACAGTGCCACACCCCAGTCAGCTCTAGTCTGTGCCACCGGTGCATCTGGGACAAGGCTTTCTAATGGGTCTTCCTTTTATTGGCACTAGGCTCTCAGTGCAAACCCAAGCTTGAACAAACTGGTGAGGCAGATTCTGTCTCACATGTGGGACTGGAAAGTCCCCAGGATGGTTTGGGACTATAATCTTGAACTTTTTGCTGCTTTGAGAAGCTGTCTGGGATCCTTACTCATTTGGAAGTAGAATCAGCCAGCTGGGAAACAGCAGGGGATTGAATTGCTCCTGATGTTTTCTGATGATGTCTAAGTTAGAGTAAATTTCATCCTGACCTGAATCAGGTTTGCCATACTGAGGTACTGTCATTTATACTTACAAAGGGAGCAGAACATATTTTTCCCATTTCCTTTGCTTATATACTTAGGAAAACTTTACCTTTAATACAAATTCTGTCATAGAATATGTTTCTATCCACATACGCTCCTGCATTTTGAAAACAGTCATAAAAGACTACTGACTGCCTCTCTTATCCATTTCTTTGTATGTTGCCTGGTGCTTGTAACTGATAAGAACATGCTCTAAGCTCTGGGATTAATTTCCTTCCATTACAACTTTCATTGAGATGCTATGTCTTTATGTTTGCAATTACAATCTGATAGATTTTAAATTAACAGTATCAGAAAGAGCATTAATTTGTCGGTGGATGAGATGTTATTAGGAATAATGTTATAATATTATCAGACATTGTTTTTCTGTGCTCAGTTTTATGAACTAAGCAATTATGAAAATATTTAAATAATGAATGTAATTGCTTATTAAAATCACTATCATGCATAAATATTTATATTCTTAATCAATGTTTTCTCTAAGGTATAGCCATAAATACAAAGAAAACAACATGTGTACTGTACACGCAAAATCATGTATCTAGTTCCTCAGCTGTATAAATCATTGTATAATTGCTCTCAGAGTGAAACCATTCTGCGTGAGCTAAGGATCTGGCTTTTTCAGTCTGCATTGGTTATTTCGGTGTCTTATGTCTTACCTTTTGACTGACCAATGTTAGCTGTCAGAGATGACAGCGATTTTCGGACAGCGGGAACCCAGTGCTGTCTGGCAATCAGGCACCTCTGTGGGTGGCACTCTGGCCTCCTGCAGGTCAAGTCAATTTTCCCTCTTACTTCAGTATGTCTGGATTCTCCATAAAGATAGCAGTCAGCACTTTACACTTGCAGTTATTTTGAAAAGGGTAACCATATATTATTATTTCTTCGGGTTTGTACTGTGACCGCTTTGGAGAAATGCAAAGTATAAAAAGGGGTGAAACTATAAGGGGAGATGATTTTATATGCCTGATTTCATAAACAAGCCATGAAATTCACAAAGAGAACTCTAAAGGAATATCTTTTACATCTACCATCTTCCAGTCCCTCCAAATCCAGTCTGATTGCACATTGTTCTCCAAAAAAGAAGGTGATATTGGAATTGTGCAAGGAGCATGAAGTTTAAAAGTTAAATGTAGCCTACTTCAATTGGAAAATCTGTGATGAGATGGTATCTAATTGCTTTTTAGCTCTGAAATACCGCAAACTGTTTTATTAATTCACTGCTATACACTGTATTACCATATGTAAATAATTGCATTAACCCCTGTGCTCCCCCACCTTGTATCATATCACAGGGAAGAGCAGACTGACAGAAAAGTCACAGCAGGGCGTAACAGAGCGAGGTGAAGAATAGCAGTATGATTTCTAATTAAGAGTCAGGAGTCTTAGATGACACATTATTACTGGAGCTGAACAAGGATAAAAGATGAATGTCTAATATAATAGTGTGATAGCTAACAATAAGGTACAACAGCAATGCCCTGTTAAGGTACCCTTTCCATTCCAAGGATTTCCATTAATTTATGTGGGTCTGGAGGACAGGGAATGTGTGTGTGTGCAGATAGTTGTGCACACTTGAGGGATGACCGACATATATTTTGAGGTTACAAAGCATTTGAAGCAGCGTTTGAAGAGAAGCTTCAATGTACAATGTACAATGACCCTCATGACCCTGATTTCAATCTCAGAACCAGAATTTGGTTGTTGGTCCTGGAGGCTGGCTTGTCATTTATTAAATGAGTTGCTATGTCTGAGACATGTTCTGTGTTAGTGGTTCTCATTCTCTCCCTTATGGATTTATACATGCATATGTGTGTGTATAGGTGTTTGCTAAATTAACCTGTGGGTATTCAATATGTGGATAGGTTTCAAGGGAAAATTTCATCTATTTATCTATTTAGCCATAAGTTCTTTTCAATAGATGCTCAAGCATCTTGTATATCTTAATCCTTTCACCACTCCAGTAAACCATTATTTCACATTGCCAAGTAGAGCATTGAGAAAGATGTTAGTTGATCTATCAACCTAAAATTTAGTAGGAAAGAAATAGCTGCAGATCAGAATTGCGAAGTGAATCTCTGCAGATATTATATCATGAACAAAATGTATTTTCCAAGTGTGCCCATCTGAAGTAATAATCTGATCATATTGTGCTAACATGTCCTTATTAATTTTTATTCTTCAGGTCGTTTCACACTTAAAATTATAGTGTAACCTTTTCAGATCAGAATTACAGCTTTTAGTTCAATGAACTAGCTATTATACCTTAAGTACTTTTTAAGAAAAATAAGAAGATGGACTTATTTCCTTGCGTTAAATCAAACCCTGGGTTCATGTATCCCTTTTTGAATGTCCCTATGCCTGATTGGAGGGGAAGGAAAATGTTACTGGAGAAGGAGGATTTATACATCTTCCAGAATGTGTATAAAATTATATTTGTATCCAGAAAAGTTCAAAAAAGAAGAATGCTTTCTTCTGAGAGTGAGATTTCTCATAGGAGGCTGTGCCTCAGCCTGTGAACCCTGAAAAACACACATAACCCCTCTGAGGTTGTTTCTCTTTGAAGTAAATTATCAAGAGGACTTACAGAAAGCATCTAATATAAAGAGCATTATGTTCTGCACAGGCACCTACATTCCTAGTCTAGAAGATAAACAATTGGTCTGCTACAGCTGGGATGGGGGGACGGGGTGATCTGCTTGCTCGTAGGAGTGTCCCGATTAGAGTAAGCTGCTGACCGGTGGAATTTCACCAGGTCCATGCAGACCTCAGTCTCACTTGATAAATAAATACTAATATTTTTTTTCAGATCCTGAGTTATTCTTTAGTTTGCAGCACATTCTCTCCAAGAGTACAGCATTCAGATTCCAGCTGCAGCTTGTGACAAAGCCTATCTCCTACTACTGAAATAATTTTTCATCAGTTGTTTGATGAATGAAAACAGGACTGTTAACAGAAATCCATTAATCAAAAAAAAACCCCAAAACTAAAGGTGCTAGGGAAGAGAGTGTCTGGGGCTTTTATTTCCAGTGAATTCAAGGTAAAAATTCCCATTGATTTAAATGACAAATCCAAACATAAGAGAGAAAAGATAACTCGCGTGTTTAACATCCTGCACTTATTGGCTCTGATACAGAATTTTATCATAATCTTTTGCAAATCACTTAGGGAACATTTACATTTCACAACATACCTGCAGTTGGAAGTTTAGTTTCAGGCTTTGTCTTGCTTAACAAAAGAAAGAGAAAAGCATGGATTAAAATTCCCTTAGCCAGAGGAAGGAATTGACCCCATACCTCCTTTTCTAATGTTCTACAGACTGTGTTTAAAGGGGGAAAAAAAAGGCCTCTGCCAGGTGTTCAGTAGGAGTCCATCTTCTTGCACCTGACTACAATACCTTAAGTATAAGATTTTAAGTTCATTTTTGCCCTGTCATACCCATTTGTCCCTTCTGTTACACCTTGCAGAGTTGAGCTGGACTGTCTGCCTGTTGTGGTGTGTGTTTTGACCCAGCTGCACCGTGCCATCTCTTGGTGTGTGGATTCCTCACACAGAGCTAAAAAAACATCCTGAGAGGTCAGGTACTCAAAGAGTTTGTTGAAAGAGCTTAATTAACAAGCATTGCAGATGTTTATTGGGTGAGATCTCACAGTGCTTCTCTACTACTGTACTGATATAAACCTTCAGACTGTTGGTGATCTCACCATATAGGATGTTTCGTGAACACAGAACAAGTGCTGATTCTGACCTAAAGAAATCATACTTAAGTTGGAAGAATAAAGGCGAGGATAGACATGAAGAAACAATGGGGAAATAGCAACCGGGAACACAGGCTACAGCACTGCAACACTAAATGGTACTTGTGAAACCTGCATCCTTAGAATACATTTTAGATTTTTTTCTTATAAAATATGATTATGTAAATATTTGTAAAAAGTGAGGAAAAGTACAACTGTGATAAAATTCTTAGCCATATTTTAGTGTCAAGTATAAACCTTTCAAAGAACAGACAAGACAGCATGACAAAAAACCCAAAGAGTAGCCCAGCCGACTGAGCTCTGCAGGAGAATTAAGATCTGTTCTCACAGGCACGGCAATTTGTTTTGTAGATTACTTTTAATGCATAATTGAAAAAACCTTTTCAGGTCGAAAAGCTTTAGAGATTTTTAGTGCTTTTCAGTTTTTGTTAAGCTGTTTTGGAAATTACTTTAATACTGATCTAAAACGATAAAGAAAAACATACTTAGTATCCAGTTTCAGATTTACTTGTCTTATTAAGTCTAACACTACATAGATTTAATATTGAAGGACAGCTGAATAAAATTTATTCTTTTCAAGTGAATAGATTGTTTTTATCAATTTAAAATGGTATCAGCCTACTGTGTCTCGCTTTGAAAACAACAATAAATATTCTCACAAAACAAGTTTTATGTACATATCCATTGCTGATATCATTACGCTATCTAATTTGGATGTATATGTGGATCCCCAAACTCATTTTTATGTGGCATTTGTTTCTATTCCTGGTTAAAGCCATGCTTCTTACTGCAAGGCTCACTGTTATTATAACAGATGGCTTATTTCAATTCATAATGACTGGGAAAAATAATAATGAATCATGTAAGCAAGAACAAGCACTTCACTTTCTCTACAAGTTACTCAGTGCCTGCCAATTTGAAAAACAGCTGAGGGCTCTGGTTCCTCATCAGAAAAGCAAGAATGCCCCCAGGTTAGACTACAACAGTATATCCAATATAGGGGGAGCAAAACTAGCAGGACACAAGGCCCAAAAAGCTCCCCATTTGGCGATTCGGGGTTTTCCTTCTTAGCAATGGAAGGAAAGGAAAAACAGTGTAAATCCCTGGTGTTGGGAGCCAAATGAGGGAAAAACAATCCCTGGTGTTATTTCAGGACACGATTGTACTCAGACACCTCTCTGCATCCATCTAACTCAAAGGGAAGAGACTTTCATCTCTCTCGAAAAGGAGGGTCTGAGTCACAGCCCCAATGTCACTGTTTACTTCTGAGTGATTGTGGCTTCTTTCTAAAGTGGCATAGCTGTGCAGAAACATACATTCCTTTGAAAAAGAAAAATCCATTTGGAGAACTTAATATTGCAAAGTAGGGATTTGATCAGATTGCCAACAGTTTACAATCTGTAAAGTAAATTTATTGAATTATTATATTTATTTAATTATTCATTAATAATAATATAAGTAAGACAGAAAGAATACATTTTAATACCTTGTTTGAAGAAATATAATTTTATATTTTATTTATATGTTATTATATTTACCAAATTATTTATTAGCAGATACCCCAACACACAAGTATATAAAATTTTATTTACCTTGACACGTCTCCCACCTGTTCAAAGCCTCCAGAGTTATCTCCAATGCTTCTTTCTCAAGTCTTTACATCCTTCTCTCTATTCATGTTGAGTTCTGCAAGGAAACACATGTTCTGAACCAGAAACACAGAGTCTGACAACATGACTGCTTCTAAATCACAGTGTAAACGTAAGGTGCTCCATACAGAGTCTTCCTCCCCCTTTATTACTAAGAAGAACTAAATTGATTTTGATATTTTATGGGTTGAGAAAACAACTAATGAATGAATAGAAGTAGACCTTTATTTATCAGTTATCTTTGCAAGGCTCAAAGTTGGCTGAATCAATCGAATAACATAAGCCTCCTCTTAGGTATGCATGTTTTTGTTTGCTTACTGCTTTTTCCCTATTTTTGGTTTATCCCTAGGGCACAAATGTTGCTGTGTAACCTTCTTACCCACACAGTTCACAAAGATCTCTCAGAACATAAGAATTAACATCCAACATTATAGCAGACATTGCCCTGTCATTGGCTTTTCCCTTCTCAGAGTAGATAAGCTGGAAGTGACTGGGAGTGTAGACAAAGCTGGCCAGAGTAAGCAGGAAGCTTTTTTTTTTTCTGGTAGCATTTAAAAGAAAAACAAAAACTGAACCACCAGCCCCTCAGATCATAGAATCATAGAATGGTTTAGGTTGGAAGGGACCTTGAAGATCATCGAGTTCCAACCCCCCTGCCCTGGGCAGGGACACCTCCCACCAGCCCAGGGTGCTCCAAGCCCCATCCAGCCTGGCCTTGGACACCTCTGGGCATGGGGCATCCACAGCTTCTCTGGGCAACCTGTGCCCTACCACCCTCAGATAACATGGAAGTCTTTGTAAAGAACAATTATTTTGTCCTGACTCAGACAGAAGAAAAAAGCTGCCTAAATATAAGCTTCTAATGCCATTTTTTGATACATCTGTGTATATATCTGTATGAGCTGGGCCCATCTGGAAGGCTTGCATGCATACATGTGCCTCTGATGGCATTATCACAGCTATTTGGGCACCTGAACTGCTTCCACAGAAACCGAGGAATATAACCCCTAAAAAAAGAGGGTCCTTATGATGAATAATTATTTTCTTCCCAGATTGGCACTCTGGCTGAAAAAAATGAGGCAGACCGAATGAGGACACAAAAATTGATTGAAACATTTGCTATGAGTATTTTCCAAGTTAAAGTATGTTTCATTTCCACATTTCTAAATGAAACTGCATTTCAGTTTTGAAAAGGCATTTTTCATTCAAAATTGACACAAACTGAAAGGGGGAAAGAAAAAAGATTAAAACAGGGGAATAAGCAGCTGAAAAGAAAGCAAGCAGATTGCCTTGGACAAAACCAGCATTTTGAGGTGATTCAAATGATTTTTTTTTTTTTTTTTTGTGGCTAGTTCTCTGCTTTAATAATACCCTAGAAATGTTTCCTTTTCAGTACAACATACACAGCATGTGTTTTGCCTCTGAATTACTAAACTGAAAAACGTACCACTTTTCAGCTATTCTGTCTTCCCCTTGTTGGTTTCTGCTAAACACCATCTTTTTTTCTTGTCAACGGCTACTGTGAACATGTCCAAACAGGATGTACGTACATCTGTGATGTATGAGTTTAAATCGCTTCTGAAGTTGACTCATAATTCATCCTGCTCAGGAAAAATTTGGGAATGATACCAGACCAGATTCTCAGCAACCATTTCCCACACACTTGGAAAATACACATAAGAGTGTGCGGGCACAAGTGGTTCATTCTTCTCAGTAAAAAGTTATCTGTGCTATATATCCCATTGCATATTTATGAAGTGTGTGGGTAATGGTGGATGGGAGTCTATTGTGGCAGCAGTCTTGTTTATCCCATTTTCTATGATCTGTTTTTGTTATCTGCTTGTTTTATTTCTTTTACTGAATACTGCACTTTTTATTGCTCCATGAGACACATTTTAGTGTCATTCTTTTCATACAGAAGATACATACCAGGCAGCAGCTGACTTTAAGAACATAGTTTATAATCCATATACATTGGTAATTGAAGATGCTTTATAAATTGTGAGCCTTTCAGTCCCAGACTTAACATTGGAGCATGCATCAGGAAGTATACCTACGTGTTATATCATTAAAAAGTGTCAGCACATATATACCAACATAGTATGAGCGAATGTATTAAAACCAGTATTTTTACTTGCCAGGGTCCTCAACACACTTACATGGTATTCTTCTCTTTAAAGCACCACCTAGTTCAATGTAGGTTTTTTCTGCTGAAGACTGTAATATGATAGCTCTTTAAATTTTCCCTGTAAACCAGATCTTCCAAGAATCCCTGCTGCTTTTCCTAGAAATCTTCCCTAGATGATATTGGCTTCACTCTTCTGATCATTTGGAGAGCAGAAGATAACTCAAGATCCAGCATGCATGTGCTTGTGTGGTTTTGCTCTGAACCTGACTCAGGCTGGAATACACATCAGGTGCACAACTGGAATGTATTGGGTGCACAGGTGGAATGTATCTTTTAGTTTGGTTTAGTCCACAGACAGTCCAATATCTGTACTGGGACTTCTCTGCAACATGAAAATGGGGTTGCCAGAGCTCTCAGGAAATTCAATAACCAGGAGGTTCAAGAGTGAACTCCAGATCTGAACTAACGTGTTAATACCAGTGGACCCTGTCCTTTCTGTGTGGACCTACTGAATACCTGCTTCTCAGCAAGTAATAGTTACCATTACTTAATATTAAATATGCTAAAAGACAAGCATGTGAAATTAAATTTTGTGAGGAAAAGTAGTTGTACCTGCAAATACAGTGTTTAGAAGTATCTTATTTTCTTCAGAATATCTGTCTCCAAATTTCTGCTAACCAAAATGTTCAAGTTAATAATTTCTTTAATCCGTATTTAAATCCTCCAATTTTGTCTTCGATTTTTTTCTAACCTGCTGTAGGCAAAAGTATGAGACAGGGGAAGTACTCTGTTGACTTTATGCAAAATGAAATACCACCGACTAAATTGGCATGTTCTAATTGCAAATGTGAGGGAGCTTTTATCAAGTTTAATTATAAAAAAAAAACCAAAAAGGAAAAAAAAGTTTGATTTTGTGCAAAAAAACATAAAACACACATGAATGATGACTCTAGCAGAGTAACAGAATAAGTGTACACAGGGGGTTTTTATTTGAGAAGCGCACTTATTTGCATGATAATAAAGAGGATGTATGTGTATAAGGACACACAGTAGTTTTTGGAACTCTGTTTAGGTTATAAAATGCCCATATTCTCTGGTTTATGTTCAAAATTTAATTAAGAATTCTTTGATTTACTTACTAATTCTTGATGTACTTCCAATATACTTTCCTCCTTTTTTTAGACTCAGAATAAATATGTGCTTGGTTAGAGAAAGGTGTTGCATTTTTAATGTTGCATTTTTAATATGCTAAATCTACAATATGAAAGGCGTCATGACAGCCTCATAACATTGTATAAATGGAGCCATGTGCATCTCAAAATCTGCCTTCAGTATATAAATTGTGTCTTGTCCTTATCAGGATTCTGCACAAAATTATAGTGATGCATAACAATGAGAAGAAAATGACAAATCTGGCAATTATTTTTTGATCTTGTGAAATCCTGACTTCTTTATCATTCATTGCAAAACCACTATGATTTTATTGGGCAAGGATTTTGCCATGTGAAATGCAATTGATTATGTGATTTTCATTACATAAATACAATTACACTTCTGCGAAGGTTAACTAAAACCTTCAATTGAGATCTTACGTTTGTTTGTAAGAGTTTGTAAGCATCCTAATATCCTCCTTTCCCAAAGTGAGCACATAATATTTTTGGAAATTGGTCGTAATGTGTAGAATTGAAAAAAAAAGGTGAAATACTGCCACTGGAAACATGTGGAAGTGGTATGTTTGCTAGGTTGAGAAAAGGGTCAAAATTTCAAAGAGGTTATTTCAATATTGTTTAGAACTTTTGCTGAAACCAGAATCTTGCTTTTTGTTTCATCAGAATAAATCCCGAGTGGTGAATTTTAGCTGGTGTACTAGTATGCAGAAAAATGTGTCGGTGTGACGTGGAAATATGTCAGTAATGCATATTTATCAGCTCTGTGTTTATCAATTTACAGAATGGATAATACGTATTGCAGTACAAACTACATATCATAACTAAACAATGAGGATTAGAACCTGATTCTTCATGGTCCATCTGTGGTATAATTCAACAAATAAGCCAAATGTCAAGTATATCAGGAAAAATCACCCACAGGTACTCTGGGATCACAAAGAAAAAAAAAGGTGATATTTATCAGTTAAGATCCCTGCTGTTTGTGAGGTGCTCACCTCCAGTTGTTATCTCTGCCTGGCACAAGCTCTTAATTTTGCTGTTTGAGCTTAATTGTTTTACAGGATCAGCGCTATAATGTAATGAGAACTGCCAAGGTTGCTCTGCTCCGCAGGATAATGCAGTTTACAGAGCCCAGGACAAAGATGTGGGAGCCAGAGATAAAGCATGATCAGGCAAAGAGAACTAGCAGAGGTATAAGCTCTCCAAATAAATCTGACTGATCAGAATTCCTGACCCTCTTCAGCACACAGTGCAAGCCCAATAGTTTTGGTAAATCCCTGACACTGTACCTTGAGGTATAGATATAGGACCAGACCTGTCTGTAAGTAAACAAGAATTAAGAAGGTTCCATGAGTTCAACAAGGTTCATCTTTTAAAATGCAAAGTTCATCTCTTTCTTGCATAAATTGTTTAATTTACCTTGGGAGGTAGTGATGGGCCCTTGGGAGGACTTCAGGCAATTCTGTTGTACTTGTTTTTTTCCTGTTAGCACCACATAAAGACCTAAATCCTTCTGACAACTGAAACAAAAGGAGAAAACCACTGCAATACACGTACTGTTAAGCACATTGCCAAAATACACTAGGCAAAGAGGTTGCTGTTTCATAAGCAGAAGTAATACACACCCCAGAAAATCCCGGTTTCTTTGCCAAATGATGCTTTCTATTCAAGAAAATTCCAATGTCATGGATAAAAATTACTCTGTAGAGAAATGCTTCACAGGACAGGGCTGTACGGGGACAGATAAAAATCAGAGAGCACTCAAGGTCTTATTTCCAACACTTGAACACACTTCACTTTTGCCTGGGACTCCTATCTCATGTGTTCAAAAAAAAATAAAATAAAAAGGTGATTAAGATCTGGCTGCTACATCAATCACTCCAGCACTCACCAAAGGGAAGGGACGTGTCAGCCAGACAGCTCCTCCATGGCAGCTGGCAATATATGCTTACCAAAGGTCTCCTGAGGTATAATTTCAGAGGGAAAAGAAGAAAATATTCCTGTCATTGAAGGCACACAGTTGAGCTGTAACAAGGAAGTTCTCTTTCAGGATTCCCTCTCCAGCATCATTATCTCCTGGATGCAGAAATTAATTCTGCTTTCCATCTTTGCAAAGACAAAGTCGAGGAGGACATGAGTGGGAGCTGGTGTTGCTGCAAAAGCCATTCTTGGATTGTATGGAGGGCATTGCGATGGCAGTCAGAGACTTGACTCCAGAACCATAAGCTCCTGCCTTCTCTTACAGAGCTATTCTAGCATGTAGAAAGTCTGTGAGATGTCTGCAGGTACTTATATATGTGTATCCATGCTTAAACAATCACTTCTATTTCCCTTTACTCCGACTGCAGCCTTCTACAGCCTCTGTTCTTTGCTATTTAAACTGTGATTTGAAGCCTTGCCCTTTAGGAAAAACCAAAAAATAATCCTATCCCTGACAAACTCAGCCTTGATTATCTGCTCTGGACGATGAAGTTTGATTATAAGGAGATTAAGCAGGCTTAACCTGACATATTGAAACAACCACATGGGATCCTAAATCTTGTCATCAGTAGCAGACAAAAGAGTTACATGTAAATAGAAATCCATTCTCAGTCTCTAGGATGCGGCAAATACTATTACACAAGATAGGCCTGAAGGTTACAACATATTGGTCATGCGTGTTCCCTATTTCAAACTGTACTTTCCAACACTGTCACACCTTATTCATAGCTTAATGCTGAATGAGACAAAAATCTACTCATGAAATGCTGAAGAGTTTTAACATGGATAATGCTCTTACCATACAGAAAATAAAAATTTCATTTTTTCTTAATGATTGTATAGGAGAGGCTTCTTATACTCTGTACATTTGTTTACACCTGTGTAAAACACAAGTTTCATGGGAAACCACATACATTTCTTTATGTGCTCAAACAGCTCCTACCATGCAGCATGTAAACAACCTTCTGACAGAGTGAAGAAATGAAGAAAACTGTGAGAAAAGAGATCATGGGTAAAAGGATCTACATGTGGATATTTACTTTAAAACTATCACACAGACATTCTAGCATTTATATTAAAGATCTTTTACACATTTAAACTCCTTTTAAGTATTCATCTCTAAATCTCTTTGTAAGCTTTCAGTTGAGTCATTTTGTTGGCAAGTTCATAGAGTTACACCATGACTCCACTGGCTGAAAGATTTAGGGAGATGTTTAATGGAGAAACATCCCCATCAATTATAACCTGGAATAAATATGCAATGGAAATCATCAAACTGTTATTACTCAATAAACAAATCTCTGTAGTTAGCCACCCTAAATAGACTGTGAAATGTGTTTGCTTTTTCCAAATTTACTGGTTTATGCATGCCTGTTTTAACCTATAATGCGTTTAACAACTGTCTTTTTTCAGGTGTTTGCTATGAATTATGTGTAATGTAATGTGAACTGTTCATCTAAAGCAATAACATTGTTCTGATAACTGTCACTAAGGAAACCAAAAACTATTAAAACAGTAACTGTCCTAAGGACCAGGTATTATTTTGCACAAGTTCCACTTGCATGTCTACATAAGTGAAAATCTCCAAATGAGTTTTGACACAGGAAGAAAAGCCCGGGTTTTCTACTGATTTGTACAAGGAAAAAATTCAGTTATACAAATATTTGTGAACAGAGAAAAATGAGATGCTAAAAAAATATTTGTGTTTCCCCAAAATGTTTAAAGAATAGGAGGGCATGTTGCGTGTAAGAAAGTCCCTTTTTTTCTGGTTGGCTGGTACCATTTCAAGCTGCCACCACTACAGTGATGACTACTGAGCTGCAAAGTCCAGGCTACATGAGATACTACTATTTTAAGATTGTCTGCAGAGCAGTACATTGCTATACAGAAAAAAATGGGCTTCCTCACACGGTCATATGTGGTAGTCAAAAAGTGTATCTAAGAGGTCTTCTACCCATTGAAGGGACTGCTTGGAGCTGAAGTCTCTGTTCCGAGGGGTGGTGAGAGGCTGTGGACCTCTCCCAGGCTACCGTGGGGAATTCATTCAACTGTACAAGAGGAAATTTGGAGGCAGACAGACTGACAATCTGACTCCTCTGTTTTGGAGCGGGGTAGTAACTGGTTCTGGTTTGGAGCTGTGGGTAAAGCTGTGGTAACTCAGAAAAATGTAGGAAAAGAAGCTGCCTAGGTCATCTATTCTGTACTTGGGGCAAATGAAGTCCCACTTGTCCTTTTCCCAAGGTGAAAAAAGGAATAACTGCTTCTGAAAACTGTCACCCCTTTTACTTCACTTTTAGCTATATATATATATTTTTAAGATTATTTTGATTTTGAGCCTATAAATTAAGGGCAGTTTCTTGAATTTGTATAGAAGTATTATCACACAGGTATTTCAAACGTTGTCTAAATCACAGCAAGATCTTAAAGTCCTGTAAGCAGTAACCTGAGCACAATAAATAATATGGCAAATTATCTAAGACTATCAAGAGTGATGAAGTACATCTGGCTGTTCAAACACAACTCTGTCCTAAGTGTTTCTATAATAAAATAATTATATACCTGGAGAAAGACATCTACACAGCTGCTTACTTTGCACAATGCCAAACAACCTTAAGATAAATGATTACCAGGAAAATCACCAAATGTCAGTATTTCCTATTCTGAGAGTTAAATCCTGCACCCTTTAAAGTTAGAGAAAATTTAATTTATATTAATAGGATGACATTTTAGGATAAGTGTAGACTTGTGTGATTTGCTGCACACTCTTCCATGACAACACAGGGTTGTCTATCTCTTTATCCTTAAATCCCAGGATGCCAGTGTTAATTTTTAAGGTAAAAGTGAATCATCTTTCTCTCTATCTGCCCATGTATACAGATAGTTCCTTTCCTGAATTCTCTGTAACATGTAATGTGTTTATTCTTGTAACACTGACACGAGGTCAGGGAAGTACTGCTAGCCTCAAAAACACAGATTAAGAGATTCCCAAGGATGTTGAGACCTAGCTCCTCCTTCCAGATCCCTCTTTGTGGGTCTATACCTATGAGACTGACACCAGGTGAATAAGTATGCATGTGCAGGGATCTGAGTGTGGACCTCCCAGACCCAGGGCTTCATCAGCAGAGCATCCTACCTTCCCTTTACACATTAGCCACAGCCTCAATAATACCAAGGGATCCAAAGAATAGAAGGATTTTCTAGGAATTTAAGGATGTCTCCAGACTGACAAGTAACAAATAATTCCTCTCAACAGGAAAAGAAATCCATTTTTCCAATTAGTCTTAAAAGTAGAGACAAAAAATTACACAATAATACAATATCTGGTATTCCCTGTCCCATGGTGACAGCATCCTAGAAACTCCTTATGACAAACAATATCTCAAAACATCTATATGTATCTCTGGGAATCAATACACAGTAAATTTCCTTAAACTTTTTCATGGGACATTGAGTCAAATTTTCTACAGGTCTAAAATCCATTTACACACAGAAGAAAACACTGTCACATTCTGTAGAATTTTGTAGCCCTATTAAAGGCCAATAAAATTTATACACTTCTGGAAAAAATCCTTCCCTAACATTTTCCTAAGCAAGGCAAAGTAACAATTCAGCCAAAAAAGAGCTTTTCTCAAAGTGAGAGTAATAAAACAAAAATATTAAGTCCCTTTCATCTTTATTTTCTTAAGTCTACTGAAAAATATGAACCTTCCAAGTCTTTTACCCTCAACTTTTTTTTTTTCAGTGAAGCTATCATGTAAAGCAGAAAAATAGTAGAACAGAAAAGGAAAGGAATAAAGTATGGCACAACTGTCACAGGAAAGCTCCCCAACTCTTGCAGTTTTAGTAACTACTTAATAAATTCTTGTGCTGGGTAAATGAGTAGAAAATGTAGAGACTATTTCTGGATTAATCTTCCATTGAGAATAACCCAGACTAATCTCTCATTGAAGTATTTTGCTTCTGCTTTCCCCCTGAGCCTCCAGTAAGATTAATGTGAGTATAGCACATTAGCTTATTTAGCTTCACAATGGTCATACTTGGTGGCAAATTATTAATATTTATAAAGAAACATAAGTTTCAGAACAGAAGTAACAGAAGGCTCTGTGCTGGATTAGCTATCTAAGAACACATTTCTAATTCTGGGACAAGTGGAAACACTTAAAATGAATACTCAATTTTTGAGTGTCAGACAGCCAAGGCTGGAAACCAGAGGCAGCAGTTTCATCATTTTTGGCCATCCACATCTTTGAAAACTCTACTACAAGTCTTACGAGGAACGACTGAGGGAACTGGGTTTGTTCAGCCTGGAGAAGAGGAGGCTGAGGGGAGACCTTATCATTCTCTACAACTACCTGAAAGGAGGTTGTAGAGACGTGGGGGATGATCTCTTCTCCCTAGTGACAAGTGATAGAATGAGAGGAAATGGGTTCAAGTTATGCCAGGCGAGGTGTAGATTGGATATTAGGAAAAATTTTTTCACTGAAAGGGTTATCAATCATTGGAATAGGCTGCTAAGGGAGGTGGTAGATTTGCCATCCGCGGAGGTGTTTAAAAAAAGGGTAGACGTGGTACTTGGGGACATGGTTTAGAAGTGGTTCTGTCAGGTTAGGTTAATGGTTGGACTTGATGATCTTAAAGGTCCTTTCCAACCTCAACAATTCTATGATTCTATGATTCTAATTTTGGGACACCTCATAAAATTTACTGAAGTTTAGCTTGCGCATCTTCCCTGAACATCTCCAGAGCATGACCTGAGAGCAGTAACACAGGTCTGTTCTTGTCACCCGTACTAACCTTGTCATGCTGGGTGTCAGTTTTCCTTTGCTTGTGCTTGAGCCAAACCATCTTTCATTTCCAGGTGTACCTATCCTAACCACTTCATTTGCTTTGTGCTGTAAAGTGAAGCACTGGGCAAAGCAGTTGTTACCAGACAGCTCCTGTTTCCGCTGAAGCTTAGAGCTCGGAGTAAAACCATGTGAAACGCTGTGATACACAGCAGCTTGAGCCTGGGAAGTCTCTCACAAGCCCTCTCTGGCCGTAGAGCATCATCAGCAGTGCATCATCCACCTGCCTAACACTCACACTGTGTCACCACTCCTGTATTTCCTCTGTAAATCTGACAATATGCGTTCTGGGGTCATGTACCATCTGCGACGAGGCTTTAACTCAGGGCACGATGGGGTCCTGTCTCTAAGACTGCTGCAGCTTATGGGGGGCAGACAAATTACTGTCCCATATTCACCTTGCAGGGAAACAGTACGCACTGAAACCACCTCTTTGCTCCTTGGTTTCTCACTAGGGCCTTTTAGTCACATTAAGTGTATTGACCAATTTGCCATCAGAAAGATGAAAAACAGGTCACAGCTCTACACTGCTCCCCCTGGCTTTGGTGGGACTAATTGGATGAACTGATTCTGGAGTAAAGTCAGAACCTCTGGAACAGGGAAACGTGTTGTGAGCTGGGACCTAATTCTGCAGTCACTCAGTCTAATTAATTGCACAAAGGGTCACAGCCAGATTAGTTTTCCAACCTAAATTATTTTATTGTTTGAAAGCAATAAATCTAAAGCAGAAACCGGTGTCTATTCTCTAGATATAGATTTATTTTCTGCTTTGCAATTCTCAGGAATCACTCCTGAAATGGTGAACTTTTCTAAATGTCAGTTAAAAGGTTCACTGATTTCTTTGCTCATTTCCTAAATCTAATGTGTGTGCGTGTTCTCTGGGCCTGTTGCTTTAGCTAACCCTGCCTAGTCACTTTGTAAGCAACTCCTTTGTCCACAGTTCTGTCCAGTACTATTATCTCCTGCTTCCCTGCTTCCTTTCAAAGGCTGATCCACGACTTCATCAGAAAAAAAACTAATAAGTTGTACCAATCATTTAACGGTTGATATAAACTTTGTGTAAATTTTAAAACAAATCTGTGTCTTCTTTCTTTTTTGTTTATTGAGTATATATGGATTTGAAAATTCCTTACCTTTGAGATTTCAGTTTCAGTTTGTCATTTACTTGCTTTTATCTCCTTTTACTTGTTCTTAAAAACCTCTTGGTTGCCTTTAGTGCTTTGTGTCTCCCTTTTTTCCAATGGCATTTGCATACATCAGCCTCTTCAACCACAAACACTTAAGATGTAGCAGAACAAAGACTCTATATGCAGGATCCCAACAATATAAAAAGACACTATAAATAAACAACGTACCTTCCTTCCTTTCTCTTTTCCCTTCACTGATAACTTGGACATTGTAAAACAGAACTGGTTTCTGAGGATATTAGGAATTTTGTACCAGTGGTGGGGAGGAAACATAGCCTGGAAGCTTTGTGTTTCCAGCAGCTCCTGAAAAAAGAGGGTAGAAGCCTCTAAAGAGGCTCCAGTGTAAAAAAAAATGAAAGGAAAACTACATTCTTATCCATTTTATCCTGACACTTCAACAAGATTACTTGTCCATTTATACGAAGGACACTTTCATACACAATTCTTTAGCACTGTGTGGGAATTTGATTCCTTCTCCTCCCTGTCTTTGACAGAAGAGGCAGAATCAAAGTTGAGAGATTAAGTCATGGATGAGTGTCTTAAAGTGGAAATGATGCTGTTTGCCTCAGCTGGGACTTTTAAAACAAAGCTAGAAAAAATACAAGCCAAAGCTAGAATGTAAGGAATTAATAGTAGAACATAGTTTAGACAACCTCATAGGCTTTCTCCAGCTGTGACTAGGAGCATCAAAAGATCTTAAAAGTTATATGCTTCTGCTTTGTATAGGTTTTGTCTTGTTTGTCTCTAATCCTGAGGATATCATAGTAACTTGTCTTCTGAAGCTGCCATTCTCACCTGTGCTGTTGAATACTCACCTGTGTGAGTAATCCTCCATGGGCTCCACAGAGATAACGTAAACCTCTGCTTATGTTGCCGGCACCCACCACACCACTCTCCAGAGGATGCAAGACTGCTAAATAACCAGGTAGAGAGCACAGATTTAATTTTTATTTCTATGATTGAGCAATCTCACAGAGGTCAATGGCACTTACCCCGAGATCAATTTGAGTGCACAAACACAAATAAATATTCTGCAATCTGGCTCTGAGCTTTTTATTTATTTGGTTTTGGTAGCCTGAAATTTAATTGCAGCCTCATTGTTCATATCTGGAAATTTTAGTCCTTTCTCAATTCCCTTATGTATTACTGAATTTCAGCCAAGTTTCTCTTTACTCATTTCACATTCCTTCAAAGTCCGCTTCTCTCCAAGCCCAGTATATTGGCATCACCACCTTCTCCGCAGGCCTTCATCAGCATGTTAAACTCAACGATAGAGAGAAGAACACAGAGTCAATGTGCTAAAAGAAGACTTTTTGTGATATATGTTCAAAAGGGATCTTTGAAATCTCAACGAGTTAAAATTGCATGCATGAAACAGCCTGCTCTCCTGAGGTCATCAGCAAGGTGAACTATTCTCATCACAACACAATAAAAATGCCATTGTTTTATGTATAGCAATTCTGTAGTACACTCTACCTTGCGGTGAGCAATTTGTCCAAGAATAAAAGGTAAGTGTTCACACTATACTTTTTATATGAACATTCCTGTTTGAGGAATCTTACCAGCCAAGCTGAGGTAAAGAAGGTGAATATGAAGAGAAAAAACAAACAAAAAAGAGAACAGAAAAGAGCACAATACAGAGGATTGGGGGTGGAGAGAGCGGAAGATAACAGAAAACAGAGGACTGTAGAAAATTGAAACGAAAAGGACAAATTTTGCTTAACATCATTAAGGGGAACTAAAATAGGTAAAACCTGTCGTAAGTGAATTACGTATGGCATAAAAAGATTTTCAGGTGCTCTAATGGTACGACTCTCTACCAGCAGTGTCCAGCCCATGAGAAAGAAACTTTTAGCTCACTTTCATGTCCCAAACAGTAGCTAGTGGTGGAGGCTGAGGGAAGAGGAGCGGAGCTATGCCATCACATAACTGGGCTTCCCCATAAACTCTCGCAGCTTGAGAAGTTTGTTACTAAAACCCAAACCCAAGCTAATTTGTGTTTGACAGTCAGCCAGGGAACACTTTTACCCCACGTCTTAACACTTTTTTAACACAGGTAAACTTTTTTTTGCATGCACAATATTGTGTGGCAATGGTTCCCCTGGCTTAGCAGTATAGTTCGTTAAGAAATCCCAGTGAAATGCAGGAGCTTCATTGCCACTGGTTGTTTGATTCAGGATTTTGAAATAATCTCTGATATGAAACCTTGTTTCACATGTCCACAAATTACAGAGTATTCAGTTCCTCATCTATTTCAAGGTTAAAAAAAAGATTTAATCATGCTTCCTACACTGCTTGTAAAACTAAGACCAGACAACTTCTTAGCTTTTTTTTTCTTTAAATATGTTCACAGTACATTTAAATATGCATCAGAAAGAATAAGTCTACAGTCCTTGTAACACAGTATGAGTCTGTGCAGGCTTTAGGCTTCTAGATTCAAATTACTGTAAATTCTGTCTTTTAACAAAACTTGTTTCTTTTCACATTTTTCAGAGCCAATAAGACAATTAGAGACACTCAAACTCAGCAACTTAATTGATCTAGATGCAATTTTATGAACAGATTCAAATCTTTGACCACTTAATGATGATTGAGTGTTTCGTGCCACTTCCCATTAGTGACAAGGGACCCTCTGAGCAAATTGAGCTTACCTCATTGAGCGCTTACCCTCCCAGGGCAGCATATTGCACACTGCTGAAGCTGATCTAATGCAGGCCTTATATCACTTCAGCGTCATGCATTCAGCAACCATTTCTGAAGATTCATGAATGGCAAAAAGGCAACCCATATAAAGTGCTTCTTGAGAAAGTCTATCCCCTCTGCGCACAAAAAATCTGTCTAAATGAGTTAATTTTTTAACTGAAAGATCTGGGGCCTGATTGCAGCCAGAGAACTGCATTAAAAAAAAAAAAAAAAAAGAGAGAATAAGGGCTGTGCTGACTTCTGAATTCAATGCTTTTATATCTCTACTGCAGGGTTTGGCCATTTGGGACCTTCCCACGCATCTTCTTGCAGGATGAGATGTGTAGAGCAGGCAGACTTTTGGCTTGTTCTTGCTCAGTGTACGGCAGGGTCAGCCAGAGAGAGCAAGAATCTATTGCCATCTCTTAAGATGCCATCTGTGAGGTATTGCTTAGGGCTTGAAACCATGAACTGTCCCTTGCACAGAGTTATTTGTACAAGGAAAAGCACATTTTTCAGGAGTAGGCAAACAAAAGAACCACAGGGTACATTTTCATAGGAATTCTTCGACAACTTTCTTGGTTTTCTTTTAGAAAAATATTCATAGGTGACACTGTCTTATTTGGATTTTTTACTGCCATTTTAATTTACGTGTCACCTTCCCTTTTTATTGAATGAGGTTGTCATCCTAGCTGTGCTCCCGAAGGACCAGGGCTGCAGTAATGCGGCACTGCAGGACTGAGAGACGTCAGGACAAGGTTCACGTGTCCCTGGTGAAAGTCTGCACATCAGCTCTTGCAGTAGAGATATAGCTGGCAGATTCTGACTAATAGCCAAGCGCAGCTTGAGTACACAAAACAAACAGTGTTTAAAGCCGTGTTTAAAAAAGATATTTCCTCAATGATGTCATTAGCGACTCAATTATGCATTTTATGAGCTATAACTTGTGCACAATGTGGGTAGAGTAGGGCACAGTCAGATTTACAGGGGATCAACAGGCCTTTGGACAAATAAAATTCTCGGGCAAAGTTACTGCAAATAATACCTTTTCAGACATAATGGGAACTTTTCAGTTTCCTTTGAGCTGCCTCAAAGCAGCTGTTTGCACTGCTGCCTCCTTTTTAGCTCAAGGCTTACACATAAGAAAAGTAAGAACAGGCGTTTCTCCTTGTTTAGGGTAGATTTCTGTCTCTCTTTGCAACCTAACAGCTTTTCTTCTCATAGCCAGAATAATTTTTCTCACACTTTTCACGGTATTCTGTGCTCTAAGATATAAATCAGGATCTATATTTTTGCTCATTAAGAAACAGAACTCACTGCTTGATCACCAACAGACCAACCACCAACAAGTAAAGAACAACACAACTTCAAATGAAAGCTCTTCTCTCCAGATGGCTGGGAAGAGTATCAATCCAAAGAGGGCAATCCCTCTCTTTTCCAACATGCTTTAGCTGCACAAACTTCCAGTGATTCAATAAATTCCAGAAAAAGAAAATGTGCTACTAATTAGGAGGAGAAAATATTTTGCAAAACAATGATCTATTTATCTGCATGAACTCCCCATCTCCTGCAAGCCACATACTGGTTGCCAAGCCAAGCTTTTCATACAAGTCACATTTTCCAGTTCTGCAGTACAACAGAGATGAAGAAAAGGACTGATGGGTGGAAGCAGCCAATACTGCTAGGCTCTTTATTATTATCTTTCTTAATCCTGTTCTCATAAAAAAGTAATTTGAGTGAGATAAGCAGCTGTCTTTACAAGATGCATGCACATAAACTATTTCATGCCATTAACACCTGAAGCCAATCTCAACCTTAATAAAAGTGCACAGCTTGTTCCACAGCAGTGACACACACTAACACAAAAAGAATCATTACAGAGTTTCCCATCTAGATTTTCTTCTGGCAAAAAAAAAATAAGTCTGTTCGTAAACTGATGATTACCTGACATCCAGTCCTACCTCTGTTATTTGCTTGTGGACAACCAGATGCACTAAATGCACATAAACACACACACACACAGCGCCAGGCTGAAGTGTGGTAGGATATTGTTAAAGTGTAACATACAATAGTGATTTAAACCATTACAAGGAATTTTGTCTTCCTTTACAAAACAACTGTAACATATATATCAAGAAGGACTGACAGTTCCATCTAGGTAAAGGACATGAAAACTTTAATCTTTTTATTTCTTTCCAAGGATCAAACCTAGAAATGTGACGAATGGACTCGTCTCTGGGTTTTTATGACTGTTTAATACTTTTCTTGACCTGTCACATAAAAAAGCAAGCTACAGTAGGAAACCCTGTGTAAGGTCCGAGTATTCAATGGAGGTTGACATTTGCTCAGTGACTTTCAGTAACTTGCTATCCAGGTTCATAGTATGAAAAAGTCAATGAGAGCTAACCTGCATTATCTGGGTTTTTAAAAACTCAGCAGAAGTTCAAGGTGAATCAGATTTATTGGTTTATTTTTTTATTTATTTATCTTATTTTTTTTAAAGCCTACCATTTTAGCCAAGTTTACTAAGGAAAGTAAATCCATTGTCGAATTTAATTCAAAAAGGGACAGAAGGAAAAGAGGTCTCCAATAGGCTCCTACAGGCTTTGCAAAAGCAGGTGAATAGCTAAAGGAAAAATATCCTGTAACTGCCCTGGCAGAGAAAAGCCCGTAGAAAAGATGACATAATGTTAGATGCTGGAGAATCAACATAAAATGAAAACAGCAAGGCAGGTTGTAGACCCTTGCAAACACTAGAGAAACATTACCTTTTTAGGTTCTGGGACTATCATATACCTAACACCTAAAAACCTTTCACCTATAGATTTCATGTTAAGAGCATACAGCAGGACTGCTCAGAAAATCCACTCATTCTAGGTTTTGCTTTGACCCCGTCTAGTTACCAGGAATTTGGTGTTTTCCACAAACCTAAAGGAGCATCCCCTATTTCTTACCTTCCTCTGGTCTCTGCAAACCACTGCAGTTCTCAGCTGTGGACACAGAACTGGCTGGAATCCCTGAAGTGCAGAACTCCAAAAAATAACCCAGCAGACCTAAAATTACATATCTGTGTAAACAATTAATAACCCTATCAAAAAGTGTTGCCCTATTCCTTTGCACTTTGATCTCCAATAACCCAACCAAAGTTCCACTAAAAACAGTACACCATCTCTGATTTTCTTAACAGCTGGCTGTGATGCTATATTAACCATTAAACTCTCATTTTCCTTTCCTTTTATCCCACAGGTTATAAACACAGAGTTGAGGAAACTGCAATGTGTGAAAAAACAGTGACTCTTTGGCTGCACATTTTGCAATATAAAATATTATGCTCTTTCTTGCTCTGCTTGTCTCTTTCTCTTTGCTTTTTCCCATTATGAAGTCAATTCCCATAGTAATGCTTAGGGCAGAGTGTATCATTGCAGGGCCCAGATGGTTAGCTATGGAAAACTATCCTCCATCTGGTTCCTTAGTAATATCCTTAAGCGGATAAGCTTGCAGCTCTGAAACTGTGTTAAGTTTTCCATGCAACTACTGTCTCTAGCAATACATGCTCTGCATCTAGCTTCTCTTTGAATTTAGGGGGAGGAGCAGGGTTATGATGCAGCAAAGTCCTGCATTAATATCAAATTCACCTGAAAACAGGAAAAATATTATCCTGAAAAAATACTTCTAACACGTGGGTTGGGTTTTGTAATGAATTTAAGTCCTTTGAATTTTCACACCATTCTGTATTTCTTGTTTTCTTTTCCAAAACAAAGGTAGATACTTATTTCCTTTATCTGTGTGCCCTTATTGTGAGAATACGGACTGTTTTAAATATCAAGATGCTACTGCCTAATGAAAAATGTGATGCAAAAATATTTTTCTGTACTTTAAAGAGGTGAAGTGATGTCAAGAATAAAGTGAAATCAGGGGTGAAACTAACTTCCAGCTAACAACTGGAAAGTCTCTCAGGGCAGCTGAGACAACCTGGATGCTAATATATGTACAGATTGGATGTTTGGGCTACAGAGCAGGCAAACTCCAACAGAAAATAGAAGAATATTTTTAAGAAGTCTTAGAATAAAACCAAAAAGAGCTTTTATGCATTCATGCTGCCAAACTCTTCAAGAAGTTATTCCAGCTCCAATGAGACTGGATCTTTCCCCGGGCGACAATAAGGTTTGGATCAGGTCACTATTTGTACTTAGAGAAAACAAATATTAAAGATGCTGGAAATTATTTTAGAAGGATGCTGTAAGAGGATTTGATCCTTTTAGGAAGGCAAATCCCTTTATCTACAAGAGTTATTAATGTTAATAGTTAGAAACTAGAACTGCTTTGTTTTTCTACCAGAGATGATTGCATTAAACCATCTGTTTGCAAGTTCTCTGTATGTTTTTAAAGCCCAAGAACCATTTCTCATAATTCTTATTTATTAATGCAATAGTCCTTTGGAAAACTAGCAAATGCAAATATTTCCAATTTGTTTAATAGGATAAGGGCTCTTCTAAATGGCTGCTGTTTTTTTTAATTTACTTTATGTTTTCTTTAGACAACTGGGGACTGTAATGCTGTGAAAAATAAGACTAATTTCTGACAGTATTGTCATATTTTGCTAACAGAAAAGAAATCACAATTGGCACTCTTAACTGTTAAAAATGAAGTATGTATCTCTTTGTGAAGGTATGCAAACCCGTGAGGGGAAGGTGTGAAAGGAGCTGAGCAGTTCATCTGCTCAAGCGCAGAAATGGCTCACGCCAGTCCCTCGTGGGACTGCGGTGCTCCACTGCTCCAGGACAGGCACCTGGCACTTCCATGAGCACTTTAGTCCAGGATTAACCCAAATTTTACCCGTGTTCATCCTTTGCTCTGTTGCTGAGAGGAGGAGGTGCTAGTTCATAGAATCATAGAATCATAGAATGGTTTGGGTTGGAAGGGACCTTGAAGATCATCGAGTTCCAACCCCCCTGCCACAGGCAGGGACACCTCCCACTAGACCAGGTTGCCCAAGGCCACGTCCAGCCTGGCCTTGAACACCTCCAGGGATGGGGCTTCAACAAAGTTGTTGTCCCCTTGATAAGACCACGAGAGGCTGAGTGTGCTTTTCCTTCACCTCACCTGCAGCCATGCCCCACAGGCTCACAGAGAACTGGACGGTATTTTCTGCCTGCATGGGGACAGGGGTGGTCAGTCCTCATAGCCGAGCTTGTCCCCGAGAGTTCTCAATTGGTTCTTGCCACCAGGGTGAAGATGAGCAGCCTGACTGCAGTGCTGAGACCAGCTGGGAGGCAGCGACTGGTGGTGCCTCCCTCCGGGGTGATATTATTATCTGCAAACAATATAGCCCTCATCACTAGCGGAGCAGAGCTGGACAATTTGCAATCCAGAAATTTTTTTTTTTTGGCTGAGACAGGATAACTGTGGAGAACTGCCATTTCTTGGCCAGCCTGCTGCCTGCTGTTCCCAGCTGCCTTTGGACAGAACAGTGCTGAGCTGGTCGGTTTTGCTGGGCTGGAGCCTGAGCTTCAAGCCAGAGTCAAATGCAAAACCAGCCAAACCCACAAGCTGCCAGCAGCAGGACATGGTCTCTGGTCTCAGCCTTGGCCCAACACTTTGATGGTGGCACAGAGCATCCACAATCAAGTAGACTTTTTGTAAATACCTGAGAAGGTAAGTAAACAGGTAACAAAAGGAAAATCAACATTTTAAACTGTTTTACAACTCAAACTAAACAGAATTTTACTGGATTAAAAAAAAGATACTTTTTGATCAAGGCCCTTCTCCCAGCCAAATACCAGAGAGGCGATGTACAAGGAAGTGCTACTGCATCTCAAAGGAGAAACGCAACAACATCCTAAATATAAACTGAATAGACTGAGAGTAGGCAAGGAAATTCTTCTAACAGTACTGATAAAAAAAAAAAGACCATATAAAATTAACATCAAAATGCAAATAAATATGTAATGATTTCACAGGGGATGGCATGCTAAATCTAAGTGGCCAGTGTGCTGAGGACTCAGTTTGAACAGACAGCTCAGGGGTGAAATATTGAACATAACAAAGGAACAAGAAAAAGAAGGGAAATTAAAGAACAAACAGAATAAAAAACACCCTGTGTTGCTGCTTCACATTCATGACCAAAGGAACAAAAGAGATGAGAGCAAGGATTTACTGTGAATAAACAAATTCCTCCCAGGCCTTCACAGGGACCAACTTAAGAAAGAGTGAAATAACAAGGAAATATTTATGAGCTTTCCTCAAGGGCAAAGCACATGGGGGAGGGGAAATTAAGGTCGTAAAGACATATATTGAAATATATCACTTTAAGAAAATTAAGTGAAAACCGCCATTCTTAGAGCTAAAGATTTATTATTTATAGCTACTTTCCCCGGTGTACATTTCTAACCAGGAGGGAGTTTTTCAGAGGCTGATTTTTGTTTCCTTCTCTGTTTTTGTTGTAGAATATATTTGGTGTACATCCCCAGGTCCTTCCCACCTGTGGTGGTGTCAATCAGTCCAAGTCCTTTGGTATGAATGGAGTTGGGCTCTTTACTCTGCCTCAGGACTCTGCCCACCGTCACCTCATGCTGAGAGAGATTTATGATTACTTTATTACTCATTTCTCCAAACATCCTTTTACTAAAGCCACAAAAAATATCTCTCTAGTTTTTGTATGTTCTTTGCACAATAATTTGCATAGCAGAAGTGAAGAGCTTTTTGCCACATTTCCTTTTTAATGCATCTGTCATCTCAAAGAAAAATAGAAGAGATTAAGATTTGTAAATATTGCTTATAAATATTAAGGGGATGGGAGTGATGGTAGATATGCAGAGTGCTACTGTTAAAGACAACTTCTAAAATGAGTGACATCTGACATAGTACTTTACTGAATGTAGAGTACTATGCCAGTACAAGGCAGTCCCTGCTGCCTTGAGAAGAAAATTCCCATGTGATAGCACACTTTCTTCACCTTACTCTTGCTGATTACAAGATGACAGACTTGCGAGCTCTGGAGCCTACAAGGAGACTTACGAGGCACAGAAGATATGTTAAAGACTTTCAGTTGTACTGTTCTCACTCCATGATTTCAAATTGCCGCCCTGGACTGAAATGGATGCTGTGTGATGTCTGGCTGTCCAGCTGAGCTGTTGCATTAGAAGAACTTCACCTATAAAATATAATCTTGGATATTCAATTAGACAAACATTTTGTTTCAATGTGGAGAACCACCTGAAAGACTGTAAAAGAGTATGAAAAGGTGGCAAAAGGGGAAAGTCCTCAACAGCCTTTCATCTCCTGCTCTAGACATTACACCAACACCAGTCGCCAATATCCAGATTTTTTTCCCTTTGCGATTCCTCCCACACCCCTGAAACTAAATGCAACAGGATTTTCTTTAAAGAGCAAAATACCATCAGTTGCATTTTGGATTTTTGCTTTTTTCTGCTTTTGTATTTTAAGCAGCTGACAAACCATATCTGTGCATGGTTGATCTGTCAAGGCTTCCATTTTGTTTGAATTTCAAGGAAAGTGGAAAAATAATGTGAAAGCCTGAAGGACAGTGGCTTCTGGCATATGCTTCTCTTTCACATTCTGTAAATCTAATGGCGCATACCATCCTGAGCTATGAGAGATGCGTTAGACTGTCATCTGAACTGTCAAAAACATGCGGCAGTTTCATTTACTCTAGAGCAACTTTGACTACTTTAGCCAAATTTCATTAGGACAAACTTGCAGCTGATGTGCATTTCAGCTCCCAGCATTTTGTGTTGGAGGCAGAGATGCTTGTGTAACTGTACAATGAGAGCAAAGAGCAGTATGACCACACAATGTGAACACAACTTACTACCGTTAGCAGATGACCATCAGCAAAACTCAGGGAGCAGAAGTATCAAATATGCAGCTGATAAAACTAAAGAAATTTTTTTTTTAATGTATGTTACAATAGTAAATCCTCTTAGTGAGGACTGCGAGAGAAATCTTAGGCATGAGTCTGGCAGCTTCCCTGCATCTCACTGACAGAGTTGAATAAAGTGCCTTGCCTGCATCTACTTCTCATGGGATCAAAGCCATTTCAGATTTAAATGAAAAAACAATCTTAAATGATACAAGAGATTTCAGTAAGCAACCTAAGAGCTGTTGCCAGTGCTCAGAGGCTCTTAGTTATAGGGCCTCTATATCTGTTCCTGAGAACTCTAAATACAGATTACTTTCAGTCATTTTCTGTATGTGGTTTTATGTATTTATAAAACTCAGGGCTTGTGTAGGATTCCCTGTCATGGTCCATAATGGGTCATACACAGAAGTTGCAGGCTGAAAGCACTGTAGAGTTCAAAATATACGATGTTTTATTAGACACACAATGCACTTCAAAGAAACAAGCCAGACATGGTAGTCTACTTAGAGGTTATTTCACGTAATATACTTAGTCTCCGTCTATTTTTAAGTCCACATTCAGCTCCTAGCAGCTGCAAGATGTGTCTTAAATGTAAAGAATAAATAAATCCCAAAGAACAGAACATATAACAGTGTATTAGCATAGCTTTCTTTGTGCTTCTTACTCCAGGTGCACCAAAGAACAGCAAACACTTCCAAGTGCTTTGCAGCAGCTCTGTCAGTGAAACTTTTTATTATCACAGTAGCTAAGGCTTCTTCTGCATTGGGGGAAAAACACATGCCAACCTAGGATGTGAATTTGTATCATACCTGCTATACTCTTTACCTCCCTGTGTGGATATCCAAGTGTGTGCTAAGGGCAGCTTTGACATCCATTAGTTTCAGCAGCCTGTGCCCTTCTCCTCTCCCTCTCCTGACCACCCAGCTTCTTCTGACATCTCCCATTTAGCCATCCTAGTCCAATTGTTTGTGACACTGTGGGGAGAACTGATCCAGAATAATAATAGCCATTTTTTACTAGGTTATTTTAAACCTGTATCAATCCCTTGAGGTAGTTCAAGGCATGGATGCAAAAATATCTGTGCTAACACAGCTGAGGAAGACGTGAAGGAACAGAAACAGGCAGGCAGCATTTGCAGTCAAATTCTCACCCTGATAAATAGGTTTAGCGATTCACACCAAACTAACAAAAAAAAAAAAAACAACACAAAACCCACCACCCAAACCAAACCCAAAACAATTTTTTTTCTGCTTATTTAGAGATTGAAACTGGCTCACCAGCCCCTATCCTGGTGCAAGAGAAAAGGTGGGAGTGTGCAAACAGGCACCAAGAGCAGAAGGGACACAGACAAAGTGACACCATCTCTTCTGGTGGCTGCCTGCAATTTGATTTCCCTCAGCCATGCCTGAAAAATGCACCATTTGGTATTCACTTCAATGAATGCAATCAATTTGTTAAGCAAGTGCTGGCCCAGGAAGCAAGGTGTTTCTGTGATTTCCCTCTTAAGCTCCCAATTTAGGACTACTGATACATTCTGTTTTTCAGAAATCTAATAGGAAGTTGATGTGAGTTCCACTAGGGCAGCCCCTCTCTTGGGGTGCTGAAGACTGTCAGAAGTTGACTGATTTCTGCAAGCAGAAGGTTATTGTATCTTACATTTTTTTCTGTTAACAATTCGTAGAATCTAATACAATTTTTACCTACTATTTTTGACCAATTGACACTTGATACATGAACAATCCACAGAGTGCATCACCACTTCACTGAAGCAGAGCCATACATAGCAACACCAGAGTCAGAGCTGAGTATTTTCTTTTAAATATTTTGCATAAGGCCACTATAAAAAAACCCTCTTCCCACATCATTCAGAAAAAGAATAAGCATTGTGCTTATATCAACATGAAATCTTTCTATTTTTCAATTAAAATTACTTTTTAAAATATTACTGTTTCCATGAACAAAAAAATTGCAAAAACATAGATGTAGAAGATGAGAAAAAAGTACTTAGTCATACACGTTTTTTTGGACTAGAGGAACAAGATCAGAAATTGCGAAATTGCTTGTGAAAGTCCGAGTCCTTCCCAGCTTTAACGACATGGCATGGAATGACTCTGGCACTGCACAATATTATTTGAAAGGGAGAATACCGCTGGCGGTAGTGCAAGAGACTTTCGCTGTTGTCAGTCATCAGGAAGCAGATGGCACGTCTTGGCTGAGTGGGTTCTCAGGCATCTTATTTCATCAACCACTTCAGTGTACCTGACAGCGTAGTCAGATGTGAAACACGCTACCTAAACATGGGCTGCGATAACTCAAGCGCAATGAGTTCCCAATCAAGGCAAGATTAGTAGGAAATGAGAGCACAGGAGTTCTGTCTGTCCTGTGCATGGAGTAACCATCCTCTTGCCTGAAGTTAAGACAGTTACTTCCAAACTCTTTATGGTAATAGATCATTTGTTTCTACTGTGATTATTCAGCATAAGAATGATGGAATTTTTTTTTATTGTTAGCATTCTGAGTGAAAAAACTAGTACAGGAAAATAATGGAAATCTTTTTCACCTGTCACGTCAGCTTAAATCAGCAAAAATACTTTTAATAACTTCTGCCTCATGAGGGAAATTCAGACATTGTACAGGAAAACAGTACTGGATGCCTTTTGTTGTATACATGATGACCCTATTACCTGCGTGTCTTTAGGATGTCTCACTGCAGAGGACTACTTCAACAGTCATTCAGAGCTTGCGATGGAAATTGCCAGCAGTCAGTCCAAGTGGTAATTTAGACACAGGGGTGTGATATTAGCCACATCTTTATCTTGAGTCTAGTTTAAAAAGGAAATTTTACTGTGGTAGCTTCTAGTACCCCTGTAGACTTAGAACCTCTCTGTTTACCTTTTGTTTGGGTTTTTAAGAGTTAAATATGAAGCTCTGAAGGTGTCTGGGGTGCCCTTGTGCTGGGCATGGCATCAGCACATAGGAAGAAGGGCAGTAAGGGTGACTCCTGGGAGGCTTGCTGGACTTGGAGCTGTGCTTTCTAGAGGAATGCTGAAAATCCCCATGGAAGCCAATCTCTTGTTGCGCTTGAAAATGCCGACATATATTCATTTGGTGCTTTAGGCATTGTAAAAAAATTGGCGCTAGAAGACTCGCCTGCTATTATACACAGTGTGACACAGCCAGGAATTGAGCTCCAATTTTTTTCAACACCAGGCCAGTGCCTGCAGCACAAAGCATCCTCATTCTCTTAGTCTAAAGCAAAAAGTTATTCTGGATGTTGTCTTAGTCAGTAGGGGTCTGGCTAATACAGACATTAATAAGGGGTGCAAACAGTCATTAGCAAAGCAAGTTCCCTATATGGGCATTACATACCTTATTAAAGTTCAAGAGTAACTATCCAAAATACTGTAGTCAGGGGTAAAAAAATCCACAGAACTCACTCTATAACTCCAGAAAATAACAGATTACATAATTTTAAAAGGGATCAATTCTCCTTGCCCATAAGCATATGTTATTTCTCTTGAGTTTAGTACAAATCACGCATGCAAACTAGGAGAGAACTCATAGCGCTTATATGCATACGAAAGGAGACTTTGGGGGTTTGTTGAACCAAATGAGGCATAAACTGATATGCATATGTACAGTCCAGACATCTGAATATTTAATAAAGCCCTGGCATGCCAGTCATTTGAGCAAAGGTGTCACTTTATTTTATTGACCATATAGCTACCGAAAGACTGATATTGAACAGGGCGAGGCCATGAACTTAATTGTGTATCTAAGCTGAAGAGCAAGCTGTATGTATATAAAACACCTGTAGATCAATTAAAAACCTTAGCAGATAGCCAGTAAATCACTTTACTGCCAATATTTATCACTGCACTGGTTCTAAAGCCATTAATTCTCATTTGTTTCTATGCCACAACCAAACTGTAGATACGAAATGGGAATTTCTGCACATGGGTGTTATTGCCATGAGACAATTAAGTTACTCTGGCAGTGCCATCTGAAAAGTCATAGGTACATCATAGTTATGTGCTGCACACATACATTATAATTGTTGATTTTAGGGATATTAGTGGATACCCCACTGAATGGAAAGAAAGAAATGCTTTGCAATTTGAACGTGAAACAGAAACCCCTGCTGCATTTCATCAGTCTGCCACTTAAACCAACACTAGCCTATAACAAAAAAAGACAGATATGCTTACAGTTAAGTCTTCTTACTCGGCTGATCTGAGGGAGATTGAGACAGACAGACAAGGATACAAAGAGTTCACAGGCTAATTTTACAGGCTGCAGCCACTGCAACAGTCTTATTAGGCAAGGGTGCATGGGAAAGAGAAAGGCAATAAATCTATATGAGTTTTCTTGCCCAAAAGAAACTACTGCCATGGAACAGAAGTGCAAGAATAAGGTCCTAGGGAAAAATCATACTGACTGATACATCTCTCACTATGCACTCAATTAAAATGAAATGTATATAAACAACAAGTCTCAACTATTGATGTGGCTGGCCATCCGCCCACACCTACTTCAAACAACTGTTAACTCTATGAACCCAGAGGGTGGGCAAAAGTACACAAGACCAAAATTAGATGCCTTGAGCCTTTTTTCTTTCTTGCAGAACTGCTATAGATGATTTATTAGTGAATGAATATTTGCCATCCATTTTGAAATTAAAAATCCCTTGGAGGCTCTGCAGCCCCCTCCACTACATTACCAGTGAGTGCAGGTCACAGAGGTACAACTGGGAAAAGATTTGGGCTCCATCAGTCAAAAATTCTATTTTCTTCCCAAGCGCTAAAAAGTCTTCAAGTGTGTAATTTGAATCATTCTTAAATTCCCCAGCATATTTAAGCACCATGCTAATAGGATAGAAAAGTATTAAAGCATACAGTTTAATCCCAGCGCTCTTATGCTTTGGTCTCTCGGTGGCGGCCGGGGCTTGGAGCAAGAGAGAAGTGATAAGCTCAGACTCCGTTCGTGAGTGATGAGGAAGGATGAGCATCTTCGTCAGAGAGAGTCACAGCTGAGACTTCAGAGCAACGTTCTTTGCTCTATCACTCCAAACTCACTTTAGTTTAATGTCTTTGGTTTCCACGGGGTTAGTTTAAGTATGCACAGGATCTGGCCTCTTGTCTTAGCCCAGGCAAAGAGGGGAGATAGGCTGCATCTGTGTGTGTTGTATCCCAGGGCTAAGTTCACTCTTCTGTGAAGGCACTGACAGAAATGAAGGGTAATAATGATGCCTAGGAGAAAACTGAATTTGAGGAGAGGAAAATGGATGGGTGGATGGGCAGACTGACACAACTAAACCGTAATGAATTTCAGTATCCTGAGCCCCTCTCTTAAGAAAGTATGCGCCCTTCTGATTACCCCATTGGCAAGTTGTGATAATCCTTGGGCAGATAAGGTGTGTTATATCTTCCTGCTACCAAAAGGGTTACTAAAACTCTTCAGACCTCACTGATACTGTGAGAGCCGTGTCTATGAAGTAATCATAGACCTGCTTACATACAAACATGTATTTATTAGATGGAATTAAAAATGGATTTTAAGACAACTACAAAAACACTTTCTCTTCCAGTCATTGGAATATAAATGCCCTTTCCCTGATTTCCAGCAATGCAGAAATTATATGAGGGACTTTGTGTTGTTCAGAGGTGAAATTTGCAGTGTACCAGGTTGAGGGTAAATTTCTCCTCTTACTTTGGATGCTAACTCCAGCCTTCTGTTGCAGTTACCTGATGGGGATTTGCCCTAAAGCACTGCGTGCAGCTATTACTCGCTGCAAAACACATCAGCTCCTCTCCTTGAAATAACTTTGTAACTGGCCTAGGGGGTCAGAATCATAAAACTTGCATAACCTGGATATTTCCCACAAGGCAGCCATAGATCAACCAGACAGCATATCTAAGGGGCTGCTAATTGAGAGGACAAATCTTTGCTTGGGATTAATTAGTACACCTCAGCCTGTGATGACTCAGGTCCCATCAGCAGGGAACATGAACATGTACATATCTCATAATTTTATTTAGACAGCCTTGTTCTTTACAGTACTTGTCCAATCTTAAATAATTAGGGTAAAATACTTTCAGTTGATAGAACTTGTTAAATCTTAAATAATTAGGAGGAAAAAACACAGACATTTTTTTTTTGCAGGCCGTTGGTTCCAATTGTTCCCTACATGCACATTTTTGCCAGCAGATTAAATGTGACCAAAGAAAAGCCCATAGCAATGTATCTGTTTCTACCCCTTCAAAAAAAGTTGAGCACAGACAACAGTTCTTCAGAGCTTGGGGGATTTAAACACAATCTATGCTATCCAACTTTTAATGGATATATATGCCACAACTCATTCTAGTTTAAAATATAGGCTTAAAAGAAGCTCAGCTAAGGAAGTACTTAGTTGAAGGACTTCTCTATCTTAGTCAGTACAAAGTCTGGCCTATTCTTTCTCCAGGTTCTTGAAGCCCGTGAAATTTTGTGTATCTATCTTTTCCCCCAAAGGAAATACTTCATTGTTTTTTTTTCCTAACAAACAACAGCTGAGCTGCTGTGTACAGAAACCTTAGTATGATAAACCCGTTCACATCAAGAGTAGAGGAAAATAAATTGCATTAAAGAACAGATTGTGGATGCACTTTTTTAAAGACTGTTTGCAAATAATCACTTACAAATGTGTTTTAAAGTTAATAAAGGAAGAGAAATCCTTTTTCCAGTTTCCTTATCCTTCAATAAATTTAAAAAAATAAGGAGAAAAAGAAAAGGTATGCAGCACAGACACAATACTACAAATGAAATAAAAAAGGTCTCTCTTCATGTGTAAAACAAAGGTAAAGGGAGCAGCCCTGATCTTTAAAGAGGATGAATTCCCCTATTTGCATGTCAGCAAACTTCAAAAGATTTGAGCAAGTTAAAAGCAAATTAAGAAAATGGAAGAGACCAGCCACAGCTAAATGTGAGCAGCAGGCTGTAAGGGAGACTTCGTTTAAGTTGATGTTTGCTCATTAAACGGACATTAAAGTAAAAATCCTTCTCAAAGCACACACTCCAGTAATGGCTCTGAGTCCCCTGGGAATTGCCAGGTCTGGGTACCAGAAATGTTTCTTACCTCCTGAGCACCAGCAATGAATTTGCTCCATGTATGCTGTACGAAACAGACTGCAGAATTGCAGCGACTCCCACAGGTCCCAAAACTACCTTCTCAGCTCCTCCTTTGTCTCAGGGTTTTTAAGGTCCAAAACCTAACACATTTAGTATGAAATGTTAAGGGGTGAGTCTACCTGTGTGGCTAACTAGGGGAATAAGGGAACGCAAAGCTCCATGAGAGGTAAATTTGTCCGAACCGCTGCCTCCTGCCTGGAGGGCCAGGGAGAAGGCAGAACTTTGCTGGGAAAGAGGAGCTGGGCTGGGTTTCCCCAGGGAATAACTGAGTAACTGAGAAGTGGCTATAATTTGATCTGTGCTGTGCTTCTGGGGAAAAGCAAACACATGCTGCCCTTTCCTCACAGTCGAATGCAGACTGCCTGTCAACGCAGAGCCCTGGGAGAACGTTCTGGATGCAGACTAACGAGTAGCAAACATGAAGTCTAGGGCTTCACAGGACTATTGACATAAATACCTAAATGAAGCACACCTTAGCCAAAGGTAATTAACAGGTAGGGAACACTATGAGTGAACGTATTAATTCTCTGCCTGATCTAATCAAGTATAAAGGATGCATGTGGGTGTGCGCACATATCTGTGGGTGGGTGGGTGAAGGAGAAGATGGGTGTGCATGTAAATGTATCCAAGGATTCACACATATCCAAAATCCAGGGTAGTTTCACCCTCCTATTACCAGCTGTACAGTAGAACGACCACAAATTCAGCAAAATCAATGCAATCAGCTAGGCAGTGAGATCTGATCATCTGGGAATTCTGAGTAAAGATTGCCCACAGCAGCATAAAGGGCTGCTGCCCAACCAGGCAAAACCCAAAATATAAGTAAAAAATGTCCAGAGAAGCATTACAGGCTTCCCAAGAAAGCATCAACAGGAGAGGATGAATGAAGAAAATTAGTTGTGTGCTTTTAAACAGAAGATAAAAAGTGCCGTTTAAAATTCCCATCAGTAACACAAACAGAAAACTCAAGCAAGCATTGTGTTGCCATTAGTATTGCTTTTAAATTCGTACCAGTTGTAACTGATAATATCTATCTCATTCTTTCTGCCATCTATCAGTTCTGTCCTTGCTTGCCATTGGTGTTCAACAAGTATAGTTTCATAACATTTAGTTTCAAGACATCAGTCAGTTTCCTCAACAGATATTTTGAATCTAGTCGTTTTGGCAATAATGACCTGAAGAATCTATATTCTGAAGTGCTAGCTCCCCTGCAAGGATCATTAGCAAGATCTACTAATTTGCAACTCTCTACTTACAGAAACAATATACAAATGCGTGAATCTACTTCAATTTGATGAAGTAACCAACAGCTTGATTGTTTAGCTAAATTATTTTCAGTCCTCCCTGTTCTCACTAAGAGTACAGCAAGAACAAACTTTAAGAAGACAAATACTCAGTGATGACCCTGGGGCTAGAAGTTTTTACACTTCTTTTTCCAGTCCAAGGGAATACAAAGAGAGCCAAAACTGGAAAGCATATCTCGGATAGTTAACCAAAATTTTCCAAAGTAATTTTGGAAATTTGTTACAATGAAGTTCTTGAACTGTCTCCAGTAACTGCTGAATTCATTCTGCTGTCTGTAAGGCTCGTTTCTACTGCAATCATTAAGCTACCTTTACTGAAAAAAAGAGGTAAAACCTTCAAATATACTCCAAAAGACGGAAGTGCTTAAAGGTAGCAGCCATTTTATTTTCCTGTAGAAAATTCAAACTGAAACTAGAAGAAAACCAAATCAAAGAAAAAAAAAAAAACATGAAAATTTCCCTGTCAAAGCTTGAGAATTATAATTGAAAAAAATGACCAAAAAAATTAAGGGGACAAAGAACTTCCCCAACATGCAAAAAGCAGCTGCACAACTATTAAACATCCTTAACGTGCCACCTTGCACCTCAGTTTTGAAAAAAAAAACCAAAAACAACCAAATAAACCAAAATGTCAGCTTTTAAATAAAGTGTAGATTTTAAAATCAGATCACTCAGGCAGTATCCCATGGGAAATTTGAAATGGCAAGACTTAAAGGGGCTTAAAAAAGATAACCTGCTGAAGGTGGCATGAAGGTTTGCAGGTGACCCACTGGCATCTGCCTCAGTAGGCTGTCACACCTCTCGTTCCCCTGGTGCACTGCTCCAGTTAGGAAATGGGCATGAAATACTATTTTCTCCTGCCATGTGGTAAACAAAACATAATCTGGGGAGGGGTAGCACTGATAACTTTTGTAAAATTTCTAAATTGGATAGTATAAGTGCAGAAGTCACCTTTATTCACAGAAATATGCAAACTTTGGGTGTTTTTGCTGAAAATCTGAGTCAATTACAAAGAGGTAAATGTCACCATTACTAGTTAATTAACTTTGATTCTTTGTTATTATTATTAATATAGATAACTATAAAGATACATATTATACTCATTATCTCATAAACATCCACTGACATGTGTCAAGAAATGAGGTTGATAAGAGGATGGGAGAGCCACAATTAGTGTCAATAACCCTTCTGAATGTCTACTGCCATGTGGCTACTGCCTTGGCATGACGGAAAGAAGCTTAGATTGTGTGTGATATTTTTCCCAGACACAACTTGAGCCCAGAGCCACCACAGCATGGAGCTTCAACACGTGATTCTCTATCTTGCTAGCAAAGCCAAGGGTTCAGACATACAAGGTGTATGAGAACAATAAACAACTGCCAACAAACATAGTCTATAAAAATGTGTTAAATCTAATGTACTGCGGGAGCATTGTGTCATGTGGGAAGAATACAGAAATGTAACAACAAGTGCTAAAAAGAAGATGTAAGTTACTGGGGGACAAGTGACCTGTAATAGATCTAATTTGCAGTACCATGTACCCGATCTTACTTGCAGTCGTAGATTAAAGTCAGAGGGTTTCAGTCACTTACAGAGATACACATAGTAACATTGAAAGTAAGCAAGGTTGAAGAGGAAGGATGGTTTTCTACTTGACAAAAGCACTAGAATAAAGTTCAAGAGCTCTAGGATAAATTCCCATTTTTGCTGTTGGCTCCCTGTGTGAGTCACTGAATACTACTGTAACAGTTTGTTCTCTAGCTATATCAGATGCTTTCCAGTACAGAGACTATCTTTATGCTTATACACAAAATCTCACAAAGGCGGGAGTTAGCTTCATTTAGGAACACAGATCTACTAACAAATATGTAGAAAAATAAATTTGATTTTAAATAATATCTATTTTTATAATCTTTTGTACAAGTTTCCCATTCATTTCAAAACTCGCTTAAAATGAAAATGAAACCCTAGCAAGACCACTCGAAAAGATTACACTGTCTGTGCCTGTGACAAGCATCCAGGGATTCCCACTTTTGGTACTTCTCTTGTTAGGACTGGTCTGCCCCTGCTTTTCCCAGTTCCATTCCTGATTTATTTAAATTGAAATCTAACTGCTGCTCCCTGCTTTCAGTTCTCTTTACTTCCACTTCTACAAATCATTGGTTTCCACTACCAGGCAAAAGACTCTACAAATAAAATCCTTCAACATCCCTAAGGGTCTTTCATATTTTTTTCTTGTAGAGCAGGAAACCAGCAGTTTTGTCCTGTTCTTGACTCTGCAAATCCGTTGGTTGCTTTTTTCGTAGCCCAGACAATTTTCATAGTCACATAATATTCAGAAGCTTTAATGCAGATCATATCTTCCTGCTAAATTTCATATTTATAGATGGAATACCTGGATTTTGTCAATTAGAAATTGAGTGAATGAAAAATGTTATTAAAAAAAAGTTATTTAAGTGTGTATTTGTCCAAAGAAGCTGTAAAAGTGTTTACAGTTGCATTTGAATTATATGAAGTTGGGCAAGACTCCTCCAATATTCAAGTGTTTAAGGTAGCTCGTGTATTCTCCTTTTTACAGAAATTCTATGTTTGAGCTTAAATACTTTTCCCAGTGGAAGTTTCATCAAGACCAATATAGTTTTGTGAAAAATTTCAGTCCCAATGAACTGATATTTTCTGATGGAAAACTTGCCCCAAACCTCTGAACTATCTCTACATACAGCCTCATGGTACTTAGGCGACTACCACCTCAGGCTCTTTCCTTTAATTGTACACATTTTCATCAAGCCCTGCTGTCCCTTATGGGTTTGTGCAATCTCTGAGATGTAGCTAGGACATTTACTCTATATTTCTGTTTGTTGATTTCATGTGAAATTATTTCACAGCTTTTTTTTCCTATTCCTGATGTATTTTGACATTCAGAGAATTAGAATTTAACCAGAATCCTGCAAATTGGAGAAGTTTAGTAGCAAAGCAACTGAATTTAAAATATATTTGGAGGCTAGTAGGGAGAATCAGGGTGGTGGCTATTCAGTCATTCAAGTTAAATAAGGAGCTCATTACTCGCCTCTGTGACAAATATCCAAATACCAAATTCCATAACTGTGATTTGAAGGATCAAAGACTAGATTATTCATGTATTTTAAGTTTTGTTTTAAAGTAGAAGTTTAAAGTCAAGATCAATATCCTTTTGTGTGATGTTCTGCAAGACATGTCAGCTTACCACTGTCACCCCAAACATGTGCCTAGGAAAGAGATTTCTCCTGCACTACAGTTTTTATTCTTGTCACTGAAAGACTTTCAGGGAGATTGAGCACAATTCTGGAAAACTGTTCAAAAAATGATCATCCAGAAGGATGTTCTAAAGAACAGAAATTGTGCCTCCCAAATTTTGCCTGTATATACATCAGAAATTATAAACAAACTAGATAACATGATGCTGTGCTTGCCCTATAAAAAGGACTATATTCAGATGAAAAGAGCTCTGCTTATTTAGTAATCAACTGAGTGCTGAAAAGTGATAAGTGTCTCCATACGTCTACCTTGGGAGGCAAATGTCAGTGA
The DNA here is from genome assembly GCA_017639485.1 of Pluvialis apricaria. NCBI lineage: Eukaryota > Metazoa > Chordata > Aves > Charadriiformes > Charadriidae > Pluvialis > Pluvialis apricaria. Next base: position 72,416,219 of record CM030011.1, on the reverse strand, counting down.
AGATGAAGAGCTATCTAGAACACAGCTGGCAGAAGAAAACACAAGTATAAACGTGACGTGTATGTTTAGAAATTTGGAAGAATTTATAAGGTTTGTAATGAATTAATGTTCCATTAAGTGTATTATTTGTTTTAATAGTATGCGATTATATTTCTCCATTAGTGAGAGGTTATATTCTTCCAAATACTTGCTGCAGGTTTTCAATATTCCACCTACAATTCTTACTCAAATGTCTACTTATCATTCCAGTTACTCAGGCTTGAGCGTTTTTAATAATTCCTTCTTCTTAAAAATTATCAGAATATTTTCATATCCTTAGTTGTGCCCCCAGTTTGTCTTAAATTGTGTATGGGTGTCCTGAGGTGTTTTGACTGAAGTATTAGCAAGAAAACTCAGCTCAAGGACTCAGAGAACTTGAACTTTAAAAAAGAGGTCAGTGAAAATAAGTTTAATCATTCATTATTTTTAAATTGAAAATATAGTTTGTCACACACTATTGTGTTAAACATTTATAAGGAAAAAGGTGCAAATCTAGATTTTCTGCACTCAAGCACCAAATTTTAGATTTTATTGCCAGACACCTGGTGGGATATCTGGTGCCTTGGCTTTAGTAAGCCTTGGGCAAGCACTGATCCAAGGTACAGAAAAGACCTCCGTTTATAGGCAATTCAAAGCACTTCACAACTCTTCTGCCTCAATGTTTCACAAAAATCTGACAGAAAATATTGACTTTTCTGCTTAGGCTCTCCATATTAAGAATTTATGTGAGTTTCTCTTTTAAATTAAATAGTGTGTGATACAGTTTGACAGCAACAGGGAAACGGAGTAAAGGTGTGTGTATTTTCTTTTAATGTTTCCAGAAGGCTGTAGCCAGTACTGCAAGGCTAAGATTTAATCTCTGATTCAAGCTGCTGGGAGAAAGAAAGATCCAATTAATGTTCTGTAGCAGTTCGTCCCCAATATAGAAAAGTAGGATATGGAAGACTTGCTAGCACTATAGGGAAAATCTGCATATGGATAGGTAGGGTTGTTCCAGTTATCAGTTTAAGTCACCCAAACTTCATAAATTGCCTATGACAAGAATATATATATATACGTATGGTTATAGGACATTAGCATCTTAAACTCTGGTCCCATTGTGTTGGGCACTGACAAATAAATACTGCATAAACTGTTTCTCCCTCTAAATTAAAAAAAACCCAAAAGTTTATAGAGGAAATAGATATGTTGACTTGCCCAGTATCATCTACCAGGTCAGAAATCCAGTGAAGACTAAAATTTTGTCTACTCAAATTTAATTTTCACCCAATTTATGGTGTAAACAAGACTTAATTTGCATCGTAACTGGATAGAAACTGCTATAGATGAGCATATCAACATTTTCCCCAGTCTTTGATTATTGTTATTGATTTAAGGGGAAAAAAGTGGTTAAATTCTTCCAAATTTTATAAGCTATTGAAAAGAGTGTTCTTTGGGCCACTACAAACTCTTTATTCAATTCAGAGGAAATGGTATTTGCTATTCTACTCCTTTTGTTTTTATATCAAGAAACAAGAATTCTTTTCAATGGAGGAAAAACAAGACTACATTTTCACCAGTAAATTAAAAATGTCCACAGTTATTCCTTGCCACTGAAGCCAGCTATCACAGGCTGGACTCCATCCATGCTCTTAACCACTTTTAGGCTCCAAAACCAGAGTAACCACATGCAAACTGCCTAGAGACAAAGAGCCCTGGTATGTGTTAGCTACGAAACTCGTCCTGTTTAAGAATGCAAAAACATGAGCTAAACCACATCGTAAAAGTTTAACAGGTAATAGATTTCCAGTGATCAGTGATCCCTGGTCCTTTTGAATTTACAAATATTAGTGCTGTCAGAATTTCCTGGAGAATTAAAAAACCCAGTTTTGAAACTGGGTTCGGTTTTGAAAGTCAAGAACATTGGTTAACACATCAAAACTACTAGTAGCTGTCATTAAAAAATGTATACTAATAACAAAGCGTTTGAAAACAAAATTTGTCCAAAGTCTCCAGCAGCTCTACCAAAGAGATGGAAGACAGACACAAAGCATGCAATTTCTCCAAAAATCCCAGACAAGTCTGTGACACAGCTAAAATTTCAAATCCACTCTCCTGGATTCTGTTCCAACGGTTTCATGACAAATCTTCCTCAGGAGGAAAAATAGATAAAGAAAACACTGAAACACACAGATTGGCCTGGCATCTTTCACTGCTGAAATAGTTGAAGCATTTCATATTGTAGTGTGGAGCAGGGGTGAGCAATACGCCTGGATTCTCAACAACTGTGAAAGCAGGAGCCTTTATTTATGTTGTGTTAGGGAAATGTATGACTTTGCAATCAGGACAGCGTGTGGTACTGTGTTGAAATGTAATCAGTTTTCAATGTGCAGAGAGTCCTAGAATAACTTTCTAACAGCAGCATTAGAAAAAAGACACTCCTTTTTTCCTAAGCTCTTTGTACCTCTAACATATAATTTTGCCATTAGTGAAGCGTGATGAAAATTAAGTCACTTGTACAGCCCAATATGCTCAGTCAATCAACCATTATTTTTTTTTTCTTTGTTACTAACTCAAGGCTTTACTCAGCAATAAATTGGCTGCAGAATTAAAGCTGCTAAAAGCTTTTCAAGAGTGTTTAGCATTGCAACCACGCTGCTTTCACCAGAGCTCTAATCTATAAATCTGAGGAGAAAGGAAGGTCATGCTAAGAAAGATTTCAGAGCCATAACCCAAGCTCATGCCTCAAAACATGTCTTCTACCACCATGTGGACATCACAGGCAGGCAGTTTTCTAGCTAATAGTGATATCACAAGCACTTAAGGAAGTATATAGAAGAGGAACTATTAGCCTTATGTTCTTATATCTCTTATATGTATACAAGATATATATATACACCTCTTACTATTCTTATATCCATTAATATTTGCAGCTTCTCTACTTTGGTGGCACAGTGGGCTGATGGAGCTCAGGGGTAAGTTTGTGCAGAGACTGCTAAATGGAGTGGATGTATCAGGACAATCCAGTGGATTGTCTGGCCCAGTAGACTCCAACAGAAGTCAAAATTAGACAACTAGCAAGGAATAAAGTAAGTCAACAACAATACTTTGCTGCTACAGTCCTTCAGCCAAGCTGTAGTCACTGTTTCTAGGCTACTGTCCAACAACCTGCTCCCTTTTTCGCCAAGGTTACTTCTATCTAATTATTGGCTTGGGACCCCTTATATGCATTTACCCCCAGCACACCTTTACTCTACAAACCCTTGTGAAATCAGAACAATGACTGCCTGGACATTTTCAACCAGTCATCTCAAGCTAAGCAAGCTAGTGAACCATCCTTTGAGCTCTAGGCAGTTCTTCATGACTGTTATTCGTATCTACTGGAAGAAAACAGAATATACTGTAAGTGGTTGGTGATGGAAATTTCTGAGATTAAACCCAAATTTCTTTGGAAAAGTGCAGAACGAAGAATGCAGCATATAATGCATAGGAAGGGACTCACAGAGAACACACTTTGGGTTTCTTTCCCTAGACCAACTATTCATATTTCACTGGTGAACAGTTCTGGTCTCCTGAGACTTTAGAAGAGAAGCAGATTACCAGGTAGTGGTCAACAGCTCAATGTCCAGATGGAGATCAGCGACAACTGGTGTCCCCCAGGAGTCTGTATTGGGACCAGTACTGTTCAACATCTTCATCAATGACATAGTGGGTTGAGTGCACCCTCAGCAAGTTTGCAGATGACACCAAGCTGAGTGGTGCGGTTGGCATGCCTGAGGGACAGGATGCCATCCAGAGGGACCTGGACCAGCTCAAGAAGTGGGCTCATGTGAACCTCATGAGGTTCAACAAGGCAGAGTGCAAGGTCCTACACCTGGGTTGGGGCAATCCCCAGTATCAATACAGGCTGGAGGATGAAGGGTTTGGAGAAGCCCTGCCAAGAAGGACTTGGAGGTGCTGGTAGATGAAAAGCTGAACACGATCTGGCAATGTGTGCTTGCAGCCCAGAAAGCCAACCATATCCTGGGCTGCATCCAAAGAAGCGTGGCCAGCAGGCTGAGGGAGGTGATTCTGCATCTCTACTCTGCTCTGGTGAGACCCCACCTGGAGTACTGCGTCCAGCTCTGGAGCCCTCAGCACAGGAAAGACATGGACCTGTTGGAGCAGGTCCAGAGGAAGGCTACAAAAAATGATCAAAGGGCTGGAGCACTTCTCCTGTGAAGACAAGCTGAGGGAATTGGGGTTGTTGGAGAAGAAAAGGCTCCGGGGAGGCGTTATTGCAGCCTCCCAGTACTTAAAGGGGACTAATAAGAAAGATGGGGACAGACACTGTAGCAGGGACTGTTGCGATAGGACAAGTGGTAATGGTTTTAAAGTAAAAGAGGATAGATATATCCCTAGATATAGAGAAGAAATTTTTTACTCTGAGGGTGGTAAAACACTGGAACAGGTTGCCCAGAGAGGTGGTAGATGCCCCATCCCTGGAAACATTCAAGGTCAAGTTGGACGGGGCTCTGAGCAACCTGATCTAGTTGAAGACGTCCCTGCTCATTGTAGGAGTTTGGACTAAGTGACCTTTAAAGGTCTCTTTCAACCCAAACTTTTATATGATTCTATGACTCTACGAGGTCAGGTTAGTCGAGCAGGACCTGCCTTTCTGACTGGGCCTGATTGCCTGGTTGTCCTGTACATGGCTGTGTGATTGTACTCAAGATGATCTGCTCTATAACCTTCCCCAGCACTGAGGTCAGACTGACAGGCCTGTAATTCCCCAGATCTTCATTCCAGCCCTTCTTGTGGATGGACGTCACATTTGCTAACCTCCAGTCAGCTGGGACCTCCCTGGTTAGCCAGGACTGCAGATAAATGATGGAAAGTGTCTTGGTGAGCACTTCCACCAGCTCCCTCAGTACTCTTGGGTGGATCCCATCCTGCCCCATAGACTTACATGTATCTAAGTGACATAGCAGGCCACTAACCATTTCCCCTTCTGCTCCCTGTCCCCACCTTCCAGTTCAGGGGTCTGGGTACCTGGAGAACAACTGGTCTTACTATTAAATACTGAGGCAAAGAAGACATTAAGTACCTCAGCTTTTTCCTCATCCTTTGTAACTATATTTCCCCACACATCCAATAAAGGATGGAGCCCTCCTTTGTTGCTAATGTATTTATAGAAACAATTTTTATTGTATTTTATGGTAGTAGCCAGATTAAGTTCTAGTTGAGCTTCAGCCCTTCTAATTTTCTCCCTGCGTAACCTCCTGACCTTCTTGCAGTCCTCCTGAGTTGCCTGCCTCTTCTTCCAAAGGTCATAAACTCTCCTTTTTCCCCTGAGTTCCAAAGGTCTCTGTTCAGCCAGGCCAGTCTTCTTCCCTGCTGGCTCATCTTTCAGCACATGGGGACAGGCTTGCTCCTGCACCTTTAGGACTTCTTTCTTGAAAAATGACCAGCCTTCCTGGACACCTTTACCCTTCAGGACTGCGTTTCAAGGGACTCTCTAAATCAGTCTCTTAAACAGGCAAAAGTCTGCCCTCCAGAAGTCCAAGGTAGCAGTTCTGCTGAACCCCCTCCTTACTTCTCCAAGAATCAAATACTCTGTCATTTTGTGGTCACTATGCCCAAGACAGCCTCCAACCATTACATCACCCACAAGTCTTTCTCTGCTCACAAATAGCAGATCCAGCAGGGCACCTTCCCTAGCTGGCTCCCTCACCAGCTGTGTCAGGAAGTTATGCTCAACACACTCCAGGAACCTCCTAGACCCTTTCCTCTCTGCTGTATTGTATTTCCAGCAGATATCGGGTAAGGTGAAGTCCCCCAAAAGAACAAGAGCTAGAGATTGTGAGACTTCTCTCAGATGCTTATAAAGTATTTCATCTGCCTCTTCATCCTGGTTGGGTGGTCTGTAATGGAGTCCCACCTTATCTGCCTTGTTGGCCTTCCCCCAATTCTTACCCATAAACACTCAACCCTATCGTCACTGTCACTAAGCTCTAGACAATCAAAACACTCCTTAATGTACAGGGCTACGCCACCAGCTCTCCTTCCTTGTCTGTCCCTTCTGAACAGCCTGTAGCCATCGATAGCTGCAGTCCAGTCATGCGATTTGTCCCACCAAGTTTCAGTAATGGCAATAGGTCATAGTTTTCTAGCAGCATAGTGGCTTCCAGCTCCTCCTGTTTGTTGCCCATGCTATGTGCATTGGTGTAGAGGCTCTTCAGCTGGGCTGTTGGCAGTGTCACCTTCTTAGAGGAACACCCCTTAATTCCTATGAGTTTTTTCTCTGGTGTTTCCCTCTTGGCTCTTACTAACCCCAGGAGCCCCTGACCTGTCCCTGTAAGACTTCAAGTGTGCTGCAGTGTATCCAGCATGTCTCAGAGTAACAGGCTGAGGGCCCTTGCGAGCACCCTGTCCCTCTAACCTTGATGTGTCATCCCACAGCTTGTCACAGCCTGTTATTATGCCCCTCCCCCTTCAAGCCTACTTTAAATCTCCGTCAATGAGCCATGCTAGCTTGTGAGCAAAGACCCTCTTGCCCCTTTCAGAAAGGTAAATCCCATCTGATACTAGCAAGCCTGGTGCCATTCCAACGGGCTGGAATCCCGTTATTGAAAAACACAAAACTGTGTTGGTGACACCAGCCACAGACTTTTGGTCTATTAATAGACTGGGCCTGACTGTTTCTTCCAATGTCACTGACTGCAACTGGAAGGAGAGAAGAAAAAAAATAACCTGTGCACCAGATTCCCTTACTAACCATCCCAAGGCCCTGAAGTTTCTTTTGATCCCCCTTGGACTACACTTTGTGGCTTCATCACCACCCACATGGAAGAGCAGTAATGGATAGTAGTCCAAGGGCCATACCAGGCTAGGAAGTTTCCTAGTGATGTCTTTAACCAGGGTTCCAGGGAGGCAGCAGACTTCCCTAAGAGGAGGGTGTGTCTGGCATATTGGACCCTCTGTTCCCTTCAGAAGGAAGTCACCTGCAACTATAACCCGTCTTTTCTTCCTCATGAAGGTAGTTGTGATACAGGGGGTAGGCCTGATGGACCATCATCCACATCATCCATCAACTGGTCTTTCACGTCCAGAACCTCATACCTGTTGCATGAGGTACCTCATACAGCAGGTATGAGGTTCTGTTGCACCTGTTGTTGTTGTACCTGTCTATCTGTTGTAGACACACCTGGGAAGGCAAGTTGGGCAAGGAGAGCGTTTGCCTGCCACCTCGAGTGTGGACTTGCCTCCATTTACTCCTTTCCTTTAAGTTACAGCCTTCAGCCTGGCAGGGGGAGGGTACAGGATCCCCTTGATCTTTTTTTTTTTCTGGTGACTGTTCCCATTTCTGTCTCAGGCAAGGTAGAGTACAGTTCCACCGGTCTATCTCTTTCTTGGTCTCCCTGACACTCCTTAGCTTTTCTACTTCCTCTCCTAGCTCTGCCACCACGATGAGCAGATCATCCATGAGATCACACGTCCCACAGCTGTTCTCACTGCTGCCATCCGTTACCAGAGAAAGGCTCTGGCACTCTCTGCAGCCTGAGACCTGGAAAGCTGCATGTTTTCATGGGACCTCTGTCTGGGTTGCCACATCCATTCTGCCGAGTGCAGACGATGTGGCTTTCTGCCAGGTAGATACCATAGCTAAGCTCCTTCTTAGAGGGTGACAACCACCAATGTGGTCCTCATATCCTCAATATGTCCATATCCTCAAGATGTCATATCACACTCGTTATGCCCCGTTCACCTTTCTTCTATTTACACCACAACCATTTCTGTTCAAGGCACATGAAACTGGCCTTTCCTTGCTTCACGGCCTCTCTTGTCAGTGATTGCCTGTAGCTTACTCATTCCTTTACAGCTAAAATTGGATTTGTGCAGCCCTTGGGAGCCATGTCTTTCTACATCTAACTGAAAACATTGCAGAAACTGCCCAAAAGCAACAATAATAGAAAGTAATTCATTATGAGAGTTGATTAAAATGTGCTGTATTTAAAAATCTTAAGCAAAATTTTCCAGCTATCTTCCCCATTATTTCCCTATAGAGAGGAAAAATAGTGTCCTTACCTGGATTTCTCTTCAGTTATGCTATTCTTCTGACTGCAACAAAATGATTTACCTATTTTAGAATAGTGTAATGCCTCGTTTCTTACAACACAAGGATATCTCACGTGGCCTATTTCCAAATACAGTGAAGATAAGCATTTCTTGCATTGTACATATTTTCAGGGTAATCCGTCACAAACTTTGAGTTGAATCATCTTGCTTGAAGGAAACCCTTTAAAGACTGCTAAAAGGAACTAGTTATTTTATCTAATTACAGAAAACTTTGGGGCATTCTTTTCAGAGGACAAATGTCTAGCTCAGTTATTGGGTTTACACACAAAAAACAACACTATATGTAATTTATAATAACAGATACTTAAAGAGTTCAGGAAACAAGCAAGCATCAGAAAATGAGCCAAAATCTAATTATACGGTTTTGGAAAGAGACTTTTCCTATGGACAGTTTTTTTCCTCAACAATTTTCTGCCAATGTCTTCTTAGCTCTTGGGAAAAGAAAATGACGATTGATCACTGCTTCAGATTAGATACAAGACAAGACAAGGACTATTCAGTTGTGAGATTGGTAGATATTATTCCCACCTATATTTCCTGAATCTTAGTGCAGTGGGCTGTCTTGACTGAGCACTGCTCATAATTCTTTTTCATAAAAATAAGCAACTTATAGAAAATGTTTTTCTATCAAAATGAAAATTTCCAGTGGCATTTAATTTTTTGATCATACCTCTCTCTTTTTAATTAAAAAATTCAAAAGCCATTGCAATGTTCAAGAAGTCTCATTGCAATCGTGAAACAAAATCACATTCTTTCACTTTATATTTTTTCCCCTCAGAGTCCGGGAAAATAATGTTTTTTTCCCTTCCTCCTTAAGTAAAATCAAATTTTGTTTAAAGTATTCAAAAATTTCACTGCACATTTTGCCTTGTGAAAAATATTCTAAATTTTCTTGCAATATTTCATACTTTCCAGTCATTTCCATTATCACATTGTCTGCATAGTCGCAGTCAGGAAAGTGAATCAGAACAAGCTACAGTGGAAATTTTCTACACTATGTTCATATTCACTCCTGTTCCAGTTGTGACTTTGGTACTTTTGAATAAAAATTTCCACGCAGGGGTTTAGTGAAGTTTGACTAATTGACTTTTAGAGTGCATTCAGTTCAAGTTTCCTGGGTTCACTCCCATGGATAAGATCTATTTCTGTGTCTTTCACTTTCTAGTCCAACTTGCTTTGTAATATCATACAGTATTGAACAGCTAGTGTAAAGTCTTCTTAAAATCACAATGAATAACTCTAATAGTAGAGATGTCAAGCAAATACAGCGATTACTGTGAAGTTTCTGACTCATGGGGGAATTGTGATGCTTAATTAGTTAGTGTTTCTAAATTTCAGATGAAAGAGGTTAATAAGTTTAAATTATCATTATTCCTATCTTTTTCCAAAATATATTATACCTATTAATTTCAAAGAGAAATTAGCTTAGTTATAGTGCTCACATCTAAGGTACTTTTTTTTTTCTTTTTTTATTTTTCAGTAAATGACAAAGCCACTGATACTGCAATCAGAGCTATCAGCCAAGCATTCATGCACCAGCAAACCTAGACATACATAAAGGGGAAAGACAAGAGCGAAAGAATCATTTCAGTTCTCAGCTTTCAAGGACATTGTAAACAAAACAAATAGTATATAAACCCAGGAAAAACGCGTATTTGCCTTTCCCTTTGCAGTACACAGTTAAAATGGATTTACACACTTCACCCATTGTCCAGCTAAGCCATACTTAGAACATTTTCCCTTTTTCAGTAAGAGCCTCTTCTGCTCGAAAATACTCATTACTGCGGAATGGAGCATCTCTAAGCAGTTACCCTTCCTTTACTCAATTGCTGTTTTTCTTTTCTTTTTTCGCCACTCGAAAAAGACAACATGCAAAAACATCACAGGGTAGCTGCTGCAGCAGAAACAAGTAAACAAGGTCACGCCTCTCCCTGTAGACAGGCCTTCTCCATGGAGGAAAAAAGTCCACTAAGCAGTGGGGCAGCTGCTAAGATGCTTCAGGGAAGAAGTGGCACCCTGTAGGTTACCACTGTGTATCAGTAGGAATGTTTTTCTTGATATCATCCTCCTGTGCAGGATTTTAAGTTCCATGCAAGAATTAAATTCACCCGCAGGGAGTACAATAGCAGCCCTACTGCCATGATGGAGGAGCCTGAGGATGAAGAGACCTTTACTGGGATCAATCATAGAATCATAGAATGGTTTAGGTTGGAAGGGACCTTGAAGATCATCAAGTTCCAACCCCCCTACCATAGGCAGGGATACCTCTCGCTAGACCAGGTTGCCCAAGGCCACGTCCAGCCTGGCCTTGAACACCTCCAGGGACGGGGCTTCAACAACCTCTCTGGGCAACCTGTTCCAGTGCTTCACCACCCTTAAAGTGAAAAACTTCTTCCTAATGTTTAATCTAAACCTGCCCTCTTCCAGCTTAAAGCCGTTCCCCCTCGTCCTATCACTACATGCCCTTGTAAAAAGAACAAATATGGTCCAAATTCAGATCCCAGTTTTTACCGGACTGTATGAACAAACTTGCCTGAGGTTGCTGTAGGGAATTCCAATTCCTAACAAGTTATAAGGAGATCAGAACCAGGCATTCACAGTGAAATGAGATTGCTAATACTACAGAAAACAAAAGACATTTCCAAAATAATAATCTAACTAATCTGTGATTTTGCTATGAAGAAGTTCATATGAAATTAGTATAGAGCAGTTCAGCTTCAAAAAAAAATATGTCAACTGAAACGTTTTTACCTGAACTGCACTGCAAAGGAACAGAAATGCTTTTTGCTGTTTGAGATACAGAATTTTATCTTTATATTAAAAAAAATTATAAGCTGCTTCTTACCAGTAAAGCACATAATGTAAAAATAAGACAGCATTTGAAATTAAATTTATTATTCTGATGTCACTGTTACATATGAAATCAGTTTGTTAACACAACTGATATTAGATTGAAAGGATAGCATCCAATTATTGAAACAACCTTTTTATGCCCTAACATTATCAGAATTGACCTGCAAAATACAGATAGCTGAATATATCAGTTTGTAATCAGAGACTGCTTTCAATTTGGAAGTGACTAGAGGAGGCAATTTTTCTGCCAAAACAGAAAATGCAGATTTAAGTCAAACAAAGCTTTTGACAAATATGTCTTGACTTGACTGAATTATTTTGATTGATACATAAAATAACTCCAATTTAATTTTAAAAACTCTCTTTTTTTCTTTTGAGATCATATGTTGCTTTAAAATCTAACTATATTAAAATATATTTTCAAGACACCAGATAAGAAACATACCTTGTATTAAACTAAACATTCTTTTCACCTCCAAACTATATTTAAACACATTTTTTAAACTATTAGCAGACTAAAAGTCAGTTTACTTTTACACAGCTTCAAATGAGTTGAGCACATCCCTCATCATATCGTAAGTGCCAGTATCAGTTACTCAATGAGCCCAAGAGAGTTCTACAACTTCAGTATCACTTCTGCAAAACAGATTGGAAAAAAATAACTGAGCATTCAACATACTGTGATGAAGTAACATCAGAGCAAAGCCCAGAAGCCCACAACAAGTAGGTGATAGAACATGAAGCCACCTTCCTGCTATGCCACTGCAATTGGAGTGGCATTCCTCTGCTCAGCAATACACCCAATGCACCCTGGTTTGGGTTTCATGGTACGCAGGTAGATTTCACTGTATTACACTGCTTTAACTTTTAAAGTTTCTCCTTTCAAGGTTGTCAAATCATTTCTAGATGCTCCTCAGGCAGCCAGGATAATATCACCCCTCTATGTATTGGTACCAAGACAGGTCAAGAGCAACTGTCAGACCACCCAGACTTAAGACCAGATGTCAGAGTTATTTATGCTGTTTGAATTCAGAGTAACACTACTCACTTCAGTGCATCACTTCAGTTTCATTTTGGTGTGGAATTATAGTATCTATTTTTCATCCTGTGCTAAACTATCATCCATAGGACTTTCCAAGCTTGAATTTTCTACCATGGAAACAAATCCTGTTCTGTTATTTACCAAAAAAGAAAAAAAAAAAAAGAAGAAAGAAAAAGAAAAAGAAAGAAATTAAATGTTAAGAGACAACTTAAAGACCCAGATTATTTGGTTATGTCTTTCTGGCTGCATGAATTCATCTGAGGAAACAAATACATATAATGATGCCACTTCAAATTTGGATTCAGAAGGGATATTTTGTTGTTTAGATGAGTCAGTATGTCACATCGCATTATGAAGTAGCACAACCCCATGTTCCTAATTCACGAAAGTCTGTCTCCTTGTTCAAAACCAAAAGTGGCATAAACCCATTTATAATTTAAGTAAGTTGCTGGCAGTTCCTAAAGTGGCTTTCCTGGAGAATAATGAGATAGACTGGTGGGGTAAGAAACATGATAAGTGACTGCACAGTATACGGCATAATGAATAGTTGCTCTGTCCCTGGCAGGAGACTACAGTACCAGAGAACCCTGTCATGCAGTGCCTTTTATGGCAAATCATAAATTAAAAGAGATCTTTATTGTGAAATCTTCTGTCACTACAAGGAGGAAGAACAGTATAATGCCACATTTCTTTCCAGGATTGCAAATCAAGGCCAAAATCTCTCCTAATGTAAATGATGTCAATCCATTCATTTCGGCTGAGTTTTACCCACGTTTATCAGCAGAAAAAGTCATAAGCTGCTTCTGTTTTAATTTAATTGAAGTATCGATTGTTCAAAATTGTTACGTTAAATAGCATTTTAGTTACCAGTGTCTCCCTGTAAAAGACAATCTGGCGCAGAAAGCTGATTCTGTGTATAAGTCAATGGGAGCAGACAAGAGGATAGGCATTAGGGAGATGAAAAAAATGGTATTTGAATTTATAAGGCCAGGGAAGTATCTGTCTTCTAGCATAATTGCCTCAGATGATCAGCAGAAATTACAACGATCAATTACAGCCAACACAAAAAGAAATCTAGCCAACAGTTCCAAAATAAAACATTACTTATTTCTCTTTCAGTGCTCATAACTTAAGGGGAATAAAAGACCTAAGTTAGGCTTAACTAAGGTGGAAATAGCAGCAAGTTCCCAATGCATCTTCTTCAGAATTCTAGAGGTGCTCATCAGGACAGCCAAATTTTTAGTCGCCTTTACAGAGGTGTGACCAACATTGTGCAATGACTAACAGTGCTTGAGTGCTGCCCACACACTGTACAGCCTGGACTGATGCTCCAGGAAAATATGCTACAAGCATAGTTTATGTGTTTTTTCCATACATTTTGTCTGAATCTCTGTTTCTTTTCTGTCAAATTGCTTTCGTTTGGAAGCATATTCACACATATACATATATATATATATTTATGTGCATTCACATGTGTGTATACTCAGGAGAGGGGAACTTACCAAAGGTTGAGTCCACTCAGGACTGAATTCGCTTGCATAGTCTGTTCTTGTTGTTTTGCCCTGTTCCAGGCACCATTAACACCTCTCAGGTTTATTTCAGCCCAAACTATGCCCCAGACTGTGTGTGGTACCTTACACTCCCCTACTGCCCTGGCCAGTAATATAAACTGCAGACCCCTGTCAAAGCCAACACTCACCATCCTTTAACTCAACACCAAGGACAGCTGTATCAGTGGCTCACCTGTATTCAATAAAAACAGACCCTAGAGGATGTGGTGAGTATTCTTAGCATCTTGAAATATCGTATTTGTGAGGTGGGAGGAATGCAAACAAGTGTGGGCAACAGAGCGTTGCTTGTGAAATCATTGGGTACATGTGCATGGAAGCATGCAGATAGGTGTGTGTTTCTGTTACGTTGAATGGACTGGGCATGGGTTAGTGCTGCTCTGGAAACTGTGCAAGTATCTTAACAACGTGTGCACCAGAACTTGGAAAGGACCCTAAAGGTCATCTCTTTCCAACCTCCCTGCCATGGGCAGGGACACATTCCACTAGACCACGTTGCTCAAAGCCCCATCCAACCTGGCCTTGAACATCTCAAGGTATCTTGCCTTTCAGCAGTGCTAAAGACTGGCGAGGACGGGAACTGGCTTATATTTAGCCGATTCAGATCACGGCATTGTAAACATGTATCTGCACACACACTTGCATCTAAGTAGACATATCCACACATGCTGTCTGTAAGGGTTAAAAATTAAATTGGCAGATGATCCTTAAGCTGAGAGCATATTGATAGTGAAATAAAGTAGATCAAATCCTTGTGACTAATACTTCAACTTAGAAGTACTTCTTTCTAGCCACAAACACATTTCTAATAGAAGAATTTTCTATCAAGTGAAAAAGCCTCAGGTAGTATTTCCTCAAGGACAAATATTCTCATAATAGCACTTACTTGGGCAGAGGAAACTGGAATTATTAATTTATTCCCCAATACTGAAATTCCATTGAACACTGAACTCCTTCTGCCTTCAACAGGAGGTCCTCACACCCATACACTTTATGTGTGCCAGACCATGATTTATAGTTTCATATCACTAATCAGATATTTCCCTCTTGTATTCATTTAATTATACCATATTAATAAACCTTGACTTTTAGACAGAAGCTCTGTGAGGTGTGTTCTCAACATGGTACACATGTAACTCCCCATAGCATCATCAGTAGTTAGGCACATGTGGAGAATTGATTATAGCCTTAGGTTTATAGCCATTGCTAGCTTACTCTCAGATTTTTCCTCTGGTGATTTCTCAAGCACCAACACACATACTGCAGTTCCTCTTTTTGCTGAAAACCTTCCTAGGAACGGTACTAAAAAGATCAATTTATGCAAAATAGAATTTTAATCTAGAAAATGCAGATTTGAGGCACTGCATGATGAGAGAAATAACCTCAAAGTACAGCCAAAGAGGTTACAAAAGCAGGTCACAAAGATCTGGTTTCCTAGGGAGCTTCTGTACATTAGAAAAATGTAAGCAGTTACTGGCAGCTCCAAACTGCACATATTAAATTTGTCTACAAAGGATTTTGACAGGTCTCTGCAAATCTAAGACTTTCTGTCCCTATAGAACACTTCCAGTTTTATTGCAAGACAGAGGCAAGAAGCAGAATGGTTACTGTGCAACTGTTCCATAAGGAATGAACACACCTTTGGACAAATATTCAGTTATGCTAAGGTCACTTGCAAATCTCCAAATAGTCTAAAAATATTTTCATTTCATTTACTGCCTTTTCACTGTTTTTTTTTTTTTTCTATAATGGTTCAATATTATGCCCCAGTATGATTACATGGGTGATATATTTGAGATTCTGCTGCAGAATTTAAGGTTAGATCAGAAACACTCAGCTAACCAAGTTGAAGATCAGGTATGGGTTAGCTGAGATTTTTCCCACCTGTGTAGTTTTTGTTCATTCAGAAACACCTCAAGACAGAGTCCTAAAATATTCCCATTGTATCTGTGGCTAAGAAAGGTGTCTGGAATAACAAACAACTGAAGAATCCAAAGGTTTACATTAAGCGATGAACAAGTTCTGTTTTCAGACCCTAGTTTCAATCTCAATCTCCTGCAAACATAAAAGACAAAAAAGAAGATAACTGGAGAGACAGCGAAAGGCATTTATCTCCTGGTGTCCTTTGACCCAGTTTAGCCACAGTGAAAAGGCATGCTGGAAACTCTCCTTTAGTCCGTGCGCTGGACCCTTGCTTATGACGGCAGTGAATTGCCAATTAGGGAAATTCATGCAGACAGACAGGGTCTACCTGGACCTGCAAGGTCCTACCAGCAAGGCCCTGCTCAGAATAATCATCTTTGGAAACACCCAGTTTTAGTATCTGGCATTGTTGGATTCTCTATGAATTTGTATGCACCTTCTCTGGAAGGAACACAGAAAATGAAGTGGTGGTGAATACTACTTCGTTTTTCCAAAAGCCTTGTAAGTACACAGTGTCAAAACACCTGACCTTCCTTCTTCTCATGCTCAGCACACATATAAGTCCGGAAACAGAGGTTTGAAGAGGTTGTTTCTGAGAAAAAATGAAAGGAAGGGGAAAGGGAAGAGGAAGGGGAAAGGGGAGGGGGAGGGGGAAGGGGAAGGGGAAGGGGAAGGGGAAGGGGAAGGGGAAGGGGAAGGGGAAGGGGAAGGGGAAGGGGGAGACATTAAAAAAAAAAAAAAAAAAGACTGGCTTGTGAAAATTTGTGACAAATTCCATGAAATGAACTGCCTTCCATGATGAAAACTGAGAAATCCTGTTTGAATAGTTCATCTTGATCATGTTCAGAACCAAAGAGAATATAATCAACTGGATCCCAAAGATGATCCAATATGGCAGTCGAATACCTACGTACCTGATTTAACAGCTAAGCCCCTGCCCTAAGGGTATCTCAGAAAGCAAGCTTTTCCTGATTTGCTGAGGGAGATAAAGGTTCAGTGTCTCCTTCTGCAAGTTCAGGTATGGCTTTCTAATGTCCCTTGTTAGCCAACATTTCAGAGGATTTCTGTTTCTACCAAGGTGTTCCAAACAGAGTAAGAAAATATCTGAAATATCAAAAGCTTTCATGATTCAGGAAAGCCACTTCCCACATCACTTCCCTCCCAGCAGTTCACAGGAAGAATATTCATAAGAACTAAAAATGTTATGTCAACTGAAGGCCAGAAACGTCTAATTCAACTTTTTACTTCTGCATCTGTTAGAGCTACTCTATGCATGAATATAGAAATGTGAATGTCAAAAATAAAACAGGTCCCTCAGAATTCCCTCATTGCTTCAGGATAACAGTACTGGTGTCTTTCTGTAGGTTAAGCCAGTGGATTCTCCCTTCTTAACTGGCCTTACAGGACTCTGCACCAAGTGTATCTAGCCTAGCACTAAAAAAGGAGGAGTATATTTTACCCACATTCAAGTTTCTCTTTGTTTTAACTAGTAGCCACCAGAAAAAGCACATAGTTATTCTGCTATGTTCCTGAACTCAGCATTCAAGCGTGGTCAGGAGACAGAGATCAAGAGTTTGATATAATTTTAAAAGCTCAAAGTCAAAATGGCTGTTTCTTTTCCTTTTTTATTTTTTTAAAATTTTTTTAAAGGTTATAATAAATTTTGATTTAATTTGATTCTGTTATTTTCTTAACCAGGCCTTCATAAACAAAGACACATTTGATAGTAAGCTGGAAAAAAATCATACAGGTGAGCTAGACCACCTTGGATTTTAAAACAAGGTTACTTTGAAAATATTAATTACTAGATCTGTTTATGTTTTAGCTTTTGCTTTTTTTCTTATCTATTTCCTATTACTTAGAGTGTTTTGCTCTTTAAAAGACACACTAATGAAGATGTCCTAAGATGTTCAAGTTAATGTTAATTACCTTGTGTGATTAAAAAGGAAAAAAAAATTTCTAAGAGTTCAGCACAGCAAAAAGTGGATCTCTTTTCTTCTGTAACATTTACTTGACATTGAGATTAGCTATAAAATGCCAGTGTCTTGCACAATAA
The DNA here is from genome assembly GCA_017639485.1 of Pluvialis apricaria. Lineage (NCBI taxonomy): Eukaryota > Metazoa > Chordata > Aves > Charadriiformes > Charadriidae > Pluvialis > Pluvialis apricaria. The sequence goes on along the minus strand of CM030011.1, from coordinate 72,398,641 downwards.
CATCTCCCTCTGTCCCATGGATGCTGAAATATCAAGTGGTACTTCCATGTTAGTGAATCAATATGCCTATTAGAAAAACAGCATTTTCTCAAATGCACCAGTGTGTTCAAATACACGATGGTTCTAGAAATGGAAAGTATCAAATGTTTATCTATAAGCCAGACATTGCTTTTCCCAAGTAATAAATGATAGGACGAGAGGAAACAGTCTCAAGTTGCACCAGGGGAGGTTTAGATTGAATATTAGGAAAAAAGTTCTTCACTGAAAGGGTTGCTGTGCACTGGAACGGGCTGCCCAGGGAAGTGGTTGAATGGCCATCCCTGGAGGTATTTAAAAGACGTGTAGATGCAGTGCTGAGGGACATGTTTTAGTGGTAACTTGGCAGTGTTAGGTCTACTGTTGGACTTGATGATCTTAAAGGACTTTTCCAGCCAAAATGATTCTATAATTGTCAGTATCATTCCATGCAACTCCTTTACAGTCAGCATGACCTGACCCCATTTTATGTCAGCTGGGAGTCTGGATGTAAGATAGAATGGTGACAACATTTTAAGAACTAAATTCTGAATCTAGGCCCTTGCATTATTTTAATTTTCTCAGTTATCAAGCAACGTGTTATACCCTGTATAAACCTTTTTTAATTGACTTAGGTTGGGAAGGGTAAGACTGTGCAAATATTTACAAGGTTAGTAAGTGAACACCCCTTCACTGTTCTGGCTGCCTGGGAATTATCTCTTAAAAAATACAGTAATAAACAGTCCCTTCAGTTACTCAAATCAAATAAAGTAACTCATCCATGATGTGATTTTATGAGTCTAGCTACATGGAGTTATGTATATAAAGTAGGAGCTAGCAGATTTGCACCATACAGTCCTCAGCAACAGTTTGGTTTACAAAATGTATAGTATGCACAAAATTACATCACAAAATGCAGTAGTCATAATATTTGTACGCACATACAAGCACATCAGATGGACACAATCAAAGATTAATTTTTTGAAAGTGACAAAAATTGAAACTTTAGTTATAGGCTTGATTTTCAGAAAGTGCTGGTAAGACACTTGGAAAAATTCAGGAATCTTAGAGTGATTGTCCACAAACTGAGACATTTGAAACTCAAGGGAAGAGACTTTAAAAATCCTAACTAAATGAGTACTTACTTCCATGCAGAGTGTTCTTTGCAGTGATACCAAGACACTTGGACTTTTTCTCAGAGCAGGACTCTGCAGCTAGTAGATCAGTGCCATACTGCATATCACTTTGTCCTTTGATTACAGCTGGAAGGCAAAGAAAACATCAATACATGCAGCTTCTGAGACACAGATGCAATTCAATAATTCACACTGGTGTAATTGTACATTGCGGTTGACTGCTGCTTTATAGGATCTTAGAGGACTTTGCTGCAAAATCTGTAATAAAAAGATCATTGCTTTAAAACAATATTCAACCTGTTCTGGGAAAAAAAAGTCTTCCTCTGTTAAGAAAACATATAGGGTTTGCTTATCTTTTATAAGGTATTCCACGTATTTGTGTTTATCTGCTTGTTTTGTACTTAAACTGCCCATTTCTAATCAAGCAAGCGTTCAGTGCTTTTTAGGCACCTGGTCCCTTTTGTTTCCTCTGCAGTGTCTGTTATTGCCCATGACAGATCTTTTTCTTAGACTGCTAAGCAATGCAGAAGGCTAATCTAGAGCACCATTGCGCTCTCTGAGTAATTTAGATGAAATCAATATTCATTAACATTGGTAATTCACCATACAAGGAAACAGTGCTTTAAAAAAACCCTCAAAGACAGACCAGCAGAGAGGTAGGAAATGTTACCCACATAGATAAGACACACCACATCCATTTTCAACACCCTCTTTGGACAACCCATGTCAATGTTTAATCGCTCACGTTGCAATTTTTTCCTTCTCTCCAGTTGGAATGCTTTCTGTTGTAATTTGTAACCATTGCCTCTTCTCATTTTGCTGTCAGCTTCCTTGATCATGTTTCCTGATTTCTTTGTTCCTTCCGGCGGCCACAACTTCTGCCTGGCCCACTTCCAGTCTGGGCTCACTCCCAACAATTTTCCTTCTTCTCCTGTGGTCAGATTGAGTTTCCGATAGAAACCACATGGTTGCAATGACTTCTTTCATATTTAACTTCACCAATATTGTATAATAGATTCTTTCTTCACAACACCTCTGTGATATGGCTTTTCCTAGCCATGTAAATAGGTAAAACATTCAGTAAGGCTCTGATCATGCTGTGTCTTTATACTGCAACATCCTTTGGTACAAAACAGTATATTCCTGTGAAGAGCTTCGTTAACTTTTCTTCAGAATGAGGTGGGTTTGTTTGGGTTTTTTGAAGTACATAAACAAATTTAGGAAAAAAAACCACAAAACACCCTAATTTGTCTGTCTCTACCCAATTATTTTCCATTTTCCTTAGTTTCTTCTGCCTATAGCACTTGACTACAAGAAGCTAAAACATGTTAAAGGAAATTTAAAAATGCAGAAAAATATCAGTGTAACTGGATTTTTTATATTGAGTGTTATGTGCACAAGTGTAGAGCAGCCTGATTGACTGTATTTTTCCTTTAATTAATGATATTGGGGAAAAAGTTTTCATTTATCTGGAAATACTAAGCTTTGTTGTGACAACATTAAAACAAAGAAAGGAATTGAAACAATTTGAATTTGAATTAAATGTTTCATTCTGAAATATCTGAGTTTGCATTTGAGTGTATGGAGGCTTTTCAATGTCTGATCACAATGAAATTTTTAAAATTTAGAATAGCTACTATCATTCATTTTTTTATACAAAACAATCAGAAATGACAAGAAGGCTTTTCCTAAATACTTAAATCAATCTATATTTATCACAGATGGAAAGACTTTGATTGAAAAGTATCATTTGTCTTTATTGATAAATCTTAAAAAAAATGTTCAAATAGGTCTACAGTTTCATCTATTTCTTTTGTGAAAGAAGTAACAGATGCAGTAGATGAGACACGCTGTTACTTTTCAACAAAAACTAAGCCATTATGTATTAATTGTTAAGTCTGCAACAGTCTTAACTCAGAAACTCCAATGGTTTCACTGGAGCTAAGCTGAGATACAGGATTCAAAAGAGCTGAGTTCTGATATATATTTTAAAGTTAATGATACCTTGTTTTAAGTCCCATGAGTTGGATATTTCTCATGGGCTTGAGGAATACTTGTTCTGTTAGTTTGTTGTTTTTTTCTTTTTAGCTTTTACTTATTTCTCCTGATACATAATTAAAGTGATAACATATCCATGGTGAGATGACAGTAATAAGCCTTTAGAACAACAGAGGCATTGCATGATACTAATACATTCATTAATCACAGACCAGATACAAAAAACAAATTATTTGAATGTACCTAATCTTTTTTACTGATAGTTTTCCAAGCTGAATTTAATTAAAATAATGAAGGTTTCAACACATGGAAGAAAAGGAAATAAACACCATAAAATGGCAAGGCCAAAAGACAATTATTCATGGTGATGTTTTATCAATCCCCAAGATCAAAAACATGACCACAAAAGTGAACATCCTCAAGAAATTCAGCTAGTGTTCAGCTTGATTAGATGGAGGTTTCTTCTAGTTCCTCCTGCTACCTGACAATCTACACAGCTGGGGTTTTGTTACTCCTTGGGAAGCATTGGAAGATCACCACCCACTTTGTTTTGAGCCTGGTGTTCCCTTTCTGATAGGCTAACTATTTCAAAACATTCTTTCAGTGTCCTACCTTGAGAAATGTTGCATCAAACTTTTTTTTTTTTTCAATTGAAAATACAGGTTCTACATCACCAACTTGTCTGAAAGTTTCTTTTTTGAAAGTTTCATTTTTTTTGCCCTGAGGTGTTTCATGCTACCATCAGAGAAACAGAAATGTAGTATACCAGTTTCAGGTTGCCTTGACCTCAACTTTCCTGTTTTTCTGAGCTAAATTTCTTTGATCTGACCTGAAATGTTTGGGTTTTTAATGGAGTTTAATATTGAAATACATTTCTCTGTTTGGTTCTGTATTTTTGGACCTCCAAAATTATTTGGAACTATGTTATGACGAAAATGCTGAAAATAAAAAATCTGGATTTGAAACTGAAAATATAGTTATCTGGGAAGAAGTGGAGAATTAGTTCTTTTCACCCTAAAATACCTTAGAGATTGGTCAGTATATTTTGCATTTCTGAATAGTATTTGCTCATTGAGATGTTCTTGAAAAGTTTTGATGAACACAAAATGTATGAAAGCTATTTCTTGTTTACCTGTTTCTTCCTGAGGTTTTTATGTCATATTTATGTTTTAAACTTTCATTTTCTTGTCCTTCTGCAGTCATCATCAAAAAGTTTACAGCTCTTGACAGCATCCATTTCATGATGTAGCCATTTGTTAAACTCCTTCAAGATTGATTATCACCTGCTTTACTGATGGGTTTCCTTGCCAGTTTTAATATGCTTGTTCATTCCTCCAGGTAACCGCATGTCGTTTTGCACATTACTTTAGACTGAATTGATAATGACTTTAATCTGTTGATAATTTGATAATGCAGCCCTCAAAATTATATTCCAGCTGCTTGCACCTTGCTGATTGGCCACATCATTTAGCAGGAGGAATTAATTGTGAAAGACTTGCAATTTTATATAGCTAAATGTTGCTAAACCTCTGTGTTATAACAGAGCAAGTCTGGAGGAGCTCCCCTGAAGTTAAACCAGATTTATACAGTTAAACTGCAAAAACTGATATCTGCATGTGTAAAAAATTGATAAAATACCATAGACAGTTTTCAGCCACTCTGACGGCTGTCAGATACTCTATTTAAATTAAAAACAGAAAGAAAATCAGAATAAAGGGTAAGCATAACTATTTTTTGTTTGTTTCAAACACTTATTTTCCACAACAGAACAAATGCCTTTTTGCATCGACTTTGTATTGCCTGCAGTTTCTGATCAAGGAATAAGTGTTTCAAAAACTAATAAGTTCAGTCAAGCATCTTGATTTACAGAGTAGTCTCAGTTTATATGAAGACCTCACTTTTATTGCAAATATAGAAAACCAGTGTCTTTCATTGATTTAATTAATGTGTCTATTCTATGCTCGGAAGATAATTTATAGGCTCTTTCTCATCTTTGTATTGACCTTGGTGCTATACCTAGCTAAAGCACATCTAACTGGGACTTGAGGGGAATATCAAGCAGAAATAAGACAATATGCAAAGTATGCAATGTGATGGCAAGTAAGGTGTGCTGTATCATTTACAGTGAGCAAACACAACTATATGTCCTCTGCGCCCTACACTGTATCTCTGCCCTGTGCAGCACACATGGCTGAGCAGCGTTTTGCAACCTGTAATGAGTTATCACAATGCGATAACCTGCTTGAATGTAACCACAAGGGAATGACAAGCCTGCTTTTATTTGCATTAAAAAGAATGGAAGGAAATTTAGATTTTCTTAATGTCAACAACTTTAAGTAGATCAAGAGGTACTACTAGTCACAGTTCATTCGGTGACATTTTAAACAGTCGGATTTCATAGTTCCAAATCACATAGGTTAAAAATGTGTTTAGGTTTGAGTCCAAAAGCTTTAGGAATGAAAAATACAAATCACAAGCCAGATTCTTGGCTGATGTTAAATCAGCAGGACTCCACTTCAGTGTAATACCTGGCTCCAGATATATTTTTCATTGGCAGTGAAATATATATATATTATAGCTTGGATTAACAATGGAGAGTTTAGATTAAACAGGGGTTTGAAGTGCTGACTCAACATATGGCCCCATTAACTGAATTATAGTGCATTATTTTTAAAGCATAAATTAGAAGTGACTGACACTTACATGTGTAACTACACATATCGATCATCAGCAGAATGAGAAATACAAGTGCATTTGGAAGACCACAAAGCATACATATTGGTAATGTCTACAAAGACATGCCTTTAAGGGACTGAGCACGAACTCTGGGATTGAGCAACATACATTTGATTTCAAACCTTCCATCTTACTGAACACTAAGCACAACCAGATGGCAAGTCCTATCCTAATGTTAACAGTTTACTTTTCCTCTTTGTTTCCATAACAAGATCCTCATAGTTCTTCTTGATGGGCTTTGAAAGAAGAGTGATGGATTTATAAACATAAAAGAGTTTAAACTAACAAGGTGGGTTTGTTGTTTTTGTTTTTTTTCCAGGAAAAAAGAGGTTTTGTAACACTGTCGAAGATTATGGATCCAAAAAGTGAATTCCATTGCCCGGTGTCTGTGTCAATTCTGGGACCCAGGGAGTGGGGCAACTTCTGCGCTTCCCCTTTTCTTCCCCTTCCATACCCAACCTCTGCTGCTGGAGGTAGGACAGGGTGTTTCTATCATCAGTCAGCTTTTCTCTTCTCTTGGATGATATATTTATTATGATTTCATTTGAAAATTAATGCAAATAGGTCACTACCAACTAGTTGTGAGTTTACCATTCTTCAAGAATTCAGCATTGGGTAACGAGATCTGCAACAGCTTTTCATTTAGAGGACTGGAGAAAATTTATCTGGCTAATTTAAAGGCAGAACTTTAAGTTTAAACAGCAGGAAAGGGTTGGAGCACCTCACTCAGAACTCTCTTCTGGCTCTGTGTCCTTTCTTCACAAAGCCATTACAAAAATAATGAATTCATAATAATTTTGACACTTTCTAACCTTGAGTTGTAAAGGGACAGCTCATATTTGTATTCTGTTTCTTTATTAATACTATATTGTTCCACGCAAAAAAGAAATAAAACCCTGTGATCATCCTTGCACCAAATTATACAGGAAAATGCCCATCAACACAACATAATTAAGATTTTACTCCTCCCTATTTCTAGCTGACCATTACAAATTCCAAACACCATATCTTAATGAGGATGTATGATCTTCCTGACTTTAAACCTACGATGCTTCAAGACGGCTTTCACTTTGTAATCTTCTTTCCCCCTCCTTTTTCTGCATAAAACTCCTTGTTCATCCTATCTGAATGCTTCTGAATTGTTCTTCAGTGGCACTTCGTGTCTTTCTGATACTTTATAGTTCACACTACTCTCAGACTTTGAGAAATATTGTTTTACTTGGCTTATGAAAAGGAGAGCGTAGCAGCGACAGAATCTCAGCATAGGAGAAAGAGAGGTATTCAGAACTGTCTCCTGCTTTACCCTTATCAAAAAGTGAAGACAGACCTTGGAGACTGCAGGACATGTGCATAAGATAAGAGGGGACATTTATGTTTTTATTATTGTTAATAATAATTATTATAATTATTGTTATTATTGGTAGTAGTATAGAAAAATGGACAAAATTGAAGTTTTAATAATTCATGCAAGTCAATTAAAAGACCACGAGCTTGAATAAAAGTTAGTAGTCCCTTTGTAGGGGTCAAAACTAGACAAAGAGCTGGCACAATGTTAATTAAGTATATGTTGTGCAATAGAGAGCATTTCAGAAATACATGAGCTAGCACTAACCTGGGTTGTAACGTACACAGTGCTGTATTGACATAGATACATAACTTCTGCTTCCCCAGATCAGTTAAAGAATACCACTTCAACTTACTGATGAACAAGGATTGAAACATGCAGGAGCTTTTGTCTGCCCTGTGGTTACAATGGAATAAACACACCTATATGAAACAAGTCCTTTCAAAGAGTAAACATGGTTTAATTGTTCCTTAAGTACTATTAGCTCACCAAGTAAAGGTAAATACTATCATAATTTAGATTTATGAAGAGATACTGCTCCACGAGGTCTGTTATGCCGCATAGGAATATGCATTGCATTGACTTCTTGTTCATTAATATTTAGAAATGTTTGTATCCAGAAAAATCTAAATATATAATTTCAAGGCTTGACTGACCTCTGTTCTCCACACAGAAAATGCAAAACATCTGAGCTCACCAAAGCAAGTTAGCAAGGCACCAGCTAGAAACCAGATTTGCAGACAGGGTCATCCTGAGAGGAGGAAGCACAGAGATTTCAAGGGCATTAAACACAGGTAAAAGTCAAAGTTTCTGATGGCACATTCAGTTGGCGACGTGTAATATAGATGCAGATCGCTATTCCCCCAGCACATGAGTGTCTTTCCACCTGCAGTGTACCTCTTAAAGCTGAATTAAGGGAAATCTGAAATATTCCCAGAGTGGCCCTGTTGTAGATAAGGGAAGGGAGGGGTGCATTTAGGGCAATTTGACTGATAGAGTTTTTCTAACCTTTGGGATCTTTAGTGCCACTGCACCATGTGTGGTGGGCTCGTGGAAGACAGGGAGCCATGCTGCTAAGGAACCATACCATTGGATACCAGAGCCACCATCTCCAGTTCCTCATCAGACTAAGTTCAGAAGGTTTTCTCCTGTGAATGCACAGGAAAATTAAATTCATGAGCCAACACTGTGTCTCATATGCACTTTTGAAGAGTTTAGAAAAATGCGTCCAGAAAATGTCAGTGTTTTTGTTTTCTCCTGTTTCTTGCTGAGCTGCTGTAAGCTGCTGCATATGACCTTTTCCTGACTTCATGCTTGGTTGACATCTGGTTACCATATGTTTGTATTGTTATTGCTCTACCCTTTTATTGTAGTCTGTGCATCCTGATAGATATCAATCTACAGTGCATGCACTCTTTTATACAAAAAATACATTTTAAGTAATTGTCAAAAAAAGTAGAGAGCTAAAACACCTGGAAAATAATATAGCCCAAATACAGTGTTAGGGTAGGAAATTAGAGAATCAATCAGTAGCAGGTTGCTTACATTGTTGCTTTTTTTTTTAACTAGATAAATTAATTTCATATTTTGATTAAATACGCAAGAACTGTCATAACAAAAACTTGCTTGAACTGAGGCAGTTCAGATAAAGTCTTACTATTTAGTCTGCATGATAAATGGGAAAAGAGACATTAATAAACAAGAGTTAATATTTAAGCTGCACTAATTCCCCACATGCAAGGTAATTCTTACTTAGGCGAATATTTCCACAACTTTAACTAATTTACCTGTGCAACTGTTAGCAACCTGGAGCTTCAGAGATGGAGCAAGGTACATCTTCAAAACTCTGTGAGGGCATGTTCCTCAACCACAGGAGGCTGAGCTAGAGTTCAGGTTTTTACCATTCGGCTTTTCATAACATCTCAATATTTATTGACAGTCCAAAATACTGATGGCATGACAAGAAAGCATATTTCTAGTGTGAGCTCCACTGGAAATCATTTGAGTAAAGAAGCTCTTCATGAGGCCTAGTGTATGATCAGCAGCAATTACTTATGCAAATGTAGAGATGCTCTGGCAGTCATTCCATACTTGGAAGGCCCATTGATTTCAGCAAGAATTTTAAATAATGGATGAGTTCAACATGAGGTCCCCCAGGGAAAATGTATCGTGCAAACAATATCAAGTAGGAGATCACTCACTTTTGCTTTGAAAAATTCAATTGTCAGTACACAATTTTCAAAGCCATGTGAGCAACAGGAGAAAATCTGTCTTGCAGAGATGCTTGTTTTTACACTAGTATTATGATGTAAGTGCTCCCATCATTGGAAGGGGAAAGTTTGGATGCCAACTCGCTGGAGGATAAAAGGTGGGTGGGAGTGGTGACCTCACTTACAGACAACCCTGAGTACATCGGAGTGCCCCTCACCACTGGGGCTGTTTGAACCACAACATCAGTCTTGTTTCTTTTTTTTGTCCCTCTGGCCCTATGATTAACTAAAGACTATAGTTTAATATTTTCAGCATTCCAGGCACATTAATCGGTTTGCAAAGTTTGTGCAATCACTCACTGTGACAGCTCTGGCTTGCTGATCTCGAAAGCGAGCATCACCACGGCAACGTGCAAGATAAACTGCTTCATAACTTTGCAGAACTTGCTGGGGGAAAAGAGGTGGAATGGAGGATGCTGCGGAGCGCTAAATGGTTTCATCACCTGTGTGGTTCTCAGCTATCGTGCTATGAACACAGAGAGAGGCTGCCTGTCCGACAGAGCAGGGTGAGTCAAGAAAGAGTCACTTCCTGTGATGTTCCTATGTTACTCTTCACCAGGTTGTTCAGACATTATAGAGAGCATGGAGATCAGGAAAATACCTGAGCAAAGTTCTGATTCATTGTTGGAGAAGTTTTCATGCCTCTATCTGGTGTTTTATTCCTTATTACAATACTAGAAACACATTATTGAAAAGGTTTCCCTGAGACATTGGTTCCAGAGCTCGAACAAGTTTTTTACCTGGCTTACAGTTCTTCAGAAATGCTTCTCTACTCCTTTCTGGTGGCTTAAAGCACAAGTCTGCCCTAACTCTGCAGGAAAGTGGAATTTCTTTCCTTGAAAATAGAATACTGTATATTTTAACAAAAAGACCATTTTCTTGCTGAAGCAATTGATCCCAGATGATACAGCCCGTTCTGTGGTGAAGGAGTTAGGGCAGCCAGCTACAATCATCACATTTTCTCCAGCTGAGGTTTATCTGATTTCACTTAGCTTGTTGTTTAGGGTGGTGGAGAAATTGGATCTGACAGCCTGCATGGGTGGTTCCAACCAATGAAGTAGCATTAGGTGCATGTCAGAGAAGTTATTAATGCTCCTAGTTTTGTAAGCAGAAGAGAGAAATCTCCTCTAAGAGGTCAACACTATAAAAAAGATGCTAGTCCTCAAGCTTAACCTTCTGCCTAAAGTTTTTACAACAGAAGTAAAGAAGCCATGGACAAGAAAAGTACCCGTTCACAAGAATTAAGACCTGTCATCACTGACATCAACAAGGTTTGCTTTCTTTAATAAGTATATATTCTCCAATTTCCCCTTTCTGCTTACTCTCCTCCCATGAGCTCTCACCTTCTGACTTAGTGATATACCTTTCCTCATTCTCACGCCTTCCATAGTGCACCAAATACACAGAACAGCCTTTGTGCCGTCCGTTGCCCTGCTAAGAAGTTATGCACTTTTTTAAAATAACCTTTTGTTTGCTTTGCCCAGGAACCGTGCATCTGTTGGAACAACAGTGAAACCTCTGCTCAAGAGCCTGCCTGTGCATTATATTGTGTATGTCAAATAAAAACTGAAATCAATCTCAGCATTTCAGATTGAAAGAAAAAAAGAAAAAAATAAACCAGAGCCTGTTCTATAGCTGTGTACTCAAATTTCTTTTTAAGATAAATATGTGGCTGACAGCACACATCCGTATCTTGTTTTGACAGGCAGGATGCATATAGGACAGCAAAGTCTGCAGAGCACGTGTCCTGTGCTGTGGACACAAGTGATCTGAGATTCTGGCTTGTTTTTAATACCTGAACTATTTTTCTTTTGCCTGTATATTCCTCCCATGCCTACAAATTGTATGAAGTGTATGTATGACTATAAAGAATCTATTACAATACAGCAAGTGACTAAGGAATAATGGAAAAGTTTTACACATTTGGGAATAAAGTGATGTAGGGGAGGTTTAAGGAAAATACTCACTAATCCACACACACTTATGATCAGACTATTAAATATTTGATTAATAAAGAAAGCTCAGCAAAAGCTGTTTTTTAACAACAGTCAGTTTTTAAAAGAAAAAAAGACCACAGTTTCAGGTCAATAAAACTGTCAATAAATCTGCACTAAATTTGATTAATAGGATTCTGGGGAAGAGAAAGAAAGGATGAACCATGGAGGAAGAAGTGGGGATTAAAAAGAAAAGTTTCAATATTTTCTAAACTAGTGCTACAACATTTTGCTGTAAGTTATTGCTTTAATTTACAAAATCAGCAGCATTTTTAAAAGAATACAAAAAAGAAGAAATAAAGAAAGAAAAAAAGTACCAAACAGTGGGAGGAGATAATCAATCTTATCAATACTTATAAGTACTTAAGGGGAGGGTGCCAGGTGGATGAGAGGAGTCTTTTTTTCAGTGGTGCCCAGTGATAGGACTAGAGGTAACAGGCACAAACTGGAGCACAGGAAGTTCCATCTTAACACAAGGAGGAACTTCTTTACTTTGCCCAGAGAGGTGGTGGAGTCTCCCACACTGGAGACATTCCAAACCCATCTGGATGCCATCCTGTGCAACTGCTGTAGGTGTCCCTGCTGTGGCAGGGGGGTTGGACTTAGATGATCTCCAGAGGTCCCATCCAACCCTGACAATACTGTGTGATACTGTGCAATAATTGTGATTGACATGAAAAGAATTCCCTCCACCTCCTTTTCCACATTATCTAGAAAATTGTAAAGTAAGAAAATGTAGCTGATATAACCAACGCATTTGCAAATCTGTTTTTAGAAACTAGAGGCAGACTTATAATGTACTGCTCTTATCTTTCAAACATTAATAAGTAATGATTGTTGCAGAAGGACTTGCTTGTTCATACATTTCTCCCGCATTCATTGGCCCCTCTGGAGAAGGACTGTGCTGTGCGTTGGAATAAAGTTCTGCTCTCCCTGCTGAATTCCTGTCAACAACGGCTGAACTGTAAGCATGACTCCTGCACTCCAATTACTTAATAAAGCTGGCAGCTACTGTCCTGGGAGCATGATCACTTGCCCTAAACATTGCATCTTATAGGAGGAAAAAACAGTAGCACAAATACTCAGGAGAAGAAAGGGAACCGTGCAGCTGTTCCAGTGACATCAAATGAAACCCGAGTCAGCTTATATCTGCTGGAGATCTGGCCTAGAATCAGTGCTTGTTTACAAAATAAGGTGCTTTTATCATAACAAAATGCAACAAAAGCAAATGCCTTAGTTAAAATATATGAAAAACTGAAAATTATGGTAGTGACTGAGAATTTTGCTGAAAATGGAAAAGCAAAAGCTTCCTTTTGTGATTAATAATTAGCATGTGATGGGTTTCTTTGCTGTGTGTTTAACAAAACGGATAGTGACATAGGACAGATGCTTTGTTCACAAATCTTAACAAGTGGTGCATCTCCTCTGCTCTTACAGCAGGAAAGATGCGCTGTTGTTCTCCCCATTATTCCTGTGTCACTTCTGTTGCCCTGGCAGAAAAAAAACACGTCACCACAAAGCAGCAGTAATATCTACTTTGCCAAATGGAGTCCAAGAAAGGATATATATAAATTCCTTTTATTCTGGGGCTGGATTGAGCTGTCAGAGTCAACTCTTTGTCTGAAAGGGATCACTTCGGGATTAGCTGAAAGAAATTCAGATTCTCTCTTTGCCGGATGCAGAAGCCAAGCAGAGATGTAACGGTCAGGCTTATTTCCTATTATCCCCCTGTCTGGTCAAACAAGGACTGGGGCAATTTTGCCTAACACAAACAGTCAGTGGTGCATTTGAAATTCCTATTTAGAGAGATTTCAGACTGTAAGTCCATTATGCTTTTCTGAGACTCACACTCTTAAATTAGTAAGGATTAAAAAAGAAAGCAGCTTGCTACCATATCCTAATTTAAACTCTGAAGCACCATAATTTTTCTTTCAGGATCTCTTCAAGTGAAACATTTTCCCTTCTTTTATTGAATTCTGCAGTTCACAATAACAGAGTAAAAGTTTTCTCTAACCTGAACTAATGAACCATAAATCATTTAAAGCATGCAAACGCAATTCAGAGAAAAGGAAAAATCAATTGTAACTCATTGAGTTTCCAAAGTAGATTTTTCTGCATGATGTTCTTCAGCTCTCCTTTCCACAAAACATGCTCATTTTCAAGAATTAAACAAAAGAAAAGAAAATAGAAGATAATTTTCTTGCATCATATAAAGTGTTAAGGAGCAGTCAGACCAATGGAAAGAGGTCTAGAGAGCAGGCAAGAATAAAAAAGTATTTATTGCCATTAGAAAAGATTTCATACATATTTTCTCTCACAAAAATATTTTCTCTTCTAACTTCTCCAAAGGCACTAATTAATATGGCTCCATTAAGCTTATTAAAAAATCTTGGTAATATGATAAAATTTAATTGAAACTATCAAGACACCTGATAGGAACATCATGAAAAATTATGTTAATTTTGGTCTACTGTCCCATGCAAAAAGTTGCATGTTGGCAATAGGAAACGTAACATTAAATTGTCCAAAAAAAGGTTAATTTCAAATAAAACATTTCCTTTTTAAATTATGATCCATCCTCTAGCAATACTTTCTATGTCTTTAATTTGCAGCACACATCTAATTATATATATTAAAACTGGATATCCATGCTCCTGTGGAAAGACGAGCAGTGGCCGCAGGCTCACCGTACGTGCAGGTATACGTGCCTATTGTCTGTTGTAGTCTCTCCTGATTTTGAAACAAGATACTTCTTCCTATACAAGAAGCTTGAACTTCCTCATATTGGCAAATATTTGCTTCTTATCCCCTCTCCTTTTTTGAACTGACAAACTGTTGCAATCTGTATTTGACAAATGCTCATTTAAACAAGGATTTTCCAGTGTTTATCCCTAAAATTTTGCACCAAGAGTAAGTAAAAGGGGTTGGATTTTCATAAGACAGATTACCTCAGAGACTTGGGGCCCCCAGAGCCACGTACCTGAAGCTAACTGCTCTTTAAATTCCTGAACCAGTAGTTTATAATATAGAATGATGAGAAACATTTGGCAAGAAATTACATTTGTTTTGGTTCAATGTGATTAACAGCAAAATTAACAGCAATTATGTAAAAATAATGGTTATACAAAAATAATGGATCTCGCTTATATAGTATTGTGATAACACATAGTTTGCAGAACAGGGTAAGTTTTGGTCTTACTAAAGAAAAGTCAATGTGTTGTTTATGAGGTTACTAACCTTACTGTCTCTGTTATGAGAGAAAGAGAGTCTGAAGACTAGTCCCAAACTCTTCTACTAGTCAGACCAAAGACCTTCAAACCACATCTGGCAGCCCAACACAAATCTAAGAAAGTAACTACACTTTCAGTTTTAATTGATCTATTTTCCCACATATGTAATTATGTAAACCGTATTACCTTGCTCAAGGCTTACTGTAGTATATAAACATCTAGTTTATATACACGATGTTTCCTTCAGCATAACAGTCATTCATGAGGAAAATGTATCCAATAAAACAAGCACTCTAAAAAAGGAAACCTTCAGGGACTAATGCTTAATGGACCATGTGAAAACAGGAGTATACCCAAATTGATAGGGGAGATTCTGTTTAATTTATGAGTAATTTAGTTAATAAACACGAAGATGTATATATCTCACAGACATTTGCATGTAAACAAGGTCATCTCAAGAGCACATATTTCTCAGATTCTGTTGGTAATTATAAGTTTAAGCTACATTTAAACAAAAATCAACAATCCTTTTCTAATCACGGAGAACTTGTAAACTGTAAAAACGGAATGCAAGCTCTGGATTTAGCCCTATGCAAGTGTGTTGTGTCTAAAAGAGCTGCATAAATACAGGAGCAAACGACAGTGTAACCATACCAGACACTGCAGTGATCAGATTCCTTTCTATTTTAAATAAACTTTTCCATAGTGGAATACAAGCAATAAGAAGCTGACTTTGCTCTGAAAATGCGCTGGTTATAAAGATAAGACATCTCCTGCACTAAATGACACAACACTCATCTTTATAGCTTCAGAGGTCAGCGAGAGATAAGGCAGGCTTTAGAAAGAGATGCTGCTGCTTTACAAAGCAATGATAACAATACTTTCATAACGAGGTGTATTCTAACCATAAATTTTCTGACTGGAAGGTAGGAGATAACAAAGAAATCACCTTTTAGGTAGTTTCAACTACTCTATGCGTTCCAGTTATTCATTCTGCACAAAACAACCTTGCAACAGAATCTCCTGGACATACAAGTAGTGACATTTTATGATCATTTATGTCAACTTGCTATAATATCACAGCCAGAGATATTCTGAACTTGGCTCAGAAAATTATTTTTCCAGAGCTTCCTCTTCCACAGCAAGCTGAACAGACTCTGCTCTGAATTGAGATCTGCTTATGGAAGAGCTGTGCTCAAGCAGGAGAAGCCTAATGTGTGTAAGCAAACCTCAGCAAATGCAAACCATGGAGCAGGTGAAAGATCGCAATATGGCATAAAAATTCAAATTTTACGCTCACAAGGGTACTGCAGAGGAGGCTGCTGTTTCAATCAGCTTTGCAGTGGCCTCTGTCTATCTTTTGCTCAAAAGCACAGGGATGCAAATAAATTTCAGTCTCCTTTTGGTATCCTGATTGCCCCTGGTCTTCCTCTGTGGCTGCTGTGCTTCTCCAATCCATTATCCCAGCTTCATTCTACCTGGGTCTGCTCAGGAAGTTCACCAGCGTCGAGCAGTTAATAGTGCCTGCAAGGTGCTTGTACGGCTTTATTTATTGAGACGCATTTTTCTGTTTCAGCATTAGATCCAGATCATTTAACCAACAAAAAAATGCAACAGCCACCAGATGTTATGTTGCGCTAATGACTAATTATCAAAGAACATGACAGACATGTAATTTCTGAGGGTATTGGGAAAGTTTTAAGGAGTGGGATAAGCAAAGAGTAAGATTAAGAACTCATGAAATCCAGAAAAAAATATTTTTTTTTGCTTTTTGGAGGAATATTCGGACCTATTCCTAAAGGCAGACCTTCAAATGACAGCACTACTGAGGCTGCAAGGCACGCCTGGAGATCATCTAGTCCAAACCTGTTGCTCAGAGCAGGGTCAGCTGGAGCAAGTTGCTCAGGACCGTGCCCAGTTGGGTTTTAGGTTTCTCCAAAGATGATGACTACAACATCTTTGGACAACCTGTGCCAGTTTTTAATCACCATCATGGTAAAGGAGTTTTTTCTTACGTTTACATGGAATTTGCTGCATTTCAGTTTTTTGCCCATTGCCTCTTGTTCTGTGACTGGGCACCACTGAGAAGAGTTTGACTCTGTCTTCTTTACTCCTCCCATCATGTGTTGATACACATTGATAAGATCCCTCTGAACCTTCCCTTCTTCAGGCTGAACAGTCCCAGCTCTCTCAGCCTCTCCTTGTGTGTCAGATGCTCCAAGTTCTCAGTTATTGTCATGGCTGGACTTGCTCCAGTATGTCCATGTTTCTCTTGTACTGGGGAGTCCAAAACTGGACACAGCACTCCAGACATGTATCACCAGTGCTGAGCAGGGGGAAAGGATCACCTCCCTTGCCCTGCTGGTAGCGGTGTGCCTAGGGCAGCGTAGAATGCCATTGCCTCCTTTGCTGCGAGGGTGTACTGATTGCTCGTGGTCAACTTGGTATCCACCAGGATCACCAGGTTCTTTTCTGCAAAGCTGCTTTCCCGCCTATCAGCTCCCAGCCTGTATTCCTCCCTAAGTGGACAACTTGACTTTTCCAGTGGCAAAGCTAGTTTAAAAGGTCCTATCACCTTTATCTTATCTTCAGTCTATCAATCTCCCTATACTAACAAGCGAGGAGTTGACCCACGCACATTTCATTTGATAGTGGTTTGCTAAATTTTCAAGTCAGGATCTGGAGAGGTGCATTGTTTTTAGCAGAACTGTAAAAGGAGGCCAGCAGCTGCTTTGCATCCTGCACTTTTAAAATAAAATTGAGAAAATGGCTGAAAAAAGAAACCTTTCTATGCCTATGTTTCATAAGAAAGAAAACTACTTGTCATTTCTTGCATCCTCTAAACTAAAATGAACTTTGAAGATTATACTATGTAGTCTAAGTGGAAAGAGTCTAGAGATTTAATAAACCGGAAACAAGACAGAAAAAAGATCAGTGTTTGCTGCAGCCATGACCTGAACAGAGAGAGTTAGCATTCACTATCCCTGAAAATCAGCCATACATTTCTTTCTGTGACATTCACCAACATATCAATAGTGTAATGATTCACTCTCATCCTGCATTATATTGTGCACAATCAGGAGATTTTTAAGTGTTGGGACAGTTAAGTCCCAGACCCTGCAATTCAATGAACTACTACCATATTCCCAGCCATACGCATTCTTGTGAGTTCTCCTGGTTATTTGCTCACTTGCATTTGACACTGAAACACAAGGCTTTCAGGTGAGACTGCTCTTGACGCACAAAAGAGTCTTTGGTGCAGCAGGAGGACAACCTTCCTTCCATGGCAGCACTGAGCAGTGTTTGGACCTCCCCTCCCGGAAAAGCAGAGCAGCTACAGGAGATTTCTCCAGCAGTAAGACCTGCCACCACCTTCACTTCATACTCTGATGTTGGATATTAGAAATTCTCCTTTGCTTAGTAAGAAATTCTTCTCCCGCCACTGATTCTTCAGTTGATGAAATAAATGGTGGTAGATCCACAGGACAGTATGAATTGGAAAGTGCACTTTAGGGCTGGTTATAACTTCCAGAGTAAAAATTTTAGGCTATATTTAGACTCAGGCAACCTCTACCACATCATTTATATAAAGATCATGCTTTTAGGTTTTCCTAAAGATTGTGAAGATAAGGTGAGGTTTTGTTCCTTGTTTTTTTTTGTTTGGTTGGTTTTGTTTGTTTTTTTTTTTTAATGTAAGCTTGAGTTGTGGCAGTTGCACGATGCCAAAACATAGAGTACTGGTTCCCTGCTCCAATTCAAAAAGGCAACTTAACTTTCTCTCTGTTTCTCCTTCTAGAAATTTCTCCATGAATTTGCCAAGCCTCTCCATTCTGGACACCAGGCTTTCAACCCTCCTGTTTGGTTGTTTACCTTCCTCATTGTCAGACCTTGAACTCACACATCTAAATGTTAAACATGTCCTTAGCTCTATTCTTAGTAAGGAACCGGTATTGAAATATGCCCTTTAAGCAAAGTAAGTAAAGATAAATTCAGTGAAAAATTCCTGGCAGCTAGCAGCCAATATTTAACAGCTTTGGTGTCAGATATCGCTGAGAAGTAACCATCTCCTGGGGTTTTCAGCAGGCATTGAAGATAATCTGAATTCCTCCCAGGAGATGCTCAGAAACATCAGGAGACTCCTTCTTAATAACGAGGATTAGATGGGACACTGCTTGTGAGATCATACTTATTGTAACCGTATCAGACACTTAGAGATACAGGGTACAACATACCCACATACCAACTATTAGCGGGTCATTGAAACAAGCATTATTCTTGTGCTGTTGATCTCATTCTGCTGAGATTATTTCAGCTGGATAAGTTTATTGCAGAACACACAATTTAACCTGAAAAATGTTCTAAAAGGTCTAAAAAAATACTAAGTCTTTTCAAGATTTGAAAAGTTGTTGGCAAAAAAAAAAGGAAGGTATTTGTACTTAGTATATTGTACTATACAGTCTGCAGATGAACCCAGATGCTCTGCCACGCTCCAAAGGTGTTGTAGCATTATGCCACAGTCCTTCTGTTTTGTAAACTCATACAATGCCAATCTCAAGGATCTCTGTGTCATTTGCTGCTGTTACTGTCCAAATCTTGCAGCTGCTAAGTGAAATAGCGGAGCCAGAGAAGAATATAGGGTCTTTGTCTTTTTCTATAATTTTATTTTTATGTAACCCAGGTTATAGGCTGAAGCACAAGTTAAGGCGAAATTCAGCTTTTCCTTGTTTACCTCACAAGGGTTCCAGCAGCGATATTACATAGCAATTCTGATTATTTCACAAACGCATAGGAGCTAATTTCAAAGTTGATCCTTCAGGCTTAATGTCCCTGGAGTTCTCTCCAGGCGAGTCATTTATCCTTTATAAGGTTTCTTGTTTATTTTCTGACAAAGAACCTAGTCTTGCTGACGCAGCTGATAATTTATAGCAGCTAGAATACCTCCGCAGAAGTTTTTCTCACCTTTATTCCCCACAATGGAGATTCACTCACTGATGGGTTACTATATAAACACTGAACTGAAGGCAATACAGAAATGTTTACCTCACTTCCAGCCTCTCTCTCTGCTGCTAGGGCATCATAGTCACTCCTTTCTTCACCAGTACTTAAAATTTTTACAATGCTTCACATCTCCACAAAGGTGCAGAAATGTTAAATAAATCATACTGCAACTTCTGTGAGACAGGAGTGCATTTGAGAGACAGCCAGAAATTTTTGGGTGAATTTTCCAGGAAAATTCATATCTACTAAAAATTAAATTTCTAAGAAAAATGTAGCCAAAATACACTTTCCAAAAATCCCCAAATTCTCATTTTTACTTAATCTTTTTAAAATAAAAGTTTTATTTTTGTTTGAAATATTTTTTGTTTAAAAGATTAAAATACATTTTAGGTGTTGTATTCTCAAAAAAAAAAAAGGAAAATGAAAAAAGAAAAAAGATAAAAAAGATACTTCAAAACTGTTAAAAAGGAGTTGGATTTTTTCAGGTCTGATAATTTTATATACCCCTACAGCATGGAAATGTTAAAAAATTAGTTTTTTAGCTTTGATTTGCTCTGGAAATAATTTTAAAATAGCAAAAATCCTTGTCATAAGGGAAACATTTCCCATAAAATACTCATATATTGCTTCACTCTACAGATAGGGAACTAGCAGACATAAACGAAAGGATTCTACAGTGTCACACACAAATTTGGTGGCATACCCACCAGTAAAGCTCAAGGTTAAGGCCTCTTCAAGGTTTAAGACTTTAAATCTAGACTGCAGAGTCTGAGTGATTTGACAGGACTATGAATTAAAAACACTTGTGAATGTGAGGATCACAGTTTTGTTTTTCCAAATAAAGGCTTAAAATTAGGGGTCTGTTACCTCCCTTGTGTTCAAGAAAGGAAACCTTGCCTTGGAGTTTCCTCTATTCTAAGGTATTTGAGGAAATAAAGGGAAAAAAAGAGAAAGAAAAGGGGTGCCTGTACGGCAGGCTGCCGTACTTAAAATGCACAGAGCACAAAACCCATTACTGCAGAACAGCGAACACAGAGCAGCTTGGGAAATCACACAGAAGACTTCTCCTGAATATCTCCATTCACAATTGCTTTAGGAAGGTTAATCAGGTATTATGGGATGTACCAAAAATAAGTCAATTTCACAGTTATACAAAAATAGAGACAGTGATAAATGTAGTTTAAATAAAGTGGTGTATTAAATCAGCTTGCTCAATGAGAAGACTGCACTGAACAGTTTCAAAGCTGAGACTTTGTCAGAGACAAACTTGCATATCTCCATTTTTACACACACCTGGAATGACTGAGGTTCCTGTATTTTCTTATTTTCTGCCATTTTAAATCATGTACAGTTCACTACAAAATTGAGTTACACAGTATATTATAAATACTAAATATATAAAATAACATGCATATAGTGCTAAATGACCACTCTCTAAACTCTCTTAAAGTGAAAGAGTTTATATGTTTTGGTTTAACTATGTTGTAAATTCTTTTCCTATAACTACCCACTGGAGCCATATTTCCTATAGGCATTTATAAAGTAAAAGGAATGTATACCAGCTCAAATAGAGACGAATGGTACTTATGACACTATCTGTACACAATGTATTATTTGCAATATAAAAGTAATCAAACTAATGCTGCTGTAAAGGGGATAACATTCGGCTAGACCATTGGGATCTCAGGAAGACTAAGGCAAGACTGCTTTATATAAAGATATGCTTTAAAGGAGAGCAAGTATATCAAGATCGTGCCAAGAGGTGCTGTTTATCATATCAGATACAGCTACCTGTTGGAGTTGGGGACATATAACGTATGCAAACGATAATCACAGTGCAAATTCTGCCCTTCATTTTCCCTTTAGGACCCACGTGATGGCACGAAGCATTCCACTGGTACTTTTGGTGCACTCACCAAATCATACCTGGGTGCTGGTATGTACAAATATTGAGACCTTTGATTTAAATGGTAAGAGGACAAGGGTAAAGTCTCAGACCAAAACCCACCATGATGCATAACTTCCATTGATTTCAGTACTTAAATAACTTCAAGTGATTAAAACGTTAGTTAAAACTGGGATGCTAATTTATTCCTTAGCATGAGGTCTCATACAAAATAAAATACTGAGGATTACCCAAGATGAAGAATAGATCACACTGATTTAAAAGTTTAAAGGGACATACAGTTTTTAAGTCTTAAAGCAAATACTCAAAATTAATGAATACTGGTAGAATTAGCAGCCTCCCTTTCCCCTCAAAGACTGTATCAACTTCATGTCACCTTACAGCTGCCTTGAGAAGATAAAGGCATCGATATGTGAGAAGCACACGGGTACTTTAATGAAGCACAGCACTGAAAAAGCCATGAGGAAATAAAAAAGTCTGAATTTACAAAGAGAATTAGAAGATCAGTAAATAAGTCATGGTGATACGCATTGAATAATGAGAATAAAAGGAAACACTGAATAGCTACTCATTTAGTGAGACACATTCATCCGGTGCACTGAATGAGGTAGGAGCCCCATGGAGAAAGCAGTATGCGATCAGGTAATTAAAGACTGTATCATAATGCATGCACGCAAGGGAGCCAAATTAAACTTGCACAGAGCTATCAACGTAGCATTTCCTAACTTTTCCGTGTTTGACTTTCTAACCTTAACACTCTTTTAACGCAGCAATTTTTGTTTTGGTTCTTTTTATGTAGTCATTGGTATACATTAACCATGAAGAACTTATTTTGCTCTTAATGATCTGGCATTCAGGTAGCTTAGCTACAGCTTTCCAAACGCTGTGGAAATCTGGTTAGGTAACGCAGACAATTGGCTATAGACTTGGTAAAAAGAAATTGAAGGCCTTATCTTAAAATTGTGAAAATATACACTAAAACACTGACTCATATAAGACCAGATACGTGCATGCACAAAAATGAGATACCAGCTTTTCCAACAAGTTCTTACTTAACTTGATTTTCTAAGGGAATACAATTCCTGTGATTATGATCTTTGCTCACCTACTTGCCTGTTTGTTCATAAATCTTTCTCCTTCCAACCAGTTCTGAATCTATTTGTTAATTGTAGAGCATATATGGAAAAATAAAAGGTGTCAAAGACAACTAATCTTTACAGATTTCATGAAAATTGACAGCTGAGTAGAGACAAGATGATTGAAGGGACTAGATCATCTCTCTTATGAGGAAAGGCTGAGAGACCTGGGTCTGTTTAACCTGGAGAAGACTGAGAGGGGATCTCATCGATGCTTATAAATATCTAAAGGGCGGGTGTCAAGAGGATGGGGACAGACTCTTTTCAGTGGTGCTCAGTGAGAGCACAAGGGGCAACAAGCACAAACTGGAACACAGGAATTTCCATCTCAACATGAGGAAAAACTTTTTTACTTTGAGGGTGCCAGAGCACTGGAACAGACTGTGGAGTCTCCTTCTCTGGAGATAAGCAAAACCCACCCAGATGCATTCCTGGGTAATTTGCTGTAGGTGAACCTGCTTTGGCAGGGAGGCTGGACTAGATCATCTCCAAAGCTCCCTTCCAACCCCGACCATTCTGTTATTCTGTGAAGATTAACGGCCTGAATAAATTTCACTCAAAGGCAAGCAGAACTTGGCCACTATGCACTCAAGTTTTTATCATAAATTATGGGAATCCGTATTGTGATATGTGAACAGGAATTCAACAATAAATAAGAAGTTATAGATCTTTTCTTAGTAAGCCTTCTGTGTCACTCACTGTTATCTCACTTCTTCATGGATTCATTCAAAACCTGAAAGAATCAGATGACCAGGTGTGGACTGTCCACAGAGTGGACATCCTGAGTCCACATGAGTCCACATCCTCACCAAGTGCTGCAGGACATGCAAAGGACACTGATATGAAAGGCAACCTTACAACTGTGCTTGTCCTTTGCCTACATACTTGGAATAACGATCCTGCACAGACAAGTTATGAAGGTATGAAGGACTAGGAGGATCATATTCATGACTAGCAAGCCATGGAAAAGTCTTTAGTCTTTGTTTGCGCTGAGATCGCGACTAGAGTCCACAGACTGGAAAACTTGGGTGCAGAGTCCAAGGAGTAGATTTCACCTTCTCATGGCATTTCAACACATCCAGTGTTTGCCATTAATTTTTCTGCCTGTTTTCTAGGATATTTCCATCCCTTTTCCTTCCATTTCCTCCTGCATTTACTACCTTTTTCTTAACACCTCCCTAGTCTTCTCCACAGACATAAAATAATTTTTCATATTTACTGCCTGGGTTTATGTACAATCTCTGAGCTAGTAAGTTGATCCACATCTTCAAGCCTCACCTTGGAGGGCTCTGTTTCTTTCTTAGATTTAAACTAGCTTCCCACTGAAATGAGTTTTTTAATATCTTGTAAAAAGGAAGATTGCACTTTAGAAACTGATTGGTATTGTGCTGTGCATACAGATAGCATTTATGATTACAAGTAACAGAAGAAGTAGTTAGACTAACAATCCATTGACACATTTTTTAAGATGTGATTTATTTTTTTTTATCAAATCTAACAGAGTTCCTATGTAAAGGAGACATGCAATTGTGTTATGTGGTACAGGTCTGAGTCACTCTCAGCTACATTTGACAGGGTTTGAAGTCTAAAAGATATTATATCCTGACAAGCTTTGTGTAAAGCAAAACTGAGCAGACAGGAGAGGTTCAAATTAGCATCCTATCTGAGAGAAAGCCACACCATGGGGTTGGTGAGTGCAGGCTCAGAGAGCTTGAGCATCCCAGCCAGCCAACAAGGACTGGACCTGCCTTTCTGCGAGCGGTAGTCAAGGGGTATAGATAAATAAAGGGTATCGATACCTATATCTGTAGATATAAAATTTTGTGGGGGTTCACAGAGGACCTTGAGACACTATGGGAGAAGAAAGAGATCAAATAGGTTCTAGCATCCATAAAAGACTATCATGGAAAGCTTTTGACAAAAGAGTTCACGGAAAGGACGTTAATTCCCACAAGATGGGAAAACAAGATGAGAGACAGAGAACAGTTATTAGGAATAAATATTCAGTCTCAGTAAAAGGAGTAAAAGTTAACAGTGAAATGATTAAGGACTGGTAATGCATCCATCACCCTTTCATATAGATCTTAATAATTTGGATAAAAGGGAGAAAATAAGACAGCAAAATTTGCAGATGTCTTCTGCTTACCTCCCTTTACCCAATGACCTCGGATCAAGATCTGTGGAAGAAAAAGTTTAATTTATTCAGAATTTCTTTTCCTCTACTGAATTTCAGGACTGATGTTTAGTATTATTTTTGACAGATAATATGAGGGTGGTGAATATCTGAAAGGACAAATAATATAAAAAAGTCTGCGTAGCTCAGCAGCCTGAACCGCTTTTGCAAATTCATAAGCCATCATCTTATAGCACTCTATGTAGAAAGACTGTATAGTTTGCCAGTACAAAATATTGAGTTAAATCCATGAAATATTTTATTTGGAAAAACAGTAGCATAAGTTTAATCTTCAGACACTCTTATTTAGTGGGGGTTTGTTTTGATAGAGAATGGCAGGAATCAGAGTAAGACTGTCTCTTTTAGCATTAAAAAATATGAGGAAGATACTGACAACCATATCTAGGAACCTACCCCTCGGATGGGCTCTGCTGCAGTCAAAATTGCAAACTGCAGGAATCACTGGGTTTTTTTCTGTTGAGGCAGTCCTATTTTACCTATAAAAAAGTAACTATCCCCTATGGTGTAAGGTAAAAGATACTGTGAGTCAGAACCATAAGCACAAGGAGTCAGAAACAGATTGCTACCTGATAAGTTACTGACAGGTTTTAAAAGATGAAAGTCAAGCTCTTTTTGGTCTATACGTGAGTTTTATAAATAAAATTATTTAAACAGGTAACATTAAGAAATTAATTAAAGTGGCTATATTGGGAAAATTATTTCCTAGAAGGAAATCTTGTGCCAGTTAACTAAGTCAGAATTTTAATATTTTGGTGAATTATAAAAGTATATACATAATTTAAGGATGAACAGTTTGCTAGTTATTAGGACTTCTTAAAAGATAGAAGACTCACAGAATCTCCTAGATTGAAAAAGACCTCTGAGATCATCTAGTCCAATCACTAACCTAACACTGACAACCCACCATTAAACCATGTCCCTGAGCACTATATCTACATGACCCTTAAATACCTCCAGGGATGGGGACTCCACCACTGCCCTGGGTAACGCATTCCAATGCCTGATGACACTTTCAGTAAAGAAATTCTTCCCAATAGCCAATCTAAACTTCCCTTGGTGCAACTTGAAGCCTTTTCCTCTTGTTCTATCACCTGTTACTTGACAGAACAGGTCGACTCCCACCGCTCTGCAACCTCCTTTCCGGTAGTTGTGGAGAGCAATGAGGTCTCCCCTCAGCCTCCTTTTTTCCAGGCTGAACAACCCCAGTTCCCTCAGCCACTCCTCATAAGACATGTGCTCCAGACCCCTCACCAGTTTCGTTGCCCTTCCCTGGACACACTCCAGCGCCTCAATGTCCTTCTTGTGGTGAGGGGCCCAAAACTGAACACAGTACTTGAGGTGGGGCCTCACCAGTGCCGAGTACAGGGGGACAATCGCCTCCCTGGTCCTACTGGCTGCACTATTCCTGATACAGGCCAAGATGCCTTTGGCCTTCTTGGCCCGCTGGGCACACTGCTGGCTCATCTTCAGCCAGGCATCAATCAACACCCCCAGGTCCCTCTCTGCTGAGCAGCTTTCCAGCCACTCCTCCCCAAGCCTGTAGCGTTGGCGGGGGTTGTTGTGGCCAAAGTGTGAGACCCAGCATTTGGCCTTATGGAAACTCATACAGTTTGCCTTGGCCCATCAATCTCGTCTGTCTAAATCCCTCTGCAGAACCTCCCTACCCTCAGGCAGATCAACTCTTCCACCCAGCTTGGTGTCCTCTGCAAACTTACTGAGGGTGCACTCGATCCCCTCATCCAGATCATTGATAAAGATGTTAAACAGGAGTGGCCCCAACACTGAGCCCTGGGGGACACCACTTGTGACCAGCCGCCAGCTGGAATTAACTCCATTCACCACCACTCTCTGGGCCCGGCCTTCCAGCCAGTTTTTTTACCCAGCAAAGTGTGTGCCCATCCAAGCCATGAGCAGTCAGTTTTCCAGGAAAGACTCACATTATCTCCATCATGTTTTAAGACTCACATTATCTCCATTTTAAATATGGTATTTCTCATAGCCTTGCATATTTTTACATGCTTATATTATTTTGAATGTCATTTCTGCATTTAAAATGTTATGCAGACATATCCGTATTTGTGCATATAGCTTGTAACTCATCAGACTCAGCCGTAAATTTACCTAAGTTCAGTGACATGCCTAAGTGAGCATGTCCCTAGATATCTCATTGCATCAAGTCCCTCCACCTCACCCTCCTTCATAAGTTCCTCTCCACACCATAACTACTGCTTGCTTGAGTGGCACCCAATCAAACTTTTGCAGGATAAAATATACAGAACGAAGAGCACATTCAACAGCCCAAACTGACTTTAATCCTTGCAACTCCAATCACCAACAAAACACCACAATAATATTAAGACCTAACAAAAAAAAAAAAAAAAAAAAAGAAACTCTTCGGGAACCTGATAGATAGACTTTATCTGCCTTGAAGTAATTTTTCAAGGATGTCTCTCTCATTCACAGAGTGCAACTCCACTAGTTAATTTTCTGCTATGTCCGTTATATTTTTTAATTGAAAACTCTTTGTTAGTTCTGAAACAAGTTTTATAAGCACTTCTGAACTTCAACTCCAATTCTTTGCTTTGAGCAAAAATGATTAAAATACCATTTCTGTGGTCTTTGTAGAATATGAAGTAGTTTTTAGTGGTGTAGCTGACAGGGGATATCACGACAAGATCTTGAAATAATTCCTTCTGCTGCTAGTTTAATTTAAAGTCCCTGAAGTCAGGTAAGACATTAATGAGTTCTGTATCTTGCCTCAGATGTGCAAAAAGCTTTGGTTATAAAGTAATACTATATGCATATTTGCTGACAAAAAAGAAATGAACATTTGGACCTGTTTTCTGGGAGGCAGCATGTGTCCAATCCAAAAATGTTAATAATAGTAATGACCACAGTGAGCTTTGACTCAGAATCTTTTAAGTTTTATATCACTAAGCTATATGGACAACAAAATTAAAATGAATATATAAATAGAAAAAAAATGCATGAGATAAAATGGATAATTATTATATCAAATTACATAAAAATATTATAGAAAAGATATGTGAATAAAGCCTTCTATTAAGTTTATTGAAATAAAACCCTCAGTCCTCTGCACAGTAGAATTAGTGGCCAAAAATTATGTATTGTAACTTGTTCTATTTTTAATTTAGTTTACATGCCATGAATACATGTGCTTCAAATGAGAAAGGGTTATCTGTTAACTCATTTTGGGGAAAGAAAAAGAAAATAAGAACAGGAAAAATAATGAAAAGAAAGAAAATAAAAAGCGCAGCAAAATATTAGACTAAATTTCAGCTAAGATAAAAGAGAACCAAGTGATGAATAATAAATGCTGATCTCATTGTATATCAAAAGGGACAAATCACAGCAGATACTAGTTGAGTGAAATGATTAATAACACAAATTCAAATCACAGATACTTTGACTGAATATGAATAGGTCAAATTGTCTGGAGATGAGATGTTACAAATACACAAATATGTGCCCTTGTGGCAGAGATAAACTAGAGACAAGCGCTTCGTTCATAGTAACACAGAACATCTTGTTATCGTTAATTTGCTGTCATTGTCCTTATTCCCTTACTAGGGGCATGATTAGAGGAAATATGAGAGACGAAGCTTACAGGGGGTTTAAGTCAAAATTATCAGGCAGCATGGTAAAAAAGAAAAAAGCTGTCTTCTGCTCATCCCATTTGATCTCATAATTAGGTACTCCACTGTTCTGCATCTGCCAGAAGTCAAACAAAAGTTTTCACAGAGTTCAGGCAACGGATGGCATGCACAACCGCCAGAGGAACACTGCGCCTCCCTCCAGAGCTTCTCCATCTCCTGTCAGTGCACGGTCAGGTGCAGAGAGAAGGGTGTCACCATCTCCAGCACATAAATGAGGGGTATGAAGACATCCACAATAAAGGAATCCTACCTCTGAGGAGTTGAGCAGACTAATTTTTTTTTGACATTTCTATCGATAATTCCCACTGTGGCATAAAGGTTAACAAACTCCTGCAATAATAGGGACAATATGCTTTGATGTCTAAAACAGTGGGCTGTCCTGTTTCACAGTGAAATAGCTTGCCGCTAGGGAGAAGACTGGTGGAACAGAAATCTATAAGAACAAACAAGTAAAAGGCACAAAAATAAGTGTATCAGCTAATACCAGTGGGAAAAAAAGAGAAAAAGGGAAGATAAAAGTCTGAAAAGTCCAAACCCTATTATGAAGTTGCAGTAATATTTTCCATCCACTAGTCCTAATACACCTTACAAATCATTACCTAATATAACAGAAATCTTCATTAAGTAATAAATCTCCATAATACAGTATCAGACAAAAAGCTCTTAAAGACCTCCAACACTGGGCACTCCATAACTTTCCTCCTCTGCAGTGCTTCCGTGTTCTTATTATTGGAGTTTTTCCCATTGTTTAAGCAAACTTTCAGGCAGGAATTTGGGTTTGTTGCTGCTGAAGATGGATAATTTCCTTCCTTCTTCCAATAACCTTGTATGTCCTTGAAGACTATTATTAAAGTCTCTGACATTTTCTCATCTTTAAACTAACCAGCCACAATTCATATTTATCTTTCCATGATGCATTTTTAGGTCATCTTTTCTATCACGTCAGTCATTTTTGTTTCTGTTCCCTAGACTATAGCTAGTCCACATTTTATTTGATGTGAGACGCTAAAAATGGATACAAAAGTTTCAGCAGACTTTACTAAAACTTAATTTTGACATTTACGGTTTATTCTCATACAGAAGTTGGCATGCACATATGTATGTGCACGTATACTTACATATATAAAAGTATATTCTAAATAAGAATATAGCTTGAAAGACTCACTGTAAGGATCAATATGCATCTTACAGACTCTATTCCATTTTAGGCTGCGTTCTTTATACGTGGAGAAACACAAAGCCCTTAAAAGTTCATAATTATTACGTACACCATCATTATGATTTGCCATGAGGATCCAGATGTTTTATACCCGAACCTCTGTCAGAGTCACCTATAGTGCAATACATTTTCCTTACGTGCATACACTTCTCTGGTTTTACCCCTTTAGCAAACCAAGGATGCAGATGCGTATTCTCTGTCTACAATCAGATGAGGAAAGCAATGAGTTATCAGATTGGAAAGACTAATTTAATATTTTTTTGAGGAGGGCTAACTCTCAGTTCAACAGCCTCCTCATTTACATAAGCACAGTAGCTCTCAGTGCATTAGCAGATTATTAGCAACACAGGGGTGGGAAGGGGGATTGTAAAAATCTCAGTGAAACACAGGAGGCTTAGCTTCTGGTTGCAAATTTATGTTAAAACTTGACAACACTCAAAGTCACAGGTCAAAAATTATCCTGATGAGGAGTCAAAGTTCATCTACTTTACACTTAGAAGAGTCTCACATGAATTAGCACAATTAAATCAATGCAGATTTATTTTATAAGTAATGTTTACAGACTGAGCTTCTATAGTAAAGCAAAATCCCTCAGTACATCCTATTTTAACGTTGCATATATGACATTGTGTGGCACATGAACCAACACCAGTGATTTAAAGGATCATGTTTACAGTAAAGTGAGCTGATGTTTCATGCACTGAATCTGAGGTCAGCAAGAGCGTTCCCTTCAGCCATCAGGTGTTATAATCACCACAAACCTGCAGTTCAGGCACTGCCATCCAGCTCACCTTGTCAAACTGACAAGTAAGAGCCACAGTTGCTGTAGCAGTCTGATGATGGGGCTGAAAAATCTTATGCTGAAATTGCAAAAGTGATGTGAAACTCAGTTAGAATGTCTCTTGGCTTGTCTTGCCTAGAACTGAACAAATTTCTTACAATCCACTTTTTCTAATGCCAGTGCTACTGGCAAAGCCCAGCAGTTGTCCAGTACCCACCTGTATGAATGGGAACCATTTTCAGTGGTTATCAGTCAGGATTTTGATGGGCTTAGGAAGGTGAAGCAGATATTTAGGTCATTTTTCAAAATGGAGATCAGCTCTTAAAAATAAAGAGCACATTATTTTGGCTTAAATATAGGAATCCTTACCCCCTTGATCAGTCAGGCTGCTATATTATACAAAGTTGTCAGTGAGTGAGCTTCCAACGGGCTTCTTTCTAATGATATTTACAAAAACTATCTGAAGCAGAGATTGTTGTGTCAGGATGATGCCAACAATGCACAGGGGATATATGTGCCTTATTATTTATTGCTCAAAATGAACCCAGGAATAATGAAAGAAAGTCCTGACTTGAGGTCTTTTATCATCTGGGGGGCATGAACTTTGATGTACTTTATTTGAAATCCAACTGCTTTTGTAATTTAAAATTTATAAATACGAATTGCTTTTGTGATCATTTTAATGTTGTGTAAAACAGTGACAGTTACAATTAGCACATTTTCTGGGAAAGTACAACATTCCACATAGTCTTTATGTCATGACCCTCAAGGCAGTTTCTGACCAGTAAGTTCCACTAAAAATGTGTCAGAAATTGAAACTATTCACCGTAGACAGATTTGGACAGAATTCAGTCCTGCATTTTATCTTTGCCAGGTGTCCAGCTGAGCACAGTAGCACTCAGTGAAACCAGAACAAGGAGGTCATATGACAATAAGCAAGTTCTCCTCCTCAAAAAGGTGGACACCATGGCTCAGGTATAACCACCCTCCTTTCAGACAGACAATTTACACACTACTATAGAATCAGCTGGCAATTGCTAAGAGCTTTTTGAATAAATAGAGTTGACAACACAAGATTTCACCAAACAACTACCGTTTTTAGATAATTAAATACAGGGTATTAAGCATCAACAGAAAGTAATGAGAAAAAAAAGGAACAGCAAAAATACTCAGTGCCATCCTACACACATGTGCCCAAGGTTTACTGCAGTTTTTTCATTCACGTTCATGAGGCAAAGTGACATAAACCCCCTGTCCCTGAGACCACCTGTAGTATTGAAAGACTCAGTTGTGATACCCTGCTTCTTTATACAACTCATCAGACCTGTAAAATACTTATCTTTCAAGATGTGAGCAATTCCCTGTGCTCCCATGTCTCAGGTTCTCACCTCTGGCAACTTCTATCACACTTCTATGGCTTACAGTATTTCACTTGGAAAAAGTGAGAGACCATGAGATGGGCTGGCCTCCAGTTCCACAGGGGCTGGCCTTGGGGCAGCTGCAGGCTCTTCAGAAGTGGTTTGATGTCTGTATCAGCACTCCCGCTCGTGGTGCACCATGGAGTTTTTCCCCTTGGATTCATGTAAAATATGCTTGGCAATATCACTTGGAGTTAATAGGAAAAGTGAATGAGAAGGGGAAAGATCCATGAGTGGTGTGAAGTCCCCTGTAGAGACTCAGAGTTGCTTCCAGATTTCATTATAACATTGGTAAAAACAA
This sequence comes from Pluvialis apricaria, assembly GCA_017639485.1. NCBI lineage: Eukaryota > Metazoa > Chordata > Aves > Charadriiformes > Charadriidae > Pluvialis > Pluvialis apricaria. Next base: position 72,366,287 of record CM030011.1, on the reverse strand, counting down.
CAGAAGTGGTCCCTACTGGGCCAGAGTCATCCGGAGTGAGGATGAGCCATGCAGCTGGGACCCCTGTGTTGGTGTCACACAGGGCAGGGGAGCAGACCCCTGCTCTCATATTGGGTTATGTGACAGGACACACCTTTAGTACACACGACGCACAGGGAAGTAGGGGATATGGAGACAGACACGAAAAATGCTGGGAACAGCGTTTGGGAACACACTCCCAAGCTGCTCGTCACCAGATTCCTTGGGTGAATAAATTAATAAGCTGAAGCTCAGGGAGGGGAAGCTGTGGAGCAGCCATGGTGCCATGCTGGCAAGAGCAACAAGAGCTATACAGCTGGGAGGCAAGAGATGGCAGCTAACGAGGGGATGAAAGACCCCTTAGTTCTTGTGATAAATGAAAGCTCGTCTTTGTCTCTTGCCACTTCTCATTCCACTCGCAATGTTGGCTTCAATATCTCTTCATTTGTCTCTGTTTCTATGGTTACTCTGCAGTTCTGCATGCACAGCACTCCTCTCCAAAAAGGTGAAGAGATCCACAATGTTCATCTTGCTTCAGTTGTGGAAAGGACAACAACATGTACACCAAGCCAGACCAAAGGTCCATCCAGGCCGGCACCAGTTTCTGGCAATGGCAAACAGCTGGTGCCCAGGGAGAAGTGTAGGAACATGGCAAGACTGCTGTGGCAAATCCCCAGATTACCTCCAGCCTACAGCAAATTGTGACTCAGCGATCTGGTGGGCCAGGATCAGTACGCTGTGTGGATTTCTCTTCTGTGCATTGGTCCACTTGCTTTTTGAGCAAAACTTTCAACATCTCCAGGCTCCTGTGACAAGGAGTGTGGCTTGTCTATGTGTTGTGTGAAAGACCACCACCTCCTTCTGGACCTGAATGCTAAAAAAGCCAAAGCTGTTTCCACAGGCTTAATGCCACCAGCCATATGCTTACTAAAATTTGGTGCTCTAGTGCTGACTGGGAATATGATGTTATTACATCAAAACAGATTTGAGTTCTGTCAGTGTAGTCTTTTTACAGGTGGATGCCTGAAAACATTTCATCACAGAACACAAGTCCTACAAAAGGCAACTAAAGACCAGGCTTAATAAATGAGATAATCGGAAATAGGGTTTAACTAACATTTTCAGAAACATTTTCAGTATGCAAGTCTGTAACAAAATTAGGAAGAGACTGCAGATGCCCAGATTTCCTCATCTGTTTTCAATGTTAGAAATATTTTCCCTTGTTGGCAAGGAGCAACTAGGTTCAACCCCCATGTCAGTTCAGCAGCTTGTGCTTGAACAACTTCCCCCGACCTCAGAATTCATCTTTGATGCTCAGCTTTCTCTGTTTTAGGGCAGAGCTGCCTAAAACCTTCCCCTCTGCCCCCCCCAAAAATATATTTTATTTTGAAAGCCAGAAACCTCTTATGAGATGGATTCCTTTCCCCTGCTCACCCCTATCCAGCCCTTGTCATTCCAATATCTCCCAGCTGCGTTACTAATAATATTATATTTGGAAATAGGTCTAGTAATGGCTTTAGTAAAACAAAGTAGAAGACTTTGGCTGAGAAACCTTCAGCTGCAGATTTCAATAATTCATGTTTCATTCAAGTCCTACAGACTTGCCCTGTCCCTTTGCTGGATGTTTTCTAGAATAATCAGTGCCTTACTGCATGTAAGCCATCATGATGAGTTATCATCAGCATACAATTGTATAGATTCTGGCATAGTGAGAGATGTGCTGGCTGCATTAGAAACATATGCAACAAGTATTTGCCAAAATGAATCTGCCACCAGTAAATAGCAAGCACTAGATTTTTGCCTAACACTACTCCAATCTTATCATGTAGTCAGGTTGACTTTGGGGAAAAAAAATGGGAAAAAAAATGGAAAAAAAAGAGAGGTAAATTTTCCCTACACCGAAACAGAAGCCTCACACTAAAGCTTTGGGAGAAACAGAAACAGACATCGTCTTTTTTAATACGCGCACCTTCAGTGAAAGGGAGCTTGGACACTGGTACAAACGTATGCTCTCGGAATCTCAATTTACCCTTCACTCCTGTATGAGAATAGGCAAATCAAATCCCCCTCCTCTTGGATGTTAAACAATTTCCAACCAAAGCATATGCGTCTTGTTCCACTCAAAAGCTGCAATGCCTAAAGCAGCAGTCAGAGCTGAGCTACCCCTGCAGTGGGACAATGGAGCTAGTCTGCCCCAAGAGTACTTATTGAAGGACCATGCCATCTCCTGCTTTATTATTTTTTTTTTATTATTTGGCAGCTAGGCTTGGCAGGCCCCTAACAGAAACCCTTCGCTTCACCCTGAGGGATTGAGGGAAACTGGCAAATTGACATTTGATGCTTCGCAGGACTCATTTAACAAAGTGAAGCATTGCAACTTGGTATTACCTTATGTCCTTAAATTGTATGTTTTAATGGATATTATTCTGCTCCTGATCACAGCAGTTTGCAAAAACACGGAAAAGGCCAAAGAGGGTCATTCCTTGCCCATTTGCAAGGAAACATATCGTTCTCTCAATCTACAATGTTTCAAATACTACACAGATATTTACTGCTCTTCATCCAAAAAATCTGTCACAGCCCCCAAAGTAACTCTCCAGTATAGGAACCAATTAGAAATAGCACATGAAGGGAAACATTATTTTCTGCCTTTTAAATTCCTAAAGTGTTAGCAGTAACCTGAGAATTTCTAAAGAGGGAACATATCAGCATGATACTTGAAGTTTCATTATTCTTTTCATCATTTTACAGAGAACTTCTTGACTGCAAGCACTGCCAACATGAAATTACCTAATGCTAAGGTTAGACTTGGTTCTTTTAAACAGCCATGTGATCCTGAATAATAAAGAAACCAAAGCTATCAGTACATTATTTTTGAAGCACTGTAGTATGCTCATATCAAATATTTTCTATTGTGCTGTCCTCAAACTATTACAAACCAAGTAAGATATTGTGCAACTGCAGATGTGTCAGTATAAACCCCCATGTTTCTGAATTCTAGGGACTGAAATTAAACACAGATATTCAGAGAATTCATTCTGGTGCACTGACAGCTATTAAAACTGTTTCCCTGTTCTATGATGACAGCTCGACTAATGCGGAGTGTTGGAGGTAGGATAAAGCACAGTGCTGAAGTACCAATGGACTTTCTTCTGCTGGGGCAACTTCCCTGATCTGTAGCATTTATTACCACTCAATGCAATACTTTATGGATTGTGAAAATGAGTGTATGAATAAGTGAACACTAGACCAAATTTACAGGATAAAAAAGCCCCTTTCTAATATCCCTACATCCAGTGAACTCAAACTCTCTAAAGTGGAAGCTGATTGAGACCATCCTTTGAGGCTTTGGGTTTTTTTGGTAAAGATAAACCTGGATGAATTACCATTTTACCTTCATGTACAGCACAGTTAACTGCAGCAGTTCAGCAGTTAGTAGGTGGGCAGTTGAGATGCTTCTACTGGAGGGCAAGAGCTTCAGAATATGGGAGAAGGGAGAGTCACAATGGCCAAGGTAAAGAAACCTTGCGTGTGAATCAAATCTCAGAGGCAGAACAGATGAATCCAAATCGAGTTTCTGCTCACAAGCAACCCTGTGCATGTCATTTCACTTTGCTAATCCAATTTCCACATCTTTGATCACACCCTTTCCAAGAATTCCAAACATTCTAAATTAGCTGAATTCTGTAACAAGTATTTCTATTACCACATACGTGTCTGAAGATATAAATATCAAGCCCGTTAATAGTATTCTGAAAATGTTGAGATGTATGCATATGTAGAAATGAATCATAAATTGATATTCAGAGAAAATATGCTAACAACGATGAGAATACATTGGACTATCTACCAGAACTCTGGAGAAATCAGATGACAGGCCACCAGTTATCATTTTGTATGAATGCGACAAACAACAAGGAACAAAATCAATAAACATTTATGGAGAGCTGGCCTCATTTTTCTGCCTGGAAATTATGGCATAGTGGAATTTGCTAAAACAAATATACTAAGGAACAGCCAAGTTCCCATGAAGACAGAGACTTTAGACACATGCACAACTAAGGGTAGGAGTGCTGGAGACCCTCTCCACCTTATGCAGGTCCGTTGGTTTGGATATGGGAAGAAATCTCCAAAAAGCACCAGCAAACAAAGGAACATCTGGGAGGAGAGTTGACAGCTCGGGATGTGAACTCAGCTGAAACTGAACACTCAAAAATATCCCATTTCATTCAACAAAGGGAAATAAGAGACATTACAAGATTTCTAGACTGTTATCATCCGTGCAACTTATGAGCACATGCAGTAAAAATAAGGTGAAAAGACTAACTGCAACAATAATTTAGTGATCCAAATGAAATAATTTATGAATTTTAATGAGTGAGAAGCTTCCACACTTGGGAGAAAACAGAAACAGAGAGTAGAAACTGTAGAAATCCAACTGTATCTGGGATGGGAAGAAACCTTGGTAGCAGGAATAACCTCCAGCAAATCAGATATCTCTGATAGGAGAGGAATGGAAAGAGGACAGACCAGCATAAAGACAGCAATAAATGTACATTTTTGCAGCCCTGATCAGATAAGTCTCAGGCTAACAGAAAGCAGCTGACAGAAACATAAATAAGAAATAATCAGTGGTGGTGTAGGGATAGAGAAGATTTTGTTTCTGCTCAGATGCTGGTTGTTTGCTTTGCAGCAGTAAGCGGTAGCTGAAGTCATTAACAAATTGAAGCTTTAATGGATGTCAAAACAATACAGAAGATGAACCATTGGTGGTATGATTTTTTTAAGCAGACTATTTGGATTTTAAACCCTCCATGGTATAGGATTATATCCAAATATTGAATCATATTTTCAGATGTACAAGATAAGTAATATATAATCCATGTTCACAATATATGATTATTCAAGCTTGAAACTTTGTCTTCATTTTAGAGAGAACTCATGAAATTCATGCTTGGATTTGAGATCTGAAGGCTGGACACTGATACAAGATTTTGAAGTGTAACCAATTTCCCTCACAGCACACACTGAAGGGCACCTTCCCCATCGCACACGGAAGGAACACATTCACATTTCTGGAAGATGTTTTTATGATCAATTGACGAAAGAGAAGGTTCCTGCCCTGATTCCTAGGAATGCTGCCTGAAAGATACTGTATGTGTGTTTAAGGTGATTATTCTTATTTTTGGAGTGTTTCTTTCAAACACTTGACAGTATTCTTGGCATCGAGTCAGAATTTAAAGTGGTGGCTCAAAAGCTTCACCTAAACCATTGTTTAACATAACAGCAACTTGACAGCGAGTTTCTTTTGTAAGGGAAAGCAATTTCCTCTGCACAGCTGAAGCACAATGGACACGAGTGGGACTGGCACTGACATCTGCTGGCACTGCCCAGTGAGAAAGCAACTGCAAAATCCATCATTTAACAAAAAAATATTAGACTTTTAAATGCTATACTACAAGTTCTTATTTCTCCCTTCTTTTAACGTGGGGCTTCTTTTGGTGGAAAGAGATTTACATTTATTGATCTGTAGGACAAACACACATGCATATGCCCATGAGATAATGATCCTTTGAATCTGGGTCTGGAAAACCCCTTTAAACCAGGAGACAGTGCAAGAAACACAAGACACAACAGCCTCATTACCTTGCTGCTAAGGGTTTTTTTTTAAATGTTGTTCACAAATAATTCTTTTAATTTATCAAACCAGTCATCTTCAAGATTTTACACTGTGCCAAAGCACATGAGTATGGCATACCCACACAGGCGTATCCAGTCTGAAATGGTGTGTGTGTGTACACAGGGATGCTTGAAAGCAGGTGCATATATCCGACAGGCACAGCCTCTGTGCGTTCACGTGCACCTTCACAATTAACTTCAATTTTAAAAGCAAATCTACGTGCATCTTTGTGTTTTGGTTCCAATATCATTGGCATTGGTGTATGTCAGGACTAAATCTGCTGAAGCTTTGAGTCAAACCCAAATGCGATCAATATACACCAGGTTTTGCTATAAATATTAAACAATGTCACAGATAAATGCTGAGAGGGCAGGCTAAGAGCACTTGTAGGATTACAAGGATAATTCTTCGTTACCTCAGAGGCTCAGTTCATTAGTATGTGAAAACCTTTGAAAGACACTTCAGAGGAGAGCTGGTGTGTGTACATTTTCTGGCCCTGTACCACCTGTGTGCCAAAAATATATATAAAAAATATCTTCAGATTACGTCTATGGAGAGAGCCTGGAAAGAGGGGAAAGGGATTTTGAATGTCTGGGGCTATATCAAATTGCCTTTAAGTTAGCTAATCAGGCTTTAAAGGCAAATTTAATTGCACTTAGATGCAAACACTTTTAAATTTAATTATAGACCATTCACTCAGCAACACCAAATGCGGGATTAGATTATTTTAAAAATATCTTGTACAGTTTAAAAAAAAATAAATCTCCGTTTTTCATTGTGGCAGACATGACAGAGCCAAGCCTGGCGAGGAAGCCCTGTCTCAGACTGGCAGTATTGAACAGCGAAGCGCGACTGACCTACTTGTGCGATTTCCAGTAATTAAGTGCCACATCTGTCCTTCAGACGGTGCACAGTAATGAGCAGTAAATCAGAAGCAGAAGAGCATGTCTATGTCATAGAATCATAGAATAGTTTTGGTTGGAAGAGACCTTTAAGATCATCAAGTCCAACCATTAACCTAGCACTGCCAAGTTACCACTAAACCACATTCCTCAGCACTACATCTACACATCTTTTAAATACCTCCAGGGATGGTGACTCAACCACTTCCCTGGGCAGCCTGTTCCAATGCTTGACAACCCTTTCTGTGAAGATCTTTTTCCTAACGTCCAATCTAAACCTCCCCTGGTGCAGCCTGAGGCCATTTCCTCTTGTCCTATCACCTGTTACTGGGGAGAGGAGACTGAACCCCAACTCACTACAACCTCCTTTCAGGTAGTTGTAGAGAGCGATGAAGTCTCCTTTTCTCCAGACTAAACAAACCCAGTTCCCTCAGCCACTCCTCATAAGACTTGTGCTCCAGACCCCTCACCAGGAGTCAGTCCTCAGAAAGACTCGTTATATGCCTGTATTCATTTATCTTTTAAGGGGAGAGCAATTAGGGGCACTGCTGGGTGCTCCAGGCCTGATGGCAGGAGAGGGTGCGGGTGCAGAGCAGGCAGAGGCAGCAACAGCACCCATCTGTGGTGGGGTTGGGACCAGGAAGGGACTTCATCGCCTGCCTGGCCTCCTGCCTGCATCCCGGCAGCCCGTCCTGGGGCTCAGATTTTTAGTTGCTTTTGTGGGAGCTGCTGTGGGGTTTCAGGCAGCCCCATGCTGCTGGCGATCCAGCCCTGTGTCCTCCTGACCACGCAAAATGCACATGCTGACTGGCCAGGAGGAGGTACATCCACGGCATTCATCCCTCCTGCCAGCAACTGGTTTTAAAACCTTGGTTGCATAGTTCATTATTTCTGAAATTACAGTAGGATGAGTGTGAAGTTGCCAATACCCCATGGCAGCGAGGAGGTGCAGAAAGGGCCTCGAAATGCAATACCCTTGATAGATGCACTGTATAATAAGATCAAAGCGGGTATTGCCAATTATTATTTACATTACATTTACAACATTCCTTCAGGCACCAACCACGATTCACTGTCTTCACTCATCACAAGCACCTCTCACGCCCCAGACCTGGCAATTTAAGCAGGTCATGAGAGCTGTAAGAACTTTTCTACAAAAATCATTTACTCCCTTGAAAACTCTTTTAACATCACTGAAATTTTTCATTAATTAAAATCATATATGTCAGAGTCTGAATCAGGTAGAAGTTTCAAGCAACATTTTAGAAGGCCATTTTGTATTTCTAAAAACTGTTACAATATACGGCTTGAAAAAACACTATTTCAGTTTAAAATTTGTTTAAATTGAATTGTAGTCATGGGGTTTAAAATTTCTTAAATAGTAATGTCTTACCTCTTTCTGATTAAATAGTTCAGGTCAGCTGAAATTAATCTAGGTATTCCAACTGCAGAGGGTTGGGTTTTTTTAATATGGAAAAATGTTATTTTTAAGAAATAGATTTAATGGTGTGGTAGGGAAAAAAGTGGGCAATGGAATTGCCTCCCCTTCACCTCTACTAAACAGTATATGTTGCTGAAGGGAAATAAATATTGAGGTATTGGACTTTTTTTTTTTTAAAAAGATTTATTTTCTTGCTTGAAGGTTGCCCACAAAACTTTGATCCTGCCTGCATTTATATATGAAAACACCTTGAAGACCAGGAGCATTGCTATTAATCTATCGATTACCAGAGCACTTTGAAGCAAACCCAGGTGCTCTGGAAAGACAAATAGGCACAATCTCAGGAGTTTCTTCTTTGGTGAAGAGACTGAATAACTCCTTTCCATTTGAGATTATGTTTCTTTTATCCCTGTCCTATGCTTTCTCCAGCAACTTTGGAAAAATTGAAGTGTAAGCCAGGAAAACACATAAGCAGATACATAAGTTAAGGCATTTACGTATATTGACTGATTGCCTAGACTCAGAGGTTATTTGAATTCACTAAGAAAGAAAGCATTTGAAAATAATGGCTATTAAAGAAAAGAGGAGTACAGCAGAGAAGTGATCCTACCTCTTGGGTGCAGCCTGGAAAAGGCCTCTGAAGTTTTGACAGATCAGGTTCCCTAAATCAGGCTATACTAAATGACAACACTAAGTGTAAGAGATTGTGAAGTATACCTTAGAAGTCTGACAGCATCTTTGCTTTCCACCTTAATGTGTGATTAAAGAATATGTTGCCTTTCGCAAACAATAAGACGAGGAAAGTAAAAATGAAAGTAAGAGAAAGCTAATGAGAAAGTGTAAAAGGGAAGCAAACTGAGAAAGTTTTTGGTGTATGCACAGAGCAAAGATTTGACTGAGGAATATATGAACTTTACCCTTCCTCAAAAAAGTGAAAATATCCCTTAGACCAGTAGTTTCACCTACTTTTATGATCCACCCTTATGTCTAAGTGTTTGCCTGACTGCTCATAAAAGAAATATTTTCTAAATAGGACACTGTCGGTCTGGTTTTTTAAAGACTTGATGTAGAAAGTCTCTAAACCACCTCAAGTGCTACCCATAATAAATACTTCATAAAACACCCATAAAAATATACTTATAGGAGAAAGCAGGGAGCTGTTAAAGTAGTCTATGATGCCATTGTTACTTACATAGGGCCAAATATCATGCTACTAGTGAGAATTTACGACATGAGATACATGCATGCATAAAAACATATATGAAAAGCTTAGGGCTTCATTATCATTATTTTTTGAAGAAAAAAATGATTGTGTTCATAAGGAGTTTAGAAATATGACCAACTTTGTACTACAAAGTGGTTTCTCACATAGCTAGCACCTTCTTGAAAGAATGCCACAAACATTAGGTGAAAACTACATCGTTCTATACCAGTACCCCAACACCACCTATTGTTCCTTTACAGCAATGGTACACACTTAAAAATGTAAAATAAATGCTTTTTTTCTCTACCTTATCCCCCTATAATTACCTTTACACAAACTTTTCCAAATGGACAAGAAATGTAATCTCTACAGCACAAAACAGACTCGCTTGTGGCTGGAACTCTTCCTCTGCCTGCCACGTTGACCAGTGCAAGCCAGTCTACCTTTCCATCTACTAAATAACTCAGAATTGGCAAATCCCATCACATACCATACCCGGGAGCAAGGGGCCCAAGGGAACGATTTCCCTCATGGAAGACACAAGGATGCCTAACATTACAGCTAAAGCTACTGAAAAGGAGCTCAGCATTTTCTCTTCTCATAACCAATACACTTTTTTAAACACAGGTTCACAACCAAGAGACAGACGGGATTTCCTGGTACACAGTCAGGCATCTTAATTTTCAGATTAACAGCAATTCACCTAACTTACGTAACTCCCAAGTCTGGATGTGTCACAGACTAAAAGGAATAGACTATATTCAAGATATCAATTACTTGGGAAATCAAGGGGAACTTCTCTTCACTGTTTCTGGCAATAAAACACTGTTAGACGGAGCAGCGCTGGGGCCAGGGGATATTTGACACAGTGAGACACCCCCTGGAAGTGCTTCTTAATGGGAAACAAATTGCTGTTTCAGAGCACCATTTCCCCCTCACTCCACGTGTTACAGGTGGAATCTGAGCCTGGAATAGATCATTCTGGCATTCAGACTCCACAATCCTTTTCTGGGATCAATTGACCTTCAGGCTCATAACTTAGTATCCACCCAAACAGAGTAAAGTACAATATCCATCTCACTGTAAATCTAGCTGTGTTATATGTAATTCCTTTTTTACTACAACACACAGTCATAGTCATCCTTATCATGAGTAAAAGTGATGTACAGCTTATTGTGGTGTTTAAAAAAAATCCAGAGATTACTGAACAGCAATAGCATAGCATGGAAGAGATTTAAGATTGCTTTGCTTAAGCTTTACGAATGACAGACAACAGTAACAAGAAAAGGGCGGGGGGAACCCTCTCATGGTGTTTTCTCAAGTGACATTTGTAATATTAAGACTCTGCTATCATATTTATATAAGACAGAGAATATACTGATGTGGAAAATCACCATAGTTCTGAGGTCAAAAGACCTCTGCAGAATGGCATCAGCTGTATGGAGATACCATTGTAGCTAATATTATCCGTTGCACTAGGCATAAATAAGGAATTCATTAAAGTACACTTTGATTGCTGCAGATAGCAGAGCTTCATAAAAGTACGAAGTGGTAGGACAAGATCACCTCATCCACAGCTGTCATGAATACTGAAGCTGAAAACTAAAAAGGTAGAGAGAAAGAAACAGAGAGAGGAATATCTGCAGCTTTTCTATGAATGCTATGTTTTAGTAAAAATGCACCTCACTATTTCAGGAGAGAATTAAAAGAATAAAGTCCTTTAGCTGGTCTACACAGGAAGTTTAGGCGATGCAATGTTTCCTTCTGGCTTTGGAGTCCGAAAACCAGTTCAGTTTAGGTAGGTCTTGGGTCAAGTCCCAGGAGGATTGTGGTGTCATGTTAGCTCATTTGTTGTAATACTTTGGAAGAAATGAATTGTAGCTTTTTGCAGAGAAACTCCTAACAAGGCAATTTTGGAAGTATAATTTTTGGCATAACATGAATTTTGGAAGGTCAGGCTGTACGGATACAGGAGACACATTCAGACTTCTGAAACATTTATTTTTTCAAACTTCTGCAGGGGTTTTCATGAGGAAGAGGCAGTTTCTGAGATTCAGCAGACCCTCTGGCTACAAAGTTTTGCTGATCATCTCTGAACACTTTGGCAGTTAGCAACTGTTTTGCTGCATTTAAGGGCCGTAAACACACTTTGCTTCCTCTGCTACTTCTTCTTTCTGGTTATCCCAGACAAACAATAAACAAAGATTTTAGTTAACTGAATGTGTGAATCTCAACTGATACTATGAACTAGCAGATGGCAGGAAAAGAATGGAGGAAGGAGCAGTGTTCCTTAGATATAGCTCTAACAATGATGAGATCAGATACTTTCTGCTCATTAACAAAGAGCCAGCTGCAGAACTACGTAAAACTCATCATATCCTGCTTAATAAAATTTTCACTGTAAAGGTGGAGGGAAGATTATAGGAGCTTCTTTTATGGACTTATACTGTGATAATTTTTCACTCTTCAGATCGAAGAGTACAATCCTGGTTGCTTCATTGATGTGATCAGACACACAGGACTAAAGCCAATAATAAAAATTATCTGCTTCAATGGGATTACTTGCACAAATGACGGTTTGCAGAACAAAAGCTTAAGTAGCCCACCTATGTGGGGTTCCCTGGGAGTCTTCAGGGAAATCTTCAGGGAGAGGCTTTTTGCAAGTGCTTTGTGATTTCATTTAATAGGATGGATCAGACTCTCAGCTGATACAATTCAAAATAGTGTTGTTGGTTTTAGCTGTTCTCTAAGGTCTTCCCTGTAAAGGTCTGGCCTGTAGAACCAGCTGTTTATTAACACTGTACTATCTTTTTATGCTTCCACAACAGATAGGTTTAATAAGCAGCCATCTCTTTTCAGAGTGTTCCAGCTATGAAACAAAACAGAAATACAGACTGCAATAATACCAAGGTCAACATGTACTACAAAGAAACGGGAAAGCATTTCACCAGAGAATGGAAAGGATGCTAAATATTTTAAGAATCTGCTGCTTAAATAAAAAGAAATCTCCTGTGCATTAAAAATACATTTATTGATCCTATTCAGGATTCAACAGAAGATGACTTCCAACAAAAGAACACTTAAAAGGACTTGACTGTTTCCAAAATGGGTAGGCGTATAGGACTGTCTTTGGTAAATGTAGTAGAAATCACAAAAGATACTTAAGAAAAGGGTTTGGATCTCTCATTTCTATTAAATATTTAGCCTACATTGCAATTTAAGCATTGACAGTGCAAGGAGGGAATTTAAAGAGCGAGACAAGAGAAAAAAGATGCATCGCTTAAGACATCCTTGCTAATTTATGCAGATGGAATTGTTATACAAATAAATTAAAAAGACCCCCACTGTCTGCACTTGACAGAAATGGAAATAATCTTCTTTACTCTCAGTCTACTCTTCTTATCTTTCCTCTCCTTCCCTTAGTGAATATGAGTCAGAAATCACCACTGGCAGAAGAACCTCTGAAAAGTTTTCAAATGCCAAAGAAAAAGAACCTGGTTTTATTTATGCTAATATGGAGCCTGGAATAAATTCACCCCCAAACTTTCCCCTACCCTCCAAATAAACCCCATTACATGGAGCACTGTCCTTCCTCAGCACATCACATTTGCGCCATATGTGTAATCTCTTCTTATGTTTGCAGTTCTGGGTTTCAAGTTGTAACTTTCACAGGAGACAAAGAGACAACTCATTTTTGGGAAGAATGAAGAACTCTGCTCTTGGTACTATTAAACAAATAACTGCAATGATTTATTCAGTACCAGACTTAGAATCTGAACTGCAAATACGAGTCCTCCCCAAACTTTTTACCTGTTCTCATCAATACCTGCCCAGATTGGAAAAGTTCAGAGAACTGCTTTTTATCATCAAGGTCTCATTTGACTTTGGAGCATATTTGCTCTGAAATTACTGATGGTGCATAAAGGAAACACAGCATGACCTAACTATGATAATATTATTCTGAGAAGTGCCACAGCAATTTCCAACAGCAAGTAGCACTTTGTAACACAGGATAACCTCTCTACATCATGTCAGAGATTTTGGTGAGCGCACTTATTAACGTGTATGGACAACCCAGCCTCCAGACTTCGCTCACAAAGGGTGGATGGGAGGTTATGAGCTCTAATTTTTGCTTAGCACACTTCTATGGAAAAACCCTGGTGCCTTTAAGGGCCAAATCAGTACATGTCCTGCATTTATGTTCCCCGTTTTTCTTGTTGTTGTATATCTGTATATATCCTTCAGTTAGAACATGGCAGAGCATGTATAATCTGAAATGGATACTGACTCCAAATGACCCATAAAAACAGTTGGCTTTGTTTTGTGGACACCATCAGACAAGAGACCCTATAGACACAGGTGATCACAGGCCACAGATTCAAGACTTGGTGATGGATGTATAGAAGAAATAAAAGAAGGTCTTGATACATTATCAGTGGAAACCAGGCTGGGCTCCTGTTCTTATGAAGTACCTCATTTAATCTGCCAAGGATTCTCACTAACAGGAATAAGGCTCTTTGAAGCCTAATGCATGGATCAATATACTTGGATCAACAGCCCTGAGGTGGGGATGCTGCTGATGTATGCCCAGAACCATCAAACATGGTGTACATGAACTTGCTAGCAACACCTGCCCTCAAGTCATTTTTTGTCATGGAACACTGAAAGTATTGGGAAGAATGAGCTAACAGGGTAGCATCAGGTGCAGCTACCAGAAGTGGTTGCTATTAACCAACTAGCAGCATGGCAGAGACTCACAGGTTCCAACTGTTTATTCCAAAACTTTTTCCTCATATGAATAACAACAAAGACATGTGCTATGAAATTTTAAACTGGGAAATTACAGCCAAAATTCCATTCTATAATATTAATCCTATATAATGGAAAACTACTAGACCAAATGAGGACAAATTTGACTTGAAGATCCAGCAACAGCCAATTTCTTCCATGGGTGGAGCTTATAGGAGCCACTAAGGCACTATTCTCTCTTACATGTCTGTATTGAAAAGTAATCTATGTTCATTTTGGCTATAAAAAAAGGTTACTTACCTTACAGATTTCAGTGATATTTTATGTTAACTTTTAGTTTTAAAACTGAATTTGATGTCTTGCAACTTACTACATTAGCCCATTAATTCATTCCTTTAATTTGATGTGTCAGTGTATTAGAGAAACAAACAAACAAAAGCTTTAAAAAAATTAAGATTAAAAGAGACAAAACTATAACAAATCTAATTCAGGTAATTAAATTGCAAAAAAGAGCACCCAGGTATTTCTAACGCTACTCATGCTTTATATCTTCCAACATCTATACTGTATAAAAGTGATGTAGAAACCCCACAATAATTGCTGAAGTTACTCATTAAAGCTCAGAACTGTGGGAAAGAGAAGTATGGAAAACATTTCTGACATATAAAGACAAGGTAAAGCTATATAAAGAAATAAGTTTGCAGATCAATCCCACAGCTAAAAAACTGGCATAAATTAGCATTCTTGTGTCAAGTATCTGAAACATTTGAATTCGTCTTTTAGCAACCAAAGCTAAAAATATGGAACAGGTACTTTTGCTTTCAGCAGGACAAGTATTTTGCATAAAATGAAATATTCATAAAATAGCTTAGCTATAAAAATAGGTAATTTATCACTGCAATCACAAACACCAGAGGCCCAGAGATGTGTCCATATCATAGAGAATATAAAGCACATTCCAGTACACAGCTGTCCCCCAGGACATATTGACATGTCCTGCAAAGTCCCTCTGATATGCAGGTCCTGTACTGTCTGTCTGCAGGGTGACCCAAGCAAGCAGTTAGAAAAATACAGTGGAGAAAAGAGAAGAAAAACTTTTTTATTAAACCTAACGCTCTTCAAAATCTCTCTCCCAATATCTCTTTTTAAATTCTTGATATGTTTGCTCCAGCACTGTGCAAGTGCATTTAGCATTCACACAAATAAGGGAATCGCTTTGTGGGTTTGCCCGCTGAAGTGTTACAGCCCTGTAGAAGTCTCCTGAAAAAGAAGTGAATTGGATGAGGCAAGATGCCAGAGGAAGACCAAGGAGATTTCACATTTCCCAGTGCAGTTCAGGTCTGACAAGGGCTTTGCTGGAAGATCAAGATTTGGCTATTCCTAATTGATTGGCAGTTTTATGAAATGTACAAACGTGGCATCTCAGCTGGAACCGTCACGCATTTTGCTAGTTATCAAAACTGAGATTTAAGATCAGGTCTTAGATGGGGGTAGGAAGGGGGCAGGGTAGTCAGTGCATTGATCCACTGACAGCAAAACCTTGAGACAAAGTTTGAAATAAAGTTTTTCTTATGAATCTTACATTATTTTTCCACCACGTTTCCTCTTAAACTAAAGGCAATCCACTAGAGAAATGTTTGTGAAATAATCTGCATGTTCTAGTATGTACAGAAATAATGGTTTCACATATTTAAGCTGGGATGAAGAAAACAGTGTTCTTGTTTTACATGGCTGAAAGAAAGAGCAAGCAAGCAAGGGAGGAATATGACACTCATCAAAGTAACATAAAGCATTTAACACTTTTCATATTAAGGGAATTGTCCTACCTAAAATCCTCAGCTCAAGTGCAAAATATCTGTAAAATACATGAATCTATATTTAATTTGCCAGGTTTATGAATTTTACAACATAGCCTGGAAAGGTAAACAAGAAGGGGGGGGAGAGGGGGGAAGTTACAAAGTTAAGAGATTAAAATGTTATGATAATTTCTAGAAATTATAATCATGGTAGGCATGCAGAAAACTGTAAATGTAAAATTAAAATGTTGTTCTCCAAAAAAGAACTACTGTGCCTGTGGAAAATATGTGGGAAACAAACAATTTAGGGATGCTAAGCCAATAACACCATAATGTTTCCTTTGCTTCATATGCTGTTTTGAGTCTATAACTAATGGCTTTTCAAATGTTTTCTTAACACATTTCCTTTAACTGGTAAATGATGGAAATAGATTCACTAGTGTTTCAAAGAAGAGCTCCTATTATAACATTATACGAGGCCTTCAAACACTCATCATTTGATGAACCAACATAAAATCTATCGGAAAGAAGGAATCATATCCTGAATCTCTAGAATCAAAGGCTGTTACAGGTGCTTCTGGCCAAGGTCCTGTTACTGAGAAGGATGGGAATTTTAATTCCTTTGTACTATTTCAGAGTTGAGATTAGCATGGGGATTGGGAGGGCAGGATGAAGTTTATAACTGACTTTTCCTAAAACATTGATTTCTGCTGAAAACTTTTATCCCAAGATTAGTTATGAAAATGCCAAGTGTTTTACTGATTTATATCTAGAGAATACAAAAATATTGTCTATGATAGCATCTGTGAGATAAAATACTCTTTTTTTTCAATCACATTCTTTATTACTTACTTATCCACAGATCATTTTGGGTTTTTCTGAATAAAGGTTCCCTAGTGTAATAGAAAATAACTAATTAAAATATTTAATTAAAAAAAGTATTTATGTTGGTAAAATTAATAGAAGTATTGCATCATTTTCCTCCAAATTAACATGACAAATACTATCAACAAAAAAGGACAGAAAACATGAAACTAAAAAAAGATTTTCTAAATGTTAATCTTACAAAACCAACTTGTTATTTTAATGTTATAACATGGCTAATAGAGGGCAACTACCTCACTTTCCAATACAGTTGGGAAAAGATCCCCAAGAAGTAGGATTTTCAGCTGAAAAAAAATAGATAATGTAATAGGGCTCATATGTTTAGGTTTTTTTTACAATACCTGCAGAGTAACATTTTTGCCACTTGTGCTTTTCCAAGTGTCCTGCAAGAATATGAATCAATTGTGAGAGTTTATCTGGGAAGAGGGAACAGAGATCTGTGTTAAGCAAGTCTCACGGGACCAAATCCAGCCCAGTATAAACTTGTGTCTTTGCTGTTGTCATGATGAGTCATGGGCCAGATCTTCAGTGACCCCGAGGTTTGGTTTCTATGAACGTGCAGAGTTATAGTGATTTTCTCCCCCTGCAGATCTATCCCAAATACATCTGATTTACATTTATTGATGTGAGACATCCTGGGCTTGGAATCACAGAATGGTCAGGGTTGGAAGGGACCTCTGGAGCTCACCCAGTCCAACCCCCTTGCCACAGCAGGGACACCTACAGCACATTGCACAGGACAGCGTCCAGGCGGGTTTTGAATGTCTCCAGAGTGGGAGACTCCACCACCTCTCTGGGCAGCCTGTGCCAGTGCTCTGCCACTCTCACAGTAAAGAAGTTCCTCCTCATGTTAAGATGGAACTTCCAATGTTCAAGTTTGTGCCTGTTACATCTTGTTCTATCACTGGGCACCACTACAAAAAAACTGTTCTCATCTCATCATGGCACTCTCCCTTTACGTATTTATAAGTATTGATAAGATCCCCCCCTCAGTCTTCTTTTCTCTAGACTGAAAAGACCCAAGTCCCTGAGCCTTTCCTCATAAGAAAGATGTTCCAATCCCCTAATCATCTTTGTAGCCCTTTGCTGGAGGCTCTCCAGCAGTTCCCTGTCCTTGAACCGGGGAGCCCAGAACTGGACACAGTACTCCAGATGCGGCCTCACCAGAGCAGAGAAGAGGGGGAGGATGACCTCCCTCGACTTGCTGGCCACACTCTTCTTCATGCACCCCAGGATGCCATTGGCCTTCTTGGCCACCAAGGCACATTGCTGGCACATGGTCATCCTGTTGTCCACCAGGACTCCCAGGTCCCTTTCCACACAGCTGCTCTCCAGAAACGTTTCTGGGTGTGAGGAACGGCATCTCAAACAGAAGCACATGAATTACAGTCCCCTAGGAAAAGAAAGAAACTTCTCAGGGCACAAAAGTGCAGTTATTACTATTATTTAGTAACTGTTCTCTTCCCTTTTACCTAGACACTTACAATTTCGTTTTACAGGGTAAAAAGCTCATTTTCTATAGGTAATGATAAAGGATAGGGATTTTTCAGTTGTTCAAAGGATCTGTTTCAGCCTGGTTCTTGTTTCCTATTTTACTTGGTGACAACTAAATATACAGCTGTCATTCTGATTGTGAATGCCTCCTCCAGAAGAGCACAGAGATGGAAGTCACAGAGAAGACTGGGAAAATGAATGTCTTTAAAAGGTATCAGACACCTTTTTCTTGACTTAATTAATTCAATGCATTACAACAACACAACAGATGCATTGATTAGGTTTTTGTGTTGGTTTCAGTGGGACTCTCAGGAGGTGAGAGTTTCCTGGTGGTGTTTCCTGGCACCTCTGCAGGGGAAGCCCACCTGGTGACACTGAAGAAAGATGGTGCCAAAATGCTGCTGGACTTCAAAGACACCAAGGTTTCAGTGTTGCTTTGAAGCTTACAAACGCCTCTGGAGAAAAAGTTGTCTATCGTAAGCTGATATGAGGACTGACTGCTATAACGCCTGCAGTTTACCATTCACTATAACACTATCCCCATTCTATCCACATCAGGGTTTGATCAGTGTTGACACCATTAAAATCACCACATTATACAAGGGCAGTGAACTTACACCCATCTACCTCAGCATGTTATGCCCTCCTCCCCCACAGTCTGCTCTGCCTCATACATTGCTAAAATTCATCTAATTATAGTAAATAGCCTCCATCTGCTTCCTCTGCTTATCTGGATGGAAAGAGAGAGAGAGACATGGACTGAATTTAAGTGAATTAAAATTAACCTAATACAATCACAGTGATTTAAGTGATGGTAGGTGGTTTGGCTACCTCTCTCTACAGTTGCCAACTGGAAGTGGGCAAACACCCCACTAAGTTTGTGCTCCACTTTTAATTAGCATTTCTAAATCTGTTAACTATCATAGGGAAAGGAAAATGAAGGTCCCTGCTAAGTATCAGTGGGAAAGGAGTTTCAAAAACACTCAGCACTGAAATGAACTCTGATCCCATTCAGTGTACTGGAGATACTATCATTGATTTAAACAAGACTGATGCAAAATATGTTGGAAATTCTGATGCAAAGATGCTTCTTGTGTTGAAAAGTATTGACTGGTTATTTGTTCTTTCTGTTTTTTTCCCTACCCTACTCCCCCTCTTGTATTCCTTCTTCAACAAGATTTTTTTAAAAAATCAAAGGTTACGAAGAAAACTCAAATGTATCTCGGGGGCGTCAGGAGGGAGAATAGCATTTTCGTATCAACAGTATTATTTTTATAAGGTTCAACTTAAGAGCTACAAAATATTGCTGATGCATAGCTGGAAGGGTCAGCAGGGACAGCCCATGGAGATCTGTTGTTCAAATTAAGAAGCTTTTTATCCTGACTGAAGCATGACATGCAACTAGTATCTAATCTTTATCAGCAGCTTTATCACAAAATGAAGGTAAAGCAGCAAAAGACTGCATCTAGCAATTGTTTTTCAACTAATAAGGCCTTTTGTAGGGGACATAAAGCTGACAACAGCAGCTCTACCATCTGTACTCCTTGGGGTCTGATACTAGATTGACCTATACCTGGGTAAAGTAAACCACACTGGGTCCTCCTCGTTCTGTGGCCATGGGTGACCTATGCTGGGAAAGGAACACCCCTGACGGACAGTACAACCTGCACAGTGCTTCCTAAAAGGCCAGTCCTGTTGAGATCAAAGGGCAAATTAGCCGTAAACCATTTTTAGTTTTTACTAGCCAGCGTCAGATATATCTAGAAAAAATAGAGCAGCACCCCACACCCCAAACGATATCATGCTATTTTTACTTCTCATGTAGAAAAGCAGTGGCTCAGTACAAGTATTCAGGTCTGAATCTAAATCAAGGCGGATATATGTATTTAAAATAACCACTTTCACGTTCCCATTTCTCTTTTAGGAATCTGTAAAGTACTAAGCAGAATTTGTATCCTGTCTTCCCTGCATCTGGACAACAGTGGCAGTAATTCATACTTTCCTCTGAAGAATATTTATTTTTGTGCTAGGACCGAAGTCTCACTGCAGTAGGGGAAAAAAAAAGCCTCTGCATGCCAGAAGGTAGAACAGAAATATTTGATTCAATGAGATCAAACTTTGGTGCAGCAATACATTAGTTTTGATAAAAGAAATTTGCTCAGATCAGAGTAGTCCTTGTCCCAGAAAAGTAACTGTACATTGGGTTCAGCAGTTTTATGAAAAGAAAGATATTTTCCATCTAGTTAACTAGTACATTTTAGAAACTGCATGCCAATTTAAATTCATTTTACTTTTGAAATAAATAGTTTTTCATATTTTCCCCCCAGTTTAAGAAACAAGCTACAGTCTGATCATTTGTCTTGATATTATTTCTCTTTCTTTCATTATCTAGTATTTTTTTCTTGAGGCTTTCAGGAGCTTTAAAGTTAAACAAGACTTTAAAAAAACTAAGCTATTGTTTATGCAAAAAGAAGAAAAAGGAGAAACCTACAAGGAAGCTCAAATTTGGTATCGCCTTCATCTTTAAAGGAAGCTAGAGGGGCACTCTGCCTGAAGCGCACGCTACCCCAAGAGGCACGTGCAGATTACAAGCTGCATCTGACGTATATGCTAATGTCCTTGTTTGAGGTACAGAGGTAAAATGTCAGAGGCAGTCCCGGTCTATAAAATTAAAAGGAAGAAACAAAATTCTTTCTCTATTTCAAAAGCTGGCTTTATGAAAGTCATTAATTTGAGAGTCTTATAAAATAGTAAGAAAGAATACAAAGCTTTGACTTGTGTCCCGTTTTCTGCAAATTGTTGCTTGCTTCACCTTTTTGAAAAGTTAAAGTCCTTTCAAAGTCAAATACATTTTTCTAAATTCCTAAAAATCTCCATTTTCTAAGACCTGTTTCAGTATCTTGGCATTGAAGATACGTATAAAACAGCAGTTCATGTAAAACAGAAAAGGGAAAAATGGTAAACAAGCATGGAGAAAAAACCAACTAACTATTTAATTAAAAGACTGCATCATATTATGGAAAGATTGCCAAGCATATTAAGGGTATTTAAAAGTAGCAATAACATAGGAGGCATGCATGAAATTCTGAATTTAAGTTATCTAACCTCTTTCTCTCTAATTTACACCTAAACCTGAGTGTAAGTAGACTCTGTTTGAGACCACACTGGAAGCAATACCTTATATTCCACATATTTGAAGGAAGGCAACTTTTTTCTTTGCTTCTGTAAAGCCTCAACCCCACTGGCTGCCTTTGATCCCCTTCTCCTCCACTTGGTCTTTAACTTTCCATCTTTTGCAACCATCACCTTTATCTTTCCTCTCCTCCTTTTGTCCTTGCAAACCAGACCCAGCAAACTGAAAACACCCAAGAGATGTTTCAGACAAGTAAGACATAAAAAAATCATGGTGCAGAATGCTTCAGACCACTGTGTTTGCATGCTGTGCCCTTTTCCCTGTACTTTGTTTCTCGTGTTTAAGTTACAAACTCTTCAGAGTTTATTAAGTTATAATCTCTCAACCTACATTAAGAAAAATTTTCGTCTCCAACCAATGTCTATAGTAATTAAGGAAATTTAGGGAGGTAGCAATTAGCACTGTGATAGCATCCAGTAGCAAGGAATATAAAGATGATATTAGAAGCATTCTTATTAGATGTTTTAAAGGAAAGAAAGCTATATCTGTTCTGTACTTAGTGTAGATTTTCTGCAAGTATTTTCAGGGTTTTTTTGCACTACGAAGTATAAAACAGCACTGAAGCCAGCAATTTTTTCCACTGTAGCATCCAGTGAAAAGAAAGCATCAGATGGATAATGCACCTGTACCAAAATGTTACTGATTCAGAAGAAGCTACTAGGTTTAGGAAGTGTTTATACTCATAACTTCTTTAAAAACCTGGTTTTCACAGACATTTGCTATTCAAACCCTATGTTTTATCAATATAGCTAAAACATAGCTCATAGTGAGGTTTTCAGGATAAATAAACGTAATTAGAAAAAAATTAGGGAGAAGTAATCAGAACATCTTTATAGATCAACAAAAATTGGTCAGTATTTGGGGGGTGGGGGCTGTATACATTAGAATAATTAGAGAAAAACTTGCAGTTTGGCATATGACAGTAATTCAGGAAGTAATGGCAAACAGTAAGGAAATTTGCCAAAGGTCATTTTAAATTTGAGAATGGGACAGACCAGACAGTGGATGATACTGAAAATAGAAAAATTTATTTCTCAGCAAAGCATAATTTTTGTGATTATTTTCTAAGTGACTGAAACACATATTAAGACTATGTTAAGATAAGCCAAAACTATTGTGGGAAAACCTCAAAGTCTTTGATGAATATGTAGCTGAAATAAAACCAAACAGAATTTTCTGGTATATTGCGACAGTACTGCTTCATTATTCCATTTGTTTTGGGTTTTGTTACAGTAATGACTGGGGCTATGTTTAAGAGAAGTATTTTCAAAAAAATACTGTGAATTAATTTATAATTTGTGAGAAAAAACACACGGAAGTGTTGTACTGTCTTGAAAAAAGAGACTGCAATCTATAAGCTAAAACCTATTATGTCCTGAATACATATTCAAATTTAATAATAACATTATGCAAAATGGTGATTCCTAACATCACTGAACAAAGAGAAGAGAAGTTTCTGGAATTTCAATATGGCACTAGCAGCGAATACGTAGCTGTATTCAAATGCAGTCTGTATTCATTGGTGTCAATAAATATTTGAGACTTGGAACCAATTACCCTGGTAACACAAATCCTCATTCATTTGTGTGGAAAAGAGGAAATCTATCAATGTTTATGTGAAATAATTTACCAAATTTACTTATTTTAAATAAGAAAGAAAATTCAAATTAGATGCTGTAATAACTAAATTCAAAAGAATCTTTCCCTATCAATCCCATTAGGATTAGTAATTTTAGACACAATTTGTACCTGTAAGGAAAAAATATTATAAAAAACCTGTACACAAGAGCATATAAAGCCAGTCAGAACTTTATATGCATCTTCTTGACCTTATTTCTTGGTATACATACATTGACTATTCAGACAGTACAGATCTGAGTATGAAGAAGCCTTATTAAAATCAGTTTTTAGCACCAGAATCTCAGATGTTTGAGCAGTTGTAAAAACGATAGACAGTCTTACTGGGAATGACAGAGAGAGCTCCAGATACTCCTTGGAAATCTAGGCTTTGTCTCAAGCCTCACAAATCTATTTATTGGCTTATGGGTGGAAGCCGAAATGTTTGTACCAATCAAATGGCACCTGGTCATATTCCCAACCAGATCTGGTATTAGTCAACCTTAACACAAAACCAATGTTATTGCATTAAATTTATGTTCAAGTTTAACTTTTACTTATATTGTCTTCTGCTGCCTAGAACTCCACACAAGTGTTATCTCAGAAGATGAAACAGTTGAGCTACCATATCTATTTTGCCTGTGACATCATTGATAAGGTTTGATAAATATCCAGTACGACATCCTTTGAGTTGCTATTTGTCAAAAGATATAGTTGTATCAATTTAAAAGTATTTTCACTTTAAGGTTTTGTTCTTATCTTGGATAAGCAATGAAAAATGATGGCCTATAATATTGCCTTATTAACACTGGCACATACCTACTTGTTCCTACCATCTCACTTCCCATTAATATCAACCCTCACCATCACTGGAAAGGACAGGGCAGAATTCAATCTATTCTGTATAAAATTATACAAATTACCATGTATTTATAAGCTCACATTGTTCTAACACAGTCAGTGTAATACTGACCTCAGATCTCTTGACATGAGAAGATCATGCTTCTCCAGCTCATGGGTATCTAATTCCCTGGCACAGATCTGAAAAGAACTTGGGTATAATTTCCCTATGCATTTACACATTTTCCTTGGCAGAGATTTCTGCAGCACAGCTCTGGTAGAGAGGTCAAATTTGGATCTTCCCTCAAATTCCATCATTCTATTCTTGTCACAACAGATAAAGAATAACCCAGCCCTTTGGCCTACACAGTGCTAGTTTCTCTGCTAACAATAAAATGCTTTTGTGGTGTATTTTTCTGAGTCTCTTACCGGACCTGTGGTGCTACAAGCCAGTAGGATATACAGGTTCTGAATACCAGAATTTTCTTTTTTTATGTGTGAAAGGGTAAA
This sequence comes from Pluvialis apricaria, assembly GCA_017639485.1. Taxonomy (NCBI): domain Eukaryota; kingdom Metazoa; phylum Chordata; class Aves; order Charadriiformes; family Charadriidae; genus Pluvialis; species Pluvialis apricaria. The sequence continues at coordinate 72,341,958 of CM030011.1, read as the reverse complement.
CAAAAGTGTCCTCCAGCTGGGGCCAAGTGCCACACAAATATTCCTTGCATGAAGTACAAAATAGAGTTCAAGCCTGTGTACGGAGTTTCAGCAAAAATCTCCCTGCATTTTGTCCTTGGTTGGCCAGAGTAGAAAGTGAAATAAAAGAAAAATAAAAATCTTTGCACAGTCCATGAGTTGAGCAGCACTCAGCAAAAAATTCAGAGCAGCCATAGAACTAATCTAATTTATGGCACACAGGAGCAGGCTGTTGGAAACTGTCTCCTGAAATATCTTTGTATTATTTAAAATTACATTACATAAAAATAGGGGAAAGGTCACAGTAGAAACAGTGCCTACATAAAGTTCTACTGAAAAAAATCATTATAATTCAATTCCATTAATTTTGCTTATCTTTATCTGAGAAGTAAAAACCTAATATAAATTCTGTTATGATTTGAACCTGCAGATACAACAGGTCATGGAAAATTCAGAAGAAAGCTCAGCTGAAATATTTCTTTTAGAACAACATAAAAAATCCTCTTACCACTATGTTTATAAGTGAGTAAAACAAAAAGCAGAAGTAATAACTAACAGTCCATTCAAAATATATTCCATCCATATTTGTTATAGTATTGCTTGTGTGGCTTGTGTATACTCAGTTGAAACAGCTGGATAAACATTTAATTATTGCTTTATTTGTCAGGCAGTGTTCAGTATAAAATACATAATGAAAATTACCAATCACAAAAAGAAATCACAGTAACCTGACACTATTATGAATAAGTAAATATGATTAAAGCAGGATTAAGTTTAATGTAGTACCTCATCACCTATGATAAAATCTTCAGAAATGTTTAAGAACCTGTATCACTCTTGCTATTAGCTAGAGCTATAACTACAATTGATTAGGATTTACTTAAAAATAATTCTATTCAGTAAACTGAATTAACAGAGGCAGACAGGATAAATGAAGAGTAAGAAACTGGCATTTCACTATTTGCAGTACGATCATTTTCGATTGGCTTAACCTCTTGATATCAGCAGACTAACCCCAGTGATTCTCTTCTGCAATATTCCCATGCTTTTGATTTTAAAAATTTCTTTTCTATCAAAAGAACAGCATGATTTAAGATAGGATTTTTTTCTGAAACATAGCTTAGAGCATAGGGTTCATGTCTACTATTCCATATTGATGAATCATGACTGGAATAAATACTTCAGCCCATGACAATATCAGTCTGGGAAGTCGGGAAGAAACCAGGCCATCAGTATGTGATAATTTCCTTTAAGAAATGACATGTCTTCTTTTGCAGATGCCCTGCTCCTGCAGGCTGGGGAGCAGCACAGACACCCTCCTGTTCCCATTCTCTGTTCAGTTTTGGGCCCCTCACTACAAGAAAGATATTGAGGTGCTGGAACATGTCCAGAGAAGGGCAACGAAGCTGGTGAGGGGTCTAGAGCACAAGTCTTATGAGGAGCAGCTGAGGGAACTGGGGTTGTTCAGCCTGGAGAAAAGGAGGCTGAGGGGAGACCTTATTACCCTCTACAACTCCCTGAAAGGAGGTTGTAGTGAGTTGGGGTTCAGTCTCCTCTCCCCAGTAACAGGCGATAGGACAAGAGGAAATGGCCTCAGGTTGCACCAGGGGAGGTTTAGATTGGATGTTGGGAAAAAAATCTTCACAGAAAGGGTTGTCAAGCATTGGAACAGGCTGCCCGGGGAAGTGGTTGAGTCACCATCCCTGGAGGTATTTAAAAGATGTGTAGATGTAGTGCTGAGGAATGTGGTTTAGTGGTAACTTGGCAGTGCTAGGTTAATGGTTGGACTTGATGATCTTAAAGGTCTCTTCCAACCAAAACGATTCTATGATTCCTCTGTCCCAAAGCTGCAAACAACTTAGAGAGACTCTGCCTCACAAGTTCAGTGCTTCAGCTTGGCTGATGGGGGAGAAGCACTTGGAGAAATCAAACCATAGAAGCGGAGAAATCAAGCACATGAACCTTAAACAGGGTTTACATCCTTAAGTTATACCGAGTTTCACCAAAAAAAGTAATGCTCTCTTCCAAGAATTTCAGATGTTCTGATAGTATGCTTTCTGCTTTTCCTTCCTGCATTCTTAGTATGGTATTTCAAACACATGATCACTTCCTAAACATACTAAAAAACAGTAATAATTTTAGAACATTTTTTAAGTTCACAGTTTTCTTCCTTGTTAACGCTTCTTTCAGATACTTAGATCTCATGCTACTTGTTTTGTAAGGACTTTAAAACAGCAGATTCTCTTTCTTCTCATCATCAGTTAACACCTTTTTACTTCCTAGAAGCTAACTTTAAATGTTTATTTTAGTCCTTTTCAGGGATATTAAGAAGTCTGATAGCTAATGTCTCAATGCAATGCTGGAGGTACTAATACTTTCTCTCATTTTATTCTGATCCACTTCTCTAAATGCTAACTCTCAAATTGATGATAATTCCCCCTGAACTGGGAATAAGTGTGATATGCCTTTCTTCATTTCTGTTCACACTTATTCATCTAATCACTTAATATATCCAACTTTTGATATGTTGGACTATAGCTTGCTAGAAAAATTCATCTAGTCAATGATGAACAGATATCCATCAGGCAAATAGCACACATCAGGCCATGTAACAAGGATACACATGAGCACCAGAATGCATGAGAATAAGCTCCACATACACACTGTTACTTGCACGGTCTGGTGATATGGGACTGTTGTCTGCCCCTGTCATGCTTCAGCAGAGGGCCCCTGAGCTCCTCTGTGGTAGCTATTGAGCTTGTCATGGCTGAAAGTTTTGGATACTGTGGTACTAAAGAATTTGTAAATTTTTAGCCACTCCAGAATAATGAAATTTAGAGACTACCGTACAAAGCTAATGAATTCCACTGCAAACCTTGAACTTCCATTTTTAAGCATAAAAACTATTACAAATAACAAAAACATTTCTCCATGTTTTCAAGTAGCTGTGCAGGTAGTAACTTCAATGATCCAAACAGCTGAAGATCACAGGATTCCTAATGACAGGTACATTAAACTACTGACCATGGTCATAATGCATTTTAAGTAAGCTTCTTCAGGAGTAACCATCTGCAAAGGTATAATGAAAGCAAAAGGTCCTTGGAAATCCACCAAGTTGTTTTTGATGGAAAGTGTCAGCCATTGAAAATGTCAAATTCTAGCAGAGACATCAAAGAACACAGAGTAAAAAAGTTACTGTAAATGTATTCTTTGATGCTGAAAAAGCCTTTGATACAACTATGATAGAGTACAGGTCAGGTGACTTAGGTAAAGGCTTTCTAACTTGAAATAAAAGTTCTTTAATGATTTCTTAACTTCATCTTTGTCATAAATATATAAATAGTACAGCCCAGAAATACTTGCATTTTTTGTCGGGAATACCCTTATTTGAGAAGCAAACCTACCGAAGTGTTTGTGCATTAGATTGGCTTTTAAGAAAGACAAGTTTTCCATAACTATTGCACAAAGTCTCCTGACTATTAGATATATTGGGTTATTTCCACATAAATATCCCCTGTTTAGCAAGAACTCCTGTCCTTGGAGATATGCAGACTCACATACAATAATAAAAGTACTATCCAATATTCTACTAATGATATCTCAAAAGTAATTTGTGTGGAGATTATTTCTACTGTAAAGTTGACTGCTGAAGGTGCATGTTGCGCTCCTGAGAGTGCGTAACTTTACTTATTACTTACTGAAACTTGTGGACCTCAGTGACTAAACTTTAATTAAATAACCTCCTAAATGGATTCTTCTATTTGACCTTACCCAGTTTCATAGACTTAGTTTACACAAGGGAGTTTACCACTAGTCCACTCAATTGGAATCTCATATTGTTCTATTCTGCTACAATGCTTTTCTAAGGAAAGCTGGTATTTGCACAATAGCATCTGGCTTCTTTCCACTGTATTGCGGATTTATTTGTACAGACATGCAACTTGCTACAGAAAAGACAGAAATGGCATTTAAGCTCTCACGAAGACCTCACCATGGTTCTTTTCTGCTTTTGCCAAGACCAAGTTGGTTTTCAAGATAAAGGTGTTCTTAGGTTATCCTCATGATGAAATAATAGATTATTAAATTCAACTGTGCAAAATCATCAGCAGTCGAGAACCCCCTGTACAATGGTTTTAAGAGTACATTTGAATTATAGAATTAAACAGAATGTTTTTGTCAGGCACGCACATAAAAAGAGCATTAGAGGAACAAGGTATACGTAGTTATGTATAGATCCAACAGGAAACTAACAATAGATATAAGGGTTTAAAATGCTAATCAAGCAAAAAAAAAATCAAACACAGCAGTAAGATATGAAAATCACAATCTGTGTTAATCATGGTAATTTTTAATTACAAACTGAAAAATACATTTTAAGTTATTTATGATACTGGCTTAATTTTTGCACTAAGTAATCTTTCATGATAGAAATAGATCAATAGACTACTTATCCAGGCACTTTTATCCAGATTTGAAAAGTAATTTATGTACCTACTACCCCGTCAAAAGTGAAGGTATTAAGAAATTAGTATTTCAAAATCTATTGTTTTTACTCAAGCATATTTTTTTTATTTTACAGCACAAGGTTAAGAAAAGTGAAAACATTTTTTCTGGCCTACAAAACACACTTTTTGTTGGCTCAGAACTGTCTCCATGCAGATAAAGATGTGAACAAGCAATCATATTAGGCCAAAATAGGATTAATATTGTCCTTACAAACATCAACCTCCAACTTCATATTATTAGCATTCGAAAATAGTATCTTAAGGCTTGAAATTGCATTTTAAACTAGAATAAAAAAATTCCCATCATTTGGCAGAAATATTTGAACTGAGCTCATTAAAAACATCTCTTGACAGGTTATATTAAGTGCTACAATTATGCCTAATTTTGGTTTAGTACAATATGTTAATTTTAAACAGTTTAAGAGATTGTATCTATTCTGACCATTTTTTCCGTGCTTTGAAAGTGCACTTCACTTCCACCCCAGCTGTAATCATAATTTTATATCTGAACTGACTTCATTTCTTTAGCTCTCATATTGCAAAGAAAAATTTAATAGACACATTGGCCTTACGTTAGTGAAGCCCATAAGTTTTTTCAAGTAGTATATTTAATATCACTATCAGGACAGATAAGAGAGACCTGGACTGCTTCAAAATGTCTTCAGCAAGATCCTCTCTTTCCTTGGAAAGCAGCAACAAAATTCACACAGCACACTTGGCAAGAAGAACTGAGAGCTGGGTTTAAACATATACCTCTCCAGGTGAATAAGAAGTCTAAGAAACAAATTTTTCCATTAAAGAGAATCTGGAGACATAGAAGCAATCTTTGTGCTCTTTGTTCAGGATTTTTTTCCCCTATGTGTAAGGATCTGTAACAGGTAACCTAACAGAATCAATTGGAAGAGAGTTTTGAACTGAACTGAACAAAAAACCACCTGATCATACAGATGGAGTCACGTGAACTTTGGGTTAACACAGAAGGCAGTACTTCACTCTACATTTTCATTTAAAGAGAAAAGAGTAACGATTTTAATTTTCTCTTTTGAAAGGTGCTATAAAACATAAATAATATAAAGCAATGTCTGCCTGAGTTGAAAATGGAGAGATGAGAGGTTCAGCTGCAAAATAACCTATAAAGCCCAATTCTGAGTTCTTTAGATGAAGCAATTTATGTTTCATGGAGCTGTGCATGAAACAAGGAATGGTGAATATTCCCTACCGTACAAAATACATATCACAATCCTCATATTGTCGAGAGGTATGAGACACAAAACAGTCCAGAGAGCAGAAGTTGACAGGGAAAAGATGAGAATGGGTGACTGGAAGTCCTTTTTTTTCTGTGGTTTTTTTTCCCCAATATGGAAAGGATGAGATAGCAACCATAGGTGAATCCTAGAGCACAACTTGAGATGGAAATCTGGCATGGAAGCAACCTGAAACTCACAGGTGAAACTCAAGTTCGGACAGGATGATCAACTCATGTCAGATAGAAAATGGAAGGGTCAGAACTAATTCAGCACCTGAAAGAGCAGTTTCAGAGAAAAAGCCTGTAAGTCTCTCCCCCACATCCTCCACGCACTTTTTGTTCCTTCTATTTTGCCAGTTCAGTAAATATTACAGAATCTCCAGTTATTTGTACTTTTTTTCAAGATTATGGAAGAAAATCCTAAAACTCCAGCATCCTAAGAAATTTCTGTTGATTGAAAAAATAGACAGAGATTACTTTTCCTCGCTGATCTGGAGGTTTGAGTTGCCTTGCTGCTGGAATCACAGAGGCTTTGTCTCCCTTGAGAGGTGGTAGACCACTGACAGCCTGTACGGGCTGTTTTCAGGTCAAACCTTTTAGTGAAGAGACTTACAAGTCTTTAAATGTCAGGTGTACTGAAAACAGTCAATAAATAAAAGACAATAATAATACTACTACACCATGAAATTTGAAAACGCATTCTGTACATCAATAAATAATCGCATTATGTATCACATCACACATTCCATCTGAATATTTCCAATTTAATCAAAGGCACTACCTAAAATCAGGAGGCTTCTTTGCTGGCAGATTTCTTCACCATGAGTAAATATCTATGTGGCAGAATCCCATGTAAGTATTGATAACTAGCTTTCCATATTAAAAAAAGGTAATAGAGAGTTGCAACAGATGGGTCAAGATTTTCCTATGAATCTTTTAAAAATAAAATTATTCCTTCTGCTGACCCGGGTTTTTTTTTTTCAAAATTTTAGTATAAAATATTGTATGTTATAAATTTGATCTCTTAAGGGAAGCATAGCAGACAGAATGCAAAACACAACTTCGGAAGCAGTAGGAATAACAAATTACTTCTGGAAAACATCCAGAAGTACCAATACCACTTGACCACCATCCTGCAGACTGAAGAAAACAGTCAGTTCTTGCTGAGTACTGACAAAATGCTAATGTGCGATAACTTCCTAATGGCTGTTCAATGACTTCTTTATTTAATTCCCTTTGTTCTTTCTTTGCATGTTAGTAATAAACAAAGAAACTAATGCTGTATTGACTTTTAAAAACTATATTGTTGAAAGGCTGGTTAAGTATCTTTCCTTTCTCAATGTTACAGTACGGAGTTTTCCCACTAAATGCACTAGCTTATTGAGATTGTCCTGTTATTTACATATTATTACTCAGAAGCCTCAGCTGACTTGTGAATTTAGCACAACTGACAAGCCTAGTGATGGTAGATAAGGTATTTCTGAATAAAGAATTATTTTCAGAAGCACCTGGGGCAGGGTGTAACACTAGCAATTCTGTAGGAGCAACACTGTCCCGGTGAGGTGGGCACTGTGCTGCAGTGCCATTCTACCCAGCAAAGATCACTCCCATCTCCACTGAACGACGTGTGTGAGCATTTAAACACTCACAATTTAAACAGAAATAGTATTTTTGCATTGCTCTCAAAATAAAAAATTTCTAGGCTTCAGAACACATTCTGATTTTGTGGTAATATTGAAGACCACTGTTCTGGTTTAAATTAACAGTGCATGTCAGTTAAAACTGGAGGTATTTTTGTTTCAGTTTTTGTACATCAAAAAGTTTCTAAATTTTGCATTTCATGAAAATGTGTGACCTTTGTCACAAGTAGCTTCAAGAGACCAAAATCAACACTGAAACATTATAATAGCTTGGTAGTGGAATTTTTCTTCTGATAACACCGAGTCCTCCCAAGCACACTTATGGTTTCAGAACACCATTTTCTTACAGCATGTCACATAGAGGAGATCTCTGTAACTAGAAATTCCTCCAGGCAGGTATTTGGATATGCTGACATGTTCCTTTTTATGCCTAGTATCAGAATATGACCCTCCTCTCTGGTACAGAAAAGACACAGGCAGAAGTTCAAGTAGCTGCTCCTGTTAGTCTGAGGTCCTCAGGGATGTGTAAACATCTAAATACCCTTGAAAATGTCAGCTTGAGAAATCGGTCTGCTGAACTGGTGTCAGTAGGATTGTAGAGATTTACAGACATTGAAAACCTGGGCCAGGAAAAGAGAAGAGTACCCAGATAAATCCTTTAGATCCCAAGCATCAATGCTGATATGACCCAACAATATTTTCAACCTACCACCAGAGAAGACTTTATCTGAAGAATTAAATAATCTTAAAATATTGGATTTGTTTACATTTGATCTGAATGAAGAATTCTAAGGTCTATGTAGTGTGTGAGATACAGTCCGATTTGAAAAATGAAGCATTTCAGACCATATTGTCTCAATTATCTGATGACACAAAGGGGGTTGTTGATGAGGTATCTGGCAAATACTCCACATCACTGCTACTGGCATGCTTATCTAGCAGATGTTTAAAATGAAAGGCTGACAGTTTTTATGTGATAATTAAATCTTTTTAGTTGACAACTGCAATTTAATTTTAATTTTAATCAAGAGTAATAACCATCCATAATTGCTATTATGGTGATGCTCCATTTTTACCTAGGGCCTGAAGCAAAAACGAGCAAAGATTTTGCCTGTAGGTTCTAATCAAAAATCTTTCTGATCTGAGATATCCTTCTAAATATATTAATTCTGAAGTACTTCCAAACAATAAAGAGATGAATAAAAAGGCAAGAGCACAAATCAGTGGAAATTACAAAAAGAACGTGGGTATGCACTCCAAGACGTGATGAGCAAATATAAATCCCATCTAACTTGTGTTGTTAGGGAAGGTAGAAAACATTTAGTGTTAAGGTTGCAAGTTACTCACCAGGCTGCTGCAGAGCCACATGATCCCAGTGCCTTTTGAAGCCTCTCAGAAATGAGTTCAGGTGTGACCCCTTTAGTGCTGTGCAATTTCACCCGTGGCATGTCAGCCTCCTACCCAAAATGTCTCTTGCAGAGCTAGAGCTTGAAAACTAATTGCTTCATCCCAGAGGTCCGTGCCCAGCACTCCCCATTCAACCTATGGCTCAGGCAAGTTCACAACGTACACACTGCCTGTTCAGAGCAGACAGGTGTAAGAAAGGAGCTAATAATTTACATAGGTAGAACTTCTGCAGTTGTGTTTGCTTACCTTGCTGTCTTTTTTACCCTGGAGAGCCACGCACATTAAGATCTTCAGCAGAGAGAGGAGGCACTAAAGAATGAATCATACAAAAATACCTCTCCTCTAACAAGAATCATATAAGTAGCCTAGAGGAAACCAAGTGTGGGTAAGCAAGATTGATCCACATTCACTGATCAGACCCAGCAGTGCAGTCTCAGGGCTACATCCAGGAAATAAGCCAGAAAAGGGATGGGGCGAAGTCATCAGAGACAGACAGGTTCCTTGAAAGATTTCTTACTGTGTTTTTCTCCTGTTCACAGGCAGTTATATGACCATACTTGTTCTGAGAGCTGGTCTAGCAACAGTGATCATTGCTGCTGACAGCAGACCTCATATTTCTCATAATGCAAAAATGAGCAGGGATTGAAAACTTTCTTGTTGTCAAGAACAAGCACACTGCAAATCAAATCAGACAACTCCTGCCTAATCACAAGCAAATATGTCTCAGCTTATTTCAAGATCAGCTAACAGAGACCAAGGTAACACAAACTACACCTGGGTAATTTTTCCAGTGAGGAACCTGGAAGAAGTCAAGCCTGCCTTGAACAGATGCCAGCCAATATTGGTGAACCCTCGTGAAGCGACAAACTGACTCCTGAGTTTGCAATTACCATAGTTGAGTACCTGCCTGAGCTCACTATTGTAGGCTTATTAAAATCTTTAAGTTAACTTCAAGCTGGAAGGTAAGCTGTCTCTAAGAAAGTAACTGTCATCTCTCTTAAAATTTCTAGCTGTAACTCTTGATAGACTGAGAGCAATAGTGAGCATCATAGAGTGTTTCCCCATCTTTAGATATGTGGATTCTTGTGGCAGTTATATTCAGTTATTTTTCAGCTGTTTCGTGGGCTAACTTTATATATTGTACTACACATGCTAAATAAAGATGTACATATTCTACTCTCAAGAGAAATAACATACAATCGCTATTAGGAAGTTTCTGAAATGGGGGAGTGTCAATTCAAGAACATTTGTACTAAAACTGGAAGTACAATAAATTCATCCTTTCAGATAGGCTCTCAAATTTGATTATGTATCTTCCAAACACAATAAATTAATACTTTTTATTTCTCACCGTCTGAGAAGATATAAAAAAAATGTGTATTTCCAACTGAGGAAGAACCCTATAATACCCAAAATTATCAAAAAATACAAAAAATTATTTTTAAAGCAGTTGAAAAATGGTTGAGAACTTTGGTTTTTTTTGTAAAAAAGGGGGGAGGGCGAACTAAAAGGATGTCACTCAAAGTCGTCTTCCATCAAAACTGAAAGCTGTGTCTTAAAATATGAGATGGTGTAAACAGGTCAAATTGAAATAGTTTGCACTTCTCCAGCCTCTTGGTCCAAACCTTAACAGACTGTGCAACATTTTGTGCTAGCATGGACAGAGAAGTTGGAAGAGAACTAGACAATGCGGCTTTGAAAGAAAAATGAAACGAAAACCAAAAAGGACTATTACCTTTAGCTATTGCCTCCTACATTATTTTCTTTTTAAAAATAGGCTTTCCTCTTCCTTTTTTTTCTCCTTTAGTTTTTGAAACAGAGGCAGAAAGTAGGAAGAAATCTGAGGGGTAGGAAACTAAAAATGTCATAAGGACCTGGGAAAGCTGACTGTGGAGAATGTGTGAAATAAAGAAATGGAAGCACTGCTCACAGGACAAGATGCTCTCACACTTCAGTGTTAAGCAAGGGAATGGCAAAAATTGGGAAGCAGAGTAATAGCTCTCTTCCACTGTTACCTTAATGGCTGTCTTTGCCTACTGAATTTGGGAAATGGACATGAAACCCATTGTAGAAAAATAACAGCCCTAAGATACAGAAGAGACTAGACCTAGAGTTTTGCCTTGATCCCATTCCCAGCTTCACCCATTTCCAGTGCAATATGGTTGTGCTGGCAGGTCAAATAATACAAAGCACTGTGGCCAAAATGTCTTCAAACAATACTGGTGGAACATTTTCTCTGTAAAAGGGCTGATTGGGTAATTCACAACCACATGAAAGCGCGCAAGTTTCCACCGAGTTTGTATCCAAAAATGTTTTCTTGGCTCTGCTATATGACTTCTGGTCAAAATTAGGAAGAGATCCCTTTTACATAGCCGTATGCCAAAGCAACTACTTGGGATGTGGAGCACCAATAGTCACATCTTTGGCCTGAAGGAAGCAGAGCTGAGCTCCAGATGGAAAGCAAACCATACAAAATCTGTCCATGTAAGAGATGCCTCAAAAGGAAATTTACTTTTGTAGATGATTCAGGAAAGTCACTTGTTTAATAAGTGGAGGCAGAAGCCTAAAAGTGAGTACTTAGCCGTCTTGCATACATCCACAATTGATACCATATTGACACAACTGCTTAGGCAGAATAACCATCAGTGAGATGACTGCAGTGTGGTACTATTATGAAAAATATTTCTTTACTACGAGAAAGTTGAGTGTATAGCAGGAACATTTGATGTTCTAATAAAGCAGGAACACATTTTGAAGACCCACATTTCAGGCTGTGTGAATTTAGTGAAACTCAGAGATACTGTTGGTTAGTTACTAGCATTTGAGCATGCAAACTGAATGGCCCATGGCAACAGCACAAGCGATCACAGTGGGAACCAGCTCCCAAAACTCAGCTGAAGTGAGCCCAGGAGGCAAACTGGGAGGACTCTAAGGCAACGCTTAAGATTGTTCACGTTAGTGAAACAAGGTATCAAAGAGCTAAAATTATTGAGAAAAGGTGGCTTCAAGGGAAGACACGCTCCAATTCTTATTGAAAAAGGTGCAGGTAAAATATCACAAAGGAGAAATATTTTTGGTACTGCTGAGCCAATAGGAGTGACAGTGAATCATAGGTCTCAGTCCTCTCGAAAAATATAGAATAAACTGCAGAAGCTTTTCCTCATTATGCTACAAATTTCAGATGTTAATGACTAGGTTTTTATCACACCCTTGATGGGAAACACTGTATTTGCTCCTCTCTGATTCAAATGATATCAGAGAGAATGAAGTTAAAAGAAAATTTTACTGCTCTCTCTCTAGATGAAAATTGCATTTACAATATCAGGGTTTATTTAGCCCTTAATTACAGAAGATACCTCTGTAAAACATCTTGAATATTTGTAATTCATTCCTGCAGACAGAAAGCAGAATCACATTTAACAATCACCAGTCAGTGTACCAGTAGTACATGAAGGGTTAAATTTAACATTTGATCTTTTCACAAGCACAATAGGTGTTAGTACCTGTGCCAGAAGATACCTTCAAAAAGCTGTTCAGGTTCTCAGTTTAGAGTTCCTGTTCATTTCTTCTACAAGGATGTATAGTATCACTGTAATAGATCACCAGGGCTGCTTTTCTCTGATGTATTGTTGCAATATATCTTACGAACTGTGTCTGGCAGGAACATGAATTTCAGACATGGGCCTATTTTATATGCTTTATTTGAGGACACTCTTAAGGAAAATCAATGTGGAGTTCAAGAGCTGGCACTAGAGCTTGAGAAATTCAGCAGGCCCTTAAAATGCTAGAGGCGTCACAAAAGTTTAAGAAACTATGAACGCAGGATGAGATGGGCTACCCACAGCTGTTCATTTAGTGAATGGAGTTCTTAAAGATTTAACTGGAGAAATTCTGCTAACTTCTAGCCCGTCTGTGGGATCACTCTGGGGGCTGAAATATTCCTCTGTTAGTCAGAGTCTTGCTGTTTCCTCCCCTAAAATGGATTTAAATGAAGTACTGAATTGCTAGAGGCAAACCAGTTAGGTGGGTTTTTATACTTCAGAAATGCACAATTATACACAGCCTATGAAAACCTTAAAAACCTGCCTAATTAACAAAGAACTGATGTGAAGTAAAGCACGGTTTATAATAGAGCTATTGCCCCCCTCTGGGTCACACCACAGAAAGTCCCCATTACAGAATGATCTGAAATGGACTAACAGACCTGGTATCAGCTCCATGCTCAACCCCAACCCTTAAAGTTAAATGATAATGACCCAGAAGTGTACATAAACCCACAGGTATGTGGCTGATATGACAATAAACGCATCAGGTTTTAACTGAATGCTGCTACGCAAGCTATGGTGACCAGCAAATAGGACAATCAAACTGACAGTACAGCTTACTTCACGCAATTAGTTACCAGTGTACATTTGTTCAGAAAGCAATGTCATGTAATGACTCCTCTGCTTGTGCTCTTGAAATGGGTTTTCTGTCAATCAGGATAGGTTTCTCTACTAAGGATGACCAGAACGTCAGGATGTGAATGTTTCTGCTGTCCAGCCAGTTTGGTGTGGTGGTTGCCACTCCATTTGTGCCAAGAAAAGTGCTGAACACATTTTATCAGTAGCAGCATTCAGGGGCTAAAGTGAACCCTTGTCTTTCGTGATTCTGCCTACATGGATTTTCAAGGAATTCACAAACTTTAAGGCCAGGAGAACTGTTAGATCATCACATTCGATCTCCAGTATACCACAGGCTATTACATCCAGTTACTCCTCTATTAAGCTCAATAAAGCATAACCATCTTTCTCCTAAAGCACCAGTCTTCATTTGAGGTATCAAGAGACAGACAAGCTACTGTTTTCCTCACTGTTTCTTTATAATCTGAAGGTTAATCATCTTCACATTTAAAACTATTTGCACAAGTTTTCATTTGAATTTCTCTAGATCAGCTTCCAGGCACGACTCTTGCCTATTTGCCTTAGCAAGATGAAAGGTTCTTTTTGTAGCCACTATTTTCTCCACATGAAAATACTTACAAACTGCAATCAAATCATCTTCTATCTTCCTGAGATGCTAAACAGATTTGAGTTCTTTAAGTCTTTCACAGCAGTATATTTTTTCAGCTCCTAAAATCTCTTCTGTGGTTCTTTCTATAACAATATAAACATTTCAGCAGCTTATAAAATATTTTGATACTAGAAATGTATAAAGTATTGCTTCATCTGTTTCAGCAATGCTGGATAATCAGGTAAAAATAATCTCTAAAATACATATACTGGACTACTTCTTATACCCCCAAAGATAACCCATTTCTTTTATTTGTGCATGTGTATTTATTTATTTATCTTGCAGGGAGCCATGTCACATAAGGATCTCATGTTGAGTTGCCTCTTGATTCTGGGCCCTAAAATTACTCATTCAAATAAAATCTAGGCCTTTCTGTTTTCCTTTACTGTAAACCAAATAAAAGCAACCTTCCGCAGAGCATTTTAAAATTCAGATCTCCACACTTAAAGGCTTTGACAAAACTGCAGCAAGAGAGAGCCTGGATCTTCACTCTGCACACATCAGTCAGTATGGTACAGCACGTTTTCATAGGGTTGCAGGTGACACGCAGATTTGGTACAGGGTGGCTCAAAACTCAGACCAAACTGGTTCCCTCTTCTCTATTTCACAGTTTTCAGGCTTTGCCTCCCAGCACACTGAACGTGGGGGAGGCAATAATGTCTCACAGCAAAGCGGTACCTGCCAGGGAGGGTTCTGCGGGGAGCCTCAGGACTCCATCTATTGCCATGATCCTGTCCCTGACCAATTTCTTATTTTACTTTATCTCTTATTGCTTTCAGCTGCAGTTCCTCATTTACTCTGAAGTGTGTGTGTACATATACATGTATACATAAATGTGAAAAACCTCAGATCTCTTAATCTCTGAACCTGTGGATTTTGCAAAGCTCTGGTGTCTGAAAAGGAAGAAGAGGATCTGAACTTGTAGCCTTGCAGTGCCACTGTGGTCCTTCAGTGATGAACTCTCTGAAAAGGAAGGTGATGAGAATAATCAGGAGAAAATAGCTGCTCTCTTAGCTGAACAGCCAAGACTGTTCAGGTGCAGCAGTTATCATTAGGTCTTTTCTCAGCCAGCAGTGAGTTCGTGCTCTGTGCAGTGGCTTCAGACATAGTCTCAGGAAACTGCATTTCACCTGCTGAATAGCTCTATTTTCACATAACATGATGGTGCAAGCACAGCTGCTGATTACCGTGAGACCTGAGAGTCTGTGTGGGGGTCCTATTCTTCATGCTGTGTGAGGTGTAGATGGAAAAAAAATGGTTCATAGTTCATGCAAGTATCTTTTCAAACAAGTATCTTTTCTTTCATGGGGAAAAAAATGACAAGATACTCTCAACCAATATGATTAAATCAACATTTAAACCCTGTATTTAAAAATCCATCTCCCTTTTAATTCTCTACATGTTGCCTTCTATTAAAGGAAAATCAGAATATTGTGAAGAAGGTGCTCATGGTCTCCCCACTCTCCTGGGCTGGGTAGGGCAACATTGCAGCAGCAGGGGGACTTCTCATTTAACAGGAAAGAGATGGCTGGTAATATTCAGCTTCAGCATCGGGGTTCAAAGAGGTCAAATCTCTAAAGAGCATCAGCAGCAGTTTGGAGTTTTCATTTCTCTTCCTCTCAAACCCTGGCAAATTGTCATCATAGAAAACTTAAATCTGGATCTAAACCACTTGGTTTGAGGATTTGCAGAAAATTAAAGCAAATTATTAGAACTATGTTGTTCTGTAATGCTTAAAACGTTCCTGATTCATACCAACCTTGTATAAAAAAAAAACAAACCCAACATTCTGCCTTTTTACAAAATTCTATTTCTTCTTTGCCATTTCCCTGGCCTGCCAAAATCATATTAGTAATCTACACTGAGTTTGTAGAATTCAACAGCTGGTCCAGGACTCAATAGACTGTCATCAAAGCAACAGTGTGTTGCCATTAAAAGCAACCATTCCATAGATGTTCCTGGGTTTACCCTTCTGACTTTTCAAATATATATTGAATGCACCAAATCAATTATATGAGTTCATCATACTGCACTGCGCATGTTTCTACACTAAGCTCTCAGGAAAATCAGTCAGTGCTATCAGACTCTCAGCAGGAAAAAATGAACCCCCGATGGTGGAACCAGATACAGCCTCCAGGGAGAGAGGTGTGTTCTTGCTCATCTCCAAAAAGGTGCCCCTTTCCCTTATACAATACTTTGAAAATGGAGCAGAATGTGTACCATGCCCCAAAATAAGTGATGCTAAGGGGAAAATGCTGAATAGAGCTGCCTGAGATCTGTCTAATGTTGGTGAGTCCACCTGCATTTGAAAAAATACACGTGGCTTTTGTGGCATCTGATTTAGGATAAGTGTTCTCATAGCCTTTTATATACATACCTTCATCACCGTTCTATAACTATAGTAAAGGAAAAATTGTGGAGACTTCAAATTAGTGTCAAAAATTAGTTAAATTTAAGACACAGCATACATAACCCACTGGGATATCAGCATAAGCAAAATTCAGGCTTCACAAGAGAGAAGAAATACAGAAGTAACTGCGTGACATTGTAAATTTGGACATTGTTAATTACAATATGGACTTAGAATAATGTAGCCTTTATCATCTTTTGGTAGGAAATGGAGATTTTTAAAACAACAGAGGATTACATGGCATATTTACTTGAAAAGTAATGTAAAAAGAGCAAAATTATGCTTTTTATTTACCTTTTTCTGATCTACTACGATATTGATGTACCAATTCATAGCTTGATCTAGTACTTCTTCATAGAACAGGGTTTTTTTTAAATTAACATATTCTGGAAAACATAATGTTGAATGTGCATGTTTGAAATACTTGGATTGTTGTATCTTTATATGCAAGTGCGTGAAAACCCTTCGGTTTGAATAAGTGGGAACAAATGAATGAGGGAGGTCACACTGTCAGAGATAATAAGAAACTTGAATTACATACATAAGGACAACTAAATTAATGCAGGCACTTGAGGACAGTATGTAGCACCTGAAGAGTGACAGTGGGAAGGAGATAACTGAAAGATGGGATGGTGACAGTTTGCCTGTGTGGACATCTAGTTGCCATCAGGAGCCACAGAGATAGGAGGAAAAAAATTTAAATATTCACTCAGCAGTCTCCAGCAACAACTTTATACAATACTTCTAATGCTTTTTAAAACAAAACCACTGATAAATGATTAGTTAAGACCTTTAGGCAATAATTGGGACCAAGACTTCAAAATGCCAATGATTTCCTGATGGTCTGCACTCACTATTATCTGAAACGTTTTCCTCCTATACCCTGGCAATGGGATAAGAGATGGGGAAGGGCATATAACTCCCCCTTCATCTGTTTCACAGCTAGATGTTGGGGACTATGGTAAAGTTCGTTTATTCTGTTCTGTTCTAAGCTCGATGGCATAATTCAGGATCATCAAACTTGTGTAATTTAAATTATGTATCAGAGAAGAATCTGGTTCCTTCTAATAGCAACCAACAGAAACATAGAAAAGAAAAATAGAGAAGTAATGCCGTCATCATGGGCCCAAACCTTGTGAGCCTTTATTTACAGATGAGGAGATATATCCAGTAAAGGACTTAAAAACAGACATGTGAGCCCATAGTTAGGTGCTTAAACTTACAATATAATGCTTCAGGAGAGCTGGGAGACAAAAAGGTGAAACAAAACAAATTAGGGTTCAAGAAGCCAATCCTGAGTCTCATAACTGGGGATCTTGAATCTATTAAATGGAAACGTTAAGGATGGGTCAGTGTTCAAATCCAATTTCTCTTTCCTTTCCTTTGAATTTACGCACTCTTCTGGAAGCCAGGAGGAAAACCCCCTCTATGCAGTCTGTGTTTCTGATTTTCATTTAGCACCTATTGCTGCCAAGTGAAACAGTGCACTCAGTTAAATGGATCTTTGGTGTAACCCCCGTGGGTCCTTCTTACACGCTTACAAATGAGCGCTATTTCCTGTGTAACTAATATTCCATGTGTTTACTTAAAAATGCATAAAACACATGGTTAATTTCGTTAATTACCCCCTATCGTCAACAGAATTACTTGAGGCAAGCACCGATATTACTACCATTTCTCTCCCCTCCTTTCCTTTACGCAGTGGAGAACATTTCCTCAGAACTCTTGCTAGAAAAACGCCTAGTGTGTTTCCTTGGTAGGTTATGATAGAAATCTTGAGTCAGTTCTTCAAAGAGATCTCCTTCTTAAGATGTTATTTTGTAAATTTCAGGAAATGCATTATATCACAGAACAAAGACAATTAAAAGAGAGAAACCATTCTATCTGTTCCTTGTCTTCTAGTACATCAATGTAGAGGAGAAAGAAGAAGAAAAAATAAATCAAGAAGGGAAAAGGTGAGAGATGCAGTGACGAGGAGTGTACACTTTTCTTTCACCTATCAGTAGTTTGTCAGGGAATTACAATGAAATACATGTTGTGAATACACAAACAGGAACCATGTGTGATCTTATGCAGGGGAAAAAAAAAGCAAACACAAATTACAGAAAATAGCATCCAAACCATTACCAAACAGATACTAAGCCACTAAGTAGCCAAAACACATAATATAAATGGATGTCTTTTTCTAAATATCATGTGAATACAAAAATACAACAAAATTATTCAGACACATCAAATGCCTTAGGCTTTTTCTACCTCTTATGTTATAAGACTGTAGGCTATTTCACCTTGTACAAAATAGAACATTCAGACAAACAAACACGAACTGAAAGTTCCTTTATTCCCCCTTCTTCCTTTCTGTTTCCAGAGGATGCCTTAACCACTACATCATTTCACAGCAGATCTCCAGGAATACTAATTCAAGCCCTCCTGCCTAGAACAGCTTCAAAGCAATATTTGAGACATTCCTAGTTCTGACAGACCGATGGTTCACCCATCTTTGTGAACAGAAAGAGATGGGACTTCCAATAGCATCTTTCAGATATGTTTCTGCAACCCATAGAAGCTGTGGATGAAAGAAAGACCTGGACCACTGCTAGACGAATTTTGTAAAATTAATGTAATTTTTATGTTATCTGGTTCTAAATGACAGGTAGAAGGCATCTCTTCATACTGTGCTAGATACTCAACTATCATCCAGGTATTGCATACTACATAGCTTAGGTGGGCCTCCACACGGGGAACAAGTTCCCCAGATATTTCGGGGCTGCGGATTCCCCTTGGTGGCAAAGCACACAAAGAGTAGGAATCAACGTCCTTCAGCAGGTCGAATCCCTGGACTCAGATTATAAAAAGCATTTATGTGCCACACTTCTTAAATTCAAAAATTGTGTAAATAATTATTGCTCAATTTTAAAACATGCAGAGTGCCTACAACTCTCAGTGGAAGCTTTAGGTATTAAGCATTCATTTAGAATAAAATCAAATAAGAACAGCTTTTCAGCTCTGAAATACAGAATTAGAGGGATAATTTTTCTAAAGTGTTTTTAAAAAGTGGTTTTAGATTTTTTAGCTGTAATGTCTTTCTTTTCAAAAAGAATATATTAATCTGATCTGGCCCGTAGAAATTCTCAGTGCTATGAGCGTGCAAATGGCGACTCTTCCCTGATCACACAAAAAAGTCGCACAGAACTTTCTGAATGACCTCCATAGCAAAAAGCAAGGTTCTCCCAGCCTTTTGGACAGTAGACATTATGATAAATTTAAACCAGAGATGCTTTAATAAATACCCTTTCCCTTAATAATTATACAGTATTCTGCATTCTGCATTAGCGAAATCTGAAGGGCTTTATTTGTGGGGAAGGGTGGGGGGTCACGTGATATATTCAAACTTAACAGTGAAACTTGCGATCATATTTTTGGTGGTTGATTTACACTTCTCTTTCATTAACATACTAGAAGCACTCAGCTGTTTGTTGGTGGCAAGACCTTTGGCTCTGAAATTGCAGTGGGACATCACTCTGAAGGCTCTCTGTCCATAAATCAATTTTAATTAAGATATTATAGCCCAGAAAATCCTGCTTTCCTATTCTAACTATACATGGCAAAGAACTTCAACAGCAAGATATGATCCACAGATTTCATCCAAATCTAGGTCTGCTATGTCTAAGATTTATTTCCTACACTGCCTTTTACTGCACTCCATACATGCGCACCTGACAAATACTGGGAAAGCTTTCCTTTCCTCTTAAACAAGATATGCTATCTCTAATAATGTATCTCTATCTCTTTACCTTCTCTTGGTCTATAAATACACCTAACCACAAATGTCAGAAAGTTCAGTGTGTGAGCCGACTCGAGCAGGATGCAGGAACGACCACAAGACCAGGAATGAAAGACAAAGAACAAATTTAATCTCAATACCTCGCAAATCGGGGAATCTCCGAAGCAACACCCGGGCAGAGGGACGTGAGCAGGTCATGCAGGCACCGCAGAGCAGGAGAAAGTCCTTGTTAGCAGGAGCGTGTGAGCTCCAACTTGCTGTTCTCACCTGCTTTTCAAGGGTTCAAACAGGCACAGTTTTCCACTGTGCTTTGATCTTCTTCAAGAAGGCAGTGATCTCATGTATGCAAGCTAAGGTGTCCCTGAGTCCATCCCAGGCTTACGTTATCTAAGTGCGGATGTTCTACTTGCGAGCACACAAGCTGAACAACAATTAGTGTGATATGTGCTGTCCAGCACCCCAGCTGCAAGTCACTTGAGTGTGTTTACAATCCTCCTCGCCAATCTTCCGTTATTTTCCCACGTTCAGCCACTGTATCTTGTTACTGAGATGCACCGAGGAAAAAATGTAGAAATCAATTTAATTTATAGCTATTTTACTAATGCAAATACAAAACAGAGCGTGCCTTTTCAATGTCACTAAGATAGCAGATGGTAAGCAGGTCTCTTTCTTTAGGCCCATTTACTCCATATTCAGGAGAAACCTGAAACACCACAGAGACTTTTACAGCCAAGTTCATTCCCTTGCGCCCCCAGAGCAAATATTCCCAGTCTTATCCTAGCCAGCCTCAGGGAAACGTCCTTGCTTCTTCAAGCTCCTAGGCCAAGATCTTTCCTTGAAGAAAAATGTAGGAAAGTCTCTCTCTCTAGGAGAATGTGGACATCTATCCCCAGACTTCTTCACCCTGACAAAGGCTTCCAAAATGCAGGTGAAACTTAAGAAGCTCACAAATAGACTTTCTTCTCCCAGCCCAGGAAGACCTACTACCCACATAAAGCTCATGTGCCCTTTCCCTGCAGAGCTACTCCAGCCCAAGTGCTGGATGGACCAGGAATCACCTGAGGGAGGTTATTCAGGAGAGAACCAGCACAAGCTGCAGCTGGAAGGGGCAGCTATGGGTAAGCCCAGCCATCCCACAGTACCAAACCTTACAAATACGCAAAACTCTCTTGTGTTTTACTGTTAAAAGGTAGCTTATACTCAGTATACACAAAGAATGCCTGTTTTCACTGTGGCCCAAGAAAATTTTTATGTCAGTGGACTTAAAGCTGATAAGGAAAAGATTTTCATCATCACTGGTCAAAGATTATCCAGTTTCTGCATCTCATACTTGGCCACAGCATAAATTGTTTTTCTTCTATCGATAGGACTCCCAGGTATCTAGTTTTGCTACTGGTCTATGTAGGTAAGCACTGCGATCCTTGCATTCACATGGATCTATATGTGAAGATTTAATTCAGCAAGAGCTCTGCTTTTCTCTTTTTACTTGTCTTTACTGATGAGCAAAACTCATCAGATTCAATTTTACTTTATCCTTTGATTTTTTTGAAGCTTTTCAAAGTCATACGTGAACTGGAAAAAAGCTAAAGGATTAAACACCTCCCAGACAGAAGATTAAATAGGCTCTGACTTTGTTTGGTGGGAATTCGACGGTAACACACCCTTGGCACAAAAAAAAGAGTTTATATTACCACAGCGCTAGAAGAAAATAAGTGGTTGCTAATAATGTTTTAGTAAGAGGCTGTTATTTTAAGAGTCACACGATTCTGGGCGAGTCTCTTACCTTTTCACCCCAAGTCTCCTGACCACATGCTTTGCTACAACACCCATCGTCCCGCCTCTAAAATCTCCAAGTCAAGGCAGGTCTTCTGCAGAAGTACAAGTTGTGTGTGAATGGCATCTGTAGATCTGGCTGCACGCCAAAGCACATGCATGCCCAGGGAGGAATGATGATTCCTACGCACTGGGAACACAGGGATAGCATGCCAGGCATCACTTCAGCACACAGGTCTGCTCTCCTGCAGAAGCAGGGACCACCACTACAGCCTTGAACTACCAAAGAGACAGGAGAATATCAAATACCCTGTGTGTGTTTTACTACTAATATAGCTTTTTGCATACAAAGTGGATTTCTACATATAGAGTAGTGAGTCTGTATGTGTTTATATTTGATATATGTCAATACAATAATATATACACAAGGCTATATATGCTATGCATACACACACAGAGTCTCTTTATGTCATAGCATACCATGGTAATATATTGTAAGCACCAGAAAACTGCACTTTTATACACACCAGTGTAAAGAGCAGAGAATATACTCCAGGACAACTCAACCAAAAAACCTGCTTGGGAAAAACTGAAAGGATCTTCTCATGGCTGAGAGATGAGGCTACTTGCTGAAGGCTCTCCCTTCTCGTGCTGGAAAAATGAAGATGTTAAAAAGCACTGATGTTCGTGCTACTGATCTCCAGGTTGATTTCACCGACATTTCTTCTACTGAACTTGATTTTACCATCCAGCAGAAGATAGAGCACCAAATATCTTCAGGTTTTATGGGAGTGTCACACTCCTACTTGTATTTTGATGAGAACATTCACTTCTGGAGTCCCAACTTAAGTTTCTTTCTCAGTCACATATTTTTCTGTCAAACCACTTTTATTATCATATTAGGGCTCTTTGCTTTAGGTATAATCAATCATTCTTGCCTGCAGTTTCATTTCAGATTTGCCAATAACACATGACAGGCATTTCACTTTTAGACATTGCTTATTTTTTTTAATGGAGATTAATTTTAAAAATAAGATGCAGTTTTAGTGTCAAGATAATTAAATTTTTGTAAGAGACGCTATCTTTCTTTTTGCTGCGTCAGCTCTCCTGAACTCATACCTTTAGCAATCTGCCACTATGCTACCCAGATAAAATCAATAAGATTCTGAAGTCCAGCATGGAGAATTTTTTTCCATTAATAAAATAATTTTATTAACTCTGAAAACCATAAATTGCTGAAACACATTTTTTTAAAATTGCTTCATCTGCATAAGAATCAACAGCAGTGTTTGTAAAGTGGCTGCATTGCCAAAAGACGCATTTGATAAATCTCTGCTCTGTATTTTGCAGTATCGAAGAGGGTATTTTTGTTTGTTTCTGTCAGCTTTGTTTAGACAGCCAAACTTGGTGGGGTCAACTTAGTGGAGTCAAATGATGTATGACTTCCCCCACACAGTCTAGACTTTCTTCAAGTTGTTGAGACTTTGTGATGTCTTCCAGTTACCTGTTGGTGTCAGATGGTATTTGGGATTTAAATAAAAAGGGGGGAGAGAGGATGGCTATCTTGCTATTTAACTTTTTTTACACCAAATTTTTGGCTGGATATTGTAATTTTTGTGCTGCGTCAGAATTTTTTAGAAGAAATAAAAAAATCTACTTTGTCTCTAACTGTTTCTTGGCTCGAGTACAAAAATACAAGAGAGTCCAGAAATTATAAAGGATTTTGTTTGTTTGTTTTCATCCCTCTGGCACAGACAAGGAATCAAATTCCCCCACTGGTAAGAAAGCAATTTTACAATGATAAAACTGGGGTATACTCACTGGGCTAACTTTTAGCACGGTGCTGTTTCTATTTTTGGTGGCTTTCATTCCAGAAGGACCTGAAGCAAGGTACATAATGCAGCTGCTATTTGTCGCTGTTATGCTGTTCACTAGCTTTCACTTAGACAGACTACTATTAATTTCAACAAACTTTGGTTCCAACAGTTAGAATTAGGCAATTTTCCTACTTTGGAAAAGAGAAAAAAGAAGAATTGGTCCCTGACTACTCTCATATGGCTGTGTTTGATGCCTTCAACATCGAACAAGTAGCTGCAAGCTCCCAGTGCAAAATCTAATAACATTACCTGAAAGGTTCCTACCAACTTCCATGTGCCTTAGGTCAGACTTTCAGTGGTTCAAGTTCAACATATTTTATTCCAATGACTTTGAGTTGCACCTGCTTTCAATTTATCGAAGGAGCTTTACCTCTATGATTTGTCTTCATCTGCACTTCTACCCCATGGTAAACAGGAGAGAGATACTTTCGGGATGGTAATGAGCAATCACAGCCTTTGGCTCCAACGCTTGAGCACTGCTATTGCTTTTAGAATAAGAGCAGGTGATTAATCTTGCTTCTCCTGGAAGGACTCTCTGAAGCCTACCTGTTCTCTCAAGCTCATCTACTAGTCAATCTTGTTCTGATCTGTTATTTTTAGAGTGCAAGGTCTGACTCAAGTTTGCTTTTTAAACAAGGAGAATAAAGCTCCTTATTATAGCAGACCATGATGTTATAATCAAAGGAAGTCAGATAAAACTTTCATCCAAAATTTCAGGTTCTCTTTGAAATAAAGAGAATTTTTTCAGTTTATTCTTCTTCTTTTTATCTCTGTTACTTTTTTTTTTCTTTTTTTTTCTTCCAGTTTCTGTGGAACTAGAAGGCTAGCTTGAATAGTTAATATCCTGAGCCAGCTTAAAAAAGCATTACAGATGGGGATATAATGGAACTTATACAAGAGGAAACAAAATCCCCGAGTTTAATGAAGTCCTGCTGTATGTCTTAAATGACAAGAAAAAAAACATATTTTGAAAAGACTACAAGAGTGTCAGTTAAATGTCTGTCTGAACCAGAGCTCTGAAAGTTGAGATAACAATTCAGGATAGGCCTTGTCAGTGGTAAGATATGAATTTCCAGGGGGTTCTGGACCAGATGCTATATACTTGATTGGCATGGTGAAAATATGAATAAAATAGCAAACTTTCTGGTTTATGTATACTTTAAAAATTCTTCTGTTCTGTTCTTGAAAGGGCAAGCTCTCTGGTCAAA
The DNA here is from genome assembly GCA_017639485.1 of Pluvialis apricaria. Classification (NCBI taxonomy): domain Eukaryota; kingdom Metazoa; phylum Chordata; class Aves; order Charadriiformes; family Charadriidae; genus Pluvialis; species Pluvialis apricaria. The sequence goes on along the minus strand of CM030011.1, from coordinate 72,317,038 downwards.
GACAATGGTATGATGCTGAATTGCTCTGAGAGACATGCCTTACTAGTAAATTAGGAAAACAATTAGAATTATGAAATGAAATGTGGAAAGTAACATAAACTCATAAGATTGAGACTGAGATGCACTAGTTTATAGAATAGCTTATGGGGCTAAGACATAAAGATTCTAAACTGATCTCAAATACAAAAAAAAAAACCCAAGACCTGCAGTAAGTTCATAAATTCTCACAAGAATAATATGAATGTCAAATATGTTGAACACAGTCAGGTGTTCAAACAGTGAGAGGATTCGGACAAACTGACCCTTCTCTTCAATAGGAAAAGAGAAAACAACAGTCAGAAAGCAAAAGTATCAAGCTGACAGGCCAACAGCTTAAAGCCTTATGTTCCTGCACGCTTAGCCTCTGCTAAGCCTCGTCCTCGTCAGTGTTTGATTTAATAGTCTCGTATTTTTTAGCATCTATGCAAATCAAAATTGTAATATATGCTTATAGGATTGTAAGATCAGCCCTTAGATCCTGCTGAATCCCCTCTGTCCACCCCTATCCTCGACCTTCAGTGTCAAAGACTCGTTATTACATATGTACCTTTAAAAATGAGATCCAGTCTATGCTTTCGAGTATAATATTAAATATGCAACATCTAATATGAATTATCTTTCACAGATGAGAAGTATCGTCTTTTCAAAATTAAACAAGACTGTGAAATTAAACTGATGCATAGAACTGTGTCTTCTAGTTGTCAGTTTGCAAAAAAACGTTTTATTGAGCATTTTGCAAATCTGCAGTGAAAGACAAAGAAAACCCTAATTATTCCAGTAGTTAATAAAAATTTTACAAAGATGTAATACCACAGGCAAACTGTATTACATAGCGATGCATTGTTCACATGTTTTTTCACAGATATTCAGCCAGAATATTACCATAGAACAGGGAAGTACTCCATTAAACAAGAACTAGGGACAATCAGGAATGAAGTTATTCCTCATCATTCACCTAAGAATGCACAAAAAAGATGAAAGGTTTTCCTAGAAAACTGACGCAGAAGATTCTGCTGTCAGAAAGATGAATACCCTGTTTTAGTAGTTAGTGTAATGAGATTTTAACCATTGACCATAACCTGTTACAGGGAAATGAAGAAATGTTTCATGGCCTAAACATGGTTTTTGTTTCATAGAACCAGAAGAGTAGATGTACTGTGGACCCACCTCTAATATACTTTTACAGGACTATCTGAGATTGCAGAAAACTAAACTTGATGGTAGAGGGGGTCTTTTCCAGTCTTGCACTCAGTAGTTATTTCTATGGATAATCTCCATTTTCATCTTTATTTTTTTCTATTATGATTCAGAAGGTATCCAAAGATTATATGATCTTTCTATCACCCATTTTTAGATTCACAGACACATCCAATGAAAACTCTTCATGGTGAAACAGGCAGAAGGCATCTCAATGGCAAGCCTAGGGATATATTTCAGACAATCTAATGTACATGCTGTAGCAACAAGAGCTGTGATAAATTTTCTTGTAAAAACACTTTATGCAAGAATTACAGGCAGTAATTTTCAGATTAGATGTTTGGACAGAGAATGCCTGAAAATACATATTTTCAAATAGCAGGCTGTTAAGGCTTCTGAAAACCCACAAATGTTTCTGTGACTCTTACAATACAGGGCTCGGTATTAAAAAACTTAGTCTCTCCAATAGCTTCCTAAATTATTTTGCACAGTTCCTTGATGATATATTGGACTTCAGCCAAGCTATTCATTATAATTGATACCAAACCCAGCACCATACCAGTAATTACAGTGGAAAACTCGAGTCAGATACACTCACTTTTCCAATGAGTTTGCCAGTTGGTTTTACACATCATGACCAAAACTGTACTCCTCCAATCTCTACATGATGCTGCAACACTTCCTGTCCATTTGTGGCCCCAACATATGTCTGTGATGTATTTCTGGTGAAATACACAGACCACAATCACTAGGGTACTAAATCAACATTTCCACCCAGACTGGGTCTTTGTTACTGCAAGCCAAAGCAAAGGAATGCAAATGCTATATTCCAACTAATCATTGCCCTGCCTGATGATTTTAGGAGTTACAGGTAACTAGATGTTTGACTGGGCATTTGTAAGAATGTCTTCTGTGCAGAAATCACTGGTTTCCATAGTTACCCTCCATCTCTGAGCAATTTTGATTATTGGATTTATTTTTTAACTGGAAGGTGCAACTATCACTCCCATAAGTAGAGGCAATCCTGGCCTGATGTCTGAGATCTGAAATGAGATCACTAGCTTGAAAATCTCAAGCCAAAAAAAAACAGTTTCCAGTCTGAAAGTAACAATAAATTGAAAACATCCAGCTGCCAAAGAGGGACAGGAATTTCCCAGCCACCTTCTCATGGGAGAGTCTCTGCAGCATCCATAGGGACACAGAGAACAGTTGCACCACTCAAGTGCAAAAACAATTCAACCCTGCATCGGTTGCCCATCTGAGCACCATTTCACTCTTTCACCTGCTGTTGATTTTCTACCAACCTACCCATCTGAAAACGAGAAGGTGGCCAGACTTCAGCTACATTTCACAATGCAGACTGAAGAGGAGTTGCACTGGTCACCAGGCTGGAAAAGACACTTTAGCAAGGGCTAACTAAATGCCACCACCTTTGCCACCAGTAGAATATCAATACAGTTCAATTTTGAACCAAGAAAAAGATCTCTCAGGGCCTGTAGCTGTGGGACTCTCAGAGGCTGGATGATTTTGTCTGTGCTATTTCCATTTTCAGTGTGCTTAAAAAACTTTAAATCAAACATTGAAAGACAGTGAGGAGATAAGACTCTAAGATAACACAGAAGCAGTGTGCACACTGAAATGTTAATGTTGCAGTTGCATAGTTACTTTTTTTATAAGCCGGTACAAAACCAAAATGTCCAAGGGGTTTAGACAGTCACAAAGAAGACAACTAAGAAAAGAACCCACATCAGAAGTCCTTCACTTTGTGTTCAAGATGCATGTGGAAGCACTTTGGTAAGCTCTAAATGATGTACGAAATGAAAAATCCTGGAATAAAATTCTGTGGAAACAATGCCATGCCATGCTGTTTATGGATATAATAAGCACAGATAGTGCAAAAAAAGCCCCAAATTCTAAAAACAAAGGATAAAAATATTATTTTTTAATTCCTTGCAGTAGTGCTGCTCCCTAAACAGTAGAAATATTTGTTTGGTGGAGACTGAGCCTCTTTCTATATTCCAATGCAAACTATAGCAGAACACAGAAAATACCTTAAGAAGTGCATGAGATTTAACTATTTTTTCCTACATATTTTTAAACCTGGCTGTAACATTGAGGAGAATTTTACAGACAGATTGCTGATATGAAACCCACAGTCAAAATGAAGTGGGAAAGCAGCTGCATTTCAGCACGGGCAACATCTCCTACAAAACCTAGAGACCTTTCTGACACTGACAAATCTCCAGGAAAGGAATGCTGTGAATAAGCCAAGCAACACAATTTTTTAGATAAAAATATAGTTTTAGGGCAATCAGCAGTGCCCTCACTGTCAAATTTGTCAGCATCGCTTGACAACAGCAATCATGACTTGGTACTGATTCATCTTAGACCTGACAAAAGAAGAAAGAATTGCACTGACCCTTCCTTTGGGGAGATCATGACCCTGAGAGTTCCAGACATTATTTAGGATGTACAGGATGCACAGGATGTATGGGATTTCTCTTGAGATCTGGCCTTTTTTTAAGGCACTCCGCAAGTTATGCAGAAAGCTGCTCACACATATCTGTGCGCATAGATTAACTGGTCCTACAGAGCCAGAAACAAGTCTGCATATTCTTGAGCACCATCTACTGGCGCCTTTTCCTTTAATAGTTGCACAGTTCTCATAGAGCACCCGAGTACCAGGCTGAGCACTTGCCAATTCGCCTTCTGTGAGACACCTCATTATAGATGTTGAAAATAATTCCTATTAATTGCCTTAACCTTGGGTCAAATCCACTGTTCTAGCCACTGGGGAAAAGGAAACAATCTTCACAAGATCCTTCTTTTTAACCGTCTTTGAAAAGCTCTTCATATTTCAGAAATCTGTCACTTTGTCTTTAAGTACTTCATCACTGATTTTTCAATGCATTCTCTTTAATGTTGTAATAATTCATTCAAAGTTGTTTACATTACATTTGGCATTTCTATACATCTGTTATTTGCTAAATGTAACTCTGATTCAAAGGTCTTTACAATTACAGCATCTTTCCACCTGTTTATAAGTTCTGGACCCCAGCACGTCATTACATCAATTCTTAAGGGAATATGTGAACCGGTAAACAAAAAATGCACCACAGGACATGTATTTACAAGATTCCAGTAAAAATTCTGGAGCTCCTGCTGTGTCAGCCAATGGAGAATGTGTCTAGAAGAGTGACCCATTTTTGGTCATTGTAGCTAAAATTTGGGCCAGATACAATCCCAAATTCTTCTTTGATAAGGTCTTTGCTTGAGCACTGAAGGGTTTACTGAAATTTCTATCCCCCTTTTTTAATATTATAGGACTACTGTGTTTAAGACACAGGCAATTAGCAGCAGTGGTGTACCCATATGGGAGCATCCGAGGTCAAGGTCCTGCTAATGGGAACTGACATCTTGCTGTCCCTAGAGAATGCAAGAGTAGGCAACACAAAGTACTGTTTTTCTAAATAACCTGTTGTAATATTGCACAAATCACCCCTGGAAGTCACTAGCTATGCAAATTCTCTATGTTTGTGCTTAAAGACTAAGTTTGGACAGACCTATCCAAATGCTGGCTTGTATCTTGAAAGAAGATGGAGTAGGAAGTAATAGAGCATTCTTTATATCCCTACACAATTCACGTAAAGTATTATTAATCAAATTGCTACTGAGAGGGAATATCAACATGTGAATAGTCCAGAGTCTTTTAATATCAATTAAAAATCAATAATCACTCAGCAATCCTTGTACAGCTAGGAATTATTAGAATTTTCAAGGATATATACACATCTTATGATGTTAAAAATGAACTAAAAATTATTCTTTAAAACCAAGAGTAGCTTTAATATATTAATATCAAATATTAAAATAGTGTGACATTAAAATATTATTAAAATACTTTTAATCGAAAAGTAAGTGTGAAATGTGGATCTGAAAATGTAAACGTATGAAGTATCCTTATTATTTGGTTTATTCCTCTCTTAAGACATCAGACATGCATAGAAAATTGAAAATAAAAATGTGGGGTAAAGTATTGGCTTTTTGAAAAACTATATTCCCCCAGAGATGTAAAATATGAAAATGTGCATACCAGAACAGTAAATTTCAGGCTCTTGTCTTTATTATTGTCTACTGAAGGATGTGAAAAAAAACAGTTTCAAAAGATGTTTTGCCTTTCTGGTGTTCCTCTGAAGAAGTCCTGCTGGAAAATTGGAGATATCTATGTATACTGTCTCTGCGCATGTAAAATAGATATTTACAGAACAAACTTGTTTGCAGTAGCAAGGAAGCCTTACACAGGAGAATATAAAGCTATTCAAGCATAATAAGGACAGTATACATAAAAACATAAATATTTTTTAGTTCTTCTAGGCGATTTTGTTTGCTAATCCAGGTGTATCACAGCATTTTCTCTACATGGCCTTGGCTCACAAGTGCACTTTCCCAGGTGCAGAGAGGAGTACCAATATACCACAATTATTCATCTTTTTTGGCAGGGAAGTCTGACTTAGAGGGAAAGGGATCACAAAAAACAGCGGCCACGTGGACAGATGGAGTGGATGGTTTAGGCAACCTGAAGTGTTACGTTTTTGGAGGTGATGAGGAGAACATCTATGAAGGAACCACACCCATTGTTGGCCCTGTTTGTGATGACGCTGCCTACCAGAACACCCATGGCACTGTCTCTAAGCTAATGACACTTCTCTTCCTTTCTGCTCTCCTTGAGATCACCTCTTACAGGCCTTGAGCCTTGCACTTAATTTTCCTGAGGCTAACTGACACGATTTTCCATCTCATCTCCAGGGCTCTGAGCCACCCTCTGCTGCAGACAGCCACGGTCAGCTCAGGTGTCCTAACTTTTTCTGTGTCTGTGATTCTCCTCTCCTGAGACAAAAGGCAATGATGACTAATGACCAGGCAGCCTTAAAAAACAAAGAACATTCATTCAACACCAAAACATTTAAAAGAAAACAGAACGTAATGCCTTGGATGTATGTTTAGCTTTCCAAGATGCCCAGCTGGTAGATCTAACCTCTCACAGACTTTTCCACAACAGCTGTGCTCCCGGGCAGCTGCTGGCAGCTGGCCACCAGCCGTTTGGCAATTTGTTATCTCTTCAGTCAGAAGAGTTCGACTCTTCCATCTTCCTCAGTGACAGATATAGACTCCTGGAGGTGAGTCATTTCCCCAGTTCATGAACTTGCCAATGCACACTAATGTGAAATTTCCTGCAGAGGCCCCATCAAGGGAGAGCTTCCCAGGCGAGTAACCCTTAGGCTGTTATTCTCCCTCTTTGCCCTACCCACACGGAGTACGTATGATGTTGAGGAAAGGGCAGATGGGACAACTCCTTACATTTCACAATTCTACACGCCTGTTCTAAGAAGTTTCCCATGGGATAAAAATCTATTTTTTCTAATCTGTTCTACATTTGATAAAAGTCTAGTACAATGTTCTGCATTCTAAAATGCATAGGAGAGGTGTTCTCAGACATCAGCAATTTCAGGGTTCCCTTCAAATACTCTTGCCATCAAATCTAACCCCAGTTCCCTGCCTATTGTTATCTGTAATAAAATTGAAACCACGTTTGCACATTTCAGACAAAACAATCAAAGCTACAGCAAACTTAAAGAATTTAGTGAGCTGAAAAATAGCCACAATAAAAAAAGTATTTGGTAGCAATATAAGGAAAGATTAAATTTTAATTGAAGTGCACAACACTGGATTAGTGACAAAATCAGGATGATTTTAGATACCTGTGTTTCTGGTGGCCAACTGGACAACTTTCTTCTTTGGAAAATGCTGAACTCCCAGTTTCTGGAACAAAGGTGCTTTAAAGGTGCTCAGGTATCAGCCTCTGTTTCCCCAATCCCTCCTCAAATCACCCCTTTTGCAACTGAATATATTTTGATAGAAGTAAAAGCAAAACTGTAATATCCTCTAATTTTTATGATTTTATGGCATTGTTACAAGTTGTAACTCATCCTAAGACAAAGCTTCTAACATAAGTCTAAATTGGTGATTCAGGAGGCATTATACTACAAAGGGCTTCAGTTTTGCTGGGTTTCATTGTCTCAAATTTTGTGTAGCGAGGAAGACAGAGCAGCATACAACCCATGACACAGTCCTGCCAACATACCTCTCTAAACGTACATCTCTAAATTATAAATATAAAAAAATAAAAACCTGACTGTACATTTTATGGGAAAAAGTCATTTAAACTTACATGAAATGCCTGGCAAATATCTGCACAGTGTAGTATGAAGGTGATATGGTTTAAAGATATTTCATAAATAAGCACAGATTAGCCTTAGCTCCTTGTCCACAACAGAAAGAAGCTAAAGACACTCTAAGGACATTGTCATATCCTGACTTCTTCAAATGCACACAAAAGAAAAGGAGCTCTGCCCTCCTTTAGTCCAAACAACAGTGCTATTTCAGTCACGCTGAAGTTAAGCTTTCTCTCTTAAGGAGAGAGTCATTTTGTTGTCAAAAGCCCTCTCAGAAACCCCTTCTTGAGAATTTAGCCTTGAACTTTCTCCACATCCTTTGGGTCAAGCCCTGCTTAAGCCTGATTGCCAGCACCTGTGAAGTTTTTGTCACAAAGAAGGACGAATTGCTCCTCCAGAGCCTCACTAGACATGATGTATTGTCAATTGCTTGCCTTTAGAATCCTGGAATGGTTTGGGTTGCAAGGGACCTTAAAGATCATCTAGTTCCACCCCCACTGCCATGGTTCATGACGTGTTATTGATGACTGAAATACATATTCCAGGTAGTCACTAATATCCAGAGTTGAGTTAGCAGGCAACTAAAATTTCTATAATAGCTTTTTAGGGTTGTTGTAAAGGACATGGAACATCATTATTCCAGGCAAACATTCAGTAGACAAAGTCCAGAGACTACATATGATTTATTGGAAAACTGCTTAAGAAGGGTAAAGCTTCTTTGCAAATATGTTTATATAGTACCATCTTCCAAAAATGGTCCACGGAAAGGCTATCTAACAAATCACGCTCTGACAGAATGTCACATCGTTACTCTCGTATTTGTTATTTTCTGTATGACTTCTAGAGAAGAAGAATTTTTATTACTCTACCAGAGGGATGAGTAAATAGATCACAGAAAGACCTAAATGACAAGAGTCTGCCCTTAAACTACCCACAATTTCTAGGCTGAAACTATTACAGATGTCCATGATAACCTATAACAGCTACTTAGTTTCGTGAAAACGATTTATTAGCTATTGCATTTTCAACTCTGACCTTTCTATTATTAGTTATCAAAATCTACCTTTGACAGTCATCAATTGTATAGTGTGTCTTTTTACAAAATGATCTCTATTCCTGCTTTTTCCTGCCATAGGGAAGGAACTGACAGCACCAGAATTCATCCTGTGACCTTTCTGACCAAACCTAGCTAGGACACTGGTAAGCAGAAGGCTTTCACTGCGTTGCTGACCTGTCCACCTCCATTTGGTTCTTAGGGTTTCTAAATATCACCTGTTGGAGAGCCGATGAGTATGCCTGGAACACATCTCAGGAGCCTCTGGGGCTCTGTTGTGAACCAGAAGAAACAGAGCTGGAAAACAGGAGAGACTTGTTCTATTTATTACTTGATCTTGATAATCACTACTGTTTCCAGTCAGCCGTCTATGCCTTCTCCCCATCCCTCTTTTGTAGATTATGGGTTACTTGAAATAGCTGATGCTATTTTATAGTATTTTCCAGTAGTATAAAACAAACTGAGAATGCACTTTGAGCTATAACTCCTATATATGTAGATGCACTTCCTACCCTAACTGTAGATGGAAAGAAAAAGCACGTTACCATATCAGTACCTCAGAGTCTTGTAATTCACTGGTTTTTGTTGTTGTTGTTGATGCTCCACAGATGGGTGCTGTGTCACTGAGAAACTAAATGGTCCAAACCAAAAAGATAACTTGGGACAATGGAAGGAATTGATGCAAATTTTCAGGAGGCATACATTAGTAATTCAAACTTTGGGCTGTCTTTCCTTGCTGACTAATGTAGGATACTTCACAATTAAGCTTCCTGAGAGGGAAGTTATTACTTGGACAAACCATCAGGACGAGTGTTTTCAACAGTGATCAGAAAGAGGAATCAAGTCTTGAGAAAACATTTCTCTCTTTAACATGGAAGAAAATAAATGAACTAGCTGCTTGGACATCATAATTATTCTTGATACCATAGTATCAGACATACTAAAGAAATATGGAAGACATTTACAATTAATATTTTTGTTCTCTTTTACCAAAACTCTGAAGAGCAAAACTACTTTTCTCTAGATAACTAATTTAATAAGTGCTAAGTACAGCTAGAGTGTTACCAAACATCTTCCCTGTCATGGCTGGTCACTAAGCTATCATTAAATCTGCACCCAGCCATTTCTCTTAAAAGTTGCCATAATATTACTTAACCTTTTTTCTTCCCCCTATGCGGTAACTCCATGGTTAACTCCCCAGCCCCAGCAGTGGAAGGAATACACTCACTGCTCTTCTCCATTCATGTCTCTTTCTTTCTGTCCATAAACTCTGACATTTCAAAAGGCTTAATCTTTTATTAAGTTTGAGCTTACCAAAAGCTGTAGGTCAACTCTATATTGGGTGAATGCTTTGGTATAACGGGTGCCCTGTTAAAATGTGTGTATAATCTGTAGCAACACTATGGCTCTGTCACTCCAGTGGGAAGCTCTGGCTGACATGGATTTTGAGTTTGCCTCATCAGTCCTTCAATCCGTTTGTGCCAAGCCCCTGCTGCTTGACTCACACGTGTCAGCTTCAGATCAAACACAAAAATTTATTGTACCCTGCATGAAAAGATCACTTGCTGCTAATCCCAGTTTGCAAGCACTAAAATACACCAGAAATAATGTTTTGAACAAGTAGGTTTATAGTTGCTTAGGTATCTTAAACTTCCATTTCCACTCTTTTGACTTGAAATTTTGTAGTCATTTAAATTTAAATTTAACTGTAGCTGGGTCCAGTTCAGGATTTGAGCTGTTACAATGACTGTTTAGTTTCATTTCGTCAGCACTTGTACATGTTGTCAGCCTTTCCTGCATTATAATATACTTTATATCTGGGAATGTCGATCTAAAGAAATTATAGATTTCTGTATGAGAAACAAGTATCTAAAAGTTTTCATGTTTTCATATTTTGTATGGCTATATTTAAGTATAACTATTTTAAGCAGTATGCCTCTAAGATGAAACTAGTGATCTTATGCCATGGTCTTATTGTTGTCCTTTTTGATAGTATCCTCTGAAGCCTTAATAAAGTATTACCATTGCTAGTAACAGGCCATAAGCTATGCGCTGAGTGAGCAAGGCCTCAGGACAGACCCGCATCAGGCTTGCTCTGTGTGAGTGTTTCTCCTCCTACCTGCAGCTTTGTTCTACTTGGTTTAACAGTCACAGCAATTTTCATAATTGACCAGGCATCTGTGGCTAATTTGTTTTACTTTTGTTTGTTTTTGTGAGCTACAACCCTAGTTTGGTATAGATATTACTAACAAGCAGTTATTCTATGCAGAGTGAGATATTTAGAGCTAACACCATAACACAATGTAGAGAAATACAGGCTAGTACAAAGCTGGGGCTCAGAGAATGGGAGACACATGATGCAGTGCAGAGGAGAAGGGGCATGGGGTGGTCACAAGTGGTGTTCCACAGGGCTCAGTATTGGGGTCAGCTCTGTTTAATATCTTTATCAGTGATCTGGATGAGGGGATCAAGTGCACCCTCAGTAAGTTTGCAGATGACACCAAGTTGGATGGGAGTGTCGACCTGCTTGAGGGTAGGATGGGTCTACAGAGGGATCTGGACAGGCTGGATTGATGGGCTGAGGACGATTGCATGAGTTTCAACAAGGCCAAGTGCCAGGTCCTGCACTTAGGTCACAACAATTCCATGCAGCACTTGCAGGCTTAGGGAAGAGTGGCTGGAAAGCTGCCCAGCGGAAAAGGACCTGGGGGTGTTAGTCAACAGATGACTGAATATGAGCCAGCAGTGTGCCCAGGTGGCCAAGAAGGCCAACAGCATCCTGGCCTGTATCAGGAATAGCATGGTGAGCAGGACCAGGGCAGTGATCGTCCCCCTGTACTCGGCACTGGGGAGGCCGCACCTCGAATGCTGTGTTCAGTTTTGGGCCTCTCACTACAAGAAAGCCATAGAGGTGCTGGAACATGTCCAGAGAAGGGCAATGAAGCTGGTGAGGGGGTCTAGAGAACAAGTCTTAATGAGGAGCAGCTGAGGGAACTGGGGTTGTTCATCCTGGAGAAAAGGAGGCTCAGGGGAGACCTTATCAGTCTCTACAACTACCTGAAAGGAGGTTGTAGCCAGGTGGGGGTCGGTCTCTTCTCCCCAGTAACAAGCAATAGAACAAGAGGAAATGGCCTCAAGTTGCACCAGGGGAGGTTTAGGATGAATATTAGGAAAAATTTCTTCACAGAAAGGGTTGTCAAACATTGGAACAGGCTGCCCAGGGAAGTGGTTGAGTCACCATCCCTGTAGCTATTTAAAAGATGGGTAGATATAGTGCTGAGAGACATGGTTTAGTGGTAAATGGCAGTGCTAGGTTAATGGTTGGACTTGATGATCTGAAAGGTCTCTTCCAACCAAAATGATTCTATGATTCTGTGATTCTAGGATGGGGCATGAGCTGGGGAGAACCCTTGGCTATAAACAACTTATCCATTGTGAAAGACATGCAGACCTGGAGTTAGACAAAGCATGTTTTGGAGGTAACAAAGAAAACAGAGAAAAAGTATCTAACACATATAAAGAACCATATGCAGTTAGTCCATTCGGAAGTTACATGGAGCTGCAGATCAACGAAAAAAGAAAAAGGTGTAAAAGTGCAATAGCAAACATAAAAGTGATCCCACCTGGATCGTAGTGAGAGGAAGAAGAAAGCATGAAAATTAACAGGATTCTTGATTTAAACTGTAAAGTTTTCAATTGTCCTTATGATAAATCCTTGTCTATACGTGTAAGGTGTGTTTACTCCTTCCCTACAAAGAACATTTTGAGCATATCAGTTCCTTTACAGTGCTCTAAGGTACAATAAAGACCCCAACACACAGGTTTTGAGCACTTCCATTCACTTGTGCGTACTTATTTTAGTCCTAGATTCAGGTAAACTGAGTTATTAAATAGTGCTGCTGAATATCTTAAGTTAGCTGAAGAACAGAAACTTGCTTTTGGCAACAAAAAGGTTGGACCCAGAAATATGAATAAATAAAAATATAAATAAAAATAAAACACCACCACCTCTATACCTCTAGAGCTAGACCCCAAATTCTGAATGCCAAGGTGCTCATTAATAATGTAAGAATTGAGTTCTTGCATCTCTTTCCAATGTTACTGTCCGTGATATTTATTTACCAATGTTCGTCGGCCAATATGTAGCACTCAGAACAGGTACCAACTTCCTTGGGGTCAAGAATAAGAGGATAATCAGAAACTCATAGGAAAAGAGAATAAACACATTCCTCTCTACAGTAGAAATGTTTTTCTGTGGCTTTCAATTCATGCTGTCTTCTCTTTTAATTTGCTCCTTATTTCAGAAATAATTGCAGAAATACCAGCAAAAACATTTCCAAACCCAGGAATACAACCCAAGATCAGAACTTCAGAGGCAGATGCTTGTAACAAAATGATCACCTGTGGCTCATGAAATTAATAGCACATTTTCAGTCTGGATCATAAGTGAAAGCAATGGAGATCATTTAAACCTATATCAAGAAACACATTTTGTCTTGTAGAACATTTAGAAACTGACACTATCATTTTGTTGAAGAAAGGATTCCTTCCCCTGCCCCTAAAACTATAACAGAAAAATATGCCACAGGTCAAAGGGTACTTTTTATTGGGCCAATTTTCTTTGTCTTGAAGTTGAACAAGTTTCTAGAGACTTATTCTTCTTTTAAAACTGGAAGTAAGCATCCCAATGATTTCTCAGATTCACTTAATTAAATAGTCTTTTAATTATCCAAGTGCTGGTTCTTTTCTTTAAACCAGTACAGATATGAAAACTCTAATACTTGCCCTCTTTTCCCTGAGGATAATTGATCAACTAGATTAAGATGCTGCCACTGCATGCAGGAGAAACAAAATCAAGATAGTAACATTTTTGTACTAGCTATTTTGAAGGCTAACAGACCAGATAGGAAGATAAATTCTCAGACACACCAAATGCCTCTTGATCACAGTAGCAGTCCAAGGCCTTACTGATAAACTTCATCTCTTTTCACATGTCTGTTGGCAGCAGGAGTGAGAATTATTCTGCCCTAATGCCCCAGTAGGGTTGTGTGAATGATGCTTATATTTTTTCATACATTTATATGATATCAGTGCTTAAAAACATTTAAAAGAAAGGGCAATTGTGAGACGTGAAGAAATGATCATAAGATGAAAATGAGAGAAGACAAGGTGAGGACACAAAATGCCTTCACTTTACTCACAGAAGACTAAATATACAGGTAACACAAAGTAATGCAACACACAGAAGCTGGCCATCCCTGCTGTATGGGAGCTGAGCTAATTACCAGATGCACAGGAAAGAGAAGTAACAGTACCGATTGCAGGCTGCCCTGTACGTATCTGTGTCTAGCGGGCCTATTCATACTCCATTTCCTCAAATAGCACAACACCCAGGAACTGGAAAGGGGTCGGAGATAAAGTGGAAAGCCTTCCTTGTATCAAAACATAATGCAACAGGGTTGGTTCATTCTCCCCCTTAAACTCCATTGAAACAACAACAGAACACCTTTAAGGCATGAGTACGATGCAAGCAGACAAAGAAAAAGCAGGATGGTGCAGTGGACCTCCAGAACCATGGATGCTCTCCTGCTCCTCCAGCAAATAGGCAGCAACCTTTGCCCGGTGCCAGAAACAGAGGTAGCACAACATTTCCTTGGACAGCTACGGCAGAGCTGCATGTCTTTTTTCCAAGAATGTTACTTCTCTGCAATACTTAACATAAAATTAGATTTGATACCAGTGAAACACTAGAACTCAGTTCAATAAAGGAATCACTTCTTTCATGTTATCAGTTTAGCAGAGTAGCAAGGGAGTGAGGGGTTTTAAAGTTGATTTATAAAAAGAGTTTTTAATCAGCTCTGGCAGTTAATTAAGTTATTTACAATTATGTAACAGTACTGCTTATTATAGAGCCTAAAATACCTAGGGAGAAACTGTTTATTCTGGAAAAGTTGTCAATTTTGCCAAGATCCCATTATATAGTTTTATTCTCACTTCATACAACTTAATTTTTCTTTTTTAATCCACATCAAAGTGCATGTATTTTCATCCAGGCTGAGTGAATTCTTTCAGGCAACATCTTGTGGTAACTCAAAACTGTCCTTTAATCTACTTTTAGACAGACAGACAGGCAGAATATTTTAAAAACTTTGGAGATTTGGTTTTGTTATCATTAATCTAAAAGCTTCCCTCTATCTGTGTCATGGTTTAACCCCAGTTGGCAGATAGCACCACGCAGCTGCTCGCTGACTCCCGCTGGTTGGGATCAGGGACAGAATCAGAAAAGTAAAAGTGAGAAAACTCATGGGTTCAGATAAAGACAGTTTAATTATTAAAGTAAGAGCTGCACACACAAGGAAAGCAAAACAAGGAATTCATTCACTGCTTCCCATCAGTAGACAGGTGTTCAGCAATCTCCAGGAAAGCCGGGCTCCATCATGTGTAACGGTTCCTTGGGACAACAAACACCATAACTTCAAATGTCCCCCCCCTTCCTTCTTCTTCCCCCAAATTTATATATTCAGCATGATGTCACATGGCATGGACTATCCCCTGGGTCAGTTGGGGTCAACTGTCCTGGCTGTGTCCCCTCCCAAATTCTTGTGCACCTTCTCGCTGGTGGGGTGGTGTGAGGAGCAGAAAAGGCCTTGACTGCCTAGCAACAACTAAAAACATCACTGCGCTATCGAAAGTATTTCTCATCCCAAATCCAAAACACAGCACTATACCATCTGCTAGTAAAAAAATTAACTCTATCCCAGCTGAAACCATGGCAATCTGCAAAACTTTCTCAGGTAGACCTAATTTGTGGAAGAAATGTTAAAGCAGCATCTGGAACCTCCAGATTTAGTGCAAATAGGCTGTGAATACTTGATCAGTGAAAGGTTGTAAATCCCAGGTAGGTCAGTTGGCCTGGAACTACCTCTCTGCATATGGTAACACAGCACCAGTGATGCTGACAATTGAAGAATCTTAATAGAAATATGAAGATTGATACAAATAGCAAAGAAATGGGAGCAATAGCAGAAGAGCAGCTATAAGAGAGGCAGGTGCTGATGGCTCCTGGATTATCAGGTCATCCAGAGCCCAGCACTCAGGAGGACATGCAGCTTCCTGGGACATGAACCAGGAGGCAAAGGACTGTGAGTAAATCCTGATGACTCAACAAGGCGAGAGAGGATGGAGATGCAGAGAATCACAACTGCTGTCAGCTCCTAATGGGTGGAGAAAGATGTCCAAAACAAACACATGGTCATCAACCCAAAAACCCTGGAGATACAACACAGATTTGCTGGGCAGCATCTCTTGTTCTCTTTTTCATTGCAAAAATCCTGTTCAGACCACCTGGATACACATCCTGGTACACACACATCTGTGGATGTGAGAGGGTGAATATGAGTGAGATTATATTTGTCTTTAAATGAAATCATGTCCCTCTCCTTCAACATCTTGCACTGGACACTTGCTACAATGCCGCTATATCATACCCTACACAATCTAGCTTGGAAAAGGAAATATATTTGATATGTGTAGATGTTTACTACTTGCACACAAGAAACAGCCAGCTAAGGAAGCAGAAACTGCTTTGAACTTTTGCTATAAACGTTTCTGGAAGCTGTGAATGAAGAAGAGTTGGAGAAAGAAATTGGGTTTTTGATTAAATTCTTACACAGCATAGAAAGAAACATGCCCCCTTGAATTTGTCTGAAAATGCAGTTCATTTCAAGGTAAACGTTAATGAAGTCACAGACTACAGATCCTTGGAAGACCCAACCAATATTTGCTCACCAGTTGCCGAAACAATAATATCCAGTAGGTCTTCAGCATTTCCTCTGTAATTTGGAAAACGTGAAGAGGAAAGACAAATCATAAAGAATATCCCTCCAGGTCTTTTTCACATATCTTATCTGTAGAGTTTCCAAGACATTTTTTGGACAAGTATACTGCAGAAACAGATGTAAACATGAGCTCTGTACAATTCAAAGCACTACATTTTAGGGGATCTGTTACCAACCGGCAACATAAATAAAATTAGGGTTTACTTGTGCCAATATAAAACTTAATTTCACATAGCAATATAATCATTATAGTTGACTAAAGCCAAATAGTTATGCATATGCACTTTTGGAGGATGTACTTTGATTACACTGTTCTTTATGTCAACAAATAACCATGTTAACTTACTTTTTTCTGCTTACTACCCATGAGTCTCCAAGTGTTTTTCAAGAGCCATGAGTTTATCTATTCCTTTTTCACTGGAAAGAGGCACAGAAGAGCTCTGAGTTTTTACAGATGTAAAGAAAATAAACCAGATACTTTAACTCCCACTCTTCCTCTCCAAACATTGATCACTGCAGTGCTCATACCTAAGATTTTTATATACTGAATGACAGAAAAAAGTTTCGAAAAGTAAACTACTATGAGAAGTCCCACAAAGACTCAGACTTGTCTGATGGGATCTTGAATACTGTCAGCTTCAATCACTTAAGAAGGTAAAAGTCTTCATTTCCAAGACCATCTTTGCCTCTGTGGTGTTCTCCTGAAATCTATAACTGTTAGTTAACTGGGGTGAGGTCCTAGTACTGGAAATGCTGATGATTATCAAGTAGGAAAATATCTTTTTGAGAGCTCAATTAAAGCCTGGCACAGAAGGTTTAACAATTATTTCAATTTATGTATATCCTGATTTTATGTGTATTTGCCCTTTCTGTGAAAGCTACTTTTTACAGAACAGCTTTGTTCATATAAAGGTTGCTCTGGCAGAAATACTCAGAGAAACTGAATCCCTTTGAAACATCAAAGATAAAATAGGTTCATTTCAGCAAGGTCTAATTTGCTTCTCTGGCTTCAGAAGGTGCTGGATCAGATCAGTGCAGAGCATGCTGCCACTGTCATTGCAATGCACTTCCAAACAAACTCACACTGCACATTTAAAAACAAGTCTTAAACTGAACAAATATAATGTAGTTTTTTCATCTGTGATAGGATTTTTTTTTAAACCAAAGGAGGTCCGGTAGTTTACCCATGTGAGAAACTTTTAATTAAATAGCTGCTGTGTGTATTAAGGATGCCTTTCATTTGCTGACTAGGGATAGACAAACTGTCTGCTCAACTACTAGTTCGATAAATTAATTTATTTCTTTTTTAGTGTGTGCTTAACAAAAGCCTAAAATCTGTGGATTTATGGTCTACATGGTGCGGAAGCCAGGTCAGGAAGACTGATGCTTTCAAATGTATGTCTTCCTTCTGGGGAAAAGGAAGTCCTAGCAGAACCTCCACAAAAATTTGACAACAGTCAGTGTTATTCTATGGTTTGATATTGCTTTGCACATGCCTTTTCAGAGTTATAGGTGTGAATGTGTAGCCTGTTGTAAATATTACTCTAGTTTTAAGGTCATGTTTAAAAATAAATACTGCAACTCCAGTCCAAATGACCACCACACCTGAGTTTAAGACAATACCGTCAGTTTAGGATGTTCAGCCTCCATCTCTGCAACTCCCACTCCATTCATCCAGACTAAGGCACATTCTTTAGGATGCCTCTGCGTTTCTTGGATTGGAAACAGCCCTTCAGAAAAGGTGGATTTCAAAATCCACGCGACTTCACACCTCAGCCCTCACAGCAGCTCCCTGCAGCAACGTACCAGGACGTCACCAGCTTTGTACACAACTAATCTGTGCTGCATGTTCAGCTGAGAGACATTAGCAGAAACCTGAGGAAGTGTTAAGAAAGGACACATTTATGAATTACTTAGCAATGATAACAGAACTGTCTGGTGACATTTTCATAAACTTCTCTGTGAGTAGAGTTTAAATGGGAGCCTGATAGTCTGGTGACCTAAAGGACCAAATAGCGCTGACACAGACAGTTGCTCAAGGAAGTTTTAACAACAACGGTCAACCTTCCTTTCAGATAAATTTTAAGCAGAAAAATTATATTGATTTAATTTTTTAAAAGTTCACAGATTTTTTGCCCTTTTTTTTTTTCTTGACAAGATCAAATGTAGCAGAATAAACTGCAATATTCTTTTATTGACTATTTCTGGTAGAAGGTGTGAAATGAAATCTGGAGACAACGTGGTATACGTACTTTGGTAGTTAACCGAATGGTGGTAGATATCAAATGTGCTAGTGGTGTAATCTAAAAATTTAAAGATCCACATCATTTCACCAAAGTCACTAAACTATACAGAGATATGCCACAGTAGAGAATTTCACTTCCATCCCTAGAAAGTTTTTATTATTCAACAGAGCTGGCAGAAGCACAGGCCATGCTGTGTCAGTGCCTGGTGATATCATTGATGGCAGACATGTTGTCCTCTCTACTCTATCAGGAATATTTTAGGGCTCTCATTTATAATAAGTCAGTTAGTTCCTTACATGCAAGTGTGCTGGGAACTCCAAATGCTACCTACTTTTTGTTGTGTTAGGTTTTTAAGTCAATTAAACATATAAGAGAGAGGGTTCCAAAATGCTCAAGTTCCTTGACATTTTTCATTTTGTACTTTGGAAATCATCACTGTCAGTTCCACTGAATAATTTGAATTTAACTAGCATGATTTAGAAGTGGCTTAGAAGAGTCTAAAGAAATTTGTAAGCACCTACTTAAAAAGCAGCCTCTCAGTTTCTCTCTCTTCTGTGTTAGGCCCTTGTCAATACCCACCATTATCACAGACATTTTCTTTTCACAGGATTTCTTGCAAGACGAGAAAGAGTCACAATTCAAGTTTCTTTCTGTTTTTCGCAGGCTGAAGAGAGCGCTATGCTCTGAAGCACAAGGTCTTTCCTTTCCCCATGCACAGTTCTCCTCTCATTGCATAATACTGTAATTCTGCATTTTCCCATAATATACACCACTAACCAAGGCGCTTGGTGCTGTGGGGCCCACTGTTCCTCAACAAAGCTTATAAAACCAGACAACAACCAGTGTTTGAATGAAGGTCACAACAGCTCACTGCAACAAGCTCCATGGGACTTTTACTAATATAAATGCTGCAGAGTAAAGGAAACTAGAGTTCAGAAATCAGTCTTTGTAGCTAAAACTAGGAACGGAAAAAAAAAATTCCTAACATGCCCTCAGTAATCTCCTTTTTATTTGTGGTCCTTATCATCATAGTACCATGTTAATATGCATTCAAACGTTAGCAACATAAATAGCAGCGAATTAAGTTTCCTTACAGTTGTGGCCAGCTCTAAAAGGAAAATGATTACCCAACTCAATTTTGCTTTTATGTTTGCCATTACAAGGCAGCTATTTCTTTCTATAGACTATAAATTTTGTCATTTGTCATCTAAACCATTTGTAGGAAATAAAACTGTGGTGAAGTTCTTAGTTTCAGAAAATTACCTAGTTTACTTCTCACCAGTTTTTGAATGCAATGAAAGCATTTTTTCCCCAAGTATTCAGATTAGGCAGCATTTTATTTTAGGTTTATCACTGCCAGTTTCTGTAAATCTGCAGAACGAGTGTGGCTATTTTCGAGAAATTTTTCAATGGATATAAAGAGCAAATCATCATCCTGCTATTGAATTTTAAATGGTAGCATAAATCTATTTCATCTGCAGTCTTAATCTGTTGAAAAGAATAATCCAGTCATCTTTCCCACAATTACTAATGACTGCTATTGCAGATTCAATTTTGTCAATGGGATTAAAAGATTACTCTAATCCCATGGAAGACTGGGAGCTTTAAAGATGTGATTTTCATTTTGCTTTCTTAGTTATCCCAAGGACAGAATATTTACCTATAGCAGGTCTAAGAATAACTACTGTGAGTTTATAGGTTACATTGAAACTTCAAAATTTCTTAGAGCATGTACAAGAGAAATGCACAAGGAAATCTACTGAAGGTATTATGAAGAAAACTTTCCCCTGTAAGTAACTCCTCCAAGGATTTCCAAGAAACCAAAAGAGAAAATGTTCCCAGCTAACTCTGCTAGTGGGGGACTGACCCTCCTTGCAAGCTGAACCGGCCACACATCATCTGGCACCATCACAGAATCACAGAATGGTCAGGGCTGGAAGGGCCCTCTGGAGCTCACCCAGTCCAACCCCCCTGCCACAGCAGGGACACCTACAGCAGTTGCACAGGACGGCGTCCAGGCGGGTTTGGAATGTCTCCAGAGTGGGAGACTCCACAACCTCTCTGGGCAGCCTGTGCCACTGCTCTGTCACCCTCAGAGTAAAGAAGTTCCACCTTCCTTGGGACCAGGACCAGCAAGGGTCTCTGTGGGACACTCACTCCAGTTTTGGGAGTCTGTTCTCTTGGTTTTGAGTCATTCTTAGGGCAAGAATATTCCCCTATGAATCTTCCCGTTTTGCAATTTCCCCAGCCTAGCACTGTGACTGTGATTGTTCTGTTTTTCTCAAAGGAACAAATATTTCCATTTTCTTGTCTAGGTACCTTTAGACAGAAGAAGATACTATGCTCTGTTTTCATTTTAAAGTCATTTAAACTGTTATTTTTCCAGTTGTACTGGAAAGTTTTTTGTCAGTTGCACATTTGAAAGCTTTAACAAACGTGTTCAACTCAAACGTTTACATTTTAAGATCTGTAAGTTCGTCTTAATGGTTAGATTTTCTTACCCAGTCTAAGCTGCTAATTATATTTGTCACTCTAGTCTTGATAAGATTCTCTCTCTCTGAAAATCTCAAGCACTGATTGCATTTCTTAGCTCTTTGAAATAATATTTGAAGTAACAGTTCTCTAAATCCCTGTTCTTTCCAGGGTCACCAATTATCAAGATTGTATCTTGGACAACAGCACATGGACATTTGGTTTAACTTTAATTGCCACCTGGGTCAATATAAAAGAAAATCTAGAAGCTACTGATTACGGCTGAGTAATGTCTATATTGCATATGGAAATGGCTCCTCATAATAAATTATAATACTCAGTAGAGGTATGGATGCATTACCTCCTTTAAAATATTCTTTACACCACCTACACAGGACTTCCATTATTTCAAAGAGGATGTTGTTCATGGTATTAACCCATCAAAAAAACTCAGTAGTCACTTCTGAAGCTTTCAGACAATTTATCAGCAAAAACTCCTGTGTCAAAAATTGGTTCTCATTGTTATGCTTTCAAATCCACCACTACTATAGAGTGGCTTCCAGGCCATGAACATTCATTTCAAATAAATGCATTGTATGAGAAAACAATTATACGTGATAAGTGAAATCTTAGCTTGCAACTCTATTCAGCCAACGAAATAGAGTAGGAGAAAGCAGATCCAACAGTCAGCTTCTAGATTGCATGAAGACTTAAATGTACACAACTAGATTTTTATACAGCATACAGCAATGAAGCAGCTGATGTAGTTTTACTTAGAAAATCATAGAACGGTTAGTATTGGAAGGGATCATCCAGTTCCATCCCCCTGTCATGGGCAGGGACACCTCCCACTAGACCAGGTCACTCAGAGCCCCAACCAACCTGGCCTTGGACACTTCTAGGGATGGGGCATCCACAACTTCTTTGGGCAATATGTGCCAGTGTTTCACCACCCTCAGAGTAAAGAACTTCTTCCTAATATCTAATCTAAATCTACCATTTTTCAGTTTAAAACCATTACCCCTCGTCCTATCACTAAACTCCCTGATAAAGTCTGCTCATGTGAATCCTTTATAAGCAACAGAATGAAAGAAAGTAATATACTTTCACATTAGTTTTTCTTATTCAACTAGCACACATATTCCAAGCTCAAATCCACGTGACAATTAGGTTACTGGCAGCAGACAGTTTAAGGATGTTTAATGTTTAAACAATAAACCACAGTCTCATTAACTCTACTTGCAACTCATTGCCATTTTCCAAATGATAATCAACCCGGTCCTGCAAACCAGACTTTGCCCAGCTATGTGTTCTTACAACTGTTTGGAAGACTCTGCTCCATTATCCCATCCCTTATTAATGAATCTGTTGGAGAGGAAAACTAAAAAGAATAAAAAGAGTTACTTGAAACAATCTCTCCCTGCCAATATGCTGTAATGAATGGCATCCCCTTTTTAAACAAGTCTCAGAAATAAAATGAGAAGTAGATGCTGCTCATCTACAAAAAAACAAATAGTAGCACTCTGTAGGTGTCAGTGGATCTTAAATCCCTGCTGAGAACTGAAAAGAACTGAAGACTTTTGTTGGTTGATTGGTGTTCTCCAGGATGGAGAAAAGGAGGGCCAGAAAACCCATATATCTCCATTCCCTAAAAACCAGAGAGGATGTCTGTGTGGTATTTATATTTGAAGGTCTGATCACTGGACGCCAAAATCGTGCATCTGCTGATACAGTGGATGGACAATTCAAAGCAGTCCAAAGGTCTACAGAACAACAGAGACAGATGTCTTCGGCCAACACCTAGTCCAGCCTCCCTGGAAGGGAATGGATCCACAAACTTGCTAATGGTTATGGCTGAGAGATTGTGCTGGTTTCACTACACAGGGAGGGTTTGAGACAAATTTCTGTTTTAGCAATAAGAATAACTTTGGTTTGTAGGAGCACAAATTTTCAAAGTTTTACCGTGCTCCCTCCATTTTTTATCAAAGAGCCAGAAATGTGGTGACCAAATTTAACAGGCAGGCAGCTGTTTTTCTAGTGCCAGCATTTCACAAATGAACTGGGGGACAATGTCTATCAAGCAGGTATCTAACTGGCTGGAAAACTATAGTCAGAGAACCACTTTATCAGTGCCAAAATGGAAGGTGTAGTGAGCAGTATTCCCTGGATTACGTCCAAAACCCAGTACTATTCAATATTTTTCATTAGTGACCTTGATGATGGAGTAGTGAGCAAGCTTTTAAATCACAGACATCCTCAAACTGTGGAGGACAGGTCTGGAATTCAAAACAAGCTCCACTAATTGGAGAGACAGTCGGGGGGGGGGGCAAGAAATAAGATGCAATTTCATAAAGGCAAGTGACACATTTTACACAGAGACAAATAATCAGCTGTGCAAACTCCAGGTGAGGGACTAGAGGCAATGGAGCAGGTCAACAGAGAAGTAGCTAGATAATAACATCGCAGAGAAGCTACTGAGAGAAAGGCAAAAAATATACTGAGATGTATGAACAAGAGTGTCACATGGGAGACGTGTGAAGTACCGCAATGTTCTGCTACCCAGTAATACAGCCTTGAGAAATTACTGTATTCAGCATAAGGCAGTGTGCTGTAGTTCAAGGCAGACCGAGCTGGACTTGCTGGACATATTCCAGAGAAGGTGAACGACAATAATCAGCTTCTCAGGAAATGTTAGCAAATACAAGAAAAAAAGTTGCTAGTATGGTGTTTATTTTGGCTGGAGGAAACTGAAGACGCTTACAATGGCTGTAGTCGGGTATATGAAAGTTTTCTGCAATAGGGGAGTAATCTGTTTGTGATAAAGAGAAGTGGTAACAGTTTTAAGATAGAGTAAGAGAGTGCTCTAGGGATTTCTCTAAATGCCTAACCTGCATCTTTCTCCACTGTGAAACCCTGGCACAAACTCTACGGGGTCCATAGGCAGTCTTCATGGCTGGAGATGTAAGTTCTGTCACAAAGGAGGCAGGTATAGCTAGTCCTGTCTTGGAGCTGGAAAATGAGCTAAGTGACCCCCTTGACATTTACTGTAGCCTGGTGTCCTGGTTTCAGTCGGAATTGAGTTAATTTTCTTCCTAGTAGCTGCTGTGTTTTGGATTTAGTATGAGGATAATGTTGATAGTACATACTGTTTTAGTTGTTGCTAAAGAATCATAGAATGGTTTAGGTTGGAAGGGACCTTGAAGATCATCGAGTTCCAACCCCCCTGCCATAGGCAGGGACACCTCCTACTAGACCAGGTTGCCCAAGGCCCCATCCAGCCTGGCCTTGAACACCTCCAGGGATGGGGCTTCAACAACTTCTGTGGGCAACCTGTGCCAGTGCCTTACCACCCTCAGAGTGAAAAATTTCTTCCTAAAGTTTAATCTAAACCTGCCTTCTTCCAGTTTAAAGCTGTTTCTCCTTGTCCTATCACTACATGCCCTTGTAAAAAGTCCTTCCCCAACTCTCCTGTAGGCCCCCTTTACATACTGGAAGGCCACAAGAAGGTCTCTTCTCCAGGCTGAACAGCCCCAACTCTCTCAGCCTTTCCTCATAGGAGAGGTGCTCCAGCCCTCGGATCATCCTCATGGCCCTCCTCTGGACCCGCTCCAACACATTTATAATGTTTATATTAAGCCAAGGATTTTTTCAGCTTCCCATAGAAGCTGAGAGGGAGCACAGGTAGGACAAGCCGGCCAAAGGAATATTCCATACCATAGACATCATGCTCTGTATATAAATGGGGGTTGGCCAGAGGGCAGGGATCCACAATCACTGCTTGGGATAGGCTGGGCAACCGATCATTGGGTGGTGAGAGAAAATATATTGTATCACTATATTTTGTCTATTCTTTTACCACTATTATTATTTTTCTCTTCTGTTACTGTTCTAGTAAACAGTCTTTACCTCAGCCCACAGGATTTTCCCCTCCTTTTCTCCCTCTTCTCCCTATCCCACTGGGGGTAGGGGCAAGAGTGAGTGAACAGCTGCATGGTCCTAGCTGCCGGCTGGAGTTAAACCACAACACCTGGATTTCCGCAACCTGGGAGCAGGGCAGTCAGTTACCCCAACCATAAAAATAAGGCACTGCTCCATGAGATCCTATTTTTAATTGTAATTATAGCATTCATCTCATGTGAGCCTTTCATAATGAGTAAAAGGATTCAAACATTAGAAGCAAACTTCAAAGAAAAACAACATATTCCCAGCTGTGCAAGTCTGCCTCCCTTCTACAAATATAACCCTCCGACTAATAACATATGCAAATATACAAAGCAAGTATAAGGAAAGAAGTAAAACAGAAAGCCACCACTTCCTCTGAATTTCCTCTTCTCATCACACATTTATGGGTTTAAATTAGACATTTACGTGAACCATAGATGGCTCACTGTCACTCGTGCAAGACAGACTGTGGTAGGTTAAAGTCCCACGTATAAAATAAATATATTTCATTATTAGACTGCTCTAATCTCAGGGAAAGGGATGGCGACACAAGCCACAATTTGAATTTGTCTCTATCTTTGAAATTGTCTAATGTTGACTTCTTTTCAAACTGCCGTGTAAATAGTTACTTTCCTGTGAAGTTTCTGGGCCCATTAGTCACCCTGATTATCATTGAGGAAATTAGAAAATGAAGCACAATGGGTAACACAGTGCACACTAGTCCAGTTAAGTACTTATTCTGAGCACAAAACCATACTTCTCTCATAACACTTGTTTCTTCATTTTGAGCTTTAATCGATGTCACACTGACCCGTGCTGGTTGGAGATGACTACACATTATACAAATGTAATAGGTGAAAAGGCTGTCATAGCAGGCAATTAATGACAGAGATGGACTGAAAAGAAATTACTCCCTGATGAACACCTTCTGAAAACTGCATAACAGAGGGCGTAGTCAGCAGTGATATCCATAACAATGGGTATGACCCCATTATTCAACCTGTTTTCTATCCTATAGGATTACAATCTAAGTGATTCTGCAATACACCTCTACACATGAGCTACTCATCCACTTTCTTTTTAAAGGAAATTGAAACAACGGGCACTCCTAGTGCAGAGTTCATCTCACCGTGATAACAGTAACTGAGTGCCTTTTTTATTCTCCACCCTCTCTCAAGATTTAGACATGTCTCAAGCCTGGATTTATACAACTAAAATGACAAAACTCTGTGAATTCTGCTCATATTACATAGCAAACAAGGCAGTGAGCCAGCAATTTAGATGTTGCATCTCCAACTCATCTGGTTGCAGCTGAGCAGGATACACAAAATCCTGCTGTACTAGCAGGTAAAATTTACTCCTCCTGTCTTTATCAAGCGTAACAGCAATCATCACTTTTCTTATTCCCAGTGTATTGTGTTTGGTGGGAGATGCACTAAGGTTTTTTGTATAATGTTTCACCTAACAAGTAGTTGCTAATTGCACCTCACTTGATTTAACATACATGGATCAACCCTTCCATACAACTTCATCCAGGGCCTCTTTTCAGATCATACATAATGCCTACAAGGCTTAATCTCCTCAGCCATGTCTCTAGACAAGCGTTTCAGATGCTGAACTTCTCACTGGGTGGGCATGACAGCTGCTCTGAGATTTACAGCTGTCTTTACTTGAGCTCAAAGTTATTGAGCAATTTAGTGCTGCGCTAATTGGCATAACGTTCTTGTCACCTTCCCCTGTATGCAGAAGCTGTTCAGTCAATTCTGTCTTAGACCTAGTCTAAAACTAAGTAAAATTACAGGTAAGTTGTGTAGTTTAAACACAGACATCACAGAAAATTCTTCAGTGCAGCAAAGCCCCTTTTCACTACTGAGCCAGTGTAATCCAGGCTTAATTATACCTTGATTCTCCATGGACCACAGCCAGCAGGCAAGAATGCTTAGGTGATGGGAAAGGCTGTATCCCTGGGATACTGATGAGCAGCACCAAAGCATCAACTTCATTTTTTATGTTAGGGCTTTTTGTAGGTCCTCCATTTAGCAGTATACATAAACCAATGCCATATTTGCTCCAAAGATTACGGCAAAGAGAGGACCCAGTGGGCAAAAGACATCTATATAAAGGCGAGCCCTGCTGCCTGACCATGTCTGCTGAAATGTGCACCATGAAGCTATACTTTGCCTGGAGGTTTGTGGCACTCATTTAACAGGGAAAACCAGAGAAGTGTTTTGCCATCAAAATGTGCATGCTGCTTCCAGACTTCTTGGGAGTGAGTGGTCCTGTCTATTGGGCTCCTGACACTGTGCTGATGCTGCTGTCAGAGTCACTCTAGTTCAGACCCTGAAATGAGACTTAAAAGATGGTGAGTTTTCACTTCATGAGTTGTTCCACACATGGGGTGAAGGTCTAAGAAGCCTTGTATGCTCCTCCTGCCTGGAGTGATCACTCTCTTAACAGATCTGGCAGAATCAGTAAACACTTAAAGAAATCCTAATGCACTCATGCAACAGAGAAAGCAAAAGCAAACAAATTAAATGGAAAAGAAGTAAATATCCTCACTTCCCAGCTGTGAACAAAGACAACCCAGAAAAGTGTTCCTACAGTGCATGTCTCAGTCGGGTACGAACTCCCTTTGAAATTCAAGGCAGTCTAAAAATTTCAACTCAGTATTTCTCACAGAGAGAATGAATAGAAAAAAAATCAGAAAAATAAGTGCACATTTATGAAAGATAACCAAGTAATTAAGAAGTCCATTGCTTTCAGTGTACTCCTGATTTACACCAGTGAATGTGGACAGCTACGTTTACGGCTAGACTGGCGTAAGCACTGGGGTGCAGACCACCCATTCTCACCAGGACCCTACACAGTGCTGATAGTCCTGCTTAACTGACAAGTATCATACAGGGTTCATTCAGACACGACTGAAGTTTAAGGTCATGCACGTATTTTAAGCATGTGACTAACCGCACCATGAACATGCTTAATGCACACTAAGCATTTAAACATCTTTGTGAATCTCACCTCAAGTCTTGGGTACCAGCTGTCAAAAATAACATAGAGAGAGTATCATAACGATTGTCACAGCATCAACCCAAGGAAATAAACAAAAAAACATTTTAAGATTTTTTTTATGGTAGTCACGTGTAAGTCTGTGCAAATTCAAGCCACTGACCCAGACACAAAAGTTTCCGTATCAATTACAAGCCCCTTGAGCCAGTCAGTTCTCCCATCACCTTCTCATTTCTGTTTGCCGTATCAGTTTTACTTTGCTGTAGTTCAGATCTATAGTTCTTCACATCTTGAGACTCCCTCATCAATTACAGTTTTGTTATCAGATGTTTTCTGAGTTTTCTTCATTGATTTCAAACCTTTCCACTTACAATCAGCTGCTACACCTCCCTATGTCTGCTCTCTTCCAGAAAGCACTTACCATAGGACCCACCTCCTCCACATCAAAGCAACAAGCCTGCCATCCACAAGATGGTAAACTCATGAACGGTTTTAAAAAATTAAGTATTCTGTAGTGAAAACCATTTAATTTTTATGAAATTGCACTCTTTGAGTCTGCAGAATCTGCATACAGACTTTACAATTTCTGGAATGCAATGAAAAGTAGGGATGAAGGGGGCTGCTATTGGATAGCAGGGAGGGCAACACCCCTCCAAAGAGTGAGGAAACATATTGAGAGAACTCAGTGTTTCCACAGAACTACATAAAGATCAAAGTATTCTTTTTAAAATACAACTAGGTGGGCTCTATTCAAAGCTCACAGGGTTATTATAAAGTGGGAAAAAAAAGAAAAAGAGCATTAAGCAAGGCATTTTAAATGCATGAAACCGTGATATAAGCCATAGATCACGGACAAGATGTAGGAAACAAAAATCTACAGCATGCCCATAGGGAGCACCTGAAAAATATATGCAGGATGACACGG
This sequence comes from Pluvialis apricaria, assembly GCA_017639485.1. Lineage (NCBI taxonomy): Eukaryota > Metazoa > Chordata > Aves > Charadriiformes > Charadriidae > Pluvialis > Pluvialis apricaria. The sequence goes on along the minus strand of CM030011.1, from coordinate 72,288,083 downwards.
GAATGATTCAGGTTTCAGCTTTGTGTTAGGTATTTCACAGTGTCATGTGGCAAGCCTGGCATGCAATTCACGGTGTGTTCTTTAGTCATCTCTCAGAGCTGAGGATGCTGGCAGAGGTCTGCTCCCTTCCCCGTGGGGGTTTTAACTGATCAGCAGTGCTTGACAGCAACCTCCGCGTAGCATAGCCCTCTTCTCCATCCCCTCCTGGCAAAGCCGCTTTAGGGTACTGTTCCCCATATCCCTCCTTCCCAGAACCACACTAGCATGAAACGCTTACCAGCATAATACGAAATTTCAGTACTGTGAATCAGCATGTCAGCTAAGACCAGCAAGCAGTATTTGTTAATCTCCACGGTGCTGTGCAGGTTTCCTGGTTTCCCACTCTTACTCCCACGGGATCCCAACAATATTGCCTGACATTTAGGTTTGACACAGAAAGACCTGGACTACAGTGATAAAAAGGTGAATAATAAAATTCTGAATTTCCTGATGACTATAATTTTGCCTAGCTGTAAGGTGGCTTTGGGCACACCAGCCAGCTGGGATCCCCATGACAATTAAGACCAGCATCAGCTGCTCAGGCACCTACAAAACCCATCATGTCAAAGACACAGGCACCCAGTTTCAGGAATCGGCAAAGAGATGAACCAGGTATTTTGGTGTACAGTTTTCCAATTTAGTATCTAAATTTTGCCTCTAAATCCTGCCTTAGGTACAGAAGTGTTTTCCTGATCTAGCCCTAAGAACTTGCAAAAAGTAATCTGGAATCACAAACGCTATATGTTGTAATCATATGCGACAGGTATGCTTAGATGTGCCATACATATTAATCCCTTATGCTACTCCATTCTCATGCCTGATAGAAATATTACAGATTTACAGCTGATTTAGGGCAGTAAAAGATCAGAATCTGATCCAAGCAATACGCAGAACTGTCATTGAGGATCATGCAAATAGAGTTTTCATAAAAAACCTCCAGTGTGATGTACCTAGTAAATCACAGACGAGAGGAAATCTGGAGTCACTCCTTCTAAAATATATATTATCTTCCTATTAGAGATAGTTCTAAACCTCACTTTTATCTCTGAAAGTCCCTGACCTCTGGCAAGTTTTGGATTCCAAATTTAGAACAGCATCTGAATTTTGCAGCTGGTCTCTCCATTCATAACGAGCCAAGTCAAAACTGAATACATCCAAATTAGAGGGGAGTATCAAACTCTGGACTCACATCTGAGTTGTGTAGCAGCGGCCTCTTTCTAATGCTCATCATGTACGCACAGCCATAACGTACAATTAGCTATAAAAATCATACTGATCTTTTTCACAGTAAACCCAGGTAAACCTGCCCCAAACAGTTATTAGTGATATTCAGCATAAGCTGTCACATATATTAACAGTGTTAATACAAATTAATCAGTCTAAGCGCCCAGCGTACCAGACACTTGTGACTCATTGGAGGGCGGAGAGAGATCTGCACGCAGAAAAGGTCTACTGGAAGTGAATAAAAGAGAAACCATCGTTCCTCTGTGGGTTTGTCATCTGACTGGCCAATTCTGTTTAAAAAAAAAAAAAAAAGGCTACATAAAATTCTTCCCTGGAGAGAAAACCAAAGTTCAGTTACTCCTCCCATTTCTATTTGCAGCTTTCTTCTCCTAATGTCAACTCCATCTGTCTTCCACAGGAACTTAATGTCTTTTGAATTGTCTATTTAATCACTTGCAGGTTTGTCCCCTTGTTTGGCTGTACTCTGCCCTTCATTTGTCAGCTTCAGTGTTCGCCACAGAGAGCATCCTCCCTCCCCCACCCCTGGAGCTTTCCCTTCCTTTTCAGTATATTGCATTTGATCAGGTTGCTCTTCTGGTGTCCTGAACTCGCTTTGTTTCCATCCAATGTGACCCATTTCTGCTTGGGAGGCAGTATCTTTATAAACATATGCACCCTGTCTGCTACCTCTCTTTTTCTGTCCCTAGGTTTTACACAGCACCCTGTCTCTCATCTTCTTTCTGCAATGCCCTTAGAGCCTGCTCCCCATTCTGCTCGCATCTTTGTGCTTATTACAAGACTTTTTTTTTTTTTCCTGATTTTTTACTTGGAGTAGAGAAGGACTTAAGATTAGAAAGTTTCTCTCCCAGTAGCAGCAATTTGTTTATTGCAGTGCTGTTGCCACACAGTGATATACTTGAGTATTTAAGAGTCATTCTGCATTATTCATTTCTGTATCCAAGAAAAAAAAATATTACCAAGAAGTGCACTCAAACTCCATTCGCTTACTCATATGCACTCATGTTCTAAGTGAATGCTAACACATAGAGCATTCTTCTCCTTTACGCATATACGGGGATTCTAAACAAATACTCTTATTCCGCCTGTGGTTATGCATCAATAGTTGCAGGGTGGTACATAGACATGCAACTCAAATGTAAATCTTTGTGGCTAGAACACCCTTGACATTTCTTTCTGGCTGCTACAATAGTCTACCTGTGATATCACACTTTCTAGGTACTGTAGAGAAAATCAACCAAACGTTATACAAAATAAGCAATCTTCATCTCATTTTCACCACCTACTTTATCATCCTCAAGCCTTACAATTAGTGTCAGTGTATTTCCACTTTAGGAAAAAGCAGCGTTTCTATCAATAGCCCGTTAGATGTGTCAGTCATATTTTGAAACTGGTACTACTGTATTCCAGAGATAATCCCTCCAGACCCCTGACTAGATGGATGTTTTTATAAACAGGGGAATCTGTGCTGCTGGAGGATGTAAGCCTGAGTTTCACTATGTTCTAATCTGAGCACAGGTCATGCTGGGACGTGATTCGAGGATTTTATTCAGATATATTCAGTAAAGTCCAGGTATGTTTTGCAATGTTCTGCCTCTGTGTAAACAGATATGTGATGTTGTCTTCCGATGGCCAACACAGGGAAGCCAACGAAGCTACCGAAAATATCAGCTGCAACTGCAACAACAGTTCTTATTTCCCCAGATGATCTTTGGGGCTTTTATGTATCCAGAGGACCAGAACCACCCTCCAGAAATATTTATGGACTGTCCAGTTTCTATGTTGAGTGCCTCCAGAAGCAAGTTTCATATGAAGCTTTGATTCAATGCATCTCCATTTGCTTGAGGTGTACTATTTGCCTGCTTTATTATAATAATTGTGCCACTGCCAGTCAGACAGAGAAGAAAACACTATGTTATTTCTGAAACACTTCTAGGTGCCACTCTGGTACTGGAAAACAAAAAAAGACCAAAAGAGTTGTCTCTGCGTTGTCATTTGTGCCATCTTATTTTTTGTCAAGACGTACATGCACACATATATACACACACACATGTGTATTTTCTTTTACCACTTCATGAGAGAAATAGAAGTAAAATCTGTGAAATGAGTCATTCACAGAATTTGGTCATAAATTCTTGCCTTAAATCTTAAGAAAATTAAATATATATATGGAAGCACTTAATACAGTTTGTTATCTTGCAGTATACGGAAGTGAGATGTACTCAGTTGTAGGCCAACATCTCTGTAACTTTTGGTCACCAACACCCCCATGAACTCTAGCTCCACCGTGACTTGAGAATACAGAACACTCAACTTTAGCAAAACTTTTTTGATAATGGCAGTCTTATGGCCCACCGTCAGCTAGCCTGTTTTACAGATCAGCTATTCAAAGAATCAAGTTCCCATTGCAAGACTTATAGCCAGACTTTAAAAAACACTGAAAATCCCACATGCTGAGCTCTTTATAAGACCTGTTTATTAATTCACATTTGAAAATTATTACTTGGTGCAGAAATCTTCAGAGCTTCCCATTTACTGTCAGAGAGCTGCCCCATTTTAACAACTTCACATATGTCTTTGGTTGACCACAGCAGTCATAAGCATAAGCTTGTTGGCTGTTTCGTGACACTGATCAGAGCTGTGTACAGCATACAGCAAGTAATAACATTCCAGAGAAGGGTTATTCTAAGCCGAAATAATTGCTCGGCTTGACCTTCTTATATGCTTGTTTTTCAAAACTCTCTGTCCTTGAATAATTACAGTGTACCTAACTTGGCGATCTTTTCTCACCAAAGATTTGCTTTCTGATATGCATCATCCCTGGTAACACCCAATTATTACAGAATCAATTGCAGTTTAACTATGGTTATAAGAGGTAATTAGTCAAAGGACTACAGCAATTAGAGGGCTTCTGCCTTTGCTTTCTAAAAGTCAGATGAAGAACTCTGTTTATGCTTTGCTCTTGTGTCTTTAAAAGCTAAACAAATGTGTTGATTCACATTCACATAAAATTAATGACATTTTCATAGGTTTTATTCAGTGACTATAAATAAACAATCAAACAGAAGAGCATAAGAGTGATTTTAAAAGAGACACAACATTTAGTTACCTCCTATACACTGATGGGAATGGTTTTGAGGGGTTACTCAGTGATGTAAGGTGGATGGTGTTAGCCTGTTACTAGAAGAAAAAGCAAAGCGGAGCAAAGCATTGTCAGCATAATCACCCACTCCAACAGCAGAAGCCAAAAAGCCCTTCTTTTCACTAAAATGCATTAATCATCAGGCAGCGATTTCAGATGATGTAACAATCAACCTAGCTTGAAGTCCACATGTAGTATAACCCAGAGTACAAAACTGCAAGGATGCATCTCAGCCACATCTCAGCCAGGGCTTCAACAGATGTCCCCTTTCAGATCTTCATTTCAGCTTCTAGAAACAAATTCCAATCCAAGACAAAACAGTCTATACTCCAAGCTCACATATAAGCTCAGGTAGATAAGGGAAAGTAAAACTTCCCTTTCTCCCCTCTCTGCAACAACTTCTCCTGTTCCTGCAGCAGGACATCAGCTCTCAACCAGGTCATATGTGAATATCCAGTAACTTGTTCTATGTCACACCACCATTTTGCCATCCTTACAAAAACTAATCTTGAAAATACCCAGCAGTTTGCTTTGCTCCACTAATTTTTGAACCACTAATTTCTTTGTTCCTTAATAGGAGGCCACATGTTGTAACTCAATTAAACACCCAAAGTGAAAATGCCATGACAAGCATTCTGGGTAGTAGTGTAATAATTCCTCTGATGAATAACAAGAGCCAAGAAAATAGCTTGGTTTTGTTAATGTGGGTAACAAAAGTGAGTAAACTAGAACATTTCAAGATGACATCTTGTAGCACACTTTGTGGTTGAATCTGATTTCATCAAATGTAGGGTTATCAGTGTAGTATACTTAATGCAAGGAAACAATCTCTTTTCCTGATCTCATTGGGAGTTATATGTGACTACAGAAATCATGTCAGAAGTGAGCACGTTTAACTGTCAGTTCCCATTTTCTCATGAAGCTTTACTTTGTGAGAAAGGGGAATAACTTGTTTCCACCAAAGTTGAAGCTAACACAAAACTTTTTACTTACTTTTTGATTGTGTACATCCTCCAAGTTTTCCTCACTGAATGTCTGGTTTTGACAGAACACTTCACCAGAAATGGAAAATTACACATGCAGGACAAAGCACTAGATGGATGTGCTTATGAGTTATGCCTCACAAATTGTATTGTGTTTTAAAAAAAACATTCTGTAGGTTGCAGTATTAAAAATATAATTTTAGATGCTAAAAATAAGCCTCAAAGAGATTTTCTTTGAAGCTTAATGATTGATAGTGTTTTCAAATATAATTGATATCTCTAGTTTACTAGAATACTTTGTCTTCAAGATAATTTATTCGACTTGGTACAACTCTCTGGCCAAGAAAACACATCAAAATGTTCTTAATATCCACATGCAAAGCTTCTGCTTTACTGATTTGTCATAAAACATTCAATACAAAGCATCAATAATTAATTAGGGCTGTCTAATCCTTCAAAATGCAGATCACTAACTTGATCAAAGAACACTTTTGTAGATATAAAACTGTAGACTATAAAAGTCTTGTGGAGTATACATCTCATGGATGGCATTTACCTTTACAAAGAGGGAGCATGTGTCATTTTGGATATATTTAAACGCTGCTTTGAGAGCACGGGACTAAAATCCTGCATGGGCTTGATGACCATGAAAATAAACTTTAGGGACTGGGATTTTCAAAATATAATCATGGATATCAAATCACCTGCAACCCTGTTTCTCTCATTCCTAAGGACTCTGCACAACAGGCTTCAGCTTAGGTGATGTTACCTGTTGACCGGGTAGCGCTGTGCTATGCACACACAAGCAGAACTCCTCCCAGAACGATTACACTGTGCTGGACTAGGTGACTACACTGCCCACTACAGACCCATAACAAGGTTAATCAAATAAGGAGTGGAACAGATCCTGGAACAGATATCAAAACAGTTGCTCTTTGGAAGGATCTGGGACAAGATAGTGTGTCACAAGCTGAAAATTAATCAGTAGTACAATATTACAGTTGAAAAAAAAAATCAGTCTTGCTGGACTGTAAATATTTTTCTACTGGAAATATAGATATTTTTCTACTGTAAGGCAAGGGAAAGAACCCATCAGTCATTTCAGCTTTAGTGAAACCTTAGCCAAAGCATTGTGATCCATGTGGGACACTGCAACATACAAGACATGCACAAATTAGAGGGAACCCAGAGGTGAACAGTAAAAATCATTCTATGACTTGAAAATATTACCTATTAGGGAAGACTGAAAGAGCTGCTACTGGTTAGTCCAAAGACAAGACAGCTGAGTGTGGGCTGTACAATATTCCTTAAATAAAAGAAAAAAGAAATGCTATAAAGAGAAAATGAATAGTCTGTGTTGTGAAGTACAGCATGGAAGATGCAAGTGAAACAGTAAGAGGAGTTGAGCACTGAAACAGATTAAGGGGACTGTTGAACACCTATCCTCAAGGTTCACAGGAGAAGTTAGACTAATATCTGTGGACAGATACATCAATGGTAGATGGGAAAAACATGCAGGGAAAAACACTTGAAGGTCCCTTTAATTAAATTGGGAAAACAATGATAGAGAATTGACTCTTGCTTCCATAAGATTACCCTCGGTGACACTTCCATCTAGTAGCACTGAATTGAACTAAATTTTTGCAGCTGAAGACTAAACACACTAAATATGTTTCAGCTACATCTATCAAAGATCATCATAATGACATGATGATGACTAAGACTGAATGACAGAAGATTATGTTGTTTGATTATAACAAAAAAAATCTAGCTAAAAGCTGCCCCTTTCAAGGAGATTGATAAAAAAATCTATTAAAACTAGAATATGAATAGAAAAGTGATGTTTTTACCTTAGTAGAGGATACTGAAGTATAGAACAAGTCAGTTATAGGCTTATCCAAAGCCCATAGCCATCAAAATATGACATCGCATTTATTGTTAGTGCTGACAGATCATTGATAATGTGTTCCTGAAGTTTCAAAGGATCCCTGTCAGTTCAGAAAGATTACAGTTCCTCCAAAGAATTAACACTAAACTGATTTTAGGTAATCACAAAGTCGCGTGGAGAATCAATGTTTCAGAATATTTCTTTGTTATGGGGAATTTTATTGCGCCACAGGAAGATGCTACAGCTTTGGGTCTCCAAACCCAATCAGTCTGTTTGCATGTTTTAGAACTTGTAGAAAAGAAGCTGCATGGCCAGGTGAGGTAGTAAGGAAGATATCTCCCTTCTTTACAGCTCCAAAAAAGAAAGACACAGATCTTAATCATAACACTGATCCCTGAGACCATATAATGGACATCAGAAAGTAAATCTTATTTCATTCCTGAAAAGTGAGCCAAGGCCATTTCCACAGTTATTAACATTCCCAAAGAGCATAGCTAGTTAGAGAGAAGAAATTGGCGTATCCCTTTCTTCTTAGTTTACCATTACTCATTTACTATGGAAGGGAAATGTCCTTATGTGATTGGAAAAAGTGACAGCCTTTACAGCTACAAGAAAGCCTATCCTCCTTCCTAATGACTAGGTAAGAGATATGATCCTAAAGCATCCCAAGGCAACAATTACAGCTGCATTCTAGCTAGCAATGTTCCCCAGGGGTCAGTACTGGGTCTAGTCGTTTGGTATATTCATCAATGACCTGGGTGAAGGGACAGAGTGTACCCTCAGCAAGTTTGCTGATAACATAAAATTGGGAGGAATGGCTGACACACCAGAAGGCTGTGCTGCCATTCAGCGAGACCTCGACAGGCTAGAGAGTTGGGCAGAGAGGAACTTAATGAAGTTCAACGAAGGCAAGTGTAGGGAGAAGGACCTGGGAGTCCTGGTGGACAACAGGATGACCACGAGCGAGCAATGTGCCCTTATGGCCAAGAAGGCCAGTGGTATCCTGAGGTGCATTAGAAAGAGCATGGCCAGCAGGTCAAGGGAGGTTATCCTCCCCCTCTACTCTGCTCTGGTGAGACCTCTTCTGGAGTACTGTGTCCGGTTCTGAGCTCCTCAGTTCAAGTAAGACGCAGAAATGCTGGAGAGAGTCCAGCAGAGGGATACGAAGATGATCAAGTGACTGCAACATCTCTTATGAGGAAAGGCTGAGGAACCTGGGTCTGTTTAGTCTGGAGAAGAGAAGACTGAGAGGGGATCTCATCAATGCTTATAAATATCTAAAGGGTGGGTGTCAAGAGGATGGGGCCAGACTCTTTTCAGTGGTGCCTGGTGACAGGACAAGGGGCAATGGGCACAAACTGGAACACAGAAAATTGCATCTGAACATGAGGAAAAGCTTTACTTTGAGGGTGGCAGAGTACTGGAACAAGCTGCTCACAGAGGTTGTGGAGTCTCCCACACTGGAGATAGTCAAAACCCACCTGGACACGATCCTGTGTGACCTGCTATAGGTGAGCTTGTTTTAGCAGGGGAATCAGACTAGATAATCTCTAGATGTCCCTTCCAACCCTAACCAATCCAAACCAGTTCTGTGATTCTACATTAGCATGGTAAAATGAAGAAAAATATGCAGACCCCAAGTTTCACTCATCTAAGCAGGAAAATCTGAAAGCTTCCTTAGACTTGGAGGCACTAACCATCTCCAGAGCAGCAAGCTAACATTTCTTCTGAAGCAATTTTAAACAAGCATGAGGAACTGGTTTCAACAGACTCCATGCCATAAACAGTTACTCATCACAAAAAGAAAACAAAGTATGAATTTTTTCTTTCCTGCCTGATGACTCAGTAACATCTAATCAGTGAAAGATAATCATCAGCAAAGAAGCTGTCGAGACCTGCACAGCCATTGCATCCGACACAGCTGTAAGCCTGTGGCATCTTCCCGAAATCTAGATGTGTAGAGATGCAGCAGACTGGCACAATTCTGTAGTGACATGAGTGCCTCTAGCCAAATGCCCAAAATACAACAAAAGGCAAGTCCATCATTGCTCTGAATCTCTGCAGAGCAGCTGGGCAGGAAAACAGCTGGGTGACACAGTCCCACTCCTGATGAATAAGCACAGAGATGACACAGCTCTCCTCAAGGACACTACTTCTCAAAAGTCTCCTTCCAAGCTAGAGTGAAACACCATTGTCCTGGGTGGTAAAAGCTGCAAAATGTAGCTTTCTTACAGAAATAAAAAAAATAAAAAATGCTTACAGATTCAAAACCTTGTGTGCACATTAGATTTTAAGCCATTCTTCTTTCAGTCAATATCCATTTTTCTGACAGTCACTAATTCCGAAAGAAACCTATTCAAATTCAATATTTGCCTTTTTTCCCCCCAACTCTTCCCCCCATATTATTTCTTCCAGAGAATCCACAATGTTGTATCTGTCATTACATTCATTTCCATGGCAACAAATGGGATGCCATAAAGAGTGTTTTAATCCAAGGACAGAGTGGTAGAAAAAAGTTAGATTCTGAAAGAGAGAATTCTTACTCAAAGACAAATATCAAATATAATTGCAAAGGGAATATAGAAAATTACTTGTTAAGTTAATTTTCTCTTATATACATAGACGCTCGCTTCTTTTCACAAAGGACATTCTCACCTTGAAATGCTGAACGCTCAGAATAATGTTTATGGGCAGAAGTGATTTAATATGCTAATATTTATCTCATTTTCCTTGATTACATGACATGCATCTTTTTTCTTATCAGCTGATAAGCTAGTTTATATTAAAATATGAGGAGAAGATGCTATGCTTGATTATTCTCAGTGGCATCTGCATATTTCAGTAGACTATAGGGTACCACAATTTATGAGAGCAGAAAACAGCCACATTTCTAATGACTTCCAGGATGATGGATTCCACAACCCCTTATAAACCAGGTCAAATTCAAAAGCCAGTTAAATTCTTGCTCAGCATTATCTGCTTACAGCTTGGTTCTTCCTTCAAGTTCCTGAAGTCGCAGAGAGATGCTGTCAAAAGGATTATGTGGGACACAGTCAAAAGAAATGCGACTCTTTATCCCCATCTCCTTTGTGCAATACAGCACCTTAACCAGCCTTCACTTTATCCAGACCCTTCTGTGGATGTGGAAATAAATAAATTGGAAAATAACAGGATTTTCCATCACTGAAAACGCCCAAAACTTTTGCAAAAATGCTGTTAATAGCCAAGAAAAATTTTTTTGTTAATCTTACTTTTTTTATGTGGACATTTTATCTTATGTTCTTTTAAATGTTTTGATTTAACCATATAATTTGTTAGTCAATTTCTAAATTAAGAAAATGCTGGAACAAAGGAAAAAGTTAAAAAGTTGATGTGCAGAAAGTGTCACGGACTCTTTAGTGACATGGATAAGATAAGAGCAGCAGACATAATGTGATGCAAGTGTTACTCTGTGGACGAATGATAGTATCTAAACTAAGAGGTTGTTCACCCCCAAAACAAATAATGCTAAAGAGAAAAGCAACAATCAACTGGCATAATTTCTTCCCATAAAATAATGTTTATATCTTCTATTGTACTGTAGAGTGTTTGGATTTAGCAGTCAATGCACAGAACTACAATGTAACTCTTAGCAAAAACACAGACGTATTTTTTCTAACAATTCAAAATTAACCATGTCGTTTGCTCAGGAGGCATGCTCTAATCATAACTTAAAGACTCCTGTCAAGCTATTAACTAGCAGGAAAAAAAAAAAAAAGTCTAACTCACACTCAAAAACAACATTAAGAAAGCATTAATGTTGTGGCACAAACTGAGAAAAGTGATAAAAGGAATACATAAAAGCACATACTATACAATATCTTTTTCTAGGGTTTAGGCACAACAGGATACCTACTTAAATTCTTTCTTAATGTGCCCTGCTAGAGAACAAGAGGGCATATGGCAGAGTTCTGTCCCACTCTGTGCCTCCTTTGATGGTGCTTTGTGCCTCAGCCCTCATGTCCATCTAACTACAGGCTTTGTGTTTCCAAATTCACTTTTCTATAAACATTATAGAGCAAAGAAAAAGTAAAGAAGAATTGAGTGAGTATTCAAGGTAAGATTTGAACCTATCTTTGAAGTTTTGAGAGAATGAAAGGACTGGTGGAGGCTTCCTAAGGAAACTCATTGGAAACTTTATTTAACTGAAAAATAACTGGCATTTCATAAAACTGTGTAAAACAGCCTTCTTAAGAAATCCTCCAGTAAGATAAAACTTGTCTAGTCACACAATGTCTCACCACTTACTGAGCAATAAAAGCAGAAATGACAGCCATATAAAATTATATCACATGGAGTAGCTTGAACTCTGTTTAGAAATTCATTTTTATGCTTTTCCCAACGTGTTTCATCTCCCAAATAATATATTCATTTAAAATATTCTTTTTTGTCATCTACTGTAGCTACTGCCAGTGGAATGATTTACAAATAACTTAAGACACCTGCATATTTGTATTATTATGATATACATGAGCATTTTGAAACTGTCATAATGGAGGAGCAAAAATAATAATACTTAAGACTATGATATCAATTGCCAATAATAGCAATCTCATTTTTCAGAGAAATGTGTCTTTTTCCTCATTTAAATAACACTTCTACAGGACATTTTACATGTTATTTTTTTTTTGCTTTAGCCAGGTGTTTTCTCTTGTGCACAATACTGAATGGATAAATCATTATTTTCAGGATTTGAACCCAAATCAGTATCCATCAGAAAAAAAAACATCCAGAAGACCGTGTGGTCCTTTTCATAATAATAATAAAAAAGACCATTTCAGTCAAATAAACTGAAAAGTGAACAGCAGGAAAAAAATGCTTTTTGAGTTAATTTGAATGTCCCATTGTGATCATGACTTTTTCACTTTTTATCTGACCATAGGAAAAAGAATCCCCAAAACTGGTTATTTCAAATAGAAACTCCAAATGGCCTTTTCTGCCCTTTCCAGCAGTCTATGTTTTGTAGTGTAACCCTATAAGCCACAAATCTGATCATCCAGAAGAAGGGGGAACATGCACTGGCAGTCTCCCATGTGTCACCTTCTAGAGAGAAGGCAATCTGTGACGGTATCGTGCTAACCTTTTGAGAAAACATAGTCAACATTTTGTCCATCCAGATGCACAAAATAATTATAAAATTTTGATAGTTACTAAAAATTGCTTTTTGTGGACTCCAGTGGGTAGTCCACTGCACGACCCTTAACTTCTCCACAAAGGCCGTGCAGGGAAGCATTTATACTTCTGTAGAAGCAGATTTCTGTAGAAGTGCCATGTAGAAATGCTTTTTGTAACTTCTAAAATGCGTAAACCAAATCACACAGCGTATCACAAGGAAGCTTACAGGTAGATATTTAAATGGTTTTATTTTAACAAATGGAATATGTATATATTCTCCATGTTCTTTCACTTAGATCTCTGTGATGCTTTTATGCCTTCTGTAGTTGCTTTTTTAATCATTCACAGCCTTTGAGGAAAATAAAGATAGTCCTCTACAATATGGTATGTGAAAAGTTAAGTCAGCTCTATTGCGCTTCTTGCACCCTAGATGTTGCATCATTTGTTTGCATGTAGTTAATAACAAGACATTTAAAGAACACTACACTATCAATTTTCATTCTTCTGCCACTCACATGAACACGAAACCCACCTATCAAAAACTAAGGCTTGGTTCACCTCTGCCTCATGTGCGAATGTCTCTGATATAACTGGGCTGAAATGAATCATTTTCTACTGGCATCACACCAGCATAGGAAACAAGCTTTTGCTCCCTAACTAGAAAGAGATGAAGCAACCTAATGCACATGTTAAAGTTTCTATTTACAGGCTAAGAGTGAATGTCTAAGCTCCTGACACACACCACTCCAAGTGATCTTAGGGGTAAACCGTATCTCGTTACCCAGCCTGCAGCATGCAATACTTGACCGGCCACTTCCTTGCACAACAGATTGTAAAGAGTCGGATGTACCTAGACCATAATACAGGGGCTGGTTACTTCGGCCTTATAATGGATTTTTGATCTTTTTTTCAAATAATTCACTTAGTCACTATCTGTGGAGAAAAACTCCTCCAATATGAGCTTTGCTTAAAACTAATAGAGCTCAGGGCTTGCTACACGACTACACAGAAGAGATGGGGACCATTGTCCCCAGTTTGATCTCAAAAAAGGGGAGGATATCATGGCTCTGTAACCTTTTCATGCCTACTAGTCACTCCTCTGTTTTTTGAAAGCGAGATATGGCAGTTTGGGCTGGAAAAGATGTACTGGAATGATGCCTTTCTCCATCAGGAAGAAGAAGATACAGCACAAACACAGGCATAGGCTTCAAAGGGAACTAGATCGGGCAGACAGACAGAAAACAGTAATGTTTTATGCCTAAGCTCAACAGCACATGTAGTTATAATATCGACTAGGACACCCAGTTTATTCTCTGATCTTCCTTCCAAGTCATTTAGAGTAGTCACACAATTGTACTAGCAACAGGCAAAACGTATATTTAGTTTGAAATTTACAGATGCGACTCTTGCTAAAACACATGTGGACCTCAGAATCTGTTTCTTCTTTTGAAGAAAGGTTAATTGTATCAATATCCAAAATTACAAGAAAGTCATTTGAAATTAACAAACTTATGTCTTTATATATAACGCACGTATATGTTGAATAGTCTATGAATAACATCTCCGAGACTACATTTGACTGAACATTTAATCTAGAGAGCCTACGTTTCCTCTTGTCGAAATAAGCTCAGGTTTTGTTATTGAAGAGGTGGGAAACAAGATTAATGGTCCCATGGCTCGTGAGTTATTTTTAGCCTATTTCTCTTGCTGTATTTGTATTGTCTGCTCGTGTAGTGTAAAACAAAATGATACTTCATATGTAATACATTTGGTTACCATATTTATCTGGCTATTAAATTAATCTCAGTATGAAGCATAATGTACATCAATAATCATTTACTGCTAAAAAGCCTCAAGTTGCAGCTTTTTGCTGAGATATTCAAAATGATGTAGAGGACTCATTGGCATTCTCATTAAATTTAACACAAAATATGTATCTAAATCATGCATCTGAATCCCAAGATTGTTTTGCAATCTCAACCTATTTTTGCTAATGACATGACTTCACTCCGTTATGTAAAGATGCAACATGATTTGGCTATCTAACAATAACGTCTCTTTTTTTTTCTTAAACTCTTTCTTAAATTAAGATCAAAGAAAATACAACAATACTACATTATCTGCATATGACATGGAACAACACAGAGTGAGGATGCTTTGTCAATGATTTGACACATTGTAGAATGGAGAAAAAACCTTGATGATTTCTATTTAAAGGGAAGCATTTAGGGACACCAGCAGGGTCACTGATCAGAATATCAGAGATGATTTAATTTTCAAAGTCATCGTTGAATAATTAATTTAAAATAAATATGCAAAATAGTGAGACTGTATTTGACAGTTCTGCATTCCTTTTAATACATAATTGCGTAGATTAACAAGAAAATCTAACTGAATTAGCGACATCATAATTTGAAACATGTATGTCTAAGTTTCAGTGGATGTCACTGTAAACAATAACATAATTGAGTGGGTCAGATTCAAACATAGTCAATGTACTCCACTACACACGCCTTTAGGCAAAATAGAATACAAAATCACTGGGGAAAAAAACTGATATCCATGTAATTTTGAAGCATCAGTATAAATTATAGATACGATTATCATTTCACGTCTCTTTCAGCAAAAAATGGTTGAGCTTTTTTGCTTTAATTACTTTTAAAAATTATTTGTGGGCACAAATTGGCAAGATTTTACACTAAAAAGAGAGCATTTCATGTCTAAGTAACTAGAGGGAGGAATTAATACTTGAAACATCTCGAATTAGCACTACATTTATTACAATGAGGCATTAGGGGTAATCAAGAACTGGTTAGACATGAAACAAGAGATGCTTTCCATTTAGAGCACCACAAGCATGCCATAACAGAGAAGTTTGAACACTGATCCAACTTGCTTTTTAATCATTACATTATGGACCACTCAGGTTCTTTTATTCAAGACTTTCTCAGCTTAAATGACTTAACTGGTGAACAACCTCTCTATACAGTCTCTGCTCTGCTATTGCTACCTTTGCTCTGCAAAGCAGCCGGGACAGCTGCTGTAATATAGTGATGTCAAGGTAATCAAGGCATTACCATGGTAGGTGATAATAATTGAATTGGAGAGATGTCAAAAGAGTAAACAAAGCATGTGATCTGACCGCCTTTTTAGAGAACAGCGGGGAGGGAAATGATCTTTGTGTGTCAAAATACTTTGTGCCTTTTAAAGACAATCCTGGGTAGACGAAAGCTAAAGGATGTTCCCACATTTAAGCAACTGATTAAATACATGAGGCAAGATAAAGATGAGGGAGAGACAGAATCAAAGCAAGTCTTTAAAGTGCTTTTCCATCTCTGTAATTAACCGGAGTGCCAAGTGTTCGGCAGGAAAGGGTGCGTCTGATCTGTGATCACCTCTACATCTCTCAGCAACACACATAAGTGAAGATTTCAGCTTCAGAAGCTGTGCTGTAAGGCAACCCAAATGTCATGCATCATATCAGAAAGGGGAGATGGAAGTCAAAGGGTAAACTCAGCCTGCTGCACACGTGTGCTTCAGCTGAGCCATTATCCAAAAGTCAGGTGCCAACTGGTTTAGTCAGAACAGGTGAGGCCTTAAAAGAGGATCCAGAAGAGAGGAAAAAAAGTCAGGAGCACTGCTACCAAATAATAGGTCACCTCTCTCCTTTTTTGCATGGTATCCTACAGGGCTTGATTCAAAGCCCACCAAAGCCAAAGAAACATTCCACTGACTTCTGAAGCCAAACTCAGAGGCTGATCAAATGCCTTTTATTTCTAAACCCTCAACTTCTGAACAGGCTTACACCTGTTGCTTTGGGTGGGTTGTTCTGCACCACTGCTTTTTAAAGACCTGCAAAAGGTAGGACAGAAAGGCAGTACCTCTCCTGCTAAAATCATACAGCAAATTGACTAATACCTATTACATTCGTGGTCCAAAGGCTGAATGATCAGACCCGAGTATTTAATTGTAGGCATTTAAATATAAATCTAGACATGTAAAGAGGGGTCCAGACTGGCACCAGTCTAAGCTATCATTATTCAGGTAACTGAGGCCAGATATTGCTGTTTGATGCCTGAGTCGCTGAGCAACAAGTGCCTGAAGTGGTGTGTCAGTGCTTAGCAGCTGCAAACAGGACTCCTGGCCAACTGAAAACGTTAGCTGACAGCTAGTTGCTGCACTAATTTTCATTGTTAGGCTGGGAAAAGTTAAATCTTTATTTGCTCTACTTCTCACAAAGGGAAGAATAAATGAGGGTTTTTTTTAGGGTTTCTTAGGTCCCAAGTGGAACCCACTATACCTTTGGCTGGGAACACTCCTCCAAAAATTGTTTCTCAGACTTAAATGATATAGTGCAGGATTTGCTTCAATGTAAATGCAAATGACAGTGGAGTTTGGTTCCTGAGCATTTTACACTATGATGGAACCATCACCAGGAAATGAAAATGAAACCCCCAAAAGTACCACCCTGGTTGTGGTACTTGCCAAGAGTCCAGGTATGCGCTTGCTTCTCTCTTCAAACACCACTTGTTCCTGAAAAAGCTTGAGTGATCCTAGCTAACGCATCACAGATCCAAACTCTCTGATAAAAAAGGTTATTAGAGTGGTATTGATGTATTAATATTAGAAATATTGAAGTTATTAGGGTTGTTGACAGAGTTCAAGGGCTGGCTGAGGAAAGACAGACTGTAGTATTTTGATATTGGCTTTGCCTCTGGCTCATAAGTAAATTTTCCCCAAGTTAGTTTTTAGGCTATGTTGTCCAAAGGTAAAGAGAAAGACTCCGCGGCTCTTACCACAATCCAATAGACCATTTATGAGCAGCTATAAAAGCTTTTCTTTGGACAACTTAGCAGCTTTTTACTCCATCCTGACACTGCTGCATCAGAACTTTGTGGAGTATTTACACTTCCACAGAATCTGAAGATTTTGTTTGCATCCTTATCTCTCGGTCCATACTGGTATCTTGTTTGAGACAGAGATTCTAGTCACTGTAAAGAAGGTTGCCCTACTCATAGTAACTTACTGATACTGACTATACCATGCGTGTGTGTGACCAAATGAAAGAGGAGCCTGGGAGACAGAGATGAAGCAATGGCTTAAGAATACAGTTTGGGAAATAGTTGTTATGAAATACTCATCAAAAGCAGGTCCAAAAAAATAAAAAAGGCAAAACCAGCTTCTTTTTTTACTTTGTAATGTTTCTACTATCAAGTTACTTCACGCTCTTGTTTTAAAGGATGCCTTGGGTCATTATATTCACATGTAGTCACAAACCCCCAGGAGAAATCCAGTAAGACATCCCAAAAGGGAGCCATTGAAATGTTAAACTTGTCTAAGATTAAGTAAAGAGTTATAAGCGCATTATATTTTGTATTTGAAGGATTGCACCCAAAGTACTCTAAGAAAGAATTATAAGCGAAGCTGTGATCAGAACTGTGGCATCCCTCATTTTCATTTTTCTAGGAAACAAGGGAAATATAAAAGACGACAACTCTAGCACTTTGGGGTATGATTATAAAGCTCACTGGGTTTGGTGGTCTTTTGGTTAAGGTCCAGGCAAAACTTGTGAGCAATCAAACTTTATAAAGGACATAAAGAGACACAGTTAAAGACCACAAGATTCATTGTAGTCCCAGTGAGTCACTAGCAGTAACATTTTCACAAATTTCAGTTGAGGCTGAAAGGAGATTGTGGCTATGTTTAAGTCAATGGACCTAGAAACACTTCCAAGATATTAATGCCCTTGAACATCCTAACTCCATTACAGAGAGATATTTTTGCATGCAACAGCCATCATGCTCTGATTTCCACTGAAAAGAAACCCAGCCCAAAGATCACTGTCTTCCAGCCAACTCCTTGATCTGCAAGATCGCGCTAGGGGAAGTACATAACCAAGTGAGTCAGAGGCAATGTATCTGTCAACCCTTTTGCAAGTAGAACTGAGCATAATCATTTAAACAGATCAATATTGAGCTATTCTGTATTACTGCAATTTCCTCATTGCACTTGATTTGGTTTTATTTAAAGTGACTTCATGAGAAAATATTTTACAAAATTGCATGGAAAGTTTCTGCAGGAATGGAAAACCTGAGACAGTTCATGCACGTGAAGGTAATGTTTTGAAAAACTCATTTTCACAGAAAGTTTTTATTTCTCAGGGGAATCAGGACTTCCTACCCCTATACTCAATTTATTAACATTGAATAAGTATAGGTACTGGAGAGACAGATAAGACACACTGAATTTACAAAGGCAAATGTGTGTTCCCTGAAAAGCGCTCATCCATATTTCAACACAAGAAACCTTGCGCTGCCAGCAAAATGAGGAGCTAGCTGGGCAGCTCCGCTGTGTGACACAGACCTGCCTGGAGCTCTGCCAGCAGAAAAACATTGGAGATGTTCCCAGTTGTGTGACTGGACTGAATTCCCATAAGATGGGAACTTAAGTTATGAAATAGGCACATTTGCATGTACACTGCTTCTGGGACCGATATAAAAATGGGAGAAAAGAGGATTGAGCTGATGTGGAAGTTAGAAGGTGAACAGTCACATTACGTGTAAGTAAATGTCTTATATCCTTTCACTATCCTTTATTATAGTTTCATGATTACTAAAAACTTCTCCACAAGAGTTCATTAAAAAAAGATCTCAGTCTAATGAGGTTAAAAATTTCAGAGCTGCACCAATAGGCTTATGGGATTCTTCAATGAAGGTATTTCTTTCCACAACATATTCTTTCACCTTAACTGTGTGAAGTCCAGAGCACTGTCAGCAACAAGGTAAACGTTTCAGCAAGTAGGAAGGAAGGAAAAGAAATGGATTTTGAATTAACATTAAAACATAAAAACGAGCATTTTTTTTTTAGATTTATGAAAAGCTGTGTACCTTCTGTGTACCTGTAGCTTCTCCTACATAGTCACACAGCATTCCTCAAAATGTTCCAAAAGTTTCTTTACTGTGTTTGAGAAAGTAAAGATACTTCCTCAAAATGGGATTGAACAGCGTGTATCCATTCATAACAGCATCTCTCTGCTCCCCGTACCTCGTCTGCCAAGCACATTCTCAGAAAGTGAGTCTGAATGAACTGGTTAAGCACATATTGAATGACAAGCTTAGAAGAACACTTAAAAAAAGCGTGCATCCCGGCCAGCAGGGAATGTAAATGTTTCCAAGTGCTGGAGCCAGCAAAGCTGCTGAAATATGAGATAACATTTAGTAGAGGATCCCTACATCAGGACCTCATTCTGAATGTGACTGTCATTACTGCTTGCTTTTCATGAAAGAGATGGGCACAAGGTCAGTGGAGTGACAGTGTCACAAAAAGAAAGTAGGTCTTGGCTCGATTGCTAGACTAGATGTTAAAAGCAGAGGAAAATCTAAAATTATCCAAAGAGGCTACAGGTGGTGGCAGGGAGTATGGAATATGAAGCAGAAGGACCGTTTTTAAATTCAGTCTTGTGCATGAAGAATGAAAAAATAAAAGCCCCGAAGTAGCACCTTCTGCATGAAATTCTCTGTCAGAAGCAAGCAGACAGACTTGAAATTCTTGACTATGGTGTAAATATGTGCAGGATCTGCACTCCAAATTGTAACATCACCTGCTTGAACAGATTGCTACAGATACAGGCAAATCATATCACTGAGGTATTGGGTCCAACACTCTGCCAGGAGGACAATTAAGGGTAATTTGGGAGAAAAAAATCTAAGGTTTATCTGAGAGACTGTTACCTACCTGCTAGGTAAGAGTCCTGTATATATGTTTTTCTTCTGCTTCTGCCCTTTATGCAAAATTTATTCATTTTAGTCCTATGTTTTCCCAGCCTTACTCCATGCTCCTTTCTTTGCATCCTATAACATTTTCAGGAAGGCTACTATCTCTTTTTTATATGTTAGCAAAGCAGTTTGCACAAAAAAAAAGCCTTGTTTGTTATCTGGCTCTGCAGTTCTAGGATAATACAAAACAAAAAAATAACAAAAAAAAATAATAATAGTAATGAAAATAACAATAGAATATTGCCAATAGAAAAGAAGATATGGAAGAAAATCAAAGCATCCATCCTTGACTACACAAATACAAAATTAATGTGCAAATACATTCATAAATTAAAGCATTGAGTTCTGATTGCTATTATTTCTGGAGTTGTATTATTCATTGTTTGCTGTCTTGTACTGAATTATATTGCACTCTTGTGTGAATTCCCTGACAGCTATGTAAAAATGTTCATTTAGCTTGCAAGTTTCATGAGTTTTAGCACAAGTAATCATTTGTAACAGAACTGCTGTATTTGTTACATAACATAGATTGTTTCTTCTTTTAAAAATTTTGATAATTTGAATAGAAATACAATAAAATTTAATATAGTTACAACATGTTTACTAAATAGTGAATAGAAGAAAATAATAGTTTTTCAAGCCATCCTTGACTGAAAAAAATTGACAAACATTTAGGAATAACAATTAGATTTAAAAGAAATCAGCAATTCAGTGTGACTGGTTTCCAGAGCCTAAAAGGGCTAAATTCACCAGTGTAAATTTTCAGACCGACAGTTTTATTGGGTCTGCCAGATCTCTGACAGCTTCGCCAGCTGAAGCTCTGCTTTGCAAATAAGATCCAAACCCACCCTTTCTACTCTTAAGCTAACCATCACTTTTATAGACTTAAATTGCAGCCTGCGTTACATATGGAAGGCTCCTACTTCACACGGATAGAAATGGAAATTGTAAAGCCATCAAGCACTGTGCCCTTTACCAACGTGACGCTATTTCAGAAACACCTGTGCTAAACACCTGACCTACTGTGAAAATGCACAGTATTCAGCAGCCTTTAAAATTTTTCATTTGTTACCCATGGCGAAGAAGGGAGGAGGTGAAGTGGCTGCATACTAGACTGTAGGATAAAAAAAAAGCTACACTGAGACAATGGATTTTAACTCCCAGAAAGACCTTTTGATAATCTGCTAGAAAGGCACCCTGGGGCTTCTTCACCTGTTGATCAATGTACCTTGTTTCCACACCGATATTTAATCACTTCCTAATGGGACTGGAAGGAAGTTCTAAATATAACCCTGGTGAAGCATGCTGTGAGGAACTGGGATGCACAGTTTCCATTACTTTCACACAGAAAACTAAGACGAATGTTAAGGTTTGCTTGTTTAACAAAATCTGAGCCACCCCACCCCATACGGGGAAAGAGAGCGTAGGAGTGGAAAGCCAAAAGGTGGGTCATTAACATGAAGGACACTACGATGCTATTGAGCACATGAAGTTAAACCAGTAAACTATGAAGTGTTACTAACAGAAATAACTTGTCTCTAAACTACACTGGATTACGCTATCAATTTGGAGGAAATGGTTGCTTTAGAAAGAGAAGAAGAGACCAAAGAATCTCAGTTAACTGCTGGCACAGTAGGCTATAAAGTGACCTGCCGAGTCTCAGCAAGAGCATACTGGAATAAATGAACAGTGAATCATTTTCATGAATGAAAAGTAAAAAGCCCTCCCAGTGAAGAGAAAAGCAGAAAAATTGAGAAAAAACTGAAAAGGATCATCAGATAACTCTCTTATCTGTAAGATTTAGGACAGAAAAGAAAACATGTTGTAGAAAAATAAGACCAAACATACATTTCAGATTCTCAAGAAATGCTTGAGTTCTGCATGGAAATGTATTTACATAAATATTCAAGCTGTAAACACCCACGAGTACTCATGCGAATATGCTTGTTTGGAATCTCCATGCTAGGAAAAAGTTGTGCAACTTGTGCTCCTGTCCGGGTGAAGTTACAGCTCCCTAATCAGAAATTATTCCAACTGGCTAATGCAATCAGTCCTGGAGCTCACAAAGAGACAAGATTCAGGAAAGCCTATTAGAAAGCCGTGCTAAAGTCAGAAACAGAAGTAAAACACACTAAGTTTTGACAAAAAAAAGGTGGGTACCCACCACTAGCTATATTAGAGAGAATGTTTTTTTGACACTTCCAGCAGGAATATTCGTGCAAGTGTTTATCGACATAAGTATTCCCAGCGCTTTCTCTTTCTACCAATTAGTAAGCAGCCATGTATGATCTCTGACTGCAAAAGAGCTTAATGCTCAATCCTTGACCCGCACAAGTCACTCAAGCTGCTTATCCTGCCGAAATGCTCATTGCCCTGCGCTGAGCAAAAGATTTCATGTGGATCACTGAAGAGGAAGAAACAAGA
Source organism: Pluvialis apricaria (assembly GCA_017639485.1). Taxonomy (NCBI): domain Eukaryota; kingdom Metazoa; phylum Chordata; class Aves; order Charadriiformes; family Charadriidae; genus Pluvialis; species Pluvialis apricaria. The sequence continues at coordinate 72,265,436 of CM030011.1, read as the reverse complement.
TCAAAAGGATAAGGCCAATTAAGAGATGCTGTGGCTCATGTAGTAGAGAATAAGAAAATATTCTCTTCGTAAGTTTTAAGACAAGATGCAACCGAGGAACCTAGAAGGAACAACACTACAGAATATGACCAAAAGCTGTCTGGTTTAAGAATTGTTTGTTATAAGACTGAAAAGAAAAGAGCAAATTTTACTGGTGGTGGGGAAGACGGGGAAGAAGAATTTAATTGGGCCATTAATGGAGAAGGAGTTAAAAAATGATAGGGGACCCAATTATAATCTGTCGTAAACCACTGTTTTATTGCATTTTCCCAGTTGCCATCCGTAGACATTCTGTCCTCGAGCTGGAAAAAGCATGTTGGGTGGAAAACAGGGGAATGGCTGACAATGACAGAGAAGAAAAGGATCCTGGCAGAAATAATTATTGAAGAATACAGTTTTATTTAATACTGTAAACTGAATTTAAGCAGAAAACACAGATTTCCAGGATGACAAAAGTACAACCCCAAAATGTAATAAAAAAATTGAAACACCAAGAAATGCCTTCATAGTGTGCAGCTTTTTCTTCAGAAATTTTTAAAGATAATTTGTCACTTTTTATAAATGTCTAGAAAACTTAGTTTTGTCTGCAAGATCTTCAAATTTGCTGCCAAAACTGCCACAGAAACAGCACTAGCAGTTTGATCCAAAGGTCACCAAAGTCAGCAGGAGGAGCACCACTTTTTTCACAGGGCTTTGGATGAAACAAAAATATGCCCTGTACATATTGTAGTATAGCATAAACAAAATTCAACAGAGAATGATAAGAGAAAAGAGAAGGGAAAATAAGGAATGATTAGCCCTAAAATTAAAGTCACTAAAGTACTTCCTCTCTACCATTACAACTGCTATTTTCAGAAGAGGAAGAAAGGCAAACTCCCTTTCAGAACAGCCTATTTAAGTACAGCAAAGATTATACTCTCTCACAACAGTCCTGTGTCTCTCCTTTATTAAATAGTCCTGCTTTGAGCTACCTACTTCTGTTTTTCTCTAGGGATGGCCTAGAACATATAATTGGATCCACTTCATATGGAGAAAAGAGCCTGTTAACCAGCAGTTGCAAGGGCAGATGCTTGCTCACTTGCAAAAATAAAGACAGAAAGTTTCCGTCAGTCATTTAAAACTATAAACGTAACAGGCTGGGTTAGCTTTGAGCTGCTTTGCTGTGCATGTGGTCATACGCTTCTTCCCTTTCTAAAACCAGTACTCAGGCTTTCAAAAAATAATTCATCGCCCTTAGATAATGGTGTAACAGTGAGAATCACAGAAGCCATCCCTGCCAGTTGGCAGTGCTTCCTTAGCAATATGTCACTGAAGTAATTGTATCTTGGTACAGATTAGCACAATGCATCATCCAAATGAGAGCCTTTGACGATGTATTGATGAAGATGGGACTGTCCAAAAAGAAGGGATGGATTCAAAATGCAGCCAGCTTTTTTTTTTTTTTTTTTTGCCTATGCAAAGGGGAAAAGGACTTCCAAAGAGGGAAGATATTAAACAGGACATATTGCATACTGCTTTCGACAGTGATACAGGTGATTGGAGTGAACTAGGGCAAAATTGTGATTCTGCTCAAAGACTGCTGCCCTCTGCAAAAGTAAAACTGTTTCTTTCCTTGCATCACGCACGAATACATGCAATCCTCATGTAACTGAGTACTCTCCCTTGGACAAGTTGCACTAGGCTAATAATGATTTTCCGGGCAAAATCTCTGGTAAAGGATACTTACCTGCCTAAGACTTCCAGATGACCACCACAGTTCTGCTAATTAACAGCTTTTTTCTTTTTTTTCTTCATCCTTTTCGTGCCCCCCCCCCCCCCCCCCCCCCCCCCAGCTCCTCTGCCTTCATTAACCCACAGGGCTTCTGTATGCCCTAGATAAGTAAAATTTGGGATTAAACATGGTTATAGGATAGGTAGTACATTGCTTAAAATAGGTAATACCCTACCAAAAGCACCTCTTTCCTCAGTATTACGGATCCCACAGCACTGCAGAGTCCAGGACCAACACCCGACAGCTTAGACGTGCCTTATCTGTGGAGCAGGGTCGTGACTTACGCATTTGGTAACCAGCTAATTATCACAGGCTGAAAGGTAGCTGCATGCATACCTACAAATCCCTGAAGCTCAGAACCTGGTAGATTAAAAGAACAGCTAACATGCCCCAGCTCTTAAACAAGTGATTTGCTTCCTGTATTTGGGGAAAAAAAACTGAAAGCATGCAAACAATCTTAAAACATAAAGGGATGGGTTCATTTTTAGAAAGTATTTTTTCCCTAATTCTGTATGTTGAGGCCCCCATTTCATCACACTTCATAATGGGTTCAGATTTCATAGCCGGAGCTTCTCCCCTTGCACAGCAGAATGACACCAGCTGCTTTGCCTTTTGGCGTTTAGGCATATAGGGAAAACAAACGGGATTTGGGCAACAGAGAGTGATATTTTCTTGAAACAGTTTGTTCCCCTGGTGTCACGCAAAGCTGATGCAAGACTGCAGGCAACATAAGCAGCCATGAAGGGATAGCACAAAATCAAAGCAAATGCAGCTTTAGTGTCTAACCTGCAAAATTCAACTAACGTAGCAAAATGGGTGTGTTAGCCTCACGATTTCATACAGCATTCAAACGATTTTTAAGTCATTTGGAAAGGTAGGTGTTTTAACAAAGTACTGTAGATCAAGAAGACTTTTTTTTTCTGAGTGGATTTAGGTGGAAGGATTAATTTTCGCAGGAAAAAGCAGAGCACCCAGTGAAACGATAAAATTTTAATCTTCCATCTCATTCTTCCATGCATCTTCCTTAAGACACAGCAGATTTCAGAAATGCAGGAGTTAAACAGAAATTTTAGGGCTGATTTCATCCTTTTCACAGAATCACAGGATGGTCAGGGTCAGAAGAGACCTCTGGAGATCATCTAAGTCCAACCCCCCTGCCACAGCAGGGACACCTACAGCAGTTGCACAGGATGGCATCCAGTTGGGTTTTGAATGTCTCCAGAGTGGGAGACTCCACCACCTCTCTGGGCAGCCTGTGCCAGTGCTCTGCCACCCTCAAAGTAAAGAAGTTGCTCCTCATGTTGAGATGGAACTTCCTATGTTCAAGTTTGTGTCCATTACCTCTTGTTCGATTACTGGGCACCACCGAAAAAAGACTGGTCCCATCTTCCTGGCACTCTCTAAGTACTTATAAGCATTGATAAGATCTCCCCACAGTTGTCTTTTCTCCAGACTAAAAAGACCCAAGTCCCTCAGCCTTTCCTCATAAGAAAGATATTCCGGCCCCCTAATCATCTTTGTAGCCCTTTGCTTTTATTTCATGTAATTACATGGTAAGGTCTTATGTTTCAAAATAGATCTAAACAAAATGAAGAGAACAGGAGGTCTATGAGTCACTAACAGGAGTTAAATCAAACTCTTCCTTTCAGCTTCCCCTTCTTGTTAGTTTGATGTTGTGTTAAATCTCCTGTAAATAATAGAAGGTAAAAAAAGAACACGTTTGTATCACATGATATGGAAGAACATCTACATCTGGAACTACGCTGACAAACAGGGAGCCGCTGCTGTCCTCGGCCGTCAAGAACCTGCAGCAACGAGCAACCTCCCTGTGCTCAGAGCAAACCCAAGTGCTGCAGGAGCTCCCCCGGGACAGTGTACTCGCACACTCCTGTACTCATCTGCCTCCGGCATGTGCAAATACACACACGGACAGACTTCCTCCCGGGCATGCACCCACTGTCGTATACATGAGTGTCTTACAGCCAATGTGGAGTTCATATTTATAGTGATGAGTATTAAAGTAGCTTTTTTCAAAAACTAGTTTTGACCAAAACCAGTAATTTTTGCCTTGATGAAAGCTATTGTTTTAAACTTCAGCATTCCCTCTAATCAGCAGTGGGATACATGGCTCGAATCAGCAGATAGACAGAAGCTCAGTCACTAACATGTGGACTAACTGCTATGGGTGGTGATGGACATAGTGGCTGAGGAGTTCCTATAGAGCTAGGGGCTGCTTTGCAGATTGGGCTTTCTTAGAATTCTGTGTCCTGCCACACAGACAGCAGTGTCTGAGCAGGGTCCTTATCTAGCTGTCTCAGAGAACCAAAAAGCAGGTGCACAGATTTAAGCCACTTCATGTGATGAAGGGTCAAGTGCTACCAGAGAGAGCACAGAACAGAGCCGAGTGGAGCCCATGCCGTTTCCTGGTGCAGGTCTCCGGGGTGATCCAAGCCAGCCACGCTCTGCAGATCAGGCAATAGGAGCAGTGATGCCTCTGGTACTCACCACTTCCCAACAACCATTAGATGAAGGAACAAATCCAGCAAATGTAGAAAGCACTTTTGTGCTGGATAATCTACTAAGCATCTTTGGGCAGACATTGAGATTTCTGCTGTGAGAGAGAAGGAGGATAACACAAAGTTGAACTCCAGCCCTTTCCCTCAATAAGCCTGTTTTCTTGCAGAGTCTGCTACACAATCCATTTCTGTCCACCAGCCAAAAAAACCAAGAGACCCAAAAGCACAAGATAAATCATAATAAATCAATTGACTGTTTGCCCAATACCCTAATTTATGCCTTTATTTTGCTCCAGTAGGGAAATAATGAGACTAAGAAACATAATCTCATTTATAAAAACTCGTTTGCCAAGAGGAGGGTGTTCTGTTTCTTTCAGCAAGCTGGAGTTAGCAAAACAACATCAGAGACATTAAATGCAGGCAGTTTTTTATGATACATCGCTTCCTATTTATTGCAGAATACATAACTGTGTCCAAAAGAGAAACAGGAAGCCAACTACACGAAGCCTCACACAACAATTTTAATTTGACTGGCAAAACATGAAAAGCTTGTCAATACAATGAGTCCCACAAAGTCCAGGTGTGCTTTGTGTCAGCAGGCCCAGAATGAGAGAGAAGTGCCAAAACTATAAAGAGGTACTGCAAAAAAAGAAAAGAAGGGTGGAGGGGCGGGACTGTCTGGCTAGCCAAAATTGAGACTATATATGCATGTGCATGTCTGATCCTTCATTACAAGATAAATTTGATGGGTGTTTTGACCACTTAAACATCCTGTAGAAAATTAGTTATGCTGCAGATCTTCTCTCACATCATAAACTGGAATTTTAAATAAATAATAACAATAAACATTTAATAATACACGGTTCCTAGGTATTCACATCACTTTTACTCATATACCGAACCAATTAATAGGTTCTAACTTCTAACAGTAGGAAAGAAGAGGTAAAGAAAAATAAAACCTTTGCCACATAGCTTTACCTTGGGTGTGTTGAATTATTTGAACTGATCATTAGAGGAAGAGAAACGTGATCTCTGCAATTTTGACACAAAAGGAGTAGATACTTGGCAATAAAAAAGAAAGACATTTTAATAAAAATGTACAAACAACAAATCCATAACAAGCAGTAAACATATCAGTGAAGTTCTTTACTTGCTTAACGTCATATGGTTGATGTTTATATGTAACAATTTTTTTCTTTCAGCAATAGGCAGTTTGAAAAATTAAAGGTGTCATTGTTTTTTTAGAAGCAGCTGTGGAATTAAGAATGCCCTTCCCAGTGAAGCAGAACAGTCCTAAATAATCTGGATGTTTTTAAGAACCACAATATAAACCCTGCTATGTTGAAAAGAATCTTTCCCAAGTTCAGAAGTTTTGACTGGGATCCAGATTCCAGTGCCCTTTCTCATAAGGAACAGTCATTTACTTTAGGAAAAAACTCATTAAAACATAAATCAAGTAAGTTCTCAGCTAAAACATTTAAGACAATTATATCTTCTGCAACTAAGTAGTTGCTTTTGCAGCCAAAGGTCTTTAAAAAAAAATAAATAAAATAAAAGACACGTAAAAGAAAAATATGTTTGTTTACCTTTTCTTAATGTTCATCCTCAAAGGCTGTTAAGTTGAGAAGTAAAAAGAGTATAGCTATACAGAGCAGCTCATTTTTCTCTTTCACCAATAACCTGCTTCACAGATAGAGCTACAGGAGGAAATTTTCTCTGCCTCCAGTTTTCAGTACACTCAACCTGAGAACTGCTGCTGATAGTAGATTAAGGTAAGTCCAAGTCTGACACAGTATGGCTTCGCTCCCCCAGAGAAACCTGGACACTGGCCACAACCTAAACCTGTGTGCTCCTCAGCTGGGGAGTTTTATCAGGATAAGAACACACATCATAGAATCACAGAATGATTTGTGTTGGAAGTGACTTTCAAAGATCTTCTAGTCCAATCCCCCTGCCATGGGCAGGGACACCTTTCACTAGATCAGGTTGCTCAAAGCCCCATCCAACCTGACTTCGAACACTCCCAGTGATGAAACATTCACAACTTCTCCAGTAAACCTGTCTCACCACGCCCATAGTAAAAAATATCTTCCTTATATCTAATCTAAATCTACCCTTCTCCAAATATGAAACCATTGCCAGTTATCTGATCACTACAGGCCCTGCTAAAAAGTCTTTCTACATCTTTCTTATAAACCCTCTCTATATATTGAAAGGTCTCAATAAAGTCTTTGCAGAACCTTCGCTTCTCCAGACATAACGCATCCTTCAAAAACAATCATTTTATGACATTACTTTACAGCGAGTGATTAAACCCAAAGCTTTCATCTGAAATGCTTTTGCATGTTTTGGTGATAATAGTAGACTTGCAATGAAGCAAGAGCTCTGAATAAATGGCACTGATGCTATGTGATGCAACATACACTGGGGCAGACACAGACCCTGGTAGCAGTTCAGTGAGACTCCAGGAATGGGAAGCAGAATCCATTTTCCAACAAATCTTTTGGTCTAGTCTCTTTGTAAAAGACATCTTTCTTACAGTAAGAACTACCTTGAAATATAGTTGTGGGGTTTTTTTTTTTAATCAAGCCATGACAATTTTGGAACTCAAGGGGTTTCTTTCACATACTACTCAACACTCAAACCCCATCTTTTCCTTGGAAAGTCAGTGCCCCAAAAATACACAAAATAAGAACACACTGAATGCAAACATTAAAACATTATCAATATTAGATACTGATCTGTGAACCATTTCAGGGATCATAAGTATCCCATGCCTCTCAAACATGAGCATTTCTATGAAATTTGGATAGGGGACTTCTACTGTTACATATCTCCAGACTGGTAGGAGAAGATGCAATAGCATGACTTGAAAGAAATGGTTATTCAAATTCACTGATAATTCACAGGTCATATCCTTTAGATTCATATTCATGGAAATCTCCCTCTATACGTTGCTTTATCATTGCAGGCTCCAATGGCAGTTAATATGGCAGGACTTGGTGGATGTTGTTTCATCCTGCTGATCAAGCAGGAGAATATAACCCACATCACCGTGAGGTAAGTTTCTGTCTTGTTTTAGTGGCTAGTAAAATATTAGTTCTATTAAAGTTGGCAGGTTAAGGCCGGAGGCTTAAACTCTACCAAGGTACCTGCATATTTTTCAATTACCTAAGCGTTAGCAGGAGACCACAAAGGACCCAGACAACCCCCGAGGCAATGTCTTTGGCTGTGCTGCTTTGTGCTTAATAGACCCAAAGTGACTTTGTTAGAAATACAGAAAATGGTTGCCTCCAGCTTTGTGGATCCAACTCTGTTTGGTCATCTGCAAATGCTGGGATGTTGTAATGCTGAGTGTTATCGAGTCAAAGTGCCTTTGTGGATGTCAGCCTTTACATTCTGCAGCAGAAGCTCAGGTTCGAGACAACTCCTATTTAAAATAAACAGGAATTTAATCGCTGGCGTCAACCGGCCTAGCATGGGGGCTTTAGAGGGAAACCTCAGTCTCACTCCCTTGTAATGACCTACATTGAAACAGTTCTCGGAGGAATATTTCAATTAATTCAGACAGTTATCATCTGGATCCTTCTCCTCACCTCTTTTTAGCACTGGGGTTTTTTTATTACTATTTTCCTTATCTTACTAAACAGAAGCAAAATTTCTACTACAAAGTATTTCTTAGATGATGCTAAGCTACAGAACTTGAATGAAATTACTTTGGGTAATGACAGCTTGAGGATTTTTTAATTTTTTTTTTAATACTAATAATATTTGTCCTTAATGAACATGAAACAGAGCACAGGAAAATGTGCAAAGTGTCTTTTTATCTTTTAATAAGTAAAAATACAGAAAAGCCAAACAAATTTAATTTGTTGGATAAGGAAGTACAAGAGTAAATAGGCAAAACCCGTTACTTGTTTCAAGAGACATTTTATTTTCCTCAACAAAATGCACTGCTGTAGGCACTGTTTTGAGACTAGCTGTTCCATTACGTTCCAGTGCTAAGACTATCATCTAGCATTGCAGAGTTGCAGAAAACTGACCAGACACCACTCTGAGATTTCAAGTGACAACCACTTGTGTAGGCTGTCCCAGCACCACCGCTGAGCTCAGAAGGAGCTCTGCACCTAAGGCAAAGAGAAGTCACAAGAGTACAGGATGGAGACCCAGATATGTAGTTTCGAATTTAAAAAAAAAGCTTCTAATAGATTATATTGATGGCTCTGGATTTCAGATTCTTGAATAGTCCCAAGGCCAGAATTGTTCTGATTATAGTTAAAATAGCAGAACAGCTAGGAAGGCAGGCTCACATGCAGCTCCAGGCTTGTTTCCTTGGACTCATAATCTTAACCCCGAAACATGTTTTGAGAACATTTCACGATTCACCTCTAACGTGGGTCATGGAACTGCCAGCAACATTTGAATTAAAGAGATGCCAGTTGTGTTTGGGGAGTCTAAAAAGGTACAATTTGAAGCACCTCCTTTATTGCTATGATCTAGAAAAGCTGCTGAAAGGCAAAGAAAACATCTATCCCTTCCTTCTTATTCATTTTGGTGGACCTTGTTTTGTGACAAAATGAAGTTTTAAATCAGAGTTGCAAACATAGGGCCTGCAGAAGGCCATCAATCATCAACAGCCAGTGACAAGACTCCAGGGACTGTCATAGAAGATCCAGCTCATCTTGTGGTGAGACAAAATCCCCATTAAGGATCATTTAATAGCATTCTTAATCCTACCTCGTTCACTGCCTATTAACATAATTTTCTCCACTGAAGATGTTAGATTTGAACAGATGGTCTGGTAAACTACTAGATTACAGAGAGAATTTTCTTGCTACCTGCTTCTCTTCTCCACTACAAATGTTACAAGAGACCCTCAACAACACGGTCTCAAGACAACTTAAAATGAGTATTTCAGAACTTATAAGACCATTGTTCAAGTTCTTAGGCCAGTTCAAGCAGACCATAAATTAGTTCAGGTAGATGGGGTTAGCAGTATTCCAGCCAAACACACCTGCTGTTGACCAAGACCCCCAACATGTCAGTGGTGCATCCTCAGCTGCGCAACACAGGCTCCAGATCTTCATGTGCGCTTTGGATGTGTAATGTCCATATAAACTTGTGCATATACCACATATATATGTACATATCTGATCAGACAGGCTCTGTAATAGGTGTCAAAGTGATAGGAGAAATCCTAACACAGTCAAAGTACTAATTTTTGTGATCAGTGTTTCAAAGAGATTCTATCTATCGTCATCATCATACAATAAGCGTTGCTTTGGAAGTTTTCAGTACACCTGAAGAAAAGCATGAAAACTAAATTGATTAAAACTCATATCTAAAATGAATCAATTTTCATTCACAATTAAAACCAACTGCACATTCAGCAAGTGGCTGAAATTAGGCTCTGCTCCAGCTGAAATGAATCTTAGATGGCAGCAAGCATCCCGGAGGCTTAGGCCAGAGTGCTTGTGAGCATGCACAGCAGCTGAAATGTAAGTATCTAAGAAACACTGTTGCCCAAAATGTAAGTTCCTAATAGGTTTTTACAGCTGCTGGAACAAAGACTATTTGGAGCACCTTCTCAGATTAAGATTCATAATTCCACCTAAATGGTGCTTTTCTGGATATTTCCTTCACCTCAGAATTTGCTAAACCAAGTTGAACTTTAACTGTTCATTTACTAGCTTTTGTTAGTGTTGTTTATACACTCATTGTTATTTCTGTGTCATTGTTTTTCTGGCTTGTGGTTATTTTGTTACTTAATGCAAATCAAAACCATTTGAAAACCAGGGAAGATTCATAAATCTTCGAAAGAAGAACTGCTGGAATATGAGATATTAGCTTCCTGCCAAAGAAAAAGAACCAGTCAACAAATAAGTGTACTCTAGCATACTATGCAAATTTTGCTTTCCTGAACTCGCATGCAAGAATAAATTGCTGGCTTTATCCTTTACAACATCCTCTGAATAGTCATTGCAAAAGTAAGTATTGTACAGAAAGCATAACATCCTGTAAAGGTGTTTAGTTCTATCTACAAACCTAAATAATGGATTGATAAACCATACAGTTACTGAATAAAAGAGATCAGCTGGTTGGTTTTACTCTTTCCATAAGAAAGACAATGCACCAGAAAAAAAGAAAAAATCTTTTATATTGAAGACTTGGGTCCCTGCTACCATGGAAAATTTAAAGTGCTAATTTTATAGTGAAGTTAATATTGTTAATTCTATTTTTAATACTTTTCTTTGGTTTTAACAGTGTGGTTAGACTTGACACACAGAGATTATGGTCCTTACATCTTCCAAGGTGTTAGAAGTTAATAGTGTGGATGAGCATCACTATGGGTTATGTCATTGTATTTTAAGCTGAATTTAAAAGTGGCTATTAAGACTGGTTTTGTTTTCTTTTGTCACTTACATTATACAGGATATTTTACATATAAAGAAAATGAAAGATTACGGAATTGCTCAGAAATTGTCTATGTCATGTTGAGCTTTGAAGCAAAATTCCTGAGATAAACTTTAATATTGAGAACGAGTCCAAAGAGCTCTCTTCCTTTCCCTCAGTCTCTCCCACACAATAGTTATAGAAATCAAGCCTCTGATACAGCAGTCTGCATGCCAGCAGACTCTCTTTGAAAAGCTGTGACAGAGAGGAACTGATGTGTGAGATGAGGAAAACAACAGTGAAGAAAATAAGCCACTTTAGATGACTTCTGAATGCTGAAAAATACTTCACAGAGGTGACTCAGTCAGTATTAGATCTGAGAACGATTCCTAAAAACTGAAAGGGAAATTGCTCCAGTTACTCAAAAAGCATAAATGCTGTAAAGATGTTGTTTACCTGATCTGTTCCCTGCATGAAACTGCTCTTATCTGCTTGCTTTAACGACACAAAGAAAACCCAGCCTATTCCAACTCCTTTTTTTTTTTTTACCTGATGTTAGTTTTAACCGTCAACATAGAAAACAGAATTGGTTTCTCTATCTTCTAGTGGCACAGTATATTTTCCTGTTATGCCTACTAATGAAAGCATGAGCATTCCATTAAAACAGGTAGTTTAGTTATCAAGCCCTACAGATAATTTTTCCTTCAACAATGCACTAGAAAAGGCATCACATCCTTCAGTTCCTGCATGTCCAGTTCATCTCAACACTGGGGGGAGTGTTGCCCAAATAATGACTACAAGACTGGGTAGAAAGTTTTGATGTCCCATAGAAGGTAGCCAAGAAGGACTGTATTGCTTCCTTCAAATCAGGTATAGAAAGATTGGGATTTAATAGGTAAAATAAACCTCTGGGAGCATTTGGAGGAACTGAAAGCCAGTGAATCATCAGAGTTCTGGTAAAGCATAACAGCATAGACCAGGTTAGGAAATCTGACATCACAGACAAGGTCCAAGAAGAAAAGGTCACTTGGAAGATCTGAATGGTAAGCTGCCCCATGAATATTGGGAAAACAAGTTAATAAGACTGACCACAAATAGAAAGAGTCAAAAAATATGGTTAGAAAGAGAAATAAATGGTTCTATAGCACAAAAGTGATTATTGGCTTTGTGTTCCTGAGTCCAACAGCTGCCGTTGAAAATCCAAAGCATTCTCTTTTAAAAGCATTTTGTGCTAAATGAAAAATAAAAGCTTATAAACAAGTAACAGTATTGCATTAAACTTCATTAGGTTATGAATCCGTAGGTGCACAAGGATACCGACGCTGTGTATCTTATTGGTCATTTACAAGAGAGGAAACATGGAGAGATGGTTTCTGTTTTGGGGAACAGCATAAATACACAATCCAAAACAAACCCCGCATCACTTCATTTATAATCCCTTCTTGATTAGTTACTATCCTTTATTTAATAGAGGTACTTTTACTATTCGTGCTCTTAACTGCAGCTATTCTAATTTAGTGGCTAGCCTTGTTTAGCAGCTTCACCTTTAGCATAAGCTTCAGATTAAAGTAATTACATTTAATAGAAGCTGCCCACTTTTGAAGCTGCCCTTGATTTAGAGCTTCAAGGAGAAGTACTTAAATATAATAGAAGCCATGGCCTGCAAAGGAAGTCTAGAACAAAGATTAGTTCATATACCCAGTCTAACACTATCTATAAGTGGAATATGCCAATGAGGTAGAATAGTTCCTGGAAAAGACTATACTTCATATTGAAAGAAAGCTTCATTCAGTGCTGAACAAAAGGACGACCATTCCTTTGTACCATGTTAGCTTTCCTTTAGGCAAATAAACAGTCCTTGAAATGATCTTACCATAAAACCTTCTGCTCCTGTTTATTTTTAAAATCTTTGTCCACTTATCTGCTGGGCGGCTCTGCAATAAGAAACTAGGAAGGAAGCAGCGGTGTTTCATGTCAAGTCTCTGACACAGATTTCCTGTACGGCTAGACGGTGAGATTTGTTGCTTCAGTTATCTCTGTTTGTGAAAGTGAGATTTCTGTTAACACCTCATGTCCTGTCCTTTTGCACCAGTAAGGCAGAAGCTGTTTCGTCCTATGGACTTGAAATGTATCCCCTAGTTTTAGTGTGGGACAATATCCTAGAAATCACTCCAAACACTTTTTCATAATGGTCTCTTAAAACAAGCTTTGACAGTCACCCTCCAAAAAAATACCCAAGGTCACCAGGAAACCTTTGGTTTTTGATTAAAACTGGTGTCTTTTATTTTACAAAAAAAGTGTTCCTAAGGTCAGTTCCAAAGACCCAGCCAAAGGGGCAGTGAAATCCAAGCTACGGTCAGCCTTAAACAACTCTTAACAGGCACAGCTTGTCCATGCAAATCAACACAGCTCTCCATGTATCTTGAGGCTCCCTTCTGGAAATAACCACCAGTCCAAAGTTGAAATTTTCCATGTGTTGCATGCCAAAAGTAGGCATAGAACTACCCAACTTTGTCTCCAGCGAAGAGAGACACAGGTTTCCCTGCCATCTCGGAAGACAGCTGCAAGGGCCAACAGACTAGACTCCATTTCCCTCTTCCCCTGCTCAGAAGTAGATTCAGGACTACTTTCCTACTGCTGTTGCTGATCAGGGCAACAGTTTTCCAGTCTCATTTCAACTGTCTCAGTGTTTCCCCAATGTATACAGATTAAGACAAATAATTATAATATAATTTTAACAAGAATAAATAAATTACATATAGGAATATGCAATTATATCATAATGGAACTATATTAAATTATAATGTCATTATATATAATTATAATGTTACATGTTGGTCTTATTACGATTAGAGCAAGGTATAACTTGCCAGACATGGTAATGAATGTTTATTTTGCATGTGAAGGAAAACTGTGATATAGTCAGCTGTTTGGGCGATGCTGAAACCCTTCCTGTCCTTCTCCTATAAAAAAAATTTAAGCCACCCAGACTGAATTGGTATATATCTATAAATAACACGAGATGTACAATAAAATACCATAACCGTTCAATACAGCTTTTCTATTGACCTCATTGTGGCCATGGCTCTTCCCAGACTGTTCAGGCAATATATCAGCTAAAGACTCCTAATGAAGAATCTGAGCCCACTGTTTAAGGAATACAGTAGCTATAGAGTATTTTTGATTGTAATCCAGTGTTACTGACTTGGCAGCCAATAGACCAGATCTCCCTGCTATGACTGCTGTTGGCCCCCTGTCTTTTCTAGATGGAAAGGCTGTGCCTGAGACTGCTTAAGGACATCCAAATGTCTGATTCCTTGAGCTCTAGTAGGGAAAAACACCATTTGGTGTTGTTTTCTGATTAAATTTACGTTTCATTTTGCTGAATTTTAGAAATTATAACAACCTATGCTAAAAATTCAACATCAATGGCTGTTTGTGTTCTATAACATACAGGACTGCTGCACACTCTCCCATCACTCTGCTCTTGCCTTGCGATCAGTGAAACTGTGAATGCATTTTGTAACAATGAACTAAATATACATGATCTTTCAAATGAGTCTTTGAATGACCATAGAGTTAGATAGCAGTCTTACAAGTCTTATTTCCAGTGAAATTACAGAAACGAAAAAATTGTTTGCCTTAGACTGACCTCAGGGAATTTCAGTCCTAAAAAAAATCTCTACAATATCTGAAGGAAACTGTAAGTGCAAATAGCTTTCAGCATCAAGCAAGAGGCAACTGTCAATGAAGTGACTAAATTTTACAGCCATTCTTGCTGATGAGTTCTTGAAGTATTAAAACCATTGATTTAGAGGTGGGAGCAGTGGACAGGAATCTATTAGAAAGCAGGAAATATGGCATGACTATGAAAATCAATGCAGTTGGCAAACAGAGGGACAGCAAATGTGAAAAAATGCAATCACTTTTAAAGTGGCAGTGAAGGGAAATGTGAAGTAGAGCTCCCAAACAGATGGGCTGAACAAGGCATCTTCACTGTAACAATGAAGAAGCAAGCAGACACCAGTTAATTTCTATAGGGACCAGCACAATAAATAACATTATCTTATGATAAGATTTGTTTGATAGCTAGGTTAAGTCATTTGCTGTCAGCTAAGCAACTACTCCATCTTGTCAGTGTTAATAGACTAACGTAGACATTTCTAGGAATGCATACAGGCATGGTACTTTTGCCTCTGTGATTGTCACTGTCATGGCAGCAGAGGAAGTTGAGTGCTGTGCTGCCTGCCAAGTCCATCGGTACCATACCTCTGCAAATAGCTCCATTGGAAATCACAGGTTAGAATTACTGCACTGTGTGTGGGGATGCTGAGATGGACCTTGCGTTTGAAATAAGTCCAGGATTTCTCAACATGTGGATTTTAGTGGAGAAAATTTTGTAGTAAGGAACTATATTCTAGGTTTTTTAAGTCAACCAAAAAATTCCTGTGTACCTCACTAGGACCAGAACTTTACCTGACTATGCAGACTCAAACACACTTGTCAAAACCTCATCATGCTTGCTATTTTATAGAGGAGTCTTGTCCCCTCGCTGCCTGAAGAAAAGGTAGTCCATGAGTGCAGTTTTGCCTGGTGATGGTGCTGGAAGAAAATTGCACCTAGCAAAACAAACCGTAAAATATGTCCTAACAAGAAGTGGTTTGAACTTCAATGTAATGGCATGTCTTTCAGATAGACACTTCCTTTTTCTTTACAAAACAATAAATGTTTTACGCCATAATTTAAAACGACCATAAAATTTCTCATAAAAATAAAGATGAACTCAAGCCGCAAGATTCAGAGCCTAATCACAGTCATTAGCATTACATAACAGTATAACAGTGTTAGAGAGTAAGATTATAGCTGCCTGTAAAAACAGAAGATATCCACACTATATATTATCTTCAAAACACAAAAATAAAATTGAGCTTACAGTGGGAGCTCTATCCCATTGCTGGACAACATTTTTCATTATGCAATACATCAATAAATAAAATGTTAAATTTCATATCTACAAAGCATATTACATCCACTGGCATTTCTGTTTCAGCTAATTCTCCATAGGCTATCAGACCATGACCACACACCAGCTCATTCTTCCCATGGTGCCTTTCCTTTTGCCAAACAACAGCAAGTGATAGCACATGAGCTTCTATTACTTAAAAATAACCTTTTCCTTCACTGCTTTTGTCTTCTGCCTTCGTCTTTTCCCTACAGCTTGAGAGGGATCAGATTTTGACATTTGACTTGCATGCTCTCCTTGGGGGAGAGCACAGAAGCCAAGACCTGAATGTAGCATAGTTAATATTAGACACAGCCACAGAAGTACCTCTGTGCTGAACAGCAAAAAATGTGACAATGATCATGTCTGATGTACCTAGCACAACTCTTTTTACAACATCATTATTTGGCTGAATTTAGGCCGGAAGTGCCGGGCTTTCATTTTATTATGCCAAACCTGATGTTGGACTGCAAGTGCCATCTTTAGGCACTCTAACATACTGGACTAATACCCAAGTGCTCTAAGGTTCAAGATTTTAACCAGCAAAATATTCAGTATTATACACTATTACTCTGGCCTGGACTGCAACTTGGACTGTGCACCCACTGACCTGTCCATGCAGAAGCCTGAACTTGCTGATTATTTATTTTCCACTTGCTTTCGTAATAGTAGGAGTTCTTCAAGCTCTCATCCTTCTTCTAAAGCACTGGGCAGGAGGATTGAGATTGTGAGAAATGTGTTAAACTTTGACTTTTGCAAAAAAAAAGGAAGGCAAGCTACTCCCATATTGGACAAAGAGAAGAGCAGGGAAGGTATTGCCATTGAATGTGGCGCACTTCATAAGGCTTTAGAATTGAAATATGATTTAATTTTAAAAGATCTGGGGGTTGCAATAAGCGTAAATCAGTGTATTTCCCTGTTTTCTTTAGGAGCTGCCAGTCTGTCCCTGCCTTTTATAAATATAGTTGCAGGGAACATTTAGTAAAAATAAGGTTCAGAGTTCACCTTTTAGTTTTTCCCATAGCTCAACCAAGAATGCCAGTTATCTGTAGGTCTGCCTACCCCCTTGTAGTTGATGGTGCCAAATCCAAATATAACCCATTCAACCCATCTTTGATAATTACTGGGTAGGGATTTAGTAGGACATTTCTCATTATGTCAATCCAGTATTTCAAGACGTTATATCCCAAGTGACTAGATGTATTTTTTTCACCCTCCTTTATCTTTATCTCTCTCTAGGATTTCTTCTGCCTAAAGCCTTCAAATCATATTAGCTGACTGCTATATTTATTAGGCGTCCTCAATACATTAAAACATTGTTCACTGTGAAATGTGCTGTTAAGTATTACCTTGGTTAGTAATCTAATTTAATAGGATAGTGACAACACATTGACATTGTGCAGGTTTGTGACCTAATGATTTATGAGACAAGTTACATTTGCAGACACATTGATTTTGGTAACTGCAGTGAACAGAAATGAAGAACGATTTTCACTTTTTTTTTTTTAATGTCTTTCTTCCTCCTCTCCCAGTATTACTTTATACATGGAATGGCCTGTTTTAAAGCTCACTGATGGTTTGAAAGAGGTTTTAGGTCATGGCACTACTTTTTGAATGACGCTTAAAGCTTTCATGCACTTGAGAAGCCCTGTGCATCCCAACAAGTGCCAATTAATGTGTTCCACATTGCTGGGCCTTAGAAGTGATATGATAAAACGCACTGACTGTAGTAATCCAATTTGAATGATGGTGATAACTTTGTGCCTTGACACTCAGACAGAATAAGGAGGACAAGAAGCACAGCAATCCCATCACATGCAGAGTGCTTTCCTGCATCAGCTGGAGAAGGTGGGTGACCACGTGCAGAAAGACCTGGCCCCGGTTCACTCGGACTGAACCTACTGGGAGCATCTGGTGGAAATCAGTATCCTTCAGTGCTCACAGGAGAAATGCTTTGCTGTGTCACAGCATAGCCACACCAGCCTTACAGAAATCTCAGCAGGTAAATCAGGGTGAATGGAGAACAGTCAGGACATGCTATGGCAGATAATTCTCTACAAACAGAACAGGTGATGGTAGAAATTGCCCTACTTTTTCCCCATCCATCCCCTGGCAGATGTGGGAACAAAGCACATGAACTTTGTGGCACGGGAGGGAGTACACAAACATTTGCCATCAAAAATATGCTGCTATAAAAGGGAAAAGAAAAGTTTGTGTATGCCACAGCCAGTAACCAACAGCTGACATGGGTGAGGGCTGAGAGTGGAGATGGCGTCTGTGATAGCACTGCTGCCAACACTCAGGTTTTTCTGCAGATCAGAAACAACCCAGGAGTGACAAACATCAGGTGCAGATCCACCAGGGAACAGCTTACCTGGCTGCTGCTTAGCTATGGCACTTACACAGATGGAGAGAGGGGACTGCGCAGCAGTAAAGCTGGTACCTGCCTCCCGAGGAGAGGGATGCTGCGGCACCAGCAGGCACCAAGAGCAGAAAAATCAGGGGTTAATCAAGCACTTTCCTCCTCAGATGGTGTATAACTGAACTCATCCACAGCTAGGAACCATGTAAAAGCCAATTAATGCTGGCATCATAGAGCCAAATGGTAAGCATCTTCCTCTACTCCATATTCAGTGACAAAAATCACATGCTGCTTGGACAGACCTATAAACTAAAGCTGAAGCTCACAGATTACACCATGCTAAATAAGACCAAAATACTACAGTATCTATCTTAAATCTAGAATATCTCTTTTTCTTTCAAAATTTATCCCAGTTTAAATCTTCATAGCTGATCCACATTTTCAAAAGGACTAACGGAAGATCTTCCCCCCTTCCTCTACCAGCTCCTGTCCTCATCGTCACACCCCTGTGTGTGTTCGCACAGCAAGTGATGTTCCTCTGCTGTTAACAAGTCAGTTCTGTTACTCAGTTCAACCTGCTCCAATTTATGTCATACCACCTCACATTTACATCCACTTCACATTTATTTTAAGTTATGCTCTCTTCTTCATTAAATATGTTTTCCAGTTTCAGTCTGGTATGGATATTTTATGTCCATGACAGCATTTCAATATCATTTTAAGTATAGCTTCGTCCGCTTTGTAAACTCCATCAGATTACTTGTACCCTTATCCTTTTTCATTTCTTCTGATGTTTCCTTGTTAACTATTATTCTAAAATGAGAAAAAAAGTTTGGGTTTTTTTAGGGCTGTGTCTTTCTCTGCATTTGTACACCCTCAAATAGCTGCGTCTAACTTGCACAATACTGTTAAGAGGATTTCTACTTGGCTCAGTCCTGCATCAACCAAAAATACTAGAGCCAGCTCTGCAAGAGTCCTAATGAGAAGCAGAATACAATAGATGACACCCAATAAGTGTAATGTTATGTCTCATTATTTGAGCTAGCTCATTCAGAGCTACCTTGAGTATCTTTATACAGTGCTACATTTCCCTGTGTAGACATATCATAAAAGACACTTTAATGTCAATGTGTGAGACATAGCATTAATGATGGAGGAGATTTAAGAGAGAAACAACGGTAAGGAGCAATAAGAAAAGGGGAAGACAATGCCAGAAAAGCCTTTTGAATTCACTACTCTGTTATAGCAGACTTATCGAGTGCACCCTCAGTAAGTTTGCAGAGGACACCAAGCTGGGTGGAAGAGTTGATCTGCCTGAGGGTAGGGAGGCCCTGCAGGGGGATTTAGACAGACGAGATCGGTGGGCCAAGGCAAACTGTATGAGTTTCCATAAGGCCAAATGCTGGGTCTCACACTTTGGCCACAACAACCCCCGCCAGCGCTACAGGCTTGGGGAGGAGTGGCTGGAAAGCTGCTCAGCAGAGAGGGACCTGAGGGTGTTGATTGATGGCCGGCTGAACATGAGCCAGCAGAGTGCCCAGGGGGCCAAGGCGGCCAACAGTGTCCTGGCCTGTATCAGGACTAGTGCAGCCAGCAGGACCAGCGAGGTGATGTTACCCCTGTACTTGGCACTGGTGAGTCTGCATCTTGAGTACTGTGTTCAGTTTTGGGCCCCTCACCACAAGTAGGACATTGAGGTGCTGGAGCATGTGCAAAGAAGGGCAACGAAGCTGGTGAGGGGTCTGGAGCACATGTCTTATGAGGAGTGGCTGAGGGAACTGGGGGTGTTCAGCCTGGAGAAAAGGAGGCTGAGGGGAGACCTTATCGCTCTCTCCAACTACCTGAAAGGAGGCTGCAGAGAAGTGGGAGCTGACCTCTTCTGTCAAGTAACAGGTGATAGAACAAGAGGAAATGGCTTCAAGTTGGGCCAAGGGAAGTTTAGATTGGATATTAGATAGAATTTCTTTACTGAAAGGGTCATCAGGCATTGGAATGCATTACTCAGGGCAGTGGTGGAGTCCCCATCCCTGGAGGTATTTAAGGGTTGTGTAGATATAGTGCTTAGGGACACAATTTAGTGGTGGGCTTGTCAGTGTTAGGTTAATGATTGGACTAGGTGATCTTACAGGTCTATTCCAATCTAGGAGATTCTGTGATTCTGTGTCTTTCTTGTTAAAACCACAATAAAAGTAATCATAATAGTATTAAGATCTTTTTGCTGCAAAAGCATAGGACCTTATCACCAATCCTGCAGAACCATCAATTTCCACCATCACTGGTGTGAATTTGACATTGGATTTATAAGCTAACGTTCAGTTAGCTAAGGAACAAAAGTTTATACAAAATGTCCCTTTTCATTTCCTCAGGCTAATAGTCTTATCCCTCTTCTATCGTAAAATTAGATTTTAAAATAATATAATTTTAGACTTCTGTGAAGTTACTGATGGATTGAAATGTATGTGGCATTGTGATGCACATGTCTCTATGAATGGGATGATTATCCACATTAAGAGAGATCTGCAGAGGTCACTAGTGTTAAACTGCTATTCAGTTAAGACTGTTTCAGCAAATATTGAAAGAATTTAAATCATTTTTTTGAATGATAAATGGAATTTGAATAAATGTAGTTGCTTAGTAAGTTTATCTGCTTGCAGCTCTACCAAACACCGCTACCTCTCGCTGGTTTATGATGGAAGATCAGGACTCTGTTTCTCTGTCACAGATTCCCCGTGTGACCCTAAGCATCTCTCACTTACAGACAAATCCAATTAGGTACTTACAAGTGCTGCAACCTAGAACTCAGACTGAGTCATCGAGGGCCCCACAGGGAAGGAGACATCTCCAAACAGTGACTGAACTGACAGCAGCCACAAGCAAAAGTGCTACAGTCTGTTTTACTGTGGTGGTCTCATGGCTGGAATACTCTCCACAGGCAGAAGAGACCAGGATTCGATTTCCTCTCCACCCTGGGCCCTTAAACCGTAATCTCAAACCAGCAGGCTCTATATGTTAAACTGGTTTTGTCCCTTTTACGTGCTCCTCCTCTGGCCCTCTATTCTTGACTACTAGTTTCTACATGGGCACAACTTCTGTAAATATCATTGAAGAATTATGAAAGGATGAGAACAATGAGAAGCAATTCATGGTAAAAATTACCAAAAGAGGAGGATATATTCGAAATACAGCTCCAGAAAGGTCATGAGTTCCCATCACATTTATGCAGACAATATATTAAACATATTTGCAGAGAAACAACCAGATGCTCTCATTCACCATTGTAGTTAGAGGCAAACAAGCAGACGGTGGGGGAACTGTACGTCCCTTACAAAGGAGTCTTTCTAAGCTACGCACAATTCTTAAATGATTGCTAACTTCCTGGTACTGTGATTATCACCGCAGTGAAAGCAATAAGCTAGTCAAACATACGGAAAATTAGAAATCTGAACATTTTCAATTATGCTTATTCCACTCTGAAATCATTTACTCACTTCAGGAAAATCTTTCCAATTTTCAGACTTGTCAGTGCTATTGAAAGTCTCCCAATATCCTAGGAAAAATCCTCTATCATTTAGTTGTAAGGTATCATGACTGCTGAATGTCACAAGAGTCCTCTCATTTACCTTCACTGTTTTTCATCTCAGTGGATGGCTTAAAGATGCTTACAAACAATGGAGAAGGTAAATGCTAAAATATAGACACACAGAATCAACAGAGTGGCCGAAGTTAGTTCTGAGAAGATGCTATTTTTTTTTTTTTTGCTATAACTTAGTAAAGACCAACTTAATGGGTACTTTATGATTTTCTAAGTCAGCCCCACTTTAAGTCCATGCTAGAAGTTTCCATTTCAGTAAAAGAACTCATATTTTTGCTTTTGAGATTATGGGTTTTCTCAGAGCATCCAGAAGACCATCACCTACAAACACCGCACTGCAGATATCCCTTTACAGAAATAACACTTAATATTATATCACACCTATTTATTGATTTATTATTTGCAGAACTTTGAATTACCATAGTACTAAGTTCACATTAAACTGAAGTGTTGCTCAGTACTATTATTGTTTATTTTGGGGATACTAATGCCGAAGCTCCCCTTATCAAAAGGAAACTGTGGTAGGCGCACATGCACAGCAAAACTAGTTTCTGCTACAAAAAAACGTTACTTTTACACATCTCTGTGCAATGTCTAAGTTTTATCTCCATTATCTACAGCATCATTAAACAAGGCACAGTGACATTAAATATGACACAGAAAAACTCAGGGATTTCCCCAACATCAGTCATGAAATCTTAACTGCTCTGGCAAGAAAAGACAGATGTCCATTTCAGTCTAGTGACATACGAACTTTCTGAAATCTGCCAAAACTTATATGTAGTCTTCTGGCCACCATATGAGCCCTCAGAAAGGGGTTAGTACATATCACTGTGAATTCCTACACAGTTATTTTCTATTTAAGAGAGTCTCAAAAAGGTATATTAACTAAGCTTACAACACCGCTCCCCACAGTCAAGTGTTCAACCCATCAAGTAATTCAGTTGTAACAGCCTAGGGAAGTCCTATACATCAAGAAAAAGCCACAAAATTTTTCAAAATATACAAATTACTACTTTCAGTTTTAAGATGAAATCTGTGTAGTGAACATGACCTATCCAGCCTCTCCGGAAATGAATCTTCTTGAACTACCTTAGGAAAAACAATACTTCAAATCCCCTTTAATAAGACCTGTCAAAGGGTTCTTTTATTTTTTTTTTTTTTTTTTTTTAAGCAAGCAGCCCAAGCCAGCCAAAACTTAGCTTTCAGTCTAAGATTCATTTTGCAGCCCACTGCCTAAGGCCCCCTTTCCACAGCAGAGGCATGTCATATCTTGGGGACACACTGTCTCCCCTGACAAAAATCAGCACCAGCAGAGATGATCTGTCCCAACTGCCAGGTCAGGCAATGCAAGAGGCCCACAGCGTTGCACAGACACATACACGCACAGATTATTTCGGGAAGCAGCGAGAAGACAGGACCACTCCTTGTGCTGTGTGAACTCAGGCAAACTCTTTCTTGATGGGACAGTGGAAAGATGGAAAGCTTGAAGATAAATATGCAATCCATGATATTCTAGTAGGAAATATTCAGAGCAGTTTGATTTGCTGCAGATGCACTGAAACCAAAGTAGTCATCATTTAGTAAAATAACAGATGAGACTCTCAAACATATACTCAAGAAATCAAAGAATTATTATAATCTTTGTCTGGCTTTTTGGGTGGGTTTTTTTTTTCTTTCTGAGAGAAATATAGTCTGAAAAACTAATCTGAAATCATATCCCCAATAGGCAAGCATCACAAAATTGCCAACTAAAATTACTTTATATAAATGATAACACCAATGAGTATGTTTTGGAAAGAGATGCAAAAAGTAATTATGAAACACACTTCTCTTAGAAGCCTGATCTAGTCTAGTGGAAAAGTGAGAGTAAAAAAAAAGATGCAAAACAAATCAATTACAAATCAAATACTCTAACATGGAAATTACTAATTTCTGCAGTCAGTGCAAAGTAATTGAAATACTTTTTGAACTTGATTATTTTCAGAATTACTTGGAAATAAAGATGAGTGTTCCTTCCTGTCTAACTGCAGTTTGTTCTTAAACTATTTGTAAAATTGTAGTATTAGATATACAGTAACTAACAGGAAATCACAACTGGTTTAGCTGTGTTCTAGATGTTACAATAAAGCTTCATATTACATCAAACAAGCAGAATGGAATTAATCAGAGTACTGAATTTATGATACTACAGTGAACATAGCTTAGTAGTAAATGATTCAACAGCATGTGTGCGTGTAAAATCTAAATATAGGTTTAATAAATTAGACTAGCTTGCTAATTTTCACTTTAGATGCCCATTTATAATCATAATGTCTCAAACATGCATCACCACATATCTTGAAAAGCCTATTTCTGGGCTGTCGTCTTGTTCTGCAAAGGTATATCTGCTTGGCACGTACCAGAATGCTTCCATTTTTTATTAGTGAAATAGGTATACACTCAAAAAATTAAGACTAATTAACCGTGTCAGTTTTGTAAAGCAAAACCCAGCATTTTCCTATGGCTTCATTGACAGTGCAGGGCACGACTGTGGCTGCTCAGTGAGGGAAGCACCAAATTGGGGCAGAAAGGAGCTGGGGAGGGAGCCCTGCAGGAGGCAGAGAAGATAACTTCAGCCTGGGGAATTGTGCCACGCTTCCTACTCACTTAGCAGTGTGAGATGAGTTTCTTCAAACAACAACTCAGATCAGGACCCTCATGCAGTTGTTTTGAATCGCTTATCTCTCCCAACCGACTAGAGACAGAAACTACAAAGATTAGTTTTAGTAGGGTAGAGTTACCCCCAACAGTGGCTAATGGACTAAGACATATGTTGAGACTCATTAAGAGCTTGATTTTCCTTTATTCCTGCGGTATCAGAAAGCTCCAACACCTCCAGATAACACAGCGTTCCTGTTGGGCACATTTAAATTATGACACTAATTTAAGATGCTCAACACTCTGGGCAAGCAGTGGGCCGTTGGGGTGACACACAAATCTGTTGTACTACTCTGTTTCCCATCTGTTGCATTGCCACCGTACTCTCAGTGCCAGGGGAAGAGCTTAGAGCCCCATTTGCAAAATAGATGCACAAGCAGTAAGTTCCTAAGACCTCCAAAATGACTTGCTTCTACATCATGATGCCATTTGCACTCAAGTGCAAAGACAGTCTGGCATCCCGCGCAGAAAACACACTGTTGTTCCTTTAGGGATGCACTTGGTGGGAAACACCAGCAAGGAAAGAAAACAGCTGACTATCAAGTCTAAGTTCAGTTCTGTATGCAGAAATGAACAAGAATATTACAGTTTGTCTGAGTAAAGGTATGAAAATATGATCCTCAGAGCTGGATTTGAATGATGGAAAGCATGTGTAAACTACGTATTCTCACAGTACTTCACAGTACTTCAGTGAGCTGAAGTCAGACATTAGCATCTACAAATAGAACAAAGATGAAAAGAAGCTGCCTTGAGGGAAATCCTTTGCTGGATTGGCTGGATAGATGGCCGGGCCCAGAGAGTGGTGGTGAATGGAGTTAAATCCAGTTGGCAGCCGGTCACAAGTGGTGTTCCACGGGTCGCAGTGTTGGGGCCACTCCTGTTTAATAACCTTATTAATGACCTTGGCGAGAAGATTGAGAGCACCCTCAGTAAATTTACAGACAACACCAAGTTAGGTGGGAGTGTTGATCTGTTTGAGGGTAGGAGTGCTCTTCAGAGGGACCTGGACAGGCTGGGTCGCTGGGCTGAGGCCAACAGTGTGAGCTTCAACAAGGCCAAGTGCCGAGTCCTGCACTTGGGGCCACAACAGCCCCATGGACGCCACAGGCTTGGGGAGGAGTGGCTGGAAAGCTGCCCAGCAGAAAAGGACCTGGGGGTGTTGGTCAACAGCCAGCTGAACATGAGCCAGCAGTGTGCCCAGGTGGCCAAGAAGACCAATGCCATCCTGGCTTGTATCAGGAATAGTGTAGCCAGCAGGACTAGAGAAGTGATTGTCCCCCTGTACTCAGCACTGGTGAGGCCGCACCTTGAGCACTGTGTTCAATTTTGGGTGCTGCAGTATAAGAAGGACGTTGAGTTGCTGGTGAGGGTCCAGAGAAGGGCAACAAAGCTGGTGAGGTGTCTTGAGAATAAGTCTTATGAGGAGCAGCTGAGGGACTTGGGGTTGTTTAGTCTGAAGAAAAGGAGGCTGAGGGGAGACCTTGTCTGTCTCTACAACTACCTGAAAGAAGGTTGTAGAGAGGTGGGGGTCGGTCTCTTCTCACAAGTTACAACCCATAGGACAAGAGGAAAGGGCATCAAGTTGCACCAGGGGAGGTTTAGGTAAGACATTAGGAAAAACTTCTACACTGAAAGGGTTATCAAAGACTGGAACATGCTGCCCAGGGAAGTGGTTGAATCACCATCCTTGGTTGTATTTAAAAGCCCTCTAGATACGGTGCTCAGACACATTGTTTAGAAGTGGATCCGGTAGAGCGAGATAACGGTTGGACTTGATGATCTTAAAAGTCTTTTCCAGCCATAATGATTCTGTGATTCTATGAAATCGTGAGAAATCATTAGTGGTGGACCTGCCTGCCAGTTCGAGCACTGGTGTTGCCTCACTTCCCGAGAAGGCTGCTGAAGTGCAAGCTTGGGGAATTGCAGGAATAGTGCAAATGCTGGTAGAGAAGCTGCTCTGTGGGTTGGATACCAATTTCTGTAAAAATGGAATAACTCCAGACACCAATAGCAGTCCAAAACTTTCATCAACTCAGTCTTTAGTTTAACGCTCATCTTTGTCAGAAACCATTGATGAGCAGGGCTCTTCAGGAAGGCTAAGCAGGAAAACTGATGACAGAGGAAATACATAAAAAAATTTTTTTAGAAGAACTATTTATCCCAAGTATCACTACATCTTCAAATGGAGCAAACCATTGCAATTGAAAAAGTGGAAAATTCCATTCTTGAACACCTTTTTTCTGAATTTTCAGAGTTTTTCATGAAAAGTATCCCATATCTGACAAACCAGAATACATCCTTAACTAGAAAGATAACCGATGACACTGAACAGCTGCTGGGACAAGGTTATCTAAAAGCCTAGGAACGGTGTTCTTCCAACACTTTCATTGCAGTAATGTATTTGGGTTTGTGTCATTGGCTGACAACAAACAAACATAATCCCATCTGTTCTATATGCCTTTCAGTCATGAATTACCAGCTGTCAGCCTTATTCTTAGTATTTTGGGGCAAACTTAAAAGTTTTTTTTAAAAGAAAATTTTAAAAGTATATCAAATGCCTCCATATTTAGCCCACCCAGTACGTCTGCCGCCACCTGTGCAAGTAGTCTGAAAACATCTATATTCCTGAACTCAAATGAAATAACCTATGCATTAGCTGCTAAGTTACATTTAACATAGCTGGTTAACAATACATGTTAAACACCTCCTACTGATGAACAGTTTACACTGAGATTTGTTCAAATGTTTAAAAGAGACTCCCAAAACAGATGAATGGAAGAGCATCCATTTTCACACCATAGCAAGTACCCGCCATGATTTCCCAGTGCTCTGAGCACTCTGAGTGCGTCAAAGCCTAGGAAGCCTGCGAGGACCTTGTGTTATCAATGCTGTTTATTGAGAGATGTATTCCAGAGTGCTGTAATGTGCTCTCTGACATCCAAGGAACACAGGACTTTTCAACCAGAGCCACTGTTGTGTTGCAATTGCGTCTTTCAGGCGCGGAATCATAGAATCATAGAATCATAGAATGGTTTAGGTTGGAAGGGACCTTGAAGATCATCGAGTTCCAACCCCCCTGCCACAGGCAGGGATACCTTGTATCACAAGGAATGACCTTGTGATATTGCTAAGGAACAAAGAATTGTGCAAACTTCTATTCTTCCTTTTGTTTCCTTCTTGCTCTTTTACTGTCATGCCAAAAAGGGTACTGGACTTTGATGCTGGTTCTTCAGATGCCAGAAAGGATGGCATTTCATAAAGGACATACAATCAGCCAGCAAGCAACTTCTGCAGTTTTTCAATTATTTTTCTTTGTCCCAGTTCATCTGTTGCTTCTTTGGTTCTTTGATAGTATTGAAGAATGGCCAGATTATGCAGCACAGACTGCAAAATACAAGTGCAAATGAGAAATCACAGAATATGTAACACAGCAGGCTGATCTAAAAGCTTTTCATCCAGTGACCTTCATTCAAATCCTTAGCTCAGAGCGACAACTCAATAATATTGTAGATGTCTCATCCTATTCTGGGCCTGACATTTCATTAGGGCACTACATGGTTCAGCACACTAGGGTTCCTTTGAGCAACTGGAGGTTTTGACAGATTTCGGAAGGAAGGTCCAGTGTTTATCACCAGAAAGACAATATTTGCTAAAATACTTAGTTACTCCACTCTCCTCAGTTAAATAGGAAAATATGGTATTTCACTGCATCAGAGCAGCAGGTAAGAGCTGAAGAATGACAAACGTGGGACTGTTTGGGGAAACCTCATGTAACATGGGTAAGGCTTATGATCAATTCACGCACATTTCTTGCCTTTCATAAACATTGCATTTATCCTCAATTTTAAAACCAGATCTGTATCTTTGCACAGCAGACTCTTTTCATCTGATATCAAGGGACAGAGGCAGAATTTGCATTTTGTAACACTCAGTGCTTACTCCTCTGAGCAACCACGCAGTGGGGAACCTGGGGCCCAAGCAGTTCAGCAGTACCTCTCACTCAAGGATCTTGAATCCACTACTACATTGCTTATCTTCATTTTGGGAGATAAGAGCAAACATGGAACAAGAGCCCCTGTCCCTGGCTGCAGAGATGAAGTCCAGCAGCGTGCCAGGAGTAAAATCTGCAGTCTCCCTTCCAAGTCCTGGCTGAGAACTAACCAAATGCTGTTGAATCTTCATTCTTACTCTCTGGCCAAAACAAAACAGTACAACATTTTATCTCAAAGACCTAAATAAACCAATACTGTAATTTTATATACATAATTTCATTTATAAGGGGTGTGTAAAATGCACATTAAACCTCCTGTTTAGTGTGATGGTTACATGCCCATCTTTCTGACTGCTTTAGGTGCTTACAAGCCTCTTGTTATTAGAGGAATTCACAAATTTTATGAATGTATCCTCAGAAGACCATGATAGTAAGGGTAATGTTATTACCTCCATGTCAAAATTTGTGGAAATGAGGTACAGGCAGATCAACGTTAAGGCTAAATGGATGAATTCGGGAGCTTCACATGGGATTATCCCAAGACAACAACAAGAAAAATCAGAATTCCAGATAACATGAACTTTGTGAGGAAACATCAGTAAAATGAAGTTTGCTTAAGTTTAGGAAGAGAATGTTGATTATATATATGAGCTCAAACTTTAAGAAGAATGAAGTACTGGAAGAGACTGCCTGATCCTAAAGGCTTTTAAGGAGAGATTAAGGAGACATTGGCCTAGAAAGGCCAATGAAGTTGAAGATGAAGTTGTTTTATTTTTGTGGAAGAGGGATGGACTTACTGACCTCAGGAGGTACTCACTGATGTAAGCTGAAAACCTCTCTGTGCTTCAGAGTGATTTGAGTCCAGATCTAGGTGACGTAACACATTAAGGATGATCTCAGTGGGAACTCAGCACATCCCAGTGTCATCCTTTTAAACTCAGTACAGGCTGCTGCGCTAGTCGCTGGGGTAGGTAAATCCAGGCTCATCCCATGCAGTCTTTTATAATTCAACAAAGCTCAAAGATGTAGGCCACTGCTGTTGGTAGGTAATGTAGATAGACAATGTAATTATGCTGTACAGAATATATTAAAAACAACGCAACTGATGCACTGACTTGTTTTAACATTAGGAAATAATAGTCATTAGAGATGTGAGTCTCAAAATGCTGAGCATCTGCAGATACTACTGAATTCTGCTGGAGTTATTATAAGCTCACTGCATCTGTAAATTAGACTTTTACACTTCTGGCCACTGTGGTGATTATTATTATTATGAAAAGAGAGTGCAGAAGAACTAAATAAAACACACAACGATGCTCTTGATCATTCACTTATTTCTTTCGTGTAGCAGCCTACAGTACTGCTAAGAAAAAATAAAATACAATTGTTCATAATGGCATAACACTTAATTAGCTTTACAAGAAGGCACTAAGCAACACACCAGATGCTAATAAAATCCTGAAAGTCCATTTTGTAATGAAGCACATATGTACTAACATATTTTAATTTCAAACTGTTTTAGAGATTACAAAGAAAAATTGGAAGTTACAACCTCGAGATGCAGTCTCAAGACTGCATGCAGACATGCAAGAAACAAATTGACATTATTGGGAGTAGGATTTGTAGTCTAAATAAAATATCACTATCAACAATAAAAAAACCAACACAGTCAGTGCGTTCATCAGATTAAAACTACGACAGCTGGCAACACTATTAGTAAATTCCCCGAAGATAAAAAGCAATACCAAGTCAGAAATCATTGGTAGGCTGAAGGTAGCCTAGGAAAGCCTCAAAGAAAAAGATGTGCACCTCATTTGATGAAAAGTGAGTGAAGATCTGCAAAGAGGGAGACATGATCAAAGGATTAGGCCAGGAAAATTATCTATTTAAAATCCTTTAAAGCTACCAGTGTGAAGCTCTAAGCCTCTATTTCTGCCCAAATGTAAAATATCTCTCCAAGGGCCCAGGTTCAAAGCCAATCAAAGTCGCTGAGAACCATAAATTTCAGATAAGGCCTTTACGATTATCCTGAGGATGTCTGTAATTACTGTCATTGTGTTGCCCTTTTAGAGGGCAGGCAAAAGCAATATATGATCTCCAGCTCTCCTGTGCGCCCAGGGCCCAGAGCAGGGATTTGAGCCAGAACGTGCCTTGTCCCAAGGACCCCCTGACTGCTGGACCTGCCAGCAGTAAACGGAGCCTCTCTTGTTCCCCCTGCCCGTGTGTGGAAAGCTCCAAAGTGCTGCTTCTGGTGATATTAAATAGAGAAACACAAACAAGTTTTCTGATGACCTCACTTCACGTCAAGCAGGGCGACCTTGCTGGAGTATCATGAATTTTTGTGTGTCTCTGAGTTGGTGTGGTGCTGGAGAACCAGGTACCCAGTAGAGTCAGACACCTCCAGTGGTGAGGAGCAGTCAAGTGGCCGTTTCAAGATTGCTGGTGATGGATTTACACTGCTAAAATGTCTGCTTCATACTCCTGAGTGTACCAAAAACTAGAGTTCTAGCCAAAGCGAACGGAAACGGAAACAATCTCTAATTAGTCAGTTTTTTAAAATTTGATCCTTTAACTACTAGGACAGCATTTTATAAGACACAGACATCTTTGTTGCCATATTGCCGCGCTGCACAGCTGTGTTAATATTCCTTTACCTTATCACAGTCAGGAAAGTCTCTTTATTCTTAAGAAAAAAAATCCAAAACATAAAATAAGATATCTGACCATATTTTACAGCAATCCTCCAGAACACTCCACCTAATCCCCGTGATATTACAGAGACCAGCACAGTAAATATTTTTAAGGACTGAAGTAATGCAGCAATTCTAGCAACTAAATTGATGCTCAGAAGCACAATTATTGTTTCTCTCTACTATTTGAAAACATTCAGTTTCGAATCTTTAAATTAACCAGAAGAAGAAACTCATTCCATGACGACAGTTAAAAATGTTTTTGCTAACAGTAAGATTACTGCAGTGACTGGGACAACTCCCAGTTCTCTACAAAACATTTAACAGTGGTTACACATATTATCTAATAAAACATACTTTTTTTTTCAGGCATAGGTGGAACATAGAAATTCATCTAAGAACTTTATGTGAAGCTGAATGAGTACAAAAATGAGCAAAATGAACATGATACTTTTTTATTAACTTAATGAAAACTAAACCCAGCACATTCTCCCTCATTTTTAAATTACCATTTGGATCTATGTTATTATTATGCAGTTCTCCTTCTTTTCCTCTCAATATATTGATTTTTCTTTTCTGCTAATGAACTAGGCACTCTGACAAATGTAAACATGCCAATGTCCAGTAATTTCAATACACAAACCTGGTAGGAAGCATTTACAGAGATATTCTGCAGTAGTCACAAAATGCTTATTCTACTAGTCACTTGTTAACACCCACTGCATAAATGTATATAATTGCTCAAGTGCTCCGTAAGCCGCCGTCACCTGGTTGAAGAACTTGGACAAATTGTTTGACTTATTCTGTGCTCACATTCTCAGCACGAGCTGGAAACACGCCAGAGGAACAAACTACCCAACAGCTGTTAATTGTGCACTAGACCACACTGCATGACTCCACATTGTGCGCGATTTTAAATATCGCAGTTACTCAAAGGTACAAGGGCAGGCTCTCCAGACAGCCTTTTGCACCTTTAAAATTCTTTCTGGAAATGCACAAGGAAAGAAGACAAATTTAAGAGCTTGTTGTGAAGCACACAGAGAACAACGATGCTTTCAAAGAGTTCTTCCAGATTTTCAGTGTGTTACAGTAAGGCAAAGAGAGAGAGGTTCAGAAAAATGCAAGTAAAGAGGCTTTGAGAGGGAAGATAAATAAGGACTGGCAACAACTGAACAAACCCAGAAAAACCAAAAGGCAGAGGGGTTTATGTTCCACACCAGCGCTGCTGTGGCAGGGACCCTCTACACACCTTTGGCTGCTGAAGAACTAATTCGGGCGCATGAAAGGAAGGGGGGAGGAATACCAATGGATCCAAAAACCCACAGCACAGTTATTGTATTTGAATTCTAAACTGCAAATTTCTCCACATCAGGTCTGAATGAGTACCAGAGAAATATCTTAAGTCCCAGTCTGTATTTTCTGATTGGAAATCACCTTGTCTCACAACATTTTTTGCTTTGGAAACTTTAGATAAAAGCTGTCTGGTTTACGTTCTCCCTTCCTTCCACATACAGCATTCATCTTGTCTGAGCTGTCAGTGCTTTGGACACTTTTTGAAAACAATTTTCACTCCATGTTTATACAAAGTATGCATAATAGGACCCCAACCTTAGTATGGGTACCATTTTGATTTCTCGCCTCTATTGCCTCTTGAAAAAGTCTCAATAAAAAGACTGAAAAATCTGAAAGAATTAATTTTTTTAGGTTCAGATATTTCTCTTCTCAGCCTTGTTTTGGTTGTCAAGTAAATATCAACTTAAAAGAGAAGACATTTTCCAGAGTTGTTCATTTGATGAGAAAAGGAATTAATCTTCACAGAAACCACTATCTAAATATAATTAGGTAGGTTTACAAAACATATTCATATCTTCTTTTTTTTTCCCTCAAATGGAAACCATATTTTAAAGAAGATTTGAATGTGTAACTTCTAAGCAGAATCAAAGATGCTCATCAACATACAAGCCTGTTATTGTCTGACAGGCATGGAAATTTTGTCTGACTAGAGACTGATTTGATGCCAGCTTGCTGCAATTAGAAAGTAATTAGCATTCTTTCAAAGTGAGGACCAGAAGAATGGCCTGAGGTTGACATTCATTTCAGTGAATGAGCAAGATAATTTGTCTCCTGCTTTTGAGTAGGTGATGATAGAATTTGGAAATTGCTGGCTGTACTGTAAACTCTGCTACTTCTAAGGCCAAGCTCTATACATATAAAACAGAGACCTTTTTAATTACTGAACACAGTATCGTGACTTTTACAAAGAAGTCTACTAGAAGGTCTTTCTGATTAGCCAACATTTATTCTTTGGAAGACGCTGCCTTTACTGGCTTATTGTCTTAGATAGCTGAGCTCACTTACGCAGTATGGTTGGTAACGTTACAAAGACCAGTCCAAAGCCCTCATATCCTTTAAGTTCTACTTTAATTCTTTGTAGAGAACTTTTTTTGGTCTCTTTTTCAGGATATTTTTTCATTTCATCCTGTGTTCAGAGGTATGCAGCAGCCTTGAACATGTGGCAAAAGACTTCTGCCCCTTCATAAAACACCATGAACCTTTAAATGCAACTTAACAAATTAGTTCTCTTTACACAAATACCAACCTTAAATTTCATCATGCTCTTGTACTGCAACCAACCACAGTAAATGCAGGTGTAAATACTCTGCTCATACCATCACCCATTAATTTTATTTCTTTAATTGACATGCTGTTAGGAAACTTTCTGGGAGGTACAGAAACTGAGAACATAGAAATATTTGAAGATTTCAAGAAAAAAAGTTCCACATTGGAAATAAAGAAAAATGAAAACCAATGACCTCTTGTGTGCTTTTTGTTGCAAGTTTTGTATTTTTATGTCTAAACCAGGAAAGAATGGAGACATTAGAAGACAAGGGGTCTCTGATTCTGCATGAAAAGTAGTAACTACTAGGCCTTCCTTTCTCTCAGCATTATCTTTGAACAACCATTTCCTACAACAAGGGGATAGAGAGAGTGAATTACAGTATGCCATGCAGGAGAAAGTGATCTAAGTACAGGTCAAGATACAGGAAAATTATGCACATTTTCTCTTTCTTTTACATGCCTGTAAATATCATTTTCTTAATAATGACACCAAATTCACTGGAAATAGGTATGTGAACCAATTGAAGACTTTTGACACCACCAGCTGGACATGGGGCTAGCTATCGTTTCATGCCCCTCATTAATGGCTCTGAATTGCTAGTAATATAGAAACACAAATCTTTAACAAAACCTTGCAAACAGTAGAAATAAAGGACAAGAGGAAAGAGCCAGCCACAAAGTTGAAAGAAGAAGAGAAGGAATTTTTTTCCTGATTAGAAAAAATCAGTTTACAGAGAGGAATAAATTTAGTTTTCTAATTAGAACCTTGTTAGCTTTGAATTCCATGCCGCAGCATGGAAAGGAAATCAGGAGGGAAATGGTATATAAGCCTATGTTAATGCTCAGCAACAACCACAATAGACAGGCTGTGACCAAAGGGGCAATTGTACAGGTTTCTACTTCTTCGTTTTAAGGACAGAAAGCCGAAAAACTTAAAACATTAAAGAAAATGTAACATCACTAGGAATGAAAGTTTTAACAAGTCACATGCCAGGGATATACTTGGTCTTACAGACTTAGCGAACAATAACTGGTCTGAATAAATGACTTTTAGTGTGGTTTCCCTTTTTGAAATAAATACACACACCCCCAAAAAAGAAAGAAACAACCAAACAAAAACCTAAACAACAAATGCAGCAGCCTAAAGACCCTTATTTTGTCTGAAGACTGATATTCCGGCAAGACCTCAAAGCACGATAAAATCTCATTCAAGGTAAGAAAAAAAAAAGGCAAGAGGAGAATTTATGAGGGTACTCAGTATAGGAAAAAACTGTATTATTCTCTTGGAAAACATGCTTTTAGGAAGACGGTAAAGGCGCTATATCAACTGGTGGAAGCTAAAATCAGTAACAGCCTTGTTTGACATGGTTATTATGGGCGATGAATCCTTAGAGTGGACACAGTTTTGAGAACTGTGCATGGATCCCAAAGGGAAGCAGAATAGCGAACTAAAGAATGAATGAAAGAAAGAACAAAATGAACCAGCACATAGAATCATGGAATAGTTCGAGTTGGAAGGGACTTTTAAAGGTCATCTAGTCCAAATTTTCCTGAAATGAGCAGGGACGTTTTCAACTAGATCAGGTTGCTCAGAGCCCTGTCCAGCCTGACCTTCAATGTTTCCAGGGATGGGGCATTTACCACCTCTCTGGGCAAGCTGTTCCAGTTTCGCACCACACTCATTGTAAAAAATTTTTTCCTTCTATCTAATATAAATCTACCCTCTTTTAGTTTAAAGCTATTACCCTTCATCCTACCACAACAGGCCCTGCTAAAATGTCTGTCCCCGTCTTTCTTATAAGCCCCCTCTAAGTACTGAAAGGCAGCTATAAAGTCTCCCCGGAGCCTTCTCTTCTCCTACAACCCCAGCTCTCTCAGCCTGTCCTCATAGGAGAGGTGCTCCGGCCATCTGATCATTTTTTGTGGCCCTTCTCTGGACCCACTCCAACAGGTCCATGGCTTTCCCGTGCTGAGGGCTCCAGAGCTGGATGCAGTACTGCAGGTGGGGTCTCACCAGAGCGGAGTAGAGGGGCAGCATCACCTCCCTCGCCCTGCTGGCCACACTGCTTTTGATGCAGCCCAGGATGCGGTTGGCCTTCTGGACTGCGAGCGCACATTGCCAGCTCATGTCCAGCTTTTCACCCACCAGTACCCGCAAGTCCTTCTCGGCAGGGCTTCTCTCAATCTCTTCATCCTCCAGCCTGTATTGATACTGGCAATTGCCCCAGCCCAGGTGCAGGACCCTGCACTTGGCCTTGTTGAACCTCATGAGGTACACACAGGCCTAGTTCTTGAGCTTGTCCAGGTCCCTCTGGACAGCATCCTGTCCCTCAGGCATGTCAACCACACCACTCATCTTGGTGTCATCCACAAACTTGCTGAGGGTGCACTCAATCCCACTATGTCATTGATGAAGATATTGAACAGTACTGGTCTCAATATGGACCCCTGAGCGACACCACTTGTCACTGATCTCCATCTGGACATTGAGCTGTTGATGCGACTATCCAATCAATTTCTCATCCACCAAACAGTCCATCCATCAAATCTGTACCTCACCAATTTAGAGAGGGTGTTGTGGGGGTCTGTGTCAAAGGCCTTACACAAGTCCAGATACATGATATCCGTAGCTCTTCCCACGTCCACTGATGTAGTCACTCCATCACAAAAAGCCACTTGGTTGGTCAGGCAGGACTTGCCCTTGGTGAAGCCATGCTGGCTGTCTCAAATTGCCTTCCTGTCCTCCATTTGCCTTAGCATAGCTTCTAGGAGGATCTGTTCCATGATCTTCTGGGGCACAGAGGTAACGCTGACAGGTCGGTACTTCCCAGCATCCTCCTTTCTACCCTTTTTAAAGATGGGTGAAATGTTTCCCTTTTTCCAGTCACTGGGGACTTCACCTGACTGCCATGGCTTTTCAAATATCATGGAGAGTGGCTTGGCAACTACATCAGCCAATTCCCTCAGAAGTCTGGGATGCATCTTGTCAGGTCCCATAGACTTAGGTATGTTCAGGTTCTTCAGGTAGTCACAAACCTAATCTTCTCTTACAGTTGGAGGGACTTTTCTCCCCCAGTCCCCATTTTGCAGTCCATCCACTTGAGAGGAGTAGGAAGAGAGGTTGCCAGGGAAGACTGAAGCAAAGTGTGGCCAGCAGGTCGAGGGAGGTCATCCTCCCCCTCTACTCTGCCCTGGTGAGGCTGCATCTGGAGTATTGTGTCCAGTTCTGGGCTCCCCGGTTCAAGAAGGACAGGGAACTGCTGGAGAGAGTCCAGCAAAGACCTACAAAGATGATTAGGGGACTGGAGCATCTTTCTTATGAGGAAAGGCTCAGGGACTTGGGGCTTTTTTAGTCTAGAAAAAAGAAGACTGAGGGGGGATCTTATCAATACTTATAAGTACTTAAGGGGAGGGTGCCAGGTGGATGGGAACAGTCTTTTTTCAGTTGTGCCCAGTGATAGGACTAGAGGTAACGGGCACAAACTGGAACACAGGAAGTTCCATCTAAACATGAGGAGGACCTTCTTTACTCTGAGGGTGGCAGAGCACTGGCACAGGCTGCCCAGAGAGGTTGTGGAGTCTCCCACACTGGAGACGTTCAAAACCCGCCTGGACGCCGTCCTGTGCAATGTGCTGTAGGTGTCCCTGCTGTGGCAGGGGGGTTGGACTTAGATGATCTCCAGAGGTCCCTTCCAACCCTGACGATACTGTGATATTGTGAAAAAAAGTTATTGATTACCTCAGCCTTCTCCTTGTCTGTTGTTACATAAAAAGTGAAAGTCAGTGTTACACCCTCATGCTTATCCTGTGCATTGGACAGCTGTGGCAGAGCTCTAGGATTTTACACAGGAGACTACACCTGGAGAAATTAAGAAAAGTAAATCTCTGGTTGCTGATGTTTTCACTTGGTACTTCCTTGCTGTTTCTATTTCACCTAAGAGCATGGTTTATAATGTCATGTTGAGATGAGCTTTCTAGCTAAAACTTGGTCAGGATTTGTATCTACACTGAAGTTAATGACATTGCCCTTCAAGGGGTGACAAGCAGCTTGGTAAACAATTACATGTAACCATAAAACAAATTAATGCTGAACCTTCAGTCATCCCTCACTGTCACAGGGATGTACTGCAGTCTCAGCATTCCTCCATGCAAATGCTCTCTCAGAAAAGCTGTGGTAGAAAATGGATCTATGAGAAATGGGTAGAAGAAGAATGCAAAGAAGTCTCTACTTCAGCACTGAAATTGGGGACTAAAATCTGGGGATGAGCATAAATAAGTTTAAGAAATAAGACACACATTTGTATTTATATGGATGATTAATTATTGGAGCACATTACCATAAAAAACTATGTTTATCATGTCTTGTTGGCTTCAAATCAAGGCTGAAGACCTCTGTAGAATATATATCATGATGGAGCTGAAATTAACAGGTTCAACATACGATAAAATTCCATGGCCTCTATTACACAAGGTCAGAGTAAATGAACAAATGTCCCAGTTTGTCCTTAAAAGCTATGGTTCTGCAATAATAATAATTTCTAAAGCGATGGAATGAGAGAAATACATAAATTTTCTACTTTGACGAGAGTAAAAGGCTCATTTTCCACTCATTATAGCCAAAGAGATTTATCTCCTAAAGTAACCTTTGAATCAACACAAATGGCCCCTTTAATGTCAACGCTTTTCCTGATAAAGTAACAATTAGACAGTTAAAAATAAATGTCCCAGAACTAATGTTTTAAAACAAACAAACAAAATTATTAAACGTGTTGTTACAATAACTGGGTACTTAATTATTTTCACATTTCCCACCAGTGAAAATACTTGTTGCAACTTTGAAAAACCCACTTTGTTGACAGACTGTTTCATTCCTCTGTGAATGTAGTATATAGTTTCACTTATGAACTTCATTGACTATCTTACATGACTTGCACACAGCTTTAAAATAAAAACAAAACAAAAACAAAAAAAAAGAAAAAGAAGTGGCTCTTCTTGGAATAAATGATTACTAATGATTTGACCAGTTTAGTAAAATATCATAAAACTTACTTGTTTTAAGAAGAAAGCCTGCAACTCCTTCTGGAGTAGATTATTCTATTGTCTTTAATTATCGAAGCAAGTAAAAAGGTAGATTTTGTTTTTCTCACGGTCTCTGTTCTTATCAAAGGGATTATCGACAACAGAGACCCCCCATCTCCCATTTTCATTGCGTTTTCATTTCAAACTCACCTTTATTTTCTTTAGTCTCAAATTTGTCCACGTGCAAGGACTGAGACAGAAACTCCAAGCCATTTAAGTCCACATAGAAGCTTAAAATAGAACATTCACTGTTCTTTGACCTTAGTTAGGCAAATCAGCAATCCAACAGCCATGTATTTCTCAAAGCTACCCATGTGGGACCACGTTGGGCCAGAGATCCTCTACCGGTTTCCAACAGCATTTTTCAGCCTTCATAGGTTCTCCTATGCAAAAAACAGAGGAGCACCACTGCTTTTTTGCTGAGAACAAGGTGAGACTGGGATACACAAACAATCGTGAAACTTCACCACCCTTTCCTGAATATTGATGTAGCCAGAAACTAGGTTGAAAGCAGACATTTTGGGGTACAAGTGAGGGGAACCACAAGAGAGGGGAGAAAGGAAATGAAGAAACCAGCTTGCAGGTTGCTCCCACAGCCTTAGGAAACACTGCTGATGTGACAGAGAAAGATTTGGGATTCAAATGCAGCTTAAAAGAAGCTGATAATTGCAAAGGATTAATGTGTCTCCTGTTTGATTCACCTTGTGTTCAGAAAAACAGGAGGTTTTGCATTTTTTCAATTAAAGATTGCATATAAGAAACAACCAACTCCCTTTCCAACATTACAGAAACAACCTACAAGACCCAGAGGTTTTGACTAATTGCCCATGTCAAATGGAGAGAGGGGATAATACAGCTATAAGTTTAAGTTTTAATAATTGGGTATAGTAATAAGACTGATATCTCTGAATATCCTTGGGATCACAATTTCTTTTGGCAATAAAACATTTGGAATGGTTATGGTGAGCATTCTGAATGCTTATTAACATTACAGTACATTCTGGTTCTGCAATGTGCGGGATGTATATAATGGTGCTACATGCATTATTCATATTATGCAAGACCAAAATAATTCCTTACTTCAGTCTTACGGATTCATAATTTAAGATGAAGAGACAGTCTCTCTCTTACAGCAGAGATGCTTATTTTGCTCTTATTCGGGTTCATATGAGTCTTGCGCAGAAACAAAGCAGAGAATGGGACCTAACAAATCAGTCAATATGAAAAATAGTTAACAGCACTTCTGAGCACCCTGATAATATCAAAATGAAAAGCAACACCGCAGTCTCATGCAAATTATCATGTGTTAAACATAACAGATGGAAAATAACATATAAACTAGGAGGTTAATAAATTCAGAGTAGGAGCACAAAGCAGTGCGTGTAGGAACCAGAAACCTGGTATTTCCTATTGTTCCTTTGTCTCCCGCAACTCTAAGTCTGGAAACAAACTAGCTTAAACTATTTTTGAGCCAAGAGAACTTAAACAACAAGCACTGGCTGAGGATGAAATTTCAACCTGGTAGCTGGGACTGCCTGAACACCAAGGTTAATAAAGGAACTATCGACAAATCACTGCCTACGACATGCTGTGATACCATTTGAAATACCATGTTTGCCCAGCACTGTTTCAACAGCTCCCATCTCTTGACCAATTGAAGGGATTACAATTCCCTTCTTAGTAGCTTTTCTGTGGTTTTTTTTTTTATATAGGGTACTGCAAAGCAGATTTTAACACAGACTGTACTGAAATACTGTTTGTATACTAGGAATATTTATCAGTTTATATTCTTCTTAAACACTATAGGACAGTAAATATTTTTGTTAGATATATACTGATTTATTGCTTATAAAATCAGTTTTAGATCAAGTATACTATTCAGGAATCCATAGAGAAATTGTGAAAGGCATGCAGCTGAAAAAATCTTCAGAAATAAAGTGAGAAATATTGAAGTAGTTCATTCTGACATTTTCAGATACAATATTTGAATTTTTATCTTAAAAAATGCAAAAAAAAAAAAAAAAGAAAGAAAATAAATCAATTTTATTTCATTTTGGTGGGGGGAAAGAAATATGAAAAAAAAGTTGCATCAGCCCAAACCAATTAATTTGGAAAACTACAGCAATAATAAGAGGATTAGTGGCAGATTGCAAACATGGAAAGAAAAGCATGAGAAATTGCACATGAACACGGTAAACCTGACCATAGCATTCACATGTAGGGCATGGTGATCCAAGATCGAGGACTGTCCTGAGGCCAATGATATGAAAATAGGCCAGGACATTTTGTAGAAATCCCAAAACTGTGAAATTGCCTAACCCACTTTTAAATCCCTTCCCACTTTTGGCCTAACAATTTCCATTGTGAATATCTTACAAAATCTCATTCACAACAATTTTGTAAGATATTTAATTATCCATTAATTTATCCAGTGATATTAAGTATACATGATGTGGGAATTGACAGTCCACAGACTCTACAGAACAACAGTTTTAAGCACTCAAAGGAATTCTTAGTACAGTTTTGACACTTAAAGCCATACACCTCTTTCCCTGTAGCTGGGCAATCTTAATCACTGCGGTTTGGTGTACTGAGGTTGCACCACGCAATAATCGACTCAGTTGTTGCTTCCAGGAGGTGCAAGTCAGATGTCAGTTTAAA
Organism: Pluvialis apricaria; assembly: GCA_017639485.1. Classification (NCBI taxonomy): domain Eukaryota; kingdom Metazoa; phylum Chordata; class Aves; order Charadriiformes; family Charadriidae; genus Pluvialis; species Pluvialis apricaria. The sequence continues at coordinate 72,224,021 of CM030011.1, read as the reverse complement.
ACCTCTGTGAACAAACAGTCCTGAAATCACACCATAACGCATGCCGTTTTTACGTTCTTTTCCAGACTTCTAAAATTTACTTTTGAAGCATTCAGTTTGACAGGTGTTTTGATGTATAAATCATGCCCATAAATTATGTCTGAAACCGCTCTGGTGTCTGACAACAAGCAGAGAGTAAGGATGCCACTTATCTAGAAAAAGATGAAAAATGACACAAAAGAAGACCTTGTCTGTCCTTGAATGAAGCACAGGCACACTCAGAAAGATGACTGCCCTGCGTGACGTAAAATGAAAATATCTGCCCTGGCTTGACCAAGGCAGAAGAGCTCCGTGTCCAGCTGAGTCCATCACCAATTCTTGCTCTGTCACAGGCTAGCTGTTGACAAGCCTCTTTATGTCCCATTTCTAAAAGATGCCTTTAAACATTCTATTATTTTGTTTCCATTAAACAGAGTTCACAGCTTGTATATATTCACACAACATTGTCGTTGTGCCCATTAAACATCAAGCTTAAGTCAGAGAAGAAATTGTGAATCCTTTGCGTTACAATAGCCAGAATACATCTAACCCATACTTTTACTTTATTTCACAGTTTAGTCAATGTTTCAGTTTTTGGAGCACAGCAGTGGCATTTTTCCAAGTCCAAATCCAATTAGTCTTTTCATTATATGACTGCAATGCAGAGTATAAAAAAATAATTTATTGGTTTTGGTGCCAGTTATTTAATCTGGGTGTGAGTAAAATTGCTTATTTGATCATTTATCTAGGAATGAACGTTGTGTCGCAGTTTTACTGATCACACAATTTGATTTTATTTTCATTTGTTATTAGAGACTCCAAACAGCGGAACAAAAAAGTATATTTACTACTTCCAGTTAAAACCGAAGAACTGAATTTCCCACCTGAGTCAACAAACCACTGCCAGCGAGCAGTGAGCTTGTGTGTAAGTTGGTATCAAGACTACAGTGGAATATAAGTATGTGCTTAAATAGAAAGATATTAAAACTTTGTCAGCAGAAACACAGTCAAGTAAGTACTGTAGTGTCTGAAAGAAAAAAGCCCAATTCCAGAACTGCGAAGGGAATTTTAGTAGAGAATAATGGCAGGGTTGTGGTCTCAGTACAGCACTTCTGATCATCATGCAAAAATAGTCCAGATTCTGCAATAGGGCTTTAATAGATATGACGTGACTAAGACTTGATGAGAAAACAATTTATCTGCATGTGTTTATTTTCTTTTGGCTCATAAGCATTTCTAAGAAGTCAAGATTATCTTATTCTCTCCTGAAATGCATTTTGTTGCACGAGGTCTGCTTTCACCGTTGAGACCAACCATTTCCCCAGCTCGTCAAGACAAGGAAAAAGTGCAATCTGCAGTTTTGAACAAAATTTTGTGTATGTTATAAGTTAATTCAGCTCAGACCTGCAGTAGCATTACACCATTTTTGCAGCTTTATGTCTAAGAAGCAACACAGACAAATTGCCCACATTTTTAACAAAGCTGAGTGCTGCGTTTGAGATTTCGGAAATGAGAAGCGAAGAACTCTTATAGAAAAACGTAACCTCAGTGGTATAGATTTTCAGTCTAATAATATTTCACACACTTTAAAAAGATTTTTATTTAAAAGAAAAAACATCTTTCTGAGGGAAGTTTCCTCTCTTGTGAGCTTTACTCCATAACACACTTGCAAAGAAGCGGGGACCCACAGTCCGCCCATGCAGCCCCACAAGCAGCAAAATTCTTCTCTCTCCAGCATCATCTGTGGCTTTGGAGAATGGTTTGTTTGTCACATATGTTCTCTAAGTGTGAAGTCATTCAAATGAAATGAAAGACAGTCTGGTGTAGCTCATTCATTAATTTTCACAGCAGTTGGTGCCCTGTTGGCATTTCAAATTAACGTAAGGAAAAGTTCAAGAGATTTAGCTTCATTTCAAATCATGTCTACTATGATTTTCAAGAAATGTTACAAATAGATTAAATTGCATTAGTAAAAGCTAATTGCAGAGCAAAAGAGAGGAATATTAAATGCTAAGTAGCAAACTAATTTCAAACTAACGTAATTTTACCAGCTGAATCATCCCCTACGTGAAAGATTGCACTCAAGGAGTAGCAGCCGTGACTGCATCACTGCGCGAGGCTGAAGTTGCTAAAAATACTGGTGGCCAGTGTTAAATGACAAATTGAAAAGAAAGGGTTTCAGTCATTTCACAGCTCCAGGCCCTTCCAACCTTCTCTGCAATTGGATGCAGGGTCTAAATAAACCTCCACAAGCCTGCAGTTCTTATGCGAGTAATAAACTCTTCAGGGCTACTGAAAAACTGCAGAGCTTTAAGAACATGCAGAGCTCTTATGATGCGGCTGCAGTTTCTTGACAATTGCCTTTTGCAAATTTCAAAATTCCCAGTAACTTTTTTGTATTAAACTATCCTGATCTGACAATGAAATAGGGAACTCGCATTAAAAAATTGCAATTTCAAGGGTATTTGCAGCTCCATATTCATTACTGCAGTGGTTGGTGTCACTGCCTGTCCTTGTTGTGTTACTTTAAGATCTCAGACACAGAAGACTCAGAAAGTATATCAATTCAAGAAAAATAGCTATTTGTTGATGGAGAGAATTAAAACACACCAGTTCCTTCCGAATAATGAAATACCCAATGCATCTTGTGCCTTACTTCTGTCCCTTGTGTGTGGTGAATTTCGCATGAAAATGCTGCACCTTCTAATGAAAAACCTGATAATTCAAAAAATAAACAAAAGGTGATAACACTGGGGAAACTTGAAAACGGTAGCCAGGCATTATCTAATTACAAATCAGGGAGCTATTTAATGAAGTTGGATCAGAACTGATGAAAGGACTGAGGTGCAATCACCTAATTTAGATACTAGCAGTGCAGATGCCCGCATTTAAGCATTTTCATTCTATATAATGGAGAAAAATAGGTTCTTCTATACCGTGGTTTATCTTTCCCCTGTGAAAGCACCAGAAGTGCTTATTTTTCTTATTACCTATTTATTTTCCCATTGTCCATAGTCCAGGTGATATGCAAAGTCAGGCAGGTTGAATCCTGCTCTCTGGTACACGGATGCTACTGAGAACCCAAAATAAGGCATTGGCACCCTTGAGAGGGTGCACCGAAGGGATATTTATAAGGTAGGAGGAAAGGATAAAATTCATCAAGTTTACAAAAAGAATTTACCTAAGGGCAGGACCTATGTTGCAGTGACACCGCATCAGTCAGGTGTGTATATGTGTTGACAAATAGACAAATTCTCAAAGGAATAAAGCAATTCATCGAAAAATTTCTGACCCTATTTTTCTCTAAACAAGCATGGCTTCATGCTGAAACAGCCACAAGAGCAGTAGTTTTTGTGATCAGGTGAATTTAAAGCTGAGTTAGATGGAGAAACAATAAAGATCCAGTGGTACTTCACAAATACTTCATGTCACAAGAGTGGGAGAAAACATCCGTAAGGAAGCCATTTCATGCTTGTTATATTCAAAGCATGGGAGGAACACTGTGAGTACGTTTCTGAGCTTAGGCACAGAAGGACTGCTCTGGTTTGTTTTCAAAGTAGAAACTGCATAAACAGAATCGTTATAATAGCTCAGTACTCACTAAGACTACAGACCAAAGAAATAAAGACATAAGTTTAAAAAAAGGGGAAAAAAAAAAAAACCCAACAGAATAGAAATGCGCATTGTAGAGTTTTGAATAAATGAGCTAAGGAGCAAGGCTAAGAAACAGAAGGAAAAGTACACAGCTTAAACTTTGGTTGCATTAAAACATTTATGTCCATCCATAGTAAGCGCTGGCCATGAGGTCGCCTTAAATTAGTCTAAACCACATAAGCTGCTCCCTCCTTTCTATAATATAATAAAAATACAACACAATATTATAATATAACAATCTAGCAATATTATTATGGAAGATAATATAGAGCCTCCACTTCACCAATGTGCATGTGCTTACTTCCTTAGTGTGACATGGAGATGGGTCCCATCACAAGGCACACGTTCCTGTTATGACATGAAACCCTGGAAGAAATCACGCTGTAGACCACTGTCTTTTCCTACTGTCTTTCTTACTTACAGGTTTCAGACTAACTGAGTAGAGAGCAGAAGGGCCAGAAGTCAGGAAGAAGAAAGTGAGATAGCTGAGCATGGATTCCTGTATTCAAAGCCAACAGAGCAAGTCTATGTTCCTGGAATGGTTCAGATGCAGAAAAGCTTGGAGGTGATCAGTTACGGGGTCAACTTCAGAGGGTATAGTAACATGGTATGCTGTGTCTGTATCAGACCTAAGGTTCAGCCCTAGCATGGCATACATTTTAACTGCTTAAGCTATTTCTGCTTCAGACCTGGGTAACAAAACTCTTCCCTTCTAGATCAGTGGTATCAGACGGATGGAGCAAGCTCTACTTGAAACTTTCTGTACAGGCACAGGAATAGCTTAAAGGCAGTTCCTTTCCCCTGCCTTCCTCTCAAGTCCTTAAAGACGCTTTTAGATTAATTCCCTCTGCTTCCTCACCATGCACATTTATCTAGGGGCGCTGTCTCATCCACAGGTTCACCACTGCTCTTCTGATATTCATAAATTATCGAAGCACCAAAATAACTCTCTAGAGAGACTATATTCAAAGTTTCTGCAGACTTGTAGCTTGAGTGTTTTACAGGTAGTTGAAAACATCCAGCGATATGACCCAGTCACTGTGCAAAAGGCAGTAATAATGAACAGTTTATTTAAGGGTCTTTCTGTCTTTTGCCTCCTCCAGATCTTTGAACTTGGTCTGTGGTTTGTTGGCCCTTTGGCCTCTGAATGGCAGTTATTGTTTACCAGCAGTTTACCTGTGCATAACTACCCATGTCCGTAATGATTTTGCAACATATCTGTAATTTCTTTGATTGAATGCTAACATTCATAGCTACAAATTCTACCCAGGACAGAGAATCAGTTGATTTGGGAAGCTACATCCAGTAAGGCAGTGGAGTCACACCCATACTGCAAATTCAACAGAGCTTCCGCAGCTGCCACTGGGGTGAACTTGTAGGTTTACACTTCATATTATAGGTATGGACGAACTTGAGCAGTACCTTATGCTTGAACTCAGCTATGTTATCACAATCCAAGACCAAAATCTACAGCAAAATGACAAAACTATGCGACCGAATGATGGGACGCTTTAAATGCAAATTCAAAGAGTTAATATCTACACATATGATACAACATGCTGTGTGAGGTTCTGACCACCTTTCAAATAAATGGGAGAGACAATGCAAAACGGGACTGTAACAAAACTCTTCATTGTCTCAAGCTGTTATCTCATCAATATGAACAAGCCAAGAAAAGTCATGCTAAATGAAATGTTGAGACTGAGGATTTCCAATGGCTGTCTGACATTTCAGCATTGCAGTTAAAGGTCTGCTCCTTTGGATTGGCCTCTGTATTTTCCAAATTAAGCATCGGGAACATTTTTCAGTTACCTTAAAGAAGGTTACAAAGTAATAAATAAAAAAGAATGAGCATAAATATCATACTAAACATTTCAAAATGTAGTATCCAATCCAATGCATGCATAATTTATTAAATTCATTACATATACAATACTGAGAGACAAAGCATTGCTGGCAGTAACTTAGTCCCAGATCAGAAAAGGGACTTAGGAATTGTCATATCCAGAGAGGAAGAGACAGTGATTCACATCTCCCAGAAGATTTGCAAACGCAATGAAAAACTTTTGGAAAGTGAGAAATTACCACAGGGATCAATAGTTTCTTTAACTGCAATTGTCTACAAACAAATCATGTATTTTGGCAAGTGCTTTTGTCTCTACTGGTGAACATGATAAAAGCAGTAGTAAGAGAACAATCTCAGGAAATGTTTTGGTATTTGGAGTATTTTCACAAGTTTCTCAGCTTAAAGAGCTTTTCACTGGAAGACAGTGAATTTGCTGATACCTAGATATTTCACGGAATTACACTGGGTTCCACATTTTGGGTAGTAAACTGGGGATGAGGATGGAATTTCTGGGAAAGTCACAACATCCTGAAAAAACAATTACTGTCCCAATTCTCTCTGTGTTGCAATGTTTAGTGGAGCAACACAATACCTTCAAGAACCTGGACCCAGGACCTCGCATCCCATTAATCAGAGGATTTATGATTTAGATATCATATTGTGCAGAACACACCGCTCAACAAGCACACTACTACAATTTCATGGTAGGCAGTCTCTAGGGAAACCAATCCTTTGTAATGTTCTGTACAGGCCTGAAATCCCTTTTTTCCCCCTGAGGGAATGCCAATCAGCCAGCACCAGAAGAAACTTAAATGGGCTATGCTTCGTTCTTTGAGAAAGAATAGATTTATGCTTATATCAAGAAGATAAAAAGAAGATATAATGATTGTGACCCCTTACACACACCGCCTTTAGGAACTTTGGTCATAAATTAAGTCCTTTCAACAACTCCAGAAAAAAAATGAGGGTTTTGATTATTTCCACCCCCTCGCTCCCGAGAAATGTTTGTGTTTGTTGTTTTGTTTTTTTTTTTTTTACCTCTGAACAGAATACACCAGGACACACTGTAAGAAACCCCATCACACAATTAGTACAGTCATCATATGCCCTGGGTACTTCAAGAACATTATTTGCATTATTCTTGATTCTTTTCACCCAGAAAGAACCGTGGGAAAAGTCCCATAATGGGGTCTTCAAAAATAACAAAACCAAAAACAAAACCACAGAATTAATTCAGTTACTGCCAGACTTACTAGAAATGTTGTGATTATCAGGAGAGCAGCTGGTCCAGTTTGGAAGTTTCAATAAAACTGTTTGATAGTCTGAAAGATCACAGACCTTTAAATCTTAGCAAATGAAGTTACAAGCCAAATGTAGGTTAGTTTGGAAAGAAAAGGATCACCTTGTAAATAGATAGAAGGAAGAAAGATATAACTTGAAATGCTTTTTCTCAGTTACAAATACAGCTCTGAATCCTAGTAGGATTGTAAGCAGAAAATTTATAACTAGAACTTTTCATAGAAGAGACATAAAGCTTTTAAAAGAGACTGCTTTACCAACACAGTGCAACATGAGTGGGGGTTTTGTTTTATTCTTTTTCCACATTTCATTCATAAGCAAACTTAAGGACACTTTTTGAAAGCTATCTGTAGATTTACATGGTTATGATGACACAATTATTATGAAATGGAAAAATTGTGACAGTAATGGAAAACAAAAAAGGATAAAAGATGAAACAGGTAAGAATAAGCATAAAAGTCTGATTGTGATGCTGTAATATGGTAGCAGACCTTTATATAAAGAGTGATGGTAAGATTTGTCTCTCAGTCCTAATGATGATGAGCAGAAAGTTGGCACAGAGGATCTACACTGGAGGAGCAAAGGCCTTCTGCAGCTTTGACAACAATTTACATCTGTAGCTATGAACAATGTTGCATAGAATGTACATTTAATGTGATAAATAATGCTGCCACCTGACTTTCATCAGTAGCTTTCAATGTGCTTTTCTTTATTATCCTGCTTGTCTTGAGATGGTGAAACAGCAGCAGTGTGAAGTGATATGGTTTGCTGAAGATCGTCTAGGAGATTTTAATCTCCTGAAACTCTAAACCATGGCTTTATACTTTCAGAATACTCAGCACAGCGCATTGCAATGCGGTGTTGTTGTTCTAACCAAGCTAGGCTCACCGTTCCTCATTAGTTCTCTGCATTACAGAAATCACTGCACCTGTTTACAAAATTATCGCTCCCTGTGACTCACACAATCTCTCTTAAATATCAAAGTGGGATATTTCATGGTTCAGGTTACTATTTTTGCCACTTCCTTTTCTTCCTCTATTCCTGCAGAATAAACAGTGGGGATTTGACATAGCCCTGCTCACCTGATCTTGCCCTTTCTACTTTATCAAATTTCAAGAAACTATAGGCAGAAAGAAAAACATGCATTTTCTTCTCTGTTCCTTAGAAAAATATCTGAAAATGTGTTCATTAGACAGTCACAAAGTTTACACAGTGAACAGAATTCAGTTGTAACACATCTTCTCGTCATTAGTGACAATGAAAATGTAAATAGAGGCAGTTGACCATCAAAAAATGCCAAAGAACTACGTTCATCTCTGATTTACCAGACAAGTTTACAGACATGTGGCTTGGGGACAGTTTTTCTTTTTTTGTTACATGCCCCAAACACACTTTTGACTTACAACAATTGTACACGCAAGGCCAGGGATTTCAAAAAGGTCAATATAACTAAACTGTGGCCACAGCAAAAACCAAAACGAGTCCCTGACTTCAGGCAAGGCAGAAACACACACAGAGGCAGCAGCTTAAAAAAGAAACGGAGAGGCAAAGGATGGGAAGGGGAACTGACTACCAATATCACATTTGGCAAACACGAGGGCAGCTGTGCTAAATTACCAAAAGAAGCCATCCCAAGATGATGACCAAACAACTCTCACCACACGATATGGGCAGGCAGGAGCTGGTTCTCATGTTACTTATACCTATTTTCATCTCCCTGGGAGCCTCCCTAATGTCAGTGTTACCCCTGTCCTGCTCTCCTCTTCCATCCTACCTGCTCCCACGCCTCAGCTCTCTTCCCTTCTCAATCCACCCAGGATCTGCACAATACACACAGAAAGACACACTCCCCTCACCTTAGCTCCTACCTATAGCATTTTCAGCTCTCTCCCACATCTCCAGTGGGGTCACAGCCTCAGTGTCTTCCAACTCCTCCCACATCTGCTGGGTGACACAAAGGAAAGGATATACCACACTTGGTTTAAATGTGCTGTTGACCCCACAAGACTCCCAGCAGCGCAACACCGGTTCCACTAAAGTACATCGAAAAGCTCAGATCAAGTTCAAGATAAGCAGGCCACATACTGAAAGATTAATTTTATGTTTTTCCAAGGGTAGCTGGAATCTTTTTCCACCTTTCTCATTCTTTGCAGTATGCAAGAAAGTTTGCCATAATCATAGACATCAGCAGAGCTATATTTATTGCTTAATTATGAAAGAGTAATAATGAAAATGAAAAATGGCAATATAGATTTTTCAGTCATATAATTCCAGTGTTCCACTTTGCTAAAATGATGTAGAACACCTACCCTTATTAGCCAGGAATATGCTGAAACAGCATTTAAGAAAAGACAAACCCCACAGCCAGGCAGTAAGCAAAAATGCTATGGACACATTTTACAGTTTCCAATTAGCTGTTTCACTGCAAACAAGGTATCAAAAATATACATTTATATCTCCATAACATTATACAATGCACAAGTATCTCAGATCAGCACTTGCTATATAGCATCAATCTCGGAGTAGTGTTTTGAGATCTCCAAATAAAAGTACAACTTATGACTGGACAAAAAAGTACATTTTGCTTGTTCTTAGATTTGCTATGTATCTTCATTTGTGGTAAAAAGATGTCATTCTCTGCCTTCACAGTTATATGAAATAATTTTTACATGAGTCAAGAACCAAAACATTTCCTGTCATTGTGTGAAATTGCAGCATCGAAGATGCTGCAGCCATTTGGTAATCTAATCATCAGACACTACTGTGTTCAAATTACAGCAAATGTTGGCATTTTGATAGACAACTATAGACATAAAAATCAAATTAAACCAGCAAATATTAAAGCAGCGTTAAGGCTGGGAGTTTAATTAACTTCCCTGAAAGTCAGAATACTCAGTACATTGGAGATCCTATAGTGGCTGAACATCTAAGGAGCAGAGAAAGTGAGACAGAGATAAGAGAGTAAAAGTATCTAAATTAAGGTCAAAGCACTGTATTGCTACCAGCTTGGGAGAGGGGCTCACTCAAAGCAGGAGAAAGCTGGAAGTGACTATGAGACATACACTGGAAACAAGGTTTCCGCTGATTTAACACCAAACAACGGACAAACAAGGGATCTACTGATTCCTGTCATATTGGGGAGAAACAGCAGCCAGTCTGGGCAGGCTCGAGAAGGCTGGGGAGCATCCTCTGGGAACCCGGAAATCCCAGCATAAGGCGGCAGCTGAAATTTTTAGAAACAGGGAGTAAAATGGCTTTACAAATCTTTTTATTACTGTGGCTGTGATGGCAGATGCCATCCTCACCAGTTATCTCTCCAACACACCATCTCTTCATTTACTTTGAGTACATCTATGTTCCTTCAGTGCCACTATCTATAACACAAGAAAATAACTGCAGAAAAGTCTTCTCTCTGTTTCGGACGTACTTTATCACAGACCTCATTTGCAATAAAAGGTGTTTCTGGAGGCTGCAGAACCTGTCAACTACTAGATTTTTAGAAGAAATTTTCATGGAAGGTTGTGAGTTTAGGGAGGAAGAGCAAGGCAGCAAAATTCCCAAATCATTCTGTCCAGCCAGAGGAGTGTCATGGAAATGGGTCTTTAATATACTGTAAGTACACGTTTCTCAAAAAAGATTTGGAGATAAAGTCCTCCCCCCGCAACTCCCCTTTAACGATTTAAATTAATCCTCTGGCCCTGCCCAAGCTTTATTTTTCTCATATCTCCCCTTATATTTTAACTTCAGAAGATCTTTGTGGTGTCCCAGGCACCGTTGAGAGAGAGCACGCACCAGCTCTGCTCACAGACAGCAGCAGGTTATGGAGTTCTGTAGACGCAGTGATAACTTCCTCCTGACACCCATCAACAGATGTAAGGACTTCACAAACCACACAGCACCCTCTGGGCCATCTGTTGGCACTGGGGCCCTCCCCACACCCCCAACATATGGCAGCAAACAGTCATTTGAACTACTTTTGTCTAAAGCCAAACTAGTACATGCACCCAGGAGGACTGCACGTGAAATATCACCAAATGCTCTTAACTAGCTGGATAAATTGTTCCAGCTCTAGCAACTGCTTCTTTTTCTCTTTCTACCATATGTTTACTTTAAAACAGTGAGATATATGAGCTTGGAGCTGTGGCCTCTGCATATGTCTACCCTGGAGCCAAAGATAAAACTGCAAATCCTCCAAGTAGCTTTAAAAACTCCAACTTGGATACCAATAGCAATATATAGGCAGTGACATAGAGCTCATTCTGGCTAGCTGCTTTGAATACACACCTTAAAGCCTACACAAGTTTCTTAAGCTTTTCCTCATCTCCTCGCCACTGTGCTCAGTGCTGGCTGTACCCAAACAAGCTGCTTTAAACCCTGCTTTCACGTGTCGTGTTTCTGCTCCATCGTGGATGGACCCTCACCGCCCATGCCTGGCAGACTGGTCCTCGATCAGGGTGAAGGGCTGGATGTGCTCTTCCAGCCTCTGTACAGAACACCGAGTTGGCCCTGGTATCAGTTCAGAAACCAATTGCCAGGAAAATGCCTCTTCTGTAAGCTACTGCAGTTCACAAAGTTTTTTGTTAGATGGGCTAGAGAGATTATAATGAAGAGCAAACAGAAAACAAAGATGTTTTTCTTAAGCCTGCTTCATTACTACCAATGGAGGTAGCTTCTGGTCGTGGATGCGTTGGATGGGAGCTAAGCTGTCTGTGGATAGAGATGAGATTTTTGGGAGCATCTTTTCATCATCTCTATTCCAGCCTACCTAAAATCTTTAGCCTTCATATCACTTGAAAACAGTGATTACATGTGTCAGATTTTTAATGTTCCTTATCACTGTGATACGAACAGGAACACACGTAACATGAATGTCTGGGAAATTTATTGCTTATGTTCATTCCCCTGTTTGCTCTTTTAGCCTTAATTTAACAGCAGAGATTGTTTATCAATATTTTAGACTCAGATTGGCTACACTGAAAAGGAAAGGGGATTTGAGCAGATGGCTGTTGCAAGCTGCATACCGTAAGTGGGTAATGCACAGATATGCCTCTTGATGTACCACTGAACAAACACTTTTGCAAAATTATGTGCTGAAGAAGGCCAAGCTCAGGCTGTGTGATGGAAACTGTGACTCAGGTTCTAATTTAATTTTTCATTCTACACTCTCCAGATTATTCTATAAACAAAACAAAAGCATGAGCCACACTGTATCATGTTATGCAAAGATGCATTCCAATTCAATGCATTAATTTACTGGGATGTTAGTTTGACCTTATGCCTACATAACTGAAATCAGAAAAGTCCCAATGGCTTAAGAGAAAATAAAAATAATAAAAAAGCCATAGACAGGCACACCAGAAACTCTCTCTCTGAGTAGTAGCACTTCCAGAAATCGTTTTAGTTTACTACATCATAAATTCTTATTAGCACCTCAAGTGAAAACAATGACAACAAAGGCAGAACAGAAACAGGAGCTCTTCTCTCAATCTCCTTCAGCATCAAGTTGGCTGGCTTTGACATAGGGATGGGTCACCTGGGGCCATTTTTTTCTGGTGAGATGCAGCCGTTGCGAGAGCCTGCTGTGTTTCAATCTGTTCCTTAAAACAGCTTAACCAGCCAGGAAAAGAATAATTGTGTTTAAAATGTCCTGGCAAAGGTGAAGAGAGAGGTCAGGTGATCTCGGAGCACTCCTTCACCTTGCTGTCAGTGGAGTAAAATGATAAGTGCAGCCATGGGAAGGTTTTAACACATCCAGGATTCCCTAGTGTCTCCAGTATTCAAGCCACAATTTTCACCTCTCCATAGGCATTTTAGCCCATTTTGAGGTAAAACAGCTCTTGGGCTGCTCTTTTCCAGGCCAAGGGCATTAGGTCCACATAGACTGGCTTTCCACTTCATCAGCTGCTGTGCCCTGTGCCCTGTTTGCAGTTGACAGACTGGTATTTTGTCTTTGATGCATCTTCAAGTCTCTTACTGATTTTTCTCATTTATGGACAAGTATGAGGAATCAGATTTGTTTCCAGTTGTGCCATTCAGAGTCAGAAGTCCCACTATCAGAAGTCCTCAAAGTCAGGACTATGGTAATTGCAAGACTGATCCTTGCCTACTGTAACTACCTGCCTCATGAATAATTTTATTCTCCGGGGCTGTCAATCTAGCCTCTTCTGTGAACATTACATTTATTACAGTAACTTAAAGAAAAAAAAAATGATGATGCTTTCAAAGTTATTTCTGAGACAAATATTACAAGGAAAGGGAAAGGTGAGCATGAGACACCAAGGACAACCATGTGCCATGCCCATCTGAATTACAGCTTTTATAACTCTCTTGCCTTTAGACTGAGATCAGGATTCTGCATCAAGGTACTGTGAAAACAAGGGTGGAAGCAAGGGCAGCCACATTTAGCTGAGAAAACTTTTCCAGGCCTCCTGGGACAGTTCATGACTGAACCCGTACTAGGATCAAGCTGTCTCACATGCTATGCCTACCTAGCGCAGCTGCGTGCCCCTGGTTACTTTTACTAACCTTGCATTTGGGTTGAATTTCAAAAGCAACATATAAGGACAGACTATTTAATCCATTCTTATCATAGTCTTTACAGTATTCTAGTATTATTATGCCAGGATTTGAATTTTCTTTTCTGTTTTGTTTTGTTTTTTAATGAGCACTAGCAAGATAAAAACAGATGCAAAGAAGAACATGCTTCTTCCATAACATTCGAAATGTTTCTAAACAGTTGGGAGAATGTTTAGCATATTAAAACATGAGAAGATGTCATCATAAATTAGCTATTTTTGTGTAACATCAGAACTCCTTCAAATGTAAAGTGAATTTCATATTTTCTTAAAACTGTATGTGAAGCATGAAATTACTGAAAATTATCCAAGGGATATGCAACAGCATATTGTTTAGGAAGTAGACCAAATCTATAGTTCACAGCAAACTGCAATGAATCCTGAAGTTTCATAAAAATACCTGTGTCTCATCTTCAGCCAGACACGTACTCCCTACGTTTCCATTCCAGCCAGAATTTATTTTTTTTTTTTTTACATTAAACATGCATTTTTAGGTGTTTCAAAGGACTGATATATATGATTAATTCTACTTTTTCTCGGAATTGGAGTGGGTATTATAAGAAAGTCATAGAGTGCATAGATGCAAATATTCAGACATATCATACTTTTATTTTTAACATACACATCTACAGAGCTCTTAAAAAATCTTGTTTAAGAATTCTTTTTACTTAACACAAATGTAACATGATGCAAGTTTCAATCCGAGGACAATTTTAGACTGAAGAAATAGGAAATTAAGGATTTTTTTTTTATTTGAACATCCTTGTTATACTAATCCCTGAATTGCGGCTGTTACAAAAAATGAATTTGGAACTGAGGTATAAGGTATATGGCAAAGAAGAATAAGAGCTTCTCTCAGCTTTATCTTCCAATTTCCCTTATATTTTGATATCTTTGGACACATCTCTGATTTTAGGAACAACCCATAGCAGAATTAATTTGGAAGAGCACATGAATGCAAAAATCTAGAAAAGATCGGAAAAGGTCTGGAAATTTTTCATCAAAAATCTCAATCCCAAAAAAAGGCTATTACAGAGATGCCCTAATTTACTTTAAATATCAGACTGTTTGCAAATGTAGGATTGTTTGGAACGTATCTTTTTCTTTTATCACTATTTGGATTTTAAACTTAGCCCCTTTTCTACTTAGATCAAGGAGCATGTTTTGTTCATATTTAAAAAAAAAAATGTAAATGAGAACATAAAGAACCAGGAAACTATCTACTTTCACAGTCGCTTTCAGACACTTGATTCCTCCCCCAAGGTAATTCCATAGAACCTAAATGCTATTAAAAAACAAACGAAAAAAACCACATCTTTCACATCTGCCACTTATTATTGTAGAAAAGAGCGTATGTAGCTATTAACGACCAGCCATACTCAGCATGGAAGTATTTCACTGCTATGGAGGAAAGAACTGGGACAGATGGAAACCACTGAATTCTGCTACTACAAGAAGATAGGGACCCATCCCTTTCACTGGGAAGAGCTAACAACAATAAATAAAAAACATTTTCATTGACAGAATCTTTCTGTCAATGTACTCCTGTGTAAGATACCTCTCTTCACATGGTTTGTTTCTCCCTAGAGAATGGACTTGTCCGGCGACTGCTTTCAAGGTCCTAGAAATGGTCGTTACACCAAAATTCACCATCCTGACTAAATTCTTAAGATAATATTCTTTTCCTTTCCCTTGTGGTTCACATCTTTCTTCGTGTCCATGTTCTCCTTCAGAGTACTTTAAAAGTTATAGTGCCTCACTTTTGCAAGGGGAGTTTTGCCTCTATCCAAACCTGCTGCACTGCCCTAGATGCTCTCTCTTTTTCTCCACCAGAAATCATAGAGGACATATGGTCTATCTACACCACAGAGTCTATGGTGGAATCAGTTGACTCCCACATCATCAAGGAGAATTTACCCCACTGATGCACGAACACCAAGCTGGTGCCCTGGCTCCAGGCCATGCTGGGCAGGCGCTGGAAGAGCGTGTCAGAAGTCAGTGTGCATTTCCCAAATTGCTGCAGGGCCTTGATAATCCCGGCATACGCCCTTCCTTCAGCAAATTATCTCTGGCCAGACAACCCAAATCAGGCGAGCAAAGGCCATGCAAGATCCTTTATACGTTTACTTTTGAAGGCACGCTCACTTTTGGGGCAGAAGACCAAAACACACGTTTAACAATCCTCTCATCTCTTTCTTAATTTACGTTAATTTGTCCCAAAAGACCCAATTAAAGATAAAGGGTACAAACAAAAGATGTTTTGAAAACAGATAGGGATGGGAAGGGTTTTTTGCAATAGCAATCAAAGAATCTAGAACTATAATGAATTGTCAGTGCTGCAATTAGGAAAGGTGAAAGGTTTGCTTGTCTTATGAGGATGCATTTCTCTAAATCGCTTTCCTATGACTTTTGCTTTGGTGTTACAATGAAAGCGTAAGAGCCATTCAACTATTCATTACACACATAATCAAAATGAAAGTATCCTAAGGTACGCGTTTCTATGCAAAAGTGACAAGCAGAAACATCTTCAAAGGAGTGATTCACACCTGGGCTATATTCTTTTCTCACATCTGTCTTTCAGTTTCTGGAACTTGCATGATTTGAAGCATCTCTCACTTTTGTGTTCTTTTCACTTTTTAGCACCTCTAGTAGGGTAATATACTACTATTACTCATATTTTGCAGATGGAAAACTAAAACAAATTTAATCTTTAAATTCTCAGCAAGTTAAACAAAATCTGCTTTAATGGGAGCAGGGATTCTTAAATATTTTTATGGATCTGGAGAGAAAGGAGTCAGGTGATAAAAAACACTGGAACAGGGAATTAAAGACAGGAATCTGCAGTCCCACTGAGCCTAACCACTCCATTTCTTGTCACTAAAGACAGCCTGTCACTTTCTAGAATACGGTGTGAAGATATATTCTGTGATTTTTTGAGGTACATAGCATAGGTACCATGAGTTATCATCTCTTTCCATCTGCTAGATCTTTTCCTCTGCATCGCCCAAATTCCTGTCTGCACTGACTGATGTTCACCTCCCAACTTTCTGCTTCTTTAATGACTTTTACATTGGTTGTTTCAATTCATGTTTTACTGCCAAATAAACCAACCCACCATCTCTCTTGTTACTCATGTAGCTATAAGCACAATACACTCAGCCTACAGAAAGTGGTTTTGTAACTAAAACTAAATCTGGCAACATGTCACATCTCTGCTACCCTTCAAGACAGCAAGTTTGCACATCGCTATGCGCATTTGAGTAGGACACTGCATATACAAACATGAAACCACTCACCTTAAACTAGAATTAGTACAGAACATGGCAGCCAACCTGTTTAATGAAGCAGGTCACTAAAAGCTCTCGCTGACTTGCTATAGGTCAGTGATGTTTTTTGTCAAGCTTTCAGCCTTTCATTTTTAAAACCAATGTTGTACCAATTACAATTACAATTGTTGCGGGCAATAACATTGAAAGGAACAGACGAGCTCAATCTGTTAACATGTGGCTCCGCGGATGGTGTCAACGACACAACTTTGGGTTTTTTAACAACGGAATGACCTATGCGGCATCAGGCCTGCTGGCATCAGATGGGGGCTGGCTCACTCAGAGAGGGAGAAGGGGTTTTGCCCAAAAATTGGCAGGGCTCATTAACAGGGCTTTAAACTAAATTCGACGGGGGAAGGGGGTATTATCAGGGCTGCCCATGAACAGCCAAGGGATGTTACATCAAGGAAAGGGGAACAGGGCGCTGGTGAGGGCCTGCAGCCATTAGCTCCAAGATGTGCCAGCTACGCTGCAGTATGCCCAAACCTTCACGTAGATGAGCTAGGAGCTCCTGGACCAACAGGAGTCAATCGGGAGGCACTGTTAGTACAGGACAAAGGAATTACAGCTGCTCCAACAAAATCGGCCGCAACGAAGACACGGCTGAAGTGCCTCTTCACAAATGCGCGGAGCATGGGGAACAAGCAGGAGGAATTAGAGACGTGTACACGCCTCCAAGGCTACGATCTCATCGGCATCGTAGAAACTTGGTGGGACGACTCCTATGACTGGAGCGTCGGCATGAAAGGGTACAGGCTCTTCAGGAGAGACAGGCAAGGGAAACGAGGAGGCGGTGTTGCCTTATATGTTGATCAGCAGCTGGAATGTATGGAGCTCAACCTGGGGGAGGATACCGAGCCAACTGAGAGCCTATGGGTCAAGATTACAGGGAAATCGGGAGCAGGGGACGTTACAGTGGGGGTATGCTACAGGCCACCCGACCAGGAAGACCAAGTGGATGAAGCCCTCTACAGACAGATAAGGGCAGCATCACGTTCACAGACCTTGGTTCTCATGGGTGACTTCAACCACCCTGACATCAGTTGGAAGGATAACACAGCCAGGCACAGGCAATCCAGGAGGTTCCTGGATTGCATTGAGGACAACTTCCTTCTCCAAGTGGTTGAGGAGCCGACGAGGAGAGGAGCCCTGCTGGACCTTGTTCTTACCAACAAGGAGGGGCTGGTTGACAGGGTCAAACTCAAGGGTAGCCTGGGCTGCAGTGACCACGAAATGGTTGAGTTTGAAATCCTCAAGGCAACGAAGAAGGTGCGCAGCAGGCTGATGACCCTGGACTTCAGGAGAGCCGACTTTGGCCTCTTGAAGAATCTGCTTGGTATGGTGCCGTGGGATGAAGCGCTGGAAGGAAGAGGGGTCCAAGAAAGTTGGTTAATATTCAAGGACCACCTCCTCCAAGCACAGCAGCAATGCATTCCTACAAAGAGGAAGGCAGGCAGAAAAGCCAGGAGGCCTGCGTGGATGAACAAGGAGCTCCTGGAACTGACCAAAAGAAAAAAGGAGGCCTACAGGGAGTGGAGTCAGGGCCGGGTAGCCTGGGAGGATTACAGAGGAATCGTTCGAGCAGCTAGAGAGCGGGTTAGACAAGCTAAAGCCCAGCTAGAACTAAATCTGGCCAGGGACATTAAGACAAACAAAAAATCCTTCTATAGGTATATCAGCGAGAAAAGAAAGACTAGGGAAAATGTAGGCCCTCTCCGGAAGGATACGCAAGAACTGGTCACCCGGGACAGCGACAGAGCTGAGGTACTCAATGACTTTTTTGCCTCAGTCTTCACAGACAAGGACAGCGGCTGCACTGCCCAAGACGCAGATTGCAAAGGAGAGGATTGGGAAAACGGAGCACCGCCCACTGTAGATGAAGATAAAGTGAGAGACCACCTGAGGAACCTGAAGGTGCACAAGTCCATGGGACCTGATGAGATACATCCGCGGGTCCTGAGGGAACTGGCAGATCAAGTCGCGAAGCCACTAGCCATCATATTTGAGAAGTCGTGGCAGTCTGGCGAGGTTCCTGCCGACTGGAAAAGGGGAAACATAACCCCTATTTTCAAAAAGGGAAACAAGGAAGACCCGGGGAACTACAGGCCAGTCAGTCTCACCTCTGTGCCTGGCAAGATCATGGAGCAGATCCTCCTGGAAACTCTGCTGAGGCACACAGAAAACAAGGAGGTGATTGGCGAGAGCCAACATGGCTTCACCAAGGGCAAGTCATGCCTGACAAATTTGGTGGCCTTCTATGAAGGGGTTACAGTGGCAGTGGACAAGGGAAGATCTGCTGATGTCATCTACCTGGACTTGTGCAAAGCGTTTGACACTGTCCCACACGATATCCTGGTCTCTAAATTGAAGAGACATGGATTCGATAAATGGACCACTCGGTGGATAAAGAACTGGCTGGATGGTCGCACTCAAAGGGTTGCGGTCAACGGCTCGGTGTCCAAGTGGAAAGCAGTGACGAGTGGCGTTCCTCAGGGGTCGGTACTGGGACCCGTACTGTTCAACATCTTTGTTAGCGACATGGACAGTGGGGTAGAGTGCACCCTCAGCAAGTTTGCTGATGATACCAAGCTGTTTGGCGAGGCAGACACGCTGGAGGGGAGGGATGCCATCCAGAGGGACCTGGACAGGCTGGAGAGGTGGGCCCAAGCCAACCTCATGCAGTTCAACAAGGCCAAGTGCAAGGTCCTACATCTGGGTCGGGGCAATCCCAAGCACAAATACAGACTCGGCGGAGAATGGCTGGAGAGCAGCCCTGTGGAGAAGGACCTGGGGGTGATGATTGATGAGAAGCTCGACATGAGCAAGCAGTGTGCGATCGCAGCCCAGAAGGCCAACCGTATCCTGGGCTGCATCAAAAGAAGTGTGGCCAGCAGGTCAAGGGAGGTGATTCTGCCCCTCTACTCTGCTCTCGTGAGACCCCACCTGGAGTACTGCATCCAGCTGTGGAGTCCCCAACATAAGAAGGACATGGACCTGCTGGAGCGCGTCCAGAGGAGAGCCACGAGGATGATCAGAGGGCTGGAGCACCTCTCCTATGAGGAGAGGCTGAGAGAGTTGGGGCTGTTCAGCCTGGAGAAGAGAAGGCTCCGGGGAGATCTTATTGCGGCCTTCCAGTACCTAAAGGGGGCCTACAGGAGAACTGGGGAAGGACTTTTTACTAGGGCATGTAGTGATAGGACGAGGGGGAATGGCTTTAAGCTGGAAGAGGGCAGGTTTAGATTAAACATTAGGAAGAAGTTTTTCACTTTAAGGGTGGTGAGGCACTGGAACAGGTTGCCCAGAGAGGTTGTTGAAGCCCCATCCCTGGAGGTGTTCAAGGCCAGGCTGGACGTGGCCTTGGGCAACCTGGTCTAGTGAGAGGTATCCCTGCCTGTGGCAGGGGGGTTGGAACTCGATGATCTTCAAGGTCCCTTCCAACCTAAACCATTCTATGATTCTATGATTCTATGATCTATGATTACCAGAGAGACACGTACACATTGGGCTGGTCTGCTGGACCATCAGAGCTTACTCCTACAGGGACAGCACCTTCCAAGCAAAACCTGGCAACTCTCATCAAAAACACTCCAAAACAAAGTAAGAATAAAAAGGAGGGGGGAGGAGGGTACGGCGGTAAAGTATCCCTATCCACTTAGTAGTTAGTAGAAGATTTTGCAGCCCACCTCTCTTTGACTTAAGGAAACCTCAATTTTTGCATTTTAACAGCCCCAGAATTTTTCATCTGTTCATTTTGAAACTGAAACTGCTGACGCTGATCACAAGTCTTCTATTTCAGGCTTCTGCTGAAGAATAATTTGGTCTAAATGTTCCGATAATAACTGAGAGCATGCCAGTGAAAAATCACTTCCTGCAGCTTCGGTTATGCCAATTCTCTTCTCCAAAAAGGTCACTTTTTGGAACATTCAAAGTAATACTTTGACTACTATTAGTGACTACTAATGACAAATATATCTCAGGCTCAACCCTTGCAGTGAACCTGCTGAGAGCAAACTTGCCAATTCATGAATATAAACATAGAAACAGAAACTGAAATAATTAATCAGATAATGCATTTGATCAGGGTATGAACTGATTTAGGCAGAAGAAACCTACAGCTCCTGCTGTATTAGCAAAACCTCATTGACTGCACAAGCCCATAGGCCATAAAGAGCACAAAGCAGAGCAAAGGCTGTTTTATTTGTGTTTATATCTGAGATTGCAGCTGAAGTTTCTGTGTAAAGGTGATGAACTGATGGTATGAAGTTCTGTTAAATATCGCTGCCAGCTCAGGTACCAGCAATATGATTTTTCACCTCTGGACTACCTCAGGATGGACACTTGGATGCATTTCTCTGATGAACTTGGATCTTTCACATAGGAGCAAGACAGATAAAAATTGAATAAACATAGGTTTTAAATCAATATGCATTGTGCATAACAGGAGCATTACTTTTATCCTAATTGCTTCACAAACACATACGTAAAATAATCTTAAAAGATGACTGGTGCCCTCTACTACAGTATTTAACTTAACAACTGTCTGAAACTCACAAATCTTGCCTGAAAATCTATTGCCCTTTGGTCTATATAATACAATACCATGTCAACAAGAAATGAACACTATTTACTCTCATGTTTTTTACCACACCTGACATTTTGCAAAGATTCCATGCACAAATGCACACAAAGCAGCAGTTGTGACAATGATCCCATAAAAAAGGTCTGTGCAACAGAATCTTTGTATCGTATCGCTTCATCTGAGCACTGGGATCTGTGCAAGCTCTGCCCAAGGTTTGAAGCTTGTACATGAATGGGAAAGACTGTATAACAACCCAGGTGAGGGGAGGAAAACCATAATCATCATGTAGCTGCTTATTTTCCTTAGAGATGCACTAGCAATATAAGGTTAATTATGGTTCAGCTACCCACTGCGTGATGCCCTCGCAGCAGCAGGAACATTTAGCTGTGCACCTGGACTGTGCTTTTAACACACTGAGATAAAATTCTGCAGAAGGTTTGCTGCTATGAAGACTGTTTATCGTTCTTTCACTTAGTGGCTCTGCATTGACTTCCAAACTCCTGTTTTATACTCACGGTGGGAAACAGATTTGGACTGAGGCAACAGTTGTTTTGACTGAGGCCCTCTCCAGCCCTGATGCCATGAGAAGTCATGTGTGCTGACTGTCCAACCCCAGCCCCAGCAGCTAGGATTCACAGGAATTATTACTCAGTTAATGAATATAATCAAGCACGTGATTAATGAGTATAGTCAAACATGACTACTTGCTATACTAACACCCTAAACTCAAGATCATTTCAAGTTAATGACATTGTGATGAACCATTTCCAAAATCAACAAAAATAAGACTCC
This sequence comes from Pluvialis apricaria, assembly GCA_017639485.1. Lineage (NCBI taxonomy): Eukaryota > Metazoa > Chordata > Aves > Charadriiformes > Charadriidae > Pluvialis > Pluvialis apricaria. The sequence goes on along the minus strand of CM030011.1, from coordinate 72,201,932 downwards.
TGGAAAAGGGAATCCTTCTGAATTGTACTTATTTCATTATGTTATGCAGGTGCTTGCGCAGAGGGAAAGGAACACATCCCCTGGCTTTGGAGGGGTTTCACCATAGAGGACATCTCACTAAAGGTCTGGTCCATTATCCTGTGTTTTCTGTTTTCCTGAGCCTTTTCTTATGGGACACTGTTGGTTGCTATCTATGTCTAATATTATATCGTTAATTAGAGGTTCTCTACAAATGACTACTTCACCCCTCTCATATGGAGAGCTGATTAACTTCTAGGTATGCATTAAACTAAAAGGTATATTAATTACTGTTCTAACAATTTATATTATGCATTAACGATAATACATTTAATTGCAATAATCATGATGACATTGAGTGTAGGTGGCACTACAATTTAATACATTTACATTTTTCAGCCATGAGACTTATGATCTAAAGCTCAGCAACTCCTCTTCAATAATTGATCTAATTTTTGTGCTTTTCTTTAAAGGCAACCGCTAGATATTCTGCAGAAATTCTTCAATTCACAAATTCAAGCTGCGAGTTTAAACTAGATTTCTTTTTCAGATGAGATTCCTGCCACACACAGAGAAGAGATAGAAGGTCACTGACTATAAACTGTGCAAGCTAAGGGAAAAAAACAAAAACCTAAAAACATCCTTGTCTTTTATTGTTAGTCTACTGTATTTCTTTGGTAGGTCTTTCATGCAGTAAATGTTATTGATGTCCAGATATCTTATCTTGGTTTTGGCTTATTGTTACAATCTCTGGTCCTCCTCTGTCTAGCTGCAAAACTCCTACAACATCCTACACTAAAGGCGTGTTTAAATGTTCAGCTGACCTAACATCAATACTTTTTGCTTCTGCTCCTCCTCCCACAAGATCTTCCTCTGATACGGTATTATTTAGAGACTCACTGACTCTGTAACTGATCCTAATCCATCCTGTTCCATCTCTGAATATAAAATACCACAGGCAGTATCTCAGCAGGCACAAGGACATTAAAGTTTGGTTATTAGAAAAGTGAAGTATGCTATCAGTACCCAAATGCAACACATACTTTTTTTTACAGTTAATAAGATGCTAAAAAAGACAGGAGTCATCTTCTTTCTTTACAATGAAAAAAACTAGTTAAATTTGCATTAAAAGTTATCCTACATGCAATGGACAGATCTAGGACCGTCATCTTCCACCAGTCTGATACACAACTACCCCCAGGAAGAACTAAAGGAAGATGTCCTGAATGCATAAGATAAAGTTGAGATGGATTTCATACATCTGAAGTCAGAAGCCAAATCCTGCCAACATTGTGTCCTTCCTCTCCATTGCACAATCGGCTGTCCTTTCTGAGGCTCTTTAGAGACTCCACCTTACCTAACACATTTCCAGGCCTGTCACTGCTTCATGTCCCTTTTTGCTTTTTTTTCCTGCTGCTTCTCACACAATTTATGTGCTTCATCATTTACAGATCACTACTGGAGTTCAAACATGAATTATTTCATTATTTTTGTGACAACATTCAGCCCGAGGGAAGCAGCTGAATTTACCCAATGTGTCTAAAACACTCTTCTAAGAAAGTTCTTGAAAACAATGTTAATCCAGTTCTTGTTAGAGTAGTTGTTTGTGTCTGTGTGTGTGTGCACGCACACTTGGTATGTATTCTACTGTCAGTAATGTTCTTTGCACAAAGGTCACACGCAACAAAAACGTAACGAAAATAGTATGTTATTGTTCCTTTCTGTTTTCATTCCTAAACAGACAGAAAAGAATAAGTAACTATAGGTTTTTTTTTTCACTGCTGCAAAGAACTGCAGAAGCCCACACACCTTGCGATAGGGAGGATGTAATCCCATAGCCCAGAGTGGCTCAAAGCTGGCAGTCCGATGCAGAGACCGCTAGACCCATTGGCAAGGGATTGAGCCAACAGTAGGGGCTTTGGGCAGAACAGACCCTGCTCAGGAATGAGAGAAACCATCACTGGTGATGGTCTACAGGATTGTACGCTGCAGGTTTATCACATTGTTAGTAAGCAGCTAAAAACACCATGGGGCCACTGCAGTGCAGACAGCATGAGAACAGCCAGACAAAAAATCAGGAGGTCAGGATATAATCCTTACCTGCACACTACAACCTCTGGACCAGGGAGAAGATGGCATCTCATCTCCCAGGGGCCTGCAGAAGTTGATAAATTCTATAACACCAGGATCTTATTCATGTATCTGGCCTTGTCAGATTCGTCACATTCAAGCCTAAATTAGCATTTCAACCTGATTTTAGAAAAAAAAAATGAAAGCTATTTTTCTTCATGCTTATTTAATTTTTTTGACTAGCAATGAATATAAGATTAGGTTAAATACCTGATCCGACAAGAATTTTTTCCTGACATTTTTCTATTTAATATAAAAATAAATGCGTAGGTGGTTTTGTGAAATGAAAAATTACTCAGGTGCCTTAGAAGCCTACTTCTTCGAAAACATGTAAAATGCCCGTGTTAGCTTCAGAAATTCAATTCAGTTCTTTAAGTCACTTAGGCACGTTTGAAAATATTACCCTTGATCTAACTCTTGATAGAAAAAGATTGGTGTTTTCATCAAACAACTCCGTTGAAATCAAACTTCAGCCAAGTTCTCCATTTTGATGAAAAAGCTATATTTCTCCGTAAAGAATATTTCAAATGATGGTTTTCACTTGCTGGATTAAACACATGCAATGGATTAATGCCAAGACAAAGACAGCTTTAGTTAAGCATCACATCTCAAAGTTTTCCATTTTAGAGGGTTATCATATACCGTCTTTCCCATATATATTAGTCTCATTTAGCCATAATAATTTATTCATTTTCTATGTCTAATTTGAAGAAGACTGAGAATTTAGGCTGTTTAAATCTGAGGGTATGAACAAATCCCTGGCAAAAGAGTCCCTCTCCATATGAAGAGGTTATTAAGTAATTGGCTATCTCTGTTCAAGTCATTGAAATGATTGTTCTTTACAGTTATTACCCTGTGCTTTCAGTTTACATAATTTTTCCATTTAATACAAGTAGAAGGTAATTTACCAAGTAGCCAAACAGTTTTCTGATTAGCAAAAACATTTTGAGCTGAGACAAACTCAACATAATTATTAGTATAATCTTATTACAGTGATAAATCTTTAGACAAAGTTCAGACAGGAGCCAGTAGCTTCTATATATGATACTCAATTTAATTACACCTAGTTAGACCATTAAATGAGAAAGCTTGCCCTAGTCTGGGAGGTTGTGGATATGTAAGCAATGGCCCAAGAAAGTTGACAGGTATCAATCTTGTTTTCCTACATAGGTTTGGCAAATGATGAAAAGGGGTCTTTGAAGGGGACAGAAGTATGACAGGGATCTGCTCCTGCACCGTAATTACAGCTCCCAGGGTATATCATTTAGTGTACTTAGTGTGCCTGGGATATGAGACCAAAGCCCCTCCCTAGGAGGGTGTCGCTGGCTGTTGTGGGTCATGGTGAGACACGGATATTCTTCCAGTCCCAGGCACAACCCCATGTACCCAAAGCTGCTCCTGAGCCAATTCTGCACTGTGGCACACATCACTGAGCAAAGACTCAAATCAGACCTAAGATAACCCAGACTCAATTGGTACAGAGTCCTCTGCTGACCGGTCAGAATGCCAACACTGCTAGCTAAATGAACGTGTATTTTAAAGCACTACATTGCACACCAGTTATTGGTGCTGTTGTAATCCTTGTCAGCCTTTTCTTCTAGCATGTTAATGAGAAGCCAGAAAGACACAGCTCAAAGGTCTGCTCTGCTGAAGCAGATGCAAAGTAATCACCTGGCCCCAAGGACTTGGGCTACAGACCTTGACACTGCAGTCACCATCTCAGACCTGTTTTCTCACATACACTGCTGCCTACAATAGCATCCATCTTAAAGTAATAGGCTGATTCACTCAGATATTTACGTGTTTATTTTAAAAGGCCTTGTGGAAATCTGATTCAGTGGTGATCTACTCTTGCTTTGCAATCATCTGGCATAGACAGGGATAGCCCTGGCTCACCACAGTGGAGAACTAGGCAGGATTTCTTTTTCCTGCTAATCCAAGTACTGTAGAAGCAAAGGGGACTGAATCCTGCTAGCCACTATGATTTACCACAGTCACAAAGTATAATCAACACAAATAACGAGGAAAGAATATTGCATATGAGACTCAACACACAACCTCAAGTAGTTCTGAAGTACAGGAGATATGAATAGCCAGGGCATCCATGTCCTAAATAACTGATGGAAGTCAGGGCAAATATTTGAAAGAAGACCTAGGACTCATAAAAATAGAAAAGGAAATCCAACCTTTTTTTTTATTTTGGATCTGCGTATATTTAAGCCATTTCTATGACATTTTAGCTATACTAGGAAACTTCAGAACACGTTGTACGGACCAAGCAGTTATCCCTAATTGTCTAATAAAATCAGTAGTGTTATACTTTTTCATTTCACTGCATTCTTGATCATGGTTGATTTTGTATTTATTAATACACATTGATGGTTTCAAGATACAATATTTTTCAAATAATCCAAAATAACATTTTGGATTTGGGTGTATCTATAGTTTTCCATTAGTAAGAGAGTCACTGAATGCAGACAACGTTTGCAAAATTGTTGCCATTCTAACTGCTGCAGAGCATATAAATTATGATACTGTACCTCGTGGAAAATCAGTCCCTACCGAAATTAACCATCTTCCTTACCACCTTATGCTTTTAGCTTATCACATCATTGACTAACTGCTTATAATGACTAACACTCAGGAATTATTGTAACATATACAATTTACAGTAATTATTAGGTCACTGACAATGAAATGACTTATTAAAACTAATAGTGCATCTCTGTTTCTACAGGTTCAATTTAAGGAACTTTGCCATTCTCACTCCATTTTAAAGCATCAATAAAGCTGTTTCCAAGTTGAAAATTCATTTTCATTTGTACATAGGCCATACATTTCAAAGGACAGAAACCCATTTCCATATTAGTCACAGGAACAAAATGTTTTCTCATTCACCCTCAAGTTTATTAAAAACAAAGTGCTTTTAATGTTGGATGAAGATAGATTAGAAACATACATTAGCTCCTGAAATTAAAATGGAGTAATTTTATTTCTTTATTCCACAGTCTGAGGCAGTATACCATTAGAAGTGTAGAGTTTCGACAGATTATCTTTGAATTGCAATTACTGCATTAAAAGGCAAATCCGGATCCCAAGCAATTAATGCATTAAGACACGGATAAAGATTATAAAGATGGTAACACATAAAGTTTTAATTATAATTTCTTCTTTTTAAAAATATTACCACAAAATACACACCAAGAAACAGTTTCCCAGACATCACTGATTTATTTTCCTGTTTTTCTACCTTGGACAAGGAGGAGAATAAAATCCTGAAAGTTAATATGCGAGAACAAGAATCGAACTGTCTCAACCCCTCAGCAGAGTTGCCACCAATAAAAGTGCTCCTTCATGCCCATAATTCTCCAAACTCTCAACAGAAACACTTTTAGGTATGCTGTCTTTTGCTGCTGACACTCCCCACTAAGCATTCCCTGAAGACTTTTGTGACAGCTCCAGGAGAAACCTTGGCCACAGCTCCTTCTGCAGATAATGCCCCCTCCCTCCCTGCTCCCACCTTAGACAAGTTAAGATGAGAGGACACCTCGATGCCTCTGTCTCACCCTGTGCCATCTCGCCTCTGGAGAGATCAGCGAACCGAACCACCCTGCTTTCACTCTCTCTTCCTATCAGTTGTACTTTAGCTGCAGCTTCTGCAAGTACACAGATGTTTTTCCTTGTCTAGGCTTCAACGTATTTGATAGCCCTCCTGCATCCTGGCAGGCCACCATGGGCTGCCCCAGCAGGGAGACCCTGCTGGCTACCAGGACAGCTCATGCCACCACCCATCTTCTACCAGAGATCTCTACAACTCTCAGGACAGAACAGATAACTGCTCCCTGGCAGCAATTCCCATGAGTCCCCAAGAAGCCCAAGCCAGCTGGCTTCCCCCGAGAAACCATTCACATGGGCTGGGGTTGCCCTTTCTCTTTCTTCTCCTTCTGCCTATTGGCTTCTGGTGCCAGCTCCTTCCAGGATAGGCTGATACATCCCAAAGGAGCTAGAGTTGGTTTATTTTAAAAAACAGTAATTAATCTGACACTAACAGACTCAACAGACACAGGTAATAATTTTCATGCCTATGTTATTTTTTTCTCACACAAAGAAGAACGTATGGGATCAGGATCGTGATTTCTTGACTATAGATTGATTATACAGATTAAAATACAAGTCTTGCTTTCAAAACATGTTATTATTATTATTATTAGCCAGTTGTATACATGAATTAAAGCAGAAGGAGCACTGTTTGGTTTTGAACAAGCCAAATAGTTTGCATGCTTCAACATTACACTGGAATGAGCCAGGTAATTTTTTTTCTTCTACCATGGCCAAATCACTTCTTAAGACTCAATAAATCATCTGCTGTTTATCTGCATGATCAGGCTGAGTGACTTTATTTTTGATGTATCAAGGACAATGAAAAAATGGGAACGTACCACAACTATATAAAGTGCAAAGACGAGAACTGGGTCAGAAAGATATGCTGACATCAGGGAGACTGCAGCTAGAGTGACACGGTGGAGTAGGGGCATACAGAGAGGGTGGTTCAAGTGAGTTAGGCTGCAGATAGCCATCACCAGACACTGCTAGCCAAAACAGACTAGACTGTGTATGGAACAGCACATTAACTCACAAGTACATGTTCTGCAGGTGCAGAACCCCAAGAAATCTCATATATTAGATTTAAAAAAAAATTTACATGCCATGTAAAGGTGGATGCAAGTTAGGCTCTCCAGTAGCAGTCTGAACAAACCCACTGAGGCGCTGTGCTCCTGCCCTGTAGGACACTAAAAACTGCCATCTTGGCTAAGACCAAAGTGAACATGATCCAGACTCATGTTTCTGACAAGTAATGAGCAGAAACTGCTTAGGGAAAGAGTATAAGCAAGAGAGTATGGATAATGTCAGTATCCCCCTCACATCCTCTACCAAAACCCAGTTACTAGATTTGTTGAATTAGAAATGTAAATAAGACTCATCATTTTAAATAGCCATTAATGGACTTATCTTCATCAATTTATACAGACCTCTTCTTAAGCATAACTAATTTTGATTTTCAGAACACCTTGTGGTAGTAAATTTAACAATTTGATTATTAATTTTCTAAGAAAAAAATGACTCCCCGTTGTTGGTTCTGTACCTGAGACTTAATAATTTCATTTTGTGTCCTTCAAATTACAAATCCATGCCCCCAAAAGTGTTTATAGACCTATGTATCTGCCACCTTCAGTTCTTCTGGATCTGTCACCTGGTAAGGAGTGGAAGCAGGTAGCCTACAGTAACTTGACTGTGCCACATGATTAACCCTCCTCCAGTTCCCCGAGATTACCACAGTTATGTTGGTGTAAGAATTTTAATTCTATTTCCCGAGAGGTCAACATGAAAACTACCCTTAGGAACAAATTCTGTAGTCATGTTCTGAGGGCACACAAACTAAGAAGGGAGCATTAGAGCTGCTGAAGCAGTACTCTTGTAAATAGCCAATGGAGAATTTAGAAAATTTTTGGCTGATGTCAAAAGAAAAGCTTTTCTAAAACTTCATTCGCAAATGTAGAGGAAAAAAATGGATTGATGAGTCTAATGCCAGTAAAGTGAATGAGAAGTATATGAATACCAGCATAAAGCGCAGCTTACACTTATTATAATCCCACAATAACACCAGGCTGTTTAAAATGCTCTCTTTCAGTAGAACAAAAGCCAATTCTACTTTTATGAGGGAATATTCATCCTCATCACTATTCATTTTTAAGCACTTGAAATGAAAACAAACAAAATCCAATTATTCTTTCTGTTACGGTAGTACATAAGGCTCCCTACCAGGGCTTTAATAGGTGAGGCATTCTTCAAACACAAAAGGAAGAAACTTCCTGCTTGAAGTTCTTACAAAATAAGTTGCTGAGAAAGCTCACGTGAAGGAGAGAAAGAGACAGCGAGACTGCAGTCAATATTTCTTTAGTTCTTTTCACAGTGTTTGAAGCTGTTCACTAACTCACAAGCATTTCTGTATATTCAGAACAGTCACTTCTGCTGCTGCCTATCTCAGTAGGTAGCCATTGGCCCAAACATTGTACTTTCTTATGTAGAGATATGAGTTAGTTCATGCTTTCCCTCTCCTCCACAAATAATTTGTTTTGAGTAGTAGTTCTATGAAAAATTACACTTGCTTGGTTGTGACAAATTATGTGGTATTTCTTAACCAAGTGACTATAAGGACCAAGAGGGACTCTGAATCAGACAAGTGGGACACAACATCATGCGTAGAGCATGTCCCTGCCCAGACAGGTCAAATGTGTGTCCACATTCATCCCTAGCTTAAAGATACCGAGGGTTTAGAGACAGCGTTCCTGAGCAGGATGACCTGGGGGTGCTGATTGACAAGAAGCTGAGCATGAACTGGCAATGTGCGATTGCAGCCCAGAAGGCCAAACAAATCCTAGGCTTCAACAGAAGAAGTGTGGATAGCAGGTTAAGGGAGGTGATTCTGTACCTCTAGTCCACTCTGCTTAGACCACACTTGGAGTACTGCATCCAGCTCTGGAGCCACCAACATAATAAGAACGTGGACCTGTTGGAGCAGGCCCAGAGGAGGGCCACAAAGATGATCAGAGGGCTGGAGCACCTCTCCTGTGAGGAGAGGCTGAAGGAGTTGGGGCTGTTCAGCCTGGAGAAGAGAAGACTCTGGGGAAACCTTATTGCAGTCTTCCAGTACCTAAAAGGGGCTACAGAAAAGCTGGAGAAGGACTTTTTACAAGGGCATGTAGTGATAGGATGACAGGGAATGGCTTCAAACTGGAAGAGGGGAGATTTAGATTAAATATTAGGAAGAAATTTTTCACTTTAAGGGTGGTGAGGCACTGGAACAGGTTGCCCAGAGAAGTTGTGCATGCCCCATCCCTGGAGGTGTTCAAGGTCAGGCTGAATGGGGCTTTGAGCAACCTGGGCTGGTGGGAGGTGTCCCTGCCCATGGCAGGGGGGTTGGAATTCAATGATCTTCAAGGTCCCTTCCAACATTCTATCATTCTATCATAGAATCATTCTATGATTCTATGACATCATATGTATTGTCTTAAAAATAAATAAATAAATAAATCTTTTAACATCTACAGTTTGCATCCAATGTTAAAAAAATAAAATACAAAGCAAACAGTAAGCAATGAAAGATGAAGTATAAAACTCAGCCAAAGTACATTACCGTGTCTGTATTCGGACATCATAAAGAAGGGCAAAGTCAGATCCAACAGGGTGCTATATAACTTCTAATTAAGCTGTCATTTAAGAAAGATAGCATTACTAATTTTTGATCTGAGATAGCACTTGCAAATCTATGTAAACCCACTCAACTAAACTGCAAAAGTACTTTGAAGAGTCAAACTGACTGATAAAACGAAGAGCTGTCAAGTGACCTGAAAAAAGGCAGACAGAAAATACCATTGTAAGACTTTTATTCCGAAGTTGTCCATGAAGACATGTTCAAGGTTGTGATTCCCCTGTGAATCCACTATGCCATTAACAGTTTACAGCAGCATTACTGGCAAAATAGAATAGGAACTACAACTTCAGCAATACGTAAATCAGCGATGCAACACTTGAAGCAAATAGCTGTCAGAAACCTCTTTCAGCCTTTCTGTTATTGACTTAGTAAAACAGGTGATGCCATCTAGTAGCCAGAGCACTGTGATGTGCTTGTTTATGATTGCTCACATTGATTCCACACCATTTACCACCTGTCCGGACAGACCATAAATAGATGAAAACATTTATATAAATATAATAACAGGTAGCCTCATGGACAAATCTGAACAGTATCTTTTGAGTCATGTAAAGTCATTGCAGTCAACAGAAGTGAGCCAAACTCATCCTGTATTTCAGGACCTTTCAATCGATGAACTTGGACCAAGAGTGAATTTGGGCCAATACCTTTAGGTATGGGAATCAATTCTGTTTCTGTCAGGTGTGATTTGACAAAAAGCACTGAACCAAAGACCACGGGATTCAACCAATATCTTGAAATTCTAATTGCTCTTATTCAAGATGCTGAGGGAATGGGGAAACTGAATGTGGTTTGTGCGATGGCCTTATGTTGCTTCCAGCAGAAACAACAGAACTACTTTGTTTTCCATTTGCATACAAAAAGGAATTGCAGAAACTTTAACACAAAAGACAACTGCAGTGGAGATGCTATTATTTAAGTTTCCTTTTTTGTATTTTCAATACAATCAATGGAAAGCTGATTGGTTTGTACTGGAGTCAATAATTAAACACATTGAGAGCCTTATTGATTTCTCAACTGAACTTGCATTTTGCATCTCCCTAGCTTACCTTAGGAATCACAAAATGGGTAAAAATTTTTTTCCAAAACGCTTAAGCCATGCACACATTATAATGTTAATTTTTTCCTATGCAATCTATGCTTACACTCAAGATTTGGAAAAGTTAAGTCACTGTAAGGAAACACAGTAAAGCCTTTTGTAACCAAAGATTTATATGTACAACAAATCACTGTGCTTGGACAAATTCATGGACTGTACACTGGCCTCACACTCTTGTGTTAATATCAGCATCTTCTTAATGGACTACAATAGAAAATAAGATTTCATGGGCATTACCCATGAGACACCTAATCTTTACTGGCATCATCAAGCAATTACAACATTACAGCAACTCAACCAAGGGTGAGGGAGGGAGACACAGAAGAACACAATTTACTGTAATTAATATTATGTTAATAGCATGCATTTCACAAATTCATTGAAGCAGGAACTATTACTTTATTCCTGGAATACAATGCAAACTGGAGCATTGTGTATTCAATGCACAACAGTAGGTATTGGTATGCAGTGTCGCAGCAGGTAGACAATAACAGGACAGATTACTACGGTCAGGTGAGCAACTCGTTCTTGCTCCTATTATAACCATCTCACTACTAACGTTTCCAATACTAAATCTAAAGCAACAGTTCTGGTCATGTTTGCAGGGACTTATATTTCCTGCTGTCACTTCCAGATAGCTGTTTGCTTTTTTTGAAACAAAGAAACAAACATGAAGGGTAACACTAACGACTAAAATAATGAATCTGGTCATGAATAAAGCATGTTCTTCTATGCACTGTCCTGTTTTGGGAGGTGGGGGGAATAAGTTAGTTCTCTAACGCAGAAATCCAGTTTTCTAATTGGGACTAAGACACATATATGTAGATGGGTTGAATTTGCTTCATTTAAATCTATATCATCCTATAATTCATTAATCAGTATTGCTAAGATAATTAAAAAGTATGATAGCTAGGGCAAAACATATAATTTTGTATTTAGAATGCATGAAATGAAGGAGCCTCCATTTCCCCTTCTCTGATGTTTTGCTAATATCCTGCCCACCTCTTTCATTCTTCATCTTTTTTGGCTCTTCTGTTCTTTAACGACGCTTTTGGAACATTGCAATCATATGCGTTCTTGGCATGTTTCTGCCAGAAGCTACTTCTAAATATATTTTTTCAGTGTATCCAAGCTAAAAAAATAATCCCAAGTAGAATTACAACATTTTGTGGGGAGCCTTACAGATATACTGTTAACAGAAAACTGCAAACCTAGAGCTTGTAGACAGGAAAGTCTACACCAAGGACTTCAAGTTCTGAAATTCTCTTAGAAGAGGTAAAATGGAAGATGCATTCATGAACCAAATTCTTTATTTTTAAATACGTATTATAGATCTTCCTCATGACTTTATCAACTTCTTATGAACGTGTAGTCTTTTTTCTTTAGGTAATTAATAAGGCTCACAGCTATAACTTGACAAAGTTAATTTACTAGTCTGATTCACAGCCAATAGTTACCAGACACTTAAATTTTTTAAGGTGAATTGAATCATATGCTAATCTGTTTGCTGATAAGTGGGAATTAGACAAGTTTTGATTTAAAAGAGAAGCAGGCTGATCAGAGGTGAAAATGATATTAAATGGTAATTACTGTAACAAATTGATGCGACAGTTTTCTAAGTCATGTATAGGACTGAAGATTTGATTCCTTTTGTGTGCAAGGCTTGAAGACATTCATTAGCTAGCTTGAAAGAACACAAAAACACACACTGCGAAATAATTATTATAACCAGCCAATGTTCTTTCTAATGAAAAAACATTATGCCTGATGTAATTCTAATTACAGAATTATTGTAGGTTTATATCACTATGCATTTTTACAGTACACTAACAAAATGCAGTGTGTTATAGACTAGGAGTTTGCCCTGCAAACAATTACACACTTGAGTAACCTTCCTCTTAGGAGAAGTTCCACTTCAATAGCTTTAATGAGACAGGTGGCGTGAGCAAAATTCCTCTTACATATATTAGAAAATTTGTCTCCTTAGTATTTAACCTTTGGGTTGGTTTTTTTTTGGGGGGGGGGGGGGTTGTAATGTTTGGTTTTTTTTGGGGGGGGCGGGGTGGTTTGGGTTTTTTTTCTTCTTTGGTTGTTGGTTTTTTGCATTTTTACTTGTTTTAAATTTGTGTTTGGGAGGGTTAAAAAAAAAAAATTTCATGTATTTAGCTTTGTCTATTTTCAGTAAATCTGCACAGACAGAAGATGTGTTTGAAACAGACTTTCCAAGAGGAAAAAACATTTCCTTGCCTTTGTGTTTTAAAACAATATTTATCTCATTATAAACCAAAATAAAACAAATATAACTTTGGGGGGGAAAAAATGAAAAACAGAAGTCAAATATCAAAAGATTCTTTATTTTTATAGTAATAATATTTCTTTATATCATTTCTCATTACTAAAAGATTCAGTGTTAAAATTTCAGTTTCTTAACTTCTTAACCATAGAGATATGGTTTCAACAAAGCTGAGCAACCTTGTGTTTTAACTACTTGGGACAAGCTGATGTCCCAATTTCCCTGTTGGGCTTGACAGCCAGCAGAGAACCAAGATCTGGAACACAATGGCTGTTTTCCCCTCTCCTCCCCAGCTTTAGCCTATTTACTTCAGTACAGCAAGCATCCAAACAAATGATAAAAAAATCCAGCTGCTAATCTCAGCATACAGCAGAATAAATCTTGAGGTTGCATTGGAAGTGACTAGACACCATCCTTGAGCAAGTGAAGATTTATCAGGACATGGCTGGTTATTTCAGCCCCCCTCGGTCCTCCCAACATATGATTAAAGAGATGCAGCACAGTCATGAGAGGTGGTTGCAAGCAGTGGCCGCAAAGTTCAGCCAGAGTCATATCAAGTCTGCCCTGGTATTTGAACAAGACTGCTTCTGCATGACAAGAGCTAACAAACCTCTTAAAAAAAAAAAATAAATCTGAGGACATGGCTCATGAAGTACATTTTCAATTTGCACTGGAATATACATCTTCTCTTTAATCAAGTCACTCAAAAACTACATGTAGGCACAATCCATAAATTGTTCACCATAACTTTTCCAAAATCCTTGCAGAAGGTCCAGCCCTGGGTCTGAAATATTCCTGTACAACTCCAACTAAATTCAGTAGTATTGGAACACTTACATCTGCAGAGAGTATGATATTTATATTCTAGCTAAATTCAACACTTAGGTTATTTATTTACTGTTGCCCATAACTTACACTGCTTTAGAGGCGCTGTTCTTTATCCTGTATTTCTGACGCCCACTCCATTATTGCTTACTTATGAAAATAATTTGTGCCATCAGGTATTCTGTTTGTCTTTAATAAAAGAGTCTGAAACTAAAATCACAACTACAAAGAGAGATCAAACTTGCTGACCTGTGACAGAGTGCACTCATAGGGAAAATAAATACTAGTTTTAATTTATCATGTGTATATATAATAGAGGCTAATATTTTTACACAACCTTATATATTTATTTGTCTGAATGAACTTGAGCAGCATTTAGGGGCAGTTTGTATTAACCTCTAAGATAAAACACCTGGGTTATAGCATTGCCAGAACCTGTAATACTGTGCGAGGTGTACAGCCACATCCACACTGGACATTGTGAAAAAACAGTATTTTCCTTTTTCTATGTCTGCCAAAGAGTAAAACTGATTTAGGGGTTCGTGAAGTCCCAGATACTAGATGCACCAAACCTAAAGCAGACCTCGAGAGAGCAGGAACTAGAAATAGCAAAGGCAAATAATGTGTGATTTGGGACTGAAAGGGAAAAGGAATCGACAGGCATTCAAAGCAGAATTACTGAATCGGGAGGAAGGCACTGCAGCACTTCTCGCTGGAGGAACTGAGCACAAAGCTTCTGGGGACAAACTCAACAACACACCCGAGGAGGAGCACACAACCACCCAGCAACCTCTTACAACCACTATAACACACAGCCATTAGCAAGGTGTAAGAACAGGACATACAATCCAGCAAAGGATAAAAAATGCTCTGTTTCCTCTTTACAATGTGCGGATGTAGTGTGGGGGGAATATGAAGTCATTTTTCAAACCTTCTCCAGCAGTGGTGCACAGGGGAACACCTGCAGGATATCACCCAGGCAGGTCACAGAAGACTTTAGGGGTCTTCAGCTAGCAGAAGAACTAACAGCACAACAAATCTGAAATTATTTTTCTAAAGACCTTTTCTGACCAAAACAAAAACTGGAGGATGGACCGCTATCTTCGTACAAAACTTGGTGGAATTTCTGAGACTAAAAGCTGGAAGTTTTGGCAATAGAATATCAGTCCATTTTTCAGGTGAAGAAAAGACCTGAGGGGCCTTTATCAACCGGAAAAGGCGTTAATATCTGCTGTGGACTAACTGAAATAATAAGGGAGATTTTAAGCTAACAATATAAAGTCAAGCTCATAAAGGAAACAAATGAAGCACAGTGTAGTCCAAGATTTCGTGAATGAGCTCAGCTGAGGTAGGAAGGAAAGACAAGAAACACGTCAGTTACCACAATATCAATGACAGGAATCTGCAACACAAAGAAAAAGGAATTGAAAACTCACCAGTGGGAAGAAACTTCATATCATTAGCATTAGTGAAGCCAGATGGGACAGTTCACAGCATCACTGAAATGTTAAAAATTCTATTTTATAGCCTGCTTAAGGGCAGAATGGGTGATAGAGGTGTAAGTGTATATTAAAGACATCATTACTTGTTTTACGGTTATTGATTACTGTGGAGTAGAGTGTCTGGAATGAATACGTAGCAGTGTTTGCAGCAGCAATCTCCCAAAAGAGGCACTGGTATAGTAAATGGAGCTGGAGAATGGGACAAGCATCTCCTTCAGCAGCTACCTACAAAACGCAGCAGAAAACGCCTAATAGTGGGCTTCAGTTTGGGATACCTGGCAAAAATTACATGTGCCTTGCAGTTTAAAATTTTTGCAAGTTACTAAAAGTTATGCTCAAGGACTAACATTAAAACGAAGCAACTTAGTATTAGTTATCTAGTATTAGTTAACTCTATATGCAACCACCTCCTGATATCAAGAAATATGTTTAATCGTAGCCCTGAAGTCTGAATTCACTTGGGGACAAATGATCACAAATTACAATGCTTGATGTAAGCAAAAAGAAGGAGGAAGAAAAATGTTGCGAAATGTGAATAATTCAGAGAGGCCTGAAATACGGTCATTCCAAATGAAAGGCATGAAAACTGATAGATTCTTTGTTTCTCCACATTATCCTCTCAAGATGGGAATCGTTCCAAGAAAACTAGTGAACACCTACAAAGCATGCTTTATCTAAAGTATTAGACTTGGAGCAAGATGGAATGCATGAAGCTTCCTTTCTGACCTCAGCTTACATCTATGGAAAACAGCAAAATTCAGAGAGTTGTGTAAAACACCCGTCAGACCCACAGAGCAGATACAATGGGTCAAGAAAGGAGACACCGTACTTTCCAGGTAGTCCCTACAGAAAGCAGGCACGGTCTTCTTGGCTCATACTTTCACCATGGTCATTCGTATCACCCATCTGTGCCTAAAACAGAGCGTCTCAGGGACTGGTTTTAAAGGCAGAATATAAATCTAGGAGCAGAGTTCAGAAAAATACTCAATTTATTACCGTGATCTTGCATAATCTCATTTCATTTGTTCATATCAGAAAATTTCTGATGTTAACATAAATCGGACTTATACAGAGTGCATTGACAGACAGCCTTGCCAGTTTGTTTAATGACGCACGTATTCATGATTGTAACTGGAAAACTTATTTATATAGCACCTTGTTATAATAAAGATATTCTCCTATGGTTATATAGCCTACATAAAATTTATAAGCAGAAAGAGTAGCTGATGAGAAAAATCTATAAGATCTTACATATTGTCCTGAATTGTAAAACATCCCAAGGGGACTCATCATGTAAAGATTACTGTGCACTATGAATAAACACCCAACACAGCACTTACTCTTTGCATTTCAGATTTGATAATCACCGTCATTGCAAGTCTTACCTTCACCATATAAATGCATTGAGTTCTACAGTTCAAACTTCTATGAAATCTGCTAGCTAAAACAAATACATTTTCATCCCCACAGTGAAAACTCAAATATACCACTGCATAAAAATGTATTTTGTGCCTATACAGCATAAGTCCTAAAACCTATTATTATGGATTTCTTCTGTTCAATAGAAGGAACTGAGTTACAGGAATGACTCTTAACTGGAAACCACAATGTTAAGGTCATTACTTTAAAACACCATGTTTTGCTAAGCAGATAGCATAGCAAAACCTAGACAACTCTTGAGCATGTACCAGAAAAGTTTATCTGCAAGGTTATTTTAAAGTTCATTTAAAAGCAACTGAAAACACCCTATTTCTATGTCAGCAACTGTGATTGGGTATTCTGAAGGGGGTAGGTAAATCAATTTCATTAGAATTTGAGTTGCTCGCAAGCATCAAGTTCTAGGGTTTTTTGCTCCTTTGTCAGGCCATCTCTGTTATCCCTGTAGTGATAACAGGAATTCCATAAGGTATTTCTGTGGGGTGTTGACAGAGAAGACACGCACAGTCTTTTCCTTTGACCACTAACCCTTCTAGGCAGAACACAAATCAATTACAGGGTTGATACAGAACAGAATAGTTCAGTTGGAAGAGTCCTACAGCAATCATCTAGCCCAGCTGGCCTCCTGCTAACTCCCTGGCTCATGTACTGTCAGCATATCATTTAGCCGGAGCTGAACTGAGAATATTGAACCATACTGAAGTAGAGCAGCGTAGACCCAGGTTTAGTCTCTGTCTCTATGTGGTCTTACAACCACCACTGAAACCGAACGTTGAGGGACACCGGCTGTCCCTTCTATGTTTGTACAGCCCCTGCCACTACCATCTGCATCCACGTTATTAGACTCCTCCCTAATAGTACTCCAACAGGTATTCCCACTTGTATCCAAAGAATAAGCCTCTTAGATAAAAGTCTGAGCACAGGGTTATAATGCAGCACGCAACACAATTGTAAAAATAGCATTTTCTTGTTCTTATGAAGAATGTGATTCTATCGTTGAAGTCCTTCCATTATTCAATAAGAACACTAATATTCTGGGCCAAACATTTAGTAGAGTAGCAATAGAGGAACATTACACCACACCTGAGCTGGCCAGAAAAGCTGTCCTAGGAGCAGAGCAACATTTTGCTGGAGAAAGTTCTAATTGCAGGAAGGACTACTTGAACAGATTATTTATATCTCTTATGAGTGTGATTTAAGGAAGTGACTAGGAAAAAATATAACTCAATAAACTGAAAACATCTAAAATAAGAAAACCACTTAAAAATCTGCTTGAGACAGACTTTGTTTTACCCACATTTTTAAACGCTTTAGAAAACAAAGTCCTTGTCCTTGAAGTTGGAATAGAGAAGAACAAATGAAAGAAAGAGGAGCAAGTGTTCTTAACTCAAATTATAAAAAGGGAATTTAGGCAATGAGGAGATTAAATGACTCAAGACAAGAGAAAAGTCTGTGGTTTAGTATGAAACTGTCATTTAAGATTTCCCAGGTCCTAAGCTGACGCTGTAACTATATTCCATCTGTTGGAGCTTTTTGATAAATACAAAGTTTAAGGGCGGCTTAAAGCACTGGAGATTATACTTAACAAACTAATCTGCCACAGTTTTATACTACTACCATTTTAGATAAGGGAAATTAAGTGGAAATATAAGCATATTCAGATTTCCAAAGGGTACCTGATGAGATTTCACATTCAAGATTGCTTAGCAAATTGGGAACCACCAGGTTAATTAGGACATTTGGCTCCACAGGCAACAGCTCAAGAGCAGAAGTCGTGTCAGCAATTCAGAAAACACTGGAAAGCACAGGAATCACTTAAAAAAGTCTAGAAAATAACAAAAGAAAAATACAAAGCAGGTGATATGAACTTCTCAAGAGAAAAGCTTCAGAGAGATGTTTGTTTAGGTTTTGGGGGGGGTCCTATTATAGGGTATAAGGCCACAGCTAGACAAGTTGTGTAGCTCCACAGCTAGCGTAGAAGAGTTGGTGGCCCCTCCTGTGGCAAACGGCAATGGGTTGCCCCAGCTACCTCCCTCCCAAATCCTAGGAGCAGCAGTAATGGGGCACATCTTGGGACAGTCACCACTCGCTCTCACGCAGTGCGGTTATCTGAAAGAAATACCCAAGCGGGAGCACTAACAAATCCTTTAAGTGTAGGTATCACTGGGTCAGCATCGGTCTGGAAAGAGATATCAAGTGGGGCCCTCCAAGACTGGGGCCTGCCCACTCCTTTCATTAATAACCTTGATGGCATAGTAGAGAACACAGTTATTTACTTTCCAGATGGCGCAAACTCACAAGAGCTGTAAGCATGAAAGTTTGAAGATGAGCAAAGACAGAAAACTGACATACTGGGGAAAAGGTCAAAAATAAAGTACACAATTCACCAAAGAAAGGTAAAAACCAATACATCAGAGAAATATGCCTCTGTATGAAGTTGATGGGGAAGAGCTGCTTGATCACAGTGTTTTAGAAAAGGACTAATCATGAATGACAAGCAAGCATGAGTCACTAATACCACGCCACCATGGGGAAAATAAGAGATGCATCATAGGAGGATGCTCTCCATCTTCATTATAGATTACATGGAAGCATCAGGCTTGAGCCAAGAAAGGAAACATTTAGGCTGGCCATCAGGAAAATGGACAGTGTAATTAAGACACAAAAATCAATAGTCTGAGATACAGTCTCATCATCAGTGGAAACAAGAATGAGTTACTCAGCCATTTCTTAGGAATGGCTGATTCTTCATCCAAGATTTAAGAAGAAACTAAATTACAGGGAAAGGTCTCCCTTCCAACCTTATTTTCTCTGATTCAGTCTGTGGCCCACACAACCTACATGACAAGGCTTCTCTCCCCATTCCCTACATATGGCAAGTGGAGAAAAACAGCCTTCTGCAGGGTGTGGCTTAGGGTCCTTTTTCAGGCTTTTACTCTGAAGCACTTTCCAAAAAGACTTTGGCTGTCTTAACTACCAGAAGCCTGGGGAGATGAATTGTCTAATTTAGGATATTTAGGAAAAGCTGAATTTAAGCAGTGTGAATACTACCTGGATGGAAAGAGCTTGTGTTTGTGGCACAGTATTTAGGTAAGCTCTCAATGACTCCTTTAATATACTTCTAAACTATAAATACGACTGAAGTTACCAGGGAAAGATAAAAGTTGTCACAACAAACAAAGGTTAAAAAGCATAAGCCTTACTGCTGGAGAGCTCGTCCCAAATCTGCATGAACTACTGAACACTGTAGACAAAATACTAAGACCCAGACAGGTTGTAAGTATCTCAGTAAACGGTTCAACAGAAGGAGAATGCAGTTCAGTGCAAATTAATTTAGAAGCAAACAACCAATCACCCTACACACTAATCAAAAAGGGTTTGAAAGGTATTGTGAGAAAGTAGTAACAACTGGTAGTCCAACCCCCTTTGCAGTTCTTTTGACTGTGCTGTGTTTTTAACAGTAGGAGCAGCACAGTTGTCAGGTCCAGGACATCCTGAACACACCACTATTACTGCCTTAGCACCTTGGGACATCAAAACTTTACAGACTCTGAAGAACATAAAGTGTGAAAAACATTTAAAGGGGCTAGATGTTTTCTTATTTGGGCGGGGACGACTACAGGAAACAAAACCTAAGCTGGACTAACATAAAAGATTTACTTAAACAGGAAAAAAAAATTAGGTTAAAACAAAGTAAAATCGTCACGTAGTATCAACTAGCTGAACTCCATTGGCTTTAAAAATAACTGCACTAATTGAGGATTTTTCTGGCCCTTAAAATACTCCAGTAAGAAGCATCAATTCTTAAAAATAAAGAAGGGCAACCTGTTCGAACTGATCACTATACCACATACATGGAAAACATAAAAGTTTGGAATAAAACTCAAGCACAAATTCAAGAGGTACCTGTTTGTTAGTTACACTTTGATAACAAGAAAGACAGAGCGGCGAGAGAAGAAAAATACAGCCCGAAACATCAAGGAAATTTACAATAATAATGCAAAAATCCTACAAATGTTTCCAAACCTAATACAAACTAAAATTATTTGATGTATTTACATTTAAATCAGCATCACTCAAATTCCTCCCTGCCTATTTGTTGGTATTTTCAAAACTGACACTGTGGATATTTATCTTCCTTTTACTTAATTTTACGGTAAATTTTCTAGGGCCTCTAGTAGGAAGAACTTACGCTGAACACATCTGGAAGGTATTCCCCTGGCAGAGAAAACTGTTTCTTAAGGGCGTACCTCATTTAGCATTTGTCATCCCCTTCTGGGGGCTCTATTCTCTTTTCTCCTGGAAAATACTTACTGCAGGACAAGATCTTTCACATCATGTTTATTACAAATACAAACAGACTGTGTTTATTTGCTATCGTGGCTCTTCTGAGATAATCCAAAAACAGAGAGTAGGTTTTGGAAGAAAAAATCTGTTTGGTTGACAGCCTATCAAAGAGAAGGTTTCCTGAATTACATATAAAACACACTAATACTTCCTCTGTGCTCTGGACAGATACCATAAGTAAGGCATATTTGAATCTAGCTTTCTGCGATCATTTTGCTCATACTATATTTCGTGTTGAATACCACAAAATAACTATGTCCTTATGGTCCTTACTTTTTTTAAGCTATTTTTGACTTTATACAAATATTATAAATAATTTGTTGCCAAGAGATCACATGCAATGGAGACATTTTCCTTGCTATATTAGTTAAAGGCCTATCAAAAGCAAGGTGCAAAGCTGTTGAAAGGAAATTCAACCTTTTCCCAAGACAGAAACGAATAAAGTAAATGTGGAGTATGATCAGGGAAACCAATACTGCTGAGGTCCCACCTCCTTTATTTATATTGTACCTTTCCTCCACGCATGACAAAAGACAGTAAGGAAGACAGGTGCTATTAGCACCATTTCCCAGATAAAGAAACTAAGCAGCAGAGCACAGAAATTATTTGCTCAAGTAGGACAGAGCCAGACATTAACGCTGATTTATTCACTCCCAGCTTTATGCTGCATGATACTTATTTTCTAATTTCCTCTCTATTGGTTATTGTATCCTAAAGCTCCATCGCAGCATGCTGGTGAAAATCAGGGTATACCACTCTGTGCTTAATAGGACTCCCAAGGCCATAGAAATGTTTAGTAAGTCAGAGAAGAATTTAATCTTTAATTTGCTGACTTCTAACCACAGTAGATGGGTATTTCTGAGAGAGACTGACCTCAATCTTGTAAACAGCCTCTTTCATCCATTTCTTTTTTTCCTTTTTGTCACCTCAGCCTGCCTTGGTGAATGGGATGACCCACTACGGTAGGCAAAAGACTAATTTTCTTGATCATGTCTCTTAAAATAGATTAGATTTTTCAAAACTTGAAATATCCCAAACCAGCTACATACAAGTCCCTTCCCATTTGTCCCCCCCACTTTTTTTCCCTGAATCCTGGTAGAAAGCTGTCTGCCCTAGAAAGTTTTTTTGCATAGAGAGATGGTCTTTGTCCTGCCCACTAACAGATAGATGCAGCGATATTAGACTTCAAGCCATAGGACTTTACAAGCTATACAAGACATTTGTTGTCCTTTTCATTGAATTTCCATCTAAGCATAAGGTATTATTTGTCTTTCAGAGTAAATTCTGCTGAGAGACATCTAGTTCCACCCAAAACAGGACTCCTGAGAGTCTTGCGTATCTGAAAGAAATTAAACAGGGACATTTTTGTGCTTATACAATCAAAGTGTCAATTCAACATAAGAAAAGCATCTGTCTGTGACAGGAAAGATTCCTATGTCTGATTTTATTCTCTGTGCTCAGGAGTATCCAAAACACTAATCATAACTATCTCTGTATGAGCTGACAGACTGCAACAATATTTGTCTCAGTTGATTACTTATCTTTGCCATGGTTCCCATGCTTGGTTCCTGGCTCTGCCTGTCTTTCTTTTGAGAGTTTGAGATTATTCTTTTTTTCCCTCCAAGATTTATGGTCACCCTTGGGGTTTTGCCGTTTTTATTTGTTTGTGGGTTTTTTTTTTCCTAAAACAAGTCTGTCATAGCCCGAGAACAGACGCGTCCAAACCAAGCAAAGTGACAATTAGGGGTAACTATGTGGTCCACAGATAGATGAACTAACAAGATGTGGCTTTGATATATTAGATATAACCAACAGTTTAAGACGAATAGGAGAATTGCTCTGACAAGAACCAAAACTCACCTGTCCAATTGTCAAGATAAACCACAGTTTACACCCAAAACAAATTTTGACACAACTTTGTGCTCTAAACTTCTTATTTTCTGCAGAGGAAGAGATACATCCGGAGATGATGTTTTTGCTAATATTTGTTTTATTTAGTGCATGGCTTGATCTTCAGAGAGAGAGGGAAATGAACTCTGAATTCAAAAGCCATCCCAAGCATTTTGTGTCTGGTCATGTCTGTGAGGACTTGCCCCAGCTGAGAAACTGATGTTGGCTGGAAGTCAGGTGTGGGCTCCGTGTGGCCCCATTTCAGCTACTGTTCACCTTGTTCCAAAACTTGGCATGAGTTTCTCTCTGCATTGTTTCTTACATTTATTTCAAAACATTTTTGTGTATCCTGTGTTATTTGTCTACACCAGGATTGAATGAGTCATTGATAATGAAAATTGCACCAATGGGATTTCAGCTCTTTTTCTGTTCGCAAATTGCCTGTGAACAAATTGCAGAAGTATCTAACAGATTTATTATTCAAAAGTATTGACAATTTTTCATATGAGTAATTAACCGGATTTGCAAGCTGTTTGCAAATATTTCACTGAAATTGTTGTACATTGCCTGCTCTGCTGGTTGGTTTTAAAAGTTATATCATACTGTTGCTACTCTTTTACTGAGTCTCTTATGTATGGTAGACTCAACATCATCTAACTTGAAAACTATGCATCTAGCCGTGAAAATAAATTGTGAATCATGTACTTGAACACTATAATTAAAATCCACACTTCAGAACTGGAATTCGCTTTCCATTTCAGAGCATATTACAGTAGTTGAGGTTAATACTGTATTTCCGCTAATCTTCATGTTGCAACATTTCCACACTATCACAGAAAGCAGCTTCCAGAACTACAAGACTGTAGCCAAGGCCAAGTCATCTTAAAGTTCAAATGCATATTTGCTATTTCTATCCTGTGCTACCTCTCACCTTTGTTTTCAACACCTAAACAAGTATGTGATTAATATGTAATTCATATCATTAAACCACTTTTCTTCCTCCTGGATGATTAATGACTGTGTTAAACAGACACTTCATTTCTTACTCTTAGAATCTTTAGAAAGATTTTAATCCAAGTTTCAGTTCCACAGCCAAGTTAATTTAGTTTTTCTTAACGAACATCTTACCAGTTTGCTAAAATCAGCATATTATATTTCTGTCTTGTGCCTTAAAATCAGTGATTTTCATAACTAAATTGTAAAAATCATGTTGTTTTCAGTGATTTGCTCTTCATAAAAGTAAAGCTTTTCATAACACTCAAGTAAAAGTAACAGCTAAATTGTTAAGAACCCAAAGAGCCATTCTAGCCAAAATGAAGAGATCACACTTCTGAAAAGGAGATATAGCTGCTATATCCTGTGACAAAATGTGAAGTTCTTTCTCCTTCCCCAAGAGAGCACAACCCGCTCCTCACAGTCACAGGGAGGAACAAGCTGCAGCGGCTTCAAGCTACCTTTATGTTCTTCCAATCCAATGTTATATAGGTTTCTGTGAAGACCCAGAGACTCACCATCAAGTCACCACCATTAAGTTTCATGCAAGTGCAGGGAATCTCAGGCAGAAGTAGCCTAGTTATACTCAAATCTTCATATTTTAATTAATCCACCAGTTCCCAAACTAATTCATTTATACATTTCCTAAATATTTTTAAACTCCGTTAAAGTCATATGATCTGTCTTACAAAAGCCTTCTTCGTCTGTCCCATGGGGTCAGCTTATGCCTCAGCATCCAGAGCATTACAAACACCACTACCAACATCCCTCTAATAGCTTCTCTGAATTTCAAACATCATTGACAGACCCTGTATTTTGGGAATAGAAGATGAATCCTCAGAAGGCAACTACAGGGCTTTCTCCTGTAGCACATTAGTTGTGGTGGGAGTCTGAACTAGCAGGATCCTGACCGGTTAGAGCAGGTGTGTGCCAGACTGTTTTTTAATTTATCTGAAAGACCTAGAGCACAAACGCAAGGGGAAGAAAATTAGGCCTAACTCAGAATTAGTCCCATTGATAATTTTTGCAGTTCAGAGGACATAGAGAAGAAAGATCATTTTTCCTTCCACATAAACACTGTTAAAGCCACTGATGTCTAGAAGCATTTCTTGCACATGACTGTAGGCAGTCTGAGAAGCCCATAAAAATAGAAGTTAGTCATGAATAATTTTCCAAATAGTATAAGGGCAATGAAGATGGAGAATTAGATTTAATAAGTAATACGATGAGGTTCCTTCATAGAACAATACCTCTACATTATGACTGGTAACATCTAATACTAGCAGAACTAATGAAACCCAGTTTTCTCATGCATGTGTGTTCCTCACTACTACACAACCCCACAACATCAGACTCCTCACTCTCCCCTCGCTGCAGCAGTACATTTCCTTCTCCACAGCCCATATGTCCTCCCCGACACCCTTTCTACCCATGCAGCATCCTCTGATCCCAACAACGGACCCCATTTGTCAGCAGGGGAGAGCAAAGCTGGCTCAGGGCTGTGCAAGAGCCATTGCTCCGCACCAGCACAACCGGATGCAGCCACGCTGTTCGGGGAACAGTGATTTCAAACTGTACTACTGAACGGTCAGAACTTGTGGGAACTTACCCATCTTTGAGACTTTCTTCTGTGGCAAAAACAGATGAGAGTTCAATGGTCACAGTCAGGAGGAAGGACAAGGGCCAATCGAGTAAGCCTTGTTGTCTTAGGAAACCCTATTTAAAAAAAAAAAAAAAAAGAAAAACTAGACATTAGCATTAAAAAATGCCTAGATTTTACAGCTCATTGTCCCAAATTTCAAACCGCATTGTTGAACAGTGCAAACGTCAGAAGCATGGGCAAGTAATAACAATTTCAGAGCAGGAAGACAAAAAAGTAATATCTGAGTTGGTCAAAATCAGAATAGCTATATTATGGTTGGAGTTATCCAACAGCTTTGTAGCCAGCAGCTTGTTGTGGAAATGGAGAAATGTATAAGCAAGGAGTGAGTTTATGAGTGTCAGTGCCATAGGAAGCTAGGCTAGAGAGCATTTAGTGCTTTACTCAGAAATGGAGCATGAGAAGAACTTAGCAAAGAGGACGTTTATAGGATGAACAGATTGGAGCCCATTAGTCAACACAGAAAGAGAAATTTCCAGTATTTTTCTTATCTTAGGAGACAGCATAACAAGATAGGATGATTAGAAGCTGGAATTCAGACTGAAAATAAGGCACGAATTTTAAACCACTGGAGCAGTTATAGAAAAATATTTCCAGGAGATATAGTAGGTTCTCCACCTTCTGAAATATTTAAATAACCTGTGGACTACTTTTAAACAGGCAAACTCTAATCCAGGAACGAGGTTGCATGAGTTGGTACAATAGTCATTCCTTGGCATTATGTGCTATGTGAAGCTGGCATGATCACAGCCGGGCCTTCAGAACTTGAAACTTATTCGTTTATAAATCTGCTGATACAGACACACTTGAAGAACATTTCTTTTGTTCCTCCTAGCACCAAAGAGTAGTATGTGTCATGAGATAAACTCACTTTATTTTGAGGAGTCAGAAATACTTTACAAGGCAGAACAAAGATCATGGCATGGAAAACCAAAGTGTTTTGAGGCTTGGTTCTAACTGATAGTTACCCTAACAGAAATGAAGAAGGATGAACAGCTTGCCTGGAAATACAGCTAAAATGGTTCAACAACATAAGCAGGGGCGCAATAGAAAACACACAAAGCTAATTCATATTCTGAGGATTTTAAGCTTTTGCATATACACACCAGGAAAGCCAAACAAACTTCAATGAAGAGAAATTTCAACAAAAGCTTTTGAAAAGGTGGGGGTTTTTTTAAATCCAAATTTTGGGTCTGATGTCCCATTCCCCACTGCCCCCCCCCCCCCCCCCCCCCAAATGAAAATCAAAATTATTTGACTAAAAAAATGCCCAAAAATTGCATTTCTGCTACCTTTCCTTTTGAGGTTGTGGTCCACAGATTTACTTTTCCTTTCTGCTACTGAAGTTATTAAAAACACAGGACAGAGGGTGTGAGGGAAATTCCACTTTTGAGTGTCATTTTTCCCAAAGAAATCAATTCAAATATTAAATGCTGCAGACATTACGTTCTCCCTGAAAGCAGCAAGAAGGGTGATTTTACAGGACTGTGTGAACCCTTCTATTATGAAATCCAAAACTATGAAACCAGCTCCCCGCAGAACTCAAGATCGTTAGGAGGAAAATGCCGGGGACATCCAGATTGCAGACATAACCCAATCACATTATTAGGCAGGGGCTGTGTATTCCCCATCAAAGCATGGTGTGGAAATACATAAGACTGAAGGCAACAGATTGCTTTGGGCCCCAGTAAATGCCATCAATTCAGTTCTAATGAGGGCCTAGGACCCTCTGCTCCAAAGGTATTAGGGCACATTTAAAGTAGGTTTCTGTGAAAACAGAGGTTTGCTTATAAATGTCTAAAGGGCCGGTGTCAAGAGGAGGGAGACAGACTCTTTTCAGTGGTGCCCAGAGACAGGACAAGGGGCAGCGGGCACAAACTGGAACACAGGAAATTCCATCCAAACATGAGGAGGAACTTCTTTCGCTGAGGGTGGCAGAGCACTGGAACAGCCTGCCCAGAGAGGCTATAATGTCTCCTTCTCTGGAGATCTTCAAAACCCACCTGGATACATTCCCGTCCTGTAGGTGAACCTGCTTTCGCAGGGGGGTTGGACTAGATGGTCTCCAAAGGTCCCTTCTAACCCCTACCATTCTATGACTCTGTGAATTTGAATTTCCCGTCTAGATTTGGACCAATATCTGCCCTTTCAAGATGGCACACATGGAATTAACACCTGGTCATTCAGGCTAGGAAATCAAAACCACCACTACATTGCTTTTTGCTGACCTCTGGGAGTGGTGAATCCTAACATTACCATGATGAGCCAGGACAGGTCTTTGACTTGACCATCACATCCAGGGTAACTCTCTTTCCTAAATACATCATGTTTTCTCCTGATTTCATATTAATCAGATCTAAATCCCTTACATAAAAAGATAATCAAAAAGAAAACATACACACACATACAAATAGTGTAGTATTAGAAGAGGCATACAAGCACAAGAAAAAAAAGCGCCATTTCCATGAATTAAGATTTCCAGCACTCAGCTAGTTATTTTCTTTGCATGAAGGAAAATAACATTTGTCCATTTAATTTCTGTGGTACCTATATAGCAAAAACACATCTTTACTTAACGACATTTTTAAATCACTAAAGCCACCATTTTATTACTACCTGACAATTCAATATTAGATTGCTTGGGGAGTATTAGTCCACTTTATACTCAGTATGCTGAATACAGTTTCTAAAAAGCTTTTATTTCCCTATTGGTATTCATATTCTTATGTGCTGATTTTCTTATGTGTTGATTTTTCTCTAACAGAAAATTAATAAAGGATTATTCCTTTTCAATTATAGTCTATATTGTAATGTGAAAATTGTAGGCTTGGCACAACTAAAAAGCCTTCAGTAAAAGAAAGCTAAGTGTTGCAATAGTGAGAGTAGATAATACACGGTCTTTAGATGAAAAGGAAGCATCTTATTCAATTTGGACTGGTTAATAATTACATGTCTTAATACATTCTCAAGACAGAAATTCCCACTGAAGATCTGGCACAAATATTAGGTTAGACAGCAACATAATAAACACTAGAAAAAATAAAGAGTTTAGAAGCCTGGATATCCATTTTGTAGATAAAAACTTCTTTATGTATTGTACGGCTTCATATTACTTCTGTTTCACTAGAAGTATGTTACTGACTCTTAGTTGTAAGTAAAACATAGTGACTGCATGCTTATATCATTGTAAGGATTAAGTTTTTTGATGAGATATACAAACTTTATGTCAAGTAATAATACATTTAAGAACAGCCATTTGAACAACTGTAAGGCTTCTAACATCAGTTAAAGAAACTTTTCACATTTCTTCCAATCTCAGATAAAAACATTCTTTACAAATATTGTTTTTCACACATGGCAAATGGCATAAAAAAAACCTGAAGGACATGAGCAGTGAAGACATACATGAAACACACGTAAAAATTGGGTACAGTATCCAGCCATGGGAGTGTGGTTCAATAGCTCTGCCCTGGAGCTTCCGACAGAGTCTGGGCACCACGGTCCAGCCAGGCTAACAGTTCCTTCCCTTCCCATACTGGGAAAGGAGGGTAGATTTCTGCACCGTGGCAGACAGAAGTGACCACTTGCATGGTTATTCCACTGAGAGGAAGAGTCATCATTGCTCTAGGAAGCACAGGAAAAGTAACTATAAATAAAAATGTATACACACACACACACACACATAAGTGCTAAGACACCACCTACTTTAGGGTCATTAAAATGTTCTGACTACTCATTGTTTCAGAAACACAACAAGTGCCAAATCGCACAGAAACTTGTATTAAAATTTTAGAGTATTGATTAATTTTTTAGTTTAATTTCCACAGACAGGTTCTGTCATGTGTACACATATTATTCCCCTAGGCATTAGAAGAGGTAGATCCCACTCCTATTGATTTCAAATCTGAGGCAAAACCCACTGAAGTAAAGACAACTAAATTATGTACAATACTTATTTACATGGATTGAATGAAATTAATAACCAGATATTTTAAAGAAATATTATTTGGCTAGTACATCAAAATGGTTTCTTACCTCACTTCATATGTATGGGTCAATATTTTAAATTCAATTTTTCCAACTTAATAACTAGCTATTACTGCATATTACATAGGTTTTTTTTTAGTGTAGCAGAATTACAGTAATTAACTTTGTACCAATTACCAGGGTGCATATTAATATTCATATACTTTTACAGAAAGAACGATCTTGAAATCTCACAGCAGGGATGGTTAAAATGATTCATTAATGTTCTGCACAAGTTTCTTTTCTAATTCATTAAGAAATATTAACATAATCATGTGAAATTAATTTTCTTAAAAAGGTTGATATAAGCAAGGGATTAAGGGGACTGGTGCTAATATAAGAAACATGGCTTGCACCATGCTCTTGATCTCCAGAGGCCAACTACCATATTTGAGGTATTACTTGCCAGTGCATTTTGATAATGAAGAAGAAATCAGAGATAGAGCCGGTTGGGCTGAGGATTTCATTTTCACATGAAAAAAAAGGAAGTCTCATGCATCCTGTTCTTATATTTCTCTGTATTGTGAAGAGATAGAGAAAAAACACATTACTCAACGTGAACAAGAGGCTGAAAGAAAATTATAAAATGAAGTGATAGGCTACAAATGAGAAAAGCATCCAGAGAATGGAATACCTAATGATAATAAAAGGTGAAGAGAAAGTTCAGCAAAGAGAAGGAAAAGTGATCCAAATAGAAAGGACCAGAGAAAGTTAAACAGCCTCTCCAAAAAAAGTTTCAAGGAAAAAGAAAAAGCAATCTCAATAACAAATGGCAGGGAGAGAGTATTAGACCTCATTCATAGAATCACGTAAAAAGGCATTTAAGGTAGAAGGACATTAAGATATCTTGTGCTATAACTCGTGCCTCTTGAGAAATCCTACTCTGGTGCACCCAGAAAAAAAAAATAGAAGACAAAAAAGGAAAAAAGTAAGTTGCGGAGCCTATACCGAGTGAGAATAATGTCACCAAAACAAACCCAGGAAAACGTGTGCTGTGAGCCAAGTCGAGGCTTTTTGTCAATACTACATTACATCCAGCACTGCTATTCCATTTTCCTCATGGTGACTATTCTTTCAAGTCAGCTTGTAGCTCTGTAACAAAACCAAGTTCAATAACACTCGAATGTGCTCCAGAGACAATAGAGAATTGGTTCTCCACTAAGAAAGGCAATGAAAGGTTTTTAATCTTCTTTGAGAGGACCATATCAGAGAGGTAGTTTGTAACCGAAGAGTATTCAAGAAGCTCATTATAGAGATATATAATTCTCTCCCTCAGGGTCTGTTCCTCACATCTGATCTCTGTCTGGAATAGGCCCTAGTGGACCACAAAGCAGCTCCTCACAGGATGGGAAGTCTTACAAAAAGTGACATTTGAAGTTGGATATTACATTGTCATAAATGACTTTTTGGTACTCAAGCCTGAGCTACCCCACCTTCATTCCCACAAATTCCTCATGTACGTGGTTTCCTCATTAATAGTTTTAGGGCTTCAGAATGCATAGGAGATACAATCCAAGGATGTAGGGGGAGTTCAGACCATACAAATCTAGACGTGCAAAAGCATGTACATTTTTGGACTTCCCTCCTCTCCACAATAAAACATTAAGCCTTTGGTTTCCTTCAGCAAGTGATTGCTTGCCTGGAAGAGACAAGGCTGTGCAGAACTGCATGCATGGACATACCTGCACGGACTGAGACCACTTCAGTGCTGGCAGCTGCCTGCTCAGAGTGAGAGCTACCAAAACTCCCAAAGATGCACATGCGTGTCTTCATAAGCAAAGCAAAACATGGGTATTGTGTAACACATTGAGTGCTGTAGAAAGAAAATACTCACAGAGGAAAATCTGGGTCCTTAATAGTCCCAACTGGCCTTCATAACCTGAACACATGAGCTTGTTTGTCCATTAAGCCTGTTACCCAACTTCCAGCTCCGCCAGCTTCCTTACCAGTTTTCACAAAAGTACCATAGTCAATACTCAACTAGCAGAAATGGATACAAAACTGTTATTTTTGTAATCATTTTCAAAGTTACATAGCACCTGGGTCCCTGAACCAGAAAAGTGCACATGGACTTAACTCTAACTTTGACATCCTGAAAAATTAATATTTTCTAGTGTTGTTTTGCATCAGTGATGTAATAGTTAAGCCTTGATACAATTTCCCAGCATATTCTATTATTTATTATCACTGAAATTATTATTCTATGGCATATATAGTCCAACCTTTCACAAGTAAATTATATGCACATAAGTTCCACTGATTTATGACAGACATCAATTAATTCTTATATGTGCTCATATTATTCAATCTATTGATGTGAAAGGGTCACATATCACTTTAAGCAGCAAATCTATACATATAGACAAGGAGTGTAGTAGAGTAAGAACCCTTGACATGGCGGGGGCAGGGGGAAGGACACTGTTGGATGAATGTATAATTGAGAGAAGAGAGAGACAAAGAATGGCCGGTGCAATTTATCCCTGCTCCACATTAATGTAATTTTAAAAATATTTTATGAGCTTTTTCCTTCCCTTCTAAATATTGCTATAAGTCTACAGTCTTCCACTTTAAAAAAAAAAAGTAATTCTTTATTCTTAAATTTTAAAATATATTCTTTATTTATTGAAATGACAACATAATCACCATCACCACCACCCCAGTTTTAACTTTTAGTCATTTTTTCCTTAAAAAGCATTGATTTTAAACCAATATTTGTAGGTACCAATTCAGGGCTCCAGATATTTCTCAAAATAGTTTATACGTTACTTTATTGAGGTTTTTTTGCTTTTTCCTATAACCTCAATATTCTGGTTATACCTGCTACTGAGTGAGATCATTAAACTCAGCTATTTTAGTTTTCTACCTTCCATAATTTTCTGTCATTTTGAATAAAGAAAACTACCTTTAATATAAAAAAAAAAACCCAAAAATTTGATTGTTTCCCCTAATCCATTTTCCAAATTTGTCCTAATTACAAAGGCTTCTTAAAAACCTCATAACATTATTTCTCTTCTAAAGATTTTTTTAATCCAAATAAGTCACTTATAGCAAAGCTACAGTTCTGAAGGTTTTAGATTTATATGGATAATGTTCAGTTCAAACATATAACAAAGATCCTCATTCTTCTATTGACGTCTCTGTTATTGATGGTTTCTGAATGAGGAAAGGGAATGCACGCAAAATATACTCAAGGGCACCCTTCCATCTTTTTGCCACATGGTCTTTTCTCTTGTAATGCTTTTTTCTTGCAACTTCACCTACTTGCTGGTGGGAAAGTATTTTTACTGACATAAAAAATTTCTTTAACAAAGGAATGAAAACCACTTTCTGAAAGCTTTCAAGTTATTACTGAAAGATCGTCAACAGGAAAAGCTACGTAGATTACTTTTCCTCATTAATAAAAATCAGAAAAAGTTAGGGAGACCTGTACATACCTCTTTTAAATACTTTTCCATGAAAGTGGGTCATTTCTGGGTTTTTTTTAACGAACATTAGCTTACCCCATTTTTATTAGCACCCTATTGCTTTTTGTCTCTTTGTTATAAAACTCAGGCTTTTAGCTTCATCAAATAACAAAGTTAGCAGGATTTCCATCCTAATTCATGATTCATTAACTGTTATTGCATAGAGGTTTATTTCAAACTGCTCTTGAAGAACTAGAGAGTTTAAAAGGAAGGAGAAAAAAAAAAACCATAAACCAAGTCCCACATCACATACAGAAAGGAGGCATTTTCAAGCGGTCTTAAAGAATGAAGAACAGACTCCATTGCTGTGCTGGCAAGTGGGCCAGGCAGCCACAGAGGTAATTTATTGTTAAGCCCTAAGCAGATCTAAACTTTTGTGTTACCTCTTTAAAGCATTGTGAACAGTTTAATTATAGCCGTTCTATGAATAAAATTGAAGCGAGTTAAAGGAAGGCTGTAGCTTCAAGGACAGGTTACGTAAAGAGAACCTCATGCTGCAAGGCACTACCGTAACAATAAGCATTAAAAAAAAAAAAAAACACCAAAAACAACCTATAATCAAGCTTTCACATATGTAGGCATACATATATGCATATAAGGAAGAACATGAGTAATAAAGGGCCCAGCTTTACAGAGAAACTTTTGATGTTACGTCAGTATCCTGTAGTTATGTGACTCCTGTAGTCTGTGTGCTCAGAGGGGTATCCAGCTATCTAAATATGCATAAAGTTATAATTTCAGAGCTTATGCAACCATATTCCTTGGCCATGAATGCTAGCAATAGCAAGTAACGGTAGTGAAATGCCAAGGATTTGGACTTCAGTCAAAGCACTCGCTGCTACCTAGTGCTTCTAACATCGCACAGAGCTCAAAGGGGTTTCTGATGCTTCACCCAGCATCAGAGAGTTATTGCATCCTTATCGCTCATATATGAGAACTAAGACTTGTTTAGCAAGTCTGGGTTTTGATTTGTTTGTTTTTACAAAGGCAGCACAAGGTGAAGATATTTGAGTCTCGTTAAAAGCGCAAAAAGACTGCATTTATCAAAGAGTTCTTCACCGGACCTTGCTGAGCTT
The DNA here is from genome assembly GCA_017639485.1 of Pluvialis apricaria. Classification (NCBI taxonomy): domain Eukaryota; kingdom Metazoa; phylum Chordata; class Aves; order Charadriiformes; family Charadriidae; genus Pluvialis; species Pluvialis apricaria. Next base: position 72,167,899 of record CM030011.1, on the reverse strand, counting down.
TGCAGAAGTCCCAGTTGCCAAGCACAGGTAATCCCTGTGCTGCTGGTCTCTTAAGGGTTTGGGTTATCTCATCGCTAAAGTTTTAAGTGATCATACTGAAATGCTAGCATGAAAACAAGGGCAGTGAAACAACTCGATTAAATAATCCTGTCATATAGAGTTTTCTACAGATCTTCTATCTAGACTGCTCATTTTCCTTATTTATCAGCACCAATGCTTGAAAAATTGTGTTCTCCCATTCATCAACACTTCTCTGACAACCTTTTAGCCAATTCTCATTTTGATCATCCTATTAAAAACAGCAGTCCTGACTTCCATTTTTTTATGTCAGCTGGATCTGTTCCCTTAAGGGTATGAACCATTCTTCTTTTCTAACTTGTTATCTAGGGTCAATGCTTCTTGTTCATTAAGTCTTTTACGAAATCACAGTTCAGTGTCTCCTCAGTCTCTCCAGAGGTTTTCTATTTGCTGCGCTATTTTCTCCCTCCTTTCTCTACCATTTGCCATGGGGTTTGTGTGGGTTTTGCTTTTTTTTTTTTAATACCGCATTTCATGCCACATCTTGTATGTGAACCAAACTGATATCAGCTGCAGACACAGCCGTCTTGATATAGCTGAAAACGTATTACACTGAAAAGATAATCATGAAAATTATACTGGAAAGGACTCCACCTAACTATATAACATTTAATAAACCAGACTATCGAGGGCATGCAAAAACCACCCTGTTTCAGAATGCATTCATTCAATCATTCCTCTCCAACATCAAATATTCCATGCATCAACCACCACAATGCTTCTTTTGTGAGATATTCAGCTGTTACAAAATGAAACAAGAAACAAAACTGTGAGACATTTTGAAATTGTTATCCTCTACCACTATAAGACAGATGCCAAGACCAGGATACTGGGGGTAGGCTGACTTCTGCTCAGCTACTTTTAATGCATTTCAGCAGTGCCTGTGTACAAATTTAGTCACTATTACCTAATGAATTCTCAACTTGCATCCTGTTCTACTGTGAAATACAAGCCACTGGTATCTCTGTGTGCATAAGCTCATGGTATTGATTACAGAGAGAAATATTTGATGTATTATTAAGGATTTTGTCTTAATAAATTATAGAAAACAAGTGACCTTTCCCCCCAATAAAATGAGATATTCAATAAATTAATACCAAAAGGTAAAAGGTGAAATTCTATCAATGAATCAGACATTCATTCAAGAGAAAACATGAAATTCAAATTACAGCCTGGTTTTCAGTCCATGGAGGATCTTGCTTTAAAAGCTGGAGGTGTGAATTAAGCATTCAGAAGAAAATACGTAATGAAGAACACGTACATACAACTTTCTAAAATGGAAGATATATACAGTAAGATGACAACCTTTAATAAGAGCAGATTATGGAGACCGGTGAAGTCTCATAGCTATCGTGATGTTCAAACAGATTGCATCAAATTCATCAAACACATAATAGAATCATGATCCAGGAAAGTACTTCCTTGATTAAGTATTCTTTGAAATGATGCTAATGGCAAAGGTTTCTCAACATACAGAAGTGTAGTAAAGGAGCAATTTGCTCATATGTCATTGTAGACAACCCAATTAAAACATCTATTTGATGTTCAGTGACAGACAAAAAGCTAGAGATATGAAGTTATATTAAAAATTAATGAAAATAGCCTTGAAAATACAGAATTTTTACTTAGATTTCAGGTGCACTCTGACATTGAACTAGTGTCTAATTTTGGTTATCTTCTTTCTTAGAAACAGAGCACTGGAGAAGTTTCACTAGGTTAAAAGGTGAAAAGTAAAACCAAAAAAAAAAAGCCATTAGAAGAAAAAAAAAGTACTAGAAACCAGACAACAAACAGGAAAATGCCAGGTACAAATGTATAGGCAGGATACACATTTTTTTCTTTCACAAGCCAAATAGACTGAGACAGAACAATGTCTAAAAACAATGAAAGATTTTTTTTTTTTTAAATATTATATTTTTTTATGTTGTCACTGTGATAAAATAATAACCCAAAGAAGTTTCAAAAAGGTGATTCAATATTAATTACATCATCCACAGTTAAATGAGCTTGGGCAGACATATGCCATATCTAAAAATGAGCAACACACTAAATTTGTGGTTAGGCAGGCACGTTACTAGTGTTATTTGAACCTACCACTACAGGAATTGCAAAGGTAAACCCAGAAGTAGGCACATCTCATTATACAGGCATTATTGTGCCTTCCTTAACACACCCAGCAGGCACCAATTTCTGCACTTTTCTTCAAATATTCAGCACCTCCCAGGACAGGTCAACAACTTATCTTCCCATTTCTACTGTATGTTACCGCTACTGAACGTTAACTATTATAAAGCACAGTGTTATCTCACTCAGCTTCCAGCCTGGACACCTTTAGAAATATTCTGTATGAGGTCCTGCACTCACCCATATGCGTCCTAAAGCTGCTTGGAAGGCGTCTTGCTGCGGCTCACTGAAGCATCAGCAGGCACCCACTTTACCTCTCAAGGGTAAAAACGTCATAGATCCTCAGGAGTATTTTTTTTTTTTTAAATAAAGCAAAATATTCTGCAGTCAAACCCATTCCCTCTTTGGAATTTCTAGATAGGTTTTCATCCTAAACCACTTTGCACCTCAAAGGCAATAAGCATCCAAGCGGACTCAGGGACTCCTGCCTGGAAACTTAATACGGTATTTCTGTTACTTCCTTTTCGCTCAACATTGTAAATTCATGTTGCTGTAAATTCAAGTTGGTGGGTTTGGTTTTGGAGGTATTTTTGTATAAAACATGTGGCAATACAATGCACTGGAGACAAAAAAAAAAAATAAGAGGCGCATTTGATCTTATCCAATGAATTGGACTAGTACTGCCACTTGAAAAATTTTGGTTGTAGAAAGCTGCAGTTCCCTCAATTGGCTACATGAGATATGTATGCCCAAACTTCTAATTCTTTTATTTGCAGCCATCACCTTGAACGGATAAATCCAAACATGCGGAGGGGCAGGTGGCTGTGCAGCTGCAGATGTCACTCTGAAATAAATATGATCAGGCTAGATTTAGCGATGACCTACTAGGAAACAAATTAGAGATTACAAAGGCAATTGTGGGCATTTTTAACAACCTGAATTGCATTTAAAATAGGTAAAATCCTTATGCAAATTTAGGCCACTTTGCAGCTGCAATAGAATAATTTCAAACCTATTTAAAACAATCCCAGAACATAATGTTACCCATTGTCCGTTTTCATGAAGCGTAGGATAGCGTTATGGTTTATAGCAAACCATTATAGATAACAGGACACAATTGCACTGCACGTTGTCATTTCTGGAGACACCACATTTCGCAGTGCCGTTGCTCAGACTAACGTATATCAGCTTACCACAGACACCAGGACAGTGGCAATTTCTTTTTGCTATTTCTCCTTCCTGTTTGTTAGCTTCACAATTTGTTATCAAGACACTTTTCAGCTGTTTACTTCTGAGCAGCTCATTCTTACAATATATGACATTACAAATAATTCAACTTCCCATTGCATTATTACATCAGTGTGCAATAGAGAAGAGACACATGGCACATTGTAGGGTTATTAAATCACCGTGCTATCTCCCCAGCTGCCATAGGCATGCAAACAAACATAACTTATTTTTTCCCCCTCTGGTTTTTCATTTACCCTCACATCTCGCTCCTCTTTCTACCTCGCTTTGCTCTGTGTTGTCTTCCTAACATAGATAAACAATGAAATAAATAACTCCAGAAGAACATGTGTTATTTCTTACGGGTTACATTAATCTAAAGCAAAATTAATGACAGAACCTTCATTGACTTCAGATGTGCCAAGACGATTCTATTTGTCCCACAGACATGCTCAGTGAACATTAAATCACTAGAATTTCCAGTGTCCTCAAACATGTCAAAATGAGCTTGCATCCTTGCAATAGCATCTAACCATTAGATCCTATCCTCAGAGTTACACTCAGTGTAAATTTAAAGCAATTCCAGACTCTAGCCTCCAGCTGGAAAAAAAATATGTTTTTATAAAAAAGGAGAGATATTATCAAGTAAACACCAGTGCAGGTTCTTTTGGGGTATGCACTTATGTGACACAGATGTGTCCAGGATTACTCCCCTAAATCAAGACTGGATCCAAAAGCTATATAGTAGCATTAGCCCATAATCCCACTAATTAGCATCCCTGAAAGTGGAATATATTAATTTGAGGAGAACTCTGTGAACTGGATCAAGTCATGGCATTTCTATTTTGTTGTTGACAGTTGTTGATGAGGACAGTTTGCTTTCCTCTGATGTCTGCTCCTTGTAAAAACATTTCCATTTTTGTTGGGTTCCGATGGACAAGCATTTCCATTACCAAAACCTGCAGCTTGTTAGCCTTTTTGCCTTTAATGGCTTAAGAAAAAGATGGAGAAAAGGGTTGTTAATCCATGCCTAGATGTTCCCACAGATCAGGTTCAGGCAGACCAATATGGCAAGATAGTGGAGGGAAGTTTGCTGGGTTTTGGGGGGGGTTCTGTTTTGTGTTTCTTGGGTGTTTTGTTTTCATTTTTGTCACCAGCCTTTTAAAGATTGATGCTTACACAAAATAGTGACCTGCAGGTTTCAGATATCAGTCGAAAACATATCACAAAATGAAATCCTCTGAAGAAAGGAGACCAAACAAATGCGCTGCAAGTGGCAGGTCACAAAAACTTGACCAATTCTGACATACAGGAATTTTTTTTTTTCCTCTTCCTAATACTTTTCACCAGCAGGATCTGTTGGGCTAAAGGGGATTAAATTCAGTACTTTTGTAAAGGTCAAAAAGAACCCTTTCTAAAATCTGTTCAACTTTCGTCTTTGCTTCTTTTGAACGGTGCACAAGAGAGAGCAACTGTATGGGCTCAAGCTTCCATTTAACATATTTTTGACATTTTGCTCCTCTGGTGATGGAAGGAAGGGTAGTCGGTTAACTTCACTGGAGCTCACAAAGGGAGACATGTCAACAGAGCTTAGACCATTTCTTTAGAGCTAACGTCAGTCTTCAGAATGCTTGGGAAGAAGCCACATGAAGTATTCTTCTGTCATATAATTTTTATTTTCTTTTTTAAAATCCTTCAGCATTCCCTGATGGACCTAAGGTTCATAATGCTGTATTTCAGTTTATTTGATAAAGCTAACTCTCAGTGCTACTACAGATTATTTTAAAAGCTCCCTTAAAATATTAAGTAGCATCTTGGGTCTGCACAAGGAAAAAAAATTATCACATAATCACAGCACCATTGAATCGCAGAAATTGGAGATGGAAAGGAACATCCACTTTATCCCCATGCCAGTGAAGGATTGCCCTCTAGAGTACACTTTCTACTTTTTCACATCTAATTTTAAATTGTCTTAAATGATGGGTCTTTCACCACTTCCTATTCTTCTTTCTCCTCTACATTCTGAATTTAGTGTCATGAAGCTTTATCATGGCATTCAGCCCACATTTTATTTTTCTTAATTTCAACCCATTATTCTCAGTTATACCCCTCTGTTCCTCTCCATAGTAATTCTTCACCATCATTGGTCTTTACTGATCAAGTATTTCAAGATAGTTATCATGTCCTCTGCTCTATTTGCATATCCAGTCTAAATATATTGCACTCCTAATATTGCCTTATAAATCTGATCCTTCTAGTCACTTAATCTTTCTGGTTGCTCTTCCATAACTTGCCTCTGAACTGTGCACATCCCTGAGGTGGCAGCAGGCAAAAGCATGAATTTTGCCTTTGAGTTATGCTCAGCCTAAAGCCACCAAAGCAAACACTGGTGTTATCCTGCCAGTCTCCAAGAAAACTGCAACTTTTGTTGTCACTGCTGTTCTTTAAGCCCTGTGCTTTAGCTTGTGACAGGAGAAGGTAGGATGGACAGCCTGAAGACAACTGCTGTGAAATGGAGGCAAAGATAAAGGGAGAGGAGAAAGAATTTTGGTGGTATGGAAAGCAGCAATGTGTACGAGAGAAGATAGCAAGTAGAAAGAGGAATATCACCCCTCATTAACACATTTGGGTTTTTTTCATAGACAACGTACAGGAGAAGCGAGAAAAGATTGAAATATTGGTTTTAATAGTTATTATCATAAATAGGACCATGTTTCCAATGGCAGAAAAGAAAAATAGCTGAAAGGTGAAACAGTAGTACAGGGTAACAGAAGAGCAGAGGAAGCATGAACATCAGAGATCCCTTGTTGGCTCAAAGATAGCTGGTGGACAATGTAGGGAAAATCCCCTCTGAATCATAGTAATCCTTTGGTTTCCAACTAGGAGTTGATGAAAAGAGATCAAATACCTTTCTGAAAGCAATTTTTATATAGATATATGAACCCTTGTTGTACTGCTGTGCTCCTCCTGAAAGAATTTGGCACTTGTTTTGCAGACAAATATCCTCTTGGCTTTGAGTAAACCATGAAGTAATATGCATTCCTTTTGTGAAGCATTGATTTTGTGGCAAACCCAGCCATTAATATGGTCATAGGTAAATATGCTTTTTTGTGAATGAAGTGTTAGCATCTTTAATTAAAAACAAGTTTACATCTGTTGGTACTAGTACATTTTCTCAAGTATGCGTTTCCTTTCTTTTCAAATTTTTATTATTTTCACATGCATTCTTTGTTCTTTGGAATGCAAAAAAGTCCACTTAAATTGACTTAACATATTCATGTACATAATCAGATTTTAATCTAAAAAAAATAATCATGTTACTCTTCTGTACACAAGATCACAGGAGCCGGCGGCTTTGGGAAAGCAGGGGGTTGCACAGTCAGCAGGACTACTAGGGTAAGAAAAATAACAGCCTTAATTGAAAGAGAAAGGAGAGAAATCAACTCAATGCACCAAGGCAGAAAACTCCCCAGCCTCAGGAAATGCTTTTGGGTTTTCTTCCCCTTTGGAGTGGCAAAACGCTGTATTTCTACATAGCTGTGAAGCTTGGGATCAGACTCAGTTGAGATTAATAGCATCAAAGGGATATTGTGCTTTAAAAATATGAATCTTGGAAGCACTTGTTGGCTAATTTCATTAGTCAATTCTGAAATCTCTACCTGTACCCTGAGTAATATACCTAATACTTTTCCATCCTGTCTTTTCAAAATAAAAGCACTGCAATACTCTGCTTTTTCATGAGAGCTAATTAACTCAGTAGTACTTATCACACTAGAACCTTGTTCCCAAGAACACTCACGAGAGATTCCCAGTTCTCCCAACTTCATCTCCTTCCTCCCAACCTCATCGCACATCCCTGCCTCTCTCTCTATGCCGATTCAGGCATTTAGGGCTAAGCTCCAGCTAAAACCAGGGAAACAGGTTGGTTTAAAGTCAGATGGACCCTTTTTCTTGCAAGGTTTTTCAGCCAGATTGTGGGACACTATGTTCCGTCAGTGAAACAGACAGCTGAACTGAACAGCTTAGGGCTCAGGAGGGAAAACAAGGGAGATGAAGTTTTCCTAGTACCTGCCAGACAATTGACTGCAGTTTTTAGAAAAGTCTCGGAGGTTTCCAGCACGACTCGCCTCTACATCCTGAGAAATAAGCTAGCAGGCTTAGAAGATGTAAGGAGCAATGATCAAAATCTTAGGAACATTTCAGAAGTATCACATTATACCCCTTTAAAGCTCGTAAGAACTTGGGAAATAGTAAAATTTGGTGATCTCCATCTTAATCCAGTTCACACTTCACTGTTAAGAAACAGAGTGGGTATTTATTTTTACTATACATATTTTCAGGAATATGATTCTATTTGATATATGCAAGCATTAAGTCTTTTTGGCTGACAAGAGTATGTTGTAGAACTGGAGTGAGTTTCAGTATCGTCAGCTTTGATTTTTTCATTTTTTAGACACAAAACCAACAGAGATGACTCCCTCTATAAGTATTGTTCATATCACTGTGTAAATTTGAAAATTACAAACACCACCTCAGGGTGTTAGACAGCCTTCTCCCTTATCTGTCCTGAAAAAAAAAAAAAAAACATTTTGTAAAAGTCCAGAAATATCTCACAGCTATTTAATGCTTTTGGTCCCTAAACAATAGTGATTGATTTTGTTTGGTCTGGCAAACACAAATTATCCCATAATCATTTTATCCTGCCAACCATGCTTCCATTGACTTGTTTGCATTTTAAGAAGAAAATGCAGTGATTGTAATGAAAAATGGAAAGGACCGGAGGCAAATAAAAGATTTCTCTGCTGCTGAAAATGTATCTACTTTAATTGTCTACACAGACTAAGCTTGGATTTTCTATGAAAGCAAAATGAATTTAAAAATAAAAGGGCACTTTCCTTTAGACTTGCCTTTCAACTACCCAGGGCTTTATTTCCTCATTTTCCCTGCTTTATGACAAAAGAACACACAACAGTGATGTTTCAGTTTGGGTTTTTTTTTTGTTGGTAGTTTGTTGGGTTTTTTTTAAGATACAAAATTATTTGAAAATATGAAAAACGGAACCTAGAATTCAAACCTTCAGTCTCTTAAAGGAAGCTTTGATTGAGATATCAAGAGTTAAAGGAATCAGGCTAGGGCAAGGTATGCTGATGGCCGTAGAAGTGTGTGCGTTTCTTAGGTGGTGGGTTGGTGTGCTTTGCCAACAGGCTCAGAAGTCTAAAGACCAGGTCAAGACAAACGTCTGGCTGTTGAACCTTACCAGGGACTGTTGTCTTCTTCTGTACCATACAGCATTTTCATCCTCTTGGACCGTAGAGGATGTTTTCTAAATTAACTTCTACCTATTGCAGTGAACTGAGGCATTGTAAACAGGACTGATGACTTCTACTCTCCCTGTACTCTTGCGTAACTGTGCCTTCAACTTCTGAATTACATAGCTTTTAGTCTACTATATGGATTAGGAGGTCATTTGTAGCCCGTGATGCCACAGTAGGTGCTTTTGGCCACAACCAGCTGGTGGGGATGATGGTCTTTCTCAGGTTAACATTCCTGGGAGAGAAGGAAAATCCCTGGTCAACCCTCATCAGGAAAAGTCTTCCTCAGGAAAATCATCAGGGCATCTAACTCTCACCCAACCTTCAGGAATACATTCCTCTTCCAAACACTTAAACAGACAATGAGCTACTGAAAGTATGGGAAGCGGCACTAGGAGATTGAGAGGAAAAAAAGTGTGCACAATTTCTCGTCAAGGTGGACAATTCAGTCAGGAAGAAAAGGAGAGATGGACAAGGAAAAAGGAAAAAAAGACTGAAAAATAGCAAGCAGACTCTGCTGTTACAAGTCACTACTGTCCTTCAGAGAGTGAATGGGATTGACAGAAAACAGTAAAAATTCACCAAACCTACGGGAAAGTGAAAAAAATGAGGCACAGCAAACAGAAGGTCCAGGGAAGGCAACAAAATGCATAGGTTGCTCCTGTATGGGTTAACAGACCTAAATGTCAACATTTGAAACTTACTTTTGTGTGGCAGAATAACTGACAAGGGATAGCAAGGTGTCTGAGGAAGGAAGATAGCCTGTCTTGAAACCATGTCTATGGTGTTCTCAAAATCGTAAGCTGAAAATATTGGAATTAAAACAAAGTAGATTCCTCCCTTTTTTCTTACAAAATTATTCTCAAAGTTTCACAAAACTTCACAGATAAGTCATTCCTTGAAAAAAATATTTTTCAGGGAATTTAGTACTATGGGTGGAAAAATCACCTGTGTTCACCTAAACTCAGAGTCCCCTTCTGTGCGAGCTCCTGAAACTGGGCTCTGCAGGTGCCTTGGGTATCAGCGGAGAAATAATCATGGGAAAATATTGGGCCAATGTGAAGAAAGAGTTGAAAAAATGTTGAGAGTCAACACATGAAAGACTCCAGTGGACCAACAGTCTCAGGAGAGTAGCAGTCCTGTTGAATTCATGAGAACTGATAAACTCAACACACAGAAATGTGGCCAGATCTAGACAAGACCATCAGTATGCACTAGCACCAGCAGCAGGCTGCACAACATCCAGGACAAAGTGGTGTCTGCGGCATGCACAGGCTACAGGAACATACACACACTGTTTACTCTGCAAAGGGTGTTTGAGCAAACAGCCAGGGAGCTGCAAGCTGTTGCTACAACTAGCCTGAACACGTAAGTCAATGTGATGTGAGAATAGCTTTCTGCCTTTAATAACAGCTTTATTCTATTGATAGGAGCTTCATAAAAGGTGTTCTAATAATATATCTTCTGATCTACATCTCCACTCCCGGCAAAATGCCCTAATTTGGGAAAAGGGAATTTCGAACACTTATATTAAGTCCAGCTATAATCTTACTAGATTTTGTTACATTTATAGTTCTCCAATTTCCTGTCAGCGAGATAACTCACACAGCACTTCTCTGAAACAACAGAAGGGATATGCTTGCACTCACTGCTAGTAATATATCATATTTAAGAAGCTTTGGTCAAAAGCAGAGGTAGCCATTTACAAGGAATTATTGGATCTCAGCTCTCGAAGACCTCATAAGTTGGAAGGAAGCAAAACTTTAAGTGCAATAAATCTATCTTTAGTGTCAATACAAAACTCATTGCTGTGGTCAACAGCATTTCAGAGGAGTTTTAGAAGGTTCAGAAGCAAAACACTGTCTGGTAGTTCCATCAAATGTATGTCAAGTCAGCAGTTTTGAAATGCTGTCTTTGGGAAAATAGCAAATGGCTATGGTTTATCAGATTCTGAGCGGTTCAACCCGACAGCGATTCAGCAGCGGCTGTGGCTTCAGCCAGCCCATTTCAAGCAGCATCCCCTGCACTCTCCTTGTCCCCCTCCAGCCAAGCACCAGACTCCCGGATAGTCTGAGCGCAAACACACGCTCCCCACCACTCTGTCCTATTTTTCAGCTTCGTAGACTACACAGCTATTAAGCAAAGGACAAATAACCCAGCGTTGGGGAAGGACCATCATATAGCTGCAACACAAATCTAACTCCTTGCTGTAATAAGTCACCTGCAAAAAAAAAAATAAATCAGGAAATCATCTTTTTTATTTAAGGTTCTTTGGCTTTTCACTCCATTTTACCCCATGTGCCACACAGGCCCATCTTACCATCCAACTTTTAATTACCACAGTACTATACTTTTGCTGTTGTGAAGCTCTAGAAACAAGCAGTTTCACTGTAATATATTTTTATATGTTGGGGAGTCTCAGCTTCAGATCTCCTCCTTCAGGTATGCAGAAAGGCCTTTGAGGCAACAGGCAAGTTTGAAGAAGGAACATCAGAAGGAACAGAAATAGCTCCAGTGATGATGCTTTAATCATTCCTCTGCCTCTAAATCTATGAAACACTGAAGTCACATATCAGCATTCAAATTGGAGTTCATTAGGTGGGAGGAATCCAAGTGCACTTTAGAATCCTGATAGTGTACCGTTAGTTTTCTTTTAACCTCAGGATAAATCTGACAATGCAATTAATCTTTCACTAAAATAGAAGCTTCAGAAGAAATGCATCAAAACACAGAAACATTTTATTTTGTTGTTTCTTAAACCCAAATATTTTAGCGTCCCTTCAAATTAAATTATTTGTATTAGTCTACTGAAACGAAGCAAAGCAAAAGTTGATCTAAAACTTGTGTGTATTTTCATATAATATTTCCTATGCGAGATGTGGGTTTTTAAATTTTTTTTAAGCATCTGTACAGTGATGGGCATAGTCATCTTACACCCATCGTATACCAAGCAGTAACAGCCTAGGAAAATGGAAGCTCTGAGCTCCAGAAAATACTTCTGTGAGACAGGGTAATAACGTTATTAAATGCAATCAATTTTTGAATCAACTGAGGGTGTTCGCAGTTTCCAAATAAGCTAATAGAGAGGAACTGATAAATCTGTAGATCTGACTTCTAAAAAACCAAAATACACAGCTAACCAGTTCACACACACACAAAAAAAAATCAGATTCATTCTGTTCTCCCCTTTCCTCAAGTTTCCTGCAGAACAAGCCCCTAGGTAATAGCAGAATGAAGAAGTGCCTACGTCTTTCTCTTTCTAGATCTCACTTTTACCATGCCTCAGAATATCAAGAGATCTATTTAGAACAATACGCACACCGATAAAGCTCATTCAAAACAAATCAAGAACTCTTCAAGCAGCCAATGTAAATAAACTGCCATGACATTCACATTGGGCTTTAAAACCCATCAGCATCTGCGCTGCTTCTACACGAGCTACACTCAGTGGGTCGTTGCTGATAACAAAGAGAAACGACAGTAACCGGGATGCTATGAGAGCACACAGCGCCTCAGACCACAAAGCTGAGCAATAGTTACCCATTGATAGGGTGCGACGAAGAGATGAGAACATGTATTTCATTTCATTCACAGCCTGTAAGAAAGCAGCCCAAATGAAAGAAACAGGAGAGACAAAAAGACTTTTCATAAATGGTTTTCAGTCCCACCAAGAATAATATTTGTCTCTCCTAGTTTGAGGACAGGGTCACTGACACATCCAACCTGCAAAGTCTCTCTCAGATATTCACTTAGAATCAAGATCAAACCGTGTCAACAGAGCCTGAACATCCAATCTGTGTCTCAGGACAGCAGTGACCTTCTGCCTCCCAAACTCTTATGCACATCCACAATCAGCACCATATTTGACAAGACCAGCCCATGGAAGATGAAAACTCTCTTATCAGCTTGAGTTTAATGAAATTGCGTAATCCGACCCAAAGCAAAATTAGCAAACTGAAGTCCAACACTTGCCTTACTCTCAGGAGCTAGTTTGTTTACTTTGCCCGGGAGTTCACCATCATTAATTTTAAATCCCCCCTGTTATGTCCAGCTTAACAGATGATGGGTAGCCCTTCCCTCTCACCACTAGCAGGACAAACCTACACAAAATCACTTTTTTTTTTCCCCCACTTTTTTTTTAAATGTCCTTGAGGGTCACAAACCTTTCTCACAGAAGAAAAGCTGCAAAAAGAAAAGTTGACTGTGCACCATCTCGATTCTGTGTCAATGTAAATCTTGTAACTGCAGGCGACTTGCCCACAATTTAAAACAATAAATGTCATCTGAGAGCCTGGCTTTAAGTTGGCAGCACTCAGCTGAACACTGACAGGAGCAAACAGACAGCAAGTGCTGCTGCTTAATACGGAGCTGTTATCAGCTGGACAGTATAAAAGTTTCAGAAAATCTAAATAAATGGCTATTAGAGTTGCGATTTCTCCACTGAAAGTAGAGATAGTCCTTCTCCTTGCCCTAAACTTCTCTTCTATTATCATGTCTCACAAGCTGTTCTAATGAGAAATGCCATGGACACTACAGGTGGGTACTCACCATTTCATTTAAGTTTATTAGAAACAAAGTAGAAACAGATTGAAGCCCACTGCAATTAAGCAGCGGCCACCTCCATTCTCTGAGCTCCTGACTTGCTCCCGAGCAGCTCAGCACACATCTCGGCAGAGCACAGAGTCCAGCAAGGAAGAACCCTGGGGCCTAACAACTGAATTACTCACAATTTGCCCAGGAAGGCTCTGAATACCATACTTCTCAGCACGTACCTTTTCTAAAGATGACAAAGGTTATTTATGTTTCGTCTTGCACGCTGCAGAAGTTATCACCACCCTGCAGAGGCAAAATAAAGTGAATAGTCTGCACTCCTGGAACGGGCACTGCATTTGCACAATGGCATCAGAGCTCAGAGAGACCCTATGGTTTCTTGTATCCAGCATCCTCCCATATTTTTCCTCTGATGACAAAATGCATGTCTCTAATGTTTCAAGGATGTTCCTTAGGACACTATTATCACAGATACAGAGGAGGATCAAAATAGCCTGTGACTTCATAGCTACACAATTGTAAAGATCTGCGGGAAAATAACGTAATTGGGAAGGATATTAAGAACAATATTATACATCTACCTGTCCCTTCAAAAGGTGTCTTTTACGCCACTGACACCAAATTATTTGCTAACTTACTGCTGCAGTTGGCTATGGTTAAGCTACTGCCTGTCTTGCGATCTAAGATGGAGGAATATTCCCCACTCTCAAGGAAAAGAGCATAAGACCATCGGAAGGAGCTGACAAATAAGAGGGCAGCGTACCCTGCTACGGTGCCGTGGGAGTTACTGCCTCTCACCTTGGCATCGGAGAGCAATTGTCCCATTGACTGGAGAAAGGTAACTGACTTTTAGGCACAGCAAGATAAGGCAGGGGAAAGAAAAAAAATAAGACAGACTAACCACTGGCCCACAAGTTTGGAAAATACAGTATTTTCAAGTATATCCAGTTAAAACACTGCATTAAAAATTGGTAAGAAACTTCCTACTGAGCACGATCTATTTATTTATTTTTAATTCTTAAACAATTGAGGGCATTTGTTCATACTTTCTAGCAAAATATCCCACCTTGTGTAGGCAGCGACACAAAGATAAAGAAAGTACCCATATATGCCCACAGCTATGCATCAAATCCAGCCCTTTTAACTCCCTTACGAGTTATGAAAGGAGTCACGCTTGGAAGAGAACAAAAAAAACCCCACAAAAATGAATATAACACTTGAAAAGATACAATCTCAAAATCAAAGAGGACAGAAGCAAGTTTCTGTGACCCACAACAGTTTTCACTGATCTAAGCTCCCAAGAGTTTAGCAGAATAGAAAAAGAATGTGGCAGAAGTAACACACAAAAGCCATTTCTGGTTATTGGTGACAACAGAGGGGAACACACACTGCCAAATCACATATTTTACAGTATTATTCTAATAAATAGACAATAAAAAGCAGTGAAATTTAGAGGTGGGACAGAATCCAATCTGTAAATGTGTCTTAGACACCTCAGCTGTTCACGGCATTCATATCCTCACTCTAGTTTCCTCAAAAATGATAGTAGGGAGCTGTTTCATGGAAGAAAAGACCATCAAGGACTATTAAATATAAAGATACAATATAATCTCCAGCTCAGAAAGTCCCCGAACAGCAGATTGCCAGAAGGTAGAAGAGTATCAGAGCTGCAGGTTTGATTTATTCCCCCACTCTTCTCCTAAGCATCTGCTGCTGGCGGCTGCCGAGGCTGAGCAGTGGGGGCCAGGCAGACCTTTGCTCCGTCCCACTCTGACTGTTCACACTTTCCAGACTGGCTGAAGGTTCAGGTTGTGCATGGTACCCCCCAAACCATCATATAGGAGTGAGGAAGAGGATAGAAATACTTTTACAAAATGAAGAGGAAGTAAAGGGGAACAGCTGTTATGACCAGAAAGAGGAAAGTATGCCATAGACAAAGTACACTAGAATAAGAAAAATCTTAGTACAATTTTTTAGTAAAAAGTTTTTACTAGAATACATGTGTCTTTCCAACAGGGAGGAAATCTGAACAACATGTAATCCTTTCAAAGAAAGGGATATTAACGTGGAAATACCTGCCTGGGGGACACTAGAGGCATCTCTAATACAGTTAATACCTACATTAATGTCAGCCTTAGTTACTCACGAGACCAACACAAAGCCAACCTGTTTTAATAAAGCTCTTACTGAGAATTCAGGTGGGAACAGATTTATTGTGACCCCACAGTCGTTGTGGTCTTGTAGAAGCATGCGCCACAGGTGTATTGCTATTTATCCAGCTCAGGAGGGGCTGTTTTCATAAGGATTTAAGAAATTTCAGCACATTTTCCTTAGCATAAAGAAGAATTTATTCTGTGCAGAGCAAATAGCTAGGAAAAACAACCTGTGCATGACAAGCTTGTCATAGCAAGGGCATGATAGACAGGAGTACTCAGCACTCAGCTTGGCTCCTACGCTTCTACCAAGTGCTCTCAGTAGAGCTTGATTCAAACTCCATGAAAATCCTTCAGTCTCTCACCAGTCACTGGATAATGTCTTAAGGAGGATGAGGAAAGAGAAAATAATTCTTCAATTCCCATCCCTAAGCATCTCTTTACAAGCATGGAGAACAGAGTGCTTCAGTGCTGTAAGTGAGCAAGAGCTTCTCCAAGCCGAGAGCTGCTAAGCTATGTACGTAAGGAAGAGAAATTTTAAGATTTCCATTAAATTGCTTCTTATTTCCCACTCAAATGCATGTTTTCTACTTTAAGCTGCGGTTGCTGCTGCTAGCTGGAAACTACACGCATGCACCAAGGATAAAAAAATTTTTCCCTTTCCAATGATGTACAAACCAGGATTCAATTATAATGACACCTCCCACGTGTACAAGGAGAAAAGCTCCTGAAAAAGGTATTAACACTTAGTAATATTTAATTTCCATAGAACTGTAAACACAAGATACCTGAATTATTATGAGTATTTCCATAACTCAGACCAGTAAGCACTCATAATTACCTGCTGCCCTGAGTAATTACCCACAAGAACCTCTGCTGCTGTGAGCAAAGTAGAATCCATCCTAAAGAACTAATACAATTGCTAACTTTAAGGTAAAATAGAATTAAAAGTATAAAAAAACCCCCACACCACACATACAGAAGTAAATATCAGTTCTCCTTCTTGCCCCCACCCCATTTTTTTCTGGCAAGAAAAAATTATGCTGGTATGTACAGTAGGAAAGCACGTTATTTCTTTCAGAAAATGCAGTGGAAATAGGTCACCATCCATAGGGGAGAAAAATCACACCAAGCAAATTCCTAGGTGTTTCTAGGACAGGGCCCAGTGCCAATAGACTTGCCCCCTCACACAACAGCCAGTACTGGAAATTGGGTTTTCTGCAGTCACAGGCAATGAGTTCAGAAAAAAATTTTACTGCTTACAAGGTGTAGGAAACCTTCTGTGATTGAAAAAGTCCTTTCTGACTGTGGAATACCAAAGCAACTCAGTACAGCTCTGTGCTCCTCCAGACTTAACGTGGTTTGAGTCATAGTCCTACACAACTGCCCTAAATCAGGGATTAATTTAATGACTGCTTACATTTCATTAATTCCCTAGGGAGGGTAAGAACAGGAAAAAAGAAATTACTGATACTTAAGAGTCATCCAGCACTGGGAACGGCTAACAGCCCCCACAAATTAAAAAAAAACAAACCAACACATACACACCCCAACCACAAACCACCAATATGCAACATAGAGAAAATCCTGTCTGATATAACTAAAATAACATGAACCACAGCTACTGAATGGGAGAGGAGGGAGAGACTACTGCAGAAAGCAAGATACTGATAATGGTACCTGCATCTGGCTCATCCTCAAAGGAAGCAGCAAAAGGCCAATACCATTTTGGAAGGCAGATAAAGGAGCGTTATATCACTAGGTGCTCAGAGGGGAAAAAAAAAAAAAACAACCAAAAAAACCTCTTTGCACCAAATCCAGTCAATTGATGCTGAACCTCTATTGATCGGAGCAGCTGTGAAATGCTTCAAGTGCAGGTGTGATACTGCGACATCTGGTAGCTCACTTTTTTAGATGAAACCACACAAAAGCACAGCAAGGTGCAGCCTAGACTTGCACAGGCATTGCAACCAGATCCTGCAGCAATGGGTACAACAGAAAACACACAGTAATGACAACCTCCTTGGAGCAGAGCGTTATCATTCAGTTACTATGTATATAGGACACCAGATCATGGGAACTGGAGAACCAAACTGACAAAGCTACATGAAAGCTCTAACAACCTATTTAGGTATAGATGTTAAGATGGGCTCTTCTTTAACGTGATTTTTCTCTACAAGAATTTTATTGTTACTGTTAAAAAAATAAAAGAGCTTTTTGTTTCCAGAAGTCTTGCTGGCACAGTTCTGCTCTCTAGTTGAACTTGTGTACTTTGTGGTGCCCCAGCCATATCTGATTTTCCTCTTTTCTGTCCATCAACTTGGATTTCCTCTATATGAAAAGAGGAGGACGATCCATACATAGGTCTTATCTCAACTTAGAGCCAAGACATTGTCAAGCACATACTAGTAAGCAGGAATTGAGAAGCATTTCTGGAGCCCACACATTAGATTCAACTTATTTATTACTTGTCACATATTCACACACATATACGCCAAAAAAAAAAAAAAAACAAAACACCACACAAATCCAGCAGCATCCAACCTCAAGTTCAGCTTGTTGAGCAAGCACAGCTGATAACAGGGTACTTAGGGTGGAGAATGGCATGTTTCCATCCCAGGAGAGATCCAATGCTCTTAGATTGAGCTAGAGCAGAGCAGGCAATGCGACTGAATCAGTGTTGGGCAACCAAAGAAATACCAGTGAATATGAATAGAAGGACTTTTACAGCCACCTGAAAAACACTAAGCCAGAAACTGATTTGACAAGAACTCCTTAATCAATAAGACTTTCCATTAGTTAGTCAAATTTTTTACTGATAAATACTTTTATATGCGCACTGAATGACTCCAAAAACTCCCCAAGACAAACAAAATAAACCAAGAGAAAAATTGTATGGGCCGCTGTTCATGAAGAGCTTCCACTTCACACATTTTACATAAACCTTGTGGTTTACAGCTTAGAGAATTTCCTGCATCTTGAAAGCTCAAAAGGCTTTTTACTGAATTATTATAATCTCAAAAGCACGGAGCCATCTTGATCACTATAGTCAAGACCTTAAAAATTCAATTATTGTTTAGTAAAGGCAATTGGCTGACTATAACAGGATGAAGTTTGTGGCTTTGTTGTGTTTTGTTTTAAATCAAAATTTCCTTTGACTTAAGTAGAAAGATAGAAAAAAAAAAAGTATTCATGAACTGACTCAAATTCCAGTAGATTTTCATCTCCAGTTGGCTGAATGATCTTCTGTAGAGTCACAGTATCTCAGACTGAGACACTTAACTGATTTCCCCCACTCTCCAATATTTCAAAGGTAACCTCAAAAATTCCTCGCATGGAGCCAGCAACTCAAGAGTGAGAGTTACTCTACCACAGGTAATGGGCCTCCAGGGATTCAAATAGCAAAGGAAAAGAGCGAGAGAGGAAAAAAAAGATTATTTTTTTAAAACTGTAAATGAAAGAGAAATATAAAGAAACAGATGTAGGGAGTACAGGGAAAGCCATGGAGGTTCATCGCAAGAGCACTTGGAGCCAAGAGGAAGATATTTATGAAGATATTAATCAAATACCCGTTCTTCCCTTCTGCAGTTAACTTTTCAGAAGGTTGCAGCATTTGTTTGGGGGTTTTCTTGGTGCTTTGGTGCAAAAAAGTTACTAAATATATGTCCTTTTAACTACAATAAACTTAGGAGTTTAGCAGCAAAGCTTCACTGACATTTGAATCCTGGTTTTTCTTCATGGGAACTACCAATAAAGTAAGACTCAAACCCAGTTTCTAATGTGTAAAACAAACAGCATATTTGCATTTAAAAGATTAATTTGGCCATTTTTGTATACTATAAGGGAGAAAAAGAACTTAACATCTCATATTCTAGGCAGTTTTCTTATTTCTACCAGTTATTTCATGGTGATTGTAAACGAGGGTTATATCTGAAGAGTTTAAGATACACACAGAGACACACAAATATCGCTTTAGGTTTAGCACCATGATCTATGGGGCCAATAGAAAGAAGACGGACACTGGTGGCACAATGGGATTAAGTACAGGTATGGCATAATAAGCATCACATCTATCCGCATGTGGAAAAGATTTGATGCCATGAAATATTAATGGCTTCAGAGGAAGCGCAATTTGAAAATAAGAAGTTGCAGACAGAAATAGCATTAAAAAAATGTTCATGCAGAACATTTGTCTGCATTCACTGTATAATCAGGGCAGGCGCACATTGCCAAAACGACCATGAGAATAAAAGTTGAAGATAATGCATCAATAGAGGAAGGAAGCAAACCTACAGCTATCCAAAGATATGAAACCCATATATTATCCCTCAGTTGCATTTACCGTTCAGTTTGAACAGAAAGTACAGCCTCATGTTTTTTAGCCGTTTGTCCTATGTGCAATTTTTATTTTCCACTGATTTCCTGTTGTAACCATACTTTGTGTGAAATAGCATACAATAGAAAATAATACGTATGCCCATTTCACTGCCCCAAATTGGATTTCTGTGCCATTTCTTCTGATAGACCAGTTTTATTTCATTCCATCATTATTTTACCTTATCTGCTCTCAGTCTTCATTTTGTTTCAAGGAGAAACTAATCCTCACGCAGGAAAGCCAGCATATGATATATCCAACATTAAAAGCTCACTGAAGCTTTATTTGGGGCACATAGTTCACAGCACACAGATGAATTTCACCCTCAATAAACACTGAAGATTTCTGGCCAAATAAGGGAGAATACAGCATGCCAGTATTCAACATGTTTTCTGCAAAACTGAATCGATGCTTCGTTTGTGAAGTGATTTGTGGCCATACCCTATTCCTGACTTTCAATATCACTTGAGCGTTCTCCAACAGCAGAATAGCTGAGGTTTATGATATTGTCTGTCAGCTGGCTCCTGTCACAGAGTCAAAGGTGCTGGCAATGTAAATTAAACTCTCGTTGGCTATTAGACCCTTTTTCAGGAAAAAAGTACAGGCAGCTTCATACCTCCAAACTTTTATGTCATGTAAATCGGATTATAATCACCAACTGTTTGCTCTGTCACACAAACAATGTATTTATCTTTTACACTTAACCGAGCCCCCTCAGAAACTGACTCTAAAATTAAACTCTTCAGAGAAACGCAGGTTTGTCATCTTTGTAATTTTAAATAAGATTTTTGTGTGTAGGGGGATATCTAAAACATCTACCTCCCTAACAGAAAGTATGATCAGGAGAGGAATCAACAGAATATATGCTTTCCTTCAGCCTAAAAATGTTTGGAGCAGAGTAGTGAATGAGTCCATCCCAGAACATCTTATACGTGGTTATAGGAGAAAGGAAACGAGTCCCCACAGAAATAAGCCAATATTTCAAATTATTTAGAATCATGGAATTGTTTGGGTTGGAAAGGACTTTTAAAGATCATCTAGTCCAAACCTTCCTGTAATGAGCAGGGACGTCTTCAACTAAATCAGGTTGCTCAGAGCACCATTCAACCTGACCTTCAGTGTTTCCAGGGATGGGGCATCTACCACCTCTCTGGGCAACCTGTGCCAGTGTCTCACCACCCTCATCGCAAAAAAATTCGTCCTTATATTTAGTCTAAATCTATCCTGTTTTAGTTTGCAACTGTTACCTATCATCCTATTGCAACAAGCCCTGCTAAAAAGTTTGTCCTCATCTTTCCTGTAGGTCCCCTTTCAGTGCTGAAAGGCCACAATAAGCTCTTTCCAGAGCCTTCTCTTCTCCAGGCTGAACAACCCCAAGTCTCTCAAGCAGTCCTCATAGGAGGGGTGCTTGAGCCCTCTGATCATCTTTGTGGCCCTCCTCTGGACCTGCTCCAACCAGTCCATGTCTTTCCTGTGCTGAGGGCTCCAGAGCTGGAGGCAGTACTGCAGGTGGGGTCTCACCAGAGCAGAGTAGAGGGGCAGAATCACCTCCCTTGACCTGCTGGCCACACTGCTTTTCACGCAGCCCAGGATACGGTTGGCTTTCCGGGCTCCAAGCACACGTTGGTGGCTCGTGTACACCAGTACCCCCAAGCCCCTCTCACCAGGGCTGCTCATTTCTCAAGGCCTTAATAATTTCCATGGGATACTGCAGGCTACCCACCCCACCCTGCTCTCCCGTAAGACACACACATCCCCACTTACCCTATGACATCCCAATGGCTTTTTCAGATCATCCTGGCTTACCTCACTCAGGGATTCACCTGGGATTTTCTAACTTTAAGAGGTATTTCTCTTTTCTAATATACAGCAGTATTTCCAAGTTTTGCCAAGCTGTTAGCTTTTTCTCCTCAACAAGAGGCAGCACCTCTAATCGTGATATATGAACTGCAAACACAGTCTACTATGACGAGCTTGTACTAAACTTCAGGCTTATTTAATAACTCCTGCCTCTTAAGTCAGTTACATTCAATTGCAAATATATCTTTCTTGGGGTTTTTTGTTTCATTTACAAGTTTTTTTCTTTTTCTGCTTTCTCACTATTTTTGTTTGACATGTAGCTTGACATCTTTTGTTATTCCCTTAGACCAGAAGGGGCATCTACTGGCTTGCAAACCAAAAATGAACTTCATTAGGCCCAACAGGGAAAAGGCATCATAGGATTCATCATGGTTTTGCATCAGAGAGACTAATTGACAGCAGACCAAAGGCATTACATGGTTCTGATTTCACAATTCCCATCACAGCTCGGCAACTACTTTTCTTTCTTTCTTTCTTGGAAAGCAGAAAATAATCATTAAAAGCAGCACTAAGTAGTCAAAAGGAGAGAACTATGAATTTATATGAACCAACCTATTGCAAATATCTGTGCTAAACCACAGCAATTTCATACAATACAATAGCTACAGTAGGAAATATGAAAGAAGGTTTGAGAAAGAAGGGGTTCTTTATTATTTGCAAAAGAATAATTGTTACTTAGTTTAAATATCAAAGAGTGTAAACATAGGTCAATTTACCAACCACATACAACCATTCATTTTGGTGGCAGGAAGGACAGTGACATTTAAGCTCGGACATTTGAGTACAGTTAAGTTGTAAGTAGGAGGTTAGACACAGTCACAGGAGTTTGGGTTTTGGTTGGCTGGTTGTTTTTTTCTTTTATACTGGCCCATTTCCTTATCTCTACTCTGTCTGGTTTGGAAATAATATTCTCTTCCATAAGTGCATTAGTTCCTCCTGAAAGTCTTCCTGTTCCACGTTCATCGCACGCACACCAAATCACCTCATATGCAATGACAGCTGCCAAACTGCTCTTTCTTCTCCAAAAGATGAGACCTGTCTTCTATTTCAATCTGTTAACCTCACAGTTACAGCACTCCTAATTATCCACAAGTTCTGGATGGTCTCTCACATCAGCTAGATAAAGCAGTCACCTGCAACCACAGCCCTCCTCGGTGACCCTCAACCATCCGACCAGTCCCAGCAGATGTACCAGGTCTGTTCCTCTTAGTTTCTGCTGCAGACATCAAGCACATGCAACACAAGTGCTCAAAACTTGTTATCTAACTACTGGCCAGCCAACATTAAAAAAAAATATTTTCCAGTGGTTGGTTTGGGGTTTTTTTTTTGGTGGGGTTTGGGGTTTTTTTTTGCCTTCTTAAAAAAAATTTTCTCACAACAAAGATATAAACATGCCAGTTTCCTGCAGAGATCAGGGCATTCTCAACATCTGGACTTTTAATGCTATTTAGAAGAGTTTGGGGGGGGGGGGGGGGGGGGGGGGGGTGTTAAGCCAATTGATAATTTGCCCACTTTGTATTTTTGTCACTAAATCACATATAGTGATATGTGTCACAAATAGAGTCCCTCCCTTGCAAAAGCACTTCAAATAGAATAAAATAATTGCAAATCACCTGCATTGCTAACAAAGAGGGTAACCAGGAAACAGGTAGAGTTTAATTGCATGGGACTTTAGGTTTTTTGTAATTTTGAATTGTCAATATGATTGTAACGCATATTTAGTTTGCGGTGCTTGTTGTTCTGTTAACAATACACTTCCAGGAATGCTAATGTAACATAGATGCAAGGTGGATATAAATATTTATGATGCTGTAGGGAATACACAATACTATCTGCTGGGAGCTGTGTATTATACAGAGGAAGGACACCTTGCCCATGACAGTGTGCAGAATAGTCACATTGTGAGCTGAACCAAGCAAGACTTAGGTATTGCATAGCACAAAATGATACGACCATCACTAGGCTTCCAGACGGACCTTGCTTTTTCCTGTCGACACCTTCCTGAGAGGTCTGAGACACACTTTCACAGCCTGCAGCTATTATACACAGGGTCTCCCTAACACAGTGCTAGAGACACAAGTGTCACAGCAGACCCCAAACCAATTGACAATGGTCTTCTATGAAAATGGTTCATCAAATCACACCACTGTGGCTGTAATCAACAAGGTGTAAACCAGTTTCTCATGCAACAAATGAGAAGTTGGTGCCACCTTCATGGAGGGACTTGGTCACACAGACAGACAACCCAATGTTAAATCACCTCGCAACAAATTATGGCCTTTCAGGGATGACACATTTCAAGTGAGGAACATTTGCTGTTAAGACAGCAAGAGCAATGACCAAAACCATGTGTTGTATTAGTACTCTGTCATTAACTGTCAAAAAGTCTACATAATGCCTATGAGGCCATGCATCTTTAAATCCAAAACAGCAAGTAGGGTGTGAAGGGCTGGAGAAGTTTCAACATGAAATCTCTAGAAAGGGAGTGAAAGGACAGCACAAGAAGCATTATTTACTATTACTAACTGGTCTTCCGGGAAAAAGAGTGCATAGTATTACAAAAAAATATTTAGGATTCTCCTTTTTTCTAAGGGTTTTCCTTTCTCTGCATGTCACCAATACAAACATCACACTCAGAATGACAGCACATAAACATGTGCTTTGAAGTTTTATTGTTTCTCAGCACCATGAAACATCAACACCATTTATGTGTTTATCCTGAATTGAAGTGATGCAAGTCATTGTAAACCACTTAACATATTTTATGTAGACAACAATTTAAAAAAAAAAAAATCACAGAAATTCCTTTTAAGGACTGGAAGGCTCCACATGAAGTTGAGATTTTAGGCTATTTCCACTGTTGCAGAAACCAACAGGTGCTGCCTTCAGGAAGCATTTGACCAGTTACACAGCCATGATGGCAAAGCCAATCCTATTCTTCCAAGTAGCTTTCAACACCTCCCAGACAGAGTATACTTAAACAAAATAACAATAACCAGAGAGCACAGGACCACACGAGAAGATTAAAAGACTCCCTTGAACCTAAAGGGTGAACAGGTGATGCTGCAAAACACAGTATCATCAGGGTTGGAAGGGACCTCTGGAGATCATCTAGTCCAACCCCCCTGCCACAGCAGGGACACCTACAGCAGTTGCACAGGACAGCATCCAGGCAGGTTGTGAATGTCTCCAGTGTGGGAGACTCCACCACCTCTCTGGGCAGCCTGTGCCACTGCTCTGCCACCCTCAAATGAAAGAAGTTCCTCCTCATGTTAAGATGGAACTTCCTGTGCTCCAGTTTGTGCCCATTACCTCTTGTTCTATCACTGGGCACCACTGCAAAAAGACTGTTCCCATCCACCTGGCACCATCCCCTTAAGTACTTATAAGTATTGATAAGATCCCCCCCTCAGTCTTCTTTTCTCTGGACTGAAAAGACCCAAGTCCCTGAGCCTTTCCTCATAAGAAAGATGCTCCAATCCCCTCATCATCTTTGTAGCCCTTTGCTGGACCCTCTCCAGCAGTTCCCTGTCCTTCTTGAACCGGAGAGCCCAGAACTGGAACACATCATTTGAAAGAGGGGTCTCCACCTCCATGCCAATGAGGACAACTGCAATAGCCAGAATGCCACCACTAGGTACAGCAACACATCCAAGCATTCAAGAACTTATTTGCCCGATTACTTTAAAAGGGATTTTTACTTTCAAGCTGCAAGTGTATTAACTATTAATTAACAACAATACAATCAGGGACATCTGTAGCTGGCTACAATATATTTGATGGTGCCTGAAGGAGAAAAGGCAATAAATTGATTAAACATTAGCTGTAGGAAACTGGTTTGTGTTTTTTTCCTCACCATAAAGATGCTTTTAAGCCTTACAGACTTCAGTGTGAATTTGATTTGCCATAATCTTGTTCAGTAAAACAGGAATGCCAGCCGTATGAGCAAACTGGACAGATACAGCAGACAGCATTAATAGTACTTAATCTCAGCATTGTCTTAAGATGGCAGACTTTATTTCAAGTGTCAGGTATCTCATACCACTTAATATTTCACAGCAACTTTTTTTTTGTCCATACTTCAGCACCTGTCAAACAGTATTGACATAAAAAGCCAAATGAAAATTAATTTTTACCCTTGTCTGTTGCAGCATGTATTTGATATGCAGCCCTCAATCAGACAGTGTGGCTTTTCTTATTTGGATCAGACTGAGCAAAGCACTCCTTTTTATAATCTGTTTAATCCAAAATTGAACCAAAATGCATCTTTTTGTCAGACAAGCAGTGATACTGTGTGGGGAAATGCAACTGCAAACGTTGATGATTTGTCTATATGTATAGGTTGATTAAGCAAGTTTTTTTGTGTGCTTTCAACCTGAATAGTCTGTCTTCAGAAATCTCTGCTCAAGCTATCTATTAGTCACGGTTAAATGAGCAACAATTTCAAATATACAGAAAACAGATACACTTAAGTCATAGAAATTCTGTGTGTGCAATGCTCAACATCAAACACAGCAACAGAGGTTATCCAGAGCTGACAAAGCTTGGCTGAAGCTGTGGAAGGAGAAAGAAAAGCTCTCCTGCTCCGGCCACTGCAGAGACACTGAACACCAATCCGCCCTCCTGCTCGAGGCATTGCGGATGGTCCCATCAGAAATATGCATCAAATTCTACAGATCATGCTTTGGAAGCAGATTTTGCACCACTATGGTTTAATTGTAAGACTTAACACACAGCGTATATCTGCTGCAGGGATTTCTGGTCACAGAGCTTTATATTTACTCTTTGCTTCAGTGATTTCAGAATATAATCAAACTCCTGGTCTACAAAATTCAAAAATTGAGGTCCCAGAACATCTGTGCAACCTTTCTACTCTGTGTCCCCTTTATCAAGCTGATCTTCCAAGCATGATACTGATGCCCCTCACCATATATGAAATACCACAGAGTGTTGCTTGACAGCTACCAAGCAGTTACTGTGGTCCTCAGAGTTTTCATGGTCCATAAAATAGAAAGGATGAATAAGGGGAAATAAATGTGATGTACCAGGATTAAAAAACAAGTAAAAAATCATGTGTGGAAATGCAGCACTGAGAAAAAACCCACAGCTCTCCTTTTAAACCAGGATTTCAAATTTTTTTTTTTTTCATACTGGTACAGTTTCAGGAAAAATAGTCATAAATGGCATAGTGATTTATATTCCACATGAATAAAAATGGTTCTCCATAGAAGTTTAAATTTCAAAGATACCCCAAGTAGACAGAGCAAACTTTAGGGAATAAAAGGGACAATTTTGCATGTATTTATCATATGAAAGCATGCAGAACATGGGGAAGATCAGTGATCCTGCATAATGGCAATACACGTCATTAATCCTAATTATTAATGTAGTGTTACCACATTTGTTTTCCTATCTTGAGGTGCTGGGAAAAGTAGTATCTGGGTGAAATCCACCACCCCTACTCCCCAGTGAAAACTCAGTTTTGTAAAAATTATCATTTTCTTGGAGAGAAGAGTTCCCGTCACTGTTGAGATGAATAGGAGGCACTGTAACTGCACAGTAACACTGACTGAGAGGAGGAAAAAAAAAAAGAAAAAGAAAAGAAGAGCTTAGACTTTACAGCACAGACACGGAGCTCAAATTTAAGTCTCACTGTGGGCTCATCCCAAGAAGCATCCTGAAATTAGAAGTAGTGCCTGGTGAATCAGACTAAGGGACCAGACATCATTCCTCCCTTAAGTGCCCTACGTTGTCGTGATTATAAACATCTGCTAATGTTATCCCACAGGAATGCACATATTTGGGAGTCAGTTTTTGCCTCCAGCTTCAGAGGACTGCAATTCTGGGATGCAAATATCCCCCTTCTCTCCAAGACATGGGGCTTCCTTCCAAGACTGAAAACTATCATCGTTTGGTGGTTTTGACAGAGGTGCTGGAATGCACGATGAGCATCTGCGTGCACAGAAGCAGAGGTGGCCGCAAGAACCCAAGACGTCCTTGCCCAGCCAGCAGCCTTCACCCCTGCTCAGAGCCAGCTGAAAGTGTTTCAGCAAGAGCTCTCACACACTTGCAAGTTAAACAGTTGATGTTTCTGCAATACTGACCAAAAAGACAGACATTGAACTACAAGAATATCCCAACAGACAGAAATTCTCTTAAATTGCACTAGCTTTACTGATTTGAAAATGCTGGTTATGATTTCACAGTTAAAGCAAAGCTTAATTTTGCTTTCTTCCACCACGCTACGTAAAATGAACACACTGTGTTCTCCCAGAATTGCAGCATAAATATCAGAAAGAATTAAAAAATGAGAGTCTGCAGTTAGATCCAGAGGGAGTTGTGATATTAAGTGCAATGACTAAGAGAAAGCA
Source organism: Pluvialis apricaria (assembly GCA_017639485.1). Taxonomy (NCBI): domain Eukaryota; kingdom Metazoa; phylum Chordata; class Aves; order Charadriiformes; family Charadriidae; genus Pluvialis; species Pluvialis apricaria. The sequence goes on along the minus strand of CM030011.1, from coordinate 72,139,848 downwards.
GCTGATATTTTCCTGTTCATGCTTCCTAGAGGTAAATCACATCAAACCCAACTGAAATTACATTGTTGTTTGCCAGTGTAAACCAGAGTCAACAAGGTGCGCTCAGAGCAACCAAACATAAACCCAGTGCTGGTGTGAGAAGTGGACTGTGGTGCTGTGTGGTGGCTCAGACTTTATACTCCCTGCGACAACTTCAACACAGTTGTGGTTTGGGGAGGAGACCAGGTTATCATATTCACATACTCTGGCGCACCTCAAGGCTCCAAAGTGTAGATTCAAAGAGTTGCTTGAAAGGAGCGCAGAAGGTACAGTAATGAAACTAGAGACCAAGAAACTCACGGGGTACGGGCTTTTCAGAAGTGCAGTGTGATGTATGTTTACAGAAGCCTCAAATGCCCTTTTTCATAACTCTGTTTATAGCTCATCTGTGTGCAGTAAGTCTTGACCAGAATTGGTCTTTGACACAGACTGTAAAACATAAACCTTAAAAGGACCCAATGGAAAATAAAAGTCAGTATCATGACAAAAATGGATGATTTCTGATGTAATCTCTTTCCAGTCGTGCCTTCCATATAAAGGAGGTATGGAAAATATGTTTCCCGCTATAGAAATTAAGAATTCTGCTTCAATAAAAACACACCTGGCTGCTATGATGTTGAAGTAAGAGCTTATTAGTATTATTGCTGTTGTGATTACTATAGCTGCTCCCAAATGAGCACACAGTCCTCCTTTTTGAAGGGGATCTTCCTCAGCAGCCTGTTTATTCGTCGAGCAGAAGGGCAGTCGTTAGAAGAGATGGTAGCGGCATCCCAGCAATATACCAAAATATTAGCATGAAAACAAGTTGAATCTAGCAAAGATGCTGCTGAACTATGTAGAGATAAATAGGTATTTTATTTGTTTCAGATATTTTGACACCAACACAGCCTGATGACAAAGACATAAAAAATGTTGTCTTATGCAGCTAACAACTTCCATGACAGAGGAAGCTTGAATAGGAGAGGAAATACAAGTAATTTGTTTTTCTGGGCTGTCAAGCCCTTTGTCTTGACCCAACAACAAACTTATTGATCTACTTCAAAGCACAAAGGGAATGGTAACCGTCATGATGGTATGACACAAACCAGACTTAAAAAGAGAAAAGAAAAAACAGCTTGTTTATACTCTGACAATTCTTTGCTCTGGCATTCCTCCTCCATCATTTCACACACATTCGTGAGGGAGATGTGACACACCTGTCCCATGTGGCAGTGCTCTCTGGGTGTCACTCAGAATTCCCTCCCCTGTGTCCCGTGAGCCCTCTTGCCTCTGCTTCCTCAAGGAGGACAGCACTGAGAAAACACAGTAGTGCAGCTCGTCATTTACCTAGGCAAGGGAATTTCTCAGGCTCCTTTGGAGGATAAACGCCATGAGGAGGTGATGGTGCATGCCATGAGCTCAGCCACATGTCTCCAGAAACAGAGCCTACACGTACAACTCAATTCTTTCTGCTGGACATCTCCCAGTAATGGGGGTACCATGTTTTCTCTGCACTGCCAGCAAGCAGCACATCCACTTCATTTCCATTCACCATCCCTCAGGGCTGGGATAACCACAACTTTCAGTCAAATCCAGATGTCCTTGTCCATCTGGCTTCCCTGCAATACAGACCAGTTTAGCCAATGTCCTCACACCACCTGTCAGTATTGCAGTAGTAGCTTCCCTAGACCTTCTCCAAGTCCATCTTCCTGAATAGCACCAGAAAAACTGCTCCAAACTCGCTGGAAAAAAACCCTGTTATTTAAGGTTAATCGTATTTTTCTTCCCTGTTGAAAGAAACAGCCTAACAAATTTTTGACTACCCTGTCCGACTCATAAGAATGGCTCCCACCCTGCCCAGTGCCCTGTGGGTGGTTCCATGCTACATGTAAGAGCCAGCAGTTGTGACCAGAGAAGAGAAATCCTCCAGCAGGAGGACCTGATGTGAACATGATGTGAAAAGTCACAATTCAGCACTGCTTACAGAGCAAACTGAGAAAACAAACAGCTGATGGTCTCAGAACAGGGCTCAGTGACCATTTTCAGCATTTAACACGCAATCAGTGAGTTCAAGTCATAAGTATATTAAAATGTCAATCTTCCAAAACCCTACAAGACACAGAGATAGAGTTGCAAGATTGATTTAGTAACGCAGAGAAAGTTAGTGACAAAATCTAAGTTAGGAGTCACTTTAGGGGTACTTGATCCCTACGCATATCTGGTTCCTAACGGCACGTAGTGTCCACAAATAAAAATGCTACCATAAAAGCCTCCACGTGGTCCATACTTAAAAGCTGGCCTAATATTTCAGTAAACATTCAGGTGATAAACATCAGAAAAACTGAGTTTAAGGAGAGCTGAATTATTTTGCAAGTTGGCCTAATTCAGTAAACAGTATTAGTTAAACGCAGTGACTTGGGAGTTTTGTTTGGTTGTTGCCATCCTAACTTTTAATTTTTTTTTAAATATTCATTGTGGTTTGGTACTTAAGAGCAAATCACCTTGAAGAAATATCAAAAGGTTGAACTAGGATTTCATGTAGGCTACCTGGCATTTTTGCTCTCAGAATTGTACTGGAAAAAGAAAGAAGTTAAATAAAAAAAGAGAATGCTTTACTCTGAAGTTGTTTTGGATCAGTCCAAGTTGATTCATCAAATATCCTGAAAAGTTTCTCTCTCATTTCAGCCTGACTCATTCCCCTCCCAATTATTGTTCTGACTGTGAAACAAAGATGTATTTCCCAGCTGTATTAATCAGATATTGGGGATATTCCATTATTATAGCACAGCTATAGAGACAGTCCTCTCAAGTTTTCTTTTAACAGAACTGATGTTAAATCAGTACTAAGCAAGTTCCCCAGAAGTCAAATTCCCTAGAATTACAATGAGGAAGGATGAATAAGTATTATGCCATGTAACACTACAAAACACCAGGGCATTTGGGGCAAAAAATATGTTTTTCCATAGTAGTTAGAGATGCCCCTTTGAGCAGATAGGCAACTGTACAAAACCTGAAACTTTCAGTGGTAAGCAGAGCACAAAAAGTGATAAGAGCCCATTTTTTTTCCCCCCACGCGAGTTTAATCTTTTCTCTGACACCAGGGGAGACATCCAGACTAGCAGGTTGTATGTTAAGGTGCCCTGGTGACTCTGGAGTGAGTCTGCTAGATTGACTGCATTTTTAAAAGGATGCCAAAGGGTACCCAGACACAGCCCCAGTGACAAAACAAGGTATTATCCCTACCCAGGACATAGGACTTCTTCCTTTCGAGTCCTCAACTACTCTCACACAGTTCATACCCCGAACAGCCGTACAAGTCTCAAGCATGGCATCTTGCAAGCATTAGACAATATACCAAGAAAAGGTGCAAGGGAGCACACCCTATACTACCTTTTTTTTTTTAAGAAGAAACTGCTCGCAAATATTGGTCTTTATTTCACAAGACTACTTGCACAGAATATAAGTTTTCATTTATCTTCAATTCATGCAATAAAGAAAATACTACTCCCTCCAGAAAGGTTTGCAAGTACATGCCGAAATTCAGCATGTGGGGCAGGCATTGAAGCATAAAATAAACACATTTAAAAACTTTGTTTTCAAAAGCCCAATTTCACTTAACTAAAATAAGATTTAACTTCTATTTTTTCTTTGAAATTGAAAGTGTCAGTATAGAGGACTTAAACATATTCAGATAAGTGAAAGTCCCAGCACACCTATTAAGGTGGTTTTGCTAAACAGATATGAACTATATAGTAACACATACAAATCAGATAAAAATTACCTAAGGGCCTGTACCTCAAAAGGAAGGGTTTTGTAACTTTAAGTATACACAGTGACAGGAATAGTAAACAAAATAAATGACTAAATATTTTGTAGGAAAAAAAAAGCAACTTATTTTCTTTCTGCAAAGAATTCATGTTATGATGTTTATTTTTATGTGCTTCTCACTTTCAAAAAAAAATCCACAGCTACAGTAGGCACTATTTCTTCAGTAAAAATGGCAAAACAGCCTTGGATATAAATCTCGTTTCCAGATGTACACAATTTTCAGATATGGCCACTTGTGTGCTCTGTGTCAGCCGTCTACAAGTAAAATGAATTTATTGCTTCCTTTAGGAGAGTATTTTCACATCCCTTCTCAGCTTGCAGCTTGGACAGCAAATGTTTTTCCCACCTGGTTAAACTCTAATCTGCCAGACACTACCTGTATGTGGAAACCGAGTTCTAGTTGGGGAATCTCATGTTATTAAGTGTTATTGAGGTATCCCTAAAAAGGCCAAAAGCAAAAAAAAAAAAAAAAGTTCTTCTATTAGGATGGGATTCTATATGCTCTCTAGTATTATTTTTCATGAGGGTCGAACCTTTCAAACTTCTACATATTTCCTGTTTTTTTGTTACAAAATCATAATTGATGGAGTGAGGCAATTTGCCAATATCACCTGAAAAATTGCTATCAAGCTGCCTGAAGCTCAGCAAGCTCAGAAAACATAGACTGAAATTCCCAGTAATAAAGACGTGGTATTTTATCTTTTATTTTTTGGTTCTCTGATCCAAAGCAACAGTTCCATAAACAAGGGAAAACAGTCTGGATGGCATCTGTTGAAAAACTGACAGCAAATTTTAGCTTCACATTATTTATTCCCACTATGTTACATCCTTAAATCAGACAAAATTCAATGACACTTGAAGAATCTCTTTAAGAAATGGCTTATATTGAAATACTCATGGTCAGAGTTGTATTAAAAATAAAAGCTAATTTGGATAAGCATTAACATTTAACGATGTGTAACCCATAGTACAGTAGATTAAAAAAAATGCAAACCAAAAACATTTCAAGAAAGTGATCCTTATACACATAATAATTTCAACCAGCCTTATGCATTAATTGTATCCTGTATTACAATTACCAAGATCATATCAACAGATCATACTAACTTCAGGCATAATTCTCATTCTCAAGTACAACTGTGAAGCCAGACAAGAAGACGGAGAAGTAAAGAGACATTACATTTAATGAAAACTTCTTTGTCTTGGGAAAACCTACAGAAGTGGGGGGGGGGGAAGGGGAAGGGGGGATCAATTAAAAAAAAAAAAAAATCAAAATATCCTTTTGCTCCAGACCCACATTTCTGGTATTCCTGCTGCATGATGACTTTGGATCTGAGCCATAAGTAGATGCAGAGGAAAAAGGTGACAACATGCAAGGAAGAGGCTTCCAATATTTTCCCTGCATGTTGCTTGTTCTTTTACTCCTTTCTTACTGCTTAAATGCACGCTGTTCTGCCAGCCATTTCTGGCTAAATCCTAAGTGTGAGGCACAGAGAGTCAAATACCACAATCACATGACAAAAATGTGCGTCGCAAAACACAACTAATAAGAACATTTTGCACATATTTAATTAGTTACTATACACACTCACCTCCACGTGTATCAGTCACATATAGGAGTATGTGTACATGGGGGTTTTACTTCCATATTCAGATATTGCTCAGGAACAGATTAACAGGGAACACAAAACAAGCCACAACCTACCTTTCGCTTTTATTCTTGACAGTGTCATGTAAGGTGGGAAATGCCCAAAATAGGTAAAAATTGGAAAGTGATTGTACTTAAAAGGATTAAATGATCCATTCAATGACATTTCTGCAACTGTAACTGAACAGTCTTTTTTCCCCCCTTTCTCCTGGAAAAAAACCTTAATAGAAAGGAAATAAATTTCTGCCCGTTTTTACAAAATACATGTGTTGTTATGTCTCAGCAATCCTCTCCCATTTAACTCTGCAATACAGCTATAAAATGGTTGATTTGGTTTAGTGCCTTACTTCCGAAGCACCTCACACACCACACGAGGCAGCGACCACGAGAGAGGTCCAGACTATAAATAGAAATGCAAAATCTTGAAATAAATCCCCTGTAGTGAGAAACTTCTGAGGGACTTTGCTGCTGGTTTTTGGGGGAGAGAAGGCAAACCCACTTCACAATCCTGTAGAGAACTTCAGTTCCCATTAGTCCAAAGCGCCATCAGCCCCACTTTAGCAAACCATTAACATGCCAACTGGAAAACAGGGGAAATTCCACACAGACACACGTACACTCCCAATCTTTCCCCGGAGACTATATTTCTTTCCAATTTTCACCCCAGGCACTATGACAAAGCACAGTCAGAGTGAAAAGGATAATTTTCCCATCATAATTCAGCCGTTTGCCTGCTGGCTTACATTCTTCAGAAAGGCTGATCCCTGCCTCTCCCTCTCTGCGCTCTGCAAACTGTCAGCTGTTGTCTTCGTGCATCTTTGTAGAGGATCCACTTCAGCCACACAGCAGCTAAAATGGGTTGGGCGACTCATTCACACACATCCCTCTTTATTGACTCGGTCCAAACAAGTTGATGGCTCTGATGCTCGTTTACACTAAAGCCAATTAGCCTGAAATTTCATTTACTCTAAACCCACAATATCACCCTGGCAGCATAAAGGGGTTTTAAAACGAGTCACAGTGTAATTCATTCCTCCTTTACGATGCCAGAGGAGCATAAAGTGGCCTAAGCGCAGACAAGATTGTAGCCAAATGGCTTCTGCCATTGATTTCGTCAAAGTAGAATTTGACACGATTTTAGCATTTATCAAACTAAGCTTGAAACCCAAACTCAGCTGTGCTGGTGTCAGTGAAACTGCCAGTTCAGCTCAGCCAGGGATGCGCACCAAGAAATCTGAATGTCTCTGGGTGTTTCATTTGAGACCCAACAAGGTGTGCTGGAGAAAAGAGATGATTCAGAGGGTGGATATGGAACACGTTGCAACTCAAGTCCTTCTATTAACTCACAAGATGGACACTAAAAACAGAAGGACCCAAGACATCCAGTTGTTCCTGACTTTAATTTCTTGGCAAGCTTACAGCTACCATTATTACATTAGTATTAGACAGCTAAGCCCTTTGCTGCATATCACAATATTGCAATTTGCTACATTTTTGAACCTCCATTTTTTATTCCCCTCCTCTTCCTTCCCTGAGAGTGACTGGAGCACAAATGAGGCCAAGAGGCCTTTGGCAAAAGCACTCTTGGGTTTCATAGAATCATAGAATGAATCATAGAATGGTTTAGGTTGGAAGGGACCTTGAAGATCATCGAGTTCCAACCCCCCTGCCATGGGCAGGGACATCTCCCACTAGACCAGGTTGCCCAAGGCCACGTCCAGCCTGGCCTTGAACACCTCCAGGGATGAGGCATCTGGAACTTCTCTGGGCAACCTGTTCCAGTGCCTCACCACCCTTAAAGTGAAAAACTTCTTCCTAATGTTTAATCTAAACCTGCCCTCTTCCAGTTTAAAGCCATTCCCCCTCGTCCTATCACTACATGCCCTTGTAAAAAGTCCTTCCCCAGCTCTCCTGTAGGCCCCCTTTAGGTACTGGAAGGCCGCAATAAGATCTCCCTGGAGGCTTGTCTTCTCCAGGCTGAACAGCCCCAACTCTCTCAGCCTCTCCTCATAGCAGAGGTGCTCCAGCCCTCTGATCATCCTCGTGGCTCTCCTCTGGACACACTCCAGCAGGTCCATGTCCTCCTTATGTGGGAGACTCCAGAGCTGGATGCAGTACTCCAGGTGGGGTCTCACAAGAGCAGAGTAGAGGGGCAGAATCACCTCCCTTGACCTGCTGGCCACACTTCTTTTGATGCAGCCCAGGATACGGTTGGCCTTCTGGGCTGCGATCGCACACTGCTTGCTCATGTCGAGCTTCTCATCAATCATCACCCCCAGGTCCTTCTCCACAGGGCTGCTCTCCAGCCATTCTCCGCCGAGCCTGTATTTGTGCTTGGGATTGCCCCGACCCAGATGTAGGACCTTGCACTTGGCCTTGTTGAACTGCATGAGGTTGGCTTGGGCCCACCTCTCCAGCCTGTCCAGGTCCCTCTGGATGGCATCCCTCCCCTCCAGCGTGTCTGCCTCGCCAAACAGCTTGGTATCATCAGCAAACTTGCTGAGGGTGCACTCTACCCCACTGTCCATGTCGCTAACAAAGATGTTGAACAGTACGGGTCCCAGTACCGACCCCTGAGGAACGCCACTCATCACTGCTTTCCACTTGGACACCGAACCGTTGACCGCAACCCTTTGAGTGCGACCATCCAGCCAGTTCTTTATCCACCGAGTGGTCCATTTATCGAATCCATGTCTCTTCAATTTAGAGACCAGGATATCGTGTGGGACAGTGTCAAACGCTTTGCACAAGTCCAGGTAGATGACATCAGCAGATCTTCCCTTGTCCACTGCCACTGTAACCCCTTCATAGAAGGCCACCAAATTTGTCAGGCATGACTTGCCCTTGGTGAAGCCATGTTGGCTCTCGCCAATCACCTCCTTGTTTTCTGTGTGCCTCAGCAGAGTTTCCAGGAGGATCTGCTCCATGATCTTGCCAGGCACAGAGGTGAGACTGACTGGCCTGTAGTTCCCCGGGTCTTCCTTGTTTCCCTTTTTGAAAATAGGGGTTATGTTTCCCCTTTTCCAGTCGGCAGGAACCTCGCCAGACTGCCACGACTTCTCAAATATGATGGCTAGTGGCTTCGCGACTTGATCTGCCAGTTCCCTCAGGACCCGCGGATGTATCTCATCAGGTCCCATGGACTTGTGCACCTTCAGGTTCCTCAGGTGGTCTCTCACTTTATCTTCATCTACAGTGGGCGGTGCTCCATTTTCCCAATCCTCTCCTTTGCAATCTCGTCTTGGGCAGTGCGGCTGCTGTCCTTGTCTGTGAAGACTGAGGCAAAAAAGTCATTGAGTACCTCAGCTCTGTCGCTGTCCCGGGTGACCAGTTCTTGCGTATCCTTCCGGAGAGGGCCTACATTTTCCCTAGTCTTTCTTTTCTCGCTGATATACCTATAGAAGGATTTTTTGTTTGTCTTAATGTCCCTGGCCAGATTTAGTTCTAGCTGGGCTTTAGCTTGTCTAACCCGCTCTCTAGCTGCTCGAACGATTCCTCTGTAATCCTCCCAGGCTACCCGGCCCTGTCTCCACTCCCTGTAGGCCTCCTTTTTTCTTTTGGTCAGTTCCAGGAGCTCCTTGTTCATCCACGCAGGCCTCCTGGCTTTTCTGCCTGCCTTCCTCTTTGTAGGAATGCATTGCTGCTGTGCTTGGAGGAGGTGGTCCTTGAATATTAACCAACTTTCTTGGACCCCTCTTCCTTCCAGCGCTTCATCCCACGGCACCATACCAAGCAGATTCTTCAAGAGGCCAAAGTCGGCTCTCCTGAAGTCCAGGGTCATCAGCCTGCTGCGCACCTTCTTCGTTGCCTTGAGGATTTCAAACTCAACCATTTTGTGGTCACTGCAGCCCAGGCTACCCTTGAGTTTGACCCTGTCAACCAGCCCCTCCTTGTTGGTAAGAACAAGGTCCAGCACGGCTCCTCTCCTTGTCGGCTCCTCAACCACTTGGAGAAGGAAGTTGTCCTCAATGCAATCCAGGAACCTCCTGGATTGCCTGTGCCTGGCTGTGTTATCCTTCCAACTGATGTCAGGGTGGTTGAAGTCACCCATGAGAACCAAGGTCTGTGAACGTGATGCCGCCCTTATCTGTCTATAGAGGGCTTCATCCACTTGGTCGTCCTGGTCGGGTGGCCTGTAGCATACCCCCACTGTAACGTCCCCTGCTCCAATTTTCCCTGTAATCTTGACCCATAGGCTCTCAGTTGGCTCGGTATCCTCCCCCAGGTTGAGCTCCATACATTCCAGCTGCTCATCAACATATAAGGCAACACCGCCTCCTCATTTCCCTTGCCTGTCTCTCCTGAAGAGCCTGTACCCTGTTTTTTCTCATTGTATCCCTAGATCAGACCTATGTTGCTATAAGCTGCAAATGGTCATCATGCACCAAATAGCAGAGAAATCACAGAATGGTCAGGGTTGGAAGGGACCTCTGGAGATCATCTAAGTCCAACCCCCCTGCCACAGCAGGGACACCTACAGCAGTTGCACAGGACGGCATCCAGGCGGGTTTTGAATGTCTCCAGTGTGGGAGACTCCACCACCTCTCTGGGCAGCCTGTGCCACTGCTCTGCCACCCTCAAATGAAAGAAGTTCCTCCTCATGTTAAGATGGAACTTCCTGTGCTCCAGTTTGTGCCCGTTACCTCTTGTTCTATCACTGGGCACCACTGCAAAAAGACTGTTCCCATCCACCTGGCACCCTCCCTTTAAGTATTTATAAGCATTGATAAGATCCCCCGAGTCTTCTTTTCTCTAGACTAAAAAGACCCAAGTCCCTGAGCCTTTCCTCATAAGAAAGATGTTCTAATCCCCTCATCATCTTTGTAGCCCTTTGCTGGACTCTCTCCAGCAGTTCCCTGTCCTTGAACCAGGGAGCCCAGAACTGGACACAGTACTCCAGATGCGGCCTCACCAGGGCAGAGTAGAGGGGGAGGATGACCTCCCTCGACCTGCTGGCCACACTCTTCTTGAGGCACCCCAGGAGGCCATTGGCCTTCTTGGCGACCAGGGCACATTGCTGGCTCATGGTCATCCTGTTGTGCACCAGGACTCCCAGGTCCCTTTCCGCACAGCTGCTGTCCAGGAGGTCAGCCCCCAACCTGTAGTGATGCATGGGGTTATCCCTCCCCAGATGCAGTACCCTACATTTGCCTTTGTTGAATTTCATCAGGTTTTTTTCTCTGCCCAACTCTCCAGCCTGTCCAGGTCATGCTGTATGGCAGCACAGCCTTTTTTTTTTTAATATATATTTTTTGGCATCCCAACTATCAGGGTCCTTAGCAACACTGGATGGAAGAAGCATAAACTAATCCAGCATTCTCCTAGTTTTGACTCCCGGGGACTAGAGGGATGAAACCTTATGATTACTGAAGGCCATGAGCTCTGCCCGGTTCTGCTCACACTTGGTTGCTGGTCCTGCAGCCCAATACTGTTGTGGTTTCTACCCTGTTTGTATAAACTGATAGCCAAACCAATGCTCACAGTCTAGGCACATGCAATTTTTCAGTGGAGATTAGGGTGGCTAAACTAAAACTAGATCTGAAATTCTCAGCTTGTTTCTGTTGTCTCAAATACCCCAAACCACTGATTTTTTTTCAGACCCCTGCTCAGAATCCTGCCTATGATTCTAATCTGTAAGTTATAAAGTAAACTCAGTTCAAATGCTCTGGATACAAAATTGGATAGAAATGAAAAGTACGTACCAGTAAGGTGTGTTTCACAAGGTATAACGCCACACATAATAGCATTTGTCTCTCAGTTATTGTAGGTGGACAATAACTATATCCTACTGGAGGATTCATGTGTATTCTGAAAATAAAGTTGCTGCAAACCTTTGCACTGCAACATCTCTGAGACCGCTGGAGAAAAAGTAACTGTTTTCGTGCATCAGTCCTGCAGACAGTTTAACGAGCAAAGCAGCGCTATCTTCATTTTCAAAGTGTATTCAAATCATTTGGCTTTCCTGTTCACCTATTACAGCTGACATACAACACAACTAATCGCTACTACCATGTCTGCACAGAATAAGTAGACTGTGTGGCTTCTGGCTGGACCAGAATAAACATTTTGAATGACACTCAATATCAAGCTCAATTTTATTATTCAATATCATATTTCTGCTGAAAAAATAGTAAGCTTGGGTCAAACGCATACTACTCGCAAACTGAAGCCAGTGCTGGAATTGTAGTTATTCAGAAATCAGTTACTAATGAAAAATAGCTAAGGGTTTTTTTCATACACAGAGTAAAAAAAGTTTGCTGTCTTATCAGAAAAAAAATCATAAAGTTTTAAGATTTCCTTATAAACTTCTGTTATTTAAGAAAGAAAAAGCAAAAAAGATTTTTTTTTTTCCCCTTTTAAAAGTTTGGAAAAGGATTTGTTTTCCTCTACTTCCCAAAAGGAAAAAACTGTTCATTCATTAAGAAACATTATCCATTCATTTGGAAATAAGCTTTCTACATAGAATTTAAGTGGGGAATTTGCTTTTTATTTAAAAAAAACCAAACAAACAACTTTTTGTTTTAGATGGTTACACTTTCCAACAAGTAAAATGAGCTTAAATGATTAGCAGCAGGAGTACAGAAATAAGACCTATCATATACATTCAATCCCTGAAATAATCATCAACCCAGACCATATCCAACATCTCAACTACACCATTTTTGCCTTCACCCTTTTCTTTACCAATTTTCTCATTACAGACTTTTGGAAACAACACACATACCTTACCTCCTTTTCACACAAACGTGCCCGTTAAGAGCCCCAGTAAAGAATAAGCTATGTGAGTCACCTCACTTTGTTCCCATTGTTACAGCCAGCATCACATAGCCCCTTTACAACCTCTGCTTTTTGCTTCTCATACTCCTATTTGAGGGCATTTCAATAACCATTTTTCTAAATATCATCCTAAATCCTGCCTACGTGCATTCCCAGCCAGTTTAATCACTTTGTTCAGTGCCAACATTATCCTTTAATTTAAAAATCTCACATCCGTTTATGCTTTTTTTAATCACGTTCTATAAGCAGCAGTGAAAACGTACAGTCAGGCACAAAAAAATTACTCTGCTTCAGGTGCAATCTTGCAAGCTTTACTTGGATACGTGCGAAACACGGGATGCCCACAGTCACATGCTGTATTTGTTCTTGTATAGACCTCACTGGTCCTCAGGCACCAGTACTTCCCAAAGCCTCATGGAAATACCTGTCCCAATTCATCCTGCAGTTGCATTTATCACCATCACATTGGTGTCTAGTATGCTTCTGTCAAAGCTCCCAACTTAGACCAGCGTATATTTCACCATTCCTTCAATACATATGGCTTTGCATTTTATGCTGTTGAATTTGATCCTATTCTTGCTGTTCACTTCTCCAAGGTCATTAATTTCTTGTGTATGAGACCCTTTTTGCTATTCAATCATTCCTTTTAGCTTTGATCTGCCAGGAAGTTCATCAGCCCAAGCTGAATTTTTTGGTGCCAAGGTTATTTCATTACCAAGGGAAGAGAAAAAGGAAAAAAGATGTGCTATTCAAATGCAGGGTTAATGTCAGTGTTTGTCACAGTTTAGTCTAAGAACCTCTGCTGAACCCCAGCTTGCTGAGTTCATTTAAGCAGTTATATTGACTCTGTTAAGATAATTCCTTTGAGTACTACGGTGTGTGATGCAGCCCTTAAAAAGATCAAAATACATATCTCTTGCCCATACATTTAGATAACGTAAACAAAGTTTATATCCTGAAGGGCAACCCCAATATCTAAGAATCAAAATAATTAGTGGCCTCCCATTTGCTGAAAACTCATATATACAGTATTAATAAAAGACAAATTACAAGGCATATTTTACATGCGCCATTAAACTGGTAGGATTAAGTTTGCACAAAATGTAATTGCCTTTTGATGTGAATAAAGCACAAAAAAAACCAATCAGATGCAGCACAATCTAATTTATGACACAGCCCTAGAATTTTTTGGTGATTAGTGTCACAACATCACAAGTCTAATATATTACAGTGTTAAGAGGTACACAGCCCTGTTGTAAATTGTTTCCCTTTTCTCTCCTGTACATCTGAGGTGACAGAATGAAGGTAAATTTCTTCCTGACCATTTAGACAGCTCATTATTTCCCCAGAACGCTCCTGTGCCATCACTAATCTCTGCAATGTTTCATCATTCATTTAAAATATCAATTCGCTACAACCAATGTTAAACAGCACACTTTGTTTTCTAATTTTTCAATATTTTTGAGGACAAGTTCTCAGCTGAATTCTACAAAGATTGACAAACTGGAAACCCCCTCAAAATGTAAGGGTAATACCCATTTATGGGCTAGTTTCTCAGGGGACACAAGTTGGATATTATCCAGCACTGTATATGTTACAGTGGGTGTAGGGTTATCTCTCACTGAAGTGGAGGGACGCAAGAGCCACCTTTCTCTTGATACCATCTGAACAAGCAACAATCATCTTCATCTTACAGGCAAAAGGACTCGCTAGCCAAAAGCATCTCCCAAACAAACTGCAATTCTAGCACACACATCTTGTAAGCTTCGCTTCTGGACCTCTGCAGAGATGCAAACAGGGATTCACAGAATGGTCAGGGTTGGAAGGGACCTCTGGAGCTCACCCTGTCCAACCCCCTGCCACAGCAGGGACACCTACAGCAGTGGCACAGGACGGCGTCCAGGCGGGTTTTGAATGTCTCCAGTGTGGGAGACTCCACCACCTCTCTGGGCAGCCTGTGCCACTGCTCTGCCACCCTCAAATTGAGGCATCACTAAAGAAGGCAAATGAGTGCTACCAAAGAGAAATACCCACAAAGCCATGGAAAGAGTGCCTCTCAAGGATCCAGAATTAGATTAATAAGTTGACTTAGAAAAAAGTCTCAAGATTTCCCAAATATTCATGCAGAACATTAAAAAAGCAACAAGAAAGCTAACCAGAAATGCCTGTCTATGAATGATCTTTTTGTATCAATTCAAGACTGCAATGAAGTCAGTAGGGATCTTCCCAGTCATGTTGATAAGAATGCAAGTATTTTTCTCCCTTTTATCATCAAGGGAGGAGGAAGAAGAGTAGCTGGTCTGAGAAAGTTTTGTTCCATTCGTTGCACTTCACAATATTAAAATAATGCACTGTATGCATAACAGCAGATCATATCACAGCAACTTGTATAAATTAGGTTATTAGAAGGGTAAGACGACAAAAATACAAGACAGTAACTCAGTATATGTCAGTCAGGAAAAGGCAACATGGTCACAAACCAGTCTTGTCATCTAGAAATACCATGAAAATAATTTTTTTTTAATTAAATTAACAGAATAAGGCTAAATAACTACAGACAATAGAGCCATCTTGCAGGGGAAGTGTATTTTCAAGTATTTAAAAAAAATCACAGGTGTTCACTGGATTGTAAGTTTATGTCACCAATAATAATTATGTCATTAGTTATCTATGCACTTTAGTACCCAGTTCTGGTATTGTATCTCACAATAAAGACAAGAAAAGGCCACTGAGAAAGTGACTGGGATCTCCACAAAAAAACCAAAGCTGCACTGCGGCAACAGCTGTCCTACTGAAGCAGCAGAAAGCTATGCGACACATAAGGGTATCTTCTGGTCTTGAAAAGTCCCAGAGGTCAATTTTCAATGAATGTGTGCCACTGGTTAATATGCTGGGTATCTGTTCCCACCAGTAAAGGTTTTTGTCTCCAAGGGGCAGTTGCAGAGCCCGGGCCACAGCCAGTGGAGCCACACTGGTATCAGGGACTCCTGGATCAGGTCCTAGAGCACAAGAGGCATTTTCACTGTAAACAAACTGCATCACATCATATCCATCCAAAATTTGAATTTCAAATTCCTTCCTTTAAAAAGGGGGATTCTTAGGTAACCCAGCATCTGAGCACTGTGGTTTTGTACTGAGGAGCACTGCACGTACAGTTTGGCACAAGAGATGTTTGAGCTCCCAGTGACATGTAGGGAACAAGTTTTCAGATATCACAGTGACTGCAGCAGTAACCAAATTGTCACAAAATGGTACCGACGCGTGCAGGATCAGCTCTCGCTATCAGTAGCACAAGCTCTTTTCAAGAAGAACTCCTGGAAAAGTGATGACATTGTTTGTGGTTGCGCTAGGGAGGTGAGGACAGGCCAGATGAAGCTGACAGTATCAAACAACAAGCGCTGCCCAAACAGGAGGGCAGGTTTGCACAGCTGTATTGAGAAAGCACAAGACACTTGCACAAATGACAACCTAAGACAGAAGGGCAAAAAAAGAGTTGAAAATCAACACCTTTTTGGATCCTGGGAAAGGTGCAGTTTTATGTCAAAGAAACTGTTTTGACCCTGGTTGATTCAGGATTTATTTTGTGAACTTGTGGGGAAGGCTGGTAAGATACTGTATACGAAAATGCACAGCAAAGATTTGCATGGACTTGCTACAGCACAAAGCGTCTCTGCAGGCAAGAATCATGAAAACAAAACTAACAGCTTTACTAAGCATTTTTATAACAATAACAAAAAAATAGCAATAAACCGCAGTCTTATTGAGGCAAATGAGAAATCACGAAGACAGCAAAGAAGTAAAACAGGGTCAGAGTAACTGAGCCTTTGCCGGAGTCTTAGAGAACACTATGCACCAAGAGAA
Source organism: Pluvialis apricaria (assembly GCA_017639485.1). Classification (NCBI taxonomy): domain Eukaryota; kingdom Metazoa; phylum Chordata; class Aves; order Charadriiformes; family Charadriidae; genus Pluvialis; species Pluvialis apricaria. The sequence goes on along the minus strand of CM030011.1, from coordinate 72,123,716 downwards.
ATGTTAAAATAACAAAGCAACCACCAAAGCAGTCTGAGCACTCAAGGCCCAAGCCACACTCAGCAACGTCACAATTTTAAATATCAGCCGCAACCAGGGAAGACAACTAAGCCTCAAAATAAACTATTTCCAGAAGATTTCTTCTGTTTTGCCATCTACAGTAGGATCAATGTCAAGTGGGATCACCAAGTTCAAGCAAAGGTAACTTTATAATTAAGTTCGTAAAGCAAAGAATGCAACAAGAAGCCGCAAACTAGCTCAAACACCAGGTTGTGCAGTAAAAACATTTCAAAGACAGACGTGGCAAACAACTTCCCCATATCCTCTGCTGGAAGGAACTCAGGAGAACAGCAGTGATTTGTAAGTTTAACTAGTAGGCAAATTATAAATATTCAGAAGCATGCATTATGTAACATTTGCCTTTTATCATCTGAAGAGCTGTGATTGCCTGGGAAAGCAGGCAGCAGGGTTGGCGTAGTACCTGGGAGGGATGCTGCAGAGGTATGTAAAAATTGTGTATCCAACTAATGATGGATCTCTTATGCTTCCTAAACCAGGAGTAGGGTTTTTTTTAATCATCATCTTCATCACACAGCAAGTTAAATTTAGCTAAACTGCTACCATCTCCCCTTTGAGCCAAGGATTGCTACCGTTCTTTGCAGTCCAAATTCAGTTGTCAGTTACTCCAGCAATGTAACCTTGACTGCAACAGCATTTCTCAGCCTAACTAGGAGCAGAATTTTGTTCAAAAGAAAAAAAAGAAGGCAAATTTGTTTACAAAAGATTTCTTTACACATCCCAATTTAATTTTTCTAAATTTAGAAATATCAAGAGACTTACGCTTACTGAAACTTGAGGCATCTGCTTACAAGTGCATTCGCTTAGTCACCTCTCAGTGCCAAATGCTGAGCCCTAATTCCCAAGCACCTTCACGAGCGTTTCCCTCACCATCACCACCCCCCGCCACTGCAATCCTGTCTGTAAAACAAGCGGGTCAGCCTGACGTACGGTTACTGATCAGGCAGGCATGGGCTGAAACTTTGCCTGGAAGAACAGCTACTGCCCCACGCTGCTGAGAGGGACGGGGATGCTGCACTGGGCCACCGAGCCCAGGGACACCTCCCCGAGCTACAGCCTCAGCCCTGGGCATCACATCAGCTGGCCTCAGGTGCGCGCTGCTTCACGTGGCATAACGCAGGGAACAGTTAATGTCTGCATTTCCCAGTATTTAACAGAAGTGCTTAAACAGTTCAAAATAACTCCTGTTAAGGAAAAATGGTGTTTTTCATTAATTAGCCAATTCAGCTCATTGCAGAGTATTGTACTCTTTAACTGCACACGCTTGGACAACTGAGGGGCTGACCCAGCTTTTCCCAAAATCTGCTTAATTCAGTGGAAACTCAGGCAACTTCTGTGCCAGAGACAGTATCACCTTCTGTTTAGGAACACCTTTTCTCTCAGGATCTCCACCCAAAGAAATTTGGTTTTAGTCTTCCTTTTTTGATGCTGCAAAAGCAAAGCTGCCAGCTCACGATCACCTAAGCACACTTTCAGCACAGAGCATTCCCTTATTCATCAGCCTCTAGGCAGCATAAGAATTATGCCTTCTGACTGCCTCCAGATTGGATTCATAATTTCCCTGCAAAAGACATCGCGTGTTTCTCGATACTGGATGTGGCAGATAAAGTGAAGACATTTTGTAAAATTGACCAATTTTTTTTTTAATGGCATGCAGTATAATCAGCCTACTCCCACATCAAGCAGAACTTCTATTAGGCAGAGCTTTGCAGGCTTTCAAAATACCTTCGGAAAAGAAATGCGTCTACCAAGAGCAGCAACAATGTATGTTTGCTTTAAGCCATGAAGTCCCTGAAAGGCTCGATGGGTACAAAGGCATGTAGCAGCACCTCCTAAACTCTGGAGCAATGCAAAATTCCTGCTCCGAGGCCATGCACAAAAGGGTTCTTTGTATTGCACCCAGCCTGGGTGAAGCACAGAAGAGGAAGAGAAAAAGGACGACGGTGATTTTTCAGCTTTTAAATATATTCTTAGTCCTCCTCTAAAGAATTCAGGCTAGAAGAGTTGCAACAGAAGAGGCTATTCATCCAAGGTTATATACAGAAGTTAATCAATTTCAGCATTCATATAGGCTTTAGTTCCTTATACCAAATAACTGTTCAAGCCATTAAGAGTTTCACCAGTGCTACTGAGTCAACGTGTGAGGGAGGGCATTCATTAGGACTTAAGTTATCAAAGTCAGGACCTTAAAATCCTGTAGGTTTAATTTCACTAACAGGGTGAAAAATTAAATCAGTTAATGCAGCCTGCATGTTGAAGAACCATTACAGATTTAATTAAGTGAGGAGACCATAGAACCCCTGTTTTACCTACGCTACCCTTGTCTGATTGAAAATTCTTCCTAGACAGAAAACCTTAATTCTCTTGGATAACATTGTTATCCCAGTTGAGCTGTCTTTTTCCTGAGCAATTGCTTGAGCAGTCTACAAGGCTCTCCTTGCCAGAGAGTGCTCATAAGCACCACCATAAATACATAGACTGTTTTGGCTGGTAAAGATCAACCCGTGGCTAATGGAATTTCTTGGGAAGGTGTGCTGAATCCTGTTGTGAAGAAAGGAATAACAACTATTGCCCAAACCAGTTCTGATTTAACAGATGCAGCTTAGTTTAAAAAACTTATTCTAGCTATGAGAATTTGTCACATAGTACCTTGATTGCATAGATTTCCTCTACTCACTGCAGAGGCATTACCTGAGCCATCTGATGTAACTTACAGTTCATATATATTAGGTCTAAATAAACCATCCAGTGTATTGACTTAACCTGCATAATTGAAGGCAGAAAAGTCATACCAAATTTTCCTATTTGAATTTTATTTAAATTCATAAATGCTATTTGCAGATGTAAATCTTGACTGTTTAAGAAATATCAGAATATACAACAGATGTTATAAGCTTTAAATGGGCAGATTTCCCACATCAGTTGTGCATTGAAATATTCAATAATCAGCTGCAGTGTCATACGAGCTTACCTTCCAGGCCAGAAACAGCTGATGGCAGTTATTACAAGCAATCTTGTTTTCAAGGTGTGCCAAAATTAGGACAAAGAGAAATAACCTGGAAGAAATCACATCTGCTTTGCTTCCCAGTTAGAAAACACACTGGGGCAATGGAGAAAGGAAAACTGCAACCAAGGAGGTAGAGTTGGCTTTTAATAAAGCGTAAGTTTTAAGTTCAAAGCATCCTAGAAGAAAGTGTTTACTAAGCAACAGAAAGACTTTGCCAGCTATATCAGAAAGCTAAGAGGAAGCAGCAGTACAAGCTGGAGGGGCTTCTACGATGAGCAGCAGGAATGCCCACCAGCAGAGCGGGGAAACCATGCACCGATACCTCATTTCGGTCATACCTCCTGTGTTTTGTCAATGACTAAAGACCATTTATTTCATAAAATCCTCTGTAAAACCTCTGTTTTCTTTCCTTCAATTGCTATATGTCCCTGAAGAATAAAAATATAAAGTGTAGTAACTGGAAGCTGGAACTCTGCTGAGAGCGCAGCTGAGCGACGGGCAAGTCCCAGAGATCAATAGTCCCGCTGCGGGTGCCATTCCTGAGCTGTTGCGCCAGGGAGAGCAAGCATCAATCTGTGCCCAGAAAACCTTCCTGCGGAGCTGCAGGCTGAGATTATGACTAGACCCATGATAGCTCAAAAAAAAAAAAAAGTCACACAGCTCCAAAGTGCGAGTTTCAATGCAGTTGCTCACAATCAGATACTCGGCTGAGACTTCGAAAGAAGAAAGGACACTCAGGTTTTAAATATGGCCCTTGCAAAATTGAAACAGTTGAAACATATTGCTTGAAAAACTAAGTTTGAGATACTAAAATAGAAGGGCGTTCCCCCCTCCTCCCCCTCCTTAAAAAAGAGGGGAAAAAAAGAAAAGAGAGACTCAAGCCTGCAGGGTTGAGCCTCTAAATGCAGGGCTGGCACCTAACCCAGACCAGCTCCCTTCCTGCAAAGGTGCTGGGAACAGCCTGCTCCCCTCATTAGGGTATTCAATTTAGGTACCTAAACATGCATTTAGAGACCTACCCTCAGGCCCTAATCTCCTTGGGATATAAAAATGAATAAGTTGGATTTCAAAAGAAATTGGCAGCATTTAAGCCAAAAAGAACAGTAAACTGCAGCTCAATGTGAAGAAAGAAGCTCGATAAGCCTCAGGGCAGGCCTCGTAACAGCAGCCTTGACAAACCCTCAGGAACAGCAGCATTAATAGGGGCTGGTAGAGCATCTTGTAGGAAACAATCCTTATCCAACAGCATCTTTTTATTTACTAGTAGAGTCTACGTCCCCTGCATACGTTACTATATACAGCAACCTTTAAAGCATATGCACAACCTTTAACCAGGTGCACCGAGAAGACAGACAGCAGCAGGATAAATCAGAAAAAATATTTCCATGTAAAGTAGATATGACCTCATTAAATATCAGAGTACAGTAACAGCATTCTTAGACTGAAATATTAGGGAGGAGATACTAGACCCTTGGTCTGTCCAAATTAGTTTGCTCAGCATGTCTAAATTCTGAGTTATTACAAAAAAAAATCTGTTTATGAAAGTACAAAGATAATGCTTCAAGATAATTTTTTTGTATTAAATTGATCTGTTCTTTTTATCTATGCCTAAGAGCAGTATATACTTCCCATCTTGCACAGTATTCATATTTTGTTCTGCCACTTCAGTTGCAAGAACTGAGTGCCCCCCTAAATCACAGCTGATAATAATTAGTCCTCCTCTGTTCAATTAATCTCCTGACACCTTAAAAAAGGTAAGGTGGGAACACTGTCCACTTATGAAGGTGAGCAATGTCAAAGGAAACGGTGTATGGAATAGGCTTTGGTCAATGCCAGATTTACTGCATTTGCTACAAGAGGGTCAAGTAATAAAAGCCACTTAAAATATTGTATTGTTTGCATCCCATAGTTATAAATAACTCTTAAGCACACGCACAAGGACCCTGACAAACCTCAAACTGCAGGATGCCCAGCTGCACAGGTTGCCTGTTGTGCTTTGAAATGATTGTTAAAGGATGGTAGCCCCTCACAGCTTGTGCACTTATCTCCAAAACCACACAGCTGAAGAACATTTCAGTTCTTGGAGAAAAATGCTGGTTTTAAGGCTCACTCACCTTGAAATGAATAAGTAAATCAAGTTCCACACTGAAGCGGCTTTCTGGAGGATGGGTGTGAGAAATGCAGTTTATTCACCTAACAAGTGCTCTGCTGAATTGCTGTAATTGCTGCAATTGCTGCTTAGTCGAGTCAGTGCTGAAGTGCAACAGTCACAGACATCCGAGTTTGACTTGCTACTTCTTCATTGGCACCTTAACATTTAGTAAAATGCAACTACTGTGGCTTATAACTATCAGTAATAATGCAGATATGAGTGTGCAAATAAGTTTAAATCAAATCTGCATTTACAGGATTTCCTCACCAATCGGTCACACCAATGCCACCACTGTACAGCCACAGTGGCTCAGGTCTGCTCAGCATTATAAACACCGCTCCACCGCCAACAGGACAACACTCTGCAAAATCATCCCCTTTTTTCATCTCTTTGAAAAGAGGAAATACAAAAGACCTGCTACACGACATTTCTGGGACAGAGGCCTTAAAAAGTCCTAGAGGACCCTCCGAATCCATAGCATTGAGGAGTACAAACCTACAAACCCAGCAGGCTCACAGAGAATCCAGCCCCAAATGCTTTGCTATTGCTTTAGGGCAGTGTATGTCCTCTCAGATAGTATCGGGGCGGGGGGGAGATGCTGGAGTGGTTTCCTCCCTCTTTGCCAGCGATATTCCAGATGTTGTGTTATATTTTGTTTTGTTTATTCAGACTTACATGATAGTACAAACAAAACTACCGTAAGAGGGAACTATAATACAACGAAAACTTACAGAAGGTTAAATCGAAGTCGTGAGTCATTTTCACATGCTGCAACACAAAAATTACATTTTGGCTACAACTCACTTGTCCTTGTAGTGAAAGTGTTATTTGAGGAAGAAAAAAAAAAAGCTTTCATCATTAGCAATTTCTATTGCAATAAAATCTTGGAAGATCTAGTAATACTCAACAAAAGTCTTTAGTTAAAGCAAAGATAAAATAACTTTGAAAAAATAGACAGAAGTCTGGCCTCAATTATTTTATAGTTTCTATCAATAGAAGTAAGAAATCCTGTGGGAGGACAGAAGGCAGTAGGTGATTTAAAGGGTGTAATATCTCTTATTTTGTCCAAGAAAAGCATTTTATTAGTTTCTCTATTGAGCGATTTTTAGAGGTGAGAGGAAAGGAACAGAAATGAATCGATGTAATAATTCTGAAAGAAAAATCAAGTTTAATAACAACCAGATACAACGTATGAACAGACACAAGAAAAGCCTTCAAGATGATAGCTCTGTGTCAGCTTTTGACACGACATGCTTGGAAGATTATATATTGTGTTTTGCATCAGTTTCTGTTAAGTAGTTACAGTGAAATTGTGTTGTTCCCCCTTGTCTCTTTCTAGCATGCCACTGTTAGATGGAAGTGGCTTCCTTTTTTTTTTTTTTTTAACTTACTTAACAGTGCTAAAAAGTAACATTATACCTGGGGAAACATCAGCTCCTCCACTGCCTTTACTTAAAATAACCCAAAAGAGAAATGCAGATTAAGACCAACCAAAAGCAATAACTATCCACACAAAGAAGATATGGGACTTAATACAATTGAAGTATGTTAGTTGCTACTGCTACACACAAGCCAGTAGAAAAGTTTAAGTGCTACTTTTATAGGTCAACTGCCAAGAATCAACCCCCCTTATTCCACCTATTTCCTTGTTCTCTTTTGGTCACTTGATGGGTAAAATACAACTTGGACTCCCGGTCAGGGCAAGAGGGCAGGGATAAGTAGATACAAGAGAGAAGATTGGGGGGAGCCCATGCTGTGGTTGTATCTCAAAACTAACAATTCAAAAGGCACAGAAATTCACAAAGAAATTCCTTAACTCCATTTGTTTGGATCAGGTCCAAAGATCAAAGGATTTTTCTAACCTTCTTAACTGAAATCAGACCCCCATTGTACAGCCTAGAATCTCCCCACCTCCTGGGCCTCTGGGCTCAATAGGTTTTTTTCACAGCTTATTCGTTTATGATATAGTTGTGAGCTGTTCTGGCATTCTTGATAAAGCACTTAGTCCCAGTAAGCTAAGTTTTGTATCTCATTTGTCCCTGCATAAGAGCTCTTGGCTCTCCTTAGATAGGCCCTGCCTGCTCTTATAATTAAATCACTAACAAATATACAACCTACCTTAATCCACTTTTAAGGTACAGAAATACAAATAAGTGCCAAGACAGACATTTTACAAATAGACAAGGTACCTTTGCGTAAGCTTATAGCATCCAGTAGAAGACGCATCCTTCACCTTGTAGCAAGCAGCATCCTTTACCTCCCCTTATCAAAGGGGATCATTGAGAGGGTCAGCCACAAATCTTAGAGAGCACTTTGGGTGAGTTCCTACTCACACCTCAAACACTGTTCCTCTAAACCCAAACTCTCCCTCTGTGCCCTCTCTTCAAACCTCCCCTCCTGCAATGAGCCTTGGCCACCTGCTCAACCCCACCCTCCACAAGATGCAGGTGATACCAATTTTCCAAGGCACCCAGCAATTAGCTTTAACGGGTCCCAGCTGCCTCTGAGGCAGGACATAAGTCTCCTCACATGCCCATGTTATTATACAGTTAATCTAGGAGTACTATATATTCCTACAGTATCAGATACTTGCTATCTGATGCATTATGGATCTCCTCAGTAACTGTCACAAACAAGTGAAATCAGTTGTACTACTCAATGCTTTTATTTGAACTCAGTAAATATTTCAGATCCCAGAAAGTTATGTGCTGCAAAGCAAATCCTTCAGATTCCAATATTTCATGGATAAACCTTCTAAATAAAGGATAGGGGAAAAAAGTTATCAAAAAATATTATCTGCACTTAGCAAGTACAAAAAGATGGTGTAGCCAAAGGGAATGTAGTTCATCTGCTTACAAAAAAGACTCATAATATGATAGGCAAGCACCACCTCACTGAAAGGTGAGCTGGGTAGCAAGTCCTGGTCAACTAAAGAAACCTTCTCAGTCTGAAAATACTAAATGACCAAGACTTCTGGTTTATGTGGTTTATGATGAATAGTGAAAGATAGTGGATTAAACCTGGTTTGAAATTTTTCATGCAGAAAAAAAACAATGACTGCCTAAGCCCTCTACATAATGTAAAATAACATGGCATAAGCATCAGTCACTCATTATAAGACAGCACAGATGTTTCCTATGACTGAGAGCTGAGCACTATGTGTGCGATATAATGGATATGGTTAGACTGTGGGGTTGCATTTCATGCTGGTTATCTGAACATCCCAAAGCTGCTGACCAATCCGAACCAGAACGGTAGAACCAGCAACTTCATTTCTTTTCTATCTCATGGTTGTGCACTTAATAGTGTACTGTCATCAACAAAGAGTATCTTCATGCCTGCCATACATGAGGATAGAAAGATTTACTGATGTGCTTAAAAGCAGCTTAAATAGAACTTTTACAGCAGATGAAGGGCAAAAGTCCCTTGCTCTGTTCTCCTCTGTGTGCTTGGAATTGATATCACTTAATTTCACGCATTTGGGAAAAAAATACGTAATTAATAGATGGTGTGTGTTTTGGAGCTTTTAATATGCCTAGAGAAGCAACCTAGGCTATTCTTGTTGAACAAGCACTACCGACTCAGCTCTCTGGAGCAACATGCCAGTGTTGCCAACCCAAGGAGTTCAACAATCCCAAGCCAGAAGCTTCAGAACCATGAGATTTCAATCAAAAATTACAATTTTTTCTCTTTGCCTTCTGATTCATGTTTTCATCTTCAAGGTTCAGTCAATGCCTACTTGCAAGTTTCTTCTTCACAATCCCAAGAGCTTAACTGAAGCTGAAGTTCTCCTATAATTGCCAAGAACTGGGAACTGAGACCTTAAGCGCAAAATGTTAAATAATGTAACAAAGATAGAAGTTGTGAAATCTAAGCAATTCATGTTTCCAAAACAGGCTTATTCTAAACTTTTGGAAGTTCTTAATGAGTCAAAATTCACAGCTAACACAGGTGTCTCAAAGCTACTCCCAGGCTTATCGTTCTTGTGGCAGGCTTTGAGACCCCCACTGAACATAACTGGGAATTTATATGCTCACTTCAGTGGAGCTGTGTTGATTGACACCAGAAGCTGATCTCAAAGTTGACCAGAAAGAGAGGCTATCTTCAGTAAAAATTCTGTTCAGAGCTAGTAAGAACCTTGGAAGTGCCCATTTTTACCCATAAAGCAGGATCTAAATACATCTGCACCTTGACCCTGCTTGTCTTGCAATATTTGAGCTTCCTTTGATAACATCAAGTTCCAGCACTTCAGAAATACATTTCTCAGTCTTTCTGGGTTCTTGCTTTGGTGACAAGCTTTTTCCTTTGATCTCAGTGTAAGAGTTTTCTCTGGCATGCTCTTTGCTCCCACCTTTTTCTGGTTGACTTCCAAGAACTGAACATTTTTAGTTCTCCCATTAGATTTTACCTTTTGTGTATTTTGCTTTATTGGAACTGGCAACATGGTGCTATTTAAACGCAGCTCCATCTGTCAGAGTCAAGTCCTGCAGGTAGGGTGTCATGTTTGATTTCATGTTATCATTTGTTGTGTAGTCAGAGCTAAAGAAAAAAAATGTATACTATAAAACAGTTACTTTTATACATTCTTTTGAGAGCTCTTTTACTGTTGTTGCGGGACCTACTTGTGTCCTTATGAATACAGCTCCTTCTACGCTACTAGATAGAAAACGGAAGGGGTGTGCTCAGTCTGGCTTTGTTCATTGTGCTTCCCTTCTGCTTTCCATGTCAACTGCACGTCCTAGGCATGTATTGAATTTTATGCCAGCATTATGTCTGGTGAAAAACATCATAGGCCTAAAATAACGCTGACATTTTGGAGACTGAGTTTTCATATTTGAAAATGAATGTACTTATCTTTCATCACTTGGCTCCAGAGCTGTTGTCCAGTATGAGGTTACATTTGACACTGGAATAAGAGAGATGGTGGATTTTTATCCCAGCATGATAACAGTTATACTTCACAGTCGGTGTTTCCCAGCCAAAAGGGATTAGATGGGAAGCAATGCCTAATAAAAACATCATTTGCTGGAGCATTTCTGGTGCACATATAAAATAGATCTGGTGAATACAATTATTTCCTTTCCAGTCTCCCAAACTGAGATTGCTCCTTCTGCTCCTTTTTCTTCTCAAAAAGGCATAACCTCTAAAAACCTCAAAAATATGATGCTGACTATAGTACGAAGACATTTATGACAGCATATATAGTAATCTTTGCAATGCATTAGAGTGCTTGTCTTCTCTTTGCCTTTCACAAACAATATGCACATCTCACTTTGCAGGTCTCACTGATCATATTTCCTTGGGAAAAGCATTATGCACACATTTTAATTTTGCTTTATATTTGGCACTGCATCAACCGTGTTTTTCTTCAGCCATCTAGAAATGGCTTTTGAGGTGTAAGAGGTTTCCTGATTTTCTTCTTTCTCCTTTAAGCAGTTCTCGGTTTGTTTGTCTTTTCCAAATGGCAGCATTAACGTTTCCAGCCTAACAATTTCTGAAGAAAGATAGAGCTGCGATACACACTGCGTGTACAGCTTCACCAAAGGCAATGGTGTCCCGAAGCAGAAAGCATGGGCAGTGTCACTCATGCCCTCCCACTTTGAGAAACATCTCAGCAGAGAGCGACCAAGTGCTGACAGACAATCCTCATTGCAATAGCAAGAACTCAAGCCACGAAAGCGTTTCCCAAGGGGCAGTCACATGTTTTCTCTCAATAGTAGGGATGGGTTCAAGTGCCACGAGGGGGGCTGTTACCTTAGGGAGGATCTGACACCATGGGAATAACAGGCACTAAAAGGGGTGACGATGCCACTCAGGCTCTTTGCTGTTTCCTTAGGGAGGATCTGGCACCGTGGGAATAACTGGCACTAAAAGGGGTGACGATGCCACTCGGGCTCTTTGCTAGCAGCTGTGGGGAGAGGCAGGGCAGCTTTCCTGCCACGAGGACCCGGCAGACCTTGGTCAGAGGGGCCGTAAGGAAGCTGTAAACAGAAACATGTGGAAGTGGGTTGCAGCTGGAGGGCCGAGCTGAGGGCTGAGCTGCAGTCTTGCTACAACCCTTGCAGATGGCCACGTCGCCAGCTGGCTCGGGTGCCTTCTTCAGCCACGGGAGCCCAGCCTGGCTGTCCGCTTTTAACAGCAAACGGCCGGGGAAAGGCCATGTCTTAAACAATCAGAGCTCTTCTGCTCAGCAAATGTGAGGGCTTACATCGACATCAGCACAGCTGACCCAGTGCTAGGCTGCTATCGTAAGATCTGTCCTTTTAGTGCAAATAAAGTACCGTGTCAAGCGGAGGAATCAGTTAAGCCCTCTGCTATTAGCTCTGTTGTCATTGTAAGCACTTTTCCAGGGTGTGCCGCTGGAAGCAGCTATTTCAATTCATCCGCAAATTTTTCTAGAGCAGATATGGCCAGAATCGCCACTCTCAATGGAATGTGAACCAGCAAAGCAGATGCACAGAGTGGCCAGAACATAGGACATGCATACAAACTCTCATTAATGGCTGTATTGAACTGTGGGTTTGGAGAGCACTGGTGGACATTGTGCAAATAGCGCAAAGAAATTATGTTCACAATATAAAACAAGAGGCAAAACTACAAATAGATAACTCCTATCTTCACATGTGACCTGTCCTCCTATTTAAGCCTCCAGATGAGAGCAATCCAAGCCCAAACTATTGCACTAGAGTTACACAAACGCTGGCCTTGCCAAGGAAGGCTGCTGGGATTCCTGGGACTGTGTTTTCTGGTCAAGTAAGCTAGTCCACAGCCATCTTCCTTCCTGGTTATTTATTGGTTCTCCTGCACACATGGAAGGAATTGTGGACAGCTGGAAAGCCCTCACTGTGCAGCAAGCAGCTACCAGAACCGCACGGGTCATTGCCTACAATGGCTCCATAGCCCACGCCTGGCCTGCAGTGATTCCTGTGTCTAAAAACAAAAGGAGATAACAGCAAACTCTGACTCACGTACAGCTCACACAAGCATTCAAGCTGATAGCACAGCACTGGAATTAAAGAGATCTTTTGTTTTGTTTGCCTTCCTCATATTTACAGCTGCAAACATCAAAGGCTGACTCAGGCACAGACCAACAAGCACATTTAAGTACCAGGATATGCTAGAACAGCTGCTGCCTGATCAGGAGAATCATCCTTCAGGGTCATTGTCATTAACAATTCTGTAATTTATATTGATGGTAATGCAGGGAAACAAAAACAACTATTGTTCAGGCAGTAGCAGTCCTCAGCTGGACAGCTTGTCTTTCTCCAGGAGTTGTATATAGCCCCCTCCAGTTTAGGGGAGGACGGAAAAATGGAAGATAAGAGCTGGAAAGCAGCTGAGTAGGAGTACATCCCACATTGACATTGGTAGATTATAGGCTACAGTAAATTTCCATTTTATGGATTTAGTATTTAATTTAGTAGCTGATGAACAAATGCATGTTGCAGTGGTTTGGCCAATTCCTTTAGGCTTTAAGTTGGACCATTTCTTTAATGGATCAAACAGTTCATTTTCTGTTGCTTGATAAATGGTTTGTGCGCAGCTCCCCTAGAAGTCTGCTGGAGAGAATGCCTCTGCTAGGCACTTAGTATGTGGCCCAGTTTATACAAATGCGAAGCTTTTGATTCTGCAACCTTCACATTTTAAAAACAAAGATGATCTCTCTTGCATGGTCAGGTGCTTCCTCTCTGCTCTGCTGGCTGCAGATGAGCTCAGAGCACCTGCCCTGTCCTTGGGCATAGCTGAGCTAAGGACACCACCAAGGCAGACCTGGTCTGAGCACTCACAGTCCCACCTGTGCCTCAACCATCCAGATTACATGGGCTAATGCTTGAGTTGGCCTTGGAGCACCAGCACCACTCAGGATCTTTTTGAGCAGGCATTAGAAGCTTGAGCTAACCTTTTCTTTGCTTTTAAATAACTTGGTTGGCAGTTGAATCAGGATTTAGTCTGAGACATTTGTCCATAGTGATGTGTGAGCTGATGTGCCCAATGTCACTCAAGAAGGCTGTGACAGACATGGGATTTGACACAAAATGGCCTGAGCATCTTCACCACAGTGCATGATTCTGCATGCAGAATTGCTTTCTGATCTTCATCCTTACGTTTCTTTTATTCAGCCTTACTTTCTTGCTTCTGTTTCACTGTTAGTCATCTTTTCCCATATTGTTATTTATAGCCTCTAATAATCTAGACACCTTTATTTTCAGGCAGTGGTGAGCTCTTCCTCACAAATATATTTTGTCTCCTCTTTGTGAGCAGCTTTTGACACTATACTGCTTAACCAACATGGGATTAAAATAACCAGAAAAGCGCTAGCATTTTTATCAGGCAGACAACTCTGGGAGAGCTTCAGATGCCCTATGATTCACATATAGATTTTGAACAACTCAAGTCTCCTTCCCAGGCTTTTGAAACAAAAGAAGCTGCAGCTCATACACTCACTTCTCAGTCTGGAGTGGACAGAGGTGAGGTGCCCTACTTATAGGTAAAGCACATGTAAGTAGGTCTGTGGGAGTAAAACTGAGTCAATGGATCTAGGTCTAATTTTAGATATGAAGCAGTCAACACAGGAGATATATGTCCTTCCTACTCCACAGTCATTTTCTTTCCAAATTCCTCTCTGTATCTAACCTATCTGAAAATATTCTCTACACCAAGGCAGAGGAGACTGCTTTGGTAAAAAGATTCATATTCCTTTAATCTTACATTTCCCTTCTCATTTACCTAAGCACACAGGCAGTTTTATTTTTTTCTTTCTTTCATACGTATGTGCGAAAATCCAACGATGTCAGACTGCTTAGTTGTTGTGCATAGTTATGGTGAATTTCAGTTTTTGCCCAGGGCTTGTTGTTCATAAGGTCTTTGATTTCCAGTTAAACTCCCTGCCTCAAATTTTCACCACATTCCCCCACAACCTCAGCATGGAAGGAGACAGAGCACCTCCAAGCAATTAGTCGTTGCAAATAATAACATGATTCAGGATGGAAAAGCTGGTTAAAATGAAGGGATGAATTGGCTGCTTCCATGCGGACCCTGTTCAGCAAAGTTTATACCACTGCACGTTATACATACCCTGCTGTCTGTGCTTCAAATGTAGGAACACTGGGTCAGAGTTAGATCCAAAGTTAGAAGTTAAGTTCAGAAAGGGAATGGGAAGGAGAAAGAAAAATGTTCACTGAATGTGGGGAGCTGCTTCTTAGATTCCCTCCTGAGATCTGAAAAGTTAGACCCCAGATTTGATAGTGCAGTAAAAATCTGTTCTCTGGAAATACCCGCATTTTTAAAGTTAACAAAAGCCAAAAGGATACCTCAGACCTGAGGTTGATTTCCAATTGGACTGTAGTTTGGTGTTCAGCATTTTTCTAATCCTGAAAGAAAAATATCCGGATGAGGTAGAAAATGTGGAAGCCTTTCACAAATTATCACAAGATACAGAAATAAAGTTTCACAAGTTATAGAAATAAAGTTGTCTGTTCTGTACAGGAAGAAGCATAATACTACACGACTGACATCAGGTTCACAAAATAAATTAGCTGGGCATTAGATCCTTCATTCTGTTCCATGGGAATCCATTCCCACTCCCCCTGTTACAAGAATGATTTTCTCACTACTGATAAAAAGTGCAGCGGATGCAGAGAATTATTCAAATGTCATTTTTTCATGTAATCCATGGTGACAGTGGGCTGCACTCCGACAAGAAGCAGCAGGACCAGCTTGCAGTCCACAAACATGTAATGTTTCAGGAGGAAGAATGAAAAATTGAACCTACATGATGCTTTTCTCTCAAAACCACATATTTCTTCTTTATTTTTTCTCTGAGTCTCTTTCTGGAGAACTGTAAATTAAAAAACTTCAGGTACAGCAGCACTTTGGTCTAGGATGTAAAGCTTACTCACTGACCCAGTGAAGCCTGTGCTTTTATTTTTTCTGTCTACCTTGTAGGTATATTCTCTATTGGTTTAAATAATAAGTGCACTGTATTTCTACTCTTGCATTGAAATCTTAAATACTTTTTACATTGGAATTCTACTACAATATCTTATATAGCAATAATTACTATTATTATCATTTCTTTTTTGATGACTGCTGACTGGCCCATCTGTCAGGAGTACAGATAGATTTTTTTGTTTCTTTTGAAATGAATGTTTCACAACTCTCAGGAGAGCAGAATCTTACAGAAAACACCAAAATTTTGCAAAAGACCACAAAACTGAATTCATCTGGGAAAGGACTAATAGAGTATATCTGCTGAAGTAAAAGAGAAAACAACAAAATACATTGCTTATATAAAAAATGTAATTTCTTCCATTATGAGGAAATTGTTAGCAGTACTTTAAATATTGTGGATTTCATAATGAGTGGTGTTCATAAATGCAGCAATATGCGTTTTGTACAAAGCCTGAATTTAGGCAGTGATGAGATGCCGAAAACATTTTAAGAAAGAATGAGATCAATAGAGTCAAAACCAAAATGCATTTGGGTGAATGGTACTAGCCTATGATGTGAAGCTTGAATATTAGTGGAAAACTCCCATTATTGTAACTGTTCACTAAGGTGTTCATGTCATTAACTCCATTGACGATCCAGAAATCATACTGCCATGTAAGTGCTTGACTTAAATATTATACCTATCAGTTTTACAAGTCAAAACCCAAACTTCTTATGTTTTTACACCAGGTTTTGTGCCAGGGAGCAGTAATGGCTGGCTGCTGCTATGAGTCCCATGATCACCAGGCAAGTCCACAGAGAGAAGGCAGGTCTGAGGTCAAGCTGGGAAGCCAAGCCAACACTGAACGCTCTCAGGCTGTGCTACCGCGTATATGTCACAGACTGCACAACACTAAGCCACTTGAAAACACCTTTTCCATTATTGTTAGATTTATATTAATTTATGTTTGTTATCTCAAAGTAGATTAAATTCTTAACTAAATAACAACTTAATTGCAAAAAAAGAATCAGCGCCATTCTTTGAGAGCTGTGACTGTGATTCCTATGTGCATTAGGCAGAACCATACACAGCTCTTGAATATTCCTATGCATCACAGACATGCCATAAAAGAAAAGAGAAATCCGAGATTCCTTGAGAGTACAGTGTGAGGATGTTTGCCTGGGCTATAGGAAATCATAGGATTATAGAATGGTTTGGGTTGGAGGGGACCTTAAAGATCACCTAGTTCCAACCCCCCTGCCATGGGCAGGGACACCTCCCACCAGCCCAGGTTGCTCAAAGCCTCATCCAGCCTGGCCTTGAACACCTCCAGGGATGGGGCAGCCACAGCTTCTCTGGGCAACCTGTGCCAGCACCTTACCACCCTCACAGTAAAGAACTTCTTCCTAATATCTAATCTAAATCTCCCCTCTTTCAGTTTAAAACCATTACCCCTCATCCTATCGCTACACTCCAACAGGTCGATGCTCTTCTTCTGTTGTGGACCCCAGAGCCGGATGGAGTACTCCAGGGGAGTCTCATGAGAGCAGATTAGAGGGGGAGGATCACCTCCCTTGACCTGCTGGCCACGCTTCTTTTGATGCAGCCTGGGATGCGGTTGTCTTTCTGGGTTGTGAGCTCATGTTGCCAGCTCGTGTTGAGCTTCTCATCAACCAACACCCCCAAGTCCTTCTCCTCAGGGCTGCTCTCAATCCATTCTCCACCCAGCCTGTATTTGTGCTTGGGATTGTCCCAACCCATGTGCAGGACCTTGCACGTGACCTTGTTGAACATCACGAGGTTCACATGGGCCCAGCTCTCAAGCCTGTCTGGGTCTCTCTGGATGGCATCCCTTCCCTTCACCATGTTGACTGCACCACACAGCCTGGTGTCATCAGCAAACTTGCTGAGGGTGCACTCAATCCCACTGTCCATGTTGCCTACAAAGGTGTTGAACAGCACAGGCCTGAGTACCGACCCCTGAAGAACACTACTCGTCACTTGGACATCGAGCCGTTGACCACAACTCTTTGAGTGCGGCCACCCAGCCAATTCCTTATCCACGGAGTGGTCCATCCATTAAATCCATGTCTCTCCAATTTAGAGACCAGAACATCATGCGGGACACTGTCAAATGCCTTGCACAAGTCCAGGTAAGTGATGTCAGTTTCTCTTCCCTTATCCACCAACACTGTAACCTCATCGTAGAAGGTCACCAAATTTTTCAGGCATGATTTCCTCTTAGTGAAGCCATGTTGGCTGTTACTAATCACCTCCTCATTTTCCATGTGCCTTAGCGTGGTTTCCAGGAAGACCCGCTCCATGGTCTTGCTGGGCACAGAGGTGACACTGACTGGCCTGCAGTTCCCCGGGTCTTCCCTTTTTCCCTTTCTAAAAATGGGGGTTATGTTTCCCCTTTTCCAGTCAGTGGGAACCCAGTATTAATTTTCTGCTGTGTCATTCTCCCACTTATCTCAGCTAAATGCCTTAGCTCAGAACATTGTGATAGCTTTGGGAGACATCAGACAACTTTAGAAACCTTCTGTCCTGAGAATGCTTTCCCAAAACAAGGTTATCCAAACTTACGCAGTTTCAGGTAGGGCTCACTTTTCCAGATATTTTCACTTTTAACAAACCAGGGGTGTTTTGAGGGGAAGCAGGAGTTGCTTTTTAAGAAATCTAATAACTCAAAAGAAAAAATTCTGAAGCAGCTCTAATTCCTACGCAGCATAACTCACAGCCTAAGTGGGCAAGACCGATGAACAGTAGAATGAAATAATTACTCCTTGACAGGAGGGAAACAGAGAGGTAAAGTGACTTGCCAAGTATAAATCTTCTGGGTAACCATCTAGTTAGGACCTTACTCAGAAGGCTATTCAAGCTTTTTAAAATGCATTCCTCTTACTTTCTGTCCCATATAATAAACACTAGACAGCTGCTTGCATTCTCATAAGCGTGAATTTTTAATTCTTCTTCTGTCATCTGTTTTAAACAGCAGAGTATGATTTTGCGGTGATAAAGTTCTGGAATCATAATATATAAATCTGTTTGTGATTTGTAAATGTCAGTACATACGGTACTCGGGCATTTGATTACTGACTGCCTCAAGCATATAAACTAGCATATTAAAACCTTAGCATTCTTGTCAGAATTAGCTCATCTTAATGCTTCTAAAAACATCTCTCCCATGCAGAAGTAATTTCTTTCAAGGCTTTTTAAATATTCTTTCATTTAAACTACTCCACTTGTCCTTGTAAATGGCAGAATTTATTTCAAAAAGACCCAGCTGACAACAAACTCACACGGTCACATGCTCAAAGTATTTAACTTCTTTAATTTTGAGGGACAAATATGAAACAAGCAGAAGTCTAAAAGTCTCCAAAGAAACCCCAGTCAAAGTCATATACGAGCACTGCATGCACCTCCCACATCTGTGAATATAAATAGGTATTCAGGCTAAAGCTGTGAAGTAAAAAGAAAACTCCCTCCTTCCCACCTGACAAAATTTCAAATATTCACAAACACGTAACAAATATCATCTAGTCTCTGCTGGCAAAAGAACTGCTCTCTCCTTAGTTATCCATCTCTTGCTCATCTTGTTGTTTGATGGAGCCCCCCCTCATCCTTCTTACCCAGATTCTTCTCGGTGGAATTCACCTTTGCCTTCTTGCTGCTATTACTGAACGGCTTCTCTAGCAAATCTCTTTTTGGTTCAGTACAGACAAAAAATAAACATCATCTTCAGCTCCACAAGCTTCCAATTTAAAGTAACTTCCATGTGCTTTTTTTTACTTTCTGTGTATTCAAAAATTAGCACCTCAAGCAGCCTGCGCTGCCACAAAGAGATGCAGAGCGGTGCAAGCTTCAGTGCCTCCATTTCAGAGAGGTACAAACACAGACGGACAGCTAAAGCACCTTCCCTATTAAGACCCGCTCTACTCCATGTGCTCCAGTCTGTTCTCTCCTTACAGTGCTTGAGGACACACATTATAAATTTCCATAGCGCAATATAAACTATAAAAAAAAAATAAAAACTATAAAACTATGTACTATATTTTAAACAGAAGGCTTGATTTCTCTTTTTCTTGTCTAATCAGGACTACCTTTTGCATGTTAGAGTTTAATCCTATTTTTCTCAAAGCTAATTCAGTAGTAGGAAGATTAAGCAATAACTAATGAAATAATATTTTGAACCTAAATGATATAGTATTTCCAGTAAAACAATCACTCTTGGATGAATGCAAACGAATTATTCAATAAATTGTACTACAAAGCTGAAAAAATACCCTATAACTGCCAGAAAGTAACTCATTGTTTTATTTGGTGGGGGTTTTTTTCTTGTTCCTGAATTTTCATTTTGAGCAATAACAAGGCAACCCCTTTTCCATCTAATTTATAACTGACAGCACGACACACCTCTGGAGAAGCCTTCCTACTGAATATTCTCTTGGATTTTATTTTAAGGGTGTTGGCTGTTTTTCTCCAAATGAAAGCAAGAGATAGCTAACAATATAACACGGTTTTATCCAGTTGTCTAAAATTCTGCAATTTGTAGAAGCCTCACTGGATCCCAGAAGACAATAGTAACAGTCCCTCACACTTACTTTCAATTAAATGAAAAAGCCGTAGGAATCCTACCATTCTTCCATGGGATAGTGGAAGGCTTCTATGGTCAGTGCAGTATGTAATTAGTGAAAAACATTACTTTGGAGTACATTGTTAGTCCCCCGCAGGGGGAATTCGATGTTCACAGCTGCCAGTATGCCTAATTTCTCACATGCTGCACGGAGAGTTTACTCCACTGTGGCTTGAGACTGAACAATGAACAAGAATGAATTTACATGTGCATATATTTATTCTGTTTTTCTGATGAAATTAGAAGAATAAATTGCAGTGTGATGCAACGTTAATGGACAAATCCATGTATATGTTCAACTGGTTTATAGAAGTGTATAATCCCTTTGAAGACAAACCACAGTAAGTGTTAAAGCAATACCTAGGGATTCAAGAGATATAGTCATACTTGTCTATCCAGCGACGCACTAGATTTTCCACAGGAGTCTGAGGAATGAAAAATCTATTTCAGATGGGTTTGATTCTTGCCACCTTTCGTGCCTCAGTTCTGCTTCAATAAAATGACTATAATGTGACATTCTTGGTCTACAGGACCTACTGAGCATTGAGGCATATCCACGGCTGCGATGGTATCTTCCTAGGTAGAGAAAGAGGAAAATATTTCATACCCAGTAAGGAGACCTCTGCGCACTCCCACATGAAACTCTTGTAATATCTCTCTTCCTTGGTTGTCATAGCAAAGGGCACAAGTTCAGTTTGGACAAACGGGACTTAAGTAGAAGGAGGAGGTGGGAAGCTGAGGTGTGAATGAGAGGTGGCTGTTCTGAAAATGAATATTGAAGCATTGCAAAGTCAGCTAGTAAAACCAGTGATATTTCACTGTTCCCTCATGGATGCAATCAGTGCACGGTAAGGCCAAGCTTTGCTTTCCCCTGGAAATAAGGAACTGTTGCACGTGCCCAAACAAGGTGTATAAAGTACACCAAGGTTTCAGAAATAAAGAAAACTAACTCCAACTTACTGCTTGCACTGCCAAGGAATGTAACACAGAGAACTTAGTACGTAGCCAGCTGTGTGCTAACTTTCCTGCACAGAAAAGCTGTAACTAGCACTTCTAAAGGAAGGGCAGCAATGACAAGCACTAAACACCCACAGAGATTTGGATTCAGTCCTAGTCCACAGGCAGAGTTGTTTTGCACCTAAAAGGGGTACTGAAACACTGTATAAGAAAAGGAATAGGACTGAGTTTCTTTAACCTAAATGCATTCGGTAATGCAAAATTGGCTGACTGGGCCCAGTAGACAGTCTTGCTCCATTTGTAAGGAAGTGCTGATTATTTTGCTTCCCCTTTTTTCTTTCTGAAGCTAGGACAGCCCTAAGAAAGACCCATGCTGGGATGAAATAATCACAGAAACTTTTTTCTCTGAAATTCAGAAAGATTATTACTTTCAAAAAAAAAGTTCTCAGGTATTTTGTTTGTATGAAAAGAAATAAGACTGAAAGTAAAGAAACATACTTTTGCAATTAATTACTATTTGTACAATACCCATTTATGACACATTTGTCATTAGGAAATTGAATTAATTGTTCAACCTCACCAATGAAATTCTACACTTGTGCATCCTGTGATTATAGCAATTTCAAACTAATGACATACTGATTCATGGTTATTAACAATTTAACAGTTATGTGATTAGCATTTTCAATAAAGTAATACAATTCATGAAGCTGATTAAGGCAGCAGCACTCTCCGCTGTGTATGTGCTGTATCTACAAGCTTGAGTAATCACCTGCAACACTTAAGGAGGAGTTACAAGTTAAGGAATTAGCCTCTGGGCCACTTGCCTCATGTTGGTGATTTAAACCATACACTAGACCTTTTAGAATGGACTTAAAATTGCCACAGATTTATAATATATGGATCCCTAGTTATTACAGGTTGACACACATAAAGCACAAAAAAAAGCTACAGACACAGCAATTAAAAGAAAGGACTTATAATACGAATATCACCACTTAGCCAAAATTTTAAATCCATTAAAATCCAAATAGCCCCAGGGGGCTGGATCTAGTCTGTTTGTTGTATTATGGAAAGCCTATAGTATCGTCTGTTTTGTGTTATGTATTCTTTGTTAGTTCATTAAAGGATAACACACACTGTGTCTCCAACAACAAATCTGGGGAATTAATCCTTAGTTCCTACAAGCTTGAATGACGGCAATTTCTCTTCAAACATCACAGACAGTAAAATTCCCAAGAGTTAATATCTCTTGTTTCAATACCGAGTACTCAATTTCTAGGACTTCACAAATCCACGATCCCTAATGTATGTACTATCAATTTATATATTTTCTTAGTACTCCCATACCGTATCAAAGCAATTTCTTGGTGACACGTATGCTATGAACTTCCACTGGGATATGGAAAGTCAATTTGATCGTGTCAGTCAGATATTTTTATGGAGAGCCAAAACCAGGCAAAGAAATACTGGCTCTGCTTCCTACACTAGACAGAGACTGATGACTACAGCGTATGCTGCATTGAAAAAAAACCTGTAGGTCTTTCAGAAAGGATGTCTAATCAAATGGAGCTCATTAGAGGCTACATACTTATTTTAGATTTCATCAGTGATCTTTCTGTGTTTACACTGGATTTTACTTACCCATTATTTGCACCAGTAGAGCCAGTACAGGTGAGGTCCATTCACATGAAATGCCCATTTCAACATAAATACCAGGAATATTCACGGAGATATTGATCTTTGATTTAGCCCTGCCCCCGTGTGGTCTCTTATGTAGCTTTCTTTTATTAAAAGTACCACTACCAAATACGTAGTAACGTCAAGATATTTCTTGCCACCTTCTATTCCTATTCTCAGTTTTCCCCATCCCTTTGTTCTACAGTTTCAGCTTGGTCTACCTGCCACCTCCACTCCTTTCCATTTCTCATTCTGCTTCAAATCTTTCTAACTGCGACTGGCAATGTCTAAGTAGATCCACACAAATCTACCCATGATTTATCTATGATGTATGACTGAGTCACTGCATTTTAATAAGACTCAGGTTTGGATGAGCATTGTTATCTGAGATAGCACTACAGTTCAGAGGAAACGTAGCACAGTCATAACACTGTACTTGAATGAGAAGTGGGACAAATTCTCAAGTCTGTTTCTGCGGATGAGCTCTGTTCTCGGGAATCTCTTTCCTCCCCGACGTACGACCAATATAAAGTAGAACAACAGGAATCTGACTAGTCTGGGAAATTCTGAATAATACTGGCCTGTAGAACTGAAAGTCGCCCACTTTGTACATTCTGTTGTCCTGATCCATAGATTTTCACCAAAATCCAAACGGTGTTTGAAGTCATAGCATGAAATAGATTGGTACACTGTCCTGCATCAAGGCAGTGTCTCTCCTTGCACTCAGAGTTCTTACCAGATGGCACACTCCCCAGCTTCATGTTTTTCTACCACATGAGACTCCATGGGGAAATGAAGAGAAGGCGGCTGCAAGATCTGTTTATACCAGTGCAGAACAGGGAGACATACTTGTCCAAGGGATCCACAGCTGAGGAGAGAACAGAAGTTATATGTAGATGAGAAACAGAGCAAATAAACACCATTTGTCTGTCTTACATTCCAGCATACAGACACAGCCACCAATGAAATTCACAGCATTTTACGGTGAAATAGAACAATCATTGATACATATGTCAAAAAGATTTATTCATATTAGAAACTCAATGTTAGACTATGCAAAGGTTGCTCTTGTAGTGGAATTTACAGACCCTGAATCACAACTTTCAAGTTACAGGTGGACATCTTCAGAAGACATGAAAGGCAAATGAGACAAGGGAGCACTCCTTATAAAAGCCTGGAGAGGCTCTATGCCATGAAACTTATTCTACATTCTAGTAGATTAGCCCCTTGTGTATAATAGAACACTGTACTTGGAAAAAAACTTTTTCACTGAAAAACTGTACATCTTTGATACATACTGCCAAGTGACAATCAATATCTGAAGGTACTTTCTTCCCCAGCTGTTACACTAGATGTTTCCAGACAATGCCCATCCTTGGCTGACTATTACTCCACATCTTGATGGCACAAACACTTTTGAGAAGGTCTGATCTAAGAGAAGGCTTTCCAAATCCAGGACTGCATGAGGTCCCCTATTGTGTTTCTGCATTCAGAAAGAACAATGTGAGAAGAACGTCAGGGCTGCAGATGCAGCTCTTTGAAGGCTGGGGCTGCATTAACTTCTTGAAATTGTCCCCTAGTGTGGATACAAACAGGAAGAAACTTCAGATTAAATGGTTTAAGATTGGCAAAGTTAACAGAATCCAAGAATATGGTTTTGTAGCTAGAAACAGAGGGCAACACTATTAATAAGGGGTATTTCCAGGCTGGTTCCTAATAAGCTTTACAAAACAACTTAGAACATGTGTTAATATAACATGTTTTCTTTTGTGTTCATTAGATGGCAAGAAATTAGAGAATTAAATAAACTTTGATGTTCTAAATTCTCCTTTTCACCTAATTTTTCAGATTCATATCAGCTGGAAATTTGGTGTCTCTTCTTAATATTATGGTGTAGGAAGCATCATTAATAGTTAGCAACATCTTATTTTGCCCCCAAATTTTCCACCTTCCAGGAGCAAATGAATTGGCACTGTGAATTTTGTTTTACCAGAGAATGGTTTTTTGTGTTTGCAGAATAGATGAACGGTTAGACTGAAATTTAACAAAGAGGGCTTCTGCTGATATACCCTAGTCGTGTTCTCTTCTTCACAAACTTAGCTGGCAAAATGTTGCATGCTCTTACTCAACTCCAGTTCACTGCAACTCCTGAAGTTCAGTACAGTTTCCCTACGTTCAAAGACTGCATTCAGGCTTTTCTAACCCATTTAAAAGGGTTTTGATGTCATCATCTGTGGAGACACCATACTTACTATATCCCAGTCATATACCAACTGTACTTCTAATTAAAGGTAAAATGTGCTCATCAAAATAATTTTTTTCTCAGAAAATGCAGAACCTTTTTCCAGACACCTACCTGAAAACCACATTCCTGCCTTCTGTCCTGTCCTCTTGACATCAACTCTAAAACTAAAAACCTAGAAATGAAAATGCTGCCTGTGAAGTGGCTGACCACCAAACAGAGGTCAATCTTTCCTTTTTGCTAGCAACACACTCCTTTTTCCTGATACCTTTGTAGTCCCATGCCCACAGATCTCTTTACTGGAGGGTTTCCATGTGCCTTTCCATGGCTCTTACGGTCAAGGATATGGTTCTCTTCAGGGTCCATTTCTTCAGGAACACGAAAACTTCATGTTGGCTTGAAATAAGCAAAGCAGAACGTTTTCCCACATGAAATAGAGTATATTCCTTTTCCCTTAAAGAAGTAGGCTATGTATGTAGTGCCCCTATGAACTCTAGTACCAGTCAGAAATAGTTATAAATAAGTACTTATGACTACAGATGCTGACTTCTGATAATAAACTACTTAATCATGAGCTAATGGCTCTATTACAGTCAGTTTTTCCAGTGCCAGAGTGTGCTGGCTCAAGCTGCCCTCTATGCCCTTGTGTTAATTACTTTGACTAACTACAGGAGAAACTTATTAAATTTACTGATTGCATTGCCCATAAACCAATATTTTCTAATTCTTCTACATCAATAACCAGGGTACTGCTCTCTTTAGCACTGATAATTTCCTGTTGGCTTATATTGCTTTTGTTCAGATTCAGTGAAACTTCTTTTGTTTACAGGACCAACACAACACACTAAGATTCAGTGGTTTAAGTTGTGCACGTGTTTTTTTATAGCCCTCTCCAAGGGGCAATTTGTCTTCCAACTTCAAGGTTCTAACATTTGGCAATCAGTAAAATATACAAATATTAGATACCTTTGATATTTAGATATATGGGACCATCAAAATATCTACCTTATTCCATTTACATCTTTTTTCAGCGCCACTGAACCATTCTTACGAATTGCAGAGATGCTGTAACAGTTCAGGCATTATTAACAGTGCCATTTTCAATTTATTTCAAGAATGAGTTAATGTCATTATCATCACTGGGTATCAGTACCCTCCTTGATCTGTCAATTATGAAAGGAAAAACACTAGTGAAGAAGTCAGGCATGTCCTCAGTATTACTAATTTTAATGCCAGTATATCTATTAGTCTGCATATGTATATCAGGAAATAAATTCTTTCAGTTTGTTTCTTCTATATTATATTTTCCTTCCTCTCCCATTGCGAACTAATTTCTAAAATTCCTGCTTATTCTCTTCAATTAACCACAGGTTATTGCATTTTGGTCTTCCAAGACCACAATTTAAATACCCTCTTTGTTTAGTGTGTCTTGAAGCAGACTAAAAATGTCACCCTTCAGCCAGGTACATTAAACTTTGGTCTCACAGGTCCAGAGTTGGTGACTACCTTTCTCCACTTTTAATTAGTATAATTACTTATCTCTGTGCTTCACCGGTTACTGCTGGTAGAATCCAGAGAAGGGAGTGATACAGTATTTCTTCTATTACTGCAAGGTAACAAAGGCAAGGTTTCACATTTATTTGCAAGACAATCTGAAATGGAACAGAGCTCTAATTTCTGGTGTCTCTAATGCATTATCTTCCCTACATGTAATTCCCTTCAGCTCTTAAGATAGTCATCTTGAGTAAGAGTCTGTGTGGTAGCACAGCATAGACTGCTCAGCACAGGAGGATTAAGGGGTCATTAAACACCTTGGTACCCAGTTCTGGAGGGAATGCAGCTTAATTAGGATAAGGACCCAAGGCTTTCTAAGGTACAGTAACTTCCCCAGACTGTTTTATAGCATTGCAGTATCGCCTAGAATTTCAGAAGAGCTCCAGTCCTCTCTCTAACACCCTTTGTCATTCAATTCCCCCCATGCAGCACGCCACATATTTTGCAAAGGAGCTTTCAGAAGCTGGCACCCAATTATACCCAAGCTGAGAGAACATTTCCATGGCCAAATGAGAGATTCTTAAGAGTCATTTACCTTTATTTGGAGTAAGGAATGTAAAGAAGAGGCAGAAAAGGAGGGTTTCAGAGCTTTCTCTGTATGATAAAAATCACAATACATTTTAAAAAGCTGCAAGGTTATTTATATTGAAAATATTTATACTGTATTCCAAACATGGGAGCCATTGTAGAAGAATAAAACCAAAGAGTAATTTACTACATTGCAGTTTTGTCACTGAGCTGCTATTTTAGCAGACACTGGAATATGACAGCTACCCCATATCATCATGCAGCACAGTTTTGTGAGTCCATGGTGTTCTGGAAGTAAGCCAGGCAATAAAATAATGAGGGATTTGGATGTAAGTCAGAAATAAATTATCCTGAATATTAAAGAAGAAAGAAAGAAAAAGACATATAATTGACCCAGCCAGAATAAAAATCACAATGTTTTAGAAATTAATGGTCATTTTTCTAATACTGCAGCTAGATAGATATTGAAGAACCTAAACCCAAATGGCCTTCTTTTCAGAGATTCTGAGCATTCATTCATGTAGCTGGAGTGGTTTCTGCTCAGTTTATATATTATTTCTTTCCTTGTAAAAGAAATAATTTTCCACACTACTGTCTGTCACCTCTCACAGTGTTATGACTACAAGCAGTCAAAACCTTATGAGGAAACAGATTTCTGTTGGAAAAAGACAATTAGTAAAAAAAAATGCATGTTTCTTGGTGAAAGCTTGGTTTTTGCAAATTTTATAAGGCTTTCCTTCTGGGAACCTAGGTCAAGCTTTTCAACTTTGGAGCAGATTCAGCTTGCAAATATTTATAATGCTTCACCCAAGGAACCAGAAGCCTTATGAATCCCACTGTGAATCAAATCATTCAGGGTGAAGGCAGCGCTTGGAATTTAATATGTCTAGTTTCTCTACCACCAAATTATGATCTTGAAAATTACAAGCTTTCCACTCTAAGACAGTGATATTAAACACAATTCCAAAATCTCAGGCTTATTAAGACTCATAGTCACAATTGTGTAGTCACGAGATTCAATTATTCAGTTGCACTGCTGTTTTTTGGAGAGAGAGGTTTTGCCTGGTTATAATCTCTTGGAGATCACAGGGAACATATTGCATTTCACAAAATAAAATTTACAGGGTATCAGTCATAAGCCTTTTTCCTCAT
Source organism: Pluvialis apricaria (assembly GCA_017639485.1). Classification (NCBI taxonomy): domain Eukaryota; kingdom Metazoa; phylum Chordata; class Aves; order Charadriiformes; family Charadriidae; genus Pluvialis; species Pluvialis apricaria. Next base: position 72,095,799 of record CM030011.1, on the reverse strand, counting down.
GATTCTGGATTTCAACTCTGGACCAGACATTAAAAAAAAAAATGTGGAAAGGAAGTTAAGACTCACAGCCAGCTTCAGAGAGCAAGATCCTCAAGGACCACTGTTTCTTTATATTTCTGTACAAGTCCTTGGGACCTCTTAATTGGATGCAATTGGAAACTTGCTCCGCTTTATCTCCTCAACTATTTGATCAAAACGATTTGCTCAAAAAAGCAAAGGTTATTGACTTCTAAAAGCTTCTCTCTACAAATGGATCAATAAAGCCTCCAATGGCAGCTCATCTCTCCTTCCCATCATTGTATTTGCATTTACATCCACTGAGAGCCATCAGAGAAACGGGAACCCTGCTGATCTTGTAAACTTCCCAGAACATGTGCTAGAGGGAAAAGTGTGTGGGTGGGTGGATACTTGTACATCAGAGATCTCCAAAAACACAACATAAAAAAATTAGCTAATGCATAGCCTAAGTAGGTTAAAAGAATACCTTTTACTTAAATTTTGTCAAAAAGTCCTCAGGATGCATTTCTAAAAGTGGTTTAAAATGTTATCTGTGGATTTCTTTTTTCCTCCTTCTCAGTAGTCAGCATTGATTGGCTGGCTTTATATAGCACTGTGCATGCAAACTAGTTACAAAATTGTTGTTAGCACTAGAAAATCACCTCCCGTTAAGCTGCATACTGTGGATGCAAATTTAGCATGCTCATAAATGGAAAGCTTGAGAGGAGTACAGAATGCCCCTACAACTACAGCTCAGAATATTAATCAGTTTGAAATATATTTAGACTGGATGAGCTGTGATTAATAACACCGCAGAGATAATAGATCTTTCTTCTTTAGATAATCGATCCAAGTTTTACTTTATTACTGGTTTATACTGTGCGGTGGCCGATCTGAAACAAATGGGAGGTTCTGAAGTTTCCTAGTGAACCTCTCATCTCAAGCAGTGTTTGTGATCCCAGATGAAAAGTGCAAAAGTAGTCTAGGGTGGGATTTTTCAAAGGCTGGCTTAGGGCATTGGCTCAGACCCAGAAAGCCCTTTTCTTCCCCCTACCCACATTAGGGATGGAGAGCTCCTCACTGACTTACCCAGAGTTGCTCTTCCTTATCACCCCAGCACTGCCAAATTCTCCGCTGAACATCAACAGGGCTTTGGCAGGAAAGGCTAAGAGGATGGCTACCTCCAGAATCCAGCGGTTACCGTGCTTTCCTGGGAAAAGGAGATACAGACATAAAACATCTCTTTGCATGCAAAGGGCGATCTGCTAGGCCAGGTTTCCTGATATGCACAGCCCGTGCCATGAGGTCATAGGGCTCATGCCCTCTCTTCTTCTTCCTCAACAGGAAAGTGAGGTCACTTACTAAGAGAAGGTCTAAGGTACTGGGTGGTACAAAACACAACACAGCGCTACAGCTGTGCTAGCTCCTGTGAATCAACCTGAACTCAGCGTTCCTGTCTCAAAAGGTTGAAATCCAGCTCCACCATCTTATCCCATATTTTAGCTACATGCTTCTCACATTCTCTGGCTCTAACACTTGCCTTATCCCACAGAAACCCAGTGCAACTCATTAAACATGAATACTATTCAGTAAGGCAGAAAGTAGAGTCTTTTTTTTTTTTCTGAGTTTGATTTCTGGGGGTTTAGGAAGCAAAATGATCTCAATAATAGGACCAGAAGATCACCAGAGATGGCAGAAGGGAAGCAGAGGAAGATACATTTTGGACTAAGAGGGTAGCCTAGCAGTCTCATGAAACCTGCCCCCAAATCCTTTTTTAGGTCTGAGTCCAAGACTAAAGACACCCCACTTCTCAGTGTCCATCTAGGGTTAGGCAGCTCTCTAAGCAGCTTGCTCATACTTTATGGTCCCCCCTTCATGTGCTTAACTCAGCATTCTGAATCTCCTGCAGGCACTAGGCTACGCTTTTTAACAGTAGCTTTGCCGTACCTGAGACTCGGATCTCTATAGACATTTACATGGATGCCTCCCACCGTTTTCAATTAAGTCAGGAGTTTAAATACCTCTGAAAATTTCATCCTGTAAGTCCTCTTTTTGTAGCCTCAGCCCTTCAGGTTTTAGTTCTGATGTCAGGAACTAACATTTTTAGTTACAAAAGGCTTACATTCAGACCTTACAGATGGCATAAATACAATATTTCAATTTCTTAGAAGTGATTTTGAAATATGAGATAAATATGCCACAGCTCCTATGCAGTATGGTTTCCAACTTATTTTACGGCTATCAGCCTAAAATGAGATTTTATACAACCCAACCTAAAAATGGAAGTTTATCATAGAACTGCTGATAGTACCTTTGTAATATGTTATATGCTAATGCTTTTAAAAGTCCTTACCTGCAATCTAATTTAAAAAAAAAAAGAAACAGAGAAGAATGAAACATGACCAATAATACAGTCTTTTCACTGTGAAAAGATCTTAGGGTATTTCCACATATATGCATTACCTGAGGGTAATTCACCTTTCAGTTGCTAGTAAAAAAATTGCTATCTTCATAAAAAAAAATTTGCCTCAAGGAACTTGACAAAAGTTGAACTCTTCCATTGATGAGATTTTAATGAGCTACCCAGAGAAGGTGAGGGAATTACACAAGGATTATTTTTTTTCCTGTTCTACAGCTACTGTTGTATCACAATGGACCAAACACACCTCCACAAATACATCTGTTGTTTTTCATGGTTTTGAGGTAGGGCTAAATTAGACCTAACACTTTTTGTTGCAATTCTATTGTGCTAGTGATGAAAACACCTTTACGCTTTCCTCTCAACAGCAAAAACTTTGTTACTCTAAACACTGAAAGTCAACCAAGTAGATGCACCTTCAGATGCCACGTTTTGCTAGTGTTGGCAAAACAACCTCAATGCAGGTTTTCTTTCTTCATGAAAAATTTCAACAAAAAGCACCGCTTTGTCTTAACTTTGCATTTAGTTACAACACTTCAGCCTTTTGTCTCAGAAATCAAAAGGGATCTGCTTCTTACCTCCTTCCACCTCTGCCATCCCAAACTGTCAGTATATTTTGTCATTTTGCTCTCCTCTGAGGCTGGATATTGGTAGGTTCAGCACACTCAGATGCATGGATCAGAGATGGGATGAAGAATCCTCATTCTTCCATGGTTTGGCCAATGGGTCTTGTTATCAGGATTATGATCATACAGATTTGGGTTCAGAAAAAAATTTTGCGTAACATGGACTGACAAGGATCTCAGGATTGTGAGGTGGGGAAGCAAGAAAGACATAACGAAAATTCTCTCCAGCACAGGGGTTGAAACCCGTCACATTTATTCCCTTCCTACTACAGGAATAGGACTCTGGAGCATTCTGGTGTCTGCCAGATAAGCCAGTAAAATATTTCACCCCACATAAAGTCTTTAGGCTTAGGATAGGGGTCAAGTAGCAGCCTGACAAACAGGAAAAATGAGATGTGACGCAATAATGTGTTCTTTGAGTTTCTGTGAAAGCTGGGCTTGAATCATACAACCTTAACTTTATCAATCATATAACCTTATCAGATGGCACCAAGCACAAGATTTGCTAACTGTGCTGTCAGTGCTATTGTGTTGCATTTGACTCAAAACATCTAAAAGCTCTCTTAATGTCCCTTTTTTTCTGGAACAAAACTAAAATCTTCCTGTAGTGAAGCATAAGTAGTATTGAACAACTCTTGACTAGAAAATTATTTTCCTCTTTATTCATGCCTTTTGATAAAGCTCATTTCTCTTAGCTATATTTACTAAGTTTGTGAAAATAATCAGGCTACTGAGAATGGAAATGAGCAGCAATGAAAATCCTTGGTTTAAGATAATTTTTATGCAGCTATACAGTATTATTCAGCTCTGCAATGCTTACACACTGGGAATATTTTCATTTTGAAATGTTTTTGTCACATACTGATAAGGTTATTACATTTGCATTATTAAATCTTTTCAAGAAAAAAATCTGGATATAAGAGAAAGGTATACTGGGATATTTCTGGGTATTGAGAAATATGTGATTCTGAGTATTTTACTTGGGTTTTTGCTAAAGAAATTCTTTTTTTTTTTGGAATGACCAGTTGGTGTCAGCCAAAGTACTGACTGAATATCATAAGTATGTAAATCGATAAGAATAGATATAAAAAAGTTTTATGATACACGTGTCAGAGATAATTTGCAGTTGAAATACCCATGAACACTGGGAAGGCATTGGGCGTATGCTGAAATATCAGGATTAAGACAGTAAATGCATTCTACAAAAATGCCATTTTAGAAAAAAGGAAAGACAAAAAAAATTTAAATTTCTTTTTCACTCTACTGTTAGCGCATCTGTTTCACATGAGCTTATCATGACGTAGCACTACTTCTCATTCAAGTCTTTCATGTAGTGAGACACTACAACATCTGTAAAAAAGGTGACTCCACCTGTTAAGAATGAAATTTGAAGCTGAGTAGACCTCCAGGTACCATTGATATTGATGTCTGTAGTATCTCAGAGGATAAGGAGATGAAAAACTCAGCTTTGTTAAACTCAGCAAAGTGCACCAGGCTTCACTTCCACAAAGTGTTTAAACATATACTGAAATGTATTAATGTCAGTGGGACTTAAACTTGTGCTTAAACTATGCTGAATAGGGATGAATACAACAAGGCTTAGGAGTGGAGGACAGGCTGCCTGTAAGAACTGAACAGCTGAAGTGAATTTAATGGTAATTTCCCAGTTCTTGCTGTCCCCCAGTAAACTCACACTAAAGTGAAACACAGGCAGTAGATCAACACAGCCAATGCCTGTTTTATACCATCTTCTGCCTATCTCAAAAAAAAAAAATGTCAACCGATGCCATTTGTCACCCACCATTCTACTTCCTAGATCTATGTTTATAATTTAAAACAGCTCAAAAGGACTCAGGATAGTCTAATTTCAGAAATTTCAGGTAATACTGATGATCTAGATTTTCTGATGTTGCCTTCAAGTCATCATCAATATTTTGGATATTTACTTACGTATGAACTCCTTTGGATGCTTATTCTGCACCATGAAGGTCTCCTTGTCATAGTATTCTTGAATTTTCCAGTAGTACGTCAAGTGCTGTCATTAGCATTCCTCTTCTCCAGCTCATTCTCTCCACACCCTCTCCCGCAGAAGGAAGATGGGTGTATATGGGAAGGGTCTTCTGTGGGTATTCCCAATGACTGTAAAATACAGAACAACAAATAATTCTTATCTGGCACCTATCACATCTCTCTTAAAATCCAATGGGAATCTCAACACTCACCTCAGTTGCAGTAGGAAAATAAATATTTTTTTATTATATTTAAAAATCAAGCGAGAAGGAGAAAGCAACTTTGCTTTAATCTAAGCTATTTTTAGACAGCTACAGCTTTAACACACTTTTAATCCCAGATCCTCTCATCTCCCACCTTAGCAATTTTTTTAAATAAATAAATAAATGTTACCACAAAAGTAAAAGAACCCCACATATTAATTACACGCATAATTTGTGAGGAAATTGAATTGCTGTGATCAGTGACAGGGAAAAACAATACAGGATACGTTATTTGTTCAGAACAAATATAAAAGCCAAAAACAAGCAAGAGTAACATTTCTCTTTGAACTCATAGATTGCTTGTTTTAATTAGAAACTAACAGGCAGATGCAGCAGAAGCTGACCACCTCAAAGACATCAGAAAGGACTTCTTCAGATCTCTTCAGAGAATATTTACAATTGCAAATCAGAGCATGGAACAAACACAGAGGAGTAACAGTAGCCTCCTCCAGTCTGAATAGAATCCAGCTCTATGACAGTATTGAAGTTATTTTAAGTATCCTGATTTAATAACCTCTCTTACAACAAAAGCAACAGCAAAGTAGGCTTAGCTACTAATTTTTACTAGCTGTCTTAATACATAACTTTCAGTGAAGTTTAGAAATAAGGCAAGTGTTATTTACTTCATTTTACTGAAGTTATGGCCCAGAGAGCAGCAGCGTGTTACCCGAGGTCAGGCGGGTTGGCAGCGGAGCTGGAACAGCAGTGCCCAGATGAGGGTAATATTCAGCGGTCCCCTAATCCAGAAAGCAATCAGAAAACAGAGGCACTGCTGCCCCTTGAGAACCAGTTTGCCCTGAACAGCTATTTGCACCTCTGAAAACACTCTTGATCGGCTAATCTGGAGGTCATGCAGTGAGGAATCAGAACCAAATAGCACATTTAAAGTTCTTATACTGAGCACTCAAGTAAAAAAAACCAATAAACTGCTTTCACTGCATCTCCGTTCTTCCTTTATAACTCATCTACAGATGCACCCGCTTTACCTTTCTCCATCTCATTTGGTGTATAAGCATTATTCAAAAAAACAATAACATCCAAGCGTGGAAATAATTTTTCATAAACTACATAAAATCAGCCCCTCTTTAAGACGACACTGTTTCCAGTGTTTGGTTTCTCCACTCCCACACACATTACAGATAGCCTAAAATGGCACAGGGACTCTGTTGGGTATGATTTATTGCCTTGATTTATTGAACTGAGCAATGACAGAGCTCCCGCTTGACAAGTTTTCGTTTCTTCATGGCAAGTAATTAGCCTTCATATTGCCAAAGGGCTCTTCAGCTGCCCTGTCAATGCTGTTCCAACCTAATGAAAATACACCGTCTTATCATAGTAAGACATTTACATTATTCACATATTGCTTTCCAGTGGCCTCTCATTAGCTCCAGCCTGTTTAATTTTGCTGGTTTATTTGCTGCAATAGAACAGAAAAAAATATGATGCTCAAGGAGGAAAGGAATCATCCAGCTGCAGTCTTGCCTCACTGCTGGGTTAAAACAAGGTCTTCTGACACCCCCGTGCCAATGATTTTAAAGAGAGCGTGTGAGGATATAAACCCCAGCACACATTTTTGGCTATCTGTTTACTCTTTAGCCTTCACAGAGCTGCATCTTGTCATTAAGTACAGCCCCAAATAGCAGGTAGCGTTATAATCCACACCTCATCACAGTCATAATCTCTCTCCTTCTTCCTCCTGACAGGTAGTTTACAGCTATCTGATCCTGATACCGGACTCATCTCCTGCCAAGCTGCCAGCCCTCTAGCCAGCAAATAAAATCTATAACCACATCCCTGCCTGTCCCCTAACTACCTGGGGAGAGGATAACTGTCAGTGGTTCAACAACCCTGCTAACTCTTTCAGGCTGGGACCGAGCCCCGCAGGCAGACAGTCCAGCTGGGATGGAAGAGGAGCTGTGAGGGCACGCTGGCCAAGCCACAGTGCTGCCAGATTTACACAGAGGAAGATGGTCTGCTAAGTAACCCCATCAAATCCCACAAACAGCGTTTTGTCCGGTGTAGTATTAACATCCCACTGGAGATCTGCAAACTGTAAAGTTCCTCAACACCTTAGCACACACCATGCACAGACCTGCCCAAGCTAACTTAAATACAAGTGCCATTTTGTCTAGCAGCAGGCTTTTCAGCAATGCTGTAAAAGACCACCTGGGACCGCTGGTTAGGAAGACAGTCAGATTTGTGTGCAAGAAAAAGCATATGGTAAGAGCGAACATACAAGCTACCACAAAATGTACATTCAGGTAGGCTCTCTTATAAACGTCCTGGAATGATACTAGATCAGTTCAGAATCTTTTTAGCATTCCAATCCACAGATTAAGATTACATTAGAGTACACCAAATCATTTTATCCTTTGCCTTGGCTTTCTCTTGTCCTGTTTTCCCCACCTTGCAATAAATTTTGTTCCTGTTTCTGGGACAAGGAACTCCATTCCTCATCCACATAGGACTGGTCTTTCCATTGACTAGGAGTCTGGACTGCCAGAGAGAGCAATTAGGCGGCAAAGCATCATTATGAAGAAAACTTAATTTCTTTACCCGGAATGGATGATGGAGAAATATGAATTTTACCTTGGGGACTTGAAAGCTGTCAATGAATTGCTTAATACACAGCCAACAATTTAGGTCTACCACCAGCAAGTAGAAAAAAAGAGGGATGAATCCTACTAGGAAACCAGCATCTGGCAAAGACGCTTCTACAGAAAGCTCTTTTCTTTGCAGAAGCTATCCTTCTAAGTGGCCAGTGGAGTATTTAGTGTGTTTACATTCAAAAAGAAGCTAACTTGAATCTGGACTGCTGGAGCCTTGCTTGGTGTATGCCAGATAATTGTCTAACCCGAGGTGGATGCAAAAGGGTAAAATGGTGAAGAAGGCCCCCACAGCCATGCTATGCTGTGGCCTTGGTCAGACCCTGCCTTCCCCAGGACACATAAGGAGGGGAAAGCAAATCTTACTGCCCTCTGCTTAATCCTACCAGAGAAAGATAGTGAGGAAAAGGTGAAGCACACTTTGGGTCTCTGCCATCTCGCTGGATTGCACAACTGAGAAATACAGTTGGTAATATTCCTGAGCTGGTCATATTGCTCCCACCACGTTCCTCACCATAAACGAGAGATAACAGAAAAAAACATTGCTCCCTAAATCCCACATTATCATCCCCACAGATCCTTTGGGGATGATAAAGACACATATAACTCCTAATTCTGGTTTTCTACTCTGCCTTTCGCCATCCACAGAAGGAATGCCTCATCACCAGCCTGCTTGTTACTCTTTTGTCCTATTTCAGCTTTCAGGACAAACAATTGCCTGATGTAAAACTACTGTCCAGAAGATCAAAGCCCAAAATGGATATGGCCTTCTGTCTCCCTGTGTTTATTTTTACTGGTATTGCCTTTGATACTAACACTGCATCTTCCTTTCAATCTGCAAAGCACCTAGAACATTTTCTACTGCACGCTTAGAAAATATGAAACACTCATAAAACATTGCTTGGGAAGTGGTGAGTAACAAAAACCGAGCTGTCCTACAGCCATGTATTATGACAAAAAAAATAAGTGTTGATTAAATTCATGCTATACAGTTTAAGTGTTGCTATTCCAACTGTGAGCAACTAGATACTTCATCTTGTGCTTGCTTTTCAAGGCAATACTAATGCCTTAGGAGGGTCTTTAGTCATAGTTCCTTGCTTATTTCAGAAGTTTCCCCACGCCAGTGCTGTTATGTGTACAGGCACCTCGGAAACCGTGTCTGAAAGCAGATATTGGGCTTCTAATGTTAAGACCAAAGGCTGCAGATAAATAAGGTTGTGGTCACCCAAGGGAACATGCTATATTTCTTCTATCGCTTTTTTCATTTTCAATCTGAATGTTCAGCAACAAAAGCCTACTGAAATTTCAGGGTAGGGGAAGGGATTGAGAGCAGCCCTGCCGGGAAGGACTTGGGGAGTACTCGTGCACAAAAAGCTGGACATTAGCCACCAATGTGCACTCGCAGCCCAGAAAGCCAACTGTATCCTGGGCTGCATCAAAAGAAGCATGGCCAGCAGGTCAAGGGAGGTGATTCTGCCCCTCTACTCCACTCTGGTGAAACCCCACATGCAGTACTGCTTCCAGCTCTGGAGCCCTCAGCACAGGAAAGACATGGACCTGTTGGAGTGGGTCCAGAGGAGGGCCACAAAGGTAATCAGAGGGCTGGAGCATCTCTCCTATGAGGACAGGCTGAGAGAGTTGGGGTTGTTCGGCCTGGAGAAGAGAAGGCTCCGGGGAGACCTTATAGTAGCTTTTCAGCACTTAAAAGGGGCCTACAGGAAAGATGGAGACAAACTTTTTAGCAGGGCCTGTTGTGATAGGACAAAAGGTAAGGGTTTTAAACTAAAAGAGGGAAGAGTTAGATGAAGGAAAAATTTTTTTACAATGAGGGTGGTGAGACACTGGCCCAGCTTGCCCAGAGAGGTGGTAGATGCCCCATCCTGGAAACATTGAAGGTCGGGTTGGATGGTGCTCTGAGCAACCTGATCTAGTTGAAGATGTCCCTGCTCATTGCAGGAAGGTTTGGACTAGATGATCTTTAATGGTCCCAAACTATTCTATGATTCTGTGGGCCTTTTCGAAGTTTCTTTAAGCCCTAAAGGAGATTCAGTGGTGAAGTCTTTGAAAGGGGCAAAAGTAGGTCCTGCTTTTCCACCTGAAAAAGTGATCAGGAAAAGAGAAATATACTAAATTTGCCTAATACTTAAACCCCAAATACAAAAATGAAAAAATAAAAGGCTGAAAGTTATGGGAAAAATAAAGTACATTTGAAAGGACTTTAATGACAGAAGAAAATCTGCCTTCTTCCCTTTGACCAACTTATTATCAATTTCATTTAAATCTTGCTGTGGGTCACGTAAACTTCTATGCTACTCCTTTAAGCAGTATGGAGCTTTCTTGAAGATCGAGGGCTGTATGGCAGACTAAAAAGCTTCTCCAAGATGTGGGGGTTTTGCAATCTCATTGATCCTTCACTGAGGCTTTCTTATGTTATGCCAACCCTGGCAGCCTCATCCCTCCAACTCTTTTTTTTCAGTGGCATTTTGCTTTCCTTTCTCTTTTCTTTCCTCAGGAGTCTCCATTATACTTCATTACTTCCCCCTTTGGTCATGGGGGTTGCTGTCATTCCCTGTTGCATGTAACCCATCCCCAGGCAATGCTGGTATTTTTCTTCTCAAAGTACATTCTGCCATACAACCCAAATCCAGAGCTGTTTGCAACAGTCCTGAATCTGTTCTCTTCATAGCACTTTTGAGTACTGCTTAACTGTGCAGAGGTACCCTCAGAGATGATAATTCATATACAGACAACTGATCTCTGAAAAGCTATTTGTACTCAGCCTGGCCCAAGAATCTGCGAGAGGAGGGTAAGAAGCTACGTATCAGAGACTTCTTTTCAGTTCTGAATATTGTTCAATAACTTTGAGACTAAAGGTCCAATTTGAAAAGGTGGGGTTCAACCAAGACATAGCTGTGCAGATACAGGTGCCAGCTTAAAGACAATGAGTGCAGAAGACGAGCACTTTCTATTATTAGATTTTGACCGGCTGGCGTTGAATCTTACAAGCTGCAGAGTTAATGAGTCATGAGCACAGGCTGGGAACTAAGACCTCCCTCAGGATAAAGCTGATGCCCTTCAGGGACTGAACCAGAGATTTGGAGAGTTCTTCTTGGGGGGACTGAGTCAAGAGGAATTGCAGTTAATCAGCATCACTTAATACCTTCTTTCTGCAAACCATCCACAATTGTGGATCCTTTCTGACTATTGTGAGTTACCAACTGTGTACAACAGAGATCTTTAAAAGTACACCTTTCTCATGCATACTCAAGCAAAACACATTCCTCTATGCAGTTCTTAACTACAACTCTATTTTCAGCTCACCAGTGTGTTACAGCCCTTTGTGTAACACAGGTAAGTCTAAGTCATATAGAGGTTCTATTTGCAGCAACAAAGCAAATACTAAATCTCCTTCTTAATTCATGTAAGGCTTATATTGAGCATATCTTTATTATAGCATTGCCAAGTAACCAAACATTCTGCTTTTCCCTAGTTTTCTTGGTCTTGCAAGTTTTTTCCCCTTTATGTAACAGTATTGAAAGAGATCGAATCGCGCAGGCAAAACCACAATTGAGAAGGAGGGCAAAAACCCCTAATGTTTTAATCTGTTCAGTTTTAATGTTTTTTGACATTTTCCTTCTTTTTCTATTTAAAACTTTGCCAAAGGCACTGCTTAACACAAAGAGAAAAAAAAAATAAAAATGCAAGCATGATCGAATTTTTGTCTGCACAACTAGTGACTTAGGTATCTTTGAGATGCACTCCAGCCCATGCAGTCCAGTGAAGAAGTCTCCCAAAATGAAAAAGGAAGGATTTTTGCCTTATCCAATGCCTTGTACTCCTGCAATCTCACACACAGACACATAGCCCAAGAAGTAAGCTCTGAAAGGCAGAACAAAACCAGAATGGTATATCATCGCAGCTTCAAGATGGTGTTTGGATTCATTTCTAATAAACGGGCTTTTCTCATCACTTTGTCACATCTAGATTAGATGTCCAGCACATAAGAGGTTTCAGATGCTACATACAACAAACACTTTCCACCACATAAAAAGAGATAGGACTAAAAGTGCAAACTATCGTATACCCAGAAGAGCTAATGGAAGATTCACTTCCATAGGAATAACTCCCTTACCCTCTCTATGGACCTGTCACAAAAAGTGTAAGAGGACGAAAAATGTAAAAAATACCTCTCTTGCTGGATAACACTACTTGTAGCACGAACAAAATTATGAGACTAAGAAAGTGGGGGGATAACATATCTTCTTTTTCTTGCAATATATTTGTTTAATCACTGAAATTCCGTCAGAAGAGGAAAAAACACACAGGATGAATATTCTTCTCAGCAGTGCTTGGGTCACAAAGTAGGGAAATGATAATAACATGACATACTTTTTTAGAAAAATTGACATATTAGAGATGCTGTCACAGAGATTATGTAAAATATGCAAATAGTGCAGCTAATTCATGCATCTAATATGTATTGATAATGCTTATTTAATGTACATGCCAAAAGTCCCTATTTGCAATGGCTGATGTGAAATCCTTACAGGAGTTAAACCAGAAGTTTCTGTGCCTGGATCTTCAAGTACTTCCAAGCAGAGTAAAAGTTATCACTGAGGGTTAAAACAAAGATGGGTGAAAGAGGAAATTACTGGACCACATCAGACAGAATGACAGAAAGGGGAATTAAGTACCACTCTGAATATTTAAAAGTTCTACTATAGAAGGAAAGACAAAACCCCAGTGTGCCACTAAACCTTGATGTCAGTATTCCTCTTCAAAGCATACATGGCATATAAGCTTTCTCTGGTCCACTTTGACTACTATTATCTGTTATACATAAACGCTGATGGAGCTATTTTTACAGCTATTGAAGATCCTTATATCCAACTAAGAATTTTGGCATTACCTATTCCATTCCAAGACTTAAGAATAGAAAGAAGATACATAATAATACAGCTCTGGATAAGATTTATATAATTTCAAAAAGATCAGCCAATCTTGCTTGCATCTTCTCATAAGAGTCCCTTATGTATTCAAAGGACGTTACTATCTCAGTAGAAATCAAACTAGAGGAGATATTATACATTTATTACACCATTTATTAAAATAAATCATAAGTATGATACCATCTGTTGATTCTTGTTATCTGTTACAATGAGATGAAGAAACAAATACAAAAGGTAATTTTCATTAGATTTTTCTCCACTGTAAAATTCTAACCAGTACTCATTTCTTAACAAATGCAAGACAACCATACAGCTTTATTAAGCAAGCATGGGAAATACTTACATCCTTCAATAAAATAAAAAACAACTTATCCTTTGCTTGTCACTGGAAGGTGAGAAAGCAGACAAAAAATACTCATAGATCCAGCTCCTCCTATGCAACACCATAGCCTCCTGCTTTTTGCAGGTCATTTTAACAACACATTTATGTGTCAAATCTAAAATGTCAACACTTTGAAGTGCCAACAGGGAAAGGAGAAGTAACACGGGAACTAAAAAAAACCGGGGCCCATATGGACATGTCAATTTATAATTTATGAAGACAATTTTGGGTTTTCTTCTCTGATAATGACTTCACCTGTGATCTTTGGTGAGTCGTTTTAAGGCATATCTGAAGAAAGACAGTGGTTTGAAAGTCCTGCCTAATTTCTATTGAGCAATGCAAATCCAAATTACAGTCCAAATCACCACTCAACTGCCATGCCACAAACTCTTAACCTTTTAACACTGAAACACTTTTTACCAAAGATAAACAACCTTTTTAAAAATTCATTTCCTGGGAGTGTTCAGAAACAACCTACTTCTGCTTGCCCTCTTCTAAACCACTGTCCACACAGTTTTTGCACAGATACATATAACTAGTATACATAGTTAAAGAAGAAGGCAGTAGAATCCAGCTTTCTATCCTTCTACAATACCATCAACACTGGGCTGGAGACCAACATCACCTTTTCTCTCTGGTGCAGTTTATTTTTAATTTTGCCATACAACATAAACTTGCATCTGCAGCTGACAGTGATTGTCTTGTTCCATCCCAGTTCCCCCAGTAACTTGCACTTGAGGAGGTATTGTCTTTTCAGACAGTGTAGGTGTCAGTGGAGGTGTGAATTCATAGCTCCTATAACCTGGCTCACCTTTCTAACCAGCTAGCTACTGGCTAAACAGAGGGCACCTTCTCCAACTGGATTTTGAAGGACCCCTGCTCAGTTTTTGTAGCACTATTCCAGGAGCAAGGCTGTGATCTTCAAGCAGAAGGAGCTGTCTCCTAATTGACCTCTGGCATCTTCTATAGGCCTTCTCCACCTTTCTTTTTCGTGGTAAATAACAAAGGCAACAGCGTGTTCCATGTGCTCTTGTCTCAACCTGCTGAGATCTGCTAGGAAGCGTCTGGTTTCCCCATGCTTTTGATGGAGACAGTAGTAGCTCGCTTTAGCTTAGGTCACAATGTCCTGGATGAAGTGATTAGCAGTAATTTTAAAGCAATTACAACTCAATGGCAAAGCTAAGCTAAACTGAGCATAACAGTACCTCCCTGGTTAGGCAAATATTACTCAGGACAAAACAACTGAATATACATAGGTACACACGACTCTCAAATTCATGTTGATTGCCTTAAACTATTCGTGCAACAACAAACTAGATTGTATAGATCAGCTAATACACACACATCTGAAAATATCTTAAGAAACAGTATTAAAGAAAATGGGTCTAAACATAAAATGGGTTTAAAAATCAAAACATGAGAGCATCCCTGCAGGGAGAAAATGAGGGGTCAGGAACTGTATTATTTCGCTACATGCGTACCTACACTACAAGAAAGAAACTGTTGTCACTTTATTACCACAGTCCATACAGACATGGAGATAGCCACAGCTTTACTGATTTCAGTAGTCACATGACAGCTTAAGATGGTGGGGAAAATAGTTTCAGAAAGACCGAAGCAAAGGATCTGGCGAGAAAAAGGGTTGAAATACGATTGCCTGCTTTTGCTCAGCTACAGCTGTCCTTTCTTTTAGCTGGACTGCAAGATGTATGTAAGTTATGGACATACAGAAGGAGAAGAATGTGTGTATAGGTGGCCAATGTGGAAGACTTTAGCCTACAAGGTTGTGTTGATGGACTAATCTTCAAACGATGGAATATGAAGAATCCCACTAACATAATAATAGCAATAATTAAGAATACAAAGAACTGAAATAGTGTAGGAAGAGAGGGAAGAATAACGAAGGAAGAATTCAGGCATGTTAATTCATGACTGGCCTGTAACAGAAGGAACCTCATCTGAAAAGTTTAACTCTTGGGGATAAAAAAAAAAAAAAAACCACAAAAACCACAAACCAACAACATTAACTAAAAGTTTTAACAGAAAGAAGAGAAAAAGAAATTACAATTTCACCTTCAGATAAAAGCTACTAAGGGAAAAAGAAAGTAGAGAATGTAAAAGGGTATTTTCTTTAAAAAAATACTTTACATATTTCAATTCTTGTATTTCCCTTGAGGTTTGCATATTTCGGTCACATAGTTATCCAATTAAAATGAAAACTCTGCATTATCCTTTAGGCGAGGACAGCTGCCAGCTGCTAAGTTTTATAAAGTCTTTAATCTTGTCCATAAATATTTAACAAGAATTGGTTGGTACACAAGCCAAAGTAAAGTAAGAAATCAAAAGCATGAGCTCTGCAGTAACCTCAGTATTGTCTGAATGGAGATGAACTACTTGAACAAAATTATGACTTTTCTCTTTTTATCTTAAAATTATTATTAAAATATATGCAGGCAACTTTTCTGATCATTTTCCCATTTTCTTCTCCTCATGTCAGGTACAGAAGAGAAGCAAAGAACTAAACAGATTCCAAAATTGAGATAAATCTCTCTTTTCCAAACTGAGTTTACAGCACAGCAAAGTACCAATCTTTGCCATTTTATCCTATATGCTTTCCATGTTAATTAGTTGTTTTTCAAGCACAGCCTTCAATAAAGGGTAACATCTTTTCATGATACATCGGATATATAGACACTCTGTGTTCAATATCTGTGGGCAGAAATATACTTACAGGTGTAATGAGACTGCAGGCATAGCCCGCAACATCAGATCTTTGCAACATCAGCACCAGCACACCCTTACACATGGCACGCCGTCAAAATCTCATGGCAGCAGCAATGCACACCACCTTCTCATGTAGACTGACAACAGCTTGGTGACGGAGCTGGCAGCCTAAATCACACCCAGGAGCAAGGAGGAGTCCTGTGATCTGCTCTGTTTCCACAGACTGCTTGCACAGGAACATGCCCAGGAGGAGGCAGCCTTCAAAGGCACATGTCTCAGGAAATCACGGATGCAACAGCCCCGTGCCAAGTCAGGGAAAACTGGCAGCTCTCGCTTGGACACAGGATATTCTAACACGTGCTGAATGGAGGGACTCAGAGTTATATTTGTAAGGCTACAGGCAGTCATAGCCTTGCATAACCCCATTTTTGCAGAAAGCAGAGGAATAGTTCTGCTGTCTATAAGGAAAAGGTAACCAATCCCTCCCCTCTCCCTGCAGTTCCAGGTCTGCAATCCCAACGTTATGTCTGAAAAGGATCAACAGAAGGAGATGTGGCCTTGCCCTGAAGCAGTGCATTCATGATAAGCACACAGCAGATTTATAGCAGCAGCGTTAAAGCATCATCATCTCTTGGGCTCAAGAGAACAAGCTCAATGACAAGCTCCACATGTGCCCCCTGCAGGATTGGTCTCAGTTTTTCTCATACCTCCACTGACCATCAGACCTCATCTCCATGGCCTGGAACATCAGCTCCCTAGCATCCTACACCCATAGGACTAAGGAGTCCAGACATCATCAGGAACAAGCATGAAACAGCACCTTCCAAGTCCACTGTATCAGTGATGGACAAGCCATGGCCAAGACAAAGAATGATAGCTGCTGGTTCACACTTGTAGATCTCTTTTTTCAAAATGTTTGCAAACAGAACCATATGTTTTGGTGCCTAAGGGGTTTTAACCTGATTTCACCTTCACCTTAAGGCATTATCTTAGTTTAATTTTTGTTTGGATTAGACATAGTCATAGTATAGTCAAACTGAGATAAAGTCCTTTAGCACAGCCTTGAAAAATAGTTAATGAGACCGATTTCTTGCCGATTTGATTGCCAGGCCTGTAGAAACTTGGAGTTGAGAGCCAGCACAGTGAGCACTCTCAGTCTAATAAACAAATACACAATGGCAAGCACTGTTTTTAATCCTATCAGTTTGACAGTAGCTCTTTAAACATCATACTATTTCAGTGGGCATAATACTGAAAAATGTAAGCACAAGCTCTCCAGGCACAGAATACCCAAGAAGAGGATCAGTCAGGTGACCTGATGACTCTTCTCTACCTTTGTGACAAAAGCAGGTATCTTTGTCAGCTGAACCCAGCTCAGGTGAGTCAGAGAGATGCTTTTAAATTGTTTTTTACTAGGGCAGCCACAGCAGAACCAAACAAACGGAAAAAAATTTTAATTTCCAGGAAGACTCTATCACTTATTACAATATAAAATAACTATCTGTGTCATGATGTCAACCTTGATGTAGACAGACAGTTAGATATTGGAACCACAATCAGTAAACTAAAGCTGCATATGCTATAAATTGGTTATAAGGCACTCCCTGGCACAGTGGAGCAAAGCACACACTAGAGCTTAATCCTTCTGCTTTCTGAATCAATAGAAATATTCTTCTCAATTTAACAGGATGGGATGAAAACACTAGAATCAGCTTCACAGAAGCAGCAGAGTGAATTGTGAGGGATGCTGGAGATGAAATCAGATGAAAGGGGTTATTTGCCAGGACTTTTGTGAGTGACAAGCGCTTTTTAGAATTTTGCATTTTCAGTTTTCATCTGAAACCTGGAAATAAAGGAACCTGACTTTTCAAAGGAAGATCTTCGGCAATGTTAAGGTGGGAGGTTGGGAGAAGAGAGGCAAAAGAAAAGGGTTCTTGTGAGATTTCTGGAAATTAAAACCTTGACATATTCAAAATCACTAGTCATTAATGAAAAATATGACTCATTCTCCCAGCTCTGTCACCGGTGAGTCAAATAAGCTTGTGTTATGGTTTGAGAGACCCATAACAATTTATTGTCGTTTAGACAATCATTCTATCACCCGATGACTCCTCCCCACCCGAGAAGGGGAAACGGGAAAAAACAAGGAAACCTGAGGGTTGAAATATAAACAGATTTAATAGAATAACAGTAGATAATTAACGTTAATAACACTAAAGAACCAGTATTGATCCTGATACCAGTATAAAATATACAAGGATTATACTCAGCCCATGCTGTCAGTAGAAGCTGTGCCCTCCCAGCAGGGACAGCAAATGTCAGACACTGCGAGCGCTACGGCTTCGGGAGGAAGCGAAGGCCTCAGGGGTCCAGCACCAGGGCACGAAGTTCTCAGGATCACAGTCATCAAGGGAGAGAGAGAACTTTGCAGCAAAATTTCTAATTTGCAGTGAATGTGACATTGATGGTATGAAATAATCCTGTTGGCCCACTTGGGTCAAGTGCCTGGGTCTCGCTCTTCCTCATCCCTGCACCTGGCCAGCTCAAAGACACTGAGACCTTGAAACCTCCACACCATAGCTGGCTGTAAAGTAGATATTTTCACAAATTCAGACACCAGTCTCTTCTAAAAAGTGCAGTCTTCCCAAGTATTAGAAGAGAAATTAGTCCTGTGGCGCTCAGACCAGGACAGCTTGGAAAATTATGGTCTGAAGTACAGGTGACTGCAAGTCTCTCTGAAGTTAATGAAAGCTGCAGAGACTAAGCACAATGGAAAAAGTTGGGTCATTAATATTCCTGCACCAAAATTTCAGATATATTTAAATGTAATTCTGAGGCAGTATTGACTCGTCTTTTTCTTCTTCAAGTAATCAAAATAAGGCCTTCAAATACAACCATGAAAAAACAAATGCTTTAAATTCCTCTGAAGACAGACTCCGAGTACAAAGCCAATGGCACATCCCACCCAATCCGTGATTAAGATGCTATTTGAACTTTGGATCCAGACTTAAGAGGCATTAGTCCTGAGTTCTGTTAGCCCTGACAGATTAGAGCACAGTCCTTCGCAGGACTGTGAATAATTGAACAAAGGAATTCACTGCTATGGTCAAGGTGAGCAGAACTTGATAAATATTTTCATGCAAGAACTCATCCACATAAGAAAATTTTATAGCACAGATTCATCTCTGACATGTATTAATTATAGATGAGGGAGCTCAATGCAAAGATAAACTAGGCAGGATAGGTACTACGAGAGCCTCAGAAAATCTGCGCTTAGCCTAGTGAGCAAACCTACTTTTGGCAAAGAAGAGCTCCTCAGGCTCACAAGCCCTTAGGGCAGAGCTAATTAAAGTTCAGAAAGAGCAGCAAGAAGTGATGAGCATGACAATTCCTCTGATGGAGGAAACAATCCAGGGGAAAACAGTGGGAGGCTGAGCATAATCACCCTGAGGTGAGATATGTCAAAGCTAGGGAAGGCCATAGAAAACTGGTGATATCTGGGTGAGAAGAGCTGGGGTAAGCAGCTGGCAGTCCCAGACTTTGCAGTGGGGGGAGGAGGAAAGCGGCGAATTACGTATTTTTTTTCTACTCAATACAAACTTAATTTTTCGTCAACAAAAGCACAAACAGTTTACGTGCTGAAGCACAGGGTGACTAACCGAGCCCAACCTCTGGACTAAACCTCTGAGTCCAAATGTTTAGTCCTTGTGCCAAAATTAGCCGTACAGAGTGATATAATACTATTGGATGAAGCCATGGCTACCGGCAGAAATGTTATGAGCAGATGAAAACACGGGCAGTTCAGCTGTAGGGACTACTAGGGACACACGGTTGCTACCAGCTAAAACGTGACCTGCGACTGCTGTGGGACAGGGAGGAGAGGAGGAGCACTTCAGCCCCAAAGTATTAAACTGTTCAGCAGAGCAATGTAAGACTAGCAGAAGAGAGAGCAGTATCTTGCTTGGGTGCATCCAGACAGCAATGCGTCATCACGAAGCTTTGGTGAGAAGCACAAACAACGTCACTCTCCTATTTTGGATCTCCCCTGTAGGCAGTACACGTAAGATCTACCACAAGACATATAAATAACTTGAAGTGCAGGACATATTGCAGTTCTATTTTCACCTGATGCTACATTGGAAAAGATTGCTATTAAGGTAGTAGAAACTTCTAAAGCAATGCCAACTGCCTTTAACTGATACCATTACTTAACTGATTTCTTCAGCAAATAGCCAGCAATAGTCTTTATATCCTAGGTTACTTCCTCACAACGGTAATCGAATTCTTGTTAACAATTTTCAGTCATGGAGGAAATCTGAACAAACTAATCTCTGATAAAGCACCTCTGTTCACAGCTGTGCAATCTGAAGTATTTCTGAGGGAGAGACATATTAAGCCTTGAAATTCTTCCATTTATTATCCTCATGCCAATGAGAAAATGGACCATTTTAATTGAGTTTTGAAAGAGTGTTTGCAAACTGCTGACCTGGAAGGAAAGCCCTGCAAATCATTTGCCATAGATTTCTTACAGGACTAGTGAGAAACCTGACATGAAGTAAAACAGCCGTCTGCCGCAGCACTGGTGAGTGAGTAGTGCATACAGATCAAGTTAAATGCTTTTTCACAAGCCTCATCCAGAGCTACATGTAGCTTTGATTCAGGAGCAACAGAAGCGTTTTGCACCACAGCATCACACACACCATTTCAACTTTCCTTTAAAAGGAAAAAACAGGAAAACATAAACAGATACAGATCATCTGGTTTATGGCACTTGCCTCTCAGCACAGCACAGAGGTAGAAACTCAAGTTCCTTAAGCAACCATCTGCCTGTTCTCTAATTTGGGGGAACTCTACACAAGCTATCATAAAACTTAGATATAGAATACATACGCTCATCTCATTCTATTAAGAATTGATTCAGCATAATTCAACTCACTAGAATGTACACAGCGCAGCACACCACCATTAGGCAGTAGTCGTATATCCGCTGTAATGCTAACTTTCTGTAATAAATGATTCGGTTTGGATTCTAAGACTGGATTTCTGATAATGAAATGTGCTACTAAGCTCAGAGATGCTTACAGCTGCAGAGGAACTCACACCACAGCTACGAGGAAGTAAAAATATGGAATGATATAACCCGCATTCTTGCACTTCCAGACCAGGAGATTACATTTGGTATTATCTTGACAGGCTGAATTGCAATACTTGATATTTTGGGCAGAGTGTACTTGTGTCAAATAATTGTTCTATCAGAAAATGAAAGACACATCAGTGACAGACAGGTGTGAAAGCAGATATCAACCACACAGAATCATCTCGGTGCAGTCTCCCATAGTGCTAACTTCACACATTCAAAAATTTTAGAAGTTAGACCTGGTGCCAAAGGTCACAGGAAAGGCCAAGATACTCAGCCTTGGTCTTTCACTGGTAAGGCTTGCCATCAGCAATCCCAGGTCCATGAGACCAGTGGGAAAGTCTAGAGCAAGGAAGACTTAGTGGAGGAGGATCAGGTTAGAGAACATTTAAACAGACTGGACTTAGATAAAATCGTGCAACCTGATGGTGTGCGCTCACAAGTGCTGAGAGATGGCCAATGTCATTGCAAGTCAACTTTCAATTATGAAAAATCATAGAATCATAGAATCATAGAATGATAGAATGGTTTAGGTTGGAAGGGACCTTGAAGATCATCGAGTTCCAACCCCCCTGCCATGGGCAGGGACACCTCCCACTAGACCAGGTTGCTCAAAGCCCCATCCAACCTGGCCTTAAACACCTCCAGGGATGGTGGATGGTGGGATGCCCAACTTCTCTGGGCAACCTGTTCCAGTGCCTCACCACCCTCACAGTGAAAATTTCTTCCTGATATCTAACTTAAATCTATCCTCTACCCTCTACCCCCTTGTCCTATCACTACACTCCCTGACAAAAAGTCCCTCCCCATCTTTCCTGTAGGCCCTCTTTAGGTATTGGAAAGCTGCTATAAGGTCTCCCCAGAGCCTTCTCTTCTCCAGGCTGAACAAACCCAACTCTTTCAGCCTGTCCTCACAGGAGAGGTGCTCCAGCCCTCTGATCATCTTTGTGGCCCATCTCTGGACCTGCTCCAAGAGGTCCATGTCTTTCCTATGTTGGGGGCTCCAGAGCTGGACGCAGTACCCCAGGTGGGGTCTCACCAGAGCAGAGTAGAGGGGAAGAATCACCTCCATCATGGTGATCAGGGGAGGTTCCTGAGCACTGGAAGCGAGCAAACATCACTTCTGTCTTCAAGAATGCCAAGGAGGATCCAGGAAACTACATGCCAGATGGCCTCACTTCAGTCATGGGGAAGGTGAAAGGACAAATTCTCCCAGAGGTCCTTTACATACAAACGAAGGTCAGAAAGGTGATTGGGAGTAATTGGCATGGATTTATGAAAGGGAAATCATGCTTGACCAACCTGATAGCCCTCTACAATGACAAGACCAGCTTGGTGATGGCAGTAGATGGTGTTTATCTCTACTTTATTATGGCTTTCAGCACTGTCTATCACAGCATTATCACTGACAAACTGATGAGGTAGACTGAAAACAGCCTGAACTGATGGGCTCAAAGGGTTGTGATCAGCAGCATAAAGGCCAACTGGAGACCATTGCCTAGTGGTTTACCCCAAGAGTCAATATCGGGGCCAGTGTTGTTTGAATCCTCATTAATGATCTAGATGATGGGGCAGATCAGGAAGGCATCCTCAGGAAGTTTGCAAATGATACAAAACTAGGGGGAGTGGTTGATAGAGCAGATGGTTGTGCTACCACTCGGAGGGACCTCAGCAGGGTCAAAAAACAAACAGAATAATGTTGGACTTCAGGAAGTTCAACAAAGGGAAGTGCAAAGTCCTGCACCTGAGGAGAAATAACCCAATACACCAGTTCAGTCTGGGAACTACTTGCTGGAAAACAGCTTTGCAGAAAAGGACCTGGGAGTCCTGATAGACAACAAGTTGAACATGAGTAAGCAATGTGCCCTCGCAGCAAAGAAAACCAAAGGCATCCTGGGCTGTATGACAAACAGTGTTGCCAGCAGGTGAAGGGAAGTGATGCTTCCCCTTTACACAGCCGTGATGAGACACATCTGGAGTCCTGTGTCTAACTCTGGGTTCTTCAGGACAAGAAAGATATGCACATACTGGAGTGAGTCCAGCAAAACATGACAAAGATTACTAAGGGCTTTCAGCGTACAAGTAGAGGCTGAGAGAGCTAGGACTGTTCAGGCTGGAAAAAGGAAGGCTCAGGGTGATCTTCTCAATGTGTATCAATACCTGATGGGGGAATTAAAGAAAATGGAGTCAGACTTTTCTCAGCGGTGACCAGTGACCAGACAAGAGGTAATGGGCACAAACGGAAATACGGCCAATTCCATGTAAACGTAAGAAAAAGCTTTTTCCCTGAGAGGATGGTCATGCTGTGGAATGGGTTTCCCAGAGAGGTTGTACAGTATCCATCCTTGGAGCTATTCCAAACCTGACTGGACAGGATCCTGAGCAACCTGGTCTAGCTGACCCTGCTTTCAGAAGGGGAGTTGGACCAGGTTATTTCCAGAGGTGCCTTCCAACCTCAACTATTCTGGGATTATGTGAATTTATAATTTTTATTAATTGCCTACATATCTTTCAGTAGGATAATTAAACAAAATTGCAAGATGTCTGTTATTTCATCTAAAAAAACCATATGTATTCCACTAGGCAGGACACGTTTGATGCTGTGTTTGACAGCTGCAGTTAGGGAAATGGTTTTAAAGTATACTTTATATTGCAATGCATTAGTGTGACTGCTCCTACTGTCTAGGTACCATTATTAGACAGAAGTACCTGAAAGAATGGATGCCATTGCTCTTTCCAAAGTAATGTACCTATGGAAGAGCCCAGCCTCTTTGGTAACGCACAAAGAAATTGTAACTCAGGTATTTTAGAGCTTTCATAATTCAAAGATACCAGCACTTACATCTTATTGATTATACCTACAACTTCGAAGTCCAGGGACTTGTTCCTCAGAGCCAAGGATCACCTCTTTTCCCCTTTTTTCCACCTATATCTTTTATTGAAGAAGAGCTGTTTCACCCACAGGCACTCAGCTGTAGTCAGTTACTGCTTAATAGCAATCACTACCTCTCTGGTTTTTCTCTTAGCTTTAGTACAATGTCATCAGCAAGTCTTTACTGATTAATCTTACCTAAATTTAGTGTATATATGTCTCAAATAGCATGAATACTGAATTTCAAAACACCACCCTCTGTACTGGTACTTCTCTGACTCAGTGTCCCTTCTGAATCTGATTGTCTCCTCTATGAACTTCTTTGGAGCAAGAAGCATTTCAACCAAGGCACGCAGGGACTACCTTGACAGAAACAGTAGGAAATATGAACAATAAATCTCTCTCCCTGCATGCTGAAAGAAGGTCTTGGCTTCTCTCTGTATGTGCATCTTCAGAAAACAGATTGAGATTATTGAACACAGGAAGACTTTGCCTCTCTGAGAAGGCATGGTGAGGAGGGAATGTAATCAAGTCAGACTTGAATAAATATATTAAAACCAAAACAAGATAAAACAAAGCCACATTTCCCTAGAGAATACAATATCATGACTAGCCTTCTCCACAGAGCTTCTCCCAGTCAGAAGGTATTAAATGCTGCTATGGTGCCAACTTAGCTGGCCAATAATGAGTGGCTGGGGTTGGACTTTATGTGTTCGCATCAGCATTCAGTAGCACTACATCATACTGCAGCAGGGAGGAGACAGAACGAGGAGAGGAGAAGAGATAAAAGGAAAGAAGGATTAAGACAAATATTATTTCTTGAATTACACAGTAGGTTTTCATGCTAATGGATATCCCCTTCCAGACATCATGCTAAGTAAAGAAATTGGCATAGTATGTAGTGAAGACACTAGTATGATTATGTTTATTTTCAGCGGTTACATTTTGGCAGGAATTTTGGCAGCCTTATTCCACACAGACATGTAGACAAATCATTCACTCTGCGAACAGGCCTCCATTACAGCCAGAACAACATCTACTATTATCCTCTTCTCTCCCTCTAGGCTCCTGAGACAACACCATTTTTGCTTAACAAAGAATACATAGGGTATCTGAGGCCTCAACAGCCCCCCGGGGCCAGACCTTTTTTTGGTGCTAATGGCCACAGAGGACAGCAGACCAACATCAGTGCATATCAGCTGACACTCCATTTGCAAAGATCCACCTGGAATTTGTGACAGACACGTGCAATTTCTTCTTAAGTATGTATGGCAAGTGCATGCACTGCAGTAGAAAGCAGAAAGAGGGAACTGTAACGAAAATACAGGTATAGATAAAGCTTCAACTTGTAGTTTCACATAGCATTACTGTGGAAAGTCTCTTCCATTTAAGTCTCCTTTCCCACTAACATTGCTGGATTTATCAACAGACTTCACTTTCAAACCTTATCATTTAGCAGTATGTAGACAGATCTACAGCTGGTTCTAATTGATTCACTCTACCTGTTTTAGACACCCTGCCTGAAATTTTATAAAATATAAACTCAGTGGTTTGCAGCATATCTATTGAAAATGACTACAGATTTCTGATTCCCATTTATTGAAAATTAATAAATACTTGGCATAAGACAAGAGAAAGAGATTTGTTATTAAAATGGAAAATCAGGAGTCCATACATCTAGGTTATATTTCTGGCTTGACTCTAACTGCCTGTGGATCTAAGTATATAATTTCTTATTTGTGTATCCAGCTGTCTTTGTAAAATGAAGTATTTAATTTGCAGAAAGCTTGCAAAGGTAAGGTACTATTTATAAAGGAACTGAAATCTTTAGATGGAAGGGCAGTCTGATATCCCTGGACTAACGTTAAGGATCTGTTATGTTCAATAGAAACAAAGCTAAATGGGAGCTATTAGGAAGAAAGTTTAGCAGACAGCAATTAGTCAAGGCCAGTTCAGCTGCCCTGATTCCCTTCTCTTTGTAAGTCCCTTCTGCATTCTGAATAAGGTGTAGAGAACTATAGGATATTATAATTTAAGACACTGGACATATAGTTAATGTTGCACAGCCAACCATAAATCTGGTATTTTTCAGCCTCAAAATATTGGACTTTGCAACCTAAGTAACTTTCTTAATGAACTGCATTGTTCTGAACAATAAGTAAACTGTTAATCTATAAAAGCATCACTTTGAAGTAGGAAGAAATATAAATGACATAACTTTATATTAAAGTTTTACCTGGTCCCACAGCTTACACCCCTGTAATCAATTTGTCAGTCATTCTACGGACATATTTGCTAACCACACAGCCCCATGCCATTGGCGTCTGGCTGCATTTGCATGTCTGGTTTCAGAAGGTACCACTGAGTCCTGAAAGACTCCCAGCCCTTCAGTCAAAGCAGCATTTACCAAGGAGCTAAAATGGAGATAACAACTCTTTTCGTCCCCCACGTGCTGCCTTTGCATCACCCCTGACTTTGCTTCTTCCCTGGAAGCAGCCCTTGAACACCTATCCTGGCATCTACATCCTATACCACATTAGCACCTGGAAAAGTCCCAGAGATGTCATTTAATTCTTATTTGAACAAAACCATGTCTTTCTGTGAAAGAATATTCTTGCTACGTAGAAAGGCAGAGAGATCTAAGCCTTATACTGGCTCTTTATTTCTTGAACAACATTACCATCAAGGGGGAGGGCTGTGTAGGTCAGAGGAGGTGCCCAGTTTCACCTGTGTCACACCTCCCGCTGTCAGTGTATTTGCACAGCTGTGACTTAGCAAATGGGTCTAATGCTGGAAAAAGACAAGGAAAGAAGTGTTTTTCTTTGTGGTACTGGCTGAGCAAACCTCGCAGGCACTATGCTAACAGAGTAAAAAATCATTCAAAGCTGTCTCTTGTCACACTAGTCAGTGAGTATTCTCTGAGAGCAGCCTTGTTGAGAAGGAAGAGGCTATTCTTACATAGATACTTTTTTATCTACAAATGCATTTTAAGGTAGAGGTATATATTGTAAAGGGAGAACACAGAGACCAGTTGGAGAAGAAAGCAATGCTGCATGTGCTAGAATGAAACCAGCAACGGCAAAAACAGGATTATGATGAAATACTTCCTTTTACAGCATGGATATCCAGCTTCAGCATGCCCTTTGCAAAGCCTGGAGGGCTGACCCAGACCCTACTACAGCAGACTTCCACACAGAATATTGCTGGTCGTACCCTGACTTGACTGCAGATATCTATACGTTTCTTGCAGTAGACACAGTGTTTTGTACCTGCTGACAATCAGCCACCGTCATTACCCAGCCTGTGGGTGACTGACTGCTTTTCCATGGTATGTGGAAAACGTGTAGAACTAACTAGGCTGTGATCTGCCTGCTTTCACTTACCTGTTTATCCTTGTGGCAGTGCTGTATGACTGACAGCAGAGAAACAACAGTGTAAGATCCTTCCTTAAGAGTGTTTTTTTGCCAGGTCTTTTCGTTACAGTGGTGCAGCCGGACTCCAGTGGTCCAGAAGAAGACGCTGACAGGAATGCCCCTGTGGGTCTCCAGAATGGGCTGTACCAGCCTTGCCTTTTGGTTTCACTCGCACAGATGTTAAAATGAGCATTTCAGCTTCTTATTCTAGAGAGTCACAGCAATCAGACGGGCATCCCTCCGGAGGCAGCAGGAGTGAGTGACAGAAAGCCTTTTTAACCTATGTTGCCATTAAATATATTCTTCTTCAAGTTAAATGTAGAAACAAGAAATGGCTGGAAAAGTACTGCTGCACTGAGCAGACAGATTGACCTTCATTTTACGGAACCTTGTTCCCAGTCCAGTCCAGCCCAGTCCTATCTCCCGAGAAGAGTCACCATGGTGTCAGGGATAAAAAGGTCACCGGAGTTTCAATCTGCAATGTGCAATTTCGTAGTGTGCCAGAAGCAGATATACAGACAACACGCACAATGCGTGAAAAAGTACTTCTAGCTGTTAATTCAGTTCATAGAAATATTAGTAGCTAGCATACAGTCTCTTCTCCTAAATCTAGCCTATTTTAAAGTTGTCTCTAGAAATAGAGGGCTAGGGCAGGATCGTGCTGAGAAAAAAGCCATTTTTCCAAAAAAAAAAAAGGTTTTGATTTTAAAAGTAGATTCAACACTAAAATGAACTGAGTTTTCTGCAATTTTGAACATGATATTTGCAAAACCGTGCTGGTGTACTCTCTTTTCCACAAGAAGCAGTTGATATGTGCCAGAATTTCCATTCCATGCATTTCATGTGTCATTTCAGTGCCTTCCTTTCGGGGTTTTCAGCTTGTAACACTTTAATGAAAGTTACTCCTTTTCAAGGCAAATGCTGCTGTCAGATGGACACTTATCAATCAAAGCACCACCAAGCTCGTTGCTTTGGAAAGCATAAGTCATGTCTTTTTAAGGTAAGAACTAAGCTGCAGGAAAACGGCTGTATCAGTTTGCCCCACTCTAACAAAATGTTTTATTTTTTACAAAAAAGACTTGAAATTATGAAAAACCACTATATATGAAGGGTGATGTCACAGTAAAGGAAGAGGTGTACATCTGCTGTCTGTCTCTCCCCCATGCTGAGACGCAATGGGAACATTCTGACTCCTTCCACCCGATGCGCTCTGCCATGCGTTAAAAGTCTGTGGTGGGACTCAGGCTGCCTCTGCAGCCTCTTTAGGGTCTATGCATTTTTCATTTCTTAGTCAAAAATTACTTCTTAAGCTTGTTTTTGAAAATGTAGCCAAATCTAAAAGGGGATTGACAGACAACATATTTGAGAAATTAAATGTCATTTTTCATATTTAAAAAGGAATACATATGCAACATAAATATGAAGCCAGAGGGTGCTCTTTTTATTTACAACATCCTGGTTAAGGCTGGTTTCTATGGCAGCAGAAAAGAAGGATTTTGCTTTTTCCCATACACACACCCCCCAGAGGAACTATTCAGCTACTGAATTTAAGAAGATTCACCTAGCTTATTAAAAAGATTTTTTCTTCTTTGATCATACGCCAAAAGTGATAAAAGACCAACTATTTATATCATATCCCACTTTAAATATCTCCTTCGATGTATCTGCAACTGTATTTTCTTATTGCTGTTCCGTGTTTCAAAAGATTGAGTACGCCCCCAGCAAGTTAGCCGAGGACACCAAGCTGTGTGGTATGGCTGACACGCCAGAGGGACGGGATGCCATCCAGAGGGACCTGGACAAGCTCAAGAAGTGGGCCTGTGTGAACCCCATGACGATCAACGAGGCCAAGTGCAGGGTCCTGCACCTGGGTCAGGACAACCCCCAGTACAAATACAGGCTGGGGGATGAAGGGATTGAGAGCAGCCCTGCCAGGAAGGACTTGGGGAGTACTCGTGCACGAAAAGCTGGACATGAGCTGGCAATGTGTGCTCACAGCTCAGAAGGCCAACCATATCCTGGGCTGCATCAAAAGCAGCGTGGCCGGCAGGGCGAGGGAGGTGATTCTGCCCCTCTACTCCACTCTGGTGAAACCCCACCTGCAGTACTGCCTCCGGCTCTGGAGCCCTCAGCACGGGAAAGACATGGACCTGTTGGAGTGGGTCCAGAGGAGGGCCACAAAGATGATCAGAGGGCTGGAGCACCTCTCCTATGAGGACAGGCTGAGAGAGTTGGGGTTGTTTAGCCTGGAGAAGAGAAGGCCCTGGGGAGACCTTAACAGCAGCCTTCCAGTATCTGAAGGGGCCTACAGGAAAGATGGGGAGGGACTTTGTACAAGGGAGTGTTGTGATAGGACAGGGGGTAATGGTTTTAAACTGGAAGAGGGAGATTTAGACTACATGTAAGGAAGAAATTTTTTACAATGAGGGTGGTGAGACACTGGCCCTGGTTGCCCAGAGAGGTGGTAAATGCACCATCCCTGGAAACATTGAAGGTCAGGTTGGACGGGGCTCTGAGCAACATGATCTAGCTGAAGATGTCCCTGCTCATTGCAGGGAGGTTGAACTAGATTACGTTTAAAGGTCCCTTCCAACCCAAATATTCTATGATTCTAAGAGGCATTTAGCATTATATTTAGCAGTACATTTGGCATTACAGCAAGGGCATTTGATTATTCAGCACCAGCTGAGGTCAGAAAATTACACTGATTAATGATATTAAGCTGTGGAGAGTCACAAAATTAATTATAACTTTAACTAATTCACAAAATTAATTATAACTTTACAAGCAGGTAGCTCTAAGTTCATAAGAATGACATTAGGTTTCAGATAAACAGCTATGTAGCTGAAGATAATTTCTCCTATTAAAAGTATATGCATTTACATTTTCTATTTTTATATCTGATAGCAAAAGCTATAATCACCAACTCATTGTGCAGATGTAGAAAGTTCCATTCTAAGAAGTTTGGGTTAGGTAAAATGTTGCAGAAAAAAAGAAATACATTCCAATTTAATTTACCACCTCACAACCACATGTTAAT
Organism: Pluvialis apricaria; assembly: GCA_017639485.1. Taxonomy (NCBI): domain Eukaryota; kingdom Metazoa; phylum Chordata; class Aves; order Charadriiformes; family Charadriidae; genus Pluvialis; species Pluvialis apricaria. Next base: position 72,065,361 of record CM030011.1, on the reverse strand, counting down.
AGGGTAATTCAATGACTCAAAGACTAGTCTCTTTACATTGCCTGTGGAAGACTAATATACTCTCAAATGGCACAATATGTAGATCTGTGCTTAAAAAGAACATACAGCCTGGCATTCAACAGCAGTGAAAAACTGCAAGGGCAAATTTAGGATATCATCTCAGGATTATTTAGACTGTTAGGCACTTGGAGATTGATCTTATTTCCACTGAAGTCAACAATTACACTTCTGTTCACAACCATGGTAGAGATTTGACACTTTGACTAAATAGTTTCCCTTTTGCTTGATAGTCTTTTACAATAAAATATGTCAAGCTGTACAGCTTCCCAGCACCAGGGGTATGTCTATATAATCAACATCTGGTGAAATTTGTCCTCAGTCCAAACTACTACTGTCTCCACATTGTGTGGACACAATTTTTGTTTTAAATCTGCATAATCCCTTGATGTGGATCAAGACAAGACAATGAGAAAAGCTGGATCCCTCGTGTGCCTTGGCACAAGTCCAAATACATCCATGTCCACAGTGTGGATGGGACACATATGCTACATCTAACCTGGCTGCTACCACATATCCCACTTGCTCTGGCAGCCGTGTCATATGGCTGACGACTCCAAGCAAGTCGCTTGCTATAGGCAACAATTTACATACAGAGCATATGCACAGCTCTACTTTTACCTTCCTCCCAGGTGTTTTCATGGCAGGCTCCCTTAAATCCATAAGAGAAGCAGCTTTGACACAGTGAAGATTAACTATGCAGATCCTTTCCACTCTTTGTAGGACCTCTTCCATTTTCTCTGCAGCTCCAGGCTACCTTCTGGAACACAGCAAGTAAAGGCCGTAAAATTTCCTTGGTGTTTTCAAGAGGATTAGTGCACAGAAAAAATGTCAGCATTAGCATGGTCTTGAGTCAAAAAACACTGTTTTATGGAATTTACATCCTGTATTCATAATTCTTTGCTAACCTGACCTTATAACCTTCAATTCTGGTGTCACAAATATTTACATAGATAAGCAGTTTCTGGGATAATCCAGTTTTGCTCAAAATGCAAAATCCCATGTATGGAACATAGTTCACCTATTTAAATATCTGTGTAAACAAATACTGCTTAATTTGGAGCTCTACCTTTACCACACCACTGCACTTAACAGTTTTCTTTTTTATTCCAGGATGCCATACTGTTGGAATGTGCTCCATGTTTGTTTCAAGAACTCAGCACAGTGGGGGAAGGTTTTGGTCCAGATCCTGCCATCACACATCTTCTTTCACTGACCTGAATGAGAGCTGCATCGAGCCTGATAGATACATCTTTCACTGAGGAATTCTACCGGACAAACAGTTTTGCTTCATTGTCCTGTGAAGAGTTTCAGTTTTTTGACTGCTTCAGCGCAAGACTCTGCTGGCACAGAGAAGAGTCCCACCTCACTCCCATTGACTGCACTATGAATTACGCTTCATTCCTTTACAAATCTCTCTCTTCCCTCTCTCAGATGGAAACTGCCCAATTTCTACTGGAGGGAGAAGAAAAGAAATGCATTAAAAAGGCAGCAAAGTGTATGGTGATTGCCTTTTTCCCTATCTAGTGAACACTGTCCTAAAGATGAAACTGAATAATATGTTTTAATATCACCACAGGCAAAGTTTGACCTTTAAATATTAATATTCAAATATTAATGAAATAGCAGGAGGAAAGCAGACTGACAGGTGTAATACAAGTCAGGCAAAATAGCATGGTAAAATTATATGCTGCATTGAAATTCTCATTAGTGATAATGAGATATGCAGATATAATCCATGATCTGAAGATGTACTCCAGAAAATCCAGGTAGAATAAATGATCAGAAAATTTTTCTAAGAGTAATTATTCTTATTTTATAACTTTGGGGGCAATTCTCTAAGAGAGGAAAAGCCAGACACCTGTACTTATGCATGTAAGTGGACTTTTTCTTTAAATTGGACCCTTATTGGATTTGTTTCCTAAAGTATTTTACCCAAGGGTCTCTTTCCATTCCAACAGTATAGGAAAATCTTAATCTTTACCCAGCTCTTCATAGTAGCTCACTAGTCTGTTCTTTATTAATCAAAGTGTATCTCTCAGACACGCTCCAAGTACTGCTTATACCACTAAAGCTGTGTGAGAATAGTGGAAAATTACTTGCTAAAATTATAAACATTTTCCCATTAAGTGCAATATAACAAGATAGAGACATAATTTTGAAGTAGGATCTGTTCTTCGTTCTTCACCTTCACTGCAATATACAAAGGCAAAAATCAAGAAGTCAGGCAGGAACACTGGGAACTTTAAAATCATTCACACTTAAAATCATGTGTGCAAATCTACAAGATGGTTTTGAAAACATGACTGAAAGAATCTGTCTTAAAACCAATGAAAATAAGACATTAATAATGGGGACCTTAATAGATCCACAGCTGCTGCCTCACAGGTCTGTGTCTCTGCTAAAGCTGTGCTGTTTAATGGAAAGATAATACGATGTTGGAAATTATGCAATTTTAAAAATTATTTACAATTAGTTTGTTTATCCTTTTTGAAGATAGTCAACTACATAGAAAGTGTAAAGTTGTAAAAGGTGTAAATATGTAGGAATGCACAGTGGAGGTGAGGTTTATCTTTCCTGGAAGCAGTAAATATTCTACACTAATATCAGGCTGGCAAGGGAATTCAATTTATTGTATCTCCCAGCGTCTCTCAGCATCACCTGCAGGGCCAGACTTATTCAATGCTTTATCTTCTGTCAGAAAAAAAAGCGACTAACGCTAATTCTATGGCACAGCACAAATGACTTTACTTCCAGAGGTAAGTTCTTATCCCGAGCAATCAGACTCCAGAGGAAGTCTCACAGCGACCTACAAATACCTGTACAACATCAGCCAAGATGAGAGTACTGTGAGACCATGAATGTAGAATACAACTGAAAATGCTATTTTCTCAGGACATGCATATTCTGAGGAGGCTGAGATCTGTGTATGTCCTAAGTCTGAGCTGCCAGCATAGCAAGTTTTATATTAATAACACCTGTACCACCTACTCCATCCTTACTGAGCTTCCAAAATAGCCCTTCCGATACTTATGTCCCCATCACCTCACCTGTACTGTGCATAACTCCATGGCTCAACACACAGTCCAACAAAGTGTCCTGCCAGCTTCTTACTCTCCCTAATGATTTCTCCTGACTTTATTGTGCCAGAACCCTGTAACAGGCTCATGAAATTCCAGGAGAACTGACAGAGCTGAGACGTGGCACCCAGCTTATCCCAGACACTACACTGCCCAAACCCATGTGGGATATGGGTCTGGATGAGGCAGCCTCTAAGCACAGGGAACACGGTTGACCTCATGCCAAAGATTTCTCCGCTGTTCTTATTAAGCACCACCCATCAGCAGAGATGCTCATTGTCCTTCTGATGTGAGATGATGAACCAGGAGCCATTAATTTCAGGATGTAACAGGGCTCTTGAAGAAACACAAGCTTATCTTTGAGGATACACAACATGTAGGCAGTGGCAACTGAAATGTGGCGTGCGCTTGGATGTTGCATTTTGGCGTCATCAATGGACTGACCCACTACTGTTGTCAGGGTCAATGAGGGAATGTGCTCTTATGGAAGAGCACACTCAGGGGACTCCAGGGTAAAGCAAAATGAAATCTTTCCATTGAAGTCAACTATCTTTTTTTTTTAATCAAAGTTTAGTTCTATGGCACTTGAAATAGCATTTTTACAACAGAAATTTTGCTCCATGTTTGGTATCTGGACAGAAGACATTTTTTGAATGCTTACTCTCGCTGGGGTGTTAAGGCTTAGGGCCTACAAAGTCACACAGAGATCTGCTTCATTCACCAAACCCTGCTGCACATCTGCAAAAATACATATGTGTTTTATGGTCCAGGTCTCCATGTGCATCATTGCTTTATTTGTCTTGAAATGTACAAATCCCAGCTCAGGATTTTTCTCAGCATTTTGCTATCTAAATCAGTTAGGCATCTCTTGTTTTTCTTGCTCTCTTTTGTGAAATTATATAATTACAGATTAATGTATTTTGCTATTCAAGATTGAAGTAATTAATGCTTCATTTAAAGCCCTAAATTGCCCTTTTAAACACCACACAGTGAGTACTTTTGCTCTCTGTCTGGAGCTTACCTGTATTAATTTGCTGCCTCCTTTACTTTGTCTTTGACTACGTTCATTCCTTACGGACATGGGTGAGAAAGGGTAAAACGCACTATTAACCCAAAAGATGAGTATTGCATAGAAGCAACGTCATTCTGAGACTAGAACAAAATAAAAAACCTTTCCCTCTCACTCAATCTTATTTAAAAAAAATTCCTCCAGAAAAGGAATGAAAGCATAGGCACAAAAGCTGCTGCAAAGCAAGCTGAATATCAGAACTCCCTCATGTTTTGCGCAAAGAGGGCTGAGGGAGGACAGGCTCTCTCAGAGACCAAGGGCTCACCAGAAGGACACAGGAATAGGTCTGCGTCAGCCCTGTCTCTGACAGTAACCAGGAGCTTTGATTCCTTACATATCCTAGACCTGCGGCAAAGGCTGATTGTTACCATGGATAAGCAAGCATAAGTAATTACTGAACTCTGTACAAAAGGGTATGAGGAACCCTCTAGGGAAGTACAGCATTTCAACTCAACCAGGTAATACTTAAAGCCCACAAATCCAGATAAACACCCAGCACTATTTCCAAAACTGCACTTAATGACCTTGACTATGTTAAGAGCCTATTCACTCTGTAGTCCTAACAGTCAATGAAGAGGGACAGTCACCACTATGGAGCTCATGTGACATTTGAACTGCTTTTTGAAGTGAGTGCTTTAATGCGGGACCTCCGTTAATGTCCACAGTTAGATGGCAGGAATGGGAGCATGAATGATTTATTTCAATCATGCAGGATGTCTGTAGCAGAGCTAGAAGATCTATGTGTATTTTCTGAGTCCCAGAATCATAACAGAGTGATACTTAGCAATAATTTTTGTTATATTATTACTTTCATTTCTTTACACCTACCAATTTACATAAGAATGTTTTAAGCTGTCAGAGTACGGGGGAGTGTAGAAACTAGAATGTATGCCATGGCTGAACACTGTTTCAATCACCAAATGCTTCCTTCCTTTACTAATACATATCCTCTAATAAGGCTCCGTTAATTCCCTTCAAGAAAATTCCAATATCTGATGTGCCGTTGCATGCTTGGTAAACGACCCGTGTTATACCATTATGTAAGTAGAGATGGAACATCTCTCTTTGCACGACTCAATGATTTAATAATTATTAATGAGACTTTATGCCTTTAAACATTTCTGGCAGATGATTAAGTGCACGCTAAATGTTTAACATAGCTTTTAGAGGCTTGTATTATGATGCTGCATAGCAACTGGAACTTTGTAGACACAGCTAAGGTAAATTCCGTTACAGCTATCTGGGAATTGTTGTTGAGATTTTGTGAAGCTGACAAAATAACAAACTTTGGTCAATATGTTCAGTGTCATTTGTATATCAAGCAGTTTTGCCGCACCAAGGAGTTTTGCATTCTCAATGTATCCATATTCCAAACCTACATCCAGATACTCCTTACCATGTACACGATTCTCACCTGCAGAATCCTGGCACGCAAGTCCAAAGACATTTGCCTTCTGCTAGATGTGAACAGCTCGTCTTCCCGCATGCCAAGTTAAAAATAGAGCTCTGCTGTGAGAACCGGTCATCTGCAGGATGTCTACAGGCCTGAATGCTCAGGAAAACAGTGGCAAGACATTGAGTAACGTGCACCAAACTGAACATGGTGAGCTGCAGAAGAAATGTTAAGGACCTTTACACATAAATGTGACGTGGAGGTCTGTTATCACTAACTTAAAAAACCAAACCCATTTCCCTTATAATACTGACAAATACAATGAATGAGAATATAGCTCCACATTTGGAACAATGCATTGTTTTCACTCTTTTCTTGGTTCTGCAATAAGCTCAGGTAGCAACTGGAATACTTAATAAACATTAGCTAGCTTCTACATCTGCTCATCTTATTCAGCATTGCCTCAAACAATTTATTCATGGTATTACTGTTATTAGTCAGCGAGGGGTTGTTTAAGACAGTTTGAAATGGTTGTAAGGTGTAAAGCAAGAATTTGCCCAAATAAAAGACAAAGTGTTAGTCCAAAGAATGTATATGCTTGATGTGGTCCTGAATATTTGTTCTTGGTCTCTATACACTTGTCATTCCCACGCATCTTACTGCAGTTTAAGGGAAGGAGTGCTAACACTGAGAAGCAGCTTTGGGAAGCCAACACCCACGATGACTATGAAGATGCAAGATTGTTAGTTCATTAGAATTAAATCTATCATTTGGTTCTAGTAAATACCTGAAGGCAGATCATGGTTTTTCCTAAGCTGTTTGAGTTGAGCTGGGACAATAAGGACAAAAAGCCAATTTAAGCCACTTTTATGCTTTCCTGTCTCAGAGTTTCTGGTGCTTACTCTACAGAAAAACATACAGAAATGTAAGAAGTTTTTGTTCATGTTTGCAGCCAACAGTTCAAAAGAAACTGATATCTACTACTGCCATGCAGCAATTATTTCTGCGTATCTTAGTACAGCGATATCCCACTGGGTTATAAGCCAATGTGACGCTGCCTTTTGTCAGGTTACATGAACAGAGACCAAAAGCACCACAGCCAGTCAAAGCCACCTTGACGCCCTGTGGAGGCTCTGAGTTGCTCACCTAGACATACACAAATCTATGGGGCCAGATTGGTTACACCAAAGAGTGCTGAAGGAGCTGGTGGATGTGCTCACCAGACCACTCTTCATAATTTATCAGCAGTCCTGGCTAATCGGGGAGGTCCCAATGGACTGGAGATTAGCAGATGTGATGCCCATCTACAAGAAGGGCCGGAGAGAGGATCCAGGGAACTACAGACCTGTCAGTCTGACCTCAATGCCGGGGAAGCTTATGGAACAGATATTATCGAGTTATCGAGATATATATTGAGTGCCATTACATACTATTTACAGGACAACCAGACAATCAGGCCCAGTCAACACAGGTTCATGAAGGGCAGGTCCTGCTTAATGAACCTGATCTTCTATGACAAGGTGACCCACTTGGTGGACGAGGGAAAGGCCGTAGATGTTATTTACCTAGACTTCAGTAAAGCCTTCGATACTGTTCCCCACGGCATTCTCATGAAAAAAACGGCTACCCAAGGCTTGGACAGGTGTACACTCTGCTGGATCAAACACTGGCTGGGTGGCCAGGCCCAGAGAGTGGTGGTGAATGGAGTTAAATCCAGCTGGCGGCTGGTCACAAGTGGTGTCCACGGGGCTCGGTGTTGGCTGTTTAATATCTTTGTTAATGATCTCAATGAGGAGATTGAGAGCACCCTCAGTAAGTTTGCAGACGACACCAAGTTAGGTGGGAGCGTTGATCTGCTTGAGGGTAGGAGGGCTCTTCAGAGGGACCTGCATAGGCTGGATCACTGGGCTGAGGCCAGCAGCGTGAGCTTCAACAAGGCCAACTGCTGAATCCTGCACTTGGGCCACAACAACCCTATGCTACAGGATTGGGTAGGAGTGAATGGAAAGCTGCCCAGCAGAAAAGGACCTGGGGGTGTTGGTCAACAGATGGCTGAACATGAGCCAGCAGTGCGCCCAGGTGGCCAAGAAGACCAATGCCATCCTGGCCTGCATCAGGAATAGTGTAGCCAGCAGGACCAGAGGAGTGATTGTCCCCCTGTACTCAGCACTGGTGAGGCCGCACCTTGAGTACTGTGTTCAATTTTGGGCACCACAGTATAAGAAGGACATTGAGGTGCTGGCAAGGGTCCAGAGAAGGGCAACAAAGCTGGTGAGGGGTCTTGAGAATAAGTCTTATGAGGAGCAGCTGAGGGACTTGGGGTTGTTTAGTCTAAAGAAAAGGAGGCTGAGGGGAGACCTTATCGCTCTCTACAACTACCTGAGAGGAAGTTATAGAGAGGTGGATGTTGGTCTCTTCTCACAAGTTACAACTGATAGGACAAGGTGAAATTGCCTCAAGTTGCGCCAGGGAGGTTTAGGTAAGACATTAGGAAAAACTTCTACACTGAAAGGGTTATCAAAGACTAAAACAGTCTGTCTGGGGAAGTGGTTGAATCACCATCCTTGGACATATTTAAAAGCCATCTAGATATGGTGGTCAGAGACATGGTTTAGAAGTGGACCTGGTAGAGTTAGATAATGGTTGGACTTGATGATCTTAAAGGTCTTTTCCAGCCATAACAATTATATGATTCTATGATTCTATTCTATGCCCAAGAATGGTGACAGATATGTTAAGGAGCAAACTAACAGAGAGACAGACGAGGTCATACAGTCTCTGGGTGACGACACTTTTACCAATTAAACATACATGAATAAATCATGTTTTGCTTCTAGGATAGTTTTCTCTGAGACAGCCTGCCTTCAGATGAAGTACGCAGTCTTAGGAAGGCTGGCTAGTCATTGACTTCTCCTATCAGTATTACCAGAGAAGAGAGAACTGTAGTTCATGTACGTTGAAACAGTCAGACTGCACTAAGGCCAGTCTGAAGACTGTGAAGACCATGATTCCCCTGAGATTTATGTGATTGTTGAAGATCTGACACCTGAAAGAAAAGGGTCTGGAAGATACCAGAGGGGTCAAGCATGCAATGACTTGCTGTGCCGACAAGACGTGTGCCTCTTCCTTCACTTCATTTTAAATTTTTGCCTATTCTGGGGCACAAGAACAGAAATTGTGATCATCAGTAGACTTTAACTCTGATCTGTTAAGAAAGACTGCCATCTCCTGGTTTCTTCAACAACAGTCTTCCATAGAAAAAAGAGTTGGTTTAGTTAAAGCTTACAGCTGATCATGAAGTCATGCTTGCTCTGATCCTTTAAGGGAAAATGTCACTGATAATAAAGGACAGGCAACGGAAAGTTGGAAAGGCTAATGCATTATGACTACACTATATAGGTTAAGCCAACGTGTGCAATAATTATAACTATCACAGCTTGACACAGTTTATAAAGGCTTGAACCATAAAAGCTCAAAGTCCAATAATACAAGCTATTGAGCCCTCTCTTATGGAGCGCTGACTGTCCGAGCTCCCACTGAGTTTCAATCAAAAAATGCAGTATTACATAAAAGGCTAATAATTAACCATTCTCATTCTCAGGAATATTAAAACTCCTTTAAATGGCAATCTGAAAGGGTCTGAAGAGTAAAAGCAACTTACACTGGTTTTTAGGACATGCAGAATGATGTAAAGCAGAAGAGTAACGTAAAACTATGGACGTAGGAGCATACTAACAGTACTGAGCGAGTGAGGGGTGAGCCACTTCAGGGAAATCACTAGTAAGCGTATTCCCAACTGCGCCTTGCAGCAAATGTGAGAATGAACTCATTTGATACGTTCTTGAGTGTATTCTGTTATTCACCACAGGTTAAAACATGGTAGAGGTATCACGGACTGTCTGACATGCTGTATGCTCACAATTTAGTTTCCTCCTCTGTCCAGGTTTATGAGAATCTGGTCACCTAAGATATATACCTTGTTACAAAATAGTATTTTACTATCACTTGTATATTTAAATTTTGGTGGTTGCGCAATACACTTTTGTTTAATATTACAATAGTACCCAGGCCTTCTTTGTTATAGGTCCCACACAAACGTATTTTTAAAATTAGTCCTTGCTTTAAGGGTTTGCTATCTAAATACAGGCAGTGAAAGTAAAGAAATATGGCTATCCACGTCTTACAGATGAAGATATTCTCATTGTGTAGATGAGATAAATGAAGTTAGAATGATCACTTAAGATAATATAAGCATCTACAGTGTAACAGGGCATTGAGTTCTGTCCTCACAAGTCCCAGATAGATGCCTTGACTGCAAAATCTCTTTTATTATTTTATACAGGAAGGAAACAAACATTGAAAGCACAAATGTCATCCTGAACATCGGCATGCTGTCAGGATTACTGAAGTCAGAGGCCTGAGTTTAAGGAGTTTATGTGAGGTATCAGTTCCCCACCTATAATCAGAGGAATGCTAATACCATTGTTTAAATAATGCTTAATTTAATTCAATTTTCAGCTTCTTCTTCCATGAAGGAAGAATTTTGCGTTGTTTAGAGTAAAGGTAAAAGGAATTCCAAACTGCTACATGAAGAAAATATAACGCTTGAGTACAAAAACTTTACACAGTTTAGGAAGAAACATAACAATTTAACTATGTTATCTTACCTGAAAGTTTTTCGTAATAGTTGCCATTGCATCCTTCTATGAGCTTTTAGACTTCTAGGCACATGTATGAAAATGTGTAAGACCGCAGGAAACTCAGAAAAATACTGCACTGTGTTTCCTATCATCTTTTTCACTAACAGTACAAGAAACATAGGGCTACTATTCAAGGAAGTCAAACCTGACTTCAAATTTCAGGAACCTACTTTAAAACAGCAATTAAAAAAATCATAAATGGCATGATAGAATTTAATTCAAAATAGTCAGCAATGCATAGAAAACTGTAGTGAAAGAGTGTTCTGTGATAATTAAATGAAGGAACACATGATGGACAACTTGTGGGGGGGGGGAAAAGTAACCTCAATTCTGCATTCCCTTTCCTCTTCAGCTAATGGCATTATTGTGTTGGAGCTATCTCACAGCTAGGGTGACATCTTGTGTTCAATCCATCCACAAGATGCCACAGATTTGTCTCCATACAGCTGCCATGCACCCAGAACGTCCAAAGCTCTAGCCCTCCCTTTCAAATTTTATCTTCAAAGAGTTGCAAAGTATCTTAGCTGACCCTATATTTCATTGACTGTCTCAGATGTCATAATCTCTTCAATTGTGACTTTATAGTATTTGAACAGAGCTATTTTAAATTAAGCTATGTAAATGACAAGGCAACATAAAAGACACACCCCTTCTGAAAGGGAGACAGTAATATATTTACTAGGATTCTTTAAATTAATGAGAGAACTGTAAAAGGAAAGCCTTTTATGCCTGAGAAGAGTATTATTTTAAAGATTATGAACCTGTCAGTCTGTAAGTTATAAACTTGCTGCTACACCTGCAGTTTGATTAATCTGTTAATTAATCACCTGATCCTTCTTGTAGCCTTTGCAGAATTTTGAAAAAAACTTCACTAAATTTTTTCAAAAACAGGAAAATATTAAAAAAATTGACCTTCATATGTAAAGAAAGAATATCGTGAACTTAAATGCTATCGTAATAAAAGTGGCTGTATCTTACCACTATGTGCAAAACAGGCTATTTATCAACACTTACAAGGGATGGTGGAACAGTTGAAACAAACAGCAAGAAACAGCCTCCTAAAATAAAACAGAAAATGTTTGATTATTATTTCACCCAATCCAGAAAAGCAGTTTCTGACTACCACAAAAACATTGTGTAAGTTTAAATTACAAATGTCAGAAACAACTTGTTCTGCATTGATAAAAGAAAGTAGAATGTAAACTATTCAGCTGTGTGCCACTCATGCTTTTACACTACAGTTATCCTCGTGGTACCCTACTGCCTGCCGGTAGTACATTACAAATTGTGCACTGCTCTTGTATTATGTATTATTTGTTCTCTCATCGCCTATGTGAGGATAAAAATATGTATAGCACCTTGTTTTCCTAGAGGATTGTTTTATTTGCAGTGTGTAGGTGTTAAATATAGAATGACTATACATTTATCTTGGAAATGGCAAAGTTTTCTTAGAAAAGAGAGTTATACAATTATAACAGAAAGACCCACTGTGACAACTATGACAAACAAAAGGGAGGTGATCCTTCCCTCTACTCAGCACGGGGTATTGTGTCCAACTCTGGGCTCCCCGGTACAAGGACATGGACATACCGCAGCTAGTTCAGCAAATGGCCACAAAGATAATAAAGGGATTGGAGCACCTGGCGTACAAGGAGAAACTGAGAAAGCTGGGACTGCTCAGCCTGGAGAAGAGAAGGTTCAACGTGTATCAATACCTGATGGGAGGGAGTAAAGAAAACAGAGTCTTCTGTGGAGTCTCCATCCTCGGAAACATTCAAAATCTGAGTGGACAAGGTCCTGAGCAACCTACTCTAGCTGACCCTGCTGGAGCAGGGGAGTTGGACCAGGCAATCTCCAGAGGTGCCTTGCAACCTCAACCATTCTGTGATTCTATGATTCCAACTGCCTTCTTAATTTCAGAGAGATTTAAGCAATATTTTAGATAAACTGGGCCCTAGCGATGATGTATTTTGGAGATGAAGACCAAAATACTGGCCTTAGCATAAATTTCTGTGGCAAACCAATGCATAAACCCTGTTACAGCAGGGAAGAACTGCGGCATTTTATACTAGGTGGCATTTCCTAAACACTGAAGATTTTTTGCCCATAAATGTCACATACTCTAGCTGTAGTCACATGTATGTAACTCACTTCAGCGTAATTAAGCTAATCTCACACAATTATCTGATCACCTTGGTAGTAGCAAAGTCAATGATTTAGTCACAGACGGTAACAAATACACACAGCCAGGTATTATCTGCAAATTGCTAGCCGCTGAATCCAGCTGCCAATGTGGTTGCATTCCATTGCTAGAAAAGGACACAAGGAAATTGATTTTTGAGGGTTTCCAGCCATTAAGGATCAAGTGGGGTAGGCATGCAGCTGATCATCACTATCTGTTGGATGCATCTCTTCAGGAAGGGCCCAAACTAGTACAGTAACCTGGACTCCTGCCATCCAGCTCATATGACACACCAGGATTTCACGATCAACCATGCTAAACTCTGCAGAGCAGTCTAAAGCGTGAGATTAGACTTTGGTCCTCTATGTATATAAAAGAGGAGATTATTCATTAGAACAATTAAAATGGATTCAGTTCCTTACCCTGGCATGAACCAGATTATTCCAACTCCAGAATATTGGCTTCCCCTTAATGAACTACTAAGGGCAATAGTGATGACGGCCTAACACTTTGGGATATTAAAGTACTTCACAGAAACACCTGAGCAGTTTTCAGTTCCAGAAAACCCACAAGAACTATGCAAAATCTACAAGGTCATATAAAATGCAATTCAGCCCATCTCTACTTTCTCATCCTGGCTGCAGGTCCACACTGGTTTTGATTTGGAACACATGCAGGTACATTTCCATCTGCATTCGCAACTGACACACTGAATAGCTTCAGTTGTAAAATATGGGGTAAATGAGAAATTTCCGAAAAAAATCACAAATTTAGTTTGAACCCAGCTGTATTCCACATGCTACACAAAGTGTTCATGATGTTATAACTGAGGCAATACCACCATGTGGCACAAGGGAGACATTATTTGGAAGCAATATTAAACCAAAACCTTAAAAAAATGTGATTGTGATAGCTTAGCTTGCTTTTTCCAAACCCAGATACGTTTCTCTCCTTGTCTTAAACTCAAAGGCATACTTTGAATTCCCACACAGATCCAGTGAAATTCAATGATACCCTATGGAGAAATGATTTGCACCAGCAATTTCTAACTTCCGTTAATATTAACATGTTCTATAAATCAAGTAGTCTATTCTCTGTGTGCTATATCTTGATATATCTAGATCTACACCCTTTACATCAGTTCAGGTGTGGGTAACTTTTGTCTTCCAGAGTCCAGATTTCAGAATGATATGTCTCAACTAAATTGAAAAATGTATTATTTCTGCAGATACATTTGTATCCACCACTTGCATACACATACAGTGTTTTTTTCTTACATAAGTTAGACACATTTGAAAAAAATTGATATCTGCCTGATACCCAATTTTAAACCGAGTGCTTACCCAGCACTTATTACAATCTGACAGATAAATTTGATCTAACAGGGAAAATTATAATCTGTTAAAAATGAAAACACATCTCTGAAAGGTTTTCCAGTTTGTGGTTGTAAGCAATAAAAGCTCTAGTTTTCTAGTTCAAAACTTTTAGCTTAATGGTGCAGATGTTCATAAATTACATCAGTGGTAGATTTTTTCACATCCTACCTAAGACATCAAAAAAGCACCTTTTCAGAGATTCTGCTCTCTGAAAATAAAACCTGTCTGCCTTAACTCAGCTCTGTAACACAAATCTAGTACCCAAAAATGACTCTACATTTTTGTTTCATGATCCTTTCTGTATGAGATTTTGATACGTTTTGTGTAAGTTATCCCCATCTGCCTGAAATGATACAACTGAAATCAATGACTACTTTTGTGTTACACTGTTAACACCAGTTAGTTAATGGTAAGTAGGAGCAAAGATTTTGAATTTGGCTTCAATGATTAATTTACTCGGGGACATAAAATACTGACATTGGCAGCCCATTAAAAACATTCATCTTCAGACATAAATTCAGAGTCTTTAATATGGACTTCCTCAGCTCTAAGGCTTTGCTAACCCAAAACATGATTCCCTACAAACTTTCCTGCAAGATTATGCGTAGAGAATTCGAGACATTTTGACAACAATTCAATAACCATTTGAGAAAATCCTATTGTTAGTAACGATTGCCTGATAAGTCAAGCAATTAGGAATGAATCTATTGGACAGCAATGAGACATGTGCCAGGGGAAATTCATATGATATCTAAGAAATGCCAAACTTCTGAGAAAAACTGTTAACATGAGTTAGTGGTTTAAACTATTGTCTAGACCTGTCACAATAAAATTATCATTATTGCTTTCTGAGTCTTCTTTTTTGTGACTTGCCACAATTGCAGCTTGGAGAAAACAACAAAGACAAAAAGAAATAAACTCATAAAACATGTTTTGAATTTTCCAGAGAGGCACGCTTTTTTGCTAACTCTAAGCAACATCTTTTACAAGATACTGAGACAAAGCAATGTTGGAGCACGTGATACTTTGCCACCTAACAAAATCTGTACTTTCTGTATTCCTGTACATAATGCCATGACATCTGTTTACACAGATGCAAGAGCATCATTCATCTGCAAATGCAACCAAGTTTTCCTTGTGTGCCACGCTGATTATAGTCAATTGACATAGCCAATATATTCTGCTCAGTGGGATCTAACATACCTTCTCAGGACGGTTTATCAATTTGGGCCTCGTGCCACACTAATGCAACTTTAAGAAGTCTTGCCAAGTCAGCTGCGACCCAACATGGACACTGAGGTGAGCTCTTTATTTAGGGCTTTACCTGACCAGGGTTTCAGGGCTCGAATTCTTGGCAGAGCTGGGGCTGTGATGACGTGGGTCAAAGCAAAACAGTGATGATCCTGGCAGTACTGGTTAAGATAGGAACAGGTGGACCATGCCATGCCCAAAGGATGGAAATTTCTCCTCTCTCAATGTAATTATTAGTGTCAGCTCCGTCTTGTCCAGATTTCTAATTCATTCTATCTACACAACGACCATATTCCAGAAAGGAGCACGCCCTGGGTTAAATCAGGATCCAAACAGCAAACCTAGTCACATACATTTAAATCAGTACAGACTAGAAAGAGCAAACCTGTATTTACTTAAAAATATATTCTGCAGACACAATATAAGGTAGCCAGGAAGAAAATACGTCCAGAACCTAAATTATACTGAGTTGCAGTAAGGAACTTTTACCTGCTTAAAATTCAGCCTTGAACTGACTTCCCCTGAAGTTTTGTACCAAAAGCCTTTCTTGCTGAGGATGGTTCAGTTTATTTTCAAATGCAGCTGGTGGAGATGGCAATTATCCTTTAAACTTAATAAAGCCAGCGGGCCAGACCTGTTACCCAGTCTGTGAAAGTCTGGACAAGATTATGTGAGTCATCTTCTGAAGTTCTGGCAAAACAAATTTAATTCTTATTCTGGTGATCCATATGACCTCTGCAAGACAACAATTACAGATAGTGAAAAATTACTTTTGTTTCATCTCTAACATAGTAGCTTTTTTAAAAAAAAAAGTTATATGCAATAAGCACTTCGAAATTAACAGAGTAATAGTTCTGTAGCTTATTCTGCATTACAGCAAGGTATTGTAGGCTGAGCCTTACACAATTTGTAGTGATTCAGACTTCTAAAAACACAGTGGTTACTGGTTTAAAATAGCAAAGCAATCTGCTGTGAATTCCTGTACTGTTTGTGCCATCTGGTGGTGAAGAAGGACCTGAAGGGCGCTGCATTTCAGCCTGAAGGAATGCCTCTTTGGAAGAGAACGCAGAGCCAAAAAGCAGGAGGACACCAGAAGGAATGGTCACGCTGGAATGGAGGAGCAGCAGGGAGCTTCAAGAAACTGTGCCCCTGGACATGAGGGGCTCACAGATTTGGCCCGCTCACTACCGCTGCTGGGCTGGTGATAATCCAGGGGATTTCCACGTTCTTTGGGCCCATCAGGAGGAACAGAGAGGAGACCAAGTGGCTACTTGTCCTGGTTTGAGGTAAAACAGGACCAATTTTGTTCAGTAACTTTGCTTCTTAGCTGGGCCTCTTCTAACTACTGAAATTAACAGCATATTGTGCAGACAATGTTCACTGTCAGAGTGACAAGACCTATGTTTATAGCTGATGCCCAGACATGGCATGCAGAGAGGCTCTTACTTATACTTATTGCTATAACACCCAAGGCCAACCAACATTGGTACTCGCCCCGTTGGAGGGTGGGAAGCAGAAAAGTGCAGTGGGGTCCCACCTGCGGGGAGGAGCAGACAGGGCAGGTGACCCAAAACTGACCAACAGAGTATTCCATCCCATCTGCCTCATGGTCAGTGTAAAAGCTGAGGGATCAAACAGCTCACTGTCTCCCGTCAATGGCTGACATCTGAGGAGGACGTCTGTTCGTCTGCCTTTGGTCCCCATCCTGCATCCCGATCCGGAATCCAGTTCCCGTCCATCACTGAGTCCAGCCTGGGACTGCCCCAGTGCCAGCTGGTGTCGTGACTGTCATCCTGGGAGCTTGATACGGTTTTGTATACATGTCACTATTTCCTTTCATTTTTTATTATTAGTATTTCATCAAAGAAGTTTAGTTCCTTCTAAACTCGTCTCTTTTTCCCTCTTCTGCCTCTGTCTTTGAAGAGGGGTAGAGGGGAGCATCTGTCGGTCCCATCTGGGGTCCCCTTTGTCCCCAGGGGCCAATTTGGCCTGAACCATGACACTACTGAAGACACAGGACTTCACCGAAGGCACAGCTGTGTCCTTTATCCCCAGGGTCGGCGCTGGGGATTCTTCAAGCCTGAAAGTTTCGCCAGCCGTTAGCGCTGGACGTTGGCACTGAACGCGTCCAGCGGCCCGTGCTGCGCGCCCTGGGATGCCAGCGGAGCCAACAGCCGGCGGGGATCACGGCTCTCGGCCGCTGCCCGCGGTCCGGCAGCACGGCGGGGCGCACGGCCGTGTCCCCAGCCCCTCGGCCTGCGCGCGAGAGGACACGCAGGCTGTCCCCAAAACCGCCTCTCCCGGAGGGGCTAACTCTGGGGCCGCACAGCTGGACGCCCGGTGGCGTTTCTTCCTTCCCCTGGCGTGAAACACCTGTAACCGCGAGCGGGGGGGTGTCTGTGGAGGGGATGGCGACTCCTTTCCTCGGGGTAAAACCGGCCCTTTCCCGCCCTCGCTCGCTGAGCTCCCGGGGACGGGCGGGGACAACGGGCAACGCGCCGGGCCGCCCCCCACCCGTGTCCGAGGGCACAGGGACACCCCCCCGGCGGGGGCGGGGACACAGCCGCTGCCTCCCGGCGAGGCGATGTGTCCGCCGGGCCGCCGGAGGGCGCTGCGGGCCGCCCGTCAGGCCTTGGCGCGGGGTGGGGGGGTGGGTTCCGGCGGGGCCCGGAGTCGCCGCGCCGCCGTCCCCACGTGTGGCCGGTTGAGCGGGGAAGGAGGGGGGGGGGAAGGCAGGCAGGCAGGCAAGGCGGCGGGGATGTCGGTGTCGGTGGCCGCGGGCAACCTGCCCATGCGGCTGCTGCGCAGGAAGATCCACAAGCGCAACCTGAAGCTGCGGCAGCGCAACCTGAAGCTGCTGCGGGCGGCCGAGGGCGCAGGTACGGCGGGGCCGGGGCCGGGGCCGGGGCCTCTCCCCGGCTGAGTTCTTGCGGAGCCGTCGCTGACTTTGGGTTTGTTTCCTTTTTCCTCCCCTCTCTCTCTCCGGAACGTGTCCCCGCGCCGTGCAGGCGGGGCGGCATCGCAGGGCCCCCCGGAGGAGGAGCAGGAGGAGGCGGCGGTGGCGGCCCCGGAGGTAGAAGCGGCGGCGGCGGCCGGAGCGGCCTCGGAGGGCGCGGATGGCGCCGGGCCCCGCGGCGGGGAGGAGAAGAAAAGGAAGAAGAAAAAGAGGAAAGCGGCGGCTAATGCGGAAAATGGTACGTTATCTGAACAAATACAATTTGCCACCCAGGGCTGAGTTATCCCTGGAGGCCCCAAAAAGCGCCTGCTCTCGTTTTACCGCCCGGTCGGAGGGGATTTGTCAGATGGAGGGTGCGAGAAGTACCGTGTGTCGGTGTGGTGTATGTTTTAAAGCCTCGGAGGCCTTCGGTGTTACCCTTTTCGTTATTCATAATCATAGAATGGTTTGGGTTGGAAGGAACCTTAAAGACCATCTGTTTCCACCCCCCCTGCCCTGGGCAGGGACACCTCCCCCCAGCCCAGGGTGCTCCCAGCCCCGTCCAGCCCGGCCTTGGGCACCTCCAGGGATGGGGCAGCCACAGCTTCTCTGGGCAACCTGGGCCAGGGGCTCACCACCCTCACAGTGAAAAATGTCTTCCTAATATCTATTCTAAATCTCCCCTCTTCCAGTTTGAAACCATTATCCCTCGCCCTATCACTGCGTGCCCATGTAAAAAGTCCTTCTCCAGCTGTAACGGTTGAACTCTAATAGGTGCATCCAGCCAGTACAGCTTTTTCACAATGCATCCAGCCTCTGGCAACATCTGTATGTTATGAATGTAAAGTATACTGGGGAAACTACCCCAAAAAATTGTGCCCTGCAAATATTGCTGGATTTTTATATGTTTTTATACATAGATACACACACATACATATATTTCTATGTATATTTGAAAATTCTATCTCTTATGTGTTTGATCTTTGTGACACTTCTCTTTATTTGCATAACCACTTTTCATGCAGTTTTTGAGTATTCAGGTACTTGGAGTGGAACAGGCATTACATTTCACATGACCAGAGCACAAACCGTGTTGGAAACTTGATGTCTGCATTACAGATAGGAAAGAATTTTGTAACTTGTTCCACGTTTCCACAGAAAATTCCATATAGTACATTAAGCTTCGCTGTTCGGCTGTGCGAAGTGGATTGTGCGCAAGGAAATTTGGAATTTTTTCCTCTCTGCCTCAGAAATTTCCATAGAAACCCTGCGTTCCCTTCTCCTGCCCCTCTCCCACCCCATGAAAAAAGCATGACCTTTGTAAGCGGTTTACAGGCTAAAGAAATTCACTCTGTGGAACAGCTTTTAATGATGAAGATGTCTTTTGTATCTCTAACTGACTTTTCTTCTGTAAAATAATACTCTAGGTACAGAAACTAAAAAAGTGAAAACTGAAGGTGAGTCTGCAGAGGTAGAAGATGAAGATAAGCAGGATTCTGGAGAGAAGGAAGAGGAGGAGGATGAAGTGCCCAGTTTACCGCTAGGTGTAACAGGTATCTCACGTCCTCTTTTTCACACATGTGCAAAATTCCAAGGTCTAACGCTTTCTTCCAGAGCAAGTTGCAGTTTTCAAATTAGCTTTGTAAGTCGGGTGTTTGAATACCGGTGACATGCCGCTGGCAGCTGGGCAGCTGGTACTCGGTTCCTGTTCTTTGAAATTTGCATTATATACACACAGCCCTATTAGTCTTAAAATTACTAGTGAAAATCTGATTTAAAATATATATATACATATATATGTTTAATTGTAGAAGAAAAAGTCAACGAAGAGCAAGATGGAGGTGTACGACTAGTAAATTTGGCATGAGAAGCAATGCATTCGTGTTCATTTTTAACAGCGCTGTGTGGTATTCTTGGGAACGTGTTAATGCAGAGTAATTTTTCACTGTCTTTGGATTTTACTGTAGAAAGGAATAAGAAAAAGTCCTTTGCTTCGATTTTTTTTTTTTTTTTTTTTTCATCTAAGTCAGTTTTAACTGGGTGATCTCAGAGGACAGATGGAACTGAAGAAATAAGTTTGAAAATTTTTTTTTTTTATTCCCCTCCTCTCACTTCAGGTGCTTTTGAAGACAATTCTTTTACTTCCCTGGCTGATCTTGTCAGTGAGAATACACTGAAAGGCATAAATGACATGGGATTTACGCACATGACTGAAATCCAGCATAAAAGTATTAAGCCGCTTCTGGAAGGCAGGTAAGAAATACGTATCTTAATCACTATATTGACCCCAAATTTGTGTAAATTTTGTTAGCAAGCTAAACACATGAAATGTGACTTTCTGCAGCTAAACTTTTTTTTTTTTAAAAAAAAATGTTCTCATATGTTTTAAATGTTTTGTTTATAGACATTAATACAAGTTAACACACTATATCCATGTTGTGTGTGAACAAATACTTGGGGTAACCTCATGGAAACTGCTTTGCATTTGGCTTTGAAAGTAGGGCAGTCCGTTTTCACCAGTGTGGTGTCAGTGTGTCTCAGAGACTCTCTGGAGACATGGTGGCCCATTGCTGTGAACCATATCTGCCACCAAGCTCTTACTACCAATTCTGCTGGTTTCCTGGGTGCCACGTTATGTTTTTAACATTGTCAACGCTGTTCAGAACAGGACTGTTCTTTTCTCTGTAGGATTAACTAAATACTTTTCTTTCTAACTTTGTTGCATGCAGGGATATTCTAGCAGCTGCAAAAACGGGCAGTGGCAAAACGCTTGCATTTCTTATTCCTGCAGTAGAGCTCATCTACAAGTTAAAATTCATGCCTAGAAATGGTAAGGCTCTTCGTTTCACAGTTGAATTTTTCTGTGGTGCAGCCATTTAGGGATGTGGCTAAGAGGGAGATTGGATGAGTTGTTGTAACTTGTTCTTGTCCAATTTATGTATTTTTTTTAGGAACGGGTGTTATTATTCTTTCTCCTACTCGAGAACTTGCTATGCAAACCTATGGAGTTCTTAAAGAACTTATGAATCACCACGTTCACACCTATGGTCTGATAATGGGGGGCAGTAACAGATCAGCAGAAGCACAGAAACTTGGAAATGGAATCAACATCATTGTAGCAACACCAGGAAGACTGCTGGATCATATGCAGGTAGATAAAATATTGATGTCTAATCCGTGTTACTAAAGCATAATAAAACTCCCGTCCCTGTCTGACTCTGAATTTGTTAATCTTGTAGAACACTCCGGGTTTCATGTACAAGAACTTGCAGTGTTTGGTAATTGATGAGGCGGATCGTATCTTGGAGGTTGGATTTGAAGAAGAAATGAAACAGATCATAAAACTTCTACCAAGTAAGGGAAAAAAAAAAAATCCGTCTTTCCTGGAAATCACTTGACTAACATTATGTCTTCTTTATGACTCAATTATTAGAAGTCATTAATTTTTATAGTTCTGTAAATGCACTTGCGAGTGATTGTCTTACTTGGTCCCTTTTTCCTCATAGCTAGTATATACTACATTATTTAACATCATTTATCTGAAGGACAGAGTTTTCATATGCACTTTAGGGATATAATTCTGGTCATATAAGATCCTTCCAGTTTAACATCTACGTTCTCTCATTCATCTTCTTCTGTCCATTTATTTCCTACAATTCATTATTTCCTAATAATGCTTAAACGTAAGGTAAAAGGTTGTCTGACTTGCAGTTCAAATTTTCTTCATACTTTCAAGAACAGTAAGCAAGTTTAAGTATTTAGCTTAAAATTTTCTTCTCCTAATTTTTCATTTAGTTATTCCGTGTAATTGATGTATTTAAACACATTCTCAGAGTCAACAAGGCTCTCCCTTTAACTTTGAAAATGCAGGGAAAAAAAATCCATGGAAAAAGTATATTAAAAAAAAAAAATCAGTGACAAATATTTTGCGGTTCCACATCTTAAATATTAAAATTCAGATTTGCACATTTTAAAGTGCAGATACATAAACCACTCCAGTTTTGGTACATTTTTTGTTGCACAATCTCTAGCGTGTTTTTTTTCTTTTTTTTTTTAAACAAAGATATTTTAGTATTCATGGGAATGAAATCAACTTAGTTAGAATTACAAGCTCAGTCTCTATTTAAATCATTGTTTTGTGTTTAAATTGGAGTGCAAATATTAATATTAACATTTTTCCTGGAGAGAAAGAATAATTGTGTTTTGATAGGTGTTAGGATTTTGGGGGTGGGGGCAGCCTAAGTAAACATTCTGTACAATCCATAATAAAACTACACCTGTCTTTGTTTGTCATTAGCAGTATGTTTGAATTAGAATTTAATTGAAAAAAGTAGAAGGCTTGCTCAGGGAAGTTTATAGCTAGAGATTTTATGGACTTGCTGTTTGAATTCTCCTTTAAAAAATGAGGCTTTCTTTCAAAATAAATATTTTTTCAGAGCGCAGGCAGACGATGCTTTTTTCTGCTACGCAAACCAGAAAGGTTGAAGATCTGGCAAAGATCTCTCTGAAGAAAGAGCCGCTGTATGTTGGGGTTGATGATAACAAGGAGACAGCAACAGTAGATGGTCTTGAACAGGTAAACGCAATGTTATGAAAAGGGGTACAATGTGTGAACATAGAGAGTCCTATGTGTTTTTAACTGGGTTGTACAAACACTGTCTTAAAGGGTGTTTCCCGTGCTAATGGCCAAAAGCTATCAGTTGCTTAATTCAGTCTGCTAACCATAGTACGGTATATGCATTTAGTCAACGTAAGGACAGATGATATAAAACCTCATGAAACAGTAATATAGTTACTACACTTGCCTATTACTATTTATATTACATACCTAAGCCCCAGTTGCCTTTCTAACTGTTTTTTCCACATTACTGACTAGAGATACATATACTTCAAATAGGTTTCATTGTTGCTGCTTCAGATAACTGCTAAGTGGAGTTGCACAGCAGTTTCTGGGTTTGTGCAGTTGATGTGAGTGTGGTTAAAAAAGTATCAGCAGCTATGTATTACCTTAAAAGAGTAAACTGGTAGCAAGAATTCTGTAAAATAAAATTCTTGAAATCATAACAAGTGTTAAGAAACCTATGCAGTTAGTTTCATGCCTAATGTCAGTAATTCAAATTTCTTGAAATGAATTTTTATTGTATAAACTAATTTTCACTGAACTCATACTCGTTTGGATAATTAATTAAAAATTACTTTGTATTTCAAGTTATTTCAGTAAGTTTCTTGCCAAGTTTGTCATCTTTAGGAGTTTCATATACCAAGGTAAGGGAGAGATAGTAAATTGAATGGTTTGGCCCAATATAGCTGGAAAAATTAACTGTTTTGCATGTTTGTTTCACAACATAACGCTTCCCTGATTTAATTGTATTGCTGAAGCAAAAGTTTGTTCCATACTGCTTTGTTTAACAATATTTAAAAATTTTCCAGGGGTATGTAGTATGTCCATCTGAAAAAAGATTCCTTTTGCTCTTCACGTTCCTCAAGAAGAACCGGAAGAAGAAACTAATGGTATTTTTTTCTTCCTGTATGTCAGTGAAGTACCATTATGAATTACTCAACTATATTGATCTCCCTGTTTTGGCCATTCATGTAAGTATTTTATTAATGGATTAATTAATCTGATAGTATTTGTAAGTTGTTACTGACCTTATATTTGCCTTGTTTATTTCAGTCCAGTTTCTAATAAACAGATACGCTGCTCACAAAACTGATGATGATCTTGATTAGCCTGTACAGGAAGGAGAGAAATAAAAGACTATGTAATAACATCACTTCGACATTGTTAATCTTGCTATTTTCCAAATCAAGGCTGAACACTGATATTAATCGATATTCTGTGTGTAGACAGCTATGTTTTCTTCCCAGGCATTGCTTTTCATAAGTGTTAAAAGTCAATTTTTGGAGCAAAGCTATTGTCAGAGGAATCCAAACACTGATCCCTGGAGTGTTGGGTGCTTTTTCTAAGGCCAGGGTGATGTTTGGTTTTACTATGCTAATTCTTACCATTTGGATGAATATTATACTTTTTTTTTTTTTTATCAAAACCACAAAATGCATAGTTTAGGAAAAAGAATTGACTGGAAGTTTATGAAATAGTTATAACTGACCACAAATGTCCTTTTTTATTTTTATTATTTTGGGGATTTTTTTTGCTATACTTTGATAGAACTGTTACAAGTATTTTTATTGTTTTTTAAACCTGTAACCTGTTTAACAAATTGCTAGACTTGCAAATCTCCTTTTTCTGAACTTCACCCATTCATGCAGCCCTCTTAAAAGAAACGCTTCTGGAACCAAATTTTTAACGCTTTGGAAAATCCGATGTTATCTCTGAGAGACACCACTTCATGTAGCCCTGTGCTGTTGACTGTGGTAGCATTGTTTCTTCGCTGTGAAATGGTCCTGCTTGGTCCGTACAAGTCCATAATACAGAAAGATGCCTCATATTATCTTATATTTGTGGCAGTTATATAATATGTGAAATAGGAACTTTAAGCTTACAAGTTGGCAGATTTTTTTTTTTTTTTTAGTTCCTATTTCATCCTTCATGTGTTTCTTTCCTTTTAGGGCAAGCAGAAACAAACCAAACGTACTACAACATTTTTCCAGTTCTGTAATGCAGAATCTGGAATACTGTTGTGCACTGACGTAGCTGCCAGAGGATTGGATATTCCTGAAGTTGACTGGATTGTCCAGTATGACCCTCCAGATGATCCAAAAGTAAGTTGAGGAAATAGAAAAACTTCACAGCAACAAATCAAAGCCTAGCTACAAACGTAGCTGCAGAGAAAAGCTGCAGCTGCTGCTTGACAGAGGTCAGGATCCAGACGTGTTCATCCAGCAGCTGATTTCTTCCACTTCTCTCCACCAGCTCCTAGGAAATGCTGCACCTAGCTGAGACCTTTGTTACCTTTTTAACAGTTGCTTTTTAAAACGTTATTCTTTGTGTTGTTAAATTAATTTAAAATCTAATCAGCTGAACAACAAAACACTTCTCAGGAAGAGTGTGAGTTTATATATAAATCCCTGAGTCTCCTAAACAGGTTTTTCCAATGGAAATTTGATTTTTATTTATTCTTACTTGAATAAATGTCCAGTGTGAACAAGTGAAACTCAAAAAACTGAGAAGTTTTGACAAATATACAGAGCAAATATACCAAAAGCAAAGTTTAATTTTCAGTTGCAGCAGACTAAGATTTTCTTTTTTTTCTTCAGTAAAAGGTAAAATACTTTTAGTCAGGGGTTGCTGTCTCAGCCTAATTATACTTTGCATCTTCAGCACTTGATTTCCCTCATCTGTGTGCTAGCGCTAAGAAAACGTTTTAAAAAATAATGGATGATGCATTACACGATATTAATGTTAAATTTGGGGGGGGGGGGGGTGTGAAGCTGTTCAATTATTGCATGTTTGAAAGACTGACTGGACTTGCTGTTTCGTATTCTTCCAAAAGGAATATATTCATCGTGTTGGTAGAACTGCCAGAGGCATAAATGGTAGAGGACACGCTCTGCTCATTTTACGACCAGAAGAGCTGGGCTTTCTTCGTTACCTGAAACAAGCCAAGGTAAACTTACATCTAGATGTTTTTAGTGGGTTTGGGTTTGGGTTTTGTTTGGTTTTTGGTTTTGTTTGGTTTTTTTTACTGTGCAACAGCTTTTAAAGGCAAAACCTGTAATGATTAATCAAACATTTTAATTTTTTAAGCGAAAAACATTCTGTTGCTTAGAAAACATTTAACTGATCATCAGACTTTAAAGTCAGCAGCACAAAGGTAAATATTGAGTGCATTTGTAGTTGCTTTGCAACTGTACAATGTGTAATATTAATAAATGAATTTCCTGTGTTCTGTCTGTGGAGGGATACTGGGAGCTCAGCCATCCAGAGGAACTTAAAACCCGGATGTGGCTCGTGCAGTTTTTATTTTTGCTATTCAAATAATTGCATTTTGTTCAGTTCCAAAAGAAGGGTAGCCACCTTCTAAATGTAATCATTTTAATATGATGGAACTGCACATAGTTTCATGGTTGTTCTCCTTATGGGCTTGTTTAGAGTTTTGCCATTTGCAACTGAAGTGGTACAGCTCCTAAAGTTAAAGGGGTAAAAGTGTCATACTGTGAGCATCTTTATTACTCGAGCTTAAAGGAAGTGATGATACTGGCGTATTGATGTAAAGGCACTTTATGTCTGTGACAAGGGTAGTAATGGTATAATGGTGTGATCATTGCTTTGAATGGCAGATGGTGCCGAAAACCTAAAAATATGTACAGGTGTGCTTTTCATTCACAAAAACATCCTTGAACTTGAGAGTTGTAATTACATACTAACAGATAAAGCTGTGGTATTAAAAATAAATACCTTATGTTATCTTGCAGGTCTTTTTCTATTTGTCTTGAGTCTTGAATGTATTCAGGGTTTACACAGTATAAATAATTTTGATATTTTAATTTATTTTTTTTTAAGGTACCGCTAAGTGAATTTGAATTTTCTTGGTCAAAAATTTCAGACATCCAGTCTCAGGTATGAAATGACTTCATACTACAGCTACTCTGAATATCTGTGTAATAATTTATATAGAGAATGTTATAGTCTATAACAACCAAAGTTTTAAAATGTGTGTGCTTGTCTGGAAAAGTTTCTGTAGATGATTACTGTGCCATAAATACTCCTGCCATGTTGTCCCTCTATGACGTTAAAGCAATAAAATGTTTTGAAATTAAAGATTAATTTTAATATCCAGTACTAAACTGTCATCATTGTATGGTATGAATTTGCTTGGAAGAATTGGTTTTTTGCATGACATGGCAAAACCACAGCATTGTAAACCTGCTTTCAACTTTTGAATGGAATGTTCTTGTCTAGCATAGCAAACGAGTTTTTTTAGCTTTTATTGAATGGTTACGTATGTTCAGATTAATTGGGAGTAACATGTCTTATAAGATGATTTACTCAGTGTGCAGTGTGCAGAAAGAGATCCAGTACCAACATTTGGAAATGCTAATATATACTCCAGGTGTATTTAAATGATGTTAATAAACCCAGTATCAGCTAAACCTCTTCTGTGCTCCAGTGCTGCAGAAATAGCCATGGAGCACAAAGTTGAATAGAATAGCATAGATAGTTCTGTGGATTTGAATTTCTATTGTCGCTTAATTCTGTGAATTATTCTTTTGATAAGAGCTCTGTAAAGCTTCTTTGCAGTAACTTAAATTTGAAATAGCAAGTACAAGAAACAGTGAAGACAGTCCTTACAGAAGGAGGTTCCCAGTTAAGAATAATTAGATTGTAATGATGTCTAATGTAACTTATTTTTAGTATGCTGAATTAATGTATGTTAAACATCAAATGAGACACTTTGACCTAAAAAGTATTGGGAACTTAGCCTGCAACACATAAAACGTCTCAGGCTACACTATTGCATCTGCATTTTTGTCTTAGAGTTAATATTGCTTATTTTACAATGCATTTGCACCGTAATAGGTCAGACTATGTATAGAATTACATGGAATGCTACAGTTCAGATGTCTGACTTAAAAGTATATGGTTGTTGTCCATTGATTCTGAATATACATAGTTTCACGGTGTGACTGCTGTTGTATACTCCTTCTTGATTAACTTGTTTGGGACAACCCAGTTTAATATTTCTGTAAATTTTCATGTTGCTGAGGTTTTGTACTGTAATTCAGCTTCAAGCTATTTTGTCCCTCTATTTGTTTATAAAAGTACTCTGATATATGTATGTGCACCTTACCGTCACGGGGCAATTTTGCAGAAGTGAACAGGGAATGTCATTGCAACTCACAGATTAAATAATTTTCTTGAATATAATTTATACGCTTGTTATAGCTATAATTGGATATGTCTTTTGGTTTTGTTTTTTTTCCCTTCACCAGCTGGAGAAACTGATTGAGAAGAACTACTTCCTTCACAAGTCAGCCCAGGAAGCATACAAAGCTTATATCCGAGCTTATGACTCCCATTCTCTGAAGCAGATCTATGATGTCAATAACTTGGATCTTCCCAAAGTCAGCCTTTCATTTGGTTTTAAAGTTCCTCCGTTCGTCGACCTCAGTATCCTTTTACTGCAGTGTTTGAAAGCAGAATTTCTGCTTTATAAAAGTTAAGTTCAACTTACTAAATTTCTGTGCTACTTCAAATTCTGATTTTTATTTTGCTATTAATCACATAAATGCATCGTTCTGCAACAATAGTTTAGCAAACAAAATGTTAAATAGCAAATATTAAAATGGCAAAAATTGCCTACAAACAACATGCATGTTTTGGTGCATGTACGTGCTGTATGTACTTCAGTTGCTGCGGGGTAGCAGATACTGGAATGCATACGTGTTCTAGAGCACTGTTCTCCATGCAAAATTCCTTTCACTGAAAGGTTCTTGCTTAAGTTTAATAATTGTGGAATATTGAAATAGAGGGACAAGAGCATGAAATAGAAGATGGTATCTAGGTTACTGTCAAACCTGCCAGTGGATGGAATTTGAAGAAGGTAGTACTTTGGCCAACTTAGTTGGACAACTGGAGGAATAAAAGCATTATTTAGAACTGCAGACACAAAGTTCCAGTTCTGTCTGTAGTTACGCAACTCAACCTTTTGTATAATGCTGCTATTTTTTCTCACATTAATAACTCTTACGATACCTAAAAAGCAACATTTCAAATTATTCGTTTTTAAGTTCTTTAACCAATAAAATTCCAGATGTGAACAGCAATCGTGGTAGAAGACTACAGAAAAGAGGTGGAGGTGGAGGATTTGGTTACCAGAAATCAAAGAACGTCCACAAAGCTAAAATCTTCAAACACATTAGCAAGAAATCAGACAGTCGGCAGTTTTCTCGTTAATCATGCATTCATTAAAATGGCTTCTGGCATTGGAATAGACTGCCTTGATCAAAACCATCTGACAGTTGCCTCCAATTCAAACTGCTCTATTCACATATTTCGGGGTCTTTATGATTTTGTTTCTGGGAACATCTTTTTATCTTTCAGTTCAGGAAGACTCTTTGGAAGAGAGACTAAAGATACAAACAGAGAATCCAGCCTGCTAATTTTGCAATACTTGTTCTAAGGAAGAGGATAGTTGAATATAATTGTCTTAAGTCAATACTACAGAGCTTTTTATTAAAGAAAGAAAAAAATACTTTCAGGTTTTATAGAAGAATTTGCTTTACATTTACCCTTTTTTCTATGCATACCTCTGAAGCTTGTTGGAGTAGATAACACAAGGACAGCTTACAGTGTGAGGTAAAAATTTGCTCACGTGAATCATTACAAGGGTTTCTAGTGGTACAGAACTGTGCTTTGTCCATCAGATATGCTGAAGAATATAGGAAGATTCCTTTAGAACAGAACATAACTGAATAATTAAGGCTGTATGAGCTTGTGATTAATTTCAGTATATGTATAACAAGTACAGTGTCAAAAAAAATATAAAAATCTCTTGTACCACATCTGGGACATGCTTAATCCTGTTTCTTTTAATGTGATAAAATGGTAACGTTCTAGTGAAATGTTTGGTTTTCCTTCATGTTCTCTTTAAATCTGAATTTATCCATCTGGTAATGTCTGGTGTACTCTCATACAAATATACAAAGAAAATTAAGAAAAGCAGGTTACATAAATGGAAGCACTCAGCCCAGATAATGTTTTAAAATGCTCCATAACCTTGATGCGGTGAGACTTTTTGCAGTTGTATCTTGTATATTGCAAACTGAATGGCTTTTTAGTCTTAGTTTATCAGATCAGTGATGGGCAAAGTCAAAGGTACTACCACAGGATTGAGGGGGTGGAGGGACTCGGTAAGTGAAAAAGTGAAACGGGGTATAAATATACTAGAAGGATATTTTATGGAGAAATGGAGGAGGTTGGAGTACACATTGCAAATGGAACAAACATGGAGAAGAATATGCAAGTTGGGCAAAAGTAGAGTAACTATATTACATATATATATTACATACGCTATTTTCATATTGTAAGAGACAACTTGTAAATTCGCTGAAACAAATGGTGAGAGACGGGGGAGGCCCTCTGAGCCTCACAGAGGAATGTCTCAAACACTCGCAAGGACCTTGAGATATGGCCGTAGCCAAGAGGTGGATGATGTGGAGTCTGGACAATGCAGGCCTTGTGCTCGAAGAGCTGATAAGCAGGCGTTAGCCTTATCTCTTGTGTGACCCAGGAGACAAAACTCATCTGGACAGCACAGGATGCGTCTGTGGGGGGGAAGTCTTGTGAAGACAGGGTTTTATGCTCAACTTGTGGAGCTTGTTAGTTTCTCTGTTTTCGGGGCCATTGTGTCCGATGAATGATCTTTGCCTCATTATCCATGAAATGCATATTAAAGTTCAGACCCTGCATATGCTAATGAAGATTATCGAGATCATGCTAAACATACATGACTATAGGACTCGTCTATCCATCCAAATCATGCTACACGTTACCCAGGGGGGGAGAGAAATCTGAGCACCGTAACAGCGGGGTGGGTTGTAGTGATACCGCAAATATAAAAGGTGAAAATAAGTGCCCCTAGAGAGACTTTTTTCCCTGGAGATCCACAGAGGAGCGCTTCTGCAAACCAGAGACCCCCGTTGGCTGGACCAACGCTGGAACCAGGACCGGTGATCTCTTTCTCTCTCTCTCTCTCTCTCTCGTTTCCTCTATTCCTCTGTTTCTCTCTTTCTTTTCTCTTCTTCTTTTAAAGTTAAGTACATAACATAAGGCATACCTTACCACTCGCCATAATTCATGGTATAATTTTTTGTGTATCTGTTGCGAAGTAATGCAAGGCATACTTTATCACTTGCCATACTTTGTTTTACCGTCTCCCATAATTTGTTGTATACCTCACCAATTATTGTGGACCTAGTTAAGACATACACCAGTGGGGATTTGTGAATCTGAGTCACTTCGCCCCTTCTCTCATGAGTGGGGCGTGACACATATCTCTGCTATTGTAGATAACTAGTATGAGGCTACAATAGGGGTGTGATTACAGTAAAACAGCTTTTAATTTACATCTAAAATGTAATCCAGGACTAATTATGAATACAAAAGCATATGTAGTTATTGCAGTATAAAGTGGACTGTTACGTCCTAAGCCTTTTGAAGTAGTATGTCAGATTTAAAACTATGACACGTGCATTGAAGTATTGCAGGAAAACACTGGTGAACTTGTCTTTTCGCCTGTAGAGAAACCACATCATTTTTCTTAGAAAAGAGTATGACCATTCTAATGTTAGTGCTCCCACCATTCAGAACAGTGTTGCCTTTTTTCCCTTTTTTGTGAAACAGCTGACTTTTAGTTCTAATGGACTTTTCAAGACTCTTAATTAACATTGGTCAGATATTAAGAACTTCTGATAATGTTAAAACACTGAAGTAAGTTAATTTGAATGTCTCATGCTTCCAGGGTTGCAATGAGAAAGCCAAATCTGCTCTGAAGGGTAAGCAATGCTAAGTACGTGATGCCTGGCTCACTGAGTTCTAATCTTTGATTCTGGATTTGCTTATATATTTATAAATAATAGATGTCAAATTAGTTCTCAATTCTAAAAACGTGCTATTAATAAACAGACATATCTCTGAGATCTACAGCATCATAAACTTCAAGGGTTCTGTCTACACCTCCAAGCTGTGCAGTTACAGTATAGAAATTTACTTAGTTATAGTGAAATTGACTGAGGGGACTCATCAGATGAACTGCAAAATTAATTACTTGGAAAGAGATGTAAGCGATGCTGCAGTAAACCACTAAAGATCAGAGCATGGTTATGTGGGCACAAGCAGTGTGAATGAAGCAGTGTGGAGTATTCCCTTGGAAAAGGAACAAAGCTGAGATGATGGGCACAGTCAGTGACCGCCTGTCTGACCATGTGCTGCGTAGCCAGAACTGGTTGGGCTTAAAAGCACATCAGAATTCCTGCCACTTCTCTGTCTAGGCAAAAATCTGCTTCTTGGAGAACTGCTTTTTTCTGTCTCTCATCACGTTCTGGGAACAGAAGGCTGATTGCTTTCCCAGCAGCTAGACAACCTCTAGCTCCACCTAATTTTTTCTTTGGAAAAGTTGAGGCACTGTCAATTTCTAAAGGCTGATATGAGAACAACTGAAAAACATGTGTTTGGCACAAATCTGCACAACTCCTTCCTGGTGTTTTTTGTTTGCATGTTCTTATATACCCTAATACAAACAAATCTTTGTAATAATCTCATCTAGGAGATGAAAAGGCTGGATGGTATTGCTCTAGAGTAGCACTAGGTTACCCTAAAAAAAAAAAAAAAAAAAAAATTAACAATTAACACTGTTACTTAGACATAGATGTATAATGGCTGCACAGTCCGAAGTAACTACATAGTCTGCTATTTCACACCGTAATTTTCTGATTAAGCAGGAGAGAAATTCCCGAGCGGAGACTAAGTGGGAATTGAAGGAAAAGGGCTTCCGCTTCCTGGCTTGCGTAGATGCAGTTAGTTTTCTCTTTGTTTATGGAATCAGAAATGAAAAGTAGTTGCTGGTTAAATATCCGTGTGTATCAGGCAGCATCTATTCTACTATGGTATTGCAAGAAGTTTAAAAGATTGTCAAACTGATTCAAAATCTAACGTTTCCTTTGCAACTTACCCCGTTATCAATCTTGTGAGCAGTTAATAGACCTCAGCCATCAGACTCTCAAGGCTTGTCTCGTAACAGTGACTGATAGGTTGGGGACTAATATTGTGTGCCTTGAGAAATTGCCTTTTTTCTCTGAGAACCTTGACAAAGAAATTGGACTCTTTAAACCACTTAAGGGGGTGATCAAAACTGTCCTGCTTGAACTGGAAGATTATTTTGACAGTTCTTGGAACAGGCCCATAAAGGAGAATTCCATTGCTGAGCTACTGCTCATAATCATGAAAAATCTTGTCATGATATGAGTTTCCTACACCATAACGCTGCCGAGTTATAGACAAGCACAAGACTAGTCAGAAAGTGTTGCCATCAAATTTTTCAGGGTGAATGTCACAGGTAGAGGGCACATTTATTGACAGTGTAGAGCAAGAATACTTGAGAACTGGATAAGATATTATCTACTTAGGTCTGCTGTAAATAAGAAGTGTGTTTATATTTTGGCAGTAATTAGCCTTTTTGTTTCATGTATGAGTTGATAACTCAGTTTAAGTAAGCTGCCAAAGCTTTAGATACTCTAATGATCTGCTTTCAAGCCAGTAATCTAAGGCTTGGGGGAAGCAAGCTCTCACAGGAAAGGTGAAAAGGACTATGTGATTAAAAAAAAATCATCATTTGAGTAGAAGTCTCCAATTTCTTCCCACTGTGAAGGAAGGCAGGGTACTGACAGCATACAGCACAGGCCTGTGACTTGTGTTTTTAGTTTTAGTGTGGCCTGTTTAGGAGATAGTTGTCCAGTTACTTCAACCTCCCCAAAATTTAAAAGGGATTTTACAGAGATCTAAAAATGTAACAACTAGAAAAGAGACAGTTATTAGCCCTTAAGAGGTGGGTTGGTTTGTTTGTTTTTTTTTTTCAAACTAAAATAACAATGCTGAAAGAAGCCTAGAATGAACTTGGCTAGGCATGCAGAATTAAATCTGTCTCTGCTCTTGACTTTTGCTCTGCTAGCTTGATTTCTACAGGAATTTAGCTGCTTGGCTTGACAGGAGAATTCATGCAACTGTTTCCGATGCTTTTGTTTGCTCTAGATTTATCAAAGATGTTGAGTCGTGAAAGTAAGAATCTAGCCTCTTGAACTAGAATGCTCTTTGCTTCTAAAAAATTTGCTGGCTTACATCAAAGTCATAAATACTGTAATGTTGTTTGTGTCAAATCTCTTTATTGCACAGCCACGTGGGGAAGAGATTACCTTTTCTTTCTCCTCTTAGCCCCCACAATAAACTTTTGATATGGAGTTGTGAGGAGAGGTAGAGGAAGGATGCTATTAAGAGAATGGAAGACAAATGGAAAATCGGGGTGCTGTCTAGACACACACTCACTTCATTTTATCTGTGTCATCCAGCTTAAGAACTGCATTCACCTTTCAAAGAAATATCTGAGCGTACTCTACAATAGCAGTCCATCTTCCCAAACACTTTTGTAAGCTATAACACTGAAAAACATAACTGTCTACTATTTTTTCCCAGTTGGTCAGAATTAAAAAGAAGAAAATCATAGGCTCTGCAAAATCTTGTATAACAGTTCATCCAAATGCTCATCTCTATTTTGGCTGTCAGCTGAAGATGTTTAGCCATTCAGGGCTGTCTGAGCTCCTCAGTCAGTGGCTGCAATCCCCTATGAATGTTGAGAATCACAGGAATATTAAATGTGTTACTCTGCATAACTAAAACTAGATGTTCGCTTATAGGGGCTGATAGACCATGTGAATTTGTAGAAGCTATTAAGACTTCCTTATAAGCTCCAGATAACTGTTCTTGATATATTGTCACTTCTTCTAATATTAATAAAACCCTTTCTGTATGGGAAGAGAAAACAGACTTGAGCAGCAGGTAAGTTCTGCCTGGCACCTTTCTCTAATTGCTATTTGGAAACCTCCGAATGAATTTATGAAGGTACATAGTAACACTAATACCTACAAAATGTAATTTAAGAACATAAATGTAACCGTAAAATGACGTTGCTTAAAAAAAAAATCATAAAGCAACTTAATTTTTCCGTAGAAATTATATTCACTGATATCTTTACATTTCTCTCTTAAAGGTGACAGAAGGTAGCTAAATGCCTTGCAGTATTAAAAGAGGGAATTCTTTAATATGAGAAAAAGAATCCTTAACTTCTAGTAAGCCCTAGCTGCAGATGATCTGTAACAAAACTATATGAAGTGCTCAGTGATTATTTAAACATTGTATTTTCCACTTCATTGCAATATTTTATGAATCTCTTTTCTGGTGCTTTGCAAGTATGTGCTACTATAACCTTATGTAAACTCTCCATAATTTTTTGTCCTACTTTCTACATAAATTTAGCAAGGGATTATTTGTAAATAAAGATAGTTAATATTTCAGGTGCAAATTAATCAATAAGGTATACAGGTTTTAATTATTAAATTCATTCAAAGAATTATTTTTTTGAGTATGGGTATGTAACTTGTATATTCAAAAATATTGTACAGAGAGATAAACCACACACATGTATTCCAGACTTGTACTCATAATAAATTTGTATAAAGGTATAAAGGCCCTGCTTTACTGTATGGTCACTCCACATTATAATGGCAGTGGAATTAATTAGTAGCAATATGTGGCCCATGTGAGGAATGTTTTGTGAAAACTTTGTCCAGGGAAAGAAGGCCATTTCTACCAAACTTAGGACAAATGTGAAAGAGCCGTTGCGCAGGTTTGAAGTGAGCTAGAATGAGAATCAATGGCATTTGGGCATCACGACTTTCTCAGACACCAATTAAAATAGAAATCAATGGATGTAGGCTCCTAAATAACTTTGAATCTGACACTTAAAAATATTAAAATCCACAAGTGGGAAGCCCATGTCTTGTACAGAGGCAAAAAAAAACCAATGAAAAAAAAAGAATCTAGCTCTTCCTCAAGATTATTGGTGGTAGCAGAAGGCAATTGTCAAGGTCAAGCAAATTAGATCGACTCAATTGTAGATTACTAGTTGAGGGTTTTTTTATGTGGCTGCTCTAACAGGAGGAAAGCCTAATGTTAGCAAATCTTCTGCTATATAATCCCCTTTGTATTCATGCGTTGGCCTTAGCTGTGCTAGGGCTCATTATCTACTAACATACACGCACACATCCCTGTGGCAAACCTAATTCATGCAGATATGCAGATCTTTGCTGACTACCCCTTGTGTTGGAAAGCCTTGCGCTTAGTGGCTTGCATCCTCATAGGTTACATAAAACTGATACTTGAACAGAAATTATTCTGTCAAATATTTGCTTCTTATTAATAAAATCAATACTAGCTAGCATTTATGTGACATCTAGCTTCTCCATCACGTTTTCAATCATAAAAATACGGAACCAGCTGTCAAAGGGCTTTTGAGAGTGTGTTTTTCCCTCGAGCTGAAAGTTTTTCTGATATTTATCAAATTAATTGCAGGATTTAGATAACTGAGTTTTCTGAAAAATGCTTTATAAAGGAAGCTGGTTTTCTATTAAAGAGCTAGCAGAGAACAGGGGATGGAATAAAACCGCACCTACTAGAAGCTCTCAAAGGGCTTTTAAATCTGAAACAAAAAATGGAACATGAGTCAAAACAGTCAAGTTCAGTGTAGTCCCTTTATAACAGCCTAAAAATAATCTCCTTCTGCCTCTAACAGATAAAAGCAAACTTCTGAAAAATGTAGGCTATATTTAAATTTTATATATTTGCTATAAAAATACAGCATCACTTCACATAATGATTTGAAATTCTGTTATCTGGATGAATCATCATCCTCTGAAGCTGTTCCTAAGCAGCGTGCTGTCCTTGAAAGTGCCTGAAAACAGAGCGCTGTAATGAAGCTGGCCTGGGAAGCTGCCGTCTGGTGAAGACAGCCGCTTCTTTAGCACAACTGTGCAAAGGGGAGCTTGGATGCAAATTATAAAGATGCAGGGAGGATTAAGCTAAATTACGAATTTTCAGACTGATAGAAAAAAATAAAATTATGACAAGACTGAGTCTGAGGAGATTCATTTCAACATCGGCAGTCAGAAGAGTGAGTTTTGCAGGTGGTGGTTGGTAAGGTGATAAGGGCTACGTTTTGCAATTCCTCACTTCTGTCACAAGCCCTTTTCTCAGTGATTCTCAGGTCACCAGGGAAAAGCGAGAAAAGTTGCAAAGGAAGATGTAACGGATTTCTACACTTACACTTACAAGCAGATTACTATTTTCCACCCTTTTATGTTTCGCATCCCTCAGACTTCGCAGCCCCACAAAGCTCCAAACATCCAGATGGAAAGATGATGTTATTTTGTATTTACTGTTAATTCCATCATCTAGCTCCAAGTCCTTAGTCACATACCGATTTGCTTATTTTAGGAGCAATGAAATAGCTGGTGATATCGGTTACCTTTTGAGGATACACACTACCATACTTTGTTGAGAGAAGAAACTACGAAGATGCAGACTGTAGTTCCTGAAGTCATTGAAAAGTTATCAGTGAATGAAACAAAGAGTTTTAATTGCATTTTGACATTGCAGCAACTTGTAATACTGTAACAGTACATAAAAGTAAACTAAGCCCTCCTTTAGTTTTAGTAGAAGAAAAGTGTGTTTTCATTTTGTTTTGTCTCTTTCTTGGTGTTGGGTTCTTTTTATCATTTCATGCAATATTTACCTGCTTTTCTGTTATTTAGAATACACGAATACCTGCAAGTCTCCTTATTTTTTAAAATTCCCTCTTCTCTTCTGCAAAGTAGACCCTGGTTTCTGAGACATTGTAACGTGTTGCCATAGCAACCTTTGAGGAGCACTAAGTCTTCGCATTCATAGGACAAGACAGCAGTGGGGTAATTATCAAGAAAAAATAAATCCCTTTGAGACTTTATTCAAGCCTCTGTATTATAGGACTAGGTTATTTCAGCCAAGTGGGAGGAAGAAGTGGGAGATTTCAATGCATTTGATGTGTGAACTGGAATGTAACTTTCCCGATGTGGCACATAAAGTACACATAATAAATAGGAGTAGAGGGACGGGACACGCGGCTTCTAAGAAAGGAAGATTTTGAGATCACCTGGGATGCTTTAAAAGTGGCCCACACATAGTCTGCAACCCACAAATTAAATGCCCTCACACAAGAAAAAGACAACCTCCTTTCCTGCAGAAGCAGGAACAAGCTGATCATATCTCAGCCCATTTGGGCCCTTGAACATGAAACTTTTGCAGCTGGTCTGAGTTTTGTTTGTTTGTTTGCAGTCTTTCTTTAATAGGTGAGTTATTCAAATTGTGAGAAGATTCTTTTATTCCTTTATTAAGTTCACAGAATGGGACTGACAAATTGTTGAAACATTTAGAAGTTAAAGGGCTTTTTTATCTGCTTTTTTAGGTCTGTGTGCCTTTTAAAGGAGTAAAGTGTTCAGTAATTCTTTAGCCGGCATTTCAAGACAAATTAGAAACGAGCAGTATAAAAACAAAGCATGCAAAGCTGCTTGTGAAGCAGACACATGCTGCCTGCCAACCCTGACATTTTTACCAGTGTCTCATTGTTTCAGATGCTGCTTTAGGCTTAACTTGCAGCAGTATTGTGAAAAGGCTCTTCTTGACAAGCTCTGTCAGATTCTGCCTGTTGGAAACTCAAGTGGCAAAATGTGATACGTTTAGCGCTCACTCAGAAGTCCTCTTCTCCTAATAATAAAAGCTGGTAAGTAATGCAAATGATAGTTTTCTTTTAGCTGCTGGCTTACACTAGAGCACCTGTTAGAATCACTATAGGAAAGAACAATTAAAATCATGCCTGCATTAAGAGCCTGGGAAAGGATTTATTTGCTTTATTTTTTATCTGCTGAGTGACGTAGCATCCAAAAGTTAACCACCAAAACAGCCTGGTTATTCTGACTACAGTCATTGTTTTTCATTTCTGTGATGTTTCATCATTGTTCCAACTTTTGAAGTTGGGACCCCTGAGTAAGGCAAGCTGGCCCCTGCTTGCTGTGGGCAACGTAGTGGTGCTGTGAGAGGTTTGTGTTTTGTCAGATGATGCTCTTTCTTCAGTGAACATGAATGCAAGTGAAGAATATTGATTTGAGCAACATTCATTTAGACGTGACTATTCTGACCCAGAAAATACTCCTTCTCTACGTCAAAAACAAGCAACCAATCTCCTGTCCCCAAACTCTGCCCCTTTACAGTCTGTGATTATAGCTGTGCTGCTATTGACTGGTAAAGGGGAAACATAACCCCCATTTTTAAAAAGGGAAAAAAGGAAGACCCAGGGAACTGCAGGCCAGTCAGTCTCACCTCTGTGCCTAGCAAGATCATGGAGTAGATCCTCCTGAAAACTCTGCTAAGGCACATGGAAAATAAGGAGGTGACTAGTGACAGCCAACATGGCTTCACCAAGGGCAAATCGTGCCTGAAAAATCTGGTGGCCTTCTACAATAATGTTACAGTGTTGGTCGATAAGGGAAGAGTAACTGACATCATCTACCTGGACTTGTGCAAAGCATTTGACAGTGTCTCGCACAACATCCTTGTCTCTAAGGTGGAGAGACATGAATTTGACAGATGGACCGCTTGGTGGATAAGGAATTGGCTGGATGGTCGCATTCAAAGAGTTGCAGTCAGCGGCTCGACACCCAAGTGGTGACCAGTGACAACTGGTGTTCCTCAGGGGTCCGTATTGGGACCGGCACTGTTTAACATCCTTGTTGGTGACATGAACAGTGGGACTGAGTACGCCTTCAGAAAATTGCAATGACACCCTGGGGACAGGGAACACAGCTGTTCAGAGGGGACACTGAGAAGTGACAGGGGACAGAACAGGGGACAGTGGGGACATTCATAACTGAAGGGGACAGAGCTGGGGTCATGGGGGACACAAGACACAGCTGAGGACATGGGGATGGAGGGGACACAGACGACAGCAAGCTGTGTGGTGCGGTCAACACACTGGAGGGAAGGGATGCCATCCAGAGGGACCTGGACAGGCTTGAGAGGTGGGTCCGTGCAAATCTTGTGAAGTTCAACAAGGCCAAGTGCAAGGTCCTGCACCTGGGTCACGGCAATCCCAAGCACAAATACAGGCTGGGTGCACAATGGCTTGAGAGCAGCCCTGAGGAGAAGGACTTAGGGGTGTTGGTTGATGAGAAACTCAACATTAGCCGGCAATGTGTTTCCAGCCCAGAAAACCAACCGTATCCTGGGCTGCATCAAAAGCAGTGTGGCCAGCAGGTCAAGGGAGGTGATTCTGCCCCTCTACTCTGCTCTCGTGAGACCTCAACTGGAGTACTGCGTCCATCTCTGGAGCCCTCAGCACAGGAAAGACATGGACCTGTTGGAGCGGGTCCAGAGGAGGGCCACGAAGAGGGAGCACCTCTCCTATGAAGACAGGCTGAGAGTCGGGATGGTTCAGCCTGGAGAAGAGAAGGCTCCAGGGAGACCTTATAGTTGCCTTCCAGTACTTAAAGGGGGCCTACAGGAAAGATAAGGAGGACTCTATCAGGGAGTGTAATGATAGGATGAGGGGTAACAGTTTTTAACTGAAAGAGGGCAGATTTAAATTAGATATGAGGAAGAAATTCTTTACTGTATAGGTGGTGAGACACTGGCCCAGGTTGCCCAGGGAAGTTGTGGCTGCCCCATCCCTGGAGGTGTCCAAGGCCAGGCTGGATGGGGCTTGGAGCAATCTGGGCTGGTGGGAGGTGTCCCTGCCCATGGCAGGGGGTTGGAACTAAACGATCTTTAAGGTTCCTTCCAAATCTAACCATTCTACAAATCTATGATTCTATTTGCAAGGAAACAAACTTCACTGACCTTTTCTTCTTCTTTTCTTTTCTTCTGACCTTCTTCAAATCCCTTTGGAGATCTCTCAACAGCCCCGTATGACCTGGTAAGGGAAAAGAGGCTGTGTTTTGCCCAGTAACTCCCACAGAAATTGTCCTGGTAACGGACTAAGGGGAAACAAAGAGGGTGGAA
Organism: Pluvialis apricaria; assembly: GCA_017639485.1. Taxonomy (NCBI): domain Eukaryota; kingdom Metazoa; phylum Chordata; class Aves; order Charadriiformes; family Charadriidae; genus Pluvialis; species Pluvialis apricaria. The sequence continues at coordinate 72,024,721 of CM030011.1, read as the reverse complement.
ATGCTGGTTATGGGTTAAAAAGGACCCCATGAATGAAAGCAGTCTGCGATAAAGGATACCTCCCAAAGACCTCAAACATAATACCTTAAACATACTTTAAATATAATACCCAGGTTGCTATATGATCCTGTCACACTACCTGTCACCACTTATTACTCAGGAGGTGACAGAGCTCATTGCTGTGTCTCCTTTACGCGTACCACCCCGTTAACATCTATTACAGACTTCAAAAGAGGCTGTGTAACAGGTTTAAAATTCTTTTTGAAACATCTTGATTTTGAGGGTAGTTACCGGAAAGGGCCAGGAGAAGGGAGTGTTTTCAGAGGCTGGGCACGCACCCTTCGTAAAGAAACTGTGACAGGAACCTGCCCCGAAACAGATGTAGAGATGGAGATGTTCCTGGCCACTAAACAATTCAAGAGAATTTCAGAGATTTTTTTTTTTTAAACTGGAAAAATTCCCATTTAAATGCTGCAGCCTAGAAATAACTCGTGTTGAGTGCTAAAACCGGCACCAACCTTGCAGGCTGCGCCCGGCGGCGGCGGGAAGAGGCCGCTCGTTTGAGGCGAGGCGACGCTGTGGCGGGAGCGCTGAGGGGGCAACATGGCGGGCGGGGGCCGTGAGGGGAAGGCGGCGCCCCACCACTTCACGGGGGGCTATGGGGACAAGCCGGCGGAGGCGGCGCCTCACGCCACACCGGAGCGGGCTGGGCGCCGCGGAGGGGCTCCGCCACCGCCCCCGAGGCGGCCGCCGGGGCGGAGCGGGAGCGGCGGTGCCGCCCTCCCCGTGTCTGCCCCTCGCCCGCCGTGCCGGCGAGCCGCCTGGTCGGCGCCGCAGCCGCCCGCTATGGGCGTGAGGAGCGGCGGGGGCGGGCGGCAGCGGGTGCCCGGCGGCGCCGCGGGAGCGGAGGCGGAGGGGAAGGCGCGGGCTGCGATGAGGCGGCGGCACATGGCGGCCAGCCGCTGAGGGAAGCCCGGCGTGGGCTCCCGCTCGCCGGCAGCGGGGCTGGGAAGGGGGAAAGTAGAAGGAGTAGTGAGGGGCCGAGCCCCCGGTGCTGGGCATGGCGGAGACCCTGAGCCCCTGCACCCCACGGGGCCAGTGCCAGGCCAACATGGGCGCCAACACCTCCTCAGCCAACATGGACGCCAACGCCTCCTCGGCTGCCTCCGCGCTGGTGGGCGGCAGCGCGTGGAGGGGCCGGGAGCCCTTCTCCATCTTCACCATCCTCGTCCTGACCCTGCTGGTGCTCCTGACGGTGGCCACCTTCCTCTGGAACCTGCTGGTGCTGGCGACCATCCTGCGAGTGAAGGCTTTCCACCGGGTGCCCCACAACCTGGTGGCCTCCACGGCGGTGTCGGATGTGCTGGTGGCGGCCCTGGTGATGCCGCTGAGCTTGGTGAAGGAGCTGTCGGCCGGGCGGCGGTGGCGGCTGGGCCGGGAGCTGTGCCTCGTGTGGGTCTGCTTCGATGTGCTGTGCTGTACGGCCAGCATCTGGAACGTCACCGCCATCGCCCTGGACCGCTACTGGTCCATCACCCGCCACCTGGAGTACACGCTGCTCACCCGCCGCCGCATCTCCAACGTCATGATCGCGCTCACCTGGGCGCTCTCCGCCGCCATCTCCCTCGCCCCCCTCTTCGGCTCGGGGGAGACCTACAGCCCTGAGCAGGAGCGCTGCCAGGTCAGCCAGGAGCCCTCCTACACCATCGTCTCCACCGGAGGGGCTTTCTACCTGCCCCTCTGCGTGGTGCTCTTCGTCTACTGGAAGATCTACAAGGCGGCCAAGTTCCGCGTGGGGGGCCGCAGGAGGAACGCCGTGGTACCCCTGCCCGAGGCTGCCCAGGTAAGGGTGGGGGACAGGGAGGAGAGCCCCCGCTGCCTCCCCCGGGCACCTGCGCTCCTGCTTCTCAGTCTGCTCCCAGCCGCCACGTCTGCATCGGTGGTTTCGGCACAGCGAGAAGACTGAGACGTGCCCTGGAGCTCCCGTGAGAATGTAGCTCTGTTGCAGACCGGGCATGAGCAGTAATTAGTCAGTCGAAAAGTGCCACTCTTGGAGAAGAGTTTCATTCTCATTCTTTTCTTAAGTGCTCTGTAAGAGTAAGTGACAGGTGCATTCACTGCCAGTCTGGAGAGCCATTTAAAAATCATCTCTTTTGTCTAAATTTACCATTCCTTGGGGATTTTTCCTCTTTATTCTTTTTACAGTGTTGTCAGGGTAAACAAAGTCATAAACAGATCCCTAGGTTGGGTACAGAGGAAATGCATGCGCATTTATCTGCCAGCACGGACTTGGTGTGGGATCTATCAGTGAATAAATTTTAACAAGCAAATTATACACTTTATTTATGTGTTTGGGCTGTTTTACCTTGAATACTGGGAACATACTGCTCACTGCATAGTACTGAAGCAATAAGCAATGAATTGTTTCTATTTTAAAATTCCCAGCTGTCTTAAAAGCCACGTCCTCCTCCTTATCCCAAACATTGCCTGTAATCCTGCAAAACCCTGGTCATGTGGGAAGGCTCATTCATTTTGGAGACACAGCTAGCTGACAGGAAAGCTGTGTCCCTGCGGGAGGGTTGGGGTCAGCCCCTTGTGTCCCGTCAAGTCGAGGTCTCTGCATCACGATGCTGTCACCCATGCTGTCACCAAGGTGCTCAGTAGTGCTCTCTGTAAACTCCCTCTGCTTGCTGTCACATACCCTTGCTTTCGCTCCTGGCTGTGGAGGAACTGATTCTTTATAGCACATTTTTGTGATTGCGTGTTGTACTTTATCTTGCTAAGTCCAGTCACTTCCTAATAACAAAAGATGAGCTGTGTGGATGTTAGGGATACCTAAAGAGACACGGAACATTTCTGTTCAGTTGGGGCTAATCCTGCAGAGTCTCCGTCCTCTGCTAAATCCATCTAACTTTGTTTTGGAGTTATGGTAGGAAACTTGTTATGGCCATGAATAAAAGTCTGTAAGTTGTGTCCCCTGATTCTAGCAAGTGACGACAGCACTGGCAATTATATGCGGTCAAACTTCCTCACTTGGATCCGAATGTCTTGAAGATGTTTTTAATATAAATTGATTTATGAAGCTGTCTTCTATGCAAAAGCAGAAAATGTGTTAGAAAATATGAGAATGTCTCCTCTAGTGGCATTCTTTTTTTTTTTTATCCTATGGCCTTCATCCTCTTGCTTGCACCAAATTTCTTTCCAAGTTCTTGGAGGTATGATGAATGTCTTGCTTGGAGTTAATGTACAATCATTCCAAGCATGAAAGCTAACTGAATATTTGTGGTGGTTTTGCATCCTCTATCTTTTACATACACACATACTCATACAGGACTAGTTGATTGGCATCTAAAATTCTGGGGAGCTAAATGAAGCTGAGGCATTGCTGCTTAAGTTTTAGCCTGTACAGAGACATGTTGTTGGTATGTCAGTTTTAACACAAAATAGTCAGGCTCCTAATTGTCATAGTTCTGTCTGCAAAAGCCCTTGCGTGGGCACAGCTAGGCTGGCAGGTAAGTGCTTTTTGCTGATGCAGTGCCTGGGAGCTGGTCTGGCTATGCTGACAAAAGAGCTCCTGTCAGCACAAGCTTAATACCCATTTTGGAGGGGTTGCCAGTATAGCTGTTACTGCAATACCAGCAAATGCTCAGGCCAGTAGTTCTTCACCTTTCTTATATTGTCAGTGACTGACATAATAACTTTTTTTCTAATAGTGATTCTTGAAATCTGCAATTGGTATAAATTGGCAACTGTCCCCATTGTCCCAGCAGCTTCATTTGCTGACTTAAATAAAAAGACTTTTGTGATTCATATGCAAATCTTTACTCATCACCTTTTAGATCATCATGCCCAGCTGCACACATGTACGTTAAATGAACTTGTGGATCAAGGGAGCTAGCGGCATTCAGGATGCGTTTCTTAGTTTTCTTTCTAAGTTAAGAGGCAAAGATGCATTCACCAAATTTTATCCTGATCTCATTTAAGCATATAGGAATGGGATCCATCATGTCCTCAGGAACAGTTGTGGTTCTCCAGTGAATTCAGGAGAAGAATCTTCAGACATACCGCTACTGCTCCTTTGGGAAAAATGTTTTTTTTAACATGCAAACACAAAGGGAACATTGCCAGGGTGTGTGGCAAACTCGCTGAGGTCATCCAGCTTTGCTTCTCCACGTGCAGGGGTAATTAGGCTCTCAACGTCAGCTCTGTCCTTTTCTCTGATGGGGCAAATTCTCTTCCATTTCTCGTTTTGCCCATCAACTCACTCTAATCTTCCATTTCTTTCTCCCTTAATGTTTCTCCTACCTCTACTTTCTTTCATCCCTTCCTTCTCTGAGAACGCTCACCTGTCATACTTACCCTTGCAGCATTTTTCTTTTGTCACTGTTACTCTGGGTGTGAAGTGCCCTCTGCATCTCTGTCAGTTCTCACTCCGGGTGCCCTGCAGTAGTTGATCTGAGTAATGTTAGAGGGGTTTTTGGCAGCCGATGCCAAAGGCTGGCAGTGCTTCCCGGGCTGGACGTGAGTGTTACAAGCAGTGATCCATGCTGGGAGAGACGTCTGGGTTGCACTCAGGAATTAGTTGTCACGTAGCCCTGAGTTGGAACTGTGGCCTGAGGTATACCCAGCAGTGTAGCTGGTTAATTATAGCAAGTTAGTTTAATGAGGAAAATTTTGGCAGAGCACTGGAGCAGGCTGCCCAGAGAGGCTGTGGAGTCTCCCACACTGGGGACATTCAAAACCCGCCTGGACGCCGTCCTGTGCAACTGCTGTAGGTGTCCCTGCTGTGGCAGGGGGTTGGACTTAGATGATCTCCAGAGGTCCCTTCCAACCCTGACCATTTTGTGATTCTGTAAAAAGATTTGAGGTCATAATACTCATATGCCAGTAGAAATGCCTTGAAGAAACTGCCACACTAAGTGGAACAATTATGATGATACCTTGAATTTTTGCACAGTGCTTTTCAGCCAACGGAACCAGGCACCAAAGTGCTTTGCAGGTTGCCACTGTGCGTATATATGTGTACATACAGATATATACACACAGAGAGAAAGGCTAATTGTCTCAGAGCTGAGAGTTGGTATACATAGGTTATATTTCTGTACTCATAGAGGTGCAGAGTAGAATATTTACAAAATAACTACTTTGAGTCACTTTTGGTTAAAATTTTACTTGTGTTTTTGAAAACCACTTTTTAAAGTCTTTGAAAAAAAGTGAGGGAGATGGACACGAAACAACGGAGGTTCTTCTAGTTTTAATGAGATCCTGGTTCTTACTTTCCCTTGAAACAAAAAAATTGCAGAACTGGGACCCTAAATTAGGCAGGTGCTTTTCTAATTACTTGTTTGCTAATTATGAAACTCCTTAAAAAGTGAATTCTACAGTCAATACTGATATGAGTGACCCTAGTGGCATACCATCACTGACACTGACAGCTATACTCTGTCACACCTCGTTGACAGTAGGTAATAATTCTCTCTGTGAATAGTCCAATTGAGACAAATGAGACTTCTTGAAAAACAGCAGATACAGCTGGATAGTGCCCTTTTAAATCAATGAAGTCACTTGTAGCATAGGTTTTGCCCAGCAAGAACGAGGATGGCAGAATCTGCATGTCAGGTTTACTTACACGTGGCAATTGCCGGGTCAGGATTAAATTTTGATGTGAGGAGTTAGAAATCAAGTTCTGTCGATGGTTGGGTTTTGTTGCCTTTTTTTTTTTTTTCTTTCTGCCCTCTCAATGTACCTTGTATAGGGTATCAGTAATTAGGCCTGATCCAAACCTTAGCAGTTTTCTGAGAGTCCTTCCCACTACTTAGATAGCATCAGGCCCCAGAGCTCCAACGGTGCAGTGTTGGTTTCCGCCTTGGCCCCTTCACCCTCTCCAATGAACATAACCAGGCAGGACAACATGGGAGAGAAACCAGATTCTCCTTTTCTCGGAAGGACTTACAGGCCTTCTGTTTCTGATTTCTGCCTCTGAATCTGCAAGTAGAAGAGATGGGTCAGGAAACAAAGTGCAGCTGTCCAGAGGAGTGGCAGCAGGTGTCAGACAGGAGAAAGACGAGGCAGGAAGCAAAGTAGAGCGGCTAGTGATTTCCTGGGAGAAACGCAAAGCTATTCCTGCTTACAGAAGAAGAAAATCCTGAGAAAGAAATCAGGTGTTCTTCTCCCTGTCAAATGCACTATATGCCATATTGGTGGAGCATCCAAGAAAGTGTAGCCAGTCCTATGTTTTCATCCTTTCTTGTTTCAGTTTCTCCTGTACTCGTTCAAAGAGCAAGGAGTATGCCAAAGCTGCACTGAGGCAGCACTGATCTTTTTCTTTGCTGAATCACACTGTAATAGGCAAAACTCTGAATTTGTGGTAGTAAGCCAGATTTGATTGATGTTTATCATCTTTACTGTTGTTTATTTAAATCAGATGTTATTGAAGACCCTAGAGGTGTAGTAAAAACACATACACAGAACCTGCCATGAAGGACCAATAATAACAATCATTAAAGCTCTAAGGAACATTTTAAATCAAGGGATTTCATCAGAAGCTTCTTGGTGGCATGTTTTTTATAATGCTGCTAGGAACACAGGAATTGGGAACATACAGCTCTAGGAACATACAGCTATTCAGTAGTAGTAATTTACTGGGGACAGACAAACAACAGAAGTGGCATTGAACTGTAGCTGCTGATCAATGTACAGAAGAATGAGTTCTGAAACCAAAACCAAACTCCTTTGTGTCTGTAGAAGAATTTGTACTTGAGAGCTCTTTCCCTTCATTTAACTCTCTTTATGACACTCGCACTAGAAGAGGTCGTCTTTGCACTTTGCAGAGCCTGTTGTCCTGGAGATAGCTGATCTTGTGAATTCAGAACCCGATTCTGGCCTCAGAGTAGCAGTCCTTTCATACCAGCTTTTTTCCCTGCTGCTCTTGACTCGAAGATCCTGGAGGAGAGCCTGAGTGGAGGGAAGGAAACCTGTGCCCGGGGCATAGTGTGCTGCTAGCCACTGAGTGAAAGCAGTGCAGAGATGCTCACATACGAGAGAGGTCCCCAGTATAAACTGGGACATCTTCATGGATTGCTTTAATTTACAGTCTGTGACCACCTTTTCCCCTGTCAGAGCCTGTTCATTAGCGCTCATCAGTAGACCCAAAATTGGGGTAAAGGTTTTATGTTGGGCTTGTCCTTTGTTCCATGTGGCACAGGAATGGGGCCTCATGAGATGCACCCATGAGTGCTGAGGGAGCTGGCGGAAGTCATTGCTGGGCTGCTATCCATCATCTTTGAAAGGTCCTGGAGAACAGGTAGTTCTGAGGGCTGGAGGAAAGTCAATGCCACTCCAGTCTTCAAAAAGGGCGAGAAGGATGACCCAGGAAACTACAGGCCGGTCAGCCTCACCTCCATCCCTGGAAAGATGATGGAACAGCTTGTTCTGGGCGTCATCTCCAAGCATCTGGAGGAAAAGAAGGTTATCAGAAGTAGTCAACGTGGATTCACCAAGGGGAAGTCATGTCTGACTAACCTGATAGCCTTCTACAATGGCATGACTGGATGGGTGGATGAGGGGAGGGCAGTGGATGTTGTCTACCTTGACTTCAGCAAGGCTTTCGACACTGTCTCTCCCACATCATCCTCACAGGCAAGCTTAGGAAGTGTGGGTTGGATGAATGGACAGTGGGGTGGATTGAACAGTGGCTGAACGATAGAGCTCAGAGGGTTGTGGTTAGTGGTGCAGAGTCCAGTTGGAGGCCAGTAACTAGTGGTGTCCCTCAGGGGTCAGTACTGGGTCCAGTCCTGTTCAATATGTTCATCAATGACCTGGATGAAGGGATAGAGTGTTCCATCAGCAAGTTTGCTGATGACACAAAACTGGGAGGGGTGGCTGACACGCTGGAAGGCTGTGCCACCATACAGCGTGACCTGGACAGGCTGGAGAGTTGGGCAGAGAAAAACCTAATGAAATTCAACAAGGGCAAGTGTAGGGTACTGCATCTGGGGAGGGATAACCCCATGCATCACTACAGGTTAGGGGCTGACCTCCTGGACAGCAGCTGTGTGGAAAGGGACCTGGGAGTCCTGGTGGACAACAGGATGACCATGAGCCAGCAATGTGCCCTCGCGGCCAAGAAGGCCAATGGCATCCTGGGGTGCCTCAAGAAGAGTGTGGCCAGCAGACCGAGGGAGGTCATCCTCCCCCTCTCCTCTGCCCTGGTGAGGCCGCATCTGGAGTACTGTGTCCAGTTCTGGGCTCCCCGGTTCAAGAAGGACAGGAAGCTGCTGGAGAGGGTCCAGCAAAGAGCTACAAAGATGATTAGGGGACTGGAGCATCTTTCTTATGAGGAAAGGCTCAGGGACTTGGGTCTTTTCAGTCCAGAAAAAAGAAGACTGAGGGGGGGATCTTATAAGTACTTAAGGGGAGGGTGCCAGGTGGATGGGAACAGTCTTTGTTCAGTGGTGCCCAGTGGTAGGACAAGAGGTAACGGGCACAAACTTGAACATAGAAAGTTCCATCTAAACATGAAGAGGGACTTCTTTACTTTGCGAGTGGCAGAGCAGTGGCACAGGCTGCCCAGAGAGGTGGTGGAGTCTCCCACACTGGAGACATTAAAAACCCGCCTGGACGCCGTCCTGTGCCACTGCTGTAGGTGTCCCTGCTGTGGCAGGGGGGTTGGACTGGGGGAGCTCCAGAGGGCCCTTCCAACCCTGACCATTCTGTGATTCTGTGAATAACAGTCGGGTATTGTGACTTACGTTAGAAATTGGAGTTGTGCAAAGCCTCCAGGCTTGGCGCTGGAAAGTGAAGGTTTGGTATAGTCAGAGCTGTGTTTAGTTCAGGAAGATCACAACTGACAAGGCTGGAAAGCAGCTACAAAATCTTCTTGGCCTGTGCTCTTGTTCAGCCGATGCCAGATCACAGTGGCTTACCCCGTGCCTGCGGAAGGGGAGACTCCTGTAGCATGGTGCCCCCGCCAGCACTGCGTGCTGCAACAGCGTTTGCCTCCAGTGGACTCATTTACTTTCCATGTACTTTGTGTGGGCTGGCTTATAACAAACAGCCTTGACAACAGAGTCTTGGGGGCTGATAGTTGTAGCAAGGATAATCTTGCACCAGCCAGGCCAGGGAGATGAGTCAGGTCTGCAGCAAATCATATAGAGAGCAATAAAATAAAAACATTTGAAGTTATAATGAAAGGTTGAACTTTCCCAGCTTTGCAATCTGCACTGATACATATTTTTTGATATGAGCAGCACTTCAGATTAAATTCATGTTTAACTTTAAAAATCTAGTGGACTTGTCCCCCATGAATCAGCCCCCACAGCAGGAATGGGATGCTGACAGTCCTGCAGTAGGTGTGTACGGTGACCAGGCAGGGAGGGAGCACAGCACCGCAAAGCTGATGTGTTTAGAGGGGGATTGAGCGCAGGAGTGTTGAGCACAGGGCCTCACTAGAAAGCAGTCTCGTCCCTTTTGTGATAGCACAACCCAGGAGCAGCTGGCCAGTGGGTCACAGGTCTGCCACGTGGCAGCGCTCACGCCAGGGGCTGGCACTGGGAATGGTCCCCCGTGCCAGGAATGCCCGAGAGCCTGGTGTCGTGGCGGGCGAGCCTGATGGAGAGCCAACTGAGCAAGGGTCGTTCGCAGCATGTCAGGGCAGCTGGAAGCGACGGACGGGGCAAGCATTAGGCACTGATGATCACAGAAAGCTGAGCTTTCATACAGCTTCCAGCCTTTAAATGCTTGTGTAAGTCCTGTTGAAGGCACAGGCTGAAGGACCTTCCTGAGCAGGGATACTAGTTACCTTTTCAAGAACTTTTTGCGTATCCTTTTCAAAGGATTTCTTACAGAAAATTGAAGGAAAATATCTTCAGTCTGGCAGGGATATTTACACAGTTTACTTAATGGAAGGTTCCACGAGAGATCCCATTATTTTTCCTAAAGCACCAGCCTGCTATTTGTACTTTTATTGTTATTACTGTTATTGCAACATCCTTCAGATGTCCCAGGAAGAACTAGTAAAAAAATAATTGAAAAAAAAGCTATGACAACAGAGAAAGTAGAAATTATGTAGATAGGAAGACAACTGCAGTTCTGTAATTTACAAAAAATACCATGATCTATTTTCACATGCTGTTTAGTAACCAGTGGAGTTTGCAGAAACCCTCTCGGATTTCAGTAGGAGCTTGACCAGGCTGTAATGCATTCTTCATTAGGGAAAATACCTGAGGACTGTGGTACCTTCTATCAAAATAAATTACATAACTTTTTCTCACAATATGAAATTAAGTGATAAAAGAGTTGCTACTAGTAAATTCTGCAGTTCGGTACTGCAGTATCTGAAGTACTGAAAAGGCTCTGATTTGATGATGGCACACTGCAAGCTCTATCTTTGAGTAAGAGTTGAAGGTTAAATATAGTACCAAACTATGGCCGATGCTAGTGGCAAACTCCTTTGTATGGCTCTTCCCAAGAGGCATACTTATCTTATATACTTATAGCTATTCCTCAGGGCTAAGACGTAATCTTTCAGGGTTGCTTGTCACCAATTTGTCCTCATGTCATGCATTCATCCCTTTTTGCAGTGTGATTAAGGATGTGCAGAGCAAGTCCTTCTGCAGATAAATGGTGTGATCCTTGCTACATGAGGGGTGTCCCATTTTAATTGTCAGGACAGATGTGATTTTCATTTTCCTCCATTATTTGCCTGCGCCCATAATCTGTTGCTCTTACGTTCTGCAGCCGTGTCTCATGTCTGCGGGTGAAGACAGGGATATCCATCTTGAAGAGTGATTGTCGAGCCATCGCCAGCGCTTCCCTCTCTGAGTTGCTGTGCTCATATTAAATAGAGGCCCTCCATCCATTATAAAGCTTGCACAAAGGTGGCACGCGCATGTGGAATAGCTAATTTAACAGCAAGCCATCTTTGGAGTGGTGTCAAAGTCCTGCAGTGCCTGTGAATTTATCACTTAGGCAAATTGAAGAGCCTCAGGTTGCATCCTTAAACTGTTTCTTTTATTGCACTGCCTTCGTAACTGTAGTGCCGAGAAGAACTGTAAACTCATAGATACTTTAATCTTCAGATAAAATCACAAGGCAGTATTCTCCTGGATAGACTCTAAGCACGTTAATAACTTGTGCCCACAACCTGTTTGTCGCAGTCTCGCTGCCATCCGGAGCTCTGTGCTGGACTCACTGGAGTAGCTGACGTTTTCCCCTCTCTTGTGTAACTTCTGTTGAAGCCGGAGTTTGAACTGAAGGCCGATTGAAACGGTGGTTTTCTGGCAACGGAGTACTTTTTGTGAGAATACCAAGTAGATCTGAGTGAAATAAAGGATAGGTGACAGAAGAGAGAAAATGAGGACCAGAAAATGCTGCTTCGCTTCTCTGGCAAAGCTTTTCTTTGATGACTCTCAGAGTATTTTATAAGCTAATTCAGAATGGTGGCACAGTGCCTGAGGGTAACATCATTTCAGGTGCATCCGTATGCTCCCACTGTCATATACTGTGTTGGCGCTGCGACCAGGCTGCAGCTGGTGCGATACACGGCTCTGTCCCTCTCCAAGAGGGAGAAGTGCCTGTGATGAGATAGCCTCTGTCAAGGAAGAGCAGAAGGCACCCAAGTTCTGTCTTTCATAAGGGACTCTTCTCAATAGGTTTACTTTCCACTGAAATATTTCCCAAGTATTCAATTTTATTTCAGGCATTTATGATTGGGGGGGAAGTGAGGGGGGTGGGAATGAAGTATCAGCATTTTCCAAAGATCAGATGCATTTCTTAAAACTTTCTTTTAATTGAAATCCATTCTTTCGTTAAAAAAGGTTCTCATGGAAAAATATCCCTGTAGATTTAGCTGAGGTTTTAGGAGTATGTTCTGCCCCTTCTGCAGAACAAGTGGTAGTGCCAAGTTCCTGCACCCACCGGGGAGAGGATGTTGAGCTCTGCATCTGGGCAGTTAGGTTGAAGAAAATATCTTTATCTTATAGTCAAAGAGCAGGCGTTTGTTGCAGGTCCCTCCCTAACACCTGGGGGAGATGACCCAAAGTGCCTGCAGTGGAATGAAATTAATTTACGATGAGAAACCCTAAAGGTCACGTAGCGGTGCAGGAGAGTCCAGTTTAGGGGTAGGCAGAAGGCACGTGCCTGTGTTAGCCTTCCTCAGCAACCCGATTTCCCGCTAGGTACCATGGCATCCAATAAAATAAACAGAAAAAGAATGCCCACAACACGCATGGCATCAGTTACTCTTTATTTAGCTTTGTTTGTCAGTCACACTCAGCAGCTTTTCCAACATAATGAGAAGTCTGGTAATTTTGGCACTCTGGGGCATTTTCTTTCTTTTAGCATGGAAGGAACGGAGTTGGGGCCTTTTGTCGTAGGTGCACAGATGTCGTGCTGTCATTTAAAAGTAATACTTCACTCAAACAAATTGTCTTGGTAAAAATCCATGTTTGCTTTTGTTTTGAGGTGAAGGAGGCTTCGCGTGAACCACAGATGGTGTTTACAGCTCGTCATGCAGCTATCACTTTCCAGGCAGATGGAGAAACATGGAGAGAACAGAAAGAGAAAAAGGCAGCTCTGATGGTTGGCATCTTAATTGGAGTTTTTGTACTGTGCTGGATCCCTTTCTTCCTCACGGAATTAATAAGTCCTCTCTGTTCCTGCAACATCCCACCCGTCTGGAAAAGCATCTTTCTTTGGCTTGGCTACTCCAATTCTTTCTTTAATCCTCTCATTTATACAGCATTTAACAAAAATTACAACAATGCCTTCAAGAACCTTTTTGTAAAGCAGAGATAAAAGGGGACACAGAGGAGAAAATAATTCCTTTATTGCATAATACAGAGATTTCTTGAGGGAAACACGCCTGTGATATGTACGGTTTTCATGTGCAAGAGCTACTTAAGAGGATTTAGGAACAATGAAGAAGATGGAAGGTGTTTGAATATAAACCTACTCACAGTTTACGTTCCCCCTTGGAAATACATGTGGGCTGCTCCGGGGTTGGGCACAGAAGAGCGAAGCGGTGAATACCTCCTGTTTGTTCTTTGAATCAACACGAGTTAAGGTCTGCAAGCAAAGCACTGTATGTGTCTAATACCGTGACTATCAAACCTAACCGGACTGACACCATCTAACCAGCTACAGGTGCCATTCTGTAGCTCGCTCATCATTAGCAAAGGCACCAGCGGGAACTGCTAATTGAGCAATACTGAAATGTTTGTGATATGGGCAGGCTGCTGGCTTCATTTGTGAGATTTCTTTGGAAAGGAGGGAATAAACATGCTGTATTCAATCAGTTGTTGAACTGATGTGAAATTAAAATGGATGACTCAGCAGCTCAAATCCACGCCCTCGTATGATTGAAGGGCTGCGTGTTCTCTAGCAAGCAGCAGTTCTTGACGCGAAGTCTTGGTGAAATACAGGTCAGTTATGTCCCCTGGGGTTAAGTGAAAGTCTAAGTGTAAAATCATGCAGAACTACCGATAATCTGCTTGCACCCGCTTGCACAGAGGGAGGATCTAGCGCAGCGTTGTCACCTGCATTGTACCCTCTCACTCTGCAGGGCTCAGACTCTCCCTTTGCTGAAACCCGGGGGAGCTCAAGGTTGATACCCAACACCTCCGAGGGAAGGGGTGCCGTATGCACTGTTCGTTCATGCTCCCATAAAACCAAGCATGCGTTTGTGTTACAAACACCAAACATGCTGTATTCAGTCACCAGGTTTGCTGGCAGCAATGTGTGGCTGCTCGTCAGCGGTGGGTGAGTATCTGCCCTGCACTGTCTGGGGTCTTTGCATCACCAGTGTTGTGCTATTCACCCTCCCTGAGCAAATGCCACAACCATCTGACAGCTCGCATCAGCGTTCTTCTGCTGTAAGGAAGGTATTGATGCCATCAGCTCTAAGTGACTCCAAAAACTCCGGAGTGACTCAAACCCAAACCTTATACTGTTTTTCCAAGATGTAGCAAACACTCCTGATCCAACAATACATACATAAATAAATTAGAAGTATTTCCATGCATACTGCCCAGTCTCTCTCTCTGTTTGTTCCTCTAGTGGGTTTTACTTCCTCCCCATCCCTGAGGGAGGATGCTGGCAGTATTTCAAGCATGGCAGCTTTTCACTGACACAGAGTCCCAGCGCCCTCTCCCATCTCCTCCTAAAGCTTCTTTAGGTACCGTGAGGGCAAAATACCGTAGCTCTGATGGGGCTGGGCAACATCACAGCTCCTTTTGACGCTGAGGTTTAACCTTTTGCACTGCCTTTCTCTGCCAGTTTCGTGTTTGCTGCTGCTTAAGCAACCCTTTGATTCAAAGCGTACCCGCAGGCGAACACCGCAAAACGGCACAGAATGACTAAAAGTCACGAATTACAGGTGCAGCAGTATACACCACGGGTATCTCCATCTCACTGCAGTGCACCACACGCAGCCTCCTCTCCGACTGGTACCCAGCTAACGGGCATCGCATCGACACGAGTGCCGACTGCGAAGCTCCTGCCGAAGCCTTGGCTCCCTGGCAGCCTCTCACAGGCAACAGCAGCTACGTGTGTTTCTGTCAGCTGGGGACTGACATACTTAACAGCCCCGTCAGAGAGGTATTACCAAGCAGCTTGTATTCCAAAAAAACCACAAAAATGATGCAGCCTTTACTTGCTGAACTGTAAAGCAGAGTTTATTGCAGTGTAGCCTAACACCATTCACGTACCTGGTGATGTCAATTTGTGCTTAGCGCGCGGTATGGGCAACTTAGACCTAGGCAAGTTCCAGCTCCTTTCCAAATAAGTGATTTTAACAGACGCTGTCAAAGCGCACATTCCTCCAGTTCCCTAAGGGGCCCGCCTGGCCTGCGCTCACTGCCACAGCCTGCGGTGAGATCGGGCACTGCTGTACTTCACACCCTGCAGCACTGGGAAATTCCAGCGTCACCTGCTGCGTCTGCCGCCGTAGGCATCTGTGTATCTTACATACCTGCAGAGGATGATTCTCCTCACAATTTCAATGGGAATTAGGAAAATTTGATAACCTAGCATTTCAAAAAGTTGGCAGATAGTGGCTCAGACTTTGAAATGCCAACTTAAATTTCCCTTGTGAATCTCAATTTGCCTGCATATGGAATAGCTACAGTTCAAACTCCTGTTTGGAGGCTTAATTAAACTGGAAGGAAGACACATATGTAAGAGTCTATAAGTTACCAAAACCCGCAGGCCTTATCCAGAGCCATTGATGACTGTTTCAAGTGAATTGAATTTTTCATCTAAGATATTGTCACTGTTCTAAAAACCTTAAAATCATTTAGATTTAGATGATGTAGAAGGAGAAAACGAAGAGGTCATCTTAAGCTGGTTGTTGAAGAGCCTACAAATCTCCTGCATGTGGCCACTCCTGAAACTTCCAATAATCACGCTTTGGCCAAATTTTAGTGCCTGCACCCCATCTGCCTGGTAAGAGAAGCAGCTGCTAGCACGCGGAGCTAACGGTGACCCCGTCGCGCTGAAGTTAAGGCACAGCACAGTCTGTGGCTGCAGCAGCGGCAGCAGAGATACTTCTTCCAAGAAGGAACAAGGCTCCGGTTCTGGTGGAGGAACCCTTGCAAGAAGCGACAGAGATTTTGAAGGTACATTTTACCATGGGTCGGCATCCAGAACTTGAGAAAACACCTTAAAGTGGGAAGAGTACTGCACAAGACCGTGTAGTTGTAGACTTGCACCAGTATTACTGCAAATGCTGAAGACGCAGCAGAGCTACCTTCAGCTGGCTTGAGAACTGGTAGCAGGGCTACAGACGCAGTGTACGACGTAGCTCGCCCCCTCCTCAAAGATGAATTTAGCTTCCTTAAGAGATGAATGTGAACCTCTGGAGTTTTACTGCGAGGAGTTCTCAAGATAACTAGCTCAGCGCTCTGCCCACCCAAGCATCTGTGACAGCAGGGAGTTGTTACAGAATGACGGGCCTCTGCCGAAAGCAGCCCGGCTTTGTGCTCGCCCAGAGGCGACAAGGAACAAGCGGAGCTTTCGTTGCACTACAGCGCAGTTTTAGAAAGCTCTTCACAAAATCAGCTTCCCACACTGGCTCTGTGCATGTCCACGTTTAGAAGAGCAGTGGCACATATTCAGGATTTAATATCCTGGACTTTATAAGCTTAGCGTGGGGGGAAGAAATACGTTATCTGGAGTTATGGCCTGACCTGGTAGATGCTGCTTCCCACTTAAAGCCAGAAAAGGCGCCATCGTCCCCTGGTCACCTGCACCGCCACCACAGCCTTTTTCCCCGCGGATTTGTGTGCCAAACCCAGTCACTTGGTGCAACAGGAGCATCACTATTGGATAGTCATCAACCTTGATTAAAAAATAAGTTAGAACTGTGGATAATTTTCTACCTCCCTTGGTACTTTACTTATGTGATTAATTACTCTCATTATTAAAACTTGCTACTTTATTTTAATTGGAAAAAGAGGAAACAGTACAATCAGGCATGCAAGCATTCCTCTTTCTGGCACTTCAAGCAGTAGCGTTTAGATCTTGTGTTATTACTGTGTTGTTATCCTTGGCTTCAAGATGGAGCAAAAAAAAAAAAAATACAGAAAATACAACTCCCATGTGAACTAAGATAAATGATACAGTATCCTGAATATAGAAAAAAGTAAATTAAAAAATCAGCTATTCTAAAGAAACATCATTTGGCAGTGGTCAGGCATGGAATCATTTATTACCCCAATACAAGTTGCCGGTTTGGAGTACACCAGCCATCTCTGCTTGTACACAGTGGCCGACTCGTTTTAATTTTACTTCCTGACACTGAATCTGCTCCTGGAGACGACTGCTGAGCAGAAAGGCGTTGCTCTATCCTGCAGTGAGGCTCCCAGAACGCTGCAGCTGGAGTGAAATTAAGGCCTCAGTTTGCTGTGCTGTTGGAATCTACAGATTATGCAGAAATCCAAAGGCTTTGGCAGATGAGTGATGCGAACAGAAAATGCTAATAACTTTCTGTGCTCCTCTCTCCAAGAGACCCACATCCACGCTACAGCTTCCAAAATGAAAGCTCTTCAGTAATTTATTATTGTACCCAGGAGTTCCTGATCTTTCAACCATACTTCAGTCTCTCCATCTAAGTAGATGTTTCACAGGGGAATTCCCAAGCAATTCCTACATGAAGATCGATGCAAAAAAAAAAAAAAAAAGACATGAAGGGTTTGGCCCCGAGAAGACACATTTCCAACCCCCTGTGAGCAGCACCTCATAACCTAGTCCCCGCCCCAGTCGCCGAGACACCAGCTGTGCGCCGCGGCCGGTGATGGGAAGGCGCTGCTGGGTGGAAGCGGGCCCCAGCCCTGCGGGCAGAGCCGGGTGAGAGGCAGCGCCGGCCCGGGGCTCCAGGGCCCGCGGCCTCGGCACCTCGCGTGCAGCTGCCTCAGGTCGCATGGGCGGCAGCCATGGCTGCGTGGACGCTGCGTGAATAGACAGGCTTGTGTTCATAATTTATTTTTTTTTTTTAGATAAAAGACTATCCTAAGAGTATGTCATCCACCACCGAAACGAGTAAGATTTGTACATCGCCTCGTACGTGTGCCCTACTTACATGCCCAATTTAGCAAAGCTGGTGGGCGTACCAGCACAATTCTCCAGCTGTCTGTTTTGCGTGAATACCAACAGCTATACAAAGCGGGACCTAAAAGCAATACCCTTTCTCTCATGCAAGTAATTTTATGTTTCTAAAGAAATTTCAGCAGGTTTGCTATGTCCTGTATGGCTGGGTATACCTGTACCATAGCTGTCTCTGGAGAATAAAGAGTGCAACATGCTACTTTGTCACACAGAAAAATGCTTTTTACATTTCTCTCCCATCAAATGCTGTTTGGTTCAGGAACCTACATGCTAAGGTCACACTTCAATAAGCAACTTTTCAATGAAATAAAGACGAAGAAGGGAAGAAACTGTAAAAAAAAAAGATAAATATTGGTCATGTTCTAACTTGCCTTCAAAGATTTTCTTTTATTCAGATGAGTGGTGGCTTGGTGCAGTGCTCCGTTCATTCTGATGTACTGTAACAAAAAGATTGTCTGGATTTTGTCATGCTTGGATTAGGTGTAGGGCACCAATTTCACTCTCAACAGATACTTTACAAGTGCACTTCTGGAGCTACATTTAAAGGAAGCTGTCCCGGTCTAAAAGGTAAGTGGATGCCTTAAGTTCAGAGACTGTCTCAGCTTCTGAAACACAGAGCAGATTTACTTTACAGCAGTTTATTCATCAGCATATCAAAATAATTAAATTTATTGAAATGCAAATTAAAGCTCTGAGTAGGCTCTGTCAAATAAAAAAAAGAAGTTTTGCTACGAGTCCTGTTAATGTTATGTTACAAGCCTGGTAACACCAAATGAATTCAGGACAAGATCTTTCTCTTCAAACAGTCAAAGAAACCCAGCAATACTGAGGTAAAATTCAGAGAAACTCTTGGTTCCTCCCTTGCAACCAGCTGAAATGGAGAATTAAGAGAGATTCTGCTTGCTATAGGTTTGTATAATCCTTTGCGTACACGCATCTACACTCTCAGAATTTAGTGCCTCAGCCGCACAGCTCCAGTCACAAAACTGGGGGCATTAAAAATGTTTTTAATTCTGTAGCTCAAAAATCAATGTAACAATTACGCAAAAAGACCTTAAATCTCCGGCAAAGACATAGTGTGCATTGGAGCTTATTGACTTAAAGGAAAATAACCACTTTCGGGCACCGCCCTCCTTTCTTTGAAAATTCCACTTCGAAGTTACCGCCTGATACTGCCCTTCACTTTGACAAATTGCGGTCATCATTTTACTGGAAGCCAAAATTACCTCAGTTGTTTCTGTTTAGCAGGATTTTCATGTTTATAGTGTGAAAGCATCTTGGCTACAGTTCCCAAAAATCACCTTCCTACGAGTAGCCATAGCCGGATACATACTTATTCCTCCACACTAAAACTGACCGATCGGATGGTTAAACCTGACAGGCATCGAGTTAAGCAGGAGGAGGAATGAAGTTGGCTGTTCGCAGAAGCGCCTCGCACTTTGATTTGTCCCCAGGTATGAGAAGAAGTGGTACCCGCAACATACACAGCCTGCGACAGCGAGCAAGGAACAGCCCATTTCACTTTTAACGTACCTCTCCGGCTTCTTTCCTCACGCTTTCTCACCAGGGCCTGAAAGCAAAGATCGTGTCCGTCTGCTCCGGATGTCAATCTACTGTAGAAAGAAACTGACTCATTACAGTAAGTTATAGTCTGGACTCCGATTTATTTTCTATAAGCAATAACTGGATCTTCACAAACCTCAGGTTATGTCTTATCCAAAATCACCAGTTCCGCACCAGAGCGATGGATCTAATGTTTTTATATTCCACGATGAAACTTCCAGGTTAAGAGTGTTTGTAACAGGTAAGCGTGAAGTTTAATGTTACACTGAACAAATAATCACATCATTTATTCTACATGTAAGTTCATTACTTACCCTACCTAGGAAATTTTGCTTGATACTAAAGCAATTTTGATGAAAATCATAAAATGCACATTGAAATGTCCACTCAAGTTTTTTTTTTGTTGTTGGTTTTTTTTTTTTTTTTTTAGAAGTGCATGGTATGCAAATACATCACAGCTTGAATTCACAAACAGCTTATCTTGGTCCCGAAGTTGAAATACTCAATTTACAAATTAGAGAGAGAATTGTCATTTTTATAAAGGGCAAAGTTTGTAGACATAAATAATGTCTCCTGATATCAAAGCTGACTAGAGAAAGTCTGCAAGTAGCACTCAATGCAAATTTTCTTCTCTGAAGGAACTCAATGTAATTTTTTCCTTCTTTGAAGGTACCCGGAATGCAATCTTGCCTGCAGTATTTCACTAGCTCTAGGAAGACCGACTTTTTGAATAGGTACAAGAGGAGCAGCCTGTACACATTCAGTCACCAACTAGCACGGGGAGTAAGGTACAAGCTGGCTCAGCAGAAAGGTTTTCTTTCTGTTTGTACTGAAAGAACAGGAAAAGCATTTCAGGTTGTCACAAAACCAGTCACATTTACGAGAAGGCACATCACATTGAACCTCGTCTACCACAGTTCGGGTAGCTCGCTGCATTTTAGCTGGACAGAACATCAACAATCTCTTTATGCAAAGCTTAACAATTGTCTACGCTTCTCCATTTTCAATGGTACAGAGTTTGCATAGATTCATATGCTAATATCAAACCTTCCGCTGTATTCAGAAGCGGCAAAACCGGGTACTGGAGTGTGATGAACTTGTAACTGTCTCCGCTGGGAAGTCTGTATCTTAAGCGGATGCCTATGGAAGACAAATGAAACCTTCCGTGGACCTCCTTTGCATATACCGGGTTTACTAGTTTGTGCCAAACACCAAAACACCGAGAGAAAACAAAATGTTACCGCTTGCCCTGTGACACATGAAAACATGCTTATGAGCGATATTGACACAGTTCACGTTTTAATGACCTCATAATTCGAAAGCGTATTAAGGCTTCTAAAGCAAGTGCCACCTTAAAAACACAATAGCAGAAGGTCACTGGCTTCCAAACATTCTTTATTTTATATTCGCTGCCATAGAAAGTAATCGAACAGCACTGTCATCAGTGTTATTGGGGAAAAAAAAAACCGTGGTTTTTCTTCTCCCGAAGAAGTGATGTACATTAAGAAGTCAGTCCAAAATCCTGATGTTAAGTACAAAAAGCAACTGTTTGAATTATAAAATACTGTATATACAGATATAAAAAATGTTTCAGAAAGTGTTCCACAGAGCTTCTAAACTTTCATGGGCAAATCTTCAGCAGGGTAAATAGGTTATTGTCTTCGAAGGTGAGCATCAGTTCATTTGAGCAGAACGTCTGAATCTTTATCTTCCCATAGTACAGGTGACACACACTTTGATTTTCATCCCATCCAGGGATAACATGATGGTCCTAGCGATTAAGGTGTTTTTTCCTGGAGCTATTAATTTAACAAGCACACTCTCTATATATAAAAATGAAAATTCAAAGAAATTTATACAACAGCTAGACTTTATAAAAATATAGATCTATAATTTTACACCAGGAATTATCCAAGGTAAGTTTCCATGTTCTTATGTCTTAACCATTAGAAATTAATTTTTATCCTTTGGAATCTTATCTATGGCTAAAGTGTAAATGAAAATAATGTGAAGTTATTAGCTGGTGAAGAGAGTTTCAAGAATCTCATTCTGTGGGGTTTTTTTGGCCAAAATTTGCAAACCACCGCATTCTGCAGTGCTCATCTTGTGGTACTGGACATATTACACAGTACATATTTACTTATTCCAGAATCGTGACCTAATTCAGTGTTAAAACCCAAATAAACACCATCCCCTTTGTCTTTACTGTGGAAAAAAGCCAAACCCAAATAAATAAAATTAGACAATATTTCTATTTTGCTGTACTGCGTTAACTCTTTACTGTGTAGTGGAGGCAATAATGAATAATACAGCCATGTGATGAAGGAATGTAAAACTGAATACATACTGGGAAAAAAAACAGACTTTTACAGCTGTGGGCATATATTTTTTTATATATATCTCTCTCTATATCTACATCGCCGTTATAACTGTCACCTCACAAAAGAGATTCAATGGACTGAACAATCATCTCTAAACTTCACCAGCTGGAGTTCTTCAGGAAGAACTAGCTTTCAGCTTGGAGAGCAGCATTTCATTCTTACGGCATTCCTGTTAACAGAAAGCAAACGGATAAAGAGGCAGTTGTTCTTAACTCTACTAGTTATATCTTCACATCAGCAAAACTGAAACCTTTTATTTTGAACAGATCTCCAAAATCCAAAGTAGTCTGGAGTGAGCGATGAGCTGAAGAGAATTCTGATTTAGCCATAATGTTATTCCAGTGGTAATATTCATTAAACTTTACGACATTCAAACCAAAAGGAATGCTGCTTGACCATTCGTCTGAAGTTGTTAAAAGTAGCTAGAACAAATGCACTTTTTTACTTATAAATTGAATAAATCTGAAACTGAGATTACTTTTAGGTGATCTGGAACTTCACAAGACAGTTTGCAAAAAAGTTCATGTTCAGGGAACAACTCTAGGTCAAGGAGTATTTTTACGTAAGTACATACCACCTGTTTACAGCACCACTACCATGACTTCATTTATTTTCAAGGACAGCAAGGTTGAGGAGAAGTTCCCTCACAGGGCAGTGGAAAAAAAATGACTTATTTAGGCTTACACACACAGAGGAAAAAAAAAATAAAAAATTCACCTAACCTCTGAAACTAGGGCATAAAATTCTGTATGTCAGAAAAGTAGCTGAACAGTCCCTGTCAATTCTCCTGAGTACATTGTCCAAAACAGGAAGGAACTGTCTCAGAACAAAGCAGGGCAAATTATAGAAAGAGGTTTTTCCTCAAACATCTGAAGCCAAATGACAATTTTACCTGGCAGCACTACTTTGTCATTCATTATCACAGAGACAACAATTAACAGAAGCACATTATGGTGAAAAGCTCGGGAAAGGCTAAATCAATGGAGTGTTAAACAGTGCTTTCACAGTGGTTAGAAAACATGGCTGGCTCCTAAAGGCATTTATAACTACAGAGACTCTGGATTCCCTCCCCTATTCACACACAGTTCCACTGCCCTCTTTGCTCCAATGCCTAACTGCCGATAGATCTTCAAGACAGTCCGTTTGGAAACCTAAATATACAGCTTGCTCGGTAACCAATCAATCCTTCCTCTGTAACATGGAGGGATGCTAGTCTGTCAGTGAAAAAAGAATTTCCAGAATCAAATTCAGAGTCCAAGAATCATGTGGAGATAACCGCCAAGAGACATCGTGAACACAGTGCGATAAGCATCATATTGGCAACTCTTGTGCATATATTAATGCACATGTCAAGACAAAACGGGTCACTGAACACTTGCCAGTTTACAGTAGCAAAAATGTTCTTACCTCTTTAAATTCTTTCACTGTTTTAAAGTACAGCCTCTGTTTCTCTAGAAGCTCTAAGTATTCATCATTCAACTGGTCTCTTCGCATTTTGTTTTCTTGCTTCTTCTTTTCCATCTGTCAGTATACAGAAAGGATAAGAGACCATACACTGTATAAGGCATACACACATGCAGATACTCTATAAGGAACAACTATCTATAATAGACAGTAGGAGACAGATGCTTCAGAAATGATACCCCTGGCTTGTGCTTTAGATGCAATGAACATTAAGGCCAGCTCTTAAAAAAAAAAAATTAAAAAGCTAATGCTGAAGTCTCAGTACCAGTGGCAGCATTAGTAGGTAGCATTCAGAATTAAACTAAAGCTCACATCTCTGCAAGCCTGGAATCTTGCTCATGGAACAACCCTACCGCAACGCCAACATGCTGAAATTAACTAACAAAAAAAACAACCAACCAAACAAAAAAAAAAGCCACCAAAAGAAAAGAGGTTTTTGATGCAACACTGAGATCTCGTTTCGGCTGGTTGTTAGTTGTATCAAACAGGGAGGGCAGGAGACCTCTTTGCTTTCCTATGCAATGCTGTACTTGCTCAAGACCCACACATAAGAAATCTCATTTCTTTTCTCCTCCTGCCAAAGTTGTGACAAACATAAGTCCGTAAACACGAAGAGGATTGATTCTTATTATAGAACAGGCTGCCTTCCTCTCAGGGGTAGTTCTAATGAAGTTCTTCCATCACAGCCAAGTTTGCTGCTACTCTGGAGTGTAAATTTTCCCTCCCTCCCTCTGGTGCCAGGGCACAACCACATAAGAAGCCCTGTTCTATTCCTCTCCCCGAAAAATTATTTTTGCATTCTCTCTGACAGGCTTTCACCTCCTGAATTTTTACAGGGAAAAATGCAATCCCAAAAACTGCAAGAATCCCCCAAAGCTCAAACAAGCAGGTAATTCCACAGCAGCAGACCTTGTTGCATTTCTAGATTAATGTATCAATATTGATCTTACTGATTCTTATGCCTAAAAGAACTGAGCAGATCCCAAACTTTCCCTCAGTATGAACACTGCTACGAAGGTACATCTCCTTTACAAAGCCGGCTGCTATCTAAAACATCAGGGAATCTCTCTTAATGTAATTTATTAGGGCCGGTAGATTTTTCAAGTTATACTTGAGGAAAAAAAAGCATCAAATTTGTTAATACAGAAAAAAGCACTATCGCATACATTCCATTCCTTTAGGATGAGGCTAAAAGCATTGCTAAAACACCAAGGAACTAGATTATTGTGAAGAGATAAGGGCCCTATTACTGTCCTCTGATAAATTGCTTCCTTTATGCACAACCATGACCAATCTTTCAAGACACTCCTCTCAGTAGAACCTGGCCTGCTCTGTCCTCAGAAAGTCTCACGAGTATCTGTTATCACACTGAAATGCTTCTTTGCAGGTTACTCCTCAGTAACAAGTATGGCTGATTGCTCCGTAGGCCTCTGTTACAATGTGATGGGCTTTGAAAATGGAAATTTCTCTTCAGGTACAAGGTATAAGGTCTTCAGGGCTGTACAGAAAATAAAGGTGATGTACTTTAAGAGTGAATCATGAAACTGACTGTGAGCACTTCTAATATGCTGCAGACAGAAGTCAAATAGATAAAACTAAACCATCACGGGGAAGAATAACCCTTGCAGCGTACAACCAGCCTGTCTGTTGAAAGTCATCCAACAGACATTTCCTAGGTGAAGAATAAGAAAACCTTCCCTTTTGTTGCGCACCTGCTCCCCAAGGAACCATGTGAATTGTTAAAACTTTCTTAGCATCCATTTGTCGTCAGGATCTTCACTGGCATTCAGAAATCAACTACAAGAAGGTACCAAATCATTTTCTAATTCCATCACTAGCAATAATTTTTTTCTCTCAATTGAGAAAAGCTTAGCTAAAAAGAAACTCTTGTTTTTCTCCAGTAGTTGTAACTGCTACCTCCTGCTGATCCAGACACCTACACCTTGGAATGAAATGCCACTTGTGTACTCTCACAGTGTGCCAGTGGCCAAACGGCTGGCGCAGAAATACAGCACAAGTGACGTGAGCTGCCATTGCTTTCAGCAACCATCAGAGATGCTGAAATTACTATCCCAAAATAACGAGCCATCTGACACGACAGCTCCCATTCACTTCCCTCTACCCTTATCCCCGTGAAGCAGATGAAAGTTTTGATTCCACTTGAGACTATAGTAAGAGAGTCCAGAATGATTTTTTGGACTTTAAACACTTAACAGTTCAATTGAAAGAACCTGAAGTAAGTCACGGCAGAGCTCCGAGTTTGCTTTCATGCCTTGCATTTGCTGTGCTGTTACTCCTTTCTGTGCGCATAATGGAGGACAAGACAGAAAAAACAAAACACTGAACTCCTGGACAGTCTGAATTTCAGGCAGTTGCTTGCTGCAGCAATTAAAATAATTACATTTCTTTCTTTTGGAAGAATGACATTATCTTCAAGCCCATCTTCACCAGTCAGAACTGCACTGTTGTAAGGTATTTTCATAATCTCAATTTGACACTGAGTCACTCATTATGTCAACAGCTTTCACAACAGAAAGACGACCCATACATAGAACCACCAACATCACTATTCTTTCTGCTGTCATTTTGTCCTCTCTGAAAATAAGAAGTCAAGCAAATAAAAGTAATTCATTACAAAAAAAACCCAAACAATGAGCTAGCCACCTATTTGAACACAGCAGTCTATAGTAAGTGTCATATATTTTTATAGTAGAGTTTATTAGTGCAAAAGAACTTTATTACAGCTTGAGTTCCATCCTGTTCTGGTTTTCTATATACACATGCTTATCATATTTTGTACCTGATGTTCCTATTTAGCTATGGAGATAAAACAGCCCAATACCTGGACAGACCACATTTTCAGTACACATTCTAGTATATATTGATTTATAGTCTATCATACTTCCATATAAACTCAGATAAAGAACAGCTATAATCCACTACCAAGAATTTTCTGGCTCTACAGAGAAAAGAATCTCAAAGCCCCGTTATGGGACTTAGGAAAATATGAGTATGTTTCGCATATGAAAATAAAAGAGTAAAACCACGCAATAGCTACAAGTCAGTAACTACTATTATCAAGAAGTACTTAAGCCTATCCCCATTGTATGCCAATATGCCTGCGGACAGCTTTACTCGGTGTCACTGCTGGGCCTCATGCTTGCATCGCCCCAAGACCACTTAACACGAGTCCACTGAGGCAGTGCTTTTACAAAACAGCCCTCAAATGTTACCAGAAGCAGTTTTGTCTTCCCTGAATGAGCGCTGCTCACCCACAAACCCCCTTCACTTGCTACGTGGACACAACACACTCCTCAGCAATGCTGAGCCTTTTCTAAATCCGGTTAAAAACAACAAACACCCGAGTGGATTCGGCGATGTGTCAGATGAGCACTGCAACTGGGACAAGGGAAGCTGATGGTTGGGACTCCCCGAGGTGCTGCTGACCCTCTTCAGCAGCAGAAAGCAGCTTCAGCCACCTCCATCTGCCTGAGAAACCGTGCCTGAGACACAGGTCTGACTGCGCCCACACAATCCAAGCATAAGAATTCTCACTGAAGCAGGTGACATACAGCCGTTTCAAGCATCTAAGTCCCTACACTGCCAATAGCCAAGCTAAGGGCTATAAGCTTCCCGCCCGGAGAGGAGTGTTATAATACCTCTGATCTATTCTACTCATTAACATTTCAGTGGTGAGCAGTTTCTTACGGATGTGAAAGTAAGTCACACATGTTAGTTGCTTGCTTAATTTGCACCTCATATAATGGATTGTGTGGTTATTATCCAAGAGGCTTTTATGAAATAATTCCCAGGTTCTAGCAAAGAAAGTGAGAAGAGTCTCACACCTTCATCCGATTCTGTTTGATGCCTTCTACAATCTGCTCCATCTGCCGTAAAAACTGCTCACGAGAACCAGAAGACGCCATTGCTCTGGAAGGAAAAAAAAAAGATAACAAGTGACCGGGATGTGGGACAAGGTGACTCATCTACAGCTGTCTTGCGTATTTATCCATGTCCAAGAATTCACACTGCTTAGGGTTCTATGTAAAAATTCATCCTTTTAATCACTGATTTCAGGTAACAGCACAGCTCTTCAGCTGGTAGAAACTATCAGACACAAGAACAGAGACTACAGAGCTTATCACAAGTGCTCTCCTTTTTGGTTCAAGTCTGTTTCTTTCTTGCATGTGTTGTACAAATAAATAGCTATTAACTAACAAAAAGCACAAACGTTTAAGAAAAGCAGCTGTTGTGAATATTAAGAAGTAGAGGACTAGTAGATCAGTAAATATTCTAAGAAATAATTTCATGCGCTAATAGGGAAAGCCCAGAAGTAATTTTAGACTTGTAACATATCTTAAACAGATAAGAAAAATAAAACAAAACGAAAAAAAATACAACCCACTTGATCCCACCCCCCCCCCCACCCCCCCCCCCCCCAACAAAAAAACCAATCTAAAACCCTGCTGTCAATTACAGCAGTGGTTTCTACTGACTGGACAGAATCAAAAGTATCTCATCACTGAGCAAAACAGATCTAAAATTCCTGCTGCAAAGGAAAACATTTGAAATACAACAAAACCCAGGAAATGAGTAATTAAAAGTTTTGGATATCACAATAGGAAAAAAAAATAAATTAAAAAAAGAATCAAACTTTCTGACCAAACACAGAAGGACATAGGTGTAGCAAAGTAAAGAAGTAATAAATTACTCTGGAAAAAAAGCAGCTTGTAATTTCACAACAGAATTATAAAAAAAATATACTGGGAAGAATTGTTTAAAACTATTAAACAGCCATCTCCTCCCCCATGACTCCACTGAATTGTACTGTTGTGACAAAACATCATACTGGACCTTTTTTTTTTTGTGAAGTCAAAAAAAAACATAGAAAAAAAATAAATGCTGGCTGTGTCATCGACTGATATTTGACCTCAAACTTCCAAGGGAACCATGATTTGTCCTAAATACTTCACACTTCATCAAAACCTTTAAATACAGAGTTAGTCTATAATAAACATGTCTGAAATATGTCCTAATCTAATGTTTTGTACATAATGTAATAACCACAACTTCACAAAATGGAGAAAAATATTTAAATTAATGCCAGAAAAATTACAACTGAATGATTTCTTTCCACAACTGCAACTGAAGAGCCAGATACTAAAAACATATGTTGGCTATAAAGATTAGGTAATTCCAAGTCTTTGATTCTCCAAATATTGGCTTAAGCAGAATTAATAAACTAATTTATAAACCAGTATACATTAATAAAAAATTCTAACAATTTTTTTAGACTCTAACTCATGCCTGCTCCCATTTTTCCAACCAGCCATGCTACTCATTTCAACTGTCAAGAGAAAGACGATCGCTACTTACTGATGAAAGTTGTCATGAATAGAATTCAGTAAGTTAACCTGTGAAACAGGAGGGGGGAAAAAATTCATTAAGAAATTACACATTTGTCCTTTCTGGTATGACTTTTCACAGACAATAAAATGAAATTCAATTTAAAAAATTAGCTGTATAGGTGTTGGCCTGACAAGCAGTCAGCTATATGAAAATCACCATGAGCTTTCTTTCGGAAGAGGAACCCCAGTCGCTCTGTATTAGGCAAACCGACCCCAGTGGCGGCGCCGCAGAAAGCAGAAGCAAGTCTTGGACCACAATTGCGATTTCTCATTTTACCGATGCCCAACTGAGAATTTTCCAGCGTGACGACTTTCCAGAGCAAAGCGATACAGTAAAGCGGCATATACACCTGTTCGACACGTGTCGAAACTTGACATACGGGTAACTTACAGGTGATCATCCAGTGTTCAGCAGCGACAGTGCACAACCCTATGCTGCAGCTACGGTAGGTTCGCATAGTCTTACTTGTAGGGATAAAGCAGAACAAACAGCTTCACTTCGGCATATCCCTGACTATGCTCACAAGCCAGACAGGATAGCAGATGAAGAAATAGCTTTAAAAAGAACCCCACTAAACAAAAACAAAACCTCCAAGCAATAACTCCCCGGTGCCCAAACAAAAGAAACGCAGAGCGTACTAACAGGACCGCAGACGCCAGCTTTGATGCTGTTAGCAGCACAGCTCTGTCAAGAAGCTGTAACTGGGCTCACCAGCCTGCTTTCGCTGTGCAGATGAGTTTTACACGTTTCCAAACAGCCACGCATCATTACTCACTTTGCTTGTATGTATTTTGCAGGCTGTTAAAAGATGAACTTCTAAAAAGTACAGAATGGCATTTCACATGCATGCCTTCTATTATGAGATAGTAACAGTTCTCTGAATAAAGACAGAAATAGAAATTTGTAACAACATCACAGGAATATTTTGTTGCTCTCGGTACAAACTCCCCCAACTAATTAAACTATATATTGAATATTTTCTATGTAACAAACTGATTTTTTTCTTGCTTTCTACATATTGCTGAGAGCACTAAAATTCACCAAGTAGCAATTAAAGTGATTCTCACTCTTGTCTTCTTGCAAGTCTCCTGTGGTTAAACCTTCCAAGCAGTTTCTCCTTTTGATGAATATTTGAAAGTGCTCTGTACTAAAATTCCTAAGCGTTGCAAACAGAATCACTTGCCCCACTGCTATGGAAAGCTAAACTCATCTCTCCCAAATCTAAAATCTTCCATCTGAAGGAGACAGCGATAAGCACACGCGTGGCAGAACCTGTAGCTGTTCCTGACCTTCCTTTGAAAAATTCAGACAAACAAATGCTGAACGGACTCCAAAGCAGCTAAGTTGCTTAAGAATTCCTGTTACTTAGAGGAGAGAAATTATTCCATGACTCATCAATATTTGCCAAGTCCACATCCTTGCCTCAAGGTATTTCCAATAAACATGCGTTTAAGAACGTAATTAGAGTTTATACCACAAAACGTTCAAGTCATGAAAAGCAGTACTGCACCACTATTGCATAGTAAGAGTGCTGATGTATTACATTACGGACAATAAAATCAGCGTATAAACCTCCAAAATCAGGCATTATGAAAAAATGAGCTTAAAAGCATTTTCAGAATGAATCTTTCACAAAATATGATTAAAATATCAACCATATTCACAGAGACCTTTCACGTCAGAGCTATAATCTTTATAGCCAAAATTCCAGTGTATAACAATTCCTGCAATTGTTATTTTAAAGCAATTGTGCTCAGCTTATTTTCTGAAAAGGTTGGTTTTGGGGGGAGAAAAGGGGGGGGGAAAAAGGGGCCGGGGGGGCAAGAAAAATCACAAACCTATCCCAGAAATCTTTGTGAGGCACAAATGCCAAAGGCATCTTTTGTACATTAATAGACAATATTTACTTGCTGAAACTTTGGTTCTAATATTAAAAGCAACACAAGGAAACCTCAACTATACTCTATATTTAACAAAGTTAAGACTGCATCAGAAGACATTCAGACCTCTCTCTCTTGTGATTGACATCAAGCTAAAAGAAACCCTTGATCAATTTATTTGCCTTTTGAAATTATATCCATGTAAGTGAAGCTTGGAACTGAAAAAGAAACAACAAACCAACCAGCCAAAACCCCACAAAAGGCACTGAATTATATTGGCAAGAGTGCTCCCAATTTATACAACAATGAAATACATCTGCTCTGTATTCTGTCGGCTGTTTTTTATGTGCCAATTTCAAAAACAATCTCTGTGTGCTTTTTAAATTTTCAGGCTTGCCTTCCAAATAAAAAAATCTGTATTAAAGTGTAACCTAGGGGACAAGTTAAAGTAACATGAATTCTATAGCTGCTACTTAACAGACTATTTTAAATCTGGATCGAGTATATTGTTATCTGCAACCTGTTGTACTATGTATTACGAACACATTTCACCATTTGGAATAATAAAATAAAAACAGTGAAAGACCACAGACATCCAAAGCATGTGATAATCTTCTTACAGACTTAGGGAAAGCATTTGCCAGGACCACTGGCAGCCATTAGATCGACCACTCTTGCACAGGGACGCAAGTTTTACAGGGTTTTTTTTTTATTTTTATTCAGGGTTCCTGAATATTCAGTACGTAACTGGCATTACATGGTACATCACTGTTGGTTTGTAAGAAGTTGATGTTTGAAAGACTTTCAAGGAAAATTCTTAATGGTATTTTCAGAAGACAAAAAGGTAAGTTACACCACTAATTCCAAGATAATTTATCTGAGGATCTTAGGGACCATCAGGTAGGATAATTTTCAGAAACAGCATTCTCTCATGCTAAACTGAAACCCCTCCCAGAAATCAGGTATTTCTAGAGCATGTGACAATCGTCACCGCAGGTTAAATTTTGTAAGATCCTGCTTTGTACTGATCAGTGACCTAACTCAAAATATACATATCCATGTCAATAAAAAAGCCCCAAAGCCCAATTCAGCACAGAACTTGAGATGTTTTTCCATATATTATTTACATGTGTTGTTAAATCACCTAGACACAGAAGTATTTTTAAATTTATTGTGATGCAACTTGGATTCTGAAAACATTCATGGAGTGGTATAATACTTTTATGCAATAGAAAGGGCCAGATCTACCCTGAAGTTGCAGTCATGCCTTAAGGTACTTATACCAGGATAAACCGAGGAAAGTAAAAGTTTAGAATGGTATTTAGAATGGAAACAGTATTCTGGGTGGTTTTGTTTTCTTCCCATCATCATGGCCTCCAGAAAATCTGTAAGGAAGCCCAGTCTTGTATGTTTGCCAAAGGAAAAAGATATTATCTCTCTGAGTATATCTCTGAGTAAGTTCTGCACGGACGTAGAACATCGGTGAGCTTTCCAGCAGACTTACACGGAGCACTTTTTAAGGCTATCAAAACGAAAGCAGGTAAACTATACTCAGTTATTGCAGAACTAAGTAGGGGAATCAGGAAGGGCTGAAGCTGGTGTTTTCCCCCCAGTTAACAAGCCCTTGGACATGCCTAATGTTATTCTAGCCCGAAGGGCTGCTGTTTGCCAAAAATTCCCCCTGCTCCCCAACTACCTCTCCTCACAGTTTTACCATGGGTACAGTACATGGAGCATAGGTTAATTGTTAAAGAATAATTCTGTATTTAAACCTATTCCTTCCGTTGTGGTGCATGGCAAGCAATGGTCAGGATCACATGCTCCCTAAAAAACCTACATAAACTACTGACTTTACTGAATTGAAAAACTGAACGCTATCTAGCACGTGTATTAGAATCAGCTGCTTAAGGGAAGGAAATAGTTGCTCATCATCTTCAACAACAGCAGATGGAAGGGTCTTTACACAGTCAGAAATCTGACTGCTGTTTGTCTCGCAAACTAAACAAATATATCTAAGTAGTGCAAAACTAACTAATCTGTTCTTATTTTATTAGAATAAACAGAGAAGCCTGAAGTATCAAAACATTCTATATTTTTAAAGTAATATCATAATTTTATCAAGTCTTGACTGCTCCTATTTCTCCACCTTTACTGAGGCCACATGCTTGTCATTGCAACAAAAGAAAATCGAAATCACTCCATTAAGTCACCCCCAAGAAAGAAATGACCTCTACATAGTAGGGAGAGAAAAAACCCCATGAACACTACTTTTCTGAAAGTAGTTTTCGCTTTCATGAAAGCTACTCTTCTGATCCTGGTCCGGTAAAATCACCAGCGATTTCAGTGTAGGCAGGTTCAGACCCTGAGAACTAACTCTGATGCTGTTGACAGCAGCTGGAATTTGCTCTCCAAAGTTACTGACTGTAGCATCAGTTCATAATAAGAGACATTGACCAAAAAGAGGGCAATTTGGTCCTGTGATACCAAGACAGAGACATTTGCTAATCAAATGTTACTCATGTTTCATGAGCACAGTAGTTTAAACATGCTGTACTAATAGCACTTCTTTAACAACACAGACCATTTGCCTCTCAACACCAGAAATATTCTTCTAAATCAGTTGTTTCATTTTTACTTACAAAGACTGTTAACTCTGCTCTGACATGACTAAATATGGTGACAGCCAAGTAAAAAGTCTTTATCTCCTTCTCCATGGACTGACTATTTAGAAAACAGTAATAACATTTTCTTACCTCCTTTTCCAAATATACTTTCTTATCATCCAGTGTATTATAAAGAGTAAAGAACTGCTTCGTTTCTTTGTGAGTTGCTGAGACTGCAAACAAAAAAAAAGGGTAGAATAATAAAAAAGCATGAGGTGAAATGGAATCTGTAAAAATACTTCATAGGTTTTATATAACATACTTTCCACTATCAGTTATGCAACACAGTCTTTAATACATTCTGGAAGAATATTCCCTCTGCATGTAAATCTCCAGCAGGGTTTGGAGCTATCAAATTTTATGAGAACAACACAGCTCAGTGTTTAAATCAAGCCTCAACTGCTGACAGTCCTTTATGCGAACATATGTTGGCACTATCAGCTGTGCTTCCTTACCCCTCTCTGTTCATCCTGCCTTCATACGCTTTACCCTTACAGCATACCGGCTGCTGTGCTGCTAACGGTTGCCCTCGCACAGCTTGCCCACGCCGGCGGGGAGGCACAGGCTAGGCAGGGACAGCTAGGAAACACATAATCTGATAGTGCTGCGTGGGGAAAAAAGTGCATTGTACTATATATTTCAAGTTACATACGTGCAAGATGCCCAAGAAAGCTTTTACTGTTTTAAAGGCTTTTTTCCTCTTCTTACAATTTGTTCATGCTGACAGCATTAAATAATACTATATTTATAAATAATACTTTCTGGTTTAGGTGATTATAGCAGATGTTGGCCATAGCTCAGTGGGGAAGGTAAGGCTCAGACGTGCATTCCCTTTGGGCCTACCAGATGATGACTGATACTGCAATCTGCTAAGTGTTCATATATTCTTTAGTTCTTCAGCGCCTAAGGAAACCTAACATATTTGTGATTCCCAAGGAAAGAGTTCAACAGAGAAAGACAGTTGACAAAAGTTATAACGGTTACTATGTTAAGCGCTGTCTAGAATCCTGAACCTGGAAAAAACATATGAGTTAAAAAAGATAAACCTGAGTGAAATCATGCCTATGATATTAAACTCGAAAGGCTAACAAGTTGCCATCTTTAAATAGAACCTTTACTGAACCGATACGCTGGACTGAACTTTTGATTGCAACCATTTACAGACAGCACGACCTCCTCCCTGCGTCACAACATCATTAAACATGCACATTTTTGAAGAAAGTCCAACTTCTGATTTGTACAATTCTGCTCTCCAGCTGAAGCCCAACAGCAACCCACAGCTCAAAGTTGAACGTTTTAGTGACAGAAATCCAGCAGTGCCTAATTCTGCGGCAGCGAGATGTTCGGGACCAAAGAGCTTTCTCGTTGCCACAGTATGATTGTGACACATGTTCTGCACGTGCTGTAGCCTCCAGAAGCACGGAGTACTGGGAGCCCGAAAGCACCAAGGAATTCAGGGAAGCCTGGGATAGGTTGACAAATCAATAAGGGCTATTCAGCATGTTCCACAAAGGTTTCCCAAATGCTGAAATCAGGCTGCTTCTTAAAAAACTGCACAAACACAAGGATTGCCAACAGGCTTACTTCAGGTGGGCTCTCTTAATTAGTCTGCTGCTGCCAAATGGAAGAGGCCTTTCCCAAACCATTTCCTTCGTGCAGCTCTTCCCTTTCTCGCAGCAGCTGTGGTAGTCACAGATCTGTTATGAGTAGATTCCACGTACCAACCCAGAAGAAAACTTTTCAGGGTTTGCATTGGGTTAGAAGGTTGTACCAGCTCATGGAGCCTTATGGGCACACACCAGAGCCCATGTAAGGTAGGACAGACAGACAAATAAAGAAGGGAAGGGAGGAGCCAATTGGCTCATTGATTCTCTTGAAACCCTGCTTAATGTTTTCAGGGGAAGAGGTTCAGTTAGGTTAAAAATAAAGCAGGGAATATTGGAACTTGAAAGCATTCTAGTAAAGAATCACAGAATCGCTGAGGTTGAAAGGCGTCATTGAAGATTGTCTTGTCCGACACCCCTTGGATCAAAGTTCAAACAAACCCCAGGTTTTGGCAACTCAGAAGATCACTTGAATCTGGCTAAACGAAGAGCCTCTAAAAAGATACCACAATTCACAGAAAGACTCGCTAGCAATTTTTCTGCTCATTTTTCCAAAAGCCTACCCTGTACAACGCAGTTTCCCAGCCACAACTGAGCAGTTTGTTACCTTAAGTTGCTACACATATTTTGTACTACAGAAAACAAAGTCCCATAAAATTCAAAGCATCTTAAATCTACACCCAAAGCTGCACAAGTCTTTGACCTCAATTTCTGTACTTCAGACATAAATGAAGCCTCCATCTTCCGAGCAGGTAGGTGCTCTGACCATAGATTATTTGTCTGAATTCACTTAGACACGACAGAGAAAATCTGTAGAAGATTTAACGTAAGACAACAAAGTTGTCTTTACAGCTGGACTTGATTAAATAAACTGCATAGCACATAAGAAGCAAAGCAGGGCGAAGGAAGAACTGGATTTGTACTCACCAAAGAAGTACATCTATTCCATGCACTGAATTAGACAACGCACATGGAAGATAATACATGACTATGTCACTAGAGATGCCTCATCAGGGCAAGGGATTTGAATCAAAGTTAGATAACAACTTTAGAACTGCTCAACCTTCAAGAGCTTGGTTCACACGCGTATGTAGTAAATTAGCTAGTTCTTCAAAAAGTCAACCCAGCACATTTCCTCATTTTGTAACTCCTCATCATAAAAAAAAGACAATTTGTACTCTGAGCCTACCAAGATACTGCAGGGTATTTATAAATCAAAAATGAAAGAAAACAATCCCTTCAAGAAATTGCCTTTACTTTGTAGTTCTTGATATAGTTTGGTTCAGAACCAGGTATCTCACGTCAATGAAAACACTGAAAGCAATCTAATATTAATAGCAATTAATTAAACATGACTCAAATTTACAACAACCTCATTTGTAAAAGGTAAATTAAGAACTTTCTAACCACATTGGTTATTAAGCTAAACAGCTGAACATGTTGCAGACAACATTTACTCCAGAGATTTTGTGCATTGTTTCACCCTCAGGAAAATTCTTGCAGCCACGTTATAAAGGCTTGAAAACATGTTGTATAACATGAATACCAAAAGACCCTTAAAATGCCACAAAATTAGCAAGTGCTGTTGTTACATGCCATATGCTCGAAATGCAATTGCCCTCCTTTCAGGGCTTTAGCCTTCAGCAGGATGTTCCTGCTTGATATACATACCCTGACTGTAAAGTTCAATAAATCTCTTCTGATACTGTGTTAGCTCAGCTCGGCTGGGTACTTCATCAATCTTGCGTTGTAAAATGGCTATTTCTCTGTTTCTTCGTGCCTGAATAGAAAGTTAGGAGGGGAGAAAACAAAGCCTCTTCTTGTTCTTTTCTTAAAATGGATGAAGCCCCCCCCAGCAATATTTTGTTACTAAATAATTAATTTTAAAAAGAAAAAAAGAAAAAGGCGTTGGCTGAGGCTCAATGTTTTTTGTAATTGATTTGTGACAGAAAAACTTTTTAAAATTAGAACAACAAAAAGAACTATTAGAAGTTACAAGATAAGAAAAACATCAAGAATTTTGTACAAGAAAATTTATAAAGAGTTACTCACCAATAACAGCCGGATCTTTTGAAGTTTATCTTTCTCAGTTTTGTACTGCTGTTCTATAATCTTATTCGGCTCCTAGAATTTGAGAATCCAAAACAATTGTGTGTTACATTAGCATATGAGAGGTGCAGTTGCAAAAATGTGCAGACTGGGTTTGATTTCTGTATTTGTCTATCTTTCATTTAATGTCTTCCACAATAACACCACCACTTGCTGGGTTTTTTTTAAAACAATAATTCATAATCAGCATTAAAAAAAATGACATCTTTTACTGTAAAAAAAGTGCATTTTGCTAGCTTTTAAGCCTTTGATATTTTAGTATTTAAGATTTGTCAATAGTTTTTCCACTGTTTTACAACAGTCGCACTTTAAATAAAGACATGTATGAGAAGATTGCCTGTACTCCTTGTCTGAATACTTTGATTCAGCGTCGGGGTTAAGAATAACATGGCCCAGGACAGAACCCTGACACGTATTCTAGATTTCCTGGATTGTGGACTTTAAGATAGTTTTCCCTCATTTAAAAATTTAAGATTTAGGTCTATATTTTAATTTTTTTCATGCTGTGTTCAGAAGGACAGCAGCGTCATGGAACCTCATTTCAGAGGCATAAATGTATAAAATGTTTACCCAGTGAAAATACAATTCAAGCTTTTCCTTTTTTGTTCATTCATTATTCATTGCCATCAGTCTGTATGCACTTGCGTTAAAGCCTAACTTCTGACAGCTGCTCGCAGCATGCAATGTACTGAGCCACTGAAAACCTGTGCTTTCATTCTTCAAATAAATCCACTTTTAAGAAAAAAACCCAGCAAAACAAACATGCTTTCTGAGGTAGATGTGTTTTTGTCAGAGGTACGCACTGCTCTTAACACAACATCCAGAGATTCTTCTCTGGTACTACAAAGAAAGAAGTAAAAGACACAAAAGCATCAATGAGTTCACCCCATGGGTTCTGCAAGAATAACGAGGAATACTATGGCTATTTTCAGTTTAATGTATTTCTATGTTTATTAGCCTGAACTGTGGCTTTACCAGTGGTGGAGAATAGAATTTTTCAGAGACTGCAACAGATACTTTAACGCTTACAAGAATGTGCCAAAAGTCAGAAGGACCTAAAGCAGCATTTTAACACACAAATTGAAAATAAACACTTTGACGTTTGCTATTTACCTGTTCCTCTCCATCTTCCACAGCCTCAGCTTTCAAATTCTCAATATCTTGTTGAAGTCTCTCCATTTCTTCCTTTAAAACAAAAAAAAAAGTTTAGGTTGCTTTTAATTGAGACCTGTCCTCTTAACACGGGAGGGCAGCAAGCTTGACAACATACCGTTAACAAAATTGTGGACGTGACCACACTTTGTACTTAAGTTTGTAAGATTAAACAGAATTCCCTGCTTAAGGGTAAGGTATCCATTATTATTCATTACATAGAACCGCCTGCTTTTGTCAAACACAGGAACAGATTTATTTCTTACTTGCAAATGTACTAGATCCAGCTAAGACAACTAATGAGCAACATGGAAAACGAAACTGAGGAAGCAAAGGAATATTACAATAGCAAGAGCATGACATGGGACTGCAATATACGGCATTTGTAAGATAAACAAGCCTGCAGTTACTTGCAAGGTAGTTTCCATTACAATCCTTCAGAGCTTTCCAAAGGAGTACGTATGGGAAAATGGATGTTCCTACGCTCAGTCTATTCCTCAGGGCGCTATTTCTTTTTACTTCTTTTCATTCTGTTAAATGCCATCCACTATTGTTTAAATAGAAGAGAATTAAAACAATTCTCTCCGATCATATTTCTAGGCAGTCCATAAACACAGCAGTAAACAGGACAGCAGAACGTTGTAATTAAGCCCTGAAACTGAAACACGCTCCGAGAACGGCAATAGCTTCATCTTAGCGTTGTCTCTTTGGCAGGTTGCTCCAAAGCTAGGGGCCTTCAGGAAGCTCTCCTCTTTGGCACTGTACCTCTCCTCAGGTCACTGTTGGCTGCATTATCCAAGAAGAGACAACCCATTTCAGGCTGTGAATGGCACAGGTGGTATCTAGCACAGCCCACTCTCAAACTTGCAGTTTAGTGCTCCCTGTCAACCCACCCCAAGATACTCTCCGCAGAATGGTAACGGGACCGAGAAGAGCCACAACTGGCACCAGTACAAGGCTGATCGGGCATTCTATGTCTAGGAACTATCCTTTAGTAAAGAGTCCCAGGCACACCAGAACATTGAAGGCCACGCTAATTTAGATGCCTTGGCAGCCTTCCTTACACCTCCCTGCCTCGGGGCAGGGGGAAAGTCCTTCTGGTTGATCCACTTCCAACCTTCTTGGTCATCAGCCTGTCGCAGCCAGTTGCAGAACTGGGCAACTGTCCATAATTCTGCTGCAAATCAAGCTGGTGGCAGCATTGAA
Source organism: Pluvialis apricaria (assembly GCA_017639485.1). NCBI lineage: Eukaryota > Metazoa > Chordata > Aves > Charadriiformes > Charadriidae > Pluvialis > Pluvialis apricaria. Next base: position 71,985,689 of record CM030011.1, on the reverse strand, counting down.
TACAAACCTGGAAATACCAGTAAAGGGCAGGGGGGGAAGCAGCACAGATGACAGACAGGGACATACAACACAATGACAAATCAGGAAGAAGTATAATGCCTATTTACCAAGTTTCAAATGAATCCTTATATAAGAAACTAAAACTTACCCTACAATGTGCTTTGAACTCTTGTTCCTGGCTTTTTAGGTTTTCATTCATGGCCACCAGTGCTCGCAGACTCTGTAATATGCTAAATTTGAAGATCCAGTAAACCACATTAGATTTTTAGTTTCTAATTTAAACAGATGGAGAACTAAAATACATTTGAACAAGCTTAGTTCTAAATAAGTTTCCAATAAAATCTGTGTGAATTAAGAACCCAAATATCACCACAGATATACCAAGGTCAAAATAAAAATACAGTATTACCCTGAGTATTTTGATGGGTTTGCTATGTTCTGACCTCATTATTGTGAAAGTTTTGAAAGAGCCTCCTATTTAATTTATGCGAGATGAAGGCTTCAAATATGAGAAAATAAAATCAGGAAGGCCTCATCAACTTGTCAAATGTGTCTAGGGTTCTTCTGCTTGAAACACCAACTATTATTTTCAACTACATTACAACTACTGATTGACACTTTTCATTCTGACTGAATAGTATGGTATATTTTCCTGTCTTTGGAAAGCAAGCTGGAGAATTTTTTAATTTTTAAATTCTACTTATTTGTTTAGATTGAAAAAGCAAGAAACATCGAACGATTCATTTTAAAACCATCATTTTTCAGAATTTCAAAGGTCACAAAGGAAGAAACTTACCTAGAATCTGCTTGGGATTCTATTGTTTCTAAGGCTGCCAATTCCTTGTCCAATTTTTCACTGTAACTCTTAACCTAAGGGTTACAATTAATAATAAATTGAAATACATTTCCACAAATAAAATGATTCCTGGTACTCAGCTTTCCCACACCATGGGATCAGCGAGGTAAGTTGTCAAACAGCTTCACCTTTTAATACATGCCTCCACACACTCAGCTTCTCAAAAATGATTCAGTGAGAATCGGTGCACAGAAAAACAAAGAAAAATTACCTCGCTTAACATCTTTTTTGCTTCGGTACATTTTGCCTGCAGATCAGCACATTTAGCTTGCAACTGTTATGAAAGAGAAAGAAAAGAGTTTGATTCTATATTCACACTAATTACACCTGTAATGGAGAACAGCAATATTTGAGCTGTTAATAGTTGTCTACTAAACAACAGGCCAACCATCACAAACACTGTCTTTTCTTGTCATCCGATTGCAAGAATTCTGATTGAATATTTAATTAATAACAGCAAATATTTTCCACCTGACCTTCTAGATGTATTAGATTCCAGAATAAACAGCAGCTTTTCAAAATGGATGCCAGCAGAATGGTAATTTATTGGACAGAATCTCTGATAAGCTGCTTAAAGTTATTTAGCCTGGCTATACTAGCCTAGTTTCACACAAGGCTAAGAAGAGAGTTCCATTTTGTACTTCTCCAAATAAGTTAGGGTGATTCAAGACTTGCATAAAAGCACCATGGCACCATACCACAAACATGTCCCTACCAAAGCAGCAAGCTGGTGTATGATTTTCCTCTCTGTAACTACAGAAAGTCTAACAAGAAGGCGGTTGGCAAAACACCACTGGGTATTTCACTTGTCAAATAACTTACAGAGGCTAATTTTAGAAGAATATCCTTCTCTAAAGTAATTATGATTTAAGGTAACGTTGGAAATAGTAACAACAGAAATGGGACATGAGTTACAAAAGTGGAGTAGAAATGTTGCAAATAAATGCAGATTTGGCTTTCAGTTCCACTTCTTTTCATGCTGGTTTAGTTTGTTGTTCACAACATAGAGCTGTGACTCAACACACCACTCATCCCTTTCCACAGCCAAATTTATAAAAAGAAAGCTTTTTAATTGTTTTTCACATTTTTCACCAATAATTCACCAACAGATTGAATTCTAACTAGTTGAAAAAAAAATTTATAATTTAATCCTGCGGTCCACATCTCATGAAAATTGACATAAAGATTGAAGAACTATTTGTTATGAGAACCGTTGCCAAAACTTCTTGCAGTACTGAAGCCAGAACTTCACAAACTTTTTTTAAAAGGGGGGGTCTTGACTGTCACTGATTTCAACTTCTACCTCACCCTTCAAAAGCTGTCTTTGGCAAGCGGCAAAAAAAAAAAAAAAAAAAAATCAGCCAGGAAATTTTTAATTTGCTAAAGTGTAAAAAGCATTATATTTGGCTTCTAGCTGTCAGCACTCTTTTTCCACATAAAAAAAAAACAAGCACTGTTACATACTGCAAACAAGCAACACAGAATTAAAGGGCCCTCAAGTGTTAAAATGGCTAACGGCATGACAACAGGTTTAGAAAACACTTAAGTTTTCCTGTGCATTATGAAGTTTGTTTGGCAGTCAAAAGCAAATCTGTAATGAAGGAAGGACTCTACCCATTTTGTCTGGTTTACAATCATGTTTCCTCCCCACCCCAAACTGCTTTCCTCTTCTCAGCGGTATGTGGAAAACAAGCAAATACATTCATTCATTCGTATGCAAGGGAAACCGGTAACGGAAATTACTTGCACCAGACCTGAAAACGCAACATATACCAAGTTTCAGGCATATTCTGTATTACTAATCCAGCAGTCCCACTATGCTACAATTCTGTGGAATACAAGAGCCATCTGCTCTAGAAAAATATGGTTTTGAACATTTCAGGCATTGAGACTGCCCGACAGACATTGGCTGATCCCTTCTGCTTTCCACGCCATAACGGCACCCCACAGAACACCTGCAAAAGCCACCCACAACTGCTAAGCTTGTTTCCCAGCCTGTCTTACTGCTCAGTTAGGCAGAAAAGACCACAGAAACAGCGCGGCCAGAGAAGCGTGCTAGTGCAATAGTGAAGATTTTAACGTTTTGAAACCTGAGGTAGCTGTTGCAGTTTCCTAATGCCACTCTTACTATGCAATTGTACCAAGGTGTCCTACCCAAAATTAAGTTTGAGCTAACTGCCTCCAAGAACACGAACTGTTCTCACAATGCACGGGCTGCGGTGTAGCGTTCCAGTATCCATACATTCAGACTGAGCATGCCTCCAGTATGCCTACATACTGCCTGCGGGAAAAACTGCAGATAGATGTGAGCTGGTGCGGATAAGCCCACATTTGTTCAAAATCTGTAGAACTGTAATAGAAAGTCCTTAAACCTGAGCAACCGTCCCCTCTGTATCATAGGGCAGTGCCAGCCACGACAAATCTCTAGAACAGGTTTGCAACCTGCTAGCTCAGAGCGGATGCTGAGCGAGCCTGCATCTGTCTCCATGCTACACAATACGCACGCAGCACATCTGTATCTCCCTTCATATGTATTTGCCTTATAGCCTTTGTGGTTTAGAGGAAGAGTTAAAGTGTGACAGAAACATACTGCAATGACTTAGGATACAGTGAAAATCCTCTTCTTTTTCCCCGCTTTTGAAATTCCAGAGATTTCATTCTGTAATTTATGTTTGTATTTCAGGAAAAAAAATCAAACCAACATGGGGATCCAGGCAGGATTCAACTGTCTGTAACCCCCTATTACGATTTTGAAAGCCTGACGCTTCAGCCTGCCTTTAAATGGTAAGTATTGACAATACTTTTTTTACCAACAATCATAATTTTGACAGGGCACCAAAATTACATTTGGCATAAACAGACATGGAAAATGAGTATTACCAAAGTGTTAAAAGAATACAAACTCAAGTAAAAAAAATGTATTATTAATTTCAGTGTATCATGATTATAATATATTATAATACTTTCTAATATTTCACTATAGAATGGAGAGAAATTGTGACAGACATGGTTTACATTCAACATACAGTGCAAATAATAACTGTAATGTTATTGACTATGGAAAAAAAGCTATTTTTAACAGATGGGGCATGCCAGGGGACAATACAGAAACAGAAATGCATCAGTTAGAAATTAATTCGGCATCTTCCAAAGGAACTGCATTCTAATATTTACCAGTTATAACACTGCCATATCTACCCTTTGAAAGTCCCTTTTTTTTGGTGAAAAATAAATTAAGGAGAGCCTGTACCCATTATTCATAAAGCTTTTTATTAAACTTGGAATAAACAGAACAGTGAAACAAAGAACAGGATAGGCAATTAGTTGTTCCATTTTTTTGTGCATAAGTTTTATTTCTATAGCTTTATTTAACCTTAGTGTTACTTGAATGTTAGTCAGAGACTTCCAAAAATGCTTCACAGCATATGCTTTACTGAAAGGAGATTTAAGTTTTGAAAGGATAAATATCCTTTAAATAAAAGACTTCATTGCATTGTTAGTGACTATATTATTCTCATTTAAAAAATAAAAATTAAAAAAAAAAGAAAAGTCAGGTGCAGTAAGTGGCTGAGCAGGAAGCAAGAAGGAATCTAGTGCTGAGACAGTTATGCCATTGTAGCTTTCAAAGCTACCATTCTTTCACCTCTGTTGTTTGTAAGACTGGACATACCAGTGTCTCATAAAATGTGCCATGCAGACACCCATCTTTCAAAGTCCCTGTACCCCCAACATTTAAAAGGTAAAACCAGTTAAGATGTTAAGGGGTTAAGATGTTACTGACAAGACCAGAGCAAAACAAAACAACAAAAAAGATGAAGGCTGCTGGAGCAGTGCTGTATTTGAGAGAGTATCAACCACAGAAGTCATCAGCAACAGTTTTTCCTCAAGTACTATGTGTTTTTTGGCAAGCTCTTCCAATTACTGACTCTGATGCAATATGTTTTCATCAGATTCTGCAAGCTAAAGATGGCATGGTGCTGATTACAGCTGTATGCATAATTAAAAGCAGCATTTCATTAATGGTGTAGCTTTTCCACTTATACTTTTCTGGGTTTAAATAGCAATAGCATAAGTAGGTTGAAACACAGGAATGGTGGCTCTTGCTCTTATAGATATGAACAGAACATCGGTCACAAATTCAAGAGGCTTTCCCCCTTAAAACAAACGTGAAGATGCGAACCAAGCAGTGACTGTGAAAAAACATCTCCAACAAACAAAGAAGCAAAAAACCCACCTTAGTCAGTGAGATAGCCTGGCTCATATAAAAGGACACGAAGGGATGAAAGAGCAAACTGCGAAAAGAGTGCATTCAACACTACAGCTAACAACTCAAATGGAGATACTCTCTGTTTTTCTCCAAAAGAGGTATGCAAAAAAAAAAAGGAAAGCATGTTTTGATTAGCCAGCCCTCTCCTCACAGACAGGGCTATACAATTTTTTAATATAAAACCAGCCACATTGTCTTAGTAATAAATGTGCAAGCAAGACATTCAGAGATGCTGAAATGAATGTTCAGCATGACAAATTGCTGGTACAGAAGATAGCTTGCAAATCTTTTCTGGATGGCAAAAACTTTGTGATCAACCACATTTATCAATGTTTTCTTCTTTATTACACACACAATACTTACCTCTTCCAGGAGTTTGGTTTTTTGCAAAATCTGCTTATTCAGAGATGCCACCTTCCTTCTATGTTGTTGGGCAGCTCCAAGCCTTTCTGGTCGCTCCTCAGCAGAAAGCTCAGATTGCTAAAATAAACAATAACAAGAGCCTGTTAGACCTCCTGTGACTTTTTGCTTCTTCAGTAGCTCAGGAAATGCCAAAGCGGGACACATCTGTGATATTCCTTAACAAGAACTGTGTCCCACTATCCAACAGAAAAAACGACTTACCGATTTATCTCGCATCAAGATGAGGAACCAGTTGAACAGCTAAATTACATCCCAAAGGTAACAGGTAAAGTAAGCTAAAAATAAAGTCAGATGCTCTGGAATGGGTGGAAAATACTACAGTATACTAGAAGAAATAAATAATTTTTTGCATCAGCATTACATTTAAACCTGGTAGAGTTCTTAAACTTAAAAAATACAACCACGATACAAAACCACCCTAAGCAGTGGTATTTACTGAACTTGTTGAATCAGAGATGCTCCATACCCCAGTAAGTAGATCCAGAAGTTTCAAAGCCTTTGAACAATTGTGTATTTAGATTCTGAAATACTGGCTTTGATGCATCTTTATGCTGAATGACAATGACGTACTCAGTGTGGCAGATACGTTTACCACTCTAAGCTTTTCTTTGCGTGTGTGCCCGGACGCACGTGCTATGGACACCAGTCTTTGAAAACCACTTGATCCAGCACGTATTGCCAAGAAAGTGTCTCATAAATACATAATGAAGACAGCAATCTGGATCCAGTCTCCTGTTCTCTCTGAATTGTGAAAGGAAAGATGCCAGAAACATTCTTTATCAGGAATAACACTTAAAATAGAAATTGTATATTTGCAGTAGACAAAAAAAATTCTTAAAAAAAAAAAAAAAATCAGTGACAGCTAGATGCTCAAGTGATTATTTGCCTAAGCATTATTTGCACCTTTTGAAAGTCCTCACTTTAAGACTTACATCCATCTGTTTTAGTAATTTGCTTCACACACTCAGACTTATTTTTCCAGTTAATCCATTTTCCAATATTTCATTAGAAGAACAGTTAATTTTCAACTACTTCAGGTGCTAATTTGCAGAGTCTGTCAAAGACTTCAATACTAAGTGCTTTTAAAATGTATAATCAGCAAAACGTTACAAAAAGTATGAAATACTCCTCACTGGTATTTGCTCCTGGTACCCACTCTAGGCAGGTGGGTAAGCAGGTCTTCATTAACAGCTTAACATTAATTGAAGAAAAAAAAAAAAAAGGCAAAATGTGTTCCTCTTCTCCATTTTCTATGTTATTCATATTAAAGAGCAGCTTAATGACTTCTTATACTTTTACATCCACAGCAAGAAAGACCAATTCCGACATCTTATCCCAACAACTCACATACTTTCTTTACATTTGTTAGGAAAGGGGAAATGCCTCTAAGCAACACCTGTAACACTGAACTATTCAACAAATACACACTCAGACTTACTCATTCCTCTCATTATTTAGCCAAATCACATTCCCTCATCATGTCATGCATTCTAAGACCCCACCCTTCTCACCATACGATTAGCCTATCTAATATACATAACATGCAAATCAAGACAACTGGAAATGCAAGAAAAAGCAGCACGAGCTATATCAGTCTGAGACTGATCTTGCAAAAAGAGGAGAAATTCATACAGTACAGCTTTGGCATAAAGAAGAGGTCACGTCTCCAGAAGTGGACTGTTAAAGCTTGCTTTTTGAAAATGGGAAATAACTATCACTATATACAGAGGTTTCTGCAGAAAAATCCTTCCGGTCTGCAAATGAAAAAGCTGGGGTTAAACCTCGTGCAGTCAAAATGGGCTAAGGATCTGCTCTGCAGCAAGACTACTGTTTTAAAGTTACTGAGGAATTGGGTTCCAATTTGTGGCGAAAAATGCATCTTTCACCACAGAAGGAAGAAAGCACAAATTATAGAAGCTACTTTGCTTTTGACACTATTGTTGTTACCTGGTCTCTTACTAGACTGAAACAGTAGTTGCCTTCTGAACATAATTTAAGAAAGCTGTATCTGAGCATTAGTGTCTCTGACAGTTCAAGATTATCAATTTGCTTCTCTATCTCAAAACAAGAACTTCAGTTACATGTGACAAAAAGGGATACGTGGATACATCCTTTAATTTTCCTGTTAACACACACTATCCCCACCACGGACAGCTGTAGACTCATTTCTGCATTCCTCCCCATTCCCTGCAACTGCTCAACTGACCTAAAAAGATTTAGCCAATTCAAATACACAAGAAGTGTCAGTAGCCTCATTTTCTATGACAGAATTTGTTAAGTTAAAACTCCATATTAATTATGCATAAGGATCATTAATTTATGGCTGCTTAAAAGCTTGCTAGCCAAAATAAATGGCTAATTCTAGACTTTAAGAGCCCGCCTCCCACTGTTCACATCTAAAAGTTTTAAATGGGAAGGAGGAAGGAAATATATCCAATTAATGTTATTCTTTGTAATGAGATTCTCTCACATATATTAGTGCTATAAACTTCCCAATAATTAAAGATAGAGAATTCAATCATTAGTCTACATAACTTCACATTCTTAAAATAAAAAGGAGCCTCTGTACAAAAAAAACCCAAATTTTGAAGCAGTAAATAATTTAGTTTATCACCACCTCCTACTGGCAAACAGACTTCAGAGGTGCCTCAGTTTGAAGTCCACTGTCTGAAGCCCATTGGGAAAACAAAACCAATCTCCAGCCCCGTAACAGCTCAAATCTGTTTTCAGTCAAGTTCGACTTAGATCTTTAGCAGTCACTCCAACGTAATTTGCCATCATTTTTCCTTGAAACTGTCCCGGAGGCTCAGGAACCCAAAGATAAAAATCACTGCATCTCACTTTATCTTTCAGGATTTCCACAAACAAAAAAAACAAACATAAAAACATCCAATTTAGTATCTTTCTTGAATGACAATCCCTAAACCATACTGAATGGTTGAAATGCTTATTTTACGTTGCTTCAACTGACTGTGCAGGGTGTATAGTAATCTCTGACATAAGATTCCAGAAGTCAAAAAATAGTCTGAGTCAGCTTCTCAAGATGTAAGTAACTTGCAAACAGCAGTTAAAACTGTTGAAGAGGATTCTCCTTCAGGCATTTTTGAAGCAGGTAGTTTTGAGACGTCACTTCTCCAGTTTTAGTCATGATCTCATTTTACCAGGGAACAGGTCCTACCAGGTCCTACTCTACTCCTAGTAAAAGCTCCTGTTACATATGACATTGTACATTCTCAGAGGAAGAATCCTTCTAACACGGTAAACTCAAAGCTACTTTGAACAACTGGCCTTAGAAAGCTGGTGATGAATAGGCAGATAAAAGTCACGTTAATAATTTTCTGACAGCATTTTTAGAATCATAGAAATCATAGAAAATCATAGAAAGTGAGGAATGACACTAGAATCTTCCTTCCAGTTTACCCAACAAGTTAACACAGCAACAGAAAGGACGGGCAACTGCAGAAAACTGTATGGATTGATCTTCTGAAAAAATACCATCTTATAAGAAACCTGGCACATGGCAACATCAGATCTACAGTTTTGTTTGCCAGCTATCTTCACTGGGCCTGTGAATTCTGGTAAGACTCTGTTAGACGAATAAGCACTGCTGTGTTCTTCAGACTGCGTGTAGTTATAAGGGGTTAAAACTATTAGAACTATGTCCAAGCATTGCTGATGCTTCAATAAACTGTTTGATAACATCCTTAATTCTCTTTTCCCGGTGCATGCATACGCACACGGATTTTTTTTTGTCACATCCAATAGATTTGAAAAGCGATATATTTTTGGTTTGACTTGAATCAGTTCTTACTTTCCAGAGTATTAATCATTGTTCTACTATAATAGTCAAGGTCCTGCTGCCTTCTCTCAGAACAGAAGAAACGTAACATTGAAATATGACCCTTGGGCTTCTGGTCTTCCAATCCTTTATAATAAAGAAAGGCCAAGAATTTGCTATAGACTCTGTTGAGTTATAGGGTTTATCTCCCAAATGGGAAAGCTCCATACCTCATACGTGTCAACAAAAAGAAGAAATATGAGAAGACTATTGGACAAATAAGAGCGACCTATAACTCATATCTGGCAGTGATGTATTGTATGTATTAATTGCTTGAAGAGCCAGATTTTCTTTTCACATTACTGTAAAAACAATCACAGTTGAACACAATAAATGGAGCTAATATACACAGTTAATTGCCTTGACTTCTAGAAGCAACAAAGGTTTGTTTTTGATGACACTAGATTCAGAACGAGAGATCCAGGGCATGACTCATAATTGGAGCCCAGTGCAAGTAAGATCCCAGTGTCTGATAATCTGAGTGGAAGATGCCTACGCTTTTCTCTGGGCAGGCCCACGGAACTGTATTTCTGTGCTTAACACTGAACATTTTCAAATGCATTAAGAGTTTAGGCCTCTGGTTTGAACAGATATCAACCCAGGCCCTTCTTTATTCATGAAAACATTTAAGCAAGTGCTTAAACCCAGACTACTCATGAATGCAATTCAGGAATATGTGTTGTCACACCAAAAGCTCGTGCGCGTTTAAATCTCATTAAAATACTTTCCTGAATCCTGACTGTGCTGTTATCTACAGCATAGATGGAACAGTGTTGTTTCGAGAGAATCATGGCAATTAAGTTGGAAGCGTAAGGCCTAAATTAACGAGCTATCAAACATAAATTGGTAAAACATAATCAGGTAACACACTTACCTTTTCAGCATATTCTGACACTATTTGCTTGATCTCATCTGACTGGAGTCCAACAATCTGGCCAACTGTGCTTGCTGTCAACTTGCCCTGTAATTGTGTCAAGAAAACGTTTGGAGTTTTGGACCTGCCTGTGCTTTTTGCATGACAATTTCCCCAGGCTTTAATTCTAACAGAAACGTACAAAACGCTTACACTGGCAAAAAAATCTGTAATCATAAAAAAAAGACCAAGAAACATTCCACCTCCCAAAAAACTTTGCTGATGGAAATTTCTGACTTACAACCTTTTAGCAAACAACAGTAGTAATTTGAATTCAGATTTTCAAAAAAATTACGTCAAACTGTATTCTGTATACTAAATTTTGCACACACAGTAATAAAGCTCACTTTTAGACCACATTTTGAGCCAAACGATAACAATGCAGATGTGTGAAAGAATGCACCTTTCAAATTGGACACATGTACAAAAACAATCTTCAAGTACAACTGAATTCTACAATGGATTTCAGTAGAAAGCATGTCAATCAACTCTGAGACTACACCAATCACTACCTTTTCTTCTGGGCCTTCAGCACAAACAGAAACAATGTTTAACAACTGAACTTCTTCCCAGCCCCTCAGCCAGAAATCAAAAGGTAAGAATTTTCAAAATTACAACAGCCTAAAAGTTCCATTATATCATTGACTACAACCAATTAAGAATTTTAAAACAAGGTACATGTCCAGTGTTTTCAGTGTCTTACACTAAGGGCGTTGTTTATAAATATTCATCAGTGCTTTGAAAAACACCTTGAAATGCATACAATTTTCCTCTGTTCTCCCTAGCAAAACAACTACTCCTCTGGCTCTCTTCTCAAGATGAATAAAGTACGATCATACTGCATCTTGGGTAGCTGCACCGTGACGTCTTTCCCCTGAAATTCTTCTTGTAGAAGCCATTTGAAAGAGGCACTTATTTATATTGCTTTTATCATTTCAATGTAAATGATTAAGTCATCAGCCTCGTAAAAATTACTGTCTTTCTAATTCAACCATCTTTTCTCGCACTCCCTTCATGAAAATTTAAACGCAGTCATTCCAAGACTTCAGACTCACTATTAACCTGATTTTAGGAATAATTGCCATAACCAAACATAATTTAACAAAGCTGTATCAGCTTTAAATGCTTCTTACCTCTTCTGTTGCCATCGCAGCCATTCCAGTCATCAGAGTTTTAATGCGAAGCTAGGGCAAAATATGAGGAATTACAAACAATTTATCTTTTATTATTTAACTTATTTCTGCGCAGTGACAGGGACACACGTATACAATTAGTGTCATACAACATGTGTATTTTAATGCATGTCATGTGACAGTAAGTCTATGAAAGGTAAAGAACAGGTGGCTAAAGTTATCAAATAAAGGAAAATTCCTTATAACAGTACAGGTTCGCTCAGAGTAATCAGCTCCCACTATCAACCGAAAACTGACCTCTTAAACATGCTCGGACTCCAAAACAAAAGTTGAATTTTTCAGTATTAAACATCAGCAAACATTTAAGTTTGTGCATCAATTTCAGGTTCCATATTCTCCTGCGGGAAAAAACTCCCACTTCAGCTAAGCATGGAAATTTTCCTTCTTGCAGAGAATGACTGGGCTGCCCTCCCCCCAAGTTAGTAACATCCATGCCTACTATGTGTATGGCACACCTCTTCAGCAGCCTGAAGGTCATCTTCTTCACAAGGCTCAGCTTTCCCTGCTGCTGCAAGCCCTGGAGGTAGCACAATTTTTTTATCTTCAGCCTTTTAAAGAAAAAAGAAGAAAATATTATATCTAGTTCCAGTAATCTAAAGCATTAAGAAAGACAACAAGAAGAAAACTGGAATATAGCTGTTCTGTTTTTATGAATACACGTTAGCTACTGGAACATCCTCACATTACAATTCATGCCAGCTGAGATGTAAGCCTCACTGAATTGTAAGTATTCCAGATATTTAAGACAGTGTCTCTGGCTTGCTATGGACACATCTGGCGGGACGGTCCCTTATTCCACAACCTTCTCAGAACTACCAACCTCACAAGACGTATTCTGGCTACCCCAGAATATGATGTCTGCTATATAGGAGAAAGCTGAATTTTTTTAGTTGGTTGTTATTGATTTGTTTGTTGGGTGTTGGTTTTTTTTTTTTTTTCACATAAATAATTTTTTGTAACTTAATACAATTGAATATTTGCATAACAATCATACAACATAAAAAAAGTGTAAAATTGCTTCGTTCGGTCAGAAGAATTTGTACTGTTAAAATAATGAGAACTAGTGACAGGCAGACTAGATTTCTAGGTCACTCTATTGCACCACTAACCTGACTATTTAATCTTCCATTTCTGCCTTACTGGTGACTCAGTTCACACAACAAACGTGATGACCTTCTAATATACAATGTTCCAAAGTCAGTAACATTTTTGAAGAAGCAAAATGAACTCTATAAACATGATGGTAGCCTGGCAGTTACTATGAGGGGAAAGAGAGTTATGTCTAAATTTGGAAACATCTCCATTTATAAAACTCAAATGCTAAATTCGTATGCAAAATATTGAGATAATGAAGAAGAGCAACCTTAATGTACTCAATGTATTGCTGGGCCCATGACATGCCTAATGCATTTCTTCATTATCTCTGTCTGTAATAAAAGCTTGCAAAGTAATATCTGCACTGAAATAATAAAACTGCAAATACAAGGACATTTTATGATTCCATAATCATCAGAAGCACAGCAAGGATGCTACTTTTCAAGATGCACTATGATTTATTTATGGCATGGTATCATGTTTCTCTATCACATTAAATAACCTGTTATGTAATAAACGTCTATAAAATTTCTTACCAAGCTGAATGGTTGTTTAAGAAGAAATGGAAAAAACTTTTTAATGATCACATCATGGGACACTTAGTTAAAAGATACTCATTGAACAGACAGGATATGTTCATTATCTCACATTAAAAAAAGAACACAAAACAAAACACCCAACCCCCCTTTTCTTCTAAGCGAAGAATGTTGGTAAAGTGTGATCTTTGAGTACAGATGAAGGAAATGCTTTAAAAAAAGAGATTGTAATCAATTGCATCTTTCATTGCATGCAGATTTTTAGTTCCAGTTAGCCATTTTTAAGAGGTGGTAATAACAGAATTTGTAGCTGTTTATTCCGTTGTATTCCTTTACGATCTTACAGTAACCAACACTCCAACAAAAACAATGCAATCATTCCCACAATATGAATATTTAAAATGAGTATATTTTTACCTGTTCTGTTTTCCCTGCTTGTCTGCTAAATCCATATCTCCTAAAAGAACAATAGCAACATGAAAGAAATACATTGTTGTTTACAGCTTCCACAAATAAATTGTTTCTATCACTTTTCAACATAAGAAATGTACTAAAAAGTGAGTAATTTAACAAAAACAGCAGCTGGGTTCCAGTTAATTTTGCAATGCTTCAAATAAACTAAATAAGCAGGTACTACAGCATATTTACAGAATAATTTCAGCTCCAACTACTCCTTCCATTATGATGTGCAAATCTAAACTCTTCATAAAATGTTGTCATGTAAAGCTTGTGAAAGGAAAAAGCACTGCTCTCTTTCCATCCTCAGCTACTAGCTATACATTTCTGAATTCTGAGTTCAGAGCTTTAAATATATACTCAAATAAACTTTTTTACTTGAGTATTTTAAAGAAAAAACAGGTAGAAAGAAATTTTAGATGCAAGAAAGCAATCATCTTCAGTATTATGAAGCACTAAACCCAGCATGTACACAGATACGAAAAGAAGTGATGTGCCCGATTGACTGACTAACAGCTACAACTGTGTAATTCCTTAACTACTGCAGAAGCAGGACTATTTACAAGCCTTTTATGGCTAAAAGTTAAGTGATCCTCAGCAGCAGTATCAGTTCTCACCAGTTCTCTATTTATTTGACACTCAAGAGGTAAATTCAGTCATATTCTATTGCAGCGTAACACCAAGGTTTCAAGAATTCCCCAACATAAAGGTCTCTACATTTTAAAGCTTAGCAGTACAAAGCATGTGGCAGAGCACCACCCTCCCAAAGAATATGCATAAAGTTGTATTGGTATAAAAGCGTTTGTAATCAGTATTGCCATTATTGTATATCTGTTCTCGCTTTTTGTAGGAGCAAAAATTTATTTTCACACAGACAACTGCATCCAAGTAATGAACTGCACCAGAACGGAAATAACAAAAACTAAAACATCAGTTATATCAGCAGAGAACCCAGATGCCTCCCAGGCTTAACATTTCACATGTGTTATAGGAACCAACCTTTGCAGAAAACTGATGTGATAATACGCAAAGACGTGGCAACGAAAGCCCTTAGCTGAAACAGACTATGCAACTGTGTGGAAAGATGCTCAGTGGCATCGCTCCGCTCTCAAGCCAGACTCTGACCTACCGCATTCAAGCTCATTCGTGACAACCTTTCAGCTGGGGTCCACAGGATCAAAAAACAATTTAGAATATGGCACTATCACTCACTTTATCTGAATAATGCCACATTTGGCATCAGGACATCGCAATACCTTATACTATTTGTTGGACTGAGAAAATTAACTTCTGTGATTGATGTGCTCTGAAAGGAGCCATTTCTACGATAAACAAGGGGCATTCAGTAGGAAAGAAAAATCCTCTACTCATGATTTTCTACGACTACCACCTACATGCAGTAAAAGAATGAAGGGTTCACTTTAGCTATCTGAATTCAAAAAACATTCAGCTCTCCTCTTAAATCTACCAAAAATTTACTATTTGCTTTTTTCAGCAGTGTTCTACTTCCCCTAATATTGTTGATGTGTGAACAGTAATCCCTACTGCCCCCACAGATTTCTGTACACATCTGAGTCCTTGTACTCACTTATTTTATTAGTGGGTTCACAGCAGACATACTACCATCCTCCTTAAAAACTTCTTTGTCTACCAACACACATGAACGAGACATTACGTGTGGCTCGCTACTGCCACTTTCTCAGATATTTTTTATTTTTGCACTGCATCAGAAAGATTTTTCTGATCAAGAGTTTTATGCTTTCAGAATTCATTATGAAAGCATTACCAATACACATTCAAATCTTGCAACTGTCCTAATTTTTTCCCACTTCCATTCAATTAATGTTAAGCTTTTCACACTAAATAACTAACTGTATTTGTCTTCTAGTAAGTACTGTCCTTCATTCATACCACCAACGTAAATAATCAGTCCAGCAAGTCTTCTGTCACACTCTATGCCAAATACCAAACACCAAATACCTCTCCTCCATTTGTTCTTCTGCTAGGACTCTAAAATGGCATCAAGATAATCTCAACAAATGCTATCCTGAAGAAGCATTTTCCTTCCCAAAATTCACAAGTTCTTGTTCATCTTTCCTGTGAGTCTCAAACCACTCCTCGTATCCATGTACTGATATACACTACACAACAGAAGAGCAGTTCCCTTAGGTCTTCAATGCCTCCTATTTTTCTGTTCTTATTTCCTCTCTCTGTACTTAAACTTTCACCATCATCCATTTTCATTGCTTTTATATTGAAGATTTATATTTTTTTCCATAAGAAATGAGCTTTACTTAGGTCTCAACCGTTCCACAGTACCTAAAGCTAAAAAAAATTTATGATGCTCTATAGAAAACATCTTCTATTTATTTAAATTTTCAAGCTATATACTGATTTCCAGTTTTGCTTTTAAAAAAAAAAAAACAACTAAAATTACTCTAGAAAAATCATACACAAAAATTCCCTTAAGCTGCATAACCTATTTTATACTCTTTCTATTTATTAGGAGATGTCTATTGACACTAATATATAATAATGACACTGAAACAGTACAAGAAACTATAAATAGACAGAATAGGAATACACTGCTTCATTTTTCCATACCAGCTCTTTGGATTCCCATTGCGAGCACTGATGAGGTATCAATGAGGTGATCTAAATCTAAAGATTTCAGTATGCACGTCCTTCCCTGAAGAGTCAGGGAAGAAATCCACATGCCAAGTAGAATAATCCCTGACGCTGTCATCAACTTGCAAATTCAATTTTCACTAGGGAGGAAGGAATTGGACTCTAAAATGGATGAGGCAAATCAAGCCTAACTGCTTACCAGCATTACAAAATAGTAAGACTCATTCAAGACTACAGCCCACAGAATTTGTGAATGCTGTGTTAATAAAATTAGCCGTTTAACATATATTGACATATATATATTAACATATACAGAAGAGGCACTGTATTTCCTTGTAGGTCTCTGTGTTTTGAACAGATTAAGGTCATTAGAGCTGCCAGTCATCTTAGGCTTTTAAATCAGCTTGCTATACCTCAGATAACTGCACTGAACTCCACTGGTGGTGGAAGGAAAGGAAAGTTCTACAGTTAACCATCTGTATATAAAGTTTATACAACATCAGAAGAGCTAATAGGACACTCATTTCCTGATAGCGTCATTCCATCAGGAACACACAGAGGATGTCATCCCACTTTAACAGAAAATAAGCTGAAAGATGTTAATTTGTTCATGCTGCCCTCACAAAATACCACCATGAATGAAATGGAAAGATTATAAGCAATCTGCAACCAGGATACTTGCCGATTTCAACTGTGTGTCAAGACAAACGCACAGAAAGGGTAAAAGGAAGGTACTTAAAATAACGAGACCAAAAAAACACCATCTATGGCTTTGGTGGAGAAGCCACAGAAAATACAAAAATTAATTCAAATGTCATTTGCACTCATTAAGTGTTAAGAGCTCAGACAAGCTGTCCATATCACTAAACTATGAAAACAAAATTGGAAATAGAAACTAGAAACAGAAACTCTGTAACATTATTTTTATGCGTTTGGAGAGCTCTCAGTAAACCAGAGGGACTTCCAAAGGTAATGGGTAAGCACAAACCTTGGTAACTTTGTCTCTATATGGAAGTTTGCAGAAAGTAAGAAGAAAAAGCACTAAACCATAATTCAGCCTCCTGATGCAGCCAACCACATTAGAACTACAAAAAGAAGCAATAACAACTTCAGCATCTTTTTTAACCCACTTTCTGGGGATTGCTTTCAAAGAGTCAATATTGATTGACAGACACTACCTAGAAGCATCATGAATTTATGCAATTTTTATGAAGCAAAGAACAAGTATGTTAAATAAACATAATCCAATAGCAGCATAAAGTCAGAACTTGGGCTGCCATTGTACAAAACAATGTTCACACATATGAGGACTGTCCAGTTCCCAGAGAGTTTACAGGGTAAGCAAACAAAATCTGGAACCAAACAGGAGTAAATCTGAACCAGTTTAATTCTCTAATAGAAAAAAAAAAACCAAAAACCCACAATCCAAATTTTATACGGAATGCTTCTAAATACACACAATACAAAACCCACAATGAAATGAAGCCTTTCACCTGCCATATTCCAGAAGCGTAGCATGAACCTTTGATTCCTCATCGAGCAGTTCTTCAGCTCCCTTCTGACGTTTATATTTTCTCTGGGGCTTGTAAACCTCCTGTAAGACAGGGAATGAATTCAGAGCTTGTAAAAGGCTTTTCTAAAAGAAACGAAGAATTGTTATCTAGAGTAATATGTACCACTGTTTGCTTTCCAACTCAATATACTTACAGAAATAAATATCCTTCACTTTCTCTTTTTGGAATTTCATGATAAAATCTTACCAAATTTACTTCTAAACAATCTGCTACAGGACCCGTCTTCCCAGATTTAAAAAAAAAAGATGAGTATTTAACAACAAACATGATTTCTTCAGCCGTCTCCTCCATGACGTTTGAAAGTCCAATCAAACACAATCAACATCTATTAACACAAAAAAGCCCTATGATTCAGCTGATAATGCCAGTGTCTAGAAATCTTACCTCCTTTGTGAGCTAATTCTATTTTTGATCTCCTATGTAATTATTATCTACTCAATGATCACAGGTTACAATGGAATTAAAGCAGATTTTATTGCAGTTTAAGGAATATAAATATCTGAAGAAGTTTGGTACTAAAACCATTCAATCTCCTGCTATCCTGATGCGATCCTATAGCGGGACAACAGTCCATCAAACAAATCAAGGATTCACAAGTACTAGTTTGCACTGACAGAGCTACTTCCAATTTAAAAACTAAATGGAAACAAAAGGACAGAGCCGTTATCCTGACCATCAACACAGACACAACTGTTATAACACTGTAAACGTGGCCTAGACTAAAGTACCTTTTTTCTTCCTCCTTCCATATAGATCAACTATGCCACTATAAAAGTCTACATAACGACATTAGAAAAATTATTCTACCTCAAGCACAAATAAAACAAAACCAAAACCCAAACCAAACAAAAAATAATCATGAGATCCTCAGCTTTCCCCAAATTAGAAACTGGATTTACTTTGACTGGAATTATTTTTGCTGTTTGTTTGGCAAGTCTGCTGCTGCTCTCTCAGAGAGCAGCTCTGTGGAAAGGGACCTGGGAGTCCTGGTGGACAACAGGATGACCATGAGCCAGCAATGTGCCCTGGTGGCCAAGAAGGCCAATGGCATCCTGGGGTGCATGAAGAAGAGTGTGGCCAGCAGGTCGAGGGAGGTCATCCTCCCCCTCTACTCTGCCCTGGTGAGGCCGCATCTGGAGTGCTGTGTCCAGTTCTGGGCTCCCCGGTTCAAGAAGGACAGGGAACTGCTGGAGAGGGTCCAGCAAAGGGCTACAAAGATGATGAGGGGACTGGAGCATCTTTCTTATGAAGAAAGGCTCAGGGACTTGGGGCTTTTTAGTCTAGAAAAAAGAAGACTCAGGGGGGATCTTATCAATACTTATAAATACTTAAGGGGAGGGTGCCAGGTAGATGAGAAGAGTCTTTTTTCAGTTGTGCCCAGTTATAGGACTAGAGGTAACGGGCACAAACTGGAGCACAGGAAGTTCCATCTTAACATGAGGAGGAACTTCTTTACTCTGAGGGTGGCGGAGCACTGGCACAGGCTGCCCAGAGAGGTTGTGGAGTCTCCCACACTGGAGACGTTCAAAACCCGCCTGGACGCCGTCCTGTGCAACTGCTGTAGGTGTCCCTGCTGTGGCAGGGGGTTGGACTTAGATGATCTCCAGAGGTCCCTTCCAACCCTGATGATACTGTGATACTGTGAAGTCTGTAATGCAACATTTCTCTTGCAGGTACAAAGATTTTGAAGATACTTAAGTCTAGTATTTAGTGCTGTCATGCTAGTAAGGATGCTGAAAAAAACAACCAAGAACGTGTCATCTCATTGATTTTTTTTTTACTCCAATTGGTATTTTTTAGAAAGTGTCTCCCTCAATCAATTAGGTGACATTTTATCTTCTCCTTTTTCTGAAAAGAAATTCTAGCTCTCATCACAGCAGAGAAAAACTTCATCAACACCGCTAAATAAACAGCATCAAAAAGGAACACGCCTCTCTCTTCTGGTCTCTTCATATCTTTTAAATCCTTTGAGGGCCAGGCTCAGAATGCTCAGAAAAAAATACCTTACAAAAACAAAAGCTGAAATCAAAGCTTGGGCTTTCCATATATACATTTAACTTCAGAAAATCCTGTTCACATGGGACAAAAGATTCAATGCAAGAAGTTGTAAAGATTCTAAAGGAAGATAAAAAAGGAAGATTATTTTTTGCTTGATCAGGCTTTTTGTACAACACAAACTATTATTTTCAACAAGCAATTCCTGCACCATAACATTGCTGAAATAGCTTTCAACCTTTTTCAAAGACATGTAATCCCAAAGCAGAGATTTCAAACAAGTAAAAATAGACAGCATTCCTCGGCAAGTTTCTCCTGAATTTGTCGGTCTCCCTTCACAATTCTTACTTCATTTCTAATCTGAATTTCTGTCGTCTTGGTTCCAGCTATTAAATCTTGCTACATTTTTGCCTGTCACATGAAAAAACTCTTCATGATCAAGAATCTCCCACAAACTGTACTTTCACACCTACAGAAAAGCAATGTAAGTCATAAAAGTAATTATAGCTTTTATGGTGGCCTTCTATATTATACCTGTGCTATATAAAGTGTAGGCATCAAACCATAAATATTAGTCTTGGCATCAAATAATTGAGTAGCTGAACAAAACCACTGCAAGATAATCTCAATTCACTAGATAGTCACCCTTCAGCTGCAGTAGTTCTTATTCCAATAACCATTACTGATATTTAATATTCCCTTTCCTAACCTTTAGGCCTGATTGTGACCATAAATCTCATTGTATTGTCCCCTTGAGAAGGACAGGGTAGGTCCTTAGACCAGGGTTATAATAATGAATTCAGACAACAGACTAGTCTTTCACTCCTGCTGGTCCTCTTTTAGGAAAGTGGATTTCTCTTCCAGTTCCAATGTATAACGATTTAAAGGTGACCTGCGAAACAGCTTTCATCTAAGAGCTGCCTTCTCCTTCCTCCAGTTCCTATGGATAGATAGGAAAGCTTGCGCACTTTCTCCCCTGAAAATTCACTCTGTGTGTTCTTCTAGGCTGCACTCAAGCCTTGATGCCTTCAGAGATTTCATGAACTAATCCTTCCATTAAGAAAATCAGGTGCCAGCTGTAGAGGATATAATCCTGACAGAGCTCATACATTTAAAGAAGAGGTGTTTGTCTAAGGATACCCTGAGCAGTGATGAACAAATGTCAAAACTTTATTTACCATGAAGATGCACCTAAAAACTAGAGATCTGTGATCCAGAGGAAAAGACAGAATACACCTTTATCAGCCCTGCAGATAGATCCAAACTGGGGAGAGCAGCCAGCATGCTCAAAGGCAGGAGAGCAATTCGGAGATATTTAAACAGGCTAGCTGAATGGTGCACAATACTATCAAACTTTTAAGACTGTACCTTTTTGCCCTCGCTTTCCATTATCTGTTTCATTCTTGGACCCTGAATATGGAACTATTCCCATAGCTGCAGAAGTATGCACACATGCACATCTGATTCCAGGAACATGACCTATGAATTTTAAAGTAATGGCCTTAATATACCGGGCAAATGAAAACCAATTCACGGGCTTTAACCAGCCAAGAAACACCCGATCTGGCATATATGTACCTGCTTCACATTTGCCGTCTCATTCTATGTGAGCTCTAAAAAGCAATTTCAGAAAACATGCAGGTAGATACGTAAAGGAAACCCATGGGACTTT
This sequence comes from Pluvialis apricaria, assembly GCA_017639485.1. Taxonomy (NCBI): domain Eukaryota; kingdom Metazoa; phylum Chordata; class Aves; order Charadriiformes; family Charadriidae; genus Pluvialis; species Pluvialis apricaria. Next base: position 71,964,243 of record CM030011.1, on the reverse strand, counting down.
GGACAAGGCACTTGAATGGACCTGACATTTACTACTGAAAGTAGATTGCATTCCTTCTTTTCCGTCGAGTTCTCCCAAATAAATGCATTAAAGAAACAGAATAAACTTTAAAAAACAAATTACATTAAAAAAAAAAACAGATGAAAACTTGAAACCACCTCTGTTGCTCAGCAATCAAAGGGATCCCTTCATCACTGTTAATCAAATATCTTCTGGGTTTTTTTAAATGACACTAAAAATGCTAGGTACTGGTGTATTGTGATCAGTATTGTGATTACTTTGTTTCTGTCTCTTCAGCAACAAGGTTGGTATCAGCCACTTCCATACAGAATCTTTAGTGGTATTTAAAGACAATGCAGGTAGAAAATGGACACACTTGAAAAATTAGGACAATTATTCTGGAAATTGAAAATAAGCAGAAGCTCAATGAATTTCAAGTGCTACTTGACACAACACATTTGGAATTTGGTTTCTTACATGGACTTGCATTCTCTCTCAATTTAAAGGGTTACACAGGTGCACAAATAAAACAATAACACCCATTTACAAGGGGAGCTAACTTGAAAAATGGAAAACAGATCGTATTGGAAAGATAAGTACTGCCAGTTGGAGTAAAAGACTCATTGTAAGTCTGCTAATAAGTAAAAACCAACCAAACAAACAAAAAAAACCCAAAAAACCAACAAAACCAAACCATGGGGAACAACAGGTGAAGACTGTTATTGAAAATTTCAAAACAGGAGTAATTATTCAAATAGAAAAGCAAGGGATTTGCATTGGTCATCACCTGGAGTTTCGTAGCAACATCTTTCTAAAACATACATTGTAATTCAACCACATATATTAGGCTCAGCAGCACTCAGGTAGTCAATATGGAAAAACAACTACAATGGAAGAGTATGACTTGTCTGGTCCGTTATACAAGCTATCATACAGTTGTTATACTGGCATTTAACACCACCATTCATGGATGAAGAGTTTAGGGTATCTGAGCAGAGCTACCTGAAATAGCATTGATTTTCCCAGAAGAGTGGGGTTTCACCAATTAATGAAGAGCCTTGGAAGTGTCCCACTCAAAGCACACCGAAATTTCTCGTCACTTCTCAAATGCTGGCATGTGAATTTATCAAGATGGTCAAAAAAAAAGAAATAAAAGGTAGCAAACTGTTGAAGTCAGAAATAGTGAAGTGACAAAATCACAAGCAAACGGGCAAATTAGAGAGAAAGCAAGGACAGAAACTCAGCTGCTAGCTAGGCATCTGAATTCAGGCACGAGACTGTGATACGGCCTATGTATTTTACATGTCACTCCTGGTAGCATTCATGAACAAGCTTTCAAAAAATACAAGCAGACAGTTTATTCAGGAGTTAGAAGTTCTGCGTTTGACAAGAAAGAACACAAATGATACCACCTTTCCCAACCAACATTTGCTACTCGAAGAAAACATTTCCGAAGTAGCGTGTGTGTCTTCATTGCTAATTACAAGAAGTAAAAAAGACAAGTTCCGAAATGCAGACATTTAAATTGAGGAGATCATTGCCATTTTGATTAATTTAAAGATAAATAGTCTAACTGCTGATAGCTTCAAACAAACAATTAGTCTGCTGAGGGTTTAATAGCCTGTAAGCTACCTTGCGGCTTGTTTGATAGTGTGGAACTCCACACTCTCTGTGCAGGCAGTTGATACAGTTTACCTACTTGTACAGTGTACACCTAAAAGGTTTTCAATCTGGTATGTTGGCATTTGAGACCTGTTCTAAGAATGAAGCTTGACATGTAACTTAATTGGGACCTTCTCATGAGAAAACCCAGGATCAGCTGCATTAAAGAGAATTAACCGCTACCATCTCATTACTAAAACCACTTGCTTCTTGATCATAAAAATCTAACATACTTACAAAGATATCAGTGACAGTTTTGATAGCCTTCTCTTTTCTTTGCATAAATTCATCATCCTGCAAGACATTAACGGAGATTATTAAAAATACCAGGAAGGGAGATTATATCTCAACCATTGTAGTGAGTTTAGCAAACAAAATTGTCACATAGTTTCTAACTGAGCTGCCTAATTATTTGGTGAAACATTAGTGATTTCCTGTAACACAGAAAAGTATTTGTTTCTCTCATCAGATCGGTAGTTGGGTCTTTAAAACTGCATTCAGATCAGCCGTCTTTCTGCTCTCTGCTTATACAGTACCTGACACAAATGCAATCCCAGCCCACTACCAGGATCTCCAATCATTACTACACTATGAAGAAATGAAGTTGGGATGGGCTTAATGTGGAAAAGAGAAGTTTCCCCTACTGTTATTTTAGTTTCTAAGCATTAAAAACAATAAAAAAAACCAAATCAAACAAAATCCAAACACCTCAAGCTATAAATTCCAGCTGTCTTTCCCAATACTAGGGACATTCAGCTTTAACGCTGTTACTGAATTAGAGACAAAACTTAGGTTCTAGGTTTTAAATACGGAATTGCCTTGGGATACGCACGAACAGAACTGATGGCTCTGCACTATAGGCACAAATCCAAGCTTGTTCCAGCTCTCCTCCTACACCAACGAACCTTTATATCATTACCACAGAATAGGAAGGAGAGAGGATCACAACACTGTTCTAAGCACATAACTTCAAACTGGGCAGCATTTCACTATTATCAGGAGAAGGAATATGATCCAGGCATCTCAAACAGTGCGAAATTACTCTTACTGCTACACTTCCAGATAAAACTGCACCTCTCACTCCTCTGGCAATTATATTTTACAGACAAATATATTTCCTTTTAACCCAAACCTGTCCCTCTCTGTCTTTCCCCAAGTTCAGTTCTTGAATGAAGTTTTTTTAGGAATCTAGCTTTCAAGAACAAATTTGGGCATTTGGATACAGGGAGACAAGAGCTGACTTTGAGCACTGCAAAACAAACCCCAATTATAGAACATTAACAGCATATCAATTCTCATTTTGCTAGATCAGCTTCTCCACAGCACGCCGGGTGTTCTCGAACACATTTCAGGCAAAGTAGCTCCAGTCATGGCTTGCTTGAATACACTGCACAGAGCCCTGGATCCACTCCAGAAGCAAGACTGGCAGAAAAATACCAAATATTGCAGAAAAACTAAGACAACTATTAAGCAAAAGTTAACCAGTATCTATGAACTCTCTGTCACAGTAACGTTTGAATTTTTTTTCTCCAGTTGAATTTGTGTATGGAGTCCTCTAGGACCTATTAATAAAATGATAGCAAAGGCAACTCTGGTATATTGTGCTGATTTCAGAGCTGTGAAGCTGGTGCTGCCCCTGAGCATTTGACATATTATAACAGATACAAGAACTGGCTTGATCTTACCTCCGGTAGTCTGTGAGTTTTTTGAAATTGTGATATAGAGTAAGAACGGATATAGTCTCCCATTTCTTCTCTTGTTTCTATTGCACGTTTCACCAGCCACTGGGGGAAAAAAAAGTTTGTGTCAGTGAAAAGGGTAAGAATAACAGCAGCAAACACCAAATTACTGCATAATGATGTTTAATACACAATAAAAGATAAAAGCACATTTTAAGCACACAAACAAGAACATTTATTTGTAAACATAGTAACTCAGGGACCTACTCCAAACAAAATAATTCAGCATTAGCTATTTTAAAAATTTCATGTTTGCTCTTCCATGTACTATAAAGCTCAGTAGAGCAATCAGATAATGCATAAGCTAAGAAACCACATGGCTTTTCTTGTAATCAAAGTTTCATATATAAAAGCCAAAATATTCTTCATCCTATTGAACTATATTGAACCATACAAACCTCAATGAGCCATACTGTGCTTACTACAGTGGGATTTGATAGTCCAAAGAAGATCAAACTGCTTTCCCTTATAAGCTCCTTGGAGCAGAGCCCGGTATCCCCAAAAAACACTTTTCTGAATGTTATTTGTAAATGCTGTAACGCAAAATTAGTTATTTTGTTGCATGATTTCCCCTTTATTTAGCCTGCACTGTAACTTCTCATATACTGAATTGCTTTTACATACTAATTAATTTCTTGTAGTAAATGTGGAAAGAAAATTCTACTGCAAATTTCAACTATTAGGAATTCTTAGTTGACAAATTCATTTATAAACAAAAGCATATGAAATCTTCACAAGCATAAGCAAAGTTCATTGAAATTTTGCCAATATGAATTTCTGTAATCCAAAAAATTGGATCTTCAATAAAATCATTCCAAAAAGGAAAATGAAGAGCATCTGTGGAATAGAAATGGATGTGGGCCACTCTAAACGCTATTTTTCTAGCTTGAATCTTTAAGGAGGAAAGAAAAAAATTACATCCTCCCCTTAAAAACAAAACGAAAACTAAAGTGCCCCCCCCAAAATCTGAGTGGCATAAACCCTACCTCCTAGCACAAGAAATCTACTACTTAAGCTAAGAATACTTTTTAACAAAGTACAGTTCACCACACTAAGTAGTTAGTTATATTATCTATAGTATTCATTGTTATTACTTGTTAATGATTAATAAAATTATGGTATCAAAACACAGAATAATACTTAAAATAAAAAAATACACATCAGTAGTTCACGAAACAAAGGAATGTTAGTTGTCTGGCTTTTTGTTTTCATCTATATCATGGAATAGCCCGCACACCTCACAACTCACCAGACCAAGAACTCGGCTGTACCGGCCAGCACAACACATGTCCTAGTCTAGGTTCAAAACTCAAAAATATACTATACTCTAAAAGCTATCAAGGTTGTCCTTCTACTGAGCAGGTCATACTGAATAAATAATAAATCCCTCAGTTCTAGGAAGCATTGGATTTGCAGCACGTATACAAAAACATGATTATACTCCACATGCATACAGGTTCATCCCTCTCTACTCCAAAGAAGCCCTCGGGAGCATACTTTAAAACAAATGGACAGTCCAAATGGCTTTTATACAGTCTGCGGGCCACGGTACAGTCATCCTTCTACAAAGCAAGCTTGAACTGTTCACAGCACCCATCTCTATCAGTCTGAGTGGGAGGAGATGGACTGGAGCTCTGCTGGAACTTGAAGCAATTAAAAGTTGAACAAAAAATGTTCTGGTCTCTCAGTGCCAGGACCTAACACTGAACCTGTCTTGTATCATTAGTCCATTATACTCTGACACAAGACACCACTTGGAACACAACCCCAGGCAGAAGCCATTACAGCCAGATTATATGCATTTCTATCAAATTTTCCTACTATAGATCATTTACTGTTTTCAAAAACTACAGCTCCACCATGAAAAGACGTATCTTCAAGCCTATGAAGCATTCAAGAAGAACCACATGCCCGTATAAGAAAAAAAGACTACTTCTGACATTTATAAGACCACACAAAAAGCCACAAGAGATTGAAGTACTTTTAAAACAATGCTGGAGAAGATAAATCTTGTGGGCTGTTGACAGCCTGTGCAGGAGGTCACATAAGAGATCAGATCAATCTTGGGATCCAAGTTTGAACCAGCAACAGTTTTCTGTGCTATAACCATGAACCCCTGGAAAGTGAGGGGAAGATGATGACAACAAGAGAGATGAAAACGCAGACTATTAATTACAAAGCGCATCTCAATACAAGATTGTGTACATACTTTTCTCTGTGAACATAAGCAGAATTTACCAGGAAGAACAGCAGCATTTCTGCCCACTGGATTTTTTTTTTTTAAGTCTTTTTCTTTCTTTTCTTTAAGTTCTGCTACAGTCTATGGCAGCGAGCCAACTCAATCTAATTTATTCCTGTTGGGAAGGATTAATCTAAATTCCTCTCATCAAGTTCACCAGAGTAGCTTGCACAGTGTAAGAGCTATTGGGACACAATGCCAGGCATAGGAAAGAGCTTCTATAAAATTTGGGGACTGATATGAGATTTACACATAGCAAGCGAAATCTTGAATTTAACAGGGAGTCGTGTAAAATGTCATTATCAAATACATAATTCCTACATTGTATGGTGTGGTCAGCTTACTATAGCTCTTGCATGGTATTATTCAGAACACAGTATAGCGGTGACATCCATAAAAGTTTTCTTGAAAGCCTAGCTTGGATGGGACAAAATGGGGAACAAACAGTATCTGGAGCAGGCAGAACTTCACCGGGACCTGTCAGAAAGCCACAATTTCTAAAAAAGATCCTCTACATTCAAAAAACTAAGATCATCAAGAAAGACTTCTTCAGCAAGTATGGATTAGATATACCACCTACTGGTCAGCTACTAATACTGAGAATCCCTGCTCTAGGAGAAAGCCGATTTCCTCCCTGCTTAGAATTAACATTTTTCCTTTCCAGAGGCAATATCCCAAATCAAGGTTTTGGAAAAAGCAGGTCAGAGAAAAGAATATCTAGTGCTATAGTTTTTACAGCAGGATTAATACTTCATGTTCTCACTTTAGGAGAGGAATCCTTTTTCCTGTGACAGAAGTCTTGTATTGGATAAAAGTAACCATTCATTATCAGCATCATTATCATCAAGTGACTAGGGCAAGAAATTAACCTGAGTTGGGATTAATTTTTTGGGGGGAGGCACAGGAAATACAAGTTTAGAAGTAAAAAAATCACATTATCAAGATACAAACTTTCCACCTTAGGCAGCGCAAGTGCAGCTTGAAAGCTGTATAACAGTAGCACACACCACACATGTTTTTGTGGGGAGTGCAGTTAATGTGGTTTTCCCAGTAGCCCCCTAGTAAAGATAACAAGAAAGAGACAACAGGAAGTTTTCCCCACTTCTTACAAACTGGAATTTAGATTAAACCCTTACTTGCTAAACTCTTTCACAGACAGGAAGAAAGGAGATATTTAATGAAAAAGAAGCTTGCTGAATGGTCTTCATTTTCTCTATTTATCAAAGATACATTTCTGTGTGCAGATGAAAGTAAAATCAAAAAATGGTAACGACATACCAAGAATTCTCAAGATACCACACTAACTGGAACACATCACATGTTAGCTTAAACCTTAATAAAATGGAGAATTATGAGCATGCACACGGTCAGTTAGTGGTGCTCAGCAAATACACAGTAATAGGATCCCACGTCAGAGCAATTTATTTTCCCACCCATACAGTCTTTAAGTGTTACGAATGAAGGATGAATTATGCTTAAAGAAACAACCCCAACTGGCTTTCGCCTTTATTCATATCCTTTCGATTGAATGACTATCTACATAACTTACTCTTAAGCTTAAACGTAGACTGGAAGATATTTGTTCTATGTCCTACTCTGGCAAAGTAGATTATCAGATTCCAAAACAAGCTTAAACTTTAGTTTCTTTAAGCAGACATTCCACAAAAGGCAAAATCTGACTCCCTTTCAAAGAATTTAAAGAGTTTGTTTTGTGATTTTCTTAAATGTGGATCAAACAATACTTAAGAATTCCATCATCCATAACATCACTCAATTCTTTAAAAACAATCATTTAAACACTTCTCTGTGATTATTCATTCTAAGGTTAAAGATTCAAACAAAATTCAAACAGATCTTTGTTAAAATGTTTATGCAAGTTTTTCAGCAAAGTATCCATACATCACAAAATTATTACCTGTACAACAGGAAATATATGAATGAAATCCAGTCCCTGGATCTGATGTGGTTCCAAACGATGAGGGCACTTCATTTTTGGTAATACTGACACAATTTTTTCTGTTAAGGCACTATTATAAAACAACAAAACCACATATTTTTATATGCTACAATTTTCTTTTGTAAATTACAAATTATTTTTGCAAACACAGTTAGTAGTTAGAAGGTTCCCTCTAGTGGCTTCCATTGTATACAGCTGTGAACAGCAATCAAATAGCTTTTACGTTGTACTATATGTATTATTAGTCTGTGAAGAGGTGATTAACCCCTCTTGCAGGCTCTTACCTTGTGATTTCATTTTAAAGATCTGCATATCTGGTCAAATGAAATCTCTATGTAAGATACACCTTTGCATATTATATATATGCACACATGAAGAAACACTAGCTTTAAGAACAGTTATGCTAAGTAAAAGATATGCACTCAGAGAAAGTCCAGAATCAAATGTAAGGACTTAAAAATTTGTTTAGGAGAACTCCCAAAATATATCTTGACATTAGTAGTGAAACTTTATGAGTTTAAATACATATTAAACATAAAAGCTAAATACACGGTATACTTCACATAGTTTTGAAGTAAGTAAAACTGAATTTGCTGGCAACCATCTTGTTCTACCGCTCAGGTAAGAGCTGATAAAGTGAAAGGATTACCCTAACACAAGGGATTCATCTAAAAGAACATCATTCTGCCTCCACTGAATCCCTTATTTTCGGGCAAGGTATTTTTTTGCTGCCAATGCTGTCAAGCATATTTTTGAAGCAGGTGTCAGCACTGCGGATGAACACTGTACTGGGGAAAAAAAAACACTTTCTCCATGAAGAAAAAAATTTAACTGGTCCAGTACTGACCTCAGCGATATTCAGTACTGCCCAAATGGACAACTGATATTCCGGAAGAACAAAAGGGGAGCAAGAGATGTAAGAAAGAGACCAAAGTCTGGAAACAGAGCCTGAAAAGCTATACTACTTAAGAGAAGTAACAACTTTGACATAATTCTTAAAAGGCAATTTCCGCTATGGCACCATACTAATATTCTACAACATGAAAATAGCAGCACCTCTCAGCACAATCAAAGCAAATGCAATTTAAAAAAAGTTATTTATCCAATAGATGCAAGATCCTCTCCTAATGTATGTTTCCATGTTTATTTCAACCCAGCATTTAAATAATAGGACACCATCAAAATGTCTTCAGAATAATACCGAGAAACACTTAACTTTTCCTTATTTTGAGAACATCACAGAAGCACTGAGCCACCACCAATATAAACACTACATGGACATCAAATCAGCCTATGCTTGTGTGACTCTGAACACTTTAGATTTACAAATAAATCATTGTTGCTGTTTTGGGAGAGGAGCCTGGCTTTTGTTTTGCCAGTTTTACATCCAGTCAGCTGGAAAGATAACAGAACATTTTTAGAACAACTTAACTATTTCCTAACCTGCCGTTCTTAAGGATAACAAAGATGGCAATTACAAAAACTTGGCAATTATAAAAACTACCACCACCATCTTCATGCCTAGTCTCTACTTAACTCTGTGCACTTATCAGTGCTTTATGCAGTTAGTTATCTACGATGATCTGAGTGTCTCCAAGTTTAATGGCAATAACCACAAATCTTCATTTTTAAATGTGTTACCGTATTGCCAATGCTAAATAACTTTCAAGAAAACAGCACAGAAAGATTTTCTTTTCAACTACACAGAGCAAACAAGTCTCTTCATGCAACTGTAACTTGACTGGATATTCTCAGTTCCTGCAAATTTTAATTATGGCTCTTTTATCACACAAACGCATAAAGAAATCATGTCGTTTAGAATGTATTCCCTTTCTCAGCGTAAACAATTTTTACAACCTCCCTAATACAGGAATTAGCTGGCTGATGAGCAAATTCCATGCGTAAGAAATAAATCAAACCAAAATGGCCTCATTGGGTCACTACCAAGAACTCCTTCTCCTCCTCAGTATGGGGCAGGTAACTGTTTCTGCAACAGTGTCATGCTTTACATTCTGTTTGCTGATGCCTACAATTCCAACCCAGAACCATAAAGGAGAATCAGGGGTTATTTACCCAGCAAAACTGCAGACATAGAGAATTCAAGGAAGGTCTTCTAATGTTGCACTCGTTTCCAGCAGCGTGGTCTCCCTCTGCCCTTTGTTTTGGCCTCTGCATCATCCCCTTGTGCCAGCACAAGCATCTGTGCAGCTGCAGAGAGAACTGGATCCAGGAACTGATTCATGTTAAAACTATTTTCCTTTTTTTCGTCTAATTTTTTTTTTGGTAGGTTTTAATCTGGATCAGTTCCCAATCCAGTTCAATGTGGAGTCACATAAATGCTTTCACTGCTAAGTAGGGATATAAGAACATGGCAGCCCAGAGGGGAATAGCACTGCCTTTTTTGGGATAAGCTTCTTTCTGGTTTTAGAGTTTGTGGAACTAGAAACTACTGCAATGTTTTGCAAATAAGTGGTCTTGAAAAGCAGGAAACTTGGGACTAAAAGTCTTCCTTATAAACAAGCAAATATCAGGTAACTCCCCCCGGCCCACTTCTTTTATGAGAAGAAAAAAAAATACCACACTTGCCATTTAATCAACTTACATTTTTTGACCGATAGTAGAGTTTTCCTGAAACAATAAATCAACATCGATATCGAAGTTGCATGTAGTGATACACCACGTCATCCCGCCTACCACCTGGCAAAGGAGCAACAGCGTGGTTAGTTCCATTTTAATTCAAAGAGGTAAAACCGAATACATCTTAAAGGCTTTGTTTTAGAAACTACAGCTTAGCATTTTCTTCATCCTCAGCATTCTTATACAGAGACTGGAATAGTATGAGCTCCAACAAGGCCAAGTGCTGAGTCCTGCACTTGGGCCACAAGAACCCCAGGATACACTACAGGACTGGGGAGGAGTCAGTGGAAAGCTGCCCAGCAGAAAAGGACCTGGGGGTGTTGGTCAACAGCCGGCTGAACATGAGCCAGCAGTGTGCCCAGGTGGCCAAGAAGGCCAACAGCATCCTGGCCTGCATCAGGAATAGTGTAGCCAGCAGGACTAGAGAAGTGATTGTCCCCCTGTACTCAGCACTGGTGAGGCCCCACCTTGAGTACTGTGTTCAATTTTGGGCGTCACACTGTAAGAAAGACACTGAGGTGCTGGAGCGTGTCCAGAGAAGGGCAACAAAGCTGGTGAAGGGTCTTGAGAATAAGTCTTATGAGGAGCAGCTGAGGGACTTGGGGTTGTTTAGTCTGAAGAAAAGAAGGCTCAGGGGAGACCTTATTGCTCTCTACAACTACCTGAGAGGAGGCTGTAGAAAGGTGGGCGTTGGTCTCTTCTCACAAGTTACAACCCATAGGACAAGAAGAAATGGCATCAAGTTGTGCCGGAGAGGTTTAGATTAGACATTAGGAAAAAATTCCACACTGAAAGGGTTATCAAAGACGGGGACAGGCTGCCTGGGGAAGTGGCTGGATCACCATCCCTGGATGTATTTAAAAGCCCTCTAGATATGGTGCTCAGGGACGTGGTTTAGAAGTGGATCCAGTAGAGTCACATAACAGTTGGACTTGATGATCTTAAAGGTCTTTTCCAGCCATAATGATTCTATGAATACATATAGATAGCGTACATTTAATCAACTTCTACATGCAGTACACATATACAAGACAGAAAAAAAACCCAGCAGTTAGTGGCATTCTAAAGTCCTCTCAGCTTTATATATTAGTTTTGAAATAGCTCTCAGATTAAAAAAATAAATAGATAAACCACAAGAGTACATTAAATGTCATGATCTTTAAAAAGTGAGCATATAAACATTTTATCAAGGATTATAATTCCTGTATTCACATATTTACCTTTATATATACCTTTGCTACTATTATTCTCTGCTTGCTGACATACGCAACACCAAGTGCTAGGCACAGTATCAACACAGTAATGGAAATCCCCAGCTTTGTAGAAATCTGTATTTCAGGCCCTATTCCTACAGATACTTAGGCATATTTAAACTCCTCTCCTGAGCCATTTCATCAACCCTACATAAATATTTAAAGACAACCTTGCATAAACATATGCAAGATAACCTAAATGTATGCAAAGGCAAAGAAGAGAAAAAGGGATTAGAAATGTGGAATAATTTACCAACATCACAAAGCAGATCGGGGTGTTCTATACAAGGTTTTCTAACATGTTACCCTTCTCACATTCCCCTCTGAAACAGTTGACCGGTATCCCTTTTATACTAGCACCTAGATCATTTTCAATAGCAATGCTCGTTTTTGTAAAGGCTGGGCATTGCCATGAAATGGTAACTTTGCAATTTTATTTAGGCAAGTATAAACCTGATGCATCCATTTCTACACATAAACGCAACAATATTAAATCCTAAGGCGGTCTCCTTGAAACTACCTTGTGCCTGTGTCCACAGCCTCCTGAGCAGTTAAGGTCAGTAATGCCAAGCAGTTTGAAGAAACTAAAACTGCATTGCAAAGTAAGGCTGTGCTATGATGAAATAAACTGCAGAAAACAGAAGAGTCGATTTCAAGGCTGCCGTAGTTCTGTGCTTTCAAACCTTGGTTCAGGAATTTCTCACAGAGTCAGCACTAAAACAATTCAGAACTCTTGTTTCAACCTGAACTTTGCTCACTGTCAGTATCACACACTTCCTGTCTAGGACAATGGAAGGTTAACATACATAATGTTCTAAAGATATGTAAAAACAGCCCCAATATAATCTCACTAAGCTAACTGTTCCATTCTTACACAGAGTCTCTCAAGACAAGCATTTCCTCATTTCTCATTAATGAATACTTCTTTTTAAAACTACCACACTATGTCCAAGTGTCAAGTTTTTCTAGCTATTCTAACTGCAGTTGATAGAGGGGCAAATTTCCCCATATATGACTCTAACTTAGGCCATAACACCCACAAAAAAGCATACCAGGAATTAGCTTGCATCCAATTTTCTCCTTTAAAACAGGCCTTTCAGCATAAAATCATTTTTTCAAGACTGAGGAGGTCCTGTCTGTCTGAAACTGGGTCATTTGCAGAATTATTTACATAGGAAAGCCTCGGCAGTGAGGCACTGGAACAAATTGCCCAGGGAAGTTGTGGATACGCCATCCCTGGAAGTGTTCGTGGCCAGGCTGGATGGGGCTTTGAGCAACCTGGGCTGGTGGGAGGTGTCCCTGCCCATGGCAGGGGGGCTGGAAACAGATGATCTTTAAGGTCCCTTCTAACCTAAACCATTCTGATTCTATGAGTTCCAAGTATCTTTTTTTTTTTGATCACCTAGAACTGCTAAACTAACTTGCAAAAAAATATCATCCTCATAAACTTAAAAAAGGTTTTTAAAAATACTGCATTGGTCTCACCTTGTCAAAGGGTGATAATCCTTTGATTCTTGCTCGAAAATACCCAGCAGCCACCAACAGTTCCAAAATTTCAGTCAACTTGATGTTTTGCTCCTCATCTTCTCTTGTTTCAACCTGGCAAGCGAAACACGTAATACTAATTCAGTACTTTTCTTTTATTCTTCAAATGAACGTTTTCCAAACTTTATCTTAACACAGACCACATAATCAGGGAAAACCTTGACTTCCATTAGCAACTTGGTTGTTAATTTGAAAGACATTGAAGAAACAGGTGATGCATTTCTACATGGGTTTAACATCACATCTTTTTCACCCAGCTAAATACTTTAATCTGCTTTCACTGTTCAAACTCCTGGTCCACTGCTTGCCCCCAGCCAGACAGATTGCTCCTCTTGCCATAAGACAGTTAAATTATTCTCCACACTGCACATTTCTTTCAATTTCAGGGTTCACAAAATCGTACACCTCACATTAACGCTTCTGTAATCTTTTCACAAAAACGGGAGGAGAAATTGGCGTGGAATTCCGCTTTTTTGGGTACCGTAATTTTGAGCGGAGTATAGCAGTAACACGAAAGCGAAGTCCGACGGGCAGCCTGGATAGTCTGAGCGCTCCAAAGCCTCATCGCACAGCACCCTTTTCAGCGTGCCCTTGTCCCCGTCTGATGGGGTGAAACCCTCAGCTCCAGGGCTATACGTGATCCGCTGGAGGGAGACAGCACCCGGACACCCCCACCTCGAGAGGGGCTTCAGGTCTACCCCTTCACAGGCTGCAGGCACCCACCTACGCCCCGTCCCCACCTTCCTCCTCCCCTCTCTCCCCCAAAATCCGTTCGGCTGCCTCCCCCTCACCCTCCCACGGAGACCTGAAAAGCCTGGCAAGCAGAGGGGACAGGGAAACGGTGATGGTGCACGGAAGGTGACCTACACGGGCGCTGCCTGCGGCCCCACACAGGGCCCGGCAACCTCCCCCCCCCCCTCCCCAGAGCGGGGCCCGGCTCCCTCCCGCCCCGAGGGACCCCACCTCACGGGGCCGTGGTGGGCCGCAGGGCCGAGCCCGCGGTCCAGCACTGACCCCCGGGCTGCCGGCGCAGCCCCTGCCCGCGGGGAGGCGAGGAGGGGAAGGAGCAGGCAGGGAGCCCCGGGGAAGCCGGTGCAGCGGGGCCGGAGGAAACAGCGGGCGGCCGCGCCTCGTCAACGCCGCTCTGCCCGGCAGAGACGCCGCTACGGTACCTCCTGGGGAGCCTGGTACTCCTGTCCCCTGGGGACCACCATCGCCCTCCGTCTCCGGCAGCCTGCGCCCAGCCTGTCACGTCCGCTCCCCCCGCCGCAACGCCCGGGCGAAGGGGGTGTTCCCAGCCGGCGGCTGCCGGGTTCCCCCGCCCCCGCTCAATGGTTCGCCCGCACCCTCCTTGCGTACAAGCGCATCCGGGCCGTGCCATTCACGGCCGAAGGGGTGGCGGGCGAAAGGAGGGCGGGGGCTCGCACGGCTCCCCGGCGGCTCATGTGACCGCCTGCACGGAGCGCAACCGCCGGAGCGCCGGCCCGGCCCCGCCCGCCCCTGCCCGCGGGCAGCGCCCCTGCGGGCCCCCCCCCGGGTGCCCCCGTGCCCGGGGCGGCGCGGCCGCCCCCTCACAGCCCGTCTCCCGCCTGCCCGCACCCGCCGCTGCCGGCCCCTTCCCTCGCTTCTCTTTTTTTATGCTCCGTTGCGAGGGGACCTGAGGCCTCTCAGCAGCATGGAGGACGAGCTACCGAGTGGAGATGCCTCGCAGGCCTCTCATGCCCCGCAGGGCACCGCCACTCCTCATTAGCAGCTTGGTGGCGTTAGGTGGCCTCGCAGCTGAGGGGGATTTGACGATTTTTTCGGCCGGTCTGCGCACTGGTGGCACGCTGAGGAGCCTCCGCGACCCCTCAGTCGGGTGCCGCTTCTGCCTGCTGGCGGCGGGCGCGCGGTGGGGCCCCTCACAGAATCACCACAGAATGGTCAGGGTTGGAAGGGCCCTCTGGAGCTCCCCCAGTCCAACCCCCCTGCCACAGCAGGGACACCTACAGCAGTGGCACAGGACGGCGTCCAGGCGGGTTTGGAATGTCTCCAGTGTGGGAGACCACCACCTCTCTGGGCAGCCTCTGCCAGTGCTCTGCCACCCTCAGAGTAAAGAAGTTCCTCCTCATGTTTAGATAGAACTTCCTGTGCTCCAGTTTGTGCCCGTTACTTCTCGGCCCCCGTGGGAGCGCAGCCCTGTTGGGCAGGCGGGCGGCTGTTTGCTGGCGGGGACTGGGTGTGCTGGGGCCTGACCCCCATCCCACCATGGCCGAGGCGGGTGTAGGTTGCCAGGGCTGGGGGCTGGCGAGCGGCTCCCAGGCACCGGTCGGTCGCTAACAGGCTTTGGACTCACAAATAAAAAATTAGGCCGCTGCAGAAGGATTTACTGGGTGATAACAGCCTGGTAGTAAACTAACCCGCAGCTTGGGTGGCCTTTCTTGTTGACGATGGCTTTGGAAGTACCTGACAGTGGTCTCTTTTTCAAGTCTACCCCAGGCGTTCAGTTTCTAGGCTCTTCGCCATAGACGGAGCATTATAAAAAACAAACTCTGCGTTAGGCTGGAAACATCTCGGGGAGGTGAAGGAACAAGAAGAGCCACACAAGAGCATCGTCTCCATCCGTTGGAGGGCAGCACAGCATACACAAGCCAGACCATAGTGACTGCTGCCCTGACAGAGGGATCAAAACAATAATAATAAAAGCAAAAATATGCCAAACTGACTCAGGCCACGTACTGGTGTAACCACAGGCCACGTCTTAATTAGAGTTGCAGAAAGCTGTTATGCAGCCCCAGAGGCTAACATGCTCACCAGAGCAATGCGGGCTTTCTGCTTTTTGTCTGCCTTCTCACAGAGAACTGTACGGCCCTAATTCGATTGTCACGGAGAGGAAGACTGAAACAAACAAACGAAAAACAGGGACAAGAAGAAGGGTTGAAACAGAGGAGTGTTAGGAAGGGGCGTATGTGACCTTCAGAGGCAGCAGCCAGCGCAGGTTATAACATAACTCCTGAAAAGAAATATCAACTTGGAAATAAACTTCCTGAGCCATGATATGGTCATAAAGTTCCCTCTCAAAGAAACAAGTTAAAGAAAAAGGATAAATAAAAAGCCAAGGGCAGTGTAAACTAGGGGCTTAGGTAGTAATTGAGTATCAAACTTACTCTAGAAAACTTAACTGTTTCTTTGGCTTTTTAAAGCACAGTAAAGGAAAGGAGGGAGACAGGGCTAATTAACTCCTAGGAACTTTAGAACTCGTGCAACTGGCACCCAAAATCACAAAGCTGGCTTGAAATGATGTTGCAGAAAGGTAATAGGTTCTTTTGATTTGCTTTATGTCTATGCAACCACATGGACTGGAAACATCTTTCTCCTTTACAGTGAAGGCTAGAATTTTCCTTCACCTGGTATATGGTTAGGAAACGAAAAGGGACGGCATGAAAATACAAAAATGTATCTCTGTTGTCATTACAACTCATCTTTGATGACTTGAACCTCAATAAAATACTCCACAAAGGCATTGCTTCCCAAGACCGAATTGTGATGCAAATTCACCCAGTTATCCAGACAGAGCCGTTGTCCCCTATGACATTCGAATAATCAATCTTCTAAATACCAATGAGGTTTATAAAAAGTCCCAAGAGGCGCACTGTCTAGAAAAGAAAAACCTCCCTTCCTTCAGATCTTTAGATTTTGTGCTCACAAATCTCTAGCAGGTTCAGCTTTAGTTTTCCTTTTCCCTACTCTGTTTTGATCTGTGAAGGTAAGCCAAATTCTGGCTCTTGGTGCAGCAGCTTTGAACAATCCTGCCTTGATTTTTCAATTCCATTAGTGTTGACCCCATGAAGCTGAGCTAAAGAGCTTCCTCCATTTTTTATAGCCACACGATTTATTTTGCTGTTCAGCCTAGGTATCTGACAACATCACACTTGGTCGCCACTGAAAAATGTAGCAACAGGTTTCACTGATCTTTTAGCACAATTTGGTTTTTCTTGTAACAGGAATTAAAACGTGAGATGGCGTTATAACAGCAACAGTAAGGGCTCCACTCTTTGTTGGGCAGGCACAGTTAGATAAATAAACAGATAGACTTAGGTCATTTTCCAATGATCCCTATGTCGAGGAGGCCTAAAGACAGATTTATTTCTGTAAATCCTGCATGACAGATAAAATAACAGATAAAATAAGTATAACTCCCTGCGTAACGGTACAGCGTCTGTTTGTTAGGGTACAACATTCTTCTATGTATACCATAAAACAAAGTGTCATGGACTGATCTTGGAGTAAATGGAAAGGATCCCAATGATGACATTGGACTATGGACCCCAATGACGCCATGACTGCACGTTCTGAGTTGCATTCCTAGTTACAGCAGAAGCTCGAGCCAACAGCAGAGAACTGAACCCAAGCCTTCCAAAGTCAGTATCAATTTTTGCATTGTTTTCTGTGGCTCATATCTTGGATGAGCTCTGTTTTCAACCCATTTTCTTGCCTGGCAGCTCCAGTGCAGAGAGCACCTCCATCCTGATCCGTAATGAAATTATTCCTGCCATGGAGGTTTTCAATCTAGATTTCTGGAATTAGCAATACTGCCAGGCGCAGGAGCACTATCTTCCTCTGTATGCACCTACTCTTCTTTTTTATTTGTTGTCTTGGTTGTATCCTGTCTCCTTACAGTTATTCAGCCCCCCCTTCATCTATTGCTTGAGATGTAGTAGGCATGAGGAACGATTCAGTAGGCAATTGCAAATGCCCAATTATCATCTGTGGAAGTGAGACTCTGCCCTGTGAAATGAAAAAGTCACAGACCTGTTACAGTAGCTGTTGCGTTCGAGGCTGCAGCAGACCATTGCATCCCATCAAACAGGCTGATACGTTTTGCAAGGTATAGTGCCCTTTCAGCAATCACATACAAAATTAAATAGTGATGTTTTAAACATGCCCACTATCACATCCACTGGTGACATCTCAAAGGTACACTCTAGCCAAGATCCTATTCAGTCTCTCCTCTGAACGAATCCTATTCTCAGCATTTAATAGTTGAAAACATACAGGGAAACAGGAAGATATTTTTCTTGAAAATTATGTTTGTGTCATTTTTAATGTTGTTTTATTAATATTGGCAACGTTAACATAAACATTTTTAGCTCATTTACCAAGCTGTTAGTTCATCCTAACCAAACCCAAGGCAAACGCAGGTAAAACAGGTGGGAGTCACAGATGAGAAAATGGAAGAAGATCCTGTTTATGGTCATCTCCTTGGTGATGTTAGCAAAGGGCCATGTTCTAGTTCCTTTTTTAAGCAGGAGGAAGAGGAAAGACTTTATGGCCTGTGGAATGGTGAAAATGCTGATGTTCTGGTAAGAAAAAACCACAGCTCACTCACGGCCTACATGACAGAAGTTGACAAAATTGGTGGCTGGTCCTCTCTACAATTTCATCCACGCAAGCTCTCTCATAGCAGTCTGTCTGGAGAATAAGAGACTATTATAACTGATCAATAATAAAGTTTTAACCAGACTTCTCTTTTGCGGTGTCATGATTTTGGTTGCATCAATCAAAGACTGTGATCAGAGTATTCAAGTAAACTAGTCACTTTGGATACTCTGATTTTTGAGAAACCTTATGAGAGGCTTGATTTTCAGAGAGTACGTACTGTGCCTGCTTTGAAAATCGGCATACTGAGGAGTTTCTCGGCTTCTACATGGGTCCACCTTATGAAGGCCAGGCAAGGACGGGCACGGTACACCCTGACACAGAGTGATTACCCATCGTAAAGTTTGTTTGGGACAGTGCCATTACACAGCTTCCCTTCAGAGAGTCTGAGGGCATCTGTAGCTATTGCAGTCAAGAGAAATTAATCTATGGGAGAATGAAGCGGGTTTTTCTGACTCAGTATCATCCGTGGAACAACTAATTAAGTCTGAGTCATCGAGCCTCTACCTGAGAAGGTACAAAGAAAATGCGAACAATTACACTGTAGGTGCGTCACGCAGTCCTCGATTTGGGCCAGGATATTAAATTTCAAATCGCAGCTGTGTCCTGTGATGCTAGCACCAGGAAGAAATGTTTTGTTTCAGTTTTATATTTAGACAAGGCAAATCTGATTTGGAACTGTTGGAAAACAAAAAGCCCAGGAACTTATACTTTTAAAAGGTAAAACTTTTCCAAATAGAATCACGCCTTAAGATTTATTTGATGTTCAAAGAGCAAAAGAATATAGGTTGTTGGATCACTGGCTGTCTTGGAACAAATCCTTACAAAGGGGCAGAGAAGTGTATATTTTCATCATGGCTTTTTTAGGCAAAATATATGGATTTAGACTTTACCTTGTATGTGTCAGAATGGTATGGCACATCCCTCAGTTAAAATAGTTGTAAGAAGGAACAGTTAAGTTCTCCGATGAAGCCAGATAATCCGAAACGGTAACAGGCTTCTGACAGGTACACCTCACTCCCAAGAGAAACACCATCTAAGGTGGAGGAGTTTCTTTGGCTTTTCTTCTTCCACGCCAATTTTTGTGAAAGCGAATTGAAAAGGCAGAGAAGTAGTAAGAGGCGCAAGAGAAAATAGCAGTGATGTAGAGGTAGAAAAGACGAGCACTTGAAGCGTTACCTTGAACAGAGCTAAACAAAAAGGAAAGTAGGCTGAAGAGTGGAAAGGCATGTGATGTACTGAACAAAGACATTCCCACTTATCTGATTCCCATTTAATTCAAGTAAATAGGACTTTGCCTTTTCTGTGAATTACAAGCATTGCGTCGATAATTATTTCACATCATTGACTTTAAAATAATCTGCAGCCTTTTTTGATGAAAAAATCTGGATGAAAAATGTTAACATTTGTAAATCCTCCATCTTCTTCTTGTACTAATACCTTATTACAACACTAATAGCACACCTTTAAGATATCCAGGAACATTTACAAGCTGCTTTAAATTGCATCTTCCCTGCAGAAGAAATTTGCTGTATACTGTCTGGGTGGACGTCAAGTTCAACTTGATTAATTTATATGTGTATCCGTTCCAAAACAGTCCCACAGAGAAATGTTTTTTAGGAATTTTAGCCTGACAGCAAGTTAAGCCTAAACGAAAAGAAAACTTTGCTATCATTCAGTCTACTCCCTCCATCTTCCAACTGCTTCTAAGCAGTAGAAGCACACTTTGGCATACGCCAAAGCTGCCATTAGAACAACACTTCTTTTTAAGAATCAAATCTTGCCTGCACGAAGGCAAACACTTTGACAAATGGTGTAAGAGCACCATCTGGTGACACCAGACACACCACTGTATTCTGCTGCCATTAGAAAATATATCTGTGGTGTACAGCCCGTATTTTGGAAAGCCTGTCTCGATGTGTTTTCATATGCTTTAATCCATTGTTCAATTATGCATAAGAAGTAAAAGAGTGAACTTGCTGAAAACAAATCTGAGCTGGCAGTGGCCCTATCTCTACTGTCCCTTAAATCACTGAGAAGGTCTTGTAATTTGAATCAAACATTTTCTGAATTGTTCTGAGCCATTTTTAGGAGGCTTTGGAGCAGATTTTATGGGCACCATGAAATGGAGTCCCAAGTTTTATTGCACTGGACATTTCAAGGTTTTCTGTGTGTGATCCAAGTATTTTCTTGGAGTGTTCAAGAAACTTGGCTTAGCTGTCTTTTCAAAGGTTTTCTTTTTCCACAGAAGCAATTATTAAGAAAAATGAGTTACCTTTTGCCATTCTAGCTGCTCGGAGGTAAAGAGAAAGGATGGTTCTTAACCTGACTATTATTTGCAAATCATAGCTAATCTCAGCACAAATTGAACCTGAATATGCTAACAAATAAAATACATGATTTTTTCTGAATAGGTTCTTTTTCACAATGATGATCACACCCATTTCATTAAAGTTCAAGGGCAAATTAATGTGAGTTTAGTTAGGGATTAATAAAAGCAGATAGTAAGTATAATAAGCTTTGAAAACATTTTTAGTCTGTAAAGGACTGGTTTTCTAAGGCTGTGGTTTGTGCAGACTAACTCTCTCACGCTTCAAAAGCTGTGCAAAACCCCTAAACCTCAGGGAACCTTGCCAAAAATTAGACGAAGGTCAAGAATGTGGGAACTATGGAAGTTCTTAACTGTTACGTGGGACTCAAGCATATAATTCATGAAAAACATGGTCATATAACTACCAAGTTATTTTTTGATTTACCGTGTGAAAGTTGTCCACATAATATCGATGTAATCTTTTATCTAATAAGATAATAAAGCGTATCTCCAATGTGTAAAGATAATCATCAGACTGTCACCTAGCATAAAACTGTGCAGCATGTCTGAATACGTCTGCCCACAGCATATGATGATTATCCCAAAAGAGAAGTGATACCCCCTGCTTCCTCCCACCAGCCCACAGCAGCGGGATGATAAATCATCAGCCTGCGATGCCATCGGAAAGTGTTAACTTTGTTTGAGTGTTGAACACACTGTAGCAGAAACACTCAACTGGTAAGTCAACTGTTCTGTGCGGAGAGGAATACTGAGGGAGGCTGCAGTAGTTGATGAGTTGGAGAAAAATCACTCGTACTGCAGAGTAAGTTAGAAAACAGCTCCAATGTTGCCCAAAAGAATGAAGGAGGAAAAAGGGACGCCTCCAAAAGCCTTAGCTTCCAGTTCATACAAGACTTCTAAGGCTTCTTAGAGGGCAAGAATTCAAAAATAGAAAGCAAGAGAGACCCAAGTTCAAAAGACCCAGGTTCTAGCTCAGTTGTTAAAAAGCCACCTAATAGGGTTACATTCACAGTAAAGGTTCATCAAATTCAGCTCTCTCTGCAGCTTGGAAGAAGCTCTTGCAGA
Source organism: Pluvialis apricaria (assembly GCA_017639485.1). Lineage (NCBI taxonomy): Eukaryota > Metazoa > Chordata > Aves > Charadriiformes > Charadriidae > Pluvialis > Pluvialis apricaria. The sequence goes on along the minus strand of CM030011.1, from coordinate 71,942,396 downwards.
GACAGTAATCAGCCCACATTCATGCCACATAGCTTTCTGTCTTTATTCACGGCCAGACCAGATGCCCATAGTGGCCAGAAAGGTGTATGTTGTAAAAAACCATGAGTGAACTTCAGTGGGGGTTCTTGCTTTTAGAATCAGATATTTCCAGTTCAGTCTTGCTAAACATATAATGTCATGTGCCAGAAAGGGAAGATTCCTCTTTGGCAGATTTACGTGTTCCAGACAAGATTATTTCCTTTCCTGTGTGCTGCAGAGTGACACTATTGCTGTTATTTTTTTGCATCTCGTGGCAGTCATGTGGCAACTCAGTTTGGAAACAGCCAGGGATGCGTGCTCTAGCTTTACACCACATATCCCGCTTAGTTGCAATCACACAGGTAACATCAGGTATCAGTGCTATGTGCTTTTCTTTTCCTTTGCAAGTGTGATCACAAAGGAATCAACTGACTTGAGCTTGGAGCTCTCTGAAGCTGTTTTGTTGCTAATTAAAGAATGGGTCATTTGAAAAAGAAACCTTCTCCTGGGTTTGGCATCATCAGTGTTGCTAAACAATGAAAATTAAAAATTCAGAATTCATAAATATTGTAATCAAATCAGGTGATTTAATATATCTAAATCATATATCAATATGAAGGTTTTTCTATCTGCTTTTTTGGCTTTTGCTCCCTTGGAGATTTTTTTTTTCCAGCAACCACAAAATGAAGAAAACCTTTCTTGTTTGTTTCTTAATTAAAACAGAAACCTTCACCTAATCTCTTGATTCCAGGAGCTGGGCTTTAAACAAACATCAAATATTGCAAGGCCCATAATAAAAATAGGGAGAAATGGCAGTGCCTTTTTACACAGCTTCACATCCTTTCTGCAGGGCCACTTAGGACAAAGATTTGCCTCTAAGATTGTTAGCAGTTTTCTTATCAGTCAACTCAAAAGCAGCAGTTTGGCTGACTCCAGTGACTGTGTTGGGTTTTTTTATAGTTCAAGGCTAATGAGGTCTTTTTGTTGTAGAATTCTCCTAGCAATTTCTCCACTGTCTTCAGTAGTTCATATTCTTGTGAGTTTGAAAGGCTGGAAGTAATATGTTTGTAGTTATACTGCATATCCCTAAAGCATGCCTTCTTATCAGCGACTCTGCCGTCTAGAAACCGAAGATGGGAAAGGATGCCTTGTAACTTCCATGACTTTTGAAATTAGGAAAAAAGTTCCTCCAGATACACAAACACCGGGGCCATGCTGCGGGTGTCTAGTCTAGTTTGTTCAGAATGGCTATTAAAATCACAGCTTATTCACAATTAAATGCTCCAGCAAGCTCTGCTGCCCATTGCTGCTGCCCTCTTTCTTGGGAGCTGTATTACTTTTGCTCGATATAAGAAGCAGATGTAAAACCACCTCTTCTTTCCTCAATCTGCCTCTGTGTAGGTGATATAACCTCTTCCACCTTCCTACCTCTTGGCCATGCTCTTAGAACTTACTGGTGCTCCTTTAGCGCCGTACCCCTGACTGCGATGACCAGTGACTGCAGAGATGTTGCTTCTCATATTCCGACTTTTTGTAAATGAAAATACCATTCTATAAAACCACCCATTCTCTGCAGACGGACTTAGCAGAAATTACTTCCTTTCACTTTGGGAAGCTCAGGGCTGGTGGGAAGCTGTGCACTGAGCAATGCTATAAATTGGCAGTTCAGCACAGTCCACGTGGAGCAAAAATGACCAAATCCAGTAACTGCTTCCAGGGGAAAATACAGTTGCCCCCTTTAATTCAGGGACTGTAACTTCCACAGAGAGAATAATTAACCTTTTACCTTGACTATTGTTCTACTGAGCTTAGACACTTCTCTGCCTTCATCTCTTCTGGTTAGACTCTCTCCCCGCTCCCTTTCTACTCAGATTTAAAGAAAAATCTGACAATGTATTTCCTTTTTTTTTGTCAGTCTCTGCTTCCCTAGCTGGCTGCCTTGTAGTCAGTCCTTCTGCTGTACTTCTCCTTTTGTATAGCAGAAAATGCCCTGCAATTTTTTTGATTTAGAAAGTAGGCTGAAATGAGCTGCATATGCTGTATCAGAACATCACATCAGGCTTCGCCTGCCTTTATTGCTGGCACTGGAGATGAAGTGAAGCAGCATGCTTCACAGGTGCTCAGAGAAAACAGGTTTGTGCTGGCTTGTAAGAGAGAGAAAAACCAAGTCTGCTTTCAGTAAGGCAAAGTGAACTAGGGGTTCCAAAGTAAGGTGGCAAGCAGTGGCTCTTATGCCATGCAGTAAGTCAGAAGTACCAACGATTTCCCAGGAACTTGCCAGCAGAGGCAGAATTTCAAACGTTAAGCCAGTTCTGAAGAAACTCTGCTATACTGAAATTCTGCCTGCATGTATGCTGGGTGCTTGTGTGAAAGAGGGGATGTTCGTATAGGAGAAACCAAAGAACAGAAGAAATGCATGGTGAAAGGGTTAAAGTCAGAACAATTTTAAAGGCTTTCTGGAGAAATAAAACACAAAGGAAAAACCCTCACATCTCTGGTCTTTGACCTTGGTCAGTTCTAGACCAACCTCTTTCCAAAGTGTTTTACTTAACTCTTTCCTTTTAAGAGTATTTTGTTCCATGTCTCATACAGAGGTTTTTCAGGCAATCTGGACGTGAGTCTGCCGGTTAATATATTGTGTCCACCAGAACACACTCCGGTGCCAACATGGAACCCAATGCTGGATGACACTTTTTCATACAAATCTGGTTGCCCCAAGGGATGTTGTTCTGCTTGGGGACTGGCGCGTTGGTGTTCCATCCTGATGCTTCTGCACTCAATTCCCTATCAAAGTCACTCCATTTATCAGGCAAAATAATTTTTTTTTTTTCTAACTGCCAGGTCTGCACGAGTATCTGAAAATCGAGCTACATTTTTTTCTGCCATACAGTTCATAACTTAGCTTTGATAGCAACAGATACTCTGAGATCAGGACTGAACTGCAATTTTATTGCTAAAGCGTAAGGGGAGATAGACTTTACATTTCTTTCTGTACAGCTGTATTGATTAGCAAGCCTTTTGGTAATTAAAAAAAAATAAATCAGAAAAGGAAGACAACTGTAGGTGTTGCTATGGGGAAAGAGTTAATACTAGAGTAGTAACCTGCTTCTGACAAGAGCCTATCCGTGACATTGCAGAGGAAAACTAAACTGTGTGTAATAAAGCTATATAACTGTTTAATATCTTAATTTACCCTTCAAGGAAATCAGCTTATCTATCTAAAATCAATATTTAGGTTAATCTTCAAATATCACTTTAGCTTGCATAGTGGTTTTAATGACAGGCTCATCCAAAGCCTGCTGAGGTTAAAGTAAAGTTTTCTGATGCTTTGTATTGAATCAGGCCAAAGAATTAAGTCATTGAGTCCAAGCTGGATAAGCGTACACAGGAAGTAATAGAAAATGCCTTGCTTTCACAGACTTCCCATCTCTAGCTGCACCCAACAGTGATAAGTATTTTCCACTTTTAACATCTTTTCTGTAATAAAACTCTATTTTTTGAATTCATAGTCTTTATATACAGCCCTGGAGGTTTTTTTCAGGATGCAACCCGTTATCCATACTGAGTGTACTTTGTTAAATACAGTGAAAATGCCAGCATCGAGTAATTAGACTGGAAGGAACTACCTGACATACTGACAGACAAGAGCTGATGATCCGTCTGGTCCTCTCTGCCTAATAAACTGCTGGTGATTCCACAGAACCACAGAATGGTCGGGGTTGGAAGGGACCTCTGGAGATCATCTAGTCCAACCCCCCTGCCACCGCAGGGTCACCTACAGCAGTTGCACAGGAATGCACCCAGGTGGGTTTTGAATATCTCCAGAGAAGGAGACTCCATTGCACAGAATGAGAGATGTTATAATTACTAGTTACTTTTCAAGCTGTTCTCCTAAGTGCTTTTAAGCTAGGTAGAAAAGATGGGATTTTCCAGGAGCTGTTCGAAGGAACATAGGGCAATAGTGCTGGGAAAAGGAGCATGAGGAAGGCTTTCTCCCTAGAGCAAAAGTGGGAGGAAGGTGCAGAAGAGGAAATGCGCACAAGGAGCGTGGTATTACTTAGACTGATATTGCTGGAGTCTTGATGTGATAAAACGCACCCTTGGGCAGAGTGTAAGCCCGCACAGGATGGCATCAAGCAGCAATCTGTGCTAGGGGCCAGCCTTGCTTCTGATTTAATCAGTGGCCATTTTAACACTTCATTTAGTAGGAACACAGCATCTTCCAGTCTATTAGAAGACCTCCTGGCAACGGTAGGGGTCGCATAGTGTCCCATGGGACACAAGCCTTATGGGCAAATATTTCCCTCCCGTCCTTTACAGCACATTAAAATGTGGAAGAGTTAGAAGTGCTATGGCAATCCAGTGCTGGGCACATCACAGACACTGCCCGGGCCGGCGGGACAGGGTCCCTTCCTTAACAGCAGATGGCAGTGAAGTTAAACAAATGGGTGGAAAGAAACCGAGGAACTGTGTTTTGCCTGCTGGATGGTGTTGCTGCAGGGAGCTCCCAGAGCTCATAGAGCTCCCTGCATATTCAGACCGTGCAAGGTTCATTTCCAGTGCACAGATCACCCGTGGCACATTCAGGTAGCAGAAAACATTAATTCATGCATAGCTGTTTGTAATCCAAGTCACGTTTATTTTGTTTGTGATGTTTTTGGTCATAGAAATAGTAGAACAGATAGAATCTGTTATCATTTCTTTCTTACATCCGTATTTAAAACCTATGCGTAGCTGAACAGATGAGGATGCAGCTCAATTTCAAGTGAGTAAACTTTTATTCTTTATTACATACCTTGTGCTACATCTGAGAGAATGAAGATACATCACCATGGGTTGCTTTAAAACTTTTATAATGCCAATTTCTTTTTATACGGCCAAAAAAGCTGCATGAAAGGGTTAATAAGATATCAGTTTAAAGCCACAGGAACAAAGAGATTGAGAGTAAACTTTTACAGTCCTGCCTTACACTTTAAATTAATCTCACTTCTGGTGGAAGGATGGGAGAGGGGGATGTTTCTTTTGCAGCAGGCGAATGATGGAGATGTCAGTATAGATATTTGATTGCGACTTTTAAGTTCCTTGCCTAAAGTGAAAAAGAGATGAGAAGATATTAGAGATATCTATTTAATGTCATTAATATCTTAGCTCCATTGCAGCGTCATGAAAAAAAACATGCTTGCATGGTTTGTGATTTCCAATCAGATGGTGGATGATCAAATACAGTATCTATTTCCCTTATTTACTGCTCAGTGCTTGATCCACCTGAGGAAACCCAGCACCACTCTCCCTCCATCACATACCGAGGTAATTACTCAATCCTGTGTGATTATGCAAAGCACTGGAGGAGCGCCTCGCACACGGCGCTCCAGGCCTGGGTCTTCAGTTCAAAACCTGTTCAAGACGTTAGCAAGCTCTGGCCGAAGTCCTCAGCTATTAACAGTGCTGTTCTGAATATCAAAACTGGGATAGCAGAAGGAGAGGAACCTTTCTTGTCCCTCTCCTTTGGACCATTAATGCTCTGCAACACAGACTTGGACTCTGCAGCCCTCTTCCTAAGAGAGGTATGAAGCCGGTGGGGCTGCTCAGAGAAGAGAGGGCTTCCAGGCTGCTTTCAAGAGTTTGATTGCCCTTATCGTAGCATGGCTAACTATGTAATTTCTTTTCAAGCTCATATTTACACGTACTATAGTCTGAATATGCTTTTAATCTTCCGGGTCTATTAGAATTTTTGGTTAAAAGATGTGCATGACACCCCACTCGACATATTTATAACAAGCAAGGGCACAAGTTTCAATCACTTGGGCAGAAGCGGCCCTTCTTAATCTGTCAATCAGCCCGTGCACAAAATGCACAGAGCATCAGTTGCTTTTTAGGTTATTTACTGTGACTTATGTATCTGCCAATAAATCTAAAATACAGGTCAAAGAATACGTAGCTCCAGTAAATCCATAAATGTAGCAGAAAAGCTTCACTAACTACCTCAGATTGCCAAAGGTGAGGTCATTTCCTTGTTGTGAAAAATACTGAGGTCCATAAATTATTTTTATCACCTCTGGGGCAATGCAAACAGTTTCCCACAGATGCTGAAAGTATGATATGTTTTTTATTTAATATCAGAACACCGCTTTTACACAGCTCTTTAAAATATGAGGTCCAAGATTCTGCTTGTGCTTTAAGGCCCCAATTCAGCAACATATTAAAACAGATGCTTCAGGTCCTGACATTAAACACGTGCCAAAGCGCTTTGTTGCATAGTCATGGATTGCTGAATTGGAGCCTAAAGACCAAATCTTTTTCCCATGAAACTCTGAATTTTCCTTCCATTTCCCTTCAAGGAAAACAAGGCATTTATCCAAACATAATACAAACAAACATTCAGAAGAGTTCAAAAAGGCTTGTCTTTCAGAGACCACTGGCTGAGCAATAGCTCCGGAGGTAAACCTTGGACAAAAGTCGATGTATCATTTTTTGCAACAGTTTAACGGCTGTTTGTTTAAGACTTGGTTAGCATTGTTTCCACGAAGAAAATAAAAATACCTCGAACAAGGTAAAGAACGTAAGCACGAATGGTGACCGTCCTACAGAGAACTTTGGAGAAAACACCACTGAATTAACTTACAGTACATTTGTTAAACATGAGCAGCTCTAATAATGACATTTCATTTAACAATGCCCTTTGTCTTTTCAGTTCATCAGTTACCTATTTCAGTAATGAACTGCAGTCATACCATTCTGATTTTCTCCTAATGTAAAGGCTGAGATCACTTCACTTGCAGCGGAGCGTGATGCTATTATTCTGTTTGTGGCTTAGGAAAAAAGCTATAGAATGTATCACAATTGTAATTGGCTAACAAATATTAAAGTCTGTGATGGGTAAGGATACCGATAATTTTATTTAGCTTTTAATGGAAACAAGCAAAATCAAAACAAAACAAAAAAAGAAAGAAAAAAGACAGAAATGGTTGAAAATGCTCAGCATATCTATTTCACGAGCAGAGCGGTAAGTATTCAGCTGGGGAAAAAAATGAGCTACGCATTAAACGTTATTTTAATTTTTTATCAACAGTCCATGCATAGCACAGAACAGCAACGTTTTCAGTTAGGATGAATAATCTCAGTCGCAAAAATAAAATGGAGTTGCCTGCCCTGTTTAAGGAGGATTTTCTAAAGAACTAGAGGAAGTCAGATTAAGTGGGTAATATCCCACTTTACGCTATGTAAACACAAGACAGATAAAAAATATCATAGGTCTACTTGATATGATCCATAAGTCTTACAAGGGGTAATGGAGCCTACTTTCACTCATTTGCCTACCTCTTTTTGGGGTTTCTTAAATTTCAAAAGCTTTTCCATTGCCTTACTAGCTGCAAGAGAGACATTTTAACCAGGCTGCCGTTTTCGCTTTTCTATTCACTGTGATCCATTCAAAATATTTTCAGAGCTCACCGAAAACATTTAATTAGCAGAGACTGGTGTCCAGCACCGCATAATCTTTTCCCAACTGAACCAAATCTGCACAATTTACAATAGATCTTTGGAAAACCGCTTTTTACCGTGTGCTGCATCTATAGATCTCTCTCAATTACCCACAGTAAATTTAGGCATTGTACAAGAGCAAATTTTACAGTCCATGAAGAGATGAAGTGAAATCTAGATGAAATTCATTGTGACAGATTCTCAGTTAGTGCCCTGATGTGTCTGTATTACAGAAGATAGACATTCTATTAGCATGGAAGCTCCCATAATGGACTGTGAATCATTTCAGGTAATAGAGATGCCAACTGGAATGACTGAAAAGCACTATTGAATTCCATTAGAGCTCTTTGTTTTTAAATCAGTCATTTCTTTGTGAATATCCAACTATATACTTCTTGACCCTAGCTGAGAGTAATAATTGTGAACTAATATTACAAAACATTAATCTGAGTTACTGTTCAATTAATGTTTCTGTTCGAGGGTTATTTTTATGCTGCAAACGTGAAGGAGACTGTGGCTTGTATTACAAATATGTATTTGGACTTGAGCTAGTGCAGAATGCAATTTTCAGTTATATTTCTGTCTCCACCGTAGTCAGTCTCATCTCATTAGCTGTAAAAAGACTCGAGTATTGGCTTTTCTTTTTCCGAAGTCATCCTACCAGAATAAAATAACTATAATCAACAAATCTATAAAGATAAACATTTTTATAAGGGATGCCACAAATAGTCTTCTTTCATTTAGGTGCTTGGTTAATTATCAGCAAAATAACTAACACCATATCCTGTTACCCAAACAGCCCCACCTTATCTATCAATCATGTATGATTTATCAGACTTGATAATTGCCTGGATAATTAACACAGAATTTAGGTTTACTCACTGTGCTGAAACCTCAGAAATGCCTGCATAATTGCCATTTGTGTAGTAGATGAAGTTATGAATAATTCTTTTTCACATAAATATGAAAGCTGGATTGCAGGCGGCACGCATTTCCTCACCCATTGCCATTAATGCAGATATCACGTCATACGAGGGCTGTGGCATTGACACATGTTAACTCTATGTATATAGTTAAAGTAATTAAAATACGTATCTAGAAAAATAAGGGGAAAGTCTTTCCCTTTGTTTGTAAGTACAGCATGCTTCCTTTAGGAGGAAGTAGGGAAGGCAGATTGAAGGAAAATTAGTCTACTCAGTACAGCAGCAACCGGATTTGAATCTCTGTAAGATTCGCACATAAATCCTTTGGGAAGACTTTAAAAAGAGTAGGCTCTATATCTTCTGTCTACGATCATCTATTTTCACATCAGAATGAGCAACGTTATCCTTATATGCCAGAGTATCTGTGTCTACAGCTTGAAAATGAGACTCTCCTTAATGTTGTAATGACAGGTGTAAGATTAACTTTGTTAGGTGTCTAGCCACTCATGCAAACTAAATTAAATTAATGGAACAAATTTCTCTCATAATTAAGATAAAAATTCATGTCAGCTGTAACCTTGCTGTACACTAATTATATACAAATGATTTATCATCTGCTTCGCCCAGAATATTAATCCTCAACTCATTGATAACTGCAGCCAGTGTTAAGAGATGAGAGTTGATTAACTATGACAGATTGGGCGACCACAGTACCAAGTGCCTGAACAACCAGTGCAACCAATAATATTCAAAGAGCACTTCTTATTTAAAAATGCATTCCCATGGAAACAGATGCATGCTTAATGAGGGACACGGAGATTATTTCAATAACGACTGATATTGGAGCAGCGGGCAGAACTAATCAATAATAATTAAGCCCTTAGCCTGGTTAAGATATGGTTCTATAAAGCAGGTTATATACACATTAATGAGATACTAGTTCTGGCCATGTTACGTATAATGTCTTCATGTGTTGCTATTACTTATTTATTTTTCCTACTACAGAAGGTATTGCATAGTTTACACATATTACAAAACTAGTAACCTACTTTTGGCTCCAACCAGCTCTAATAAAAAGAAGAAACTGATGCCACCAACAGTCCTTTGAAAGTCCAAATGGAAAGTCCTGTGATTTGGGAAATGGTACCTCCGTATGAAAATGTTGTTCTACAAAAAAACCCACAACTCAAACAACAAACAAAACCCAACAACTCTTGAAGCATCATCTGTTAAATAGGCCACTGTTTGATCTCTTGGAATATGACATTATACTTTAAATGACCATTATTAAAATTAACTTGTGACATCTTTCAGAAAAAGCTATTAGTCTTTTTTTTTTTTTTTTTTTAATAGCTGATATGTATTTTGGGGAAGATTGTTATTAATAATGTATCCTTTAATGAATAAAAAAATATGCAAAATTCCAGACATGTTGAACATTTACAGGTTTGGTCTTGGATTTTTTTTGTTATTAATTCTGTCTCCCCAGGACAGCTTTTTTTATACTAATTGCTCATTGCGACTCCAAGAATCCCTGTCAGACTGAAGAAAAAAAAAAAAACAGTCTTGTACCTAGGCATTAATAAGGCAAAACCAGCAAGCTGGATGGGATGAATTAAGTAATATTGCTGTAAATGAATTATTTTCCTGAAAAGTCGGTGTGTCTGAAGCCGAGTTATGTGTGGAAATGAAAACCTAATTGCTAATATAAAACTGAAGGCAATTATGAAGTTAACACAGAGTGCGAAGCTGTTATTCGCACTGGGACCGGCCATGTGAGACACTGCTCGGGTTTGGGCGTAGGGGTGCTCAGCCTGGTCTTCAGCGAACACACCGATGGAGCTGGAGAGAGGTTCCCGGAGCCACCCTCCTAACCAGGCACTACCCTCAAAACTCAAAGCTTTCCTGTTCACTAAAGTGGCGCAAGTCTGACATAAAGGAACAAAATCCAAGAAATTGGCTCCTATCCCATGGCTGCGCGATGGATTTTAAGGCAGCCGCCCCTTCTCGGTCTGCTAATTCTTAGTATGAGGACACCTATTCCTTTGGAACTGGAATGGCTACACCAGGATTAAGTTTTAAATGTGAGTTTGAGCCTTTTCTTGAGCTCACGTGTTCCTTGACATCCCCTCAGCACCTGGCTGAACACAGGGGCTCCTGTATAGGTAGCTCCAAAGCTTGGCTGGGATGAAAATTTGAGCTCCTACCACTGCCTATAGAGCCAGCTGCACGCCGGCCCACTGCAGGGACGGGCTGGGCACAACAGATGGTGTGCCGCAGGGTGTCAGCGCTTTGTAGTGACATTGCAGGCACCAACCAGGTGACCCTCCAGAAATACTTGGCATTGCGCACAGCCGGAGCTTCACCTGCCCAGAGGAAAGGAAGAACCGAAATACCAGAGCCCAGCCATGCCGGCGCTGGTGGTCCCAACATGTGGATGACAGATCTGGCGGCTTTCTACCTGCCAGTATAGACTCAGCCTCTCAAAAAATAATTGAATCACCAGCCTAGGAAATAAATATTCTGTTTCATGATAATTTTCAGCCTCCAGTCCCATGAGGGACTTGCTTCTTTTTTTTTTTCCTAACATTTGTCTTCTGTTCTTCAAATGAAATTAAAGTCCCACTTAAATGAAAAAGAAAATATGAACTTTATGGGGAATAAAAATTCAAACATTTCTTTCTCTGCATCTCTAGCTATTTCAGGGCTAATTGCCTTTGAATTTGTAAATGCAGATAATGAGAAGAATCGTATGTATATGGAATTGAGGAGAATATATGCAGAGCAAGTCAAATACTTGATATCCAATTTAACTCAGAGTTGGATATCAACTTTAAATAAGCAAAAAGGCCATAAGGTTTTTTCATCATCTTATCCTTAGGGGATACATATCTGCTATGAACATAATCAACTACAGTACATCCCCGATCCTCTACGCCAGTGCTAATGAATGAGCCTTTACATGGCAGAACAGAGATGGATCATCAGCACCGCAGGTCTGATGTGGCAACCAGACATTGCCCTACACATTTCTATCCAGATTCAGTGGTTGCAAAAGTTCTTGTGAAAGCTGGCTTTCAAGTGTTTGGGATCACTATACAGAAGCAAACATTAGTAGAAATACATTATAATGAAAGCATAAAAGAAGTTCCTCATGTAAAATGACTTTTCTCAGCGATTTTATGTGTGGTATGAGATGCAAACCTTCACCTACCAATGCCAACAACATCTAGTAAGTAGGTGAGGTAGACTATGCCCGCACCAAACTGGTGGACTACTCCAAAGCAAGCATGTAACAGCCACAGCAGCCTAGGCTGCACAGCAATTTTCAGAAGCACCCCTTCCAGCAAAGCAAGGAGCAGTTCCTATCAATACAATGGTCCCATTCAACGCTGTGGCTTTCCTGCAAGTAGGGTTATGTAGCTGCTCTGGTGGTTGGAGTACATTGCAGCTCAACAGTAGCTACTATTGCTCTTTTTTTTTTTTTTTTTTTTTTCTTTCTTCAAATAAAGAAATCCAGGCATGAAAACAGCTAACCTGTTTTCTAGAGCATATAGGAGTTAATGGACCAATTTCAGGGGAAATGCCAGTGTGGAAGTCAGCGGCAGTCTTCGCTTAGGAAAAGAAGTAGTGAACTAAAAAGAAAGTAGCGCTGGTTAGAGAGAAGGCATGCAGTCATTTGGCACAGCTTTTCCAGCTGAAACTCAGCATGAATGTTTGGCAGTGATAGCATCTAAATCCAGCCTTGTGGGAATGGCTAAAATGGGTCTATATTGATTAGCACTACGTTGGCTAACTGCTCGAGGTAGGAATTAGGAACACACTGGTAGCCCTCATTGCTACCAGTTACAGCTATGGCTGATAGACCTGAATTTGCTCTTATTGATGCACAAAAGAAAATACTCCGCCTTTGATAGAGTTCCTCGGGTTTAACAGGCACGAGGAGAAGCAGATGCCAAAAATGAATAGCGTTCCTGTCCTAAATCTCTTCTGCACAGTGAATTAGTCTTACCTCCAGCATCTTCTGCCCCCTCCACTCAGAGTAAGAAGGACGAAGTGGGATTATGCGCTGCCATCTGACTTCCCCAGCAGTAACACTTCCTACCATTGATCAGGCTCTGCAAACAATGCAATTATTTCAGAGGAGAGTGCACTGAGCCCTAGTTTCGCTACTTCCACTTATTACTAAGGAGCATCAAACTACCCAGCCATTTTCCTGCAGCCATCTTTAAAAAAGGCAATGATCTCAATGTGCTGCTAACCTAATGAGGGCTGTGTGTGACAGAGTCGTAGATACATTTTCTCAGTAGCCTAATGAGGAAGGTGACAGACAGTGAAACAGTTCACACTTGAGTAATTCTCTAGTCATCAGCAACTGCAGTGTTTGTGGTAGCAGAAGCCAGAGAAGGGACAGAGAGATATACAATAAATACGCACCGGCTCCATTGGCCGGAATAAGTTATCACCAGGGTAGAGGTCTTGGGGCAAACTCCCTTAGGAAATTCAAACAAAAAGAGTCAATTTAAGGCATCTCTAGCAGTGCGTTCAATTAAAATTAAATTTAAAAAGTAGGATCAGCTGTTGGGCTGTTAGGCCACCTGCCCAAAGGAAGAAAAAAAAATTAGAGATGTAACGAACCTTTACTCCTGATGCATGCAAGCTGCGCGCCAATGACTGAATAGTACTGGCTCCTCACAACTGTCCGTTCAGCATGACGTCCAGTTCTCCTTCTTTGCCTCCCACCCTAAAAAGAAGGAAACTAGCAGCAGATAGCTCATTATCCATACAGACAGCAAGCGTTTGCATGAAAAATGCTGTCCTTCTTACATTTTTAAAGTACTGGCAACTTCTTCCAGTGAAATCATTATTTCTCAAGGGAACGTTACAACGAGCCAAGGCTTGGTACATCCACTGGCACAGGCTCCGGGACTGATGTCACGAGGAAAGAGCAGAAGCCGTGCAGAGCTACGCAGTTCTCCAGGCAGTATGTTACTGCACCCCAGCACCTCCCACTGCCCTGACAGGCACGTACAGGACTGGAGAAGGGACACAGCCCAGGTGCACGGGAAGGACCGCTTCCCAAAGATGGGAAGATCAACTGGTCCAAGGAGAAGCGTTTCACCTGACAATGGTGGGGTCCAGGTCTTGAAAGGAAGAGATACCACATCAAACATTATTCCTTCTTGATGCCTCACCCTGGGTACCACAGTTTTTACCAGTGACAAAATACTGTGCCTACCTCTCTCCTTCTCTCAGACCAAGACAGCAGACATTTGATGCTGCTGAGAGAAATAAAGCAGCAGCTGCACACCGTCCACCTGCCTATCCCCAAAGCTGTCCAGCCTGTGAACTGGCCTGACTCTCTAAGCAGTAGGGACATTAGGAAATGAATAGTCTTGTGGTTCCCCATCATAGAATCATAGAATTGTCTAGGTTGGAAGGAACCTTTAAGATCATCCAGTCCAACCATCAACTTAACGCTGCCAAAAACACCACTAGACCACATCCCTAAATCCATCTGGATCCCTATTAGCTTTTTAGTTGTGCTGGAATGACTTCATGGAGAGCTGCGGACATGCTTTAGAGGTGCAGCAATTAGGTATGGCAGAGCTCATGCTGCCCTTCCAGATCTGGTGCTGCTCTGTAGGCAGCAATGATCTCCTCCGGTGTTTCAGCACAGCTCCTTCTTTGAGTGGCTCTGTGGGAGCTGGATGATGCCCAAAATGCCTAAACTCACCTCCTGCTGCACCAGACACAGCTTCAGTATATCTTTGCTCAACAGAGCTGTTGGGTCAAGTACACAGGCTAGAGGGTGGATCAAAATACCTCCCAACGATCACAACAGCAACAAGCGAGCCCTTGTGCAATTAAATCCTACCCTGCAAGAGCAGTCTATAACCCCCGGACACAGCACACATCGCAGCCTCTTCCACGGAGGGCAGAGCAGCTCTCTGGCAGAGCTTTTGCCTACTAATTAGCCAATTCTCACACTCACTCCATAAGTCATTTCTGCCCCAGCTTTGCAGGCTGGTGGGGAAGTGAAGGACTTGGAGGAGTTGCCAAGAGACACAAATGCAGTTAGCCAGGAACCGAACTCAAACTTCTGGGCTCTGGTCCTCAGCTCTGGCTGCTTGACCAAAACCTCTTTATCCAAGCTCACTATGAGCTTGGACTCACTGTTGTTTTCTCTGACGTTTCTCCTTGCATGTGTGAAAGTATTCCCTTTGGCTTCTGACAGGCGGCCTGTGGTTCAGAAGGTGACTGGGCTCTGAGTCAGGCGCCTCTGTTGTCCTACCACATCTGCTACCACTTCCCTGCGTGACCTAAGGCAAGGCATTTGAACTCATTGCACCACACATGTCACATCAGAGGAACCCAAAATTGCTTCTAAAATGTTGTTGTGTCAGCGCAGCGTAGTACAGGGCTGTGCTCATTCGTTCCTGGCCGTCTCCAGACCTGGATCTCCTGGTCTGGCCTTTGTGCTCCACTGAGCTTCGCTCTACTTTTGGCCAGAGTCGGGCATCCCTTGACCACAACCCACACACGAAGCAACCACACACAATCTGTGCATACTCTATTTTCTTCTTTTTAGAAACACAAAAGCGTGCAGCCAGAGTAAATCCGAACAACCCGGGGTGCGTCTTTCTTTGAGCTGCCAAATAGAGAGGACGGCAGACGATCCCGCCCTGGCACAACTGCTGCAGCATTTGGGCTTAACTAACAGCTGGGGGTAAGCCAATAAATACTGGGATCTCCTAAAAGTCGTAAGGGAATTAGGTGCTTATCTCTCCCTGACTTTCACTGGGGCTCGGCATTCCGTTCCTTCAGGCTGTTTCAAAGATCCCTGTCTAGAAAAAGAAACTGGCTTTTATGGGCGCAGCACAAACATTAAACCACTTTGAATAACTCCCCATGTGGAACTGCTCATGTGCAATAAAACCGGCAGTGTTTTCCAGTATAAATAATCATTCATTTCTTGAAATCATAAATCATTCACTTCTTGAATGATTTGGGTGTCAGGGGATAAACTGTTAAATCTATATTTAGTATCTAACTCAAAGTCCTGCCTGATTTTAGGAAGTACTGCACGCTCTTCAGCTGGGAGAACTTGTACATCAGACCACTTCGGATAAAAGTGTTTAAATTTGGAATTAACATGCTTGTATTTAAAAAACTCCACCCAACGCTTAAGGGTAATCTGCAAAGGAAATTGAAAATCAGTTAAAAACTGTTCTGAGCATTTTCAAAAATTACACAGTGGAAGGCACTCCAGCTGGACAACGCGTTTTAACGATTTTTTCATAAATGTCTTCCTTCTTGTAAAATTCTGTCTTGTTCATCACAGACAGGCTGGAACGTGGTAGCTCTGGCCAGGACAGCTGTGCGCTGGATCACCCAACGGAGGCAGGGAGCGAAGAACCGGTCATGTCGGGGAAAACCAGCCAGTTGTGTCCGGCAGACGGGGCACCGGGACGGGAGAGAGCCCGTCCTGCAGCACTGCAAAGGACAGACGTACAGCCCTCGTGGTGGAAGATGGAAGACAACAGCACACTGTGTGATCCTCCCCATCAACATGCAGGTCTGTGTGCCAGTAATCTCACTGCCGCCCAGGTGATTTTAATGCCCTGAACCGTTCTGAGTGTCTGTGTTAGAGGTTTGCCCCAGTCTAAATACGGGGCCGCATATTTAGATGGGCATCAGTGAAACTGTTCTACTCCCCCTGTATAGATGGACACACAGAATCTCCCAAAAAGATGTTCAGCCTACCAGGAAGTGCCAAGAGGAGTTTATACGAGGACAAGGGAAGTGATTGTACCTCTGTACTCGGCACTGGTGAGGCCCCACAATGAATGCTGTGTTCAGTTTTGGGCCCCTCACCACAGGAGGGACATTGAGGCGCTGGAGCGTGTCCAGAGAAGGGCAGTGAAGCTGGTGAGGGGTCTGGAGCACAAGTCTGATGAGGAGCGGCTGAGGGAACTGGGGTTGTTCAGCCTGGAGAAAAGGAGGCTGAGGCCTTATCGCTCTCTACAACTCCCTGAAAGGAGGTTGTAGCCAGGTGGGGGTCGGTCTCTTCTCCCCAGTAACAGGCAATAGGACAAGAGGAAATGGCCTCAAGTTATGCCAGGGGAGGTTTAGGATGGATATTAGGAAAAATTTCTTCACAGAAAGGGTTATCAAACATTGGAAAAGGCTGCCCAGGGAAGTGGTGGATTCACCATCCCTGGAGTTACTTAAAAGACAGGTAGACATAGTGCTGAGGGACATGGTTTAGTGGTGGTTTTGGCAGTGTTAGGTTGTTTTCTCAATGATCTTAAAGATCTCTTCCAACCTAAACGATTCTACAATTCTATGCAGGAAGATTTGAAGAAACTCAGTGATTAAGTCGATGTTCATTTTGCTTTGCAATTCACCTTAACTGATCCTGTATGTGAGCCAAAACCCCCGAGACAAGGAATGTGTGGGAAAGATATAGAACTGTGAAACGATGGGACAAATAGCTTCTCCTCCTCCAGTAAAATGAAGCAGCAGCTACTTGTGAAAAGAATCCATGTGCCAAATCTGTAAATACGCTCTACCTCTTTTTATGCTGCTGCTATAATTAATGTAAGAACCTTTAAAATTCCTATCTGATACTTACACTTGTTATAGCAACATATTTAATTCCAGAGCTACATCTTTTAGCAGATTCTTTTACTTCATTCAAATTACTAATCGTTTAGATTCTCTCTGAAAGTCTTTCCTCCCTCGCTCCCCATGCATGCTTAACCTAATTAACTATAAATGAGAAAAAATGCTATTCACATAAAAAGAAAATGTTAACCTATAAATTATCCAGTGCTCCCTCCTGAGGCTGGCAACGCCTCTCACAGAAAAGCTCAAATGTTGGTGCAGTATTCTTGGCTTCCTATCCAGTTTCTGCCACCCAAAATCATTTTATACAACACATTACTCTGCCATTTTGTACATCTGGCAACATTTGCTGATACTAAGTCCTCTCCCGTGTTTTCAAGATTACACGACGGAGGATTTCTAGGATGATTAATTGGAGAGAGAAAATCATTCCTTTACGTTTCAAGGAACATTTGCAGAAGACTAATGGTCATTTATGGAAATATGGCCTCTTTATACCCATTAATGTCTTCCAGTGCTCCCTGTGGGTCACACAATTAACCACCCATTTGTGTTTCTTTGCTGCCGTCATCCCAAGTCCTCTCCATTGTCGTCGTCAGTTGAAAATCTTCTGCTTTGCCACAGCCAGATCGAAAGCCCACTCAGGTCTGTGGGACTGAGCCATCAAAGGGACAGCGTCCTGGCTCTATGTGTTTCTCCACAAAATCCACTTTCTTCCAGAGTTTCTCCACTGCGCTTTGTCAAATGCCACCCTGACAAACTTTTCCAAATGTATCTCTAAATCCAAATAAAAAGTAGAGAGATACAATCCTTTATTTTCCCATTTTATTCCCATGCTTTTGTGACTTTATTCATCTCACTCTCCAGTGGTGACAGAAAGGGCTTTGCTGTGCATAGCACAATACTGTTCTGATCCATAGCTAGAACTCTGGAGTACTCTGGTATCTTATTGTTATTATCATTATTGTTACCATCATTTGCAATTATAGCATTAATTTCCAATGAAACCTGACATAACAGATCCCTGTCTAGTAACATGACAAACATGTACCCGGGTACAAGGTCACATCACCGGCACCACCAGGGACGCTGGGGCCCAAGCAAAGACTGGCACTAAGCACTTCTGGGGGAAATGACCATTCCATCGCATTTTCCACGGTTCCCTGCTATCTGCCCCCATCTCCCTGCCGCTGCGGGACTTTGTGTCAGTCCCTTGAGGGCACTAATAGGCCTTAATGGCCGAAGGATTAGTATGACACAGTTATACTAATGTTACCCAGTTTTTTTGTCCTTTTTGCCAATGGAAGTAGACAGTGCCCAGGCAACAGCCTCTTACCATGATGTTTGTGTACACTCTTTCTTGGAATTGGCATTTAACCAGCTCTTGTTTTCATTCACCACCAGTCCCATCGCACTGCTCAATGTTTACCCCGTGCTGCTGTCTGTGAGCTCCAAAACAGCTCTATGTTAAACTGGGAAGGTGCTCACAAATAAGTATGGGCTATCACACATAAATAGAAATCTTTTCTTTCCTTACCCTATCATTATTCTTTCTCATTTTGATTTAACAGAAGATTAAAAAAAAGTGTATGTATGTTGAACAAAAGGCACAGTGTTACCAAACTGTCTACACGTAAGTTGTCTTTCGTTTGATAATACCATCCATGTAATAAGCCTGGGGTCAGGAAATGTGTTTTCAGTTGTTCCACATCTGTATGACATGAAAACTTCTCTGTGGCAACCTGAAAATGAGTAAGGTGGTTCTAAGGACTGAAGCAGACACCAACGTTGTCATCTCTGCTCCTCGCCAAACGGCTGCAGCCACATCCCTCGGTATCTCCCGTACCCAGAGTTCAGACACCACAAGAAGTTGAAGTTGTTCCAGACGATGTCCGAGTCATTCACAGGACATTGGGTCCCAAGCGTGTGTGGTGGCATCATCTTCTAGTGAAGATGGCTGATGCCTAGAACAACCTCTCTTTCCAGAGGGGTAGCAGAGGTACAGTTTTGGCTGGAGGGCAGGAGTTATGCATTGAGTGCCAGCAGTGAGCCGACACCAGGGATGGCTACGTGCTGACATCCATGGTTTGTTAGTTTCCTTTGCTATCCATGTAACTTGTCCCAGGTATTTTACTAAGCACAAAATCACAAAGCTAAGGGGTTTTGCCCTTCTTTGATATCAAAAGACACCTACCCAAGCATAGAAAAAAATGAAGAGAAAGGAGAAATGCGGAGAACATTGATAAAACCAGGGAGGAATGCAATATCAAAAACCAGTAAGTTAAAGACGAGACAAACTGCTTATCTGTCCATCCCCAGTTCCTGGAAATTTTTCCCCATTTTGATGGTGCTTGGTCACAAGCTGAGAAGAGATGGCCCTCCAGCTGTGAGGAGGCAGCCTCATACTGAAGAAGGAAAGGGAAGTGTAACCTACTTGCCATTCCTGAACACAGTAAAAAGAAACGCAGAGAGAAAAACTCAGGAACAAACTACTGACATTTTACTTTAGCTTTCCAGATAGCAAAATCATCCAGATACGGATTAAACGAGTGTGTGTGCATTATGTGGTTCAGGAAACACTGTTGCCATTACACAAGTTAGTTAAAATTATTATAAGTACACAAGTCTGCTAAAATACCCTTATTAAAAGTATCTATAAAGTTGTGGAGAAGATAATGTCATCCAGTCTTATTTTAACATTTGTTCAGGATGACTTACACACTTCAGCAGAAAATGCAAAAGCCACTCCACGTACATTCACCCAGATTTTTAACTTAATTTTCCCGCAGGAAGCCCGGTGCTCTTTTCTGTGGTCACTCAAAAGACTGAATCGGGACTGCAGCACCCTGCAGACAGACCCCCGTCACAACCCTATCCACCCCGACTTCCCCCCACAACCTCCCTCACGGTTAATACCTGCATTTGGTGTTCCCTGGTTCCCTCCAGGGCTGTATCCATCTCCTCTCTCCCATTTCCCTGCCGAGACGCTGAGCCCATTCCCGCAACCCCTCGCCACGGGAGCACCAGCCAGTCCCGCTATTTTACACGACACCCCCCGGCTTCCAACGCCCACGTAAATCCTAACCGCTGACTTTCCCGTGCGCCGCCGAGAGCCCCTTCCATCAATGGGTTTGCAGGAATACAACCGCTAAGAATTTTAGTTAATTGGCACTAATTATAGCTAACTGTAATTAGGGGCACGTTCACAGGGGGGAGGTAGGGCTGAAGGAGGAGAAATGTAATTCAGTACGCTCTCAGCTCTGTATACACACTTAGCTGAGCAGGGTTAATAAGAGTATCAGGCTGGTTCCCAAGCACACAAGAGGTAAATAGAGGCCATTTTTCATGTTTTATTCTGCAGAGTACAGTTTTACCACGGCCCGTTTTACAAGTGAGGTAAATGAGTCACAGAAAAAGCAAGTAGCTTGACCAAGGCTGTGCAGTAAGACATCGGCAACACAGAGCACTGGAGAAACTACTTTCCAGCCCACTTGATCCTCACGAGAACAAGAACTCGCATTATTTTTATTCTTATTCTTATTCTTATTATTGCTGCGTAATAGCTACCCTCACCTCCAGCACCAGAAATTTTAGGCTAAGCTGTGGCACAGCTGCACAACTGAATTTTAACTAATCAGTCCCTAATCCCTGATTAGGGGAACACAGCAAGACGAAAATATCTGAGAGAAGATAAACTTCTGTCAGAAACAAAAATATTATTTGTGAGGCTAAAGCCCTGCATCACCTTACAATTGATAAGATTCAGTAAGCAGCAGTGGAAAACCAGAAAGTCTATTAGGAGACACTTAGGTGAATATTGTGTTCCAACCTTTGAAATCCAAGCTGTGCTTTAAGATTGTAACTATCTTTTTGCCCCAGAACAGAACAAAAAAAATTGAAAGGCACGACTATTAAGCAAGGATAAAGGTTGAGTCATAAGCAAATGTCATGTTATAGATTTACCTACCAACAAGAAGCCAGCAGGGTTCAGGTCAGAGGTTAATGAAAGACATCCAAAGGTCATTCAGTGATTATGTGAGAGCATGAGTTTAATAGGGCACGCGGACGACAGACACTGACAGAAGATTTATACCAGAGGTGATGACACCGCTACGAATACTGCTGATAAAAAGAGCCCCAATATCGGACTGAACAGAATGATGAATGGCGCACATGTCTACTCACACTTCTCATTATAAGCTCCTTCACTCATGGTGGCACTTAGCGGCATTTATTTACTGCGGTTTGATGGTACTGAGCAGAAGCACAGTATATCTAATACTTTAAATGTAGGCTTGCCATATAAAAATGAAACAAGAGATAAGATTAGACCATTGAATAATTGCCCAGCTTTCCTGCAGAGATTATATTCACTAGTGCTAACATTATTTTTTCCCTAATGTTCTAGTGTACGAACAGCTCAAGTGAATTAATTTTCTAAGGCAGAAGGTCAAAGGAAAATAACTGATAAGCGTTGTGCCCGCTATAGAATATCACTTTACAATATTCTCGCCTCCTCATTTGTCAGATAGAGAATAAGAGATAATAAAGGTATATAAACATATTTTTCGTCATGCCATATTTAGTTTTAGTTGTCCCAAGTGCTATTTTTCCTTGTGGCTATTGGTAGGAAGATCAGACAAGTTAGCAGAAAATGTCAAGTAAAAAAAAAATAAAAAAAGAACAAACCTTAGGACCAAAACCAAGGAAAACTGAGACCTGATGAATAACGTGCACTGCACCAAGAAGCTCCTTTTCAGACTGTTATATATTTATCAAACCACCGGAGTGTGAATTCTATGAATAAGTCTTATCATCTTTCAGGCAGCAGGCACAATAAAAATTAGAACTACAGAAAATTGTGGGTATTACAACAGGTTATCAATTCATACGTATCTGTAGATGGGAATGTCACAGAAGAAAGTTCTGTGTGTCTTTCCACTCGCACCTTCACCCAGAGATGGAGCAATGCTGCATGACGTCATATTTAACATCTAGTTGGACGTGGAGCAACATGAATAAATCCCTACTCGACCGAGAGGTGTTGTAAATAGTGTACATAATTTGAAGAGGTGGAGAGATGTAACATTCTGAGTATACACTATCATCACTCTCCAAGATAGTTCATTTAGTTACCTTGCGTGTGTCACCATTATTACTACTTCCAGATACATCTATATTTTATACCTTATCCCTCTTGTAGTACCTGAATGCCTCCCATGTAATAGAAAAGGGAGGCAACCATAGAAATGCATTGTTATTCGTATTTCTGTCATCGTTTATTACGGTCCATATTGCAAGTACTAGTTTCAGAGAGGTCATTTGGGTAAGCAATGGCTAATTACAACAGAGATTCACAGTCTGGTCCTGAAAATGTTGCAGTGGCTTCTAGATGTCACAATTACGCTAGGTCTTGTGCTCACAGGTAATGAAAAGATGCTGCCTCTCCCGAGGAGCTTGCTGTCCCACAGACCGTAGATCTCCGCGAGGTAAAGGCTGGGGTCTGCACGGCTGCACACAAGGTAGGGCATCACGTAGAGTGTGAGGGATGTGTTCGCTGGAGCACTCTGTTTCTGGAATAATGTTGTGTTATGTCTTCCATCTTAAAAACAGCACACATGAAAACCCTCCTAGCCGATTGCTTGTGGCCAAGTTTTCAAAAACTGATGTCTTGAAAGAAGGCGAGGACATCCAAGTTACAGCCTCTAGCCGCTCTCTAATTAAGCAACAAAATGTAACCATTTGGGGGGGGTGGGGGTGTATTTCCAGTACACTTTAGAATATTCCTTCCCCATAGAAGAAATACGTAATAAACAGGAAAAAAAAAACCACTCTACCTGCATTTCAGAATGAAAGAAATATTTCCTGGGTTACCTTGAGAATCACATAATTATATCTATTATCTGAAGGGCATCTGAAGGTCCAGTTGATCCCTCAGGATAAGGGACCTCTGATGGACTCCAGAAAACCAGATGTATGTCAGGCAGAAGTCACAGAAGTGTCATGTCTAGTTAATAGAGAGAAGAATTACAGTCGCCTGCACTTCTGCTTGACTAAGAGGACTAAAAAAAAAAAAAAAAGTAAATGTAAATAACACCTCATCCCTGTGCAGCACATGAGACCTGTGCACTGTGCAAGCCAAACGGGAACATCAGTGGTACTGGCTTTGTACCAGGCTTCTGCAACACCGCAAACTCCAGCCTGAGTACAAGAAATGTCTTTTGCTACCACACCAGCTATTCCACCAATTCACACCCCTAATACGAGTCACGGACTAGCCTTTTTTAGCACTGATTCTCGCTCATCTCTTCCATCTATGCCCAGAGCAGATGGACAAATATATATGTTTGTTTAAAGGACCTCACCCAGATTTCCAATGTTTTTCAAGTACTGCAGAATAATTTACCAAAATACATTTAACCAACGTATCCCAACAGCAGGGTACTTACTAATCTTTGACACCTTGATACCCACTTTCCCCTCTGGAAAAAAAAAAAAAAAGTAATCAATTTTATCTGACAAGGATTTCAACTGGGCTAATCACTAAAAATTAATAGAAATATATCAACAAGGCCATGCCTCCATTAAAATACAATGGGGGGCTACACTCAGATATAGGAAAACCGATGAAAAGGCAGGAGGCGGAATGGGTTTTCTTTAAAGCTCTGTAGTCATCAGTGACACGCTGTCATTCAGCATGTTTTATTGTCCACTTGAGTCAAATGAATAGAACGGTCTAATGGAAGCCACAGTGTTTCTGGACAGACAGCGTATTTGTTACTGAGGCAGGCAATAAAATCTTAGTAAAGCATCTGAAGCGTCTCTACACCAAATAAGAAGGAGATTTCTTATTTATGAATAAGAAAAATAAAACTTGAATGACACTCCTTATTTATTATGCAGTGAAAGAGAAAGCCAGGGCAACTGAAATTCTGCTTATAGAACAAATAGAAAGCATGTCACTTTTCTAGCACAGCCACAAGAGACCAAGCTTCATCTGAAGATATCAGATGTAAGATTATTGCTGGTTATGTAGGTAAGATCACTTTTTCTGTAGCAGCAGAAATTCACTGATGACAAAACATTACTCATTTTGGCCCACGGTCTGGTTACAAGCACGTCAAACTACTTCTAAAATCTCTAATAATATATAGCTGAAATTTCATAACTAGAATAAAACATGATCTTTATTCTGCTGCACCACAAATGCTGGAAAATATTGAGCTAAGAGTCAAGAAATTGTATAAGGAGATTACTCTTACAAAGACTGGTGCATGAAATTCCCTTATTTTTTTATAGTATATTTGGCAACCGACACACGGCTTTGAATTTATTTGGAATGGAAGATCTTCATACGCCTCGTAGGAAGCACATTTGAGAAAATGACAGTGAACTGCTGAGAAGCTGGTGCCCTTTCACAAACTAATTATGTTAGTTGGAGTCCAGCATCCACCCTAGAGATCCAAACTCAAAACAAACTAATTATCAGATAATCTAATCTGCTGGATTTAGATCAAATCTCTGTAAGAACTAATTATACGTATATGCATGCATATATATATATTTATGCTAATTATAAGTATACGCATGTATACATGTGTGTATCTGTATGGACAATATTTTTACTTTAACACAATCTATGGATTTAATTAATTTAGTTCTTGAAAAAGCTTTCTTCTGAGAAAAGCCAGAGAAGAAAGTATTGTGACAAGAGCCATAAATCCACAGCAGAAGGTCTGCCGGGTAAGTAGCACGGGGCACAAGTTGTAATATTTTTCTGTATTTAAAGTATTTGCGTTCACTTTGGGTACGTGTGTTTATCTTTATGCAAGTCCTGGCCCGCTCAGAGGACTTCAATTCCTGGGTAATGGAAATACCATCAGAAGCCTGAATCTCATCATCTTTTTCATAAATGAATCACTGGAGCAAAAAGAAAGAAAAAAAAACCGTACAAAAACCACTAGGAACAATCCGAACACAAACACAATACCGAGATTTTATTTGTCTCTCTGCAACGTGAAGGCCAAATTCTTCACTGGAGTAAATTTACAATGCCAGCAGAAATTCAGGTCCAAAATGTGTAGCCTAGGAGTCAAGGGATGAGACAAGATCCAGGAGCCGGTTTAGGCTGGTCGTAGTTCAGTGATCCACGTCAGCAATGCAGCTGGGTACATATTTTTCAGTCCCCGTAAAGTCCTATGTACTTCGGTTCAACTTGCATGTAATAATTCTACTAAAACAGATAGAATTAAAAAAATCTTCCTCATTAAACCTTCTTAAACCTTCCTCATTAAGCCTTAAAAAATATGTAGAAGAGAAGATAACTAATTCTGTTAACAGCTCCATTTGCTGTCGCATTAAAATTTGAGTTCAGACAGTTCATACCCCATGTTCTGGTTGTAAAATCAAATCTTACACAACACGGCCAAACCCCTGTTTTCGTCAGAAAAGGACGAGTTGAAGCAGTAGCCCAGAAATCCAGGACAGCCTAACAGCTCATTGCTGACACTAACTGGTGGGTCACTATAGAAGAAAAAAGGCAATTCTTTATATTTTCACAAAGATTATAGCCAAAGCAGTAAAATAATAAGGAAGAAGGAAAAGGGTTTCAATCTTTCAGGAGGGAAAACTCTGCAATACAAATTCCATTTATATTATTTTATATTATGTTCTTCTGTCTTCCTTCCTTCTCCAGCACATGGCTCTCCAGTGTTGTCTCTGTGATTCTGCAACTCAAAAAAAAAAATAATAATAGTGCTGACTCAGACAATTATTAATCCTTCTCGTGGGTTTTTTTATAGCTTCAGGGAGAGTTACGTGGAGTTGGTTGCTGGCTATCGCTCCGTTTATCCCTGTGTTCCTTGCACAATCCGGTTGGCAAACAACAGACTTCACGTTTTTCTTGCCAAGTTTGCTGAGTTGCATGACGTGTGCTAGGAGGGTTCCCGGGAGAGCATCGGTTCTTGCTGCAGGTGTCTGGATTGCAACCTGCCTCTTGCTCTGGGACCTGGTGTTGCAGGCGTGTGGGACACCTCCCCGGTGCTTGGCGCTTGCCAGAGGTCGTGGCACAGAGCTGCCAGCGCAGGGATTTCTGGCTGCTCTGGTGTAAAATAACCAGGAGGGGCCAAAAGAGTGTCATGAAGTGAGACTTGACAGCACTATGTTGCTGTCTCCTTTGTCAGACTCTGATAGCCCATTAATATCATGGAATCATAGAATTATTTAGGTTGGAAGAGATCTTTAAGATCATCAATTCCAACCATTAACCTAGCACTGCCAAGTTACCACTACACCACGTTCCTCAGCACCATATCTACACGTCTTTTAAATACCTCCAGGGTTGGTGACTCAACCACTTTCCTGGGCAGCCTGTGCCAATGTTTGATAACCCTTTCAGTGAAGACGTTTTTCCTAATATCCAGTCTAAACCTCCCTTGGTGCAACTTGAGGCCATTTCCTCTTGTCCTGTTGCTCGTTACTGGGGAGAAGAGACCGACCCCCACCAGGCTACACCCTCCTTTCAGGGAGTTGTAGGGAACGATAAGGTCTCCCCTCAGCCTCCTTTTCTCCAGGCTGAACAACCCCAGTTCCCTCAGCTGCTCCTCATAAGACATGTGCTCCAGACCCCTCACCAGCTTCGTTGCCCTTCTCTGGACACGCTGCAGAACCTCAACGTCCTTCTTGTGGTGAGGGGCCCAAAACTGAACACAGTATTCGAGGTGGGGCCTCACCAGGGGGACGATCACTCCCCTAGTCCTGCTCACCACACAGTGTCAGACGGGTTGTTTTATGGAATGAAATTGTGTAGCTCTGTAGAGATTTGGAGACCAAGTGCCTCACTGAGGCTGTGTAATGCTACTCTAGATGCCCTAGAGTGTCCCCCCACCGGGTCCCAGCTGCAGCCTCGGGAAGGTGAGGGTCTCGCACGTGGCTCTCCCGTCCCCAGCTCCATGCAGCAGTCCTGGATGCCTTAAAGTGTTTCTGAGGTAGACCCTGAATCCTACCTTTGGCACCTGAATCACTTACTGACTGTCAAAAGCAGCTAAGGGTGATGGAATATATTTCATTAAAACTGTTTTTAATGGAAAATTGTGTTTCTGAGTGAGCTCTTGGTTCCTTTATGTTCGCATTTTGCACCGTGTGCTTTCTGAAGGAAAGGTCAAATTTGAGAGGAAGTTGAACGCTGCAAAATGGAAATATTTGTTGGAAATGAGAACTTCTGCTATTTGAATTGTCGCTGTAAATTTGCAGATTTCCGCCGGCTAAGAGAAACAGACATTTTTCACACTGCTGGGTAACGTGTCCCTCCCAGCAATGTCAATGCCAGCAGTGAGTGCTGTCTGACGCAGCCATGCCTGAGACTCGTTGCAACAGAAACATTCCTCAGCGCTGCCCCAGATAACCTGTGCTGTTGAATATATTACACAGGTTAACATCATTATCTCCTTATTTTGAGGCCTAAAAGTTAGATGTCTATGAAGTTTGGCATCTTTTCCATCTGCAACAGCTGAAGGAAAGAAACAGCCTTCTCCAGAAGATGCTTTTTTTAAACTTAAAATAGATCTAACATCCAATGAGCAGAAGGGTCTCTCCATATGTGCTATTTCTCTCTCCCACCTGCGGAGGAATCTGCTGCTCTCTCCAGACTGCAAACTCTGCAGGGGCAGACCGGTTCGCAGGCTGTGTTGGTCCACTGAATAGCAAAATAGGGTGGGTTATTGCCCTATCTCAGCATATGTTAAAAATAATTGTTGACATTTTTGTAGGCATAAATATAAGGTCTGTATCTCTACAAATAAAATGCCAATTGAAATAAGTTCAGTCAACAGTATTGCCAAACGCAATTGGCATTGCAATTGCTTGCTAATGACAACGTGGCAAGCCTTGTGATACAGGGCAGGAGCTTTTCAAATGCAGTTGCTAGGATCTTCTCCTTCCTTGTGCATCTGAGATGCCACAAATGGAATGAAAGAGAGAGAGAGAAAGGGAAGGAGAAAGGGAGAAAGGGAGAAAGAGAGAAAGAAGGAAAGATAGAAAGAAATTGAGTGAGAGTGAGAAAGCAAAGAAAGAGAAAAGAAAGAAACAAAGAGAAAAAAGAGAAGAAAAAGAAAGCAAGCGAGAAAGAGAAAGAGAAAGAGAAAGAGAAAGAGAAAGAGAAAGAGAAAGAGAAAGAAAATAGAGAAAGAGAAAGAAAAAGAGAAGAAAGAAAGAGAAAGCAACAAAGAGAAAAAAGAGAGAAGGAAAGAGAGGAAAGAGCGAGGAAAGAGAGGAAGAGAGAAAGAAAAGAAAGAAAGAAAGAGGGGAAGAAAGAAAGAGGGAAAGGAAGAAAGGAAGGAAGGAAGAAAGGAGGGAAGGAAGGAAGAAGGAAGGAAGGAAGGAAGGAAGGAAGGAAGGAAGGAAAGAGAAAGAGAGGAAGGAAGGAGGGAAGGAAGAAGGAAGGAAGGAAGGAAGGAAGGAAGGAAGGAAGGAAGGAAGGAAGGAAGGAAGGAAGGAAGGAAGGAAGGGAGGGAGGGAGGGAGGGAGGGAGGGAATCTGAATTTCACAGCTGCAGAGAAATTGTGAACCTCCAAACCTGAAATATATTAATAGAGAAACCACTTCCTTCAATCTTCAGTGACACATATATTTAAGTTATTTCCAACTGAGTTCAGAAAATATTTTAACTTCTCGTGCAAGGCTGCTTTCCTTCTCAGGCACTGCAGTTTTTCTGTTTGCATTTCTTATGCCATTCTTCTCATCCACTCAGCCGTCTATTTTTAGCTTGATTTGACATGAATTTCCTTCCTGCCCTTTTCACATATACTTATTCATCTGCACTGACCTTATTTTGACTCTCAGCAAGTGACACACTTATGACACACGCACACACACCTAGGACTGGAATGCATTCACATGCATTCTCCGTGTATCTTCAGGCTCCGTACTGTCCTTTCTTCCCTCCAGAATTTACCACTGAAAAAAGTACGCCCTGAAGAAGCTCAGTGTCCCAGCTATTTAGTCTGTCCATTGAATCTAGATGTATGGCGCCATAAAAATACGTTAGGAAGCCTTTAATTTCTAAATCCCATATTTGGATGTATTCTAATATGAAAATTATTAGCTTGCATTTTCAGTATCTTATTTAAATGTCACAGTCCTTCAGCTGTTTGCGCCTCTTTGGCACGTGATGCAATGAGGTTATCTTGGTAAACTTCTGACCGGGCTGGACTCCATATCTCAGAAACCACGACCGTGGCTGGCAGCGTTTACTCCCTAGGTAACTATTTTAGCAAGTACTGAATGAGTATGGAAACGAGATCAGGGCCGAGCCACACTGGCAGAGTGATACAGGGAAACTCATGCTGCATTTGCCCATGCAGCACCTTTCAGTAAATAAATAAAGGACTTTAGCCTCTGGAGCTAATAACCCAGCATCTCTTGCAAGTGGCTAAATAAATAAACAAACAAAAATGCCTTTGATATCAGCCCTGGAATTGCGTGTCCTGTTGCTAACCTGAGATAAGCACAATCCCCTTCCATGTGTAAGAATGCATGTGAGCCAATGGGTTCTCATTGCTGCTGCCTCTTTTCTCTTCCCTCTCTAAAATGCCAACCCGATCGGAAAATTATTTTAATAGAACTTACCCATGGCATGCTCTGCTCTTGCCAAGACCCCAGACTCGTTCACAGTACACTGCCTCTTTGTGCCTAACAAGCTCCCCACGTGCGGCAGGACTTGTCAGCCATGCTGATCTTTGCCTGCGACCCAGCTCTGTGCTAACTAGGATGGCTGCTATGCCTCCTTTTGCGGATAATAAAAGAGACAAGACAGCAGCCTCAGCTGGTGAAATAAAAGGTATTTGTGGAAAATGTGCCCAGCTCTTTAATTCATTTCTGAAGGCCTTCCAGTAGCCTTCTGTGTGCAGAGAGCTTCCAAGAAGGCTTTGAAGGAGATTTCGATTCCTGAAGAATATTTTGATAAAGAAAATTCTATAATTTATAACATTTTTTTTACAATCCTAGCTGAAGGCCCCAAATAACAGCAGTACTTGATGTAGTTGTCTGGATCTTGGAATGAGGAAGGGAACGAGGCATTGCTTGCTGCGAAACTGCCGTTGGTCATCGGCATCCTTCAGCACAGCTCACAACCAGGCTTCTTCAGAACTCCTGCTAAAGGGATACCATAGATAGTCAGGATCTGCAGACTGTGCTTGAAGAGCTCTACTGACATCTATTCATACACCTAACAGAAAGCAAACTTGGCCTAATCCCTGGCAACAAGACTCCTACCCAGATGGTCTTGCACTGAACGCACTCTGTGGTTGCCCCACTGCTGCACGGAGTTAAGGCATGCTTAGGGAAAGAACAATAACTTTGGCCTGATGTTGTCCTTATCTATACAAACTCCAGAAGCCCTACCAGGAATCAGCTCCAGACTTCTACAGAAGGCTTTTTCGTGTCATACGTATAGGCTGTTCCCAAGTTACACACGCATATAGTTCCAGAAACATCTGGTCATTTTATCATGGATCACCACAGAAAAACTCAGGTTAGGTTTTTCTACCTGCTTTCTTCCTGTCTCTCTCTTTCTCATCCATCCATCCATCCATCCATCCATCCCTCGTCTTCTCACCCTGCCTTTATTGTCCTGCTATGGACACACCTTCAGCCGGGCAGGCTGGCCTTGGCTCGTGCAACCAGTGTACCAGACAGCTAGGAAGGCCTTTACAAAATACAACTTTTTAAAAGTCACTGTTATGGATGTGAAAGCAATTCCACCTTTTCTATAGGTCTGTGGCTGCTCTAGGCTCCTCTGCTTTGTATGAACTTTGGTGATTTTTTCATTGTCAAATTTACCATATCCAGAGCAATATTTATTTCCCAAAACTAAATCCAGAGTATTCTGTATTGTCTTGTTCTGCAGCCACTGCAATGAAGCAACTCCGCATTGCTTTCCAAAAAAGATGCCTCTCCGATGACATTTTATAGCAATCCCAATCAAAGTCAGAGCAAGTGACATTTCTCTGCAGATCATATGTCTGCCTCCTTTGTCTGCAAAACTATTTGCTGATGTATTTATTTTGGCAATTTCCAATTCAGATACGTTTTTGTATGCTTTTCCCTCATGATCCTCCCATTTTGTGCAACAGAACCCTCTAGGATAACCAGATAGGTGTAAGAACCAAATCTTCAGCTGGTGTAAACTGGCAATGCCAATAAAGTCCTTGGAGTTGCACTGATTTACACCAACACCGGTTATTTATTTGCTCACATATTAGCCTTAATACCCCTCTACTAACATAGCTAATGTTTCTCACATGATCAGTTTATTTTCTGTAGGAATTAAGCTTTTATAATTTTACACTACCAAACACAGCAGCAGAGCAGACTATCACTAATCCAAATTTACTTATAGACAAATAACTGCCTGACTATATATACTTGTGTCTAGATAAGGAAAGATCCAGCAATCGTTTGTAGTCTCTATCTGCTTCTGCCACACTTTCCTCTCTAATGCACACACTTTATGTTCACAAAGTTTCTGCTTACAGGCTTTCTGATGGTTCCGGTCTTTAAGGCACAAAGGGAAAGGGCGCTTTGCTCTGCCTCGGGCATGTGGTTGGCCAAAGGCATTTATCTGACATTAGGGAAAACTATTTTATTTGATTAAAAAACCCTTTTGTCTTTCTCGATCCAAAGTTTGAAGTTCGAGTACAGCAAAGTAACTACCTAAACTGCAGACAGGGCAAGCAGCTCAGTTGGAATTACTGAGAATAAAAAGATTTTGTTTCTGTGTGACGAAAACCAAAGTTGAATGATTTGAAAATTCATTTATTGCTCATCTAAACCACAATTGGTTTCTGCTGCTGTAAATCTCTCCCTTTTCTATTCTTAATATGTCTATTACAGACCCATATACTCTCCTCTGAGTTTATACGTGTTTGGTGACACTGTTGTTCACAACATACCAGCACAAAGAAACCACAGTTATCACTAGAGGTGCCACTGTAGTAAATACAGTTAAAAATTCCACCCTATCCAACCATTATTCTGGGAACTGCAGCAGGATCTGCACTGAATCACTGCAGACCTCGTAACACAGAAAGCTCTATCAAAGTCTCTGCAATGAAATACTAAGCTTGGGGGAACACAATGTGCAAATATTTTTAATAAATTGTATTCATTATCGGTGCAATGAGAAAGAAAAAAGTTCATTAACAGATGAATAATAATGAATATAATGAATATATGAGACAAATAAATGAACATAACAGCATTATTCTCTTATAGCCCTCCCCACATATATACAATAAATGTTATTTTTTTATTGTGATGCCTTTACTACTCATTAAGACAGGTTAAAGCAAAACGTTTTCCGCTTCACATTGTACGTTATCCCCGAGAGGCCAGACTGGTGATGAAAATGCAGTTCCTGGAGTAATGAGCTGTGTCATTTTTGCCCCAATCAATAACGTTAAGCAGATGTGAAAGTCCTTGCAGAATCAGGTGCTGCGGAGAGCCGGAGCCAGGCCAGCAGTCTGAGCTGGGACACGGGTGTTCCACCCTTCCCTTTGCTGTGGCTGAAAGGTGTGACGGGGATGTTGCACAGCCCACCTCAGCTGGGAGCATAAGCACGGCACAAAAAGCCGAACGGCACACACAACGGTAGAATTGTCTACGTTGGAAGGGACCTTTAAGATCATCGAGTCCAATTGCTAACCTAAAGCTGCCAAACCACCACTAAATCATGTCCCTCAGCACCACATCTACACGTCTTTTAAGTACCTCCAGGGATGGTGAATCCACCACTTCCCTGGGCAGCCTGTTCCAATGCTTGATAACCCTTTTGGTGAAGACGTTTTTCCTAATATCCAATCTAAACCTCCCCTGGTGCAACTTGAGGCCATTTCCTCTTGTCCTCTCGCTTGTTACTGGGGAGAAGAGACCAACCCCCACCTGGCTACAACCTCCTTTCAGGGAGTTGGAGAGGGTGCTAAGGTCTGCGCTCAGCCTCCTTTTCTCCAGGCTGAACAACCCCAGTTCCCTCAGCCGCTCCTCATAAGACATGTGCTCCAGACCCCTCACCAGCTTCATTGCCCTTCTCTGGACACGCTCCAGCACCTCAATGTCCTTCTTGTGGTGAGGGGCCCAAAACTGAACACAGCACTCGAGGTGCGGCCTCCCCAGTGCCGGGTCCGTGCCTTTTCCTGTCGGTAACAAGCTGTACCGGTTAAGCAGCGCCCTGCCGAAGCTCCTGGGAGTCTATTCCGCACGCACGGTGGCTTTTCACCACCACCTTTGAGAGCAGGTTGGCACCGCGGCCGCGGGCTCTGCAGGAGAGGCCGCCGGCAGCCGGGCGGGCCGGCCGGCCTTGAGGAGGAGGCGTCGGCCGGTCCCCCCCGGCGGGGCAGGCCCCGCTCCGCCACCACCGCCGCCGCCCCCGTCAGCTGCTCGGCGGGGCGCTGCGGAGGCTGCGCGGGGCGGGGACTGGCGCGGGGAGGGAGAAGATGGCGGAGGCCGAGTGAGTCCTGGGTCTGCGGCGGCTCCCGTGCGGAGGGGGCGGGTGTCGGGGCAGGGGAGGGGGGAGAAAGCTGTGCGAGGCGCAGGGAGAGGGGGACGTGTCGGGCCGGGCGGGCAGAGGCGCCCGGCGGCCCCATCATCCCCGCGGGCGGCCGAGCAGCGCCGCCGGCGGAGCCCTGCCTCGGGGCGGGGGTGGCGGCGGGCCCCGCCGCGGCCGGGCTGCCTGTGCCGGGGTGTGTGTGTGTGTGGGGACACCGCGGTGTCTGCCCGCCCGCCGTGCCCGGGCGCCGCGGGTGAGCGAGGCGGAGGGCGGCGGGAGCCGTTCCCTCAGCCCCGGCAGCGGTTAAACCGTCCGCCCGGCGGGGCTCCCCCCGGGCAGGCGGGGCCGGGCCGGCTGGCTGCGGGCTGGGCCCTGCGCGGCCGGGCCTGCGGCCCCTCCGCGGGCGTCGGTTAACGGGGCCGGCCTGGGCCGGAGGGGCCAACGCCGGCTTGAAGCGACCGGCTTCATGCCCAGGACTCCTCAGACCCCGGGGGATCCGCCTCGCCTGGTGCCCGGAGAAGGGGGGTGTGTGTGTGTGTGGGGGGGATTTGCTTTTGGCGTTGCTTCACGGAAGACAGATGGTTTCTTGTCATCTCACCATTTTTGTCATCTCCTGCGCGGTGTTGCTTAAATAAAACCTTCTCTTTCTTGGCCCCCGCTGCACTGCGTTGTTCCTAATGCGTCTGTGTGGTGTGAGAAGCTGTGAGTCGCGCACAGCAGAAGGCTCCTCGCGAGCATGAAGAGCGCCGGGGAGCGCTGGCAGGACGGCTCTCCTGATTAGAAGACAGTTAAGTGGCTCAGTGTTTTGAAAGTGTCTAGGGTGATAATTTAGTTGTCAACTTTTTTTGCGCAATGCCAGACAGCACATCGTGTGACTGCCTCGCGAATTGTATGTAACGCTCTCACACGGTCTGTGAAAAAGCCTGGATTGACGCCGTGTGCCACCGCGGAGGGAAAGTGCAGCTGAGAGGTGGTGGCAGTGCCAAGCCTGTAGCTTTTAGTGTGGCGTTACAGTTCTGAATGTGCGTTCCCAAGAGACGAAGGCTCAAAAGCAGCGTTGGTTCAATACGTGACGTGTTCCCGTCTGAGTGCAAACCCTCAGTAAAATACAAGGCTTAAAAGGAGAGACAGTGCCTCACCTGTCTGCAGGCCTCCCAGGCCAGAAGAAGGAGGGGATGTCGTCTTTAGAGATCTTAATTTCCATTTTCATGAAAGGTGATGATGATAAATACCTTAGCCATGCCTGAACATCGTGAAACCAGGCTGTCCGAGGCACTGAAGAATCTTTGCGTGAGCGTTGGTCACCTTGCTCCGTTCCCTCATTGCTCTGTTTGTGGCATGCCAGGAGGTCTCGGTGCCAGTGAGTGGAGAAAATTTGGAAACTAGGATAAAACAAATAGGAACAATAGGGTGA
This sequence comes from Pluvialis apricaria, assembly GCA_017639485.1. Classification (NCBI taxonomy): domain Eukaryota; kingdom Metazoa; phylum Chordata; class Aves; order Charadriiformes; family Charadriidae; genus Pluvialis; species Pluvialis apricaria. The sequence goes on along the minus strand of CM030011.1, from coordinate 71,907,391 downwards.
GAAACCAGGACAGAAGCTACTGCATCGTGCTAATTTGGGACCTTGCATTGCTTGTTATAAACGTTCACTGATGTGTACCCATCCAAGTGCCCTTGCTGCGCTCAGGCTGTTTACCTTGTACCAAAAATCTGTTGCTGGTGCCTTGAATGACTTGCAGCTGCAGTGATTGTATAAAAGCAGTAAGAGATTTCTTTGCATAGCAAATTCCTGTTACGTTTTGATAAGCCTTCACAATTATATATTTGCCAAAGTACATATTAAATAAATGGAAATGGGGTAGATACCGGTTTTATATTCTGAAACTGGTTTATGCCAGAATAAAACTGGAATTTTATTTGATCATCAGCATTTCTAGGAAAAAAAAAAAAGTAATATCTGATCATTGTTTACGTCAGTATTGCCATATGGGACAGTTGGTGATTCTTAATTAAGTTGGGGATTATTGTATTTGAAGAATTACAAGAAGCAGAGTCTTGTTAAAGGGAGATACCAAGAGATGGTATAAGATGGGGAAATAATGGCTGCAGGGAAATTATTAATAGATGTCATCAAAGACAGGGACTTGGGCTGATGTAGCTCAGTATTTTAGTTGTTGACCTTGGTGCACAAAATGAGAGGCAGTAATGATGTTTGCTGATGACCTGAAGCTGGGAGCCGTTTGCAGGGCCAAAGAGGACTGAGGTATCCTGCAGGAAAAATGGAGTGACATTGAGTGTTAAAAGTAACACACATGGGCTGAGGTGCAGCATGCGAGGTTTGGGACTGGTACCAAGGAACGAGGAGGTCAGTAACAGGAAAGAAGAGACTGGAATGTAGTAATGGATCCCAGGATGTGAGCAACTGCTTTATGACAGTGGAAAAAGAAACTGTGATCCTGGGCGTGTGGCAGAAGAGCTCATTTAAAGAGGGACGCAGAAGTGTGAACTTTCTTGTACAAAGCTGTGAGAGCCAAACCTGGGATTGTATGCATCAGATTTGGTCATGCATTTAAAAAAAAAAAAAAAAAAAAAAAGGATGTGCAGACTTCAGGAGGTGTCAAGAATTGTTGGGATGGTGACGTAAGTGGAGAGTCAAGAGTTTAGCTTGTCGTCCTAGGCAAGCTAAAGTTAAGAAGGGACATAACAGTTTAAAAGCCCCCATTAGGTACAATATTCCTGCGGAATTTGTAATTGGGACCTACAGTCTCCAGTGCTGTGTATTGAAAAGACGCCTGTAAATTCTGGGAATTCCTGTGATCACCTGGTGGGCAAAGCCCCCAGGAACAGGGGAGACTCTCAGCTGAAATTGTGATGTATTTGTCACTCCGTACTTTCTTTCCTGGAGGCTAAATGTATTATCCAAGCTCCACTGCCATGCCATCCAGAGGAGGGGAAAAAAAAAAAAATCTGGAGCACCTCCTTTTTGCTTGAGGGAAGTGTGTTGCAGTGCCAGTGCCAGCCTTGATGCAGACACCTCTTCAGTGTGAGTCAGCACGCTGATTCAGAAGCCAGACACTGTGGTTGCCCTCTTTTCCCCCCCAAGAGGTGTTCATGATTACAAATAATGCGGAGAATGGGCTGTGTAGAAGAGTATCCCTGTATTCTTAGGAGGACTCTCCTGCCTCCCTGAACTGCCAGTGGGAAGCTACGTGTGATCAGAGCTTTTTTTTTTTCTTTTGTTTTGCCTCTTGGAACCTTTTTCTGAGGGATGGAGAATGTCGTGCCGTGGCGTCGCATCTTCTGCAGAGTTACCTGTAGTATCTTAACTAGGCTGGGTGTATTTAACTTCCCTTTTGGCTTTCAGTCAGCAAAAGTGAATGCTGCGTCCTCTGTACTGTTGCATCCTCTTCAGAGAGCGTCCTCGGGATCTGCTGAAGCCAGGGAGGAAGGGGGATGGATGCGCTGGTTTGGCTCCCCTTGTGCCTGCATGGCCATAAGTAAGAGTTAACAAAAGCCGCCACCACTTGGCAGTTTCAAATTTAAAAACAATGTCAGGGCTTTTTTTCTTAAGTTCCAGGTGACTAAGCTGTCGATCAAAATCGTTGTTATACATGAATGTGGCACTGAATCCATGTATAACAAGACTCTTGATGGACAGGTTTTTTTTAAAAAGAGTGATTGGGATGGGAACTCTGCCATTCCTGTAGTGCTGGCAGTTACTCGTGTAGGATGCTACCTAGTGCACGGGCAGGGGGAGCTCCTTTTCCCTTCACTCTCAGGTTATTTTGTGTCTGATTACAATTACAGTTTGTAATAATGTATGGCGTTTTTCACCAAAAGTGTGTTATTTCGGTAAACATTTCTCTGTATTAAGATTACTTCTCTGATTTGCTGTTTGCTCTTATCTGGGGTTACGAAAATGGATGCACTGCAGGTTTGCTGAAATTCTGATGCCATCCTGAAAAATGTTTCTCAGATTTCACTTTCCAGTTGAGAAATGTTTTCTGGCGTCCCTTCAAGAAGAGAGATCTATGAACCTCTGTGGCTGACTTGTAACTAAGGGCTGTGTTTACTTGCTTTGGAGTTACACAATCACCAGTTATTGCTTAAAGGAGGGGAGAAAAACAATTTATTGTTATGGCAAAGCAAGCCTGCCTTCCATCTGATATCGGTTTCATTTCTTCACCTGTTCTCTGTGGTTTCACATTCTTGGCTGTCCCATCCCACGTGTTTCCTCCTCCTGTGTCTCCTAGTAGGCAAAACTGTTTGTAAAACCTGTTTTCTGTGTCAGGCGTTTTTGCAGCTGTGGTTGGTTCTGCTTTCAAATGACTAGTTGCGTCCTCAGAAAACTCAGAAAAATGTAATAGCCCTATTTTTCTAACCCAAACTCCAATTTATTTAAGAGAAATATATTTAATGTTTCTTATGCCTGCATTTTTCACACTTTTTTATTATTTTTCAGGGTTTGGGTATCTCCTAATTGAGGGGAGTCAAAATACTGATTGCAAGTGAATCCTCCTCAGTCAGCCTGTTGGATGTCTCTGAGAACATAAGAAGTCATGGCAGAAAATGATGCAATGCCAACCTTACCAAAAAAGTGTGGCCCTTACATTTCATCTGTAACCAGTCGTGGCATGAATTTGGTAATTCGTGGTATAGTGCTGTTTTTTATTGGCGTATTTCTTGCATTAGTATTAAACTTGCTTCAGATCCAGAGAAACGTTACTCTCTTCCCCCCTGATGTGATCACAAGCATCTTCTCCTCAGCTTGGTGGGTACCACCTTGCTGTGGCACGGCATCAGGTAAGTTCAGCTGTGTACGTGTGCCTGGCGTGGAGATGAAAGGGTGGATAGGTAGTTATACAGTTACAAAAAAAACTATATAAACGATGTGGAAGATAAATATTTCTCTTCCAGCATCACTGCCCTTTCTGAGCTATTGCTATCCTTCTGGTCTCCCCATGTATACATAAATATGCATGCATGTGTCCAGAAGCTGTTGTTCTGCCAGCTTGTTGTACTGTAATATTGTTAGCAGAACATAACCTTTTAAGAGACTTTAGAAGGTGGTGGCAGTTGTAACCTTGAGGCTGGATTACAGGAGTGTGCTCTACAGGCAGCCCTTGAATATACCCTGAAAATACCAGACGGTGCAGCACACAGTACCTTGTTTTGAGTGCAGCAAACCACCCTGAGTAGTGCTCCCTTTTGTGGTCCAGCTTTCCATTTGTTCCTCATTCCAGTTCAAGGTATTGCTTTAGCTCCCTAAAGCTGGGAGACCTGACTGTGTCTCAGGCACGCGGTTTGCGGGTGTAGGGGTGCGTTGCAGAACAGAGCACCTCGGTTAGATTCGTGTATCAAGTCGGATGACATGAACGTGCTCCATTTCTCCCATGACCATGTAGGGAGTTGAGGCTTTTGTGTGTTTAGCTAGTTTAAGTGAGTTACTAGTCACTGTTACTAGTCATCAGTTTGGCCCAATGCCTTTAGCAAGGAAATTGCTCAGGGAGGTGTGGGTTTTTTTCTCTCCAGCTTTGCTGGTGATTTATTTTCCCGAATCCTGGAGATCAGTTTCCTCTCTGGCAGAATAAAGAGCATTTGCCATAACATACCTCCAGCAGCATGCCAGACTGAGGGCACTGGAGTGAGGGCACCAATGACTCAGGCTCTGCCCGCCTCCTGCAGCACCAGTGTGACATTAAACACCAGTGTTATTCCTCAGCTGTGTCGGTAACAGTCTTTTCAGCTGCAGTTGCAGTACAGAACACATCTATGAAGAAATGTTCAAAGAGCATAGCAGTTCCCTGGGGTTGAAAGTCCTGTTTGCTTTCTGTATTCAACAGCTACCGTGAGCTCTTGGCTTTCCCTCTTCTGTGTGAGCCTTTGTAGTAGCATTGAAGAAGAGAAAAACATTACCCAAACAAACTGCTTGTAACAACAACAAAGGAAGACACAAAATGTTGATATTATAAACCTTATATACTCTTAAATACTCTGCCCTTACCATGGTGTGTTTGTTTTGCATTTATTTAAACATGTATGTTTGATATGTGGGATTTTCAAAAGTCCAGCCTGCAAGCTATTACTGCTCTGTTTGAACTACAACGTGAGACTGCAGATTTTGGTAGGGCGCAGAGCTCTTTCATCCTCTGCCCCTAGTTCAAATCACAGAATCACAGAATCTCCTAGATTGGAAAAGACCTGTGAGATCATCTGGTCCAATCATTAACCTAACACTGACAAGCCCACCACTAAACCATGTCCCGAAGCACTGTATCTACACGACTCTTAAATACCTCCAGGATATTTAAATTGTCTCCGTTTCATTACTTCTGCCACATCACTGCTGCAGTGGTTGAAGATCCTGCTGAAGTCTTACAGGGCTTTTTAAAATAATGAAACTGTTTGAAATTCCTCTTCTTTCACAATGTATGTTTTGTACTGTTTATCCTTAAAAGGTTTGGTAGTCGCGATAATTGTCAAAATCTAGATAGTCATTATTTTAGTTAAATATTGCCAGTATTTTAACTTTGGGACATTTTTTCTTTCCTGTCTCCACAGCTGTGATTGGGTTATTGTACCCATGCATGGACAGACATCTGGGAGAGCCACATAAATTTAAGAGAGAATGGTCCAGTGTAATGCGATGTGTAGCAGTCTTTGTGGGAATAAATCATGCCAGCGCTGTATCCTATATTCTGATGAAATTGACGATAACAGATGGGTTTCCACTAAAACAAAGCTCACATAGTCAGTCACGGTGAATTGTTGTTAAAGATATAGCATGCAGCATTTCTGCAAGGGAAATGCAGATTATTTTATTTTTATTTATTTTATTTTATTTGAATAATTAAAGTGTGGGGGAATATTTATGTGGTAGGTATTACGGAAAAGTGCTTTAAGACATTCCAAGGGTTGATGTCCTTTTAACACCATAGCGAGAGGCTGAAGCCCGGTCTTGAGGTCATCAGTGAAGCACATGCACTTTGCAAAGAATTGGGAAAACTCAGGACCAGGTGATACCCAGGACTACACAAAGCAAGCGAGCGTTGTTACCCTGTTCTGCAAATGATGCCTTGGTGCTGAGAGAGTACTTACCGTTCCTGTGGTCATTCAGTAAGAGCAATTAGAAGTCAGCATGTTGCAGTACACTATGCTCCTCCTAATTTTGTAGCTATTCCAATACATCCTTGCACAGGTGCGGTCAGAATTCCCTCTGAAGCAGCTGGGGACATGCTGGGTGACAGGGTGCTTTTCACGTGGACAGACACACCTTACTGGCAGAGCCGTGAGTCTTGGTGGTTTTGCGTAGTCGTGCCCAGTGCCTTCTCTGTCAGGTAAAACCAGGTTCTGTCTGTGAAAATTGGGTTCTTGGAAACTAATTAAAAACAAAGTTGATCATCTCTGGAACTCTCATCCCCTTCAGTGTCAGTTCCAACATGGTTTGCAGAAACCGTGCTGAGAAGTTCTGATTGCCTGCTAGTAAATTGCCTAATTTCCAGGAAAAGGGGGCAAGTTAAGTGAAAGATGCGAGCGCTGGCTGAATTCTTACTGGGGTGGCTTGGCCCTGGGATGGGTTTTGCTGTTGTTTGGTTTTGTTCCCACCAGCCATCCTATCCAGCATGGCCGGATGAGCTGGAGCTGCCAAGGTTCAGAGTCATTCCCATTGTCCCTCACATACCTTGTTCTCCCTGACAAAGATGCATTAATCTGGTCCTGTGGTTCTCACGGACCTGGACTGTCCCTGTTGTGTGAGCACATGCAACTTCACTGCTTTTAAGAAGTATGAGAGAATTGACACTTTTTCTCTGCATGGGTCAGATTATTTATAGCAAACCTTCTTGCAGTTTTCTACCAGCTATTACACGTATTCCAGTACACATTAATGTACTGTCTGTATTTCCTCCTTGACAGCTCTCCAGACTGCTTTCTTTTCAGCTTATTACCGGTTGTGCGCATGACCGTGTCTGGTGTGATTTTTGGTCTTGTTTGACATTTTTTCTGATGCTATTGATTTTTATCCTGTAATTATTTATTTCAGTTAGTTGAACTTTCTCATTTCCTTTAGGTCTCTTTCCAGGTCTTTGTGAGAAAACAAGGCAGTGTTTTTATGTTGTCATCCCATAAATTTGCTTTCAGGCTTATGAAACTTGACAGCCTCTTTTATAATAATAATAATGATCTGTTTAGGCAGGAGTAGTGAGGATGAGTTAGGATTTCCAAAACATTTTGAAGAACGTGAAACACTACAAAGATACCTGGAGTGACTTCACACTTTTATCACAGGGTTGACAAAACTGATTTTCAAGGTTGATTTATTGGAATACTTTCACAGTAATATTATTTACATTTTGTTTATAGAAAACATTAACATTTTTGATGTTTAGCTGAACGTAAACTGGCATGTAAATTAAACAAAATTGCAATTGAGAAAGAGAGACAAATACCTTTTTTTCAGTAAATCCTTGTCGTTTAGAGGAGTCTAATGCTGGATTTAAGATTTCCTGCTTAGTGTAATAAAGGACCGGGTAAGGGTGAGATGTCCTTACTCTGAGCAGTAACATGTGCATTGTATGTGCGTATAAAATGCCTGCATTATCTGGTAGGTGTATTGTCTCTTTGCTCTTATATAGTACTAAGACCCTAAAAATGTGAAGAAATGTCATCAGTTTTTAGTTTCCTGATATATTGGCAACACAAAGCTTATTTCCTTGTACCTGATAGCTGTGTGATAGCTGATACAGCTATGGCTGTATTTTTTAATGGTGTTTTTTTCTGTTGTGCCAAAATATGGTAAACAGAATGAAAAAAACCTGCTTTACACTTGTATATGGTATTTCCAAGCTTATCCTTAACAGTCAACACAGAAAGTGGATTTTGCCAACAATATCCAGTTGTCTCTCACGTTAGCAGCCCTGTCAATCGGGCTGTGGTGGACGTTTGATAGATCACGAAGTGGCTTTGGTCTTGGAGTAGGAATTGCTTTCCTGGCCACACTGGTGTCACAACTTCTGGTCTACAATGGAGTTTATCAGTAAGTATTTACTCCTTTAAGGTTAAATAATAGTCTCCTGAAGTTAAAACATGAAATCAGAATAACTGAAAGGGTAGAATTTGACGTGATTTCCAAAGCTGCCAGCACTTAATTTTAAGCGTAACATAAATTGGACTGTTCATGAAAGCTTTTATGTATTTGTAAGTGAGACTTTTATTTGGAAGTTGCTTATTTCAATAAAATTACTACCTTACCAACAATGTAATGTGGTTTTTTTAGTTGAACAAATAGGATTATAATCAATAAGAAGCTTGCTTTGTTATTTGCTGCAAGTAATAAAATTTCAATAATACATGTCTTTTTTAGTTGAAATGTCCTAATGTTTAAATTCGTGGATTTGTCTCATGTGGTTGGAGGACTTGCACAGTGTTGAGCTCAAAAAAGTGTGTTCTGTTCCAGATACACATCTCCAGATTTCCTTTATGTTCGTTCCTGGTTACCATGTATATTTTTCGCTGGTGGAATAACTATGGGCAATATCGGCAGGCAGCTGGCAATGGTAAGTTTGGAGGGAGGGGTCAATTGCCTTTTAGGAAAAGTTTTAATCTACATATCATTCCTTCCTTCATATCTACTGACCAGCTACTTGACTTGTGGATGTGGGATGGGGTAGAAATCGGTAATCATTGCTTTTTGATCTAATTAGTGAGCCATTAGTACCGTTATTCAGAGCACAGCCCGTGACTTTCTCTTGTCCTGGTCTGGACACTCTCAGTTGCACATTTCTAGTCCTTTCAGGACCAGGAGCTAAATAAGAGCTCCCATGTTTCGGGGGAAGTCAGGCCGTCCCCTAAGTCTGAACTGCTCTTTCTGCTGCTTAAGGAGACAGAAGTTGCAGCCAACAGTGTGTGCACGGAACTTGGGGAGACCAAACTTATCTGGCTGAAGTGTGAGCTAAGCTATTTTATCACCCTTTTGTAGAAAAATCCCCCTCATAGCAATCTTTTTCATTAGTTATGTAAGTTAATATTATTAATTTTGTCAACTTCTGTTTTTCAGTATGAATGCAAAGTCATTGCAGAGAAGTCTCACGAGGACTGAGGAGAATCAATGTGCACCTTTTAAACAGGAAAATATCTGACAAATGACTGTTGGAGGAGCATAAGGAACACTTGACTATGAAATTGCCAAAATGCAATTTTTTTTTCCCTTGAGTGGTATACATTACTGCAATCTGTGATTGCTGCTTCTATAGAAACCTTGATGTCTGATTTTGATTACTGTGAAGTTACAATAGTATGCAATACATTTGACAATATTGGTTCAATTATAGGATTCTTTTTTCCAGATCTAAACTGTTTACCATAAATTCTTGTCTGTTCATAATGTTGCAGTGCCAAACTGAACCTTTGCACTACGTTTCTGTAGCTGAAACTTCTGCTTCACTTTATCTTCAAAGTTTTGAGGAGTTTGTTCTTAATAGCTCAGTGAAAGACAGGGGGTTCAAACTTAGGAATAAAGATCTTATCTTTCCATGATGATTGCCCGTATTTATGAAATTCGTGGATTACAGGTGAGCTTTCATGCAATAAGTAACTGTTTTCTGCCTATTACCACACTGTATCGTTCTTCTTACATCACAGGTGAGGAAACTCAATATGGATTGTATGGATTATTGCTATAGCATGTTATTTGGCTGTGGTACGTGCCCAGTATCACAGAATACACAAATGGAAACCGAGGCTGGAAATTATGTGCTATTTTTTTCCCCTAGTACAACCAGTATACATGTTTGTGCGTGAATTTATGTAGACCATCATCAGGTGTGGACAGATTCTGAAATTAATTGTTGTATTGAGCAAAGGGATACAATTCGGGTCATTCCTGTACAGTCCCTTAAGCTGACTTGTGTTGATCCCTTATAAAAAAAAAAAAAAAATCTGAGCGAGTTTATATTGTGAAACTTAATTCTGCTGAGCTAAATCAGCCGCTACCATATAGTGTCATAAACCCCTCCATTACCAATGTTACTCTTGATAGTTCTTGTCTACTACCTGCTCTGTTCGCAGGCATCGGCAGGAGGAGACAAGGCTGTATTTTAGGTACTGATGTAGCCCTTACTGCTGTGACTATGGTCCAGGCAACCATAAACGCATCTGTTCTTTTAGCAATTTTCTGAGGTAGAGAAATACTGTTACCCCTATTTTACAGGTGCCTGTGCATAGAAACTCTGGTAGAGCAGAGGGCCAAAATAGGCTGTGTGATAATCGGTTCCTTTCTTAAGAAGAAGGATTTTAGTGTGTGACCCATATTTGCGGGCATATGTGGAATTTCCTCTCAGCTTTGCAGCTTGCTTTTAAGACCATGAGATGAAAGAACTTGTGCAAGAAGGCAGAAAGCAGACTTCAAGAGGACACTGCTAACCTGTGCAGGCAGTGAATTTGGCATGGGATGTCTCCACTTTGTTTCCCCCCCTTCTGTTTCTGTGTTGATGATGTTTTAATGTATTTGTTTTCCTTTTTTGTCTTGAAGTACTATTTTTTTTTTTAAATCTTCCATGAAAGGTTTGTAAGACATGTTACACCTCCCTCACCTAGGGAGGCTGGAGTTGGTCCAAAGAAAAAAATAGTTGTTTAGACAAGTTTTAACTAATAAACGCGTGTATGCATTGTACACAAAGCTTGAAATAGGCAACTCTTTTTCAGTCTTATGTGCTTATCTCTAAGTCTGAAAAGTATGCAATGGAGCGCTTCCAAAATGGTTGTAAGGAAAGAGGTGATCACAAAAGGAAAATTTCTTGAATGGGGACATGTAAAAATAATAAATAAGCAAATGATGTATAAAGAGCTTGGTTCTGCAGCTGCACAAAGTTTCATCAGCTTAGCACGGTTCCGTGACAATTCAACACCTGAAGCACACTTTCATGGGGTAGCGTTTCAGGAAAGCACATAGAGATGTGCTTTGCTTTAAGCGGAGGTGAAACGTATTTAAGTAGATCCCTGACTAGAGATTTTCTTTTAATCAAACCATAAGGCAATAAGAAGCATTTCATTGATAAACCCAGGACACTGTTAGGGTATGGACTAAGGGTGGGTTTCTTTAGGCAGGCTCTGGTGTTTCACTGAAGGAGCTGTGGGGTCCCTTTCCGTACAGTATTTGTCCTCGTCCACCTTCTTCACTTAAACACATGGCTTCAGCTTGGTGGGCAGTGTGAGGAGTCCCTCTTGAATTATCAGGGCATAATTGGCATAAAAAATCATGGTTTTTATCCTAACTGTAGGGAATAACATGGTACCTCAGTAGCCAGTGCACTGACTTGGTGAACAATGTACTTTCATCATGACCAGTAAGCGTACGCAACTGGAGATGAGTAGTTTTTATTATTCACTTGGTGGTAGAACTGCTTTTACCTGCCAGTCTGAATATTTACACAGAAGAAGCCTTGTGTACGTTAAAATGTGCAGTATGTGAGAAGTGGTTATCGTGCATCCGTGACACCCACTTTACAGCACTTTGCACTCGGATTCATCTAAACCTGATTAGACTGTGCTGTCCACTAATTAAATTTCATTTTGGAAATTTTGAGCATGTCGTGCAAAGGCAGCAATCATCCAAAATAAATTTGGGTGGAGTTCTTTATTATATGTGTGTTGTTATTTTTTATTCTTACTTGACTAAAGTCGATACACGATTCGCGTCTTGGATGTTATATTTTTTGGGACTGCGTTGTAATTTTATGGATGGCGTGTTCAAACCCTGAAAAAGGTTCATGATGAGAATGCTGACATGGCCTTAAGTGTAGTGGTGTGAACATGCTGCTACTGTATAGCCTGTAATTATAATATTAGACTGTCTTAAAAATGTTGTTCAATAGAGAATGAATAAGGTATATTTTAGATACAACTTTATATATAACCTCTTCACTAATTAAGCATTGTAAGGTCTATGCTGTTTAAACTGGCAAATTGCTGTTAAAAGCAAAATGTGCATTAAATACAGTTACAACCTTGTTTATAGGTTTCTTCTTTCTTTAAGAAACTATGCCGATTTTTAAAATACACTGAGTTGCCTTCTATCAGCAATCTCGTAATAATTTTGACCATTGAGCTGGCATATTGGTTGCACAAAACACCTGTCTAGAAATACTAAAAAAGGAGCAGGCAAGATCACATCGGCAGCGATTCGATCATAATTAGCAAGCGGAGCGGCCTTTGAAAATGTGCCCTTTTGAATCTGCAATGGGAATATTTGAGCTGGGTGCAAATAAGCCAGATATCTTCAGTTGCAATACAGAAAATAGAGATTTAGATATAAATAGCCCTTTCTATGAATATGAAAAAAAAACCCACGTGAATGGATGGGAATCCCTTCATATATTTGTATTTATTAATGTTCCGGTCTGGATATGAAGGGAATGTTATTCTGGTATTCACAGCCTGTCCGTTTGCAGCGCCCATCACTCTGTCTCAAAAAAAGATGTAACAAATAGAGGTTTAGAAATGTGTAATGAAAAGGCCTCCAGGCAGTGGGGAAGAAAGGGTAGGGAGAGAAGTTCCCCCCGGTATTTGGGACGCTGTGCCCACAGCAGAACAGCACCGCAAGTGAAGGTGGAAAGAGCACAGGGGGTGAAGGGAAAACAGCCGTGTTTGTGTGGGATGGGGCAACCTCTGGCCCAAAAATCCTAGCTCTGCTGGCAAAATGCAGAGTCCTGGGCGTGCCAGCTGCCTGACCAGAGGAATTACAGCTATGGATAGAAGGAACCATAATTCTACCTAGTCGTAGCGTTAACATCAGTCAAAAGCGCACTGGCAAAGGTGCTTTGCTGGCGACTTAACCTCTGCCTTTCATCTGTAGCTTCTCCGTGAGAGCATCACCCCGGGGAATGGAAATTCCACGTCCTCCCTGACCAGGTTCAGCCCGAGGGTGTCGAACGGAAAGTGGCCCATTTCGGAGAGAACATTCCAACCGCTGGGCTGCCAGGCTCTCGCGAAACGCGTCTTGTGCCTCCCTTTATAACGTGGCCGCTGTAAGCAGCGAGAAGGGAGAGTAAACAAAGAAAACTCTTCCTCCGCAGGTTCTGTACTTCCCTTCTGCCATCTGGCTGGGAGCTGCCGCGGGGACCTACGGGCACACACCAGCCTTCCCTTTTTGTCTCTCCCAGCATGTCAGGAAGGGGCGTAATTTCAGCAGCTGCGTCACCCTGGACGTTTTGCATATGCTTTTTGCATTTTGGAGCAGCGTTACCAATAATTTGTAACGGTAACGGATTAATATAACCTGTGGAAGTGATGTTAAATATCAAATACGATGCTTATAAAAGCACAGGCACAGCTGGGCAGCGGGAACGCGTGTCTCGCCGTGGGAATAGCTATCTAATGCTGTTAGTGTTGATGCCAGTACTAAACGCGAAGCATGAGTAATCTTGCAGCTTCATGTTCGGTACTAAACAGTAAATGAAAGGTCAGTCCAACATGTTAACTGTCATAGAGTAGTAAACACTCCTTTAATTGCTTCATGCGGCCAGCTTGGATTTTTGGTGTGTCTGTTGTCATGTTTTGAGCAGCATGGTCCAGAGCCTTGTCCTGATTACCTCCCCCTGCTCAAATGACAAAGCCTCAAATTAAAGGATAAACTTTATGCCTGGGCTTTTCAGGCGGCGTACTGGGAGTTTGTGCTTTGAATGCTGAAAAGCCACTCTGGGGAAGAGGTAGGGGTCGTTTCTTGATCTGATTGGAGCCGAAATCCAGGTTGAAGTTTAGTTTTGCATTTTCTTGAGGTTTTCCTTCCTCACTCTTAGTTTCTGAGGTGCAGAAGTCAATCAGTTTCTGTTACTTTCTCACTTTTTTTGTTTAGTCTGCCCAGCGCTATAGCAGATAGGAAACAACATACACAAATAAGAAAGAATGTAAAGGGAAATAAAGGGCTGCTACCAAGTTTTCCCTGGCCAAGGTGGTTGAGAGCTCCATGGTGCCCAAACTGCCACGTCCCCAGAGCGAAGTTCAGAGCATTCGCTTGCCGTGCTGGCAGCGGTTCTGCCTTGACTTTTGCACTTAAAAACCTCTCTGCAGGGAGTGAGCTGTTGTGCTGTAGTTAAGCAGGGCTACGTGTGCGCATTGCGGAGTCTTCGCAATGGCAAAGTCCACAGGTATAGCCGTAAGGTCTGCTTTTTGGGAATTTGTTGGTAGAAATCCTGGAATTGTGCCTTTTAAGCAAATATGGCAAGATATTTGTTGAAAGGAAATCTGTGTTTATAATTGTGTTGCTGTCTGAGTTCACAACTGCTACTTCTGTTCTCTGATTAGTTCAATGTATGCTTCGTGTTACGTGAGATAAACCTGCATTTCAGCTATTTAATACTTTTTTTTTTTTGTAAGCAAACCTCAAAGCAAGATTTGTTTCACGCAATTATTCAGGGAAAATGTGTGAACTAAAAAGAAAGCTGGAAGGAATCGGGTTGCAACTTAATTTACCAGATAGAAATTATGCAAGGAGAAGCTCCAACAATTTGCATAATGTTGCAAGAAAGAAAATGGCAATAAGTTATCGTTCTGATTTCATCCTGGGTTTCAAAACAAGAGGGGACGGGGGAGCCTTACAGATGCAGTGCATTTGTATTGACTTGTTCTGACCTTCAGCTGTTCTCCAAAGGCATCGCTTTAATGGCCATGATCACCAGAGCGTGTTTTGGCTCGTCTGTTTCCCTCTCACCCAGCTGTGCCAGTTGTTTCCTCAGTGATTAGGGATGCCCGGGGTAAGCCTGGCCGTGTCCCCAGAGGATTCGTAGGAAAATGGCTTTGGCAACTTCTAGCTGAGATTGAGACAGTCCTTTTGAACTTTGTGAGAAGCTGGTGATCGGGCCCTGGGCACTTTGGTTGGTAATGGTGAGGTAAATCATAGAATCATAGAATGGTTTGATCTGGAAGGGACCTTAAAGATCATCGAGTTCCAACCCCCCTGCCATGGGCAGGGACACCTCCCACCAGCCCAGGGTGCTCCAAGCCCCATCCAGCCCGGCCTTGAACGCCTCCAGGGATGGGGCCTCCACAGCTTCTCTGGGCAACCTGGGCCAGTGTCTCACTGTGAAGGTGAAGGATGTGATTACACGATGTCCAGGTGGGGATGAAAGTCCCTGTAAGGACATTAAGTGCATATGTCAATTATAGGTTCTAATGAAAAGCAAAATTGCCTTCCTCTAGAGACCATCATTTCTCGTCTGGAGTGGTGAGACCTGCCATCAGTGTGCCAGAGACAGAATACACTTTTTTCCTCCTTCTTACTCTTCCTTTGCACAGATACATAGGAGCCCGAGCTAAGGACAGTTAATCCCGTTCTTGGAACCGGGACTATTTAAAGGCTGGGTTAGCACTGAAAGACTCCACTGTTTTCTTTTTAAAAACAAATGCTTGTTCTGTGCTGCATGTCAAGTGCAATCATTGCTGAATGAACTGACATGCAAAGCCAAGTTCTCAGCTGAACTGGCGTAGCTCCATCCATTCCAGTGGATATGCAGCATTTCATGCTGGTTGGGAATTTGGCCCACTGTGTTTGAAAGGGATGAAATTATTTAGACCTCACTTCTTTTCTAATGTGATACAGGTCAGAAAAAAAAAACCCTACATTGTGCAACAAGTTAGAACAGTGTGCTGCGGAATCTGCCTTTCCCTCTTCTCTCTCGCCACTGACGAAAACTGTCATCATTTTCCGTGATTTACAATGTGTGCTTTTTGTATGGTATACCAGCTCTTCAGGAGGACTGACTTATAAGAATCAGATCTGGCAGATCGAATTAATAATGATGCAAATGCGAAATGTTGGCCGCCGATGAGCTTGTTGTCATAAACGCTTGCCACAGTCTTGCCTTTTTTTTTTTTTTTTTTGTCCAGTATTTCGCCTGTAGGAAATTCAGCTGAGGATTTGTGTTGGACCTGTGCCTGTTCTGATTAAACTGGAGAGAGAGAGAAATAATACTGCTTTGTGTGGTTTCAGACTCCTCTTACCAACCAGTTTCCTCAAATCAGTGTAACAAGCAAAAATGCAGCTGGAGTGGTGGCTTGAAGAAGATGAATTGAAAGATCCCGAAGACTGATGTTTCACGGCCAGGAATCGATGTAGTGATGTATCCACTATGGTGACAGGTGGTATAAGAAACGATAGACACGTAGTATTATGGAAGTAATAAATGTAGAAATGCAGTGTTAAGAAATGACGAAGCTGGTAGAAAGTGAGACACATGCCTGTTCCTGGAAATGTGTTTTTGGGGTTTGTTCTGCAGACTTTGGTTGTTACACTGGGCCAGGGGATGAACTCGGGGACAGTGGAGAGCAGTGAGACGAGGGGTCACTTGATAAGCCGGCTAGATACAAAAGGGAGCGCGGTTTAGATGTCAGGTCAAAATGCCCGGCACGAAGACAAATACCAATGGTATTTGTATAGTCCACACACACTGGCTTTTTGATTTTTTTGAAATGTAAATTTCTAAAGGAGAATCACCTGTAAGTACCAAGGGACAGACAGAGATATCGCAAGTTGCATTTGCATTCAAACCTTAACCTCCATGAGTGTATACCTAAAGGTGAGAGGAAGAGCTGTTTTTTCAGGCCCACGTGAGCCACTTTAAGGTGCCTTTTTGAACCCCAAATCCCTGGATTTGGAGGGCTTCTTGGAATTCAAAAACCACTGGATTTCACCATTCTGGATCAGCTCACTGGTAAACAAGGATGTCGGTGTACTCCTGCAACCTGGGGCTTGAAAAATGGGGTCCCTTGATCTGCTCCCAGGAAATAAAACAGGCTTAGAAGCAGGAGCAGTTCCCCAGTCCCCTCCTTTCCATCGCAGGACCAAGGCAAAGGGAAGTCCTCCTCTCGTCAGCAGTGTTGGCTTCTCCTGCCTTCCACTACTCATAAAAGTGAGGCACGCAGCGGAGATGCTGTGCAACAGGAAAGGGATCTGGTTGCTGCCAGAAACCCCCAAACTATCTCATCAGGGACGTTTCAAAGCCATAGGGGACAGGACGTGCTTCCTGGCATCATCTGAATTAGCTTTTCATGGAATACTTACGCTTTGACAAACTGTCAGACTTTGATAGTTTGTGATTTCTAAGGTCACAGTAACTAATGAAACCCAGAGAGATGTGGTGGGGTTGCTCGTGTAGCTGCTACATGACAGAAAATTAGGGGTGCGACCTAGAAAAGGGACCACGCAACACATCGCTGATGTCTCTCTTGCACGGCTGCTGTAAGCCACGTGCCGAGATTTCGCTGAGGAAGGACATAAACAGACAGCTGACACTTGTATAGAAAAATCTTTATGGGATTTGATACCCTGCCTAATGCTGACTGATGTTAAAGGGACTTAACGGGCTCAAAAAAGCTGCTAGAAAATTGTTCTACTCGAGCTCAGATAAATGGTGCTGAGTATCTGCTGTGTGCGATGAAGATGAACATATGTTCATCACTTTGGCATCTCTTAAATTGCTAAGGCCTATTCATTCTGCTATCTAAAATTCTTGAAGACAATATCTTATCGTCCATTGCCCTGTTTCCCTGAGATGGTTCACAATATTGTTTATCGTAAGCACTGTCGCATCTTACCGTTGATTAAAACAGCAACTTCCAACTTAATTTTCCCGTGGGAAGAAAGTATTTTTAGATATTAGTTTTCCTGCACTCCTTCAATAATCAGCCTTCTCTTCATCACAACACTACTTTTAATTAAATCTGCTGACCCTTTGTTATGAATTCTAATGTAAAAAAAGGCTGATTAATGCCCAGGCAAAATACCTGCTTTAAAAAAAAAAAATGCCTGCATTTTATCCTGACAGCCAGTTAACATCTAAAACATATACCTCTAAACATTTACATATGTCCTTCGCTTTCGGGATGTCTTCATCGAGTCGATGCGCCTGAGGCCCGACACGAGTTGTTAGATGCTGCCGTCTCCATTCCTGGGAGCGGAGCGTGGGTTGGTTTGGAGCTCGGAGGGTCTGGTGCGTGGTTTAGGCTCGAGAGTGGCTGCGAGCAGAAGATGGAGACCCACCTGCTCTCCTTCAATCCCACCGGTTCAAAGGGACCCGCTGAAGCCGTACTCGGAGCCGAGCGATAATTGTACAGTTTTGCTTTGCAGTTAACCGAGTGTTGGAAAAAAAAAAAAAAAGAAAAAAAAGTGGTTTCTTTTCAACGCCGTCTTGTCAAAATGCCAGACGCCGCTTGTTTTTGACATTTTCAGCTACTGTTAAATAATAGTCTTGCTTCTGTCACAGCTAATGTTGACTTGCAGGCAGTTGTGCATTTCTCAACTCAAATGCTAAGCAGACAGACTTGGGTCTTGACAAATATTTTCCGGGCTTGCCCAAGGCAAGTAAAAATGAGCTTCTAGTTAATCGTTTGTTTTAAAATTCAAATTGGGGAAATAGGCAATTAAAAAAAATGACAATTTTCATCAAAATTTGCAAATTAAATGTCTCTTTGCAGTCAGAGCGGGTTCAAGAAACTGCAACAGATAATTGCTATTTGAAACCAGTGAAGTATCCAGCATTTTAGGGCCGTGAGGATTGTGGCTGTTCTGCCTTGGTAAACCTTGATTGATTTGGTAAATAAGCATTTCAACTTCTCTCTTTAAAATAAATAAGCAATTTTATTGCTTTATTGCTTACCCCTGTATGGGAGGTAAACAAGCTCTCGAGCAGCAAGCCCGTAATATCATGAGCCCAAGTGCCATCTGTCACCGAGAATTTTGTCCCTTTATGCACAATAGCTTCTTATGGCATTAGGTCCGTCGTAGGTTAATTGATTAGCAGAGATCCTCCTTTCAGTTGTTCCTGCTTTTCTTCGCTAAAGGACCATATCTCTCATCTCCATTTCCTTTTCTCTCTCCCGAATTAGCATACTAATCACACTGAACTCCCACTGCTAAAAAACTCTATCCGTTTTATACTGGGGGAGGGGAGGAGGAATAAACTGGCATTTCCTGAGAGATTTACAGATGCTGTTTTATGGCGGTTAGAAGGGAGGAAAAGAAAAGAAGTGGTGGCAGAGGTGAATAATGCACTGTGCTGGCTCTGGTGTGCCAGTGAAAGCTGAGACTATAGCCGCATAAATATTAAACACATTTGAGAAGCACTATTAAAATAAATATCAAAGACAAAGTTGCTCACACATCTGTTTCTCCTCAAATTTTGCCACAGCGCTCTACATTTGTTTTCTCTCCAGCTGTTAACACCTGTCTTTCTGTCAGTGGTAATAATGCAATTTTAGGTGGGCTGCGGAGCTGACAGTAACATGAAAGAATTTTCTATTTTTGATATAAGAAACTCCTTTTTTCAAAACTCAAAAGGGCTCTGCGAACAAAGATATATCCTTGTGCTAATCCTTCAGAGCAGTATATGTGGTTTTTGTTGTTGTTTTAGGGGGGATTTTTTTAGCAAACTACAGAGAGCTGGACTTGTATTGCGCAGTTGAACTTGAACTAGATGAGACATCCTACCGTGGGCAGCTACCGCTTGCCTTTGTAGTTCTCATTTTATTGCTGACACATATTCAGAAGTTGTGTGTGCATGGTACTCCTCTCTCCATGTGATGCTTGTTATCTAACCTCATCAAAAGGGTATGCTGTGCATTGATTGCTACCAGAGGACACACATCCAGCGGTGATGTCTTCTTTACTTACCTCTTAAATTGAGCACAATATTCACAGGGCTGCCTGAAGAAAGCATTTTATGCCTTCGCTGTAGCCATCTCGACAGAAGGATGATAGGAAGTGCCCAGCTACCGTGGCATTGAAGATGATGGGACAGATCCTCGACCAATGTAAACTGGAAGAGTTCATTTACTGTGCCTGTGTACCTAACGCAGGAGAAAAACCTATTTATTCCTTTTGGCCTACAGAAACACATCCTGAGACTCAGGGCAAAACATTGATGAACCACACCAGAAACATCCCAAATAAGGAAGAAATAATGATATCAAAGTGTGCGTTGGCAGCAAATTAACACTCTTTACCCAATATGAGCTTAGTTTTCTGGCTGGGGTGCTACAGGCATAGGCTCAAGGCTGTTGAGCCCATATTTAGTCCTCCGTGCCTTCTTTGCCTGCAACGTAGCCCACGGGTGAAGAAGATCCCACCCGCTGTGGGAGTGTACATTTCCACCCGTAACCCCTGCCTGTGAGTCCCAAGGAGAAAAATGTGGGTGAACTTTGCAGTTGTTTACATGCACATGGTCTTTGAAGCCCGGATGAAGCCGAGCTGGCTCTCAGACATGTTTTGTCAAGAAATCGCTGGATGTGACTGGTGTGCCAGATAGATGTCCCTTTCACCCCAGTCTTATCTCCAAGTTTGGTTTGTCTTTGAGTGATAAGTACGCTTTTGTCAGCTATTTCAAACCAACAGTAAAGTCATCTTCTTCTGAATGTCCTACATAATGATTTGCGGTCACGTTATTCTTTCATTAATGTTGATTTTCAAAAACATTAACTCGTATAAAAACTTGCAACCAGGGGACCAAAACGGACCTTACAACAAATAGCCCTCAAATTCAGAAACAACCATCTTTGTCATCTGTCAGAGGATACAGAAGTATGAACTACGTCATGGCCAGCCCGGTCCTGTCAGCCACCGCAGAGCTTCGCCAACATCACTCAACCAACCAGCGAGGGGGATGCGGGCTGCCCCAGGAGGGCAGCAGCGTTCCCGGGAATGATCCTGGTCCGTGAGCGGTTAACGCAGAGCGGTTGCATCGTTAGCGCCTGCCCTTGGCAGAGCGGCTTCGCTTCCCCACCGCGATTCCTTGTGCAATGCCTGTTTGTTCAGGCTTCACGCAGGGATGAAACATTTGACCCATTGTGCAGGACCGGGCGCGAGGGGAGGGATTTCCCGAAGCGCTCTGTGCTGGCTGCACTCTTCTGCCATTAAAGCAATGGGGGTGGGGGGGTGGGGGGCTCATTGTTTCCAGCGGGAGGGGATTTAGGCCAAGACTGAATACTTCAAAAAAATCCCACCCCAAAGATCTGCAATAATAGAAAATTGAACACAACTGCAACTCTGAAAAAGGGGGATAATGTTATTGCATGGGACACCCCCTCATGCTTTCCGTTTGCCATGGGGGCAGCACGTGCTTTGGGAAAACCTTTTTACGTGTTTCGTTCACGCTGGAACATTTTCCACTGCCCGGGGAAAAATCCCAAGGTGCCAAAATCCACTGTCACCCCCCGAGTCAGCTCTCCCATGTGTTATGTGCTGTTAGTGCTGATGGGTATCCACACTGTACTAGAGCTCCTGGTAACTCTCAGAAACTCCAATATTGTGCAAATTACAGCCAGGATGTTCAGGGAGCAGAATGTCCCTCTCTTAGCAGATGGCTGCAGCCCACAATGTCCTATAATCACAACATAAAATATTACTACTTTTGCATGCTGTGTTTGGGAAAACATGCCAAACTATAGTTATGTTTCATAGGATCAGAAAAGTTTCTTCGGTAGGAAATAATTTGTTTGGAGGGTTTGGCTTTGTGATTCTTTTTCTTTTTTGTTGTTTTTTTTTTTTTTTTCTTTCCTCTTTTTTTTTTCATTACCACCAAATAGATCTGTCTTCAATCTGCAAGTACAATAGGTCTCTGAATATGGCACTGTCACAGAGGTAGCCTGGAAAAGAGCATACTTCACTGCAGCAGTGCCTGAGAGTTTAAAAAGTCTTATAAACCTACTTGGGCTGACTGATTTGGCATCGCTTTAGAGGCCTTTGCCCCGGGAAAGTCGTAGGGTTTGGCTGCTATCAGGACAGGAGCCTGTAAGAAGACAGTTGGCCTGATGTGACTTTAGCTGAGCATTGTTCTGCTGCCTCCGGGCGATTCTCCCAGATGATAAATGATGCTGTACACGGCGTGTGCAGAAAAGAGCATCCTTCCTCCTGTAGACAAATTACTTTCTAGTTTCTGCCGGCTGCATGGTTGTGATTTTTTTCCCCCCGATGTAATCTGTATTGGGTGTAACGTTACATAATAAGCCATTAAGGACCAGTGATGACTAAGAAGGTAAGCGATCAAATATTTTACCTGAGACACATATACACATCATTTATCTCACTTTTCTCACAGCAGAAATTAAACCGATTTCCTTAGCTGTTAGTCCAAGGCAAATGAAATCCTGAATTCAATTAAGTGTTGATCTTCTGCCTGGTGTTCTCTAGGAGATGTTATTCAAATATCAGGATAACGGAGGTGAGATCGGCCCTTTGGACATCTCTCATCAAGTTGCAGTCTGTATGGTTTCTCTTGTGGAGCAAAGAAATCAAATCAATCGGGTTATTCTAGAGACTGTAACGTCATGGCAAGGAACTTCTCATACTTGATAGAGTTTACTGGCCAAAATATTCTCCTGTCCTAGACACGAATGAGAAAATTCCTGGTTTATGCCATGGCAGCACCTGTAATTTTTACCCAAATCATGGCTCTGCTACACTTCCATTCCTATGAATATCTAACTCCCAGTCTGTCAGTATAAATGATGAGCCATAACGACTGCAAGAAGCAAGAAAAACACCAGGAGAGATGCCTTGGATGAGAGAAAACAAAACCTTCAGTACCAAAAAAGTCTTTAGTATAAGCTGGCTACACAATTCACATCTGTCCATGGGCAGCGATGAGGATACTCCTGTCTAACCCCTGTTCCCTGCCCTTCCCTGGTACTACTCAACTGTTCCTCAAGTTGTTTGGGAGAGTGTAAATCTGCATAAAATCAACTTAATTCATCATCAACACCTCAGTCTGAAGAGTTTCTCCTTGGTAGGACACTCCCAAGTTTGGCCAGATACCCTGAAGTTTCCTCCTCTCCATACTTTGCCAAAGTCTTTGTAAATTTAGCCTCAAATCCAGCAATTTTCCAAACTGACGACTGCAGCACAGCTGCCGTCCCAGCTCCTCCATAGTCCTGGGCCATACAGCAACTTTGTCACACAGATGTGGGAGAAGTATGTGCCAAGCAGCGGGGTATTTAAAAGGAGCGTTCACATCTGATGTTGTTCAGGTTTTTTTTATGTGCAATGAATTATATGTTTCCAGCCAAATTCAGAGCAATCAGTCTGCTCATCACAAAAGCCACCAGCACAGCTGGCAACTGTCACCCTGCCTCGTATGATGGGGAAGGTTGTAAATAACCCCGCAGCCAAATTTTGGGTGAACAGTGTGTGCGTAAGGCTCTGCAATGCAACTGCAAAACCTCACTGTGCAAAGGAGAGAGCTCAGCATGGAAGACAAACAGGACAGGACATTTGATGTCTATGCAGAACACTTCTCTGTATTAGAAGTGGAGTCAGGCCACGGATGCTGAATAGCAATTGAAAAATTTCCAAAATTGAGGGATATTTCTATTAGTTTGAGCTTTCAAAACTTTCTGGAACATCAACGCCCAAATTTTTTTGGACTTCTCTAACATGTATTAGAGGAGGCTGTGTGATGAACATTTTTTCCAGGTTTTGCAACACGTCCCCTCACAAAACTGTCCGAAGTCTTTTCCCTTCACAGCACTGACATTTGGATCGTGGTGTGCCTGTGGTGTTTGGTGAGCAGACAGCCCTCAGGCTACAGAGGTGCTCAACCACCATGTTTTTGCTCCGCTAAAATTTCATTCCGCTCGGGCTGAAATATGAAGTGTTAAAAATTGCTGTTTCCCTCCTTCCAGTTGCATTCCTGGGGGAAATATTGGAAGGCGGCCAAAACCAATTGAACGCAAAAATCCCGTGGCAGAGCAGCGCAGCGGAGGCGGCGGGAACAGACTGTGCCGGGAACGCCCGGGGCTGCCAGGGCATGCACAGCGCTGGCCGGCTGTGGGGAGAGGAGCAGCACCACCATTTCCTCTGCCCTCGTCACCACCTCCTATGGTTCACAGAGTCACAGAATGGTAGGGGTGGGAGAGGACCTCTGGAGATCATCTGGTCTAACCCCCCTGACAAAGCAGGGTCACCTAGAGCAGGTTGGACAGGAACACATCCAGGCAGGTTTTGAATATCTGCAGAGAAGGAGACTCCACAACCTCTCTGGGCAGTCTGTAATCTGTTCCAGTGCTCTGCCACCCTCAAAGTAAACAAGTTTTTCCTCATGTTCACATGGAATTTCCTGTGTTCCACTTTGTGCCCGTTGCCCCTTGTCCTGTCGCTGGGCACTGCTGGAAAGAGCCTGGCCCCATCCTCTTGACACCCACCTTTTAGATGTTTATAAACATTGATGAGATCCCCTCTCAGTCTGCTCCAGGCGAAACAGACCCAGGACCCTCAGCCTTTCCTCACAAGAGAGGTGCTCCATTCCCTTGATTATCTTTGTAGCCCTTCACTGGACTCCCTGTGGTAGTTCTTTGTCTTTCTTGACCCGGGGAGCCCAGAACTGGACACAGTGTTCCAGATGCGACCTCACCAGGGCAGAGACGAGACGGAGGATGACCTCCCTTGACCTGCTGGCCGCGCTCTTTTTAATGCAGCCTGTTCATTTTTATTCTCTCTGTCACGCCAAATCAAATCATGAGGTGGGAGAGCTCAGGCTTTTGGGGAGAAGGAGTCAACAGCCCATGGCCCAGAGCTGGGGAATGGCAGGGCAGGGCAGTGAGAAGGAGTGGAAGACAGGGAAGGGTTGTCCTCCCCACCTTGACCACGGGCATCCAGAGGGCAGATCTGCTCTCCCTCTGCACAGCATCCCCTCCCTTCCACTGGGAAACGTGACCACTGGTGCAGTGGTAGCACACTCTGCCGCTTCAGAAAGGAAAAGTGCTCTTGCCCTTATCTATACTAAGAAATTGTGTTGAACCTCTTCTTTGTGGAGGACGAGGAAGAAAAGCATGGTTCTTTAAAAAAAATAATTGCACATGAAAAGACCAGGAAGCAACAAGTAGCAGCAGGGGAAGACTGAAATGCATGGGCTTGGTTGTTCAGAAGCAAAGGTACACACAGAAATACACTTCAGTGATTACATCTTTGACAAGCTTGAACTATATGTTAAACAAAAATTAGAAAAGGTCACAGAGACATTCATGGAAAAGGTATTTGTCAAACAAGCATCCTTATGAGGAGGTGGCAGAGACTGCAGCAATGTCCATCCCTCCCGCAAAAGATGCTGAGTGTCATTCCCTGTTTTGAGGGTCTGTAAGTACCAACTGCCCTTTGGGGCAGGTGAAGACCATGAGCAGGGTCCATGTCCAGCTCCTGCTCTGGAAGGCTGCTGCAGAGCAGCCTCATGCTGTATAAATAGTTCTCATACCGAAGGTGAGCTCAGGCAAGTTCTAATTGCTTTTAAGAGGATTCAGTTGATGTAACACACGTGCCACGCACTCCTTTGGACTCACTCAGCCACCAGCCCTGGCCTCCACTACAGAAGATGGGGTCTCACGTAGGTCATGTCTCTTATCTGCCAACCCCATAGCAATGTCTCAGGTTCCCCCTGGAGCATCCCACCTGGCACTAGAGACTCACATTTCATCTGCTAAGCTTCATCCTCTGGGCTTTAATTCCTCCACATACGCGTTGGCAAACTGTGCCTTGTTTGGAGAGCTTCAGGGAGGGATAACTCAGTAATAGGGAGGGAAGGCTTTATGATTTTCGGCGCAAATTACCAGCCTTAGGAGAAGTCAACATGCCCAGATACTTAGATAAATGGCTGTCTTGCTAATCAGAAAATGGCAGTGTTGAGTCCGGATGTAATTATGTTCCTTTGGTATTATCCAGAACAACACATAATGTCACTACCTGGAAGGACGTTGCTAGGGCCGTGCCAGGAAAGGGCTTAGTACAGATTTGGATGAAATTTAATCTAAATATTTTAGGCTCAAAAGTCATGCTGCTATGTTTTCTTTCTCATCCGTGTTTTAATAGAGCCGTTTCTCCCCAGGACCTGGCCAACAGGTCTGTCTCCTGCAGCCACACTGAGAGCCAGGTTCTGCTTGAGGCACAGGCAAAATGCCATGAAAAACCCCGCTCCAGCCACTGCACTTCGTGACATGGAGGCACAACGGTCCTTTCAGGAGCGGCACTGAGGAAAACTTCTTAGAAAGGTTTCTCCTTTTTTTCCGCATGGGAGTGTTTTCACTGTACCATCTCCAAGAAAGCTCTGCCCTGGCTCCATTTAGCTGTACTTTTCCTCAAATACATGATACATCACCCGCTTCGGGGTGTCTTGTTCACAAAATGGGCAGTTTTCTTTGGTTTTCCTGGCAGAAATGTCTACCTGGATCTGACGAATAGGGACGAGGTCTTCAGAGCTGAGCACTTTAATGCTGCAGAGCCAGGGCATGCGCTCTTGGAGACAGCAAGTCGTGAACCGTCCGTGGGCAAAATCATTCGAACCCAGGATGCTCATTGTGCAAGAGATGGCATGTGTTTTTTAAGGGAACCAAACAACATTGGGTTGTCACCCTCCAGTGGGGCCTTGGTGTTGGGGTGGGATGTCCTGAGGTTCCTGCAATGGGCTGGGAGCAAATAATGAACTTTTGAGGACTTCTAAACTTAAAAACATAAATTATGCAGGCAATGCATTGCATGGTTTTGTGAGAAGTCTCCACAGCCTGAGCGCTTTTCAGAAGTTCAAGTTCCTTCCTCGGACTACATGTTAAAACCCAAGGGATAGGGAATTTAAACCACTTTTATTCCATTGATGCAGTGTGTTATTTTATGTATCTGAATTATTCCAAGATAACAGTAAGCCTAGGTTTTACTATAGCTTGTCATAGTAACAAATGCAGTTTTAAACAAGTTTATTTCTTTTTAAAAGTGTATTTAATTTAAATGAGAATTATCTTTACAATCCGATTGGAACTACCCATTCCTTTCCACCCTGATTTCATCTGCTCTCAAGGGCTCTGCAATCCAACTCGTTTCTAAAGTAAGGAAGTCCTGGGGATTACTTTTTTTCATCACTAATAAATTTCAGCTTATTTCTAGTCCAAATGTGTTTAGCTTCAGTTTGCAGCTACCAGACACTTCTGTACCTCAGCCTGTTAGCTTAAAGAGCCCTCTGCTGTCAGAAATTGCCTCCCCCATATTACGTGTAGACAATAAACGATTGCTGTATTTTCCTTTTGCTAAATTATATGGACTGAACTTTGCATTACAAAACAGGTTTTTCCAAACACAGAATCATTTCCATGGCTCATTTTTGGAATCGATTTCAGGCTGCCATGTGGTTTTGCTGCGTTTAGTGGACAGAGAGCCCCAACCCCTCTCTGGAAAGGCACAGGAGGAGAAGGACAGCGCTGGTGGGACAGCAGCTCCAGCACTGCTGGCCTTCGCCACCTCTGTCACCCAGAGGTGTTTTCGTGCTGTAGCCCTGGTGGTGAGCACCAGTTTGGGACAGGCAAGGGAAAACATCAATCCATCTCAAGCATCAACCAGTGAAACCCCACTGGTTTCAGCTCTGGGTTTTGAGGTCAGCTTGAAGAACACCTAACACCATCTGCAACCCCTTTTTATGGAGCCTATGTGTGATCGCCCATGTGTTGGGAGGCTGGAGCACTGCCAGATGCTTGGCTGTATTAAAGGAATCTTCTTTGTAAACACACTATTACTGAAGAAAATAGGCTGATTCATCAGCTTGATGTGCTGGATCCAATGGGAATAAAGGAGGGATCTCGTCTGGCGGGCACGGCTCAGCACAGCCCACGGTGTTGGTGGTGGGGCATCCCCCAGCCCACCTACCAACTGGGCTCATTGTGTTGTGGGGAGATGAAACCTGAGCGGTGGATAATACTTGAGACATGCAATTTCTTCAAGTGTTATTTGTATTTACATATTTACCATTCGTGCACTTTTCCCAAAGAAACAGCTAAAAACAGCCGTGGCAACTTCCTTGCGGCCTAAAATTTCCACATCTCCCCCTCTGTGTATAACCACTGTTGCTATACAGGCTGTCAAAGCACTGTCCAGCAGGACTGCATTTAATGAAAGCTTTCTATTTGAAAATGAGCAACGGAGGAAAAAAGGCATTCTGAAGCACCAGGCATTTTCTCAGATTAAAACCTCTGTTCTCCTTTTTAACAGAAGTATGGAAATCAGTGGCACGTGAATTCATGGCATGTGTTTCCTATCATATCGTCACCGAGAGAAGGATGCAATAAACAAAGGGGAAGTCATTTATTGTGGGGCCTTCAAAAAATTGGTCCGGACGTCTTTTCGTACCTCCTTCAGTAATTACACATTAAAACATTACTCACGTGGTATATAACCTGTCAAGCAGTCAGATGCGTAGATTTCATCCCCACCTGGCTTTGGGGGACTGCTGGCAGGCTGAAGGTTAACCGTGGGGGTTTGAGGTGTGACCTCGGCAGGAGTTTGATGGACCCGTCTGTATCAAGAGGAGTCTCAACTTCAGTGGTCTGAAACCAACTCCTGTAAGTCCAGCAAAGGCAAATTCCCCAGGAAACTGCTCTGTGAGCAGTACGTACCAAGGGCGTAACGCGGGGTTTGCAGGTTATTTAGAATGAACTTTAATAGAGTTGAGAGTAGTTTCACCCTGTGTGTGGGATCTCACAATTAGGGAACCCTCTATGCTTGTGTGAATCATTAACTTCCAAACCTGGCAGTTCAGCCTCTGACACAGAGCCACGCGTCACCACTAACTGGTGGTCATCTCACCACAGGCACCTGAGCTGTTTGGATAAAAGTTATAATTCATCTGACTTGGGCAGCCCATGCTCAAATCCGACTGGAACGACACTAACAAACTCCAAAGATTACAAAACAGTGGGAACAAGCTAAAAGCTCAGTAACTTTTAGGAAGGTTTCTTTCTATAGGATTTTTTTAACACTCATGAAACTTTTTGTTCACGTTAGGGTTAGTCTAGGCATATCTGAACTGTAAAACTTTAATATTTTCATGTCAGAAATGATTTTGCTAAAGTTAACTTTCCCCATACTTTGACTTATCAGTTTCAGTTGTGGTGGTGTGCATTTCAGTTGAAGTTTTATTACATTATGTTGGCAGCACATTATGTTTTTTACACATGGATTTGATTGAGAAATGAAACTGGAATAAGAATGAGGTAGCAGCAGCATCTGCTGGGAGACGCAGCTAGTGCTGGTGTCAATCAATCTGATTGATTAAATATGGTGGCACACATTTTATTAAAACAAAATGCTCTCCCCGAAGAAGACTATTATGCCAATAGAATACACAGCTTTCCTAAAGCACGTTACAAAAGAGGTGGTCTGTTTGTGAAATACAATACTTGTAAATAACTGGAAAGAACTGAAGAGTTCAAATTACATTTGGCTGCTCATGGAAACAGCTATTTTATTGTTTTGGCATGCAGTAGCTGCTATTGTTATATTGGCAAGACGAGCAGCACTGATGGAAGTTTAATTATTCTGCGGGACCACAAAAAGATTTTACGCGCTCACTGATGTTATTAAACAGGTCCGAGACCCGAAAGTGCTCGGTGGCTTGTGACCAGGGTGTATGACAGACCAGCTCAAGGCTTGAGACGGAGGCAGCGCCTGCCCGCCCCACGCCTCGGGCACGCTGGAATTAATTTCCAGGCAGCCTCCGGGCTCTCTCTTTGCAGGGACGGGGCCAGCCGGAGCCTGGGAATCTCCTCTGGGGATGGACGGTCATCAAAGGCTTGATTACCTGCCCTTCCAGGTACAAGGCACAGACATCTTTGCTTTGCCTTCTCTCTCACGAAAACAAACAGGCCATGCATCAGCTCCACCCCGAAATACAGCTGGTTTGCAAAAGAAACCATTTCATGGTGCATTCTCTGCTGTCCCCGGGGGAAGGTCAAGAGAAACAATGAGTCATATTATTTGAGAAGTGCTTAGAGGCTACAGTGATGGAGAATTTAGGATATAATAAATCTTTGCAGTGTTTCCTATTCACCTAAAATTATGGCTTCTGCTGGCAATCTTAAGGAGTCAGTAGTAGTTTTGCACTGGCTTCACTGGGGCTGAGGTTTTACCCACTTCCATTGATATTCTACACAATAAGATGAGTTATGAAAATTCGTAACCAACGTCGGTATTTTACTCACTTTCCTCTTAGTGTAGACATTGATAATTTAACACAGGTTTCTGCTTGCTTCCTTCATCTTTACTAAATGTATCCAAATAACAGTCGCTTCAGTAAATAATGTAAATATAAACAAACGTCTGCACCACAGAAGAGTGCTGCATCCTATGCTGTGTAAGTGTTGTGAAAAGGGTTCAACCAAGGATATGCTCCGGTTGGACACAGCATTGTAGGAACAGATTAAGAGTGTATTTCTGCCATCGGGGCTTCTACCGCCTGCCATCATCCAGGCACAGCAATTACAGTAGGAAGATACAGACTACATAATACAGCAATAGCCTACAAAAAGCGCTAGCTGGTGCCATTCCTGTTTTCAAGAGGAGGGTGCTCTTTACCGAGCTCTTTGGGTTCAGATCCTGCGAGGTGAGAAGCAGCGGGTCCAGGGGAGGGGAAGGGAGCAGTAGAGTCCTCTGATGGGATTGGTAAGGAAAACAGAAAACAGTAAGGAGAGGAAGATTAGATGGAGAGAGAACAAATGTGGATGGGGAATACCCCGTTTCCAGAAGGGAAAAGATGAAAGGAAAAATAGTACACGGCAGAAATTATTCGTTTGATTTCAGAAAAGGGCGAAATGCAACAGTGATGGTCACAGTACAACAACATCCCTATCATAGCATAGAGGAGAAAACCTTAGTTTTCGGTCCACTCCCTTTTCACTTTTATTGCTGGGGCTTCTCATGGTAACCCCTCTGGGTCGCTTCTTCTAGTTTCAGTGCAACTCCTTGTCCTTGTGGCGACTTCTATGGGTCACCTCTTCCAGCTTCAGTGCCATTCCTTGTCCTGTTTTATTTCATTAGGAGGACACAGCCTGTTTGCTCCACCCTGATGCCGCAGCACCTTCCAACCCCTGCAGCTGCTCCCCGAGCACCGCACTACCCTCTGGCTGTCTCATTCAGTGAAATACTTCAGCGGGTGCTTAGAATTAAAAACAAGCCCAGCGGAGAATCTCAGCACGTTTAAAGTGATGGCATCAAAACGACATGAGTACAGATGGCTTAGACAATATCTGTGTTGAATTTTTAATGGCAGATTTGGAACTATTTTTAAGATCCTACTGTTATTTCTCCTGAGAGATCTTTTCTTAGCAATCTAAGTAGAAAATAATAATGAGGAAAGAACCCCTTGCTAGGCAACCTCTTCAACATGCAGATGGTTTCTGCAGTGACACTTCTGGTGAGGCTAATCTTTCAGGATTGAGATATTTTGAGAAACATCCATTTGTGGTTTATTTTTTTCTTTAGTCACAAAGACACAGCTTTGTATACAAATCTTTTCTCCATCCCCACCCGCTTATTTGGTGGTTTGAGGCTTGCTAACAACTTTTTGCATGAACAGACATCTCTGTTGTACTTTGCAGACCTCAAAAATGTAGCTAATGATGGTATTTCTACTGACGCATACTTCATCTGCCTCCAGCCTTCATTCCTTCACGGAGCCCCATTGGCTTTTGCAAAGGTTCACCACCACCTGCATAATCTTAACTTGCAAACTTATCCCAGTGCAGAATTGCTCTGAAGAGCACCAGCGCTCTGATCTTACTGTTTTACCGTGGTGGGTGGTGTATCTTCTAATATCCTCTCAAAAAGAGTCGCTGAGGTCATTCTGAACACGTCGGCCTTTGGCAGGTGACTCTCCCATTTTTTCTTCTAGGTTTGTCTCCTTTCATCCCTATTAATCTTCTCTACTTCCCACCCTCGCAGGAACTTCTTCATTTAGTTTCCTTGCTGCTTGGATGCCCCTGGGCTGGGAAACTTTCTAGTTTGTTGTGCTTATATTGTCACCTTTTCCTGATGGAGGAACCCAGAGACAACACAATCTCTGGATTTATGGTTAATGTGCAAAGACAGGAAAGCGGTGAGGGCTTGGGGGAAAAGCCTCAGGTTTGTTATACAAGCAGAGTTAAAGGATAGTCACTTCAGATCTTGGTAAGCATCCGAATTAAAGCAAACGCAGTGACATCACCCCTCTTGATATTCCCTGACACTGCAAAACCTTCGGTTCACGTCAGAATTTGACTTCATGCTAAAGTGCCAGACTGCACAGCAGTTCAGGACCGCTGTGCATCCCGTGCAGGTCTACTTGCAGCAAGCCCCAGGAGTGGCCTGGGCAGGAGAAATCACTTCAGCCATAATGGTTTTATAGCTGATAAACATGCATCAATGTTTAAGAAGCAGAGAGTGAAATACATCATCTCCTAAAACATTCAAAAGCAGACTAAACATTGCTGAAGGAGTGAAAATAGCCTGACCGCATTAAACATTTTCAAGACTTTTTCTTTAAATCTTCACAAATCTGCCAGTTTCACTACCAGACATTCATAGTCACAAATGTTAAATCAAAATTCTCATTAATAACAACACATCTGCAAAGGCTGGTGTGGAAAGGACTTTAGCTTGCTGCTGGCTACGGTTAGCCCTAAGAGAAACATTTTGTATAGTGTCTCCACAGGATTTTAAAATCTTGATAGCTGGTGAAGGTTAATTAACATATATTAAAAAAATAAAAATTAGTGCTTATGCTTTTGCACAGGACAAGGCACAGACCTACGTTTACTAAAGTAGGTAAAATCTGCTGTGGGGATCCTGACCTAAGACACGGCGTGAAACTGGGACCTGCTGACCTCTGCACAGTCAGGATTTTGCATGCTATGATTGGAATAAAACCCACTGTTGGGTGGAAACATTTATAAGACTATTAAGCAGTTGTGTACTTGATCGCCACCACATCAGAAGTGCTTTTGCTGGGCACAATGGACATCAACTTTTCTCTTTGCTTCTGCGGACTCAGAAGCTCGTTGTTGATAAGGAAAATGCCCTTGAACAATGCGCTAGGAGGGAAGACCAGCTGGAGCTCTGCTTTGTGGTTAGTTATATTTTGGAATCCTAAGTAGCTGTTTGCCTATGTCTATATTCATTAGGCGGGGATTTAAAGTAAAAAGTACACCATTCATTATTGTTACCGCAGCACAGACCTCTACAGCTAGCCCGATCAAATAATGCAAACCAAGTGCACAAACAACCAACATAATTTACTGTCAACTTCTGTAAAAACCTGGAAAAAAATCCCTGCAGTCCAAAATATTGTGGGTGGTTTTAACAACGTTGTCCACAGTGCGTGAAATGCAATATTTTGGGGGTAGTAATTGCCGTTATTTAAACCTCAGAAAGCCGCAGATTTATATTTGTTCGGTTTCCCTTTAAGCTGGATAATAAATCTGTACAGCTTCTTCTGGGCTTTTTTTCATGTCTTTTTTTTTTTTTTTTTTTTTTAAGAAAGACTTCTGAGAAGATAATATCTGCCTATACTGTTCTATTTTTTGGCTTTTTAAAAATCACAAAAACAGATTTTAGCTGCTGAGTTGCTCTGTATGGAGCAAATTGTGTCTTTAGACATACTGTACTATAATTACTGAAGATAACATCACAGATACATATGCAGAAACCAGCAGTCAATTTTGACTCAGAAGATAATACACCAACTGTGTATTAAGTTTAATGTAGATTAATGCGAGTTGCTTTCCTTTGCATGTATGTACACAGGTACAAATAATTAAGATTAATTCCACTGGATATAATGGCCTTCACTGTGCACAGTGCCATAAAATTCTTCTTTAATAGCTGTTAATTGGATGTATTTGCTTTGATGGTGAAGTCCTGATTAGTCTTGTTACCCTACAACCCCTTCCCCCTCCCTTTGCTCACTTTTGTGCTTAGGAAAAGATTTATAATAAGGGAATCACAGCTATGCAGTTTATTAGCAAGAAATCAATATGTGGATCTGTTTACATGTATTAGAGGTTCGGATGAATGGGGGGTGCTCTGCATAATATTTGAAAAGCAGAAATGATGCACGTTTTCGTTTTTTTCTTCTTTTCCCCATGCAATGTTTTTACAGGTAATAACTCAGATTTCCTGCTGGATTTCTTTTTTTTTAGTCTGTTTTCTCTCTCTGGCTTCTGCATTGAACCTGCAGAGTTGCTCAGCAGTAAGAGGAGAACGCCAGTACCTTCAGCAAGCTCCAGCCCCAGGATATCAGGCGTATGGCTGAAGTTAGGAACTGCTTTCATACAATGATTCAAGGTGTTTTTTTCTGGAAAATAGTCAGTAATTATTTTGCCATCTCTGTTCTCTGAAATGCAGTAAGCCTGAATGTAAGGGACCAGGACTTCCATGTGTGCAAATCAGCACGTCTTCACTGAAATCTAGGTGGATATTTGATTTGTGCTGAAGTTCTGGCCTTTTTTTTTTTTTTTCAAGTAGCTCGTTTTTAGCAATAATACATTTCATTTATCTCCCAGGAGCACAGCTCTTTTTATGGAATTAATGAATGGTGGATATATAAAGGAAGAAATTAAATGTACAGCTACAGCCTAAGCCAATGTCTCAGACCCGGCTCCCCTGCTCTTGCCCATGCATTGCTGTGTGTGGAACCGCAGGCAGTTTTCCTGGGACGTCAGCCCAGCTGCATGTGGAGCCGGGACATATTTTTTTCCTGCTCAGAGCAGTTTTAAGTACCTGAGCACAGCCACCCAGGAGCTGTGACAAAGCCGGGTCTGACCCCCAGAATTCCTCACCACGGATTTCCGCTCCAGCGATTCGACCTTACTAACGCAAATCATCTGTAGCATTTAATCATCAATACATTGGCCTGGTGCCTTTTCTTGTATGAGTATGAACTCGTCAGCTTACTGCCTTTCCTGCTCCCGGGGATCTCCACGGAGCCCAACGACAAGGACGGGGCTCTTCCCTTCTCCTCCTGCCGCTTCCCACCTGCCTCGAGCCACTGGATGCTGCTGGGACACAGCCGCAGGCAGAAGGGGGAACCCCGGTTTGAGGTGGTTTGCGCTCTACCAAATAGGTTCTCCCTCTTGAATTAGATGTCTGTGGGGTCTGCTCTACTGCCAGGAAGGCTTTGGTGGGACCTCGTCCAGCCAAGGATGAGCTTCTGCCTTCCTTCTCCTCCACCACTGTTTAGTAAGTCAGCGCGCTCCGGCAGCCAAACAGGATCCTTAAAAATGTATGGGTTATAAACGATCACCCTCATTAAAAATTACTGCATAAAGCACTCGGCGGAGGATGGGCCAGCACTGCTAGTTGCATGAATCATTGCTATTTATGTCCTTTAATTAGGAAAATTGCTGTACAATGTGGGCTTTAGAAGATGTCTTCTGACAGATCTTCAGCACTCCCTCTGACGTTATCTCTGCATCCAGCTCTGCTGCCGATATTATTTGGATCTCTTACTGCAGCCAGGGGAAGGCCAGACAGGGCCAATTCCTAAAGCGGTTGAGTCTGAGAATCCTCATCACGATGCCTAATTACACCTTCGTCTGAGGATCTGACTGAATGATTTGGGCACCGAAAGAACAAGTCTTTTACGAGATTAATAATCTACGGAACATTAATATGTAATTCTCCCCCCTCTTTCAAAAAGGAAGAGGTCTGCATAATAATGGCAATGATAAGAAAAGTTAAAAAAAAAAGGAAGGCCATTTCTTTGTACCCATGCTTAGCAATTATACAGTTATTGTCAGTACAAACTGAACAATTCAGGAAAAGGTAGGTGAATATCAGCAGAAGCAATTAAGAGAGGTGTTTATTTTACTGAAGCCTCTCCTGTTTTAATTTCAGAAGTAAAGCTCTGTCACTGAGTTTGCAGTTGTTTTATTCATGTTTTTAATTACAGCCCGCTTCCAAACTTGACTACATCTGCCCTAGGCAAGGCTGTATTTACATGTTCTTCTGCCTAAAGACCCCTCTAGCCAGGGGAGGGTTAAAACCAATATTTGTAGATAAAGAGGTAAACATATTTACATTCAGTTTTTCACACTTTATGCATATGTCATGCAGTGAATAGTTTTAGAGGTATGTTTGTACTATCTCTCCAGAATTTTTACAGTCTGCAGGACACAAAATCTCTATAAAGTGACTTATTGAAATAGAAGCAGATTGGTAAAACCGTTTCTCTCTTATGAACTGTGAAGAATGATCCTCTAAATGAAATCAGGAAGGAACTGGACAGAATCTTGTTTAATGGTGTGACAAAATGAATCACAACTATTCCAAGCATCCATCACTGCTAAAAGGGGACCACAAATGATCTGTGAACTACTATATATTGATTACTCATGTACTACAAGTGTCGGATTTAATGTTCACACACCATGGAAAGGCGGCAGGGACAGATGGTGCCTTAACTCTTCTTTGATAGATTTTAATGGTGAAATATTGATTTCTATCTGGCCAAGGCCTGTTGTTAGGGGCCAAAGTCATTTGTTGGGTATAGCCGGACACCCAGTCTGCTAGGGGTAATCAATCATTTTTGGCAAGGCAGGTGAAATTCTGAAGAGAAGCACCTTGGGTTCCCAACGTGTATCGAGATGAGGCTGAGACCAACATTTGCGCATGCACGCCCCCTCCTCCCCCCCACGCACGCATACAAAAAGACTCCATGAAATTGTGCTTGTAAAGAATTATTAATGATAAGACATGTTTACTGAGGAGAGTCACAGCGAATCACAGCTGACATGAAATAGTCTGGGAGCCTCGGAGAGAAAATGAGCTTCTCGCTAAAAGGGACTATATTTTATTTAAACATCCGTCTAGGGCTGAAAACTCAGGTAATCTGTTGTGTTACAAGCCACTGGCTGTTCTTGCCATCCAGAGAGATAACAGTGAGGAGCTAATAGGAACACATCAATCACAATCAGGCTGCAATTCCACCGGTGTCTCCTCTTCCCGGCTCCTTTTTAAGCTCCTTAATAACGATGATAACATAGTTCTGGGCTTGTGAGAGGGTTTCTTCCCTTTGAGGGTCATATTCATAAAGCGAATGGCTTGCAAAGTCAGCATCTCACTCCCATGGAAGGGAGGGGGTGGGGGGGGGAGGGTGAGCAGAGGGAAGGGGTTTGCAGGTGGGAGGGGGAAGGGGGGGCAGGAGGGAGTGGATTTCCCCCGGCAATAAATCCGCAGACGCCCTTCTTTCCCCTGACACCCTTCCCAGGAGAGGATTCCTGTTCGGAAGCGGACGGGAAAGGGTAGCCTCTGCCCAGATGTGCCCCAGATGTGGGAAGCCAGTTGAGGCTGATTTTTCGTTTAGATTATCTTGCTTACCTAATGATTTTTGCTTCACTGCTCAGCTCGATTGTGTTCACTAGGACGGCAGGCTATTAAAATGTCAAGGCGCATTGAATTGTTGTTATCAAGGAAAGAGACCTTTCCAATCAAGCCGTGTTCCCCGGGTTGCAGGAAGGC
Organism: Pluvialis apricaria; assembly: GCA_017639485.1. Taxonomy (NCBI): domain Eukaryota; kingdom Metazoa; phylum Chordata; class Aves; order Charadriiformes; family Charadriidae; genus Pluvialis; species Pluvialis apricaria. The sequence continues at coordinate 71,870,695 of CM030011.1, read as the reverse complement.
GAAGAAGGGATTGGAGGAGGAAGAAGACCTTCTTCATAACGGGGGTGGGGGGGGGAGAGGTGCAACGGGGGGGGGTGTGTGCGCGCCTCTGTGTGTTTATGTGACTGTGTGCCCGCAGGCGGACCTGTGCGTGTGCCTGCCCTGGTGCGGTGCGGTAATTAAAATGCCATCTTTTATAACAGGTATTAGACATTTCTCTCATTCGCATTTACAGGGGGAGATGGAACTTCTCCCCGTTGTGCTTTTCACTGCAATCCTTGTAAAGAAAATACTGGGAGGAGGAAACCTGTGTGGTTGAATCACTGGCCCCGCATACTAAGGAGCTGCTGGGCTGGGCTGAAGGAGAAAAACAAAGGCAAATGCCTTCCTCATGTCTGCACCTGCCTTAAGGCTTGATAAGAAAATAAGTTCACTGACCTACTGGGAAAAACACTGGAGATTGTCCGGTATCACAATATTGAACAACCGGTGACAGGATGATACAAACCCAGCACATTTGGAGACACAAAAATCCCCTACCTCTCGTCACCACCACCACCTTGTTCATATAATTGTAGAGCAGTTTATTGCACAGAGGCGCATCAGATATTGCCACGATTGATTTTTTTCTTTCTTCTCTCGTAAACTATACAGTACATCATATTGGTTGGGAAAAAAATATATTCTTTGGATTTACTTCTCTTTGTTTAAATCATTTCACAAATATTTTGCTTCCCCCCTGTCATTTCGCTTTCATTTTCATTTAAAAAAGATGGCTTTGTTTTTTGCTTCTCCACGATTTTGTAGAATAATGACATCTATCCCGTCCCCCATGCATCAAGCATCATTGATTGGCCAGAACATCAGTGTCACTACTGGGTGTTCATCTTCACACTTGCTGCTGGCAGGTCCCTCATCTACTTTCCCCGTCTCGCACATGCCCCGCTCCCCGGCCGCACGCTCACTCACAACAGGCATGCCCACTTTCTCTTTTTGCCTAACGTGCATTTCACTCAGCGTGCTTTTACTCTGCCTCTCCTCCTCACGCGCCGTCGCTGTCTCTCCCTCCGACCTTGTGCTGCTGTGCGAGTCCACGGGCACAAACCACCACCGACCGCTCAATTCTGTAGCAATCTTCCGCTTGGTCTGCACTAAGAAGCCAGGAGAAAACAAACCCTTCCATTTTTTTCCACGTTGTCTGCGCTGATTCATGAAAGTTTCTCTCACAATATTCGGTTCCCTGACATATTCAAGCACGGGGAGGAAAGCGCGCTGAAGGGACGGCGGGAGTCCTTGCTAGTCCTGCACATGGCAGTGGAGAAGGGGTACACAGCCCTCCTTTCCCCCCATGTTGTTGCTCCAGCTGGCCTTAATTTTTACTCTGCCTTACATTTCCACTCTCACATCTGTCTTGGGGCTTGTCTCCGTGGAAAAATTATTGCACGCGGGGCTGGGATGTGAATTAGTAGCACATCTCTGCAGGGAACATTGCAGGTACAGTGAGGACTTGTGTGCACAAGGACGTTACTGTGGAGCCAGCCAAGGTGTAAATCTCCCGCGTTGTGGCACCAGCTCCCCCACGCACGCTGCTGGTGCACGCAGGGGCTGCATGGCCCCCCCGGGCCCAGGTGGGCTCCGCACACCCAGTGCCTATATGCGCTTGTGGCACACGTGCTTCTCAACCAAGAAAAGCCCAGATGTATGTGCTAATTTGCATCATCCCATTCTTGTGCTCCTGATACTCCTTGATATATTTATTCTTGCAAGTTGCTTGAGAGGAAAGAAAGTGGTATTATTGCCTGTTACAGAAGGGAAACTGAGGCGAGAAGGCTCGTGAAATGCCTAAATACTTCAGATGATGGGATCCTAAGTGACTTGTCCTAGGACATAAGAAAGTGGGTGGCAGATTGTAGGAAGTTGCACCCAGTCCCTGAACACTGTACTCTGGTTATTTGTATTCTGGTTATTAGACCAGCTTTCATTTCTTCTGCTAACATTTTTTTCTCATCTCCTCACTGCTTCTCTCAATTTCTACCATTTTCCATATTTTTCTTGCAAACCACAGCTTTCTCAAGCAGTTGCGTTTGGCTCCACCACTGACAGCTGTGAACCAGACATCCAGCCCATCCCAGGAAGAAGTGAGGCTCCTCCACTCGCTTACCAAGTCCAACAGAGTGACCTTCATCATGGCCTGGTGTGGGACCCACTCATGGCACCACACGGGCCTTCAGCCTGCCTCTGCTTCTGGCCATGGTGAATCACCAGACAGGATAGGGAAAGAAGCTACTACCTTCAAGGCCAAAGCAAGCACGGGGCAGAGGACGCTTGAGACCTTTTTGCACTGACACCCAATTTGCATATTGCTCCCTGCCCAGACCTATATCTAAGACCAGGCACCGTGGACCTGGACCATTTCCAGGTTACTTGGACTCAGTTATGCTGCCCTTCTTACCTTCTTTTGCCATTCTGGGTCCACGTATGTCCTCTGAGTAGAATACTCCTGCCTGTGATAATTTCCTGAATCTGTTGTTAGGTTACATATTTTTTTCTCCAATGGGTTGTGAACTTCCTACCAACGCTAGAACTTCTTTCCTGCAGGCTAAGTGTCAGCAGGCAGTATTCATTGCCTAATGGACTTGACCAGCATCACTGCAGAGTCCAATAAAGTGTTGCATCTGATTGATTGTCTCCCATTTCCTCCACAAACTTTGGGAAAGAGCAGCACCCTTTCTGAAATCAATGGATTCAGCCTAAGAAATTTTCCAAGTGGGTATTTTTGAACTACTGTTGGTTAAGAAATAATGGACGATTTTTGAGGAATCATTATCAGAATTACCATAATAATAAATTAATTGATTTTACAATTGGTAAAGGACCATTAGATCATCTCCTTCCAAGTCATGGCCAGCACTGGCCATCTGAACACCATCATTTTCAGCCCAGGCTGACTTCATTTCCCATACCTATTTTAGGCACGGGTTCAAGCCTGAAATCAGTCAGTCGCAATCCTTCTACTGGCTCTGAAGGTTGGGAATCGTCCTGTAGTGGTTTGGAAGAAAAAAACCAAAAAGCCTTCATTGCATTCTTCTGTGCACAGGTAACCAGAATGACTTTCTGTAAGAGGAACCAGCATGGATTCCTGCAAAGCACAGGAAGGTGTTGAAGGCTGGGGCAGTGCAGGAGGAGCTGGGAAGCCGCCCACTGACCCGTGCCTGTGCCAAGACACCTTCTTGCTGTTTGCTGTATTTCAGAAATGTTTTGGAAGTCTGAATTAATTTCCTTGATTCCTCAACATATCCTCAAGGAGAGCTTGTCATTGACTCACTCACTCCACGGGGGCTTGTTCTCCTGGATTTCGACATATCAGCACTTCTCCTGAGAGGGACTTAAGACCATACGTATCCCAAGCAGAGCAGATTATATAAACTACACTTTCTTTATCAATCTACGGGCTGAGGAAAAAGAGAATCTGTAGCGCTGTAACCCACAGGGTCCTGGACAGTTACCAGGATGATAAATTAAAAGCAGAAAGCTAACCTAGCTTTTCTTTCAAGGGTGGCCAAAGTCAAAAGGCTCAATAGAGCTAAAACTCAACAGGCAGAATACTTCACCAGTGAGAGATCGCCAACTGAAGAAGTCACAGATCAACAGGGAGAAGAATTCACAGCACGAGATAACGCTGTACTGCTTTGCGCCGATGGGCATGATGCTCCCACTGCCGGCTGGGCCAAGCGTATGCAGAGCGTGCCTGGGTTGTGAATACTTGCGCACTCATACCTGTGGTCAGGCAAAGGATGGAGTTTTGTGCTCAGCACAGCGGGGTCTTGGCTTACAGCTGTGATGTCTAGGCACTAACATCTAGGAAAAGATTCTCTGGATGAGGCAGGACAAAATGGATGGCAGCAGAGATGGGACGAATTCACAGCATCGTTCAGAAGGGGTGCCGCTACCGGACCTACCTGCTACCTGAGCCCCGCCGGCTGTCTGGCGCAGCAGCCGTTTGCTGCTCCTGCCGCTCCCCCATCTCTCATCCCATGAACTTCAGAGGCTTTGCGAAATGATCAAGAGCATCTAAGTTTCAGTGCCAAAATCTAATTTCAAACATCTAAGACCTGCTTCTGCATCTGGCCCTTTGTGCAAGACAAAACCCCTTAGTACCGGCTGTTACATTTAAATGTAAGTTGAGTGGGACCAGGAGAATTGGTTCCTGAACTGCGCCAAAACCCCTGCATTAAGAAGTTAAGGCTGGTATATATATCAATCACGCCAGCATAAAACACATCAAAGGGATGCAATTGTCCCCCAAGCAAGCCGTATAATTCACAGAAAACTCAGCTGAAGTTAGTTCAGTTTAAACAGCTCTTCAGAGAAAGACACCGGAAAGTTCCCGATGATCTCTCGTGATGTCATGCAACAAGCTTATAATTAGGATAAAGACTTTTGCTTCAAAACTTATGTTCTTCCCTGGCTGCATTCTTACCTCCCCTGGAGACTTCCATGGTGCACTGGAGCAGTCAGTGGTGCCTGGGTTTGGAGAGGGTCAGCCCTTTCCAACATGCTTGACCGTGGTGCACCCTCTGCTTGAATTCAGCCCTTTCTCTGGAGACTTCCACAACCCTACAATGAAGCCCTGGGCTGCCACCGTCAAAGATGTGAGGGAGAGGGCAGAAATGTGGGAGGTGCATTGAAATGCAGACGTGACCCAAATCGAGTCCTGTTGTGTTTGAGGGTAGGCAGCAGCTGCCTCAGCCTGCGGGCAGACCCATTCCTGCGGCAGCGATGGCTCACAGCCACGGAGCAGTTGCCAGGTACGCCAGCACTATCCTTGCTTTGCAGGTCCTGGCTCCTAAGCCTTCAGGACACAGAGGAAACCAACATGGGCCAGGGCTGATGCCGTACATGCAGGGTGAGGGTACAGGAGCCCCCTGCTCTCGCCAGCCTTGGCTCTGTGGTTTCTCAAGGTCCCCTGCTAGCGTTCCCAGTCCATACCCTCCATCACCCTCAATGTGTCAAGGCAAAAATGCTCCGACGAGCTCCTCAGATGTAGTCCAAGCTGTTATAGCTCAGTGATCCTCAAAGCAAGCACGGAAAGCAAGTCTGAGCCACAACTGAGCCACAACTGAGCCACAACTAAGCCATGTCCATTTTTTGGGCATACCACAGATTTATTTGCTAGCGAAGTAGCTGTGTAGGGACCGGGAGCAGAGGGCATGGTTACTGATTGCAATGGAGCACCTTGAAGAAACTAAACTAGCGCTCAAAGCAGAATAATTGGTGTAGCAGGAGGCCGTGCCCATGCTAATAGTTTTTACTGAGATGAAGCTTATTAACATGTGCACTGGTGCATCTGTATTGCCTCTGGGACTCCAACTCAGCATGGTTCCCTGCCACGCTGCATGGAGGTTTTACCTTCCTCTGACCTTGCTCAGGCTCCTTTGTCCTGTTCTTCTGTGCTCTGAGTTAACCTCTTGTCTGCTTAGGCTTGTGTCTTATCTTTTAAATCCAGGCAAACTTTTTCAAGTTTCTCGCATGCTAAAGATTTCAGTTGCGCTAAAAGTATTTTGTGTCCCATTGTTATGACGCTTTAGGTTTGTGAAAAGGTTGCTGTGCAGTGCACACTTCAAAGAATCAGCCCATCTCTGAGCTGAAATTTTAAGCTATTATAAGTGCTCAAAACACTCACTCTGTGCTTGCCCTGATGTTGTACGCTGGGGAAAGAGGTGTGCGTTTACTCCACGAGTGCACGGTCTGAATGCCTGTTTGAGAGAGAGAAAATAAAAACCATCCAGACTATGCCCTTATTTCATCTATTAATATAGAGGAATAGAAGTGTAACTTTTGGAGACTAATATGAAATAGGTCAGGGGAGAAAACGTGGTCTCTGCATCTGATCTCTGCTGTGAACTGCAAAGCAAACCGAATCTCCACCTTCTGAGTTACTGCTGCCAGCGCAGTTTAGGCGGAGTGTTTGCCAGGGTGTTACCTCTTATCATTGATTGTGAAGATCATAGCAAAGTCCAAGTAAGGTATGTGACAAGCATAACTTATCGCATGCAGCGTTCAGCCCTAAACTGTTAAATCCCCAAAGGGCATTGACCTTTTAGAGAGGAGGAAAAAAGAAGGTTGATAGGCCAAGATGCTGGGCTACCACCAGTCCTACGGTGCCAGATACAGGCTGTTAATAATCACACAGGCACTGGGTGCAAAACAGCACTCCACCTCGCTGTACAGACCACTTCACTTGCATAGTTCCGGCTATAACCCTTCCTTACACACAATCTAGCCAGGGCAAGAACGAGCCCCAGCAAACATAAACGGTTAGGTTTTGGTAGTGTTTTGCTAACAGTGCCAACCATCCTGATCTGCAAGTTTCGTCTCGAAATACCCTCCGCTTAGCTGTAGTTAGAGGTTCTCCCAGCCCAAAGTCTCTTTTCAACAATGTTGTGGACGAAAACCGAACACCTGCTAATTAAGTAGGTGTATTTTGGCCCCAGACAGCTTTAAAACATCATCTGAAGACTCATAGTTTGCTAGTTTTCCACTCACTGTTGCACTGTTGAGAGCATCTCAGCGTAACCCTGTGAGCTTTCCACAGACAGAGTCACCGCTCTGAGAATTCGCGGATTTTCCCAAGTTCATTTCTTTTGTGAAATCCAGTTGTTTTGCACTGAATGCGGCATGTCTCCGGCATATGTGATTCAGATCAGGCAATCACCCTACACAGTGTAAATCAATGAGATGAAATGTAGCCATTGACAGCATTTACAATTTTGCCCATTACTATGAAATCCTCTTTCTTTAAACGGAAGGTGCTTTTATGAATCCATTGAAGCATAGCTGACAAAGCCTTCAATACTCACTATTGCCTAAATACTGCAAAACATAACAGTTATAAAAGATACATGTGGTGCATATTTATAAGGATTAGAATAAGCACTTTGTTAAATTGCTGCAGCACATTTGTCCCTTTTCCAGGATACTTATAAACCTTGGATATTTTCTTCTTCCCATGAGTAAAATAAACACTTGTCTGCGGGCTTACCAAATCTCTTTGCTTTTCCATGTGCTGACAGTGCAAAATATGTACTTCTACAGCGGTGTTAAAAAAAAATCCATGCAGTGTAATTATTCTTTATGCTAATATAATAGACTAGTAAATGTTCCTACACTTCTTGTAGGACTAATTACATTTCAGTAATGTGAATGATCCCTGGAGCCGCTGCTGTTAAATATTTTTGGAGCAGTAGCGAGGGAGTTTGTTATTTGTACACACTAGAGAAGTGTGGATTTGTGAAACAGAATAGCACGGCTCTGAGGCTGTAACGCTCCTTCTGACATTGCCATACTAAGTCAGGGCAGATGTAACACGGGGAGCCCGTTAGCCGGAGGATTTACTGCTTCCCGTCTGATACACCAAGTCCTCACATTCAGAACCCAGCTTTTGCAGGGGCTGAAATGTTTCGCTTCAAACACCAATTACAAGCAGCTCATTAGGAGCTGCTAAATAAAATGCAAATTTTGTAGATTGTGTACGTCCAGAAAAATGCAGGGGATTCCAAAACCTCATCTTTTTTAAACTGGCTAAAATAAATTATTTACTATAATAGGCAAATTAGCAAATAAAGCCAAAAAGGAGTTAAAGCAAGCAAACAGAGTAATAGCAGATATAGCAGCACTTCCTTGTTAGTATCCTGTAACCCTTTGGAAAGGCAGCCCTGCCCAGCTGTTGACTTCTGAGAAATACTTTGGTTTCGGACAAGGAGCTGACATGGTGATGGTCGTGCCATTCATTGGTTGAAAGTGTCACTGAAGCTCTAGCCTTGCTGCTGTGGCGACCTGCTTAGTATGTTGGTGGTTAGATGAGTCTTGTCTTCACCCTCTCTACTCTGCATGGTAGAGATGATTACAATACTCTACAAGTCAAGCTGCTGCACAGCCTGCTATGTTTAACGTTACAGAAGTGCTGCTCATTAAATGTGTCAATTAACTTTTCTACTCCAGGGCTAGTTTTGCATGTTCTTGAACAAGTTCTGTGCCAGTCGTAGCTTCTATTGTCCTAGACCATCTGGTGGAGCTGGGAATGAAGCCCATCACTACCTACACTGTAGTGGCTCCGTGAAGCTGAATGAAGCTCAGAAACTGAAGGCTACCTGCCAGGCTGTGTCCTCTTTCTGCCCACTGTTTTAGCTTGAACAGGGCTTGAGGCTCTTGCTGTTCTTCTGACCAGGCTGGTGGAAATCTTGGGCAGACAGATGATGCATGTGCAGCTACTCTGATACATATGGGTTATCCCAGCCCTGCTGCTTGTGTGCCAAGCAGGTGGTCTGCAGGAGCGCATTAAATCTCAGCATGCACAAATCAGCAAATATAGACTTTTTTGGATCCAAAAGAAAAACTAAACAAAATTATTTGGGTTTTTTTGGTGGTTTAGGTCAGATTCACAAGATCAGTCTGCATAGTTAAAAGGTCAAAGGACATACTGTTATGGAAGTATATCCACTGCACACGCAAAAGCAATAACTTGGTGAAAAACCGACTGCTATATCACAACAAAATGATAAAATTGAAACCACAACCACCCCAGCAAAAGGGCTTCTTTGTTATTTCCGTAAACTTCTAGCTTTTCCTAGAGAGGCATTTGCAATGGTTTACAGATCTGCTCTCCTACCCTGTTACTGTTCCTTCTCAAACATCCCAGGAAACTCCTTGCAGCCCTGGTCCAGGAGGAGCCATGCTCGTTCTGCGCTTGGCTAGATCAGTCTGGTTTCCTTAGCCACATCTGTGAGCAGCAACTGGTGCAGCCTGCTTGGGCTGCTTATTCTGAATTGGCCCTGCAGCAGAGCTGGGACGTGGCAAAACAGGTAGTTTGGGTTGGGGTTAGGAACAGCAGTATAATAAATCCTGCTGCTGCAGGGAGATAACGAAGGGTTGGGAGTAGAGCGAGGTATGTTGGGGAACGGCCACTGGAGGAGCTGGGTGTGACAGCTAAGGGAGGTGCGGAAAGGGAAATCCTTGGCAGGAGAAGAGAGACTGAAAAGAGAGAAAAAAGGCTGAAAGAAAAAGGAACAAAGGTGAAATTTAACGAGAGAAAGTGTAGGTGGAAAATTTTGAAGAAATTAGTAACTGCCAGAAGGAAATGAGCATTTGGGGACAAACTGAGAGAATTCAGAAAACCTATTTTCCATCTATTCCTTTTCCCCTCTACAGCTTTCAGTTTTTATCTTTAATGTGGTCATTGAAGATACTTGAGAGAAGAACATAGCCCTGTTTTAAGTAAGGCTGTGCTGCTCATAGCATCTCATTGAAATCTCTCTGGTCTGCAAGCAAACCAGCTCTTTGGGGTTTGAGTTTCCCAGTGCAATGCCAGATGACCCCCAGAACCATAGCTGTTCAAGCCTCATACCTGTTACAGACCCTTTGTCTTGCTGGTGGGAAAAGAACCAAAAGTCACATTCAGAATTTGTTGCCTCCTACCTGGAAACCTGGGATGGAATTACTCCGCTTGTAGTCAGCAAGCCCTTCTCCACAAGGATTAATGCCTCCGATGTGAAAACAAGGGATAATAATAATTTAAAGACCTTCTCAATTGAATGTTTACCTGTTTCCATAGAGATGGAGTGCAGCTCTCCAGGATATTTGCTAAATGACCACTCAACAGCCCGCACCCAGGACACGTGAAGGGACAAGGGACGAGGCAAAGAGAATCAGCAAGTGTCTCTGCAGTCTGTCCTGTGCAGAATCAGCCTGTAATGTTAGGAAATGAAATACAGATATTTGCTCAGGCTTTATTTCAGCCAAAGAAGCTGTGAAATGGGTTTTTGAGCTGTGCTCAAGACCTCTCTTATGGAAGCTGCCAATGCACGGCTGAGATTGTGTGTTTTTCCCGTCTCCACACCCCCTTTCTCCTTGTGTTCCCTCTCTCCTCTTTAAATTCTTCTTCCTGATAGAAAGGGATCGGAGCCAAAAGCTCCCTAATTCTGGAAACTGCTCGGGTCTGAGGTTTTGACTTAATTTATCTTTACCTGATGATGTGAGTGAACTACAACCCTGTTGACTTCTGTAGTGTTATCCGAGGCTAAATCAGGATATCCCTGATCCACAAAGGAACCATTGTGCAGCATGTTGGCATTTGATCATGCTGGAGAATGAAAGCCATATTTGAGTGAGGCCTACAAGTGCCTCATTACTGCACTGTAAACAACTGGATATTACAGTAATGGACAAGGCTTTGAGTGCTACGAACGGCTTCACATTCACTTTATTGATTTGCAATGTGCACTGTGATGGTCTGCTGTAATAAATACAAATGCCATAGTGTAGAAATGTCAGAACAACTTATTAAAAATGTGTCTCTTCCTTGCTCGTGCGGTACGGTATGTATGTCTGCACAGCTGCAGGATTGTGGCGAGGTGGGGATGAAGCTGTGGCTCAAAATTCAGCATCACAAGAATATAAATTCAGCATATAAACAGAACCTGTACTGGCCAGCCCTTTCCTTTTGCTTTGTGCTTCTTTGTAACAGACAAGACTTCTCCTGTGCCTCGGAATATATTTCACATTGCAGAAGAGAATAAATGTTTCTCACATCTCAGGAGGGTTGAGGTGGTACCAGGTCTCAGCCCACATACCATAGGCAGTTCTCTGCCCAACTTCCACCACTTGGAGAAGCACGAAGCACCACGGGAGCCAACGTTTCTCTTTAACAGTACAATTTTTTTCTCTAAGCATGGAAAACCTTCAGCCTTTACCAGGGCTGTGGTACAAACAAGAGACTTGTGGCAGATCACACATGTGCTTCTGCTGAGTGCACCTAAAGTATGCGTGTGTACCATTATATACACGTGTATCTCTCTCTCTCTCAGTATATACATGTATACATTAATCCTTCACCAGATCAAAAGTTCCAATAACATCTGCTTGGTCTTTTGGTCCACTAGACAGTAAGAGGCAACTTTCTGAAGAAAATGGCTAGTGGCCATCTGCCTGCCTGTTGAGGTACTGTTTCCCAAGCCATTCTCTGTGACAACTGAGTTGGTCTGTACCTCCTGGCTAGACTTTGTCACTTCTGGGTGAATTCATGCAGTGACCAGCAGTTTCTTGCTAGGGCTTCCCCACATAATGTCCTGACACCCCCTTTAGCTCATCGTGTAAAAGGGTGTCGCAGTGAAAAATCTGTCCCTATCTAGTACCTATAGGTAGGATTTACTGTCAGAAACCTCTCAGTCCCACCTGCCCCAAACTCTAGCTAGTGGAGGAAAGTGAGAATGAAACTGGGAAAATTGCTTTGCTATCTGGAAGAAATGATAGGCCATTCATTGTAACCAAAATAAATATAAGTTTATGAATGAGTGTGGAGTGTGATGGGGGCTGTGGAAAGGCTGGGAGGAGAAGTGGATGGAAATCTCTCACTGGAAACTCCAGTCTGTTTCCACGATCATGAATGTAAATATTGCCTATGCTCCAAGAATGTACATTTTGTACAAACATTCATATAGATGTTTCCATGATATTTATCAGCCTTAGCACTTTGCAGATGACAACTGAATTAAACCCCATCATACGTTATTTAAAGGGGAATTACTGTGCTCATCATGCAGACTAAAAAAATTGGAAAGGACTTAGCCCAAATACAGGGCTTGTGGCAAAACCGAATCCATAAGCTCTGATTCCACGTGACTATTCTTTGTCCTTGTATTTATGGAAAAAGTCCTTTTGAGTTTAGCAACAGAGGGGATCTATGGAATTTCACAGATGTAACTACAGAAACTGCCAGGATCCCTTATTTTTCAGCGTTGTTCTCTTTGTTGTTTAGGTAGTCCTATGGATTTAGAGATTTCCTACAACATTCTGCTGTGGATACCAAAGGAAATGGGAGAGTCTTGAACAGGATAAAGAAGGTACTGCAATGCTTTGCTCCCCAAAGTCCCCCATTTGGTAGGCATATCAGGAGAGGGGAGGAGAGCCTGCTGTTAACCTCATCTGATGGATAGTCCCTGAGGCACCACTGCCATCTGGTGAAAGCGAGAGCAGCCCATGGGGATGTGTTCGGGAGCCATAACTGACAGCCTTACCACTGCACTAAGCTCAGCAGAAAGTGGGCGCAGTCTGGCCCACAGAATTCTGCTGAGAGTTTTTCTTTGGAGTTTTTCCTTCTAAGTCTGTTTTAGATTTCTACAGCAAATCCACAATTCTTTACATGGTCTTTGCACGCTCATCAAAAATTATAGTTATTAAACTCTGAGGATCATCTTTATGAGGAAATCATGATGATGTCCGCTCAGCCTTGGGAAGGTTTTTGTGGGCTTGCCACTTTTGTCTGAACAAACCCATTTTCTGAAGCGTGTGAGAAGGAGATGTCCTGTTTGTGTTGTGTAAATGCCCTGTTAAGGAGCAGTCAGTAGCGATTACTTCTGCAACATCGAACACACTTCATGGTCAGATTTGTCAAAAAAGAAAGCAAAATGCTTGTCTTAAGGATTCGAGGAGCTATTGTCTGTTCAGTTCCCTGGGCTTTGGAAAGTAACCTGGTTCATATCAAAGGTGCTCAACACTTGTCTTGGCCAGCCTGACCATCCATCCTCGGAGGAGAAGGGGAAGGGAGCTGCTGGCATGAGCATGCTGGTGCAGGTATATACGCTTTGTGTGGAGCCAATTTGAAGGAAGTAGAAATTACTCCAAGAGCTAGTGGGTGCTTTTCTGTTCCTGACCTGATATCACACATGGAATAGAGGAAGCCAACAGTCATGGTGTCTCCTGGGGGTTGATCCAATTCAACCTGTAGGCTGAAACGAGCAGAAAACTGCTGACTAAATAGACCTTGTATCAAGCACCAACCTCCCGCTATGAGTTCAGTGCAAGTGATGTGAGGGCGAACAAAATGTCTCCAGCAGAACTGTACTCTCAGTTTAAAGTCATAGTCAGCTGGGGTGATGGATATATGCTAACATTTGCTTTCTCCTTCCACTCATTTTTAGGATCAAAAAGATGTTTGTATGGGTTTATATGCCTTGGAAAATTATTATTAAAGTGTTTATGGTGGGCTTTTTTATTTATTTTAAATCTCAAAATCATATTTATAAATAGTATCAATTGCTGTTTCGACACGGAGAGCTTGCGTTACAATCAATTTTATATATTATATCCTGGGGTCTGTTGTAAGCAGGGAGTATTAAGACATACATAATTTATTAATAAACTCAGTAGTGGCTCAAAATCCTTAGTGAGGATCAGGTCAAGTTTTCATCACACTTTTAATGACTTTGTAGCTGCTACGTTAACTTCACTGTGGTGTAAACTCGTTAACTTCAATGGACTTAAATAGCCAACTGTTTAAGGGAAGTGGAAAATGCAGAGACTTAACAACTAACTAATAGGTTTTTCAACACAACAAAAACAAAGGAAACGAAGAGATTTCTATTTCGGATAATCAATTTTGCATCCTGAAGAACATACTGGGTAAAGGACTGGAAGCTATGAGAAGCCAATTCTTTACACTTCCAACCAGAACCTAGCTAGAGGCCTGAATACAGCATGTCACTATGATTAATTATGGGTAATGAGTGTTTTATGAACCTAAGAAAGAAAAGCATTTATTTTTCTGGTATTCTAGTGGTAGTGTCTTGTTTTGTTTTAAAGCTGGGAGTGTGAAGCCAAACAGATGATGAAACCCCTTTATTAGCTCTTTTGTTGTGCTCTAGACTGTTACTAGACTGACGGGGCCAAATCCCCATCACAGAGTGGCTCTGTCAGTGCAAGAGACAAGGGTTCAGTTCAGGAGCTCTGGGATTTTGCATTTTTTCCTTTTGTTCTGTTTAATTCCTTTTCCGAGGCAGAAAGCCCGTAGACCTTCTAGGATGCTGTTCAAGAAGCATAAGAGGAGGCAGGACTAGCCCGTCCCAGGAACGGTCTGCTGCCGGGAGTTTATTACCTCTGGGTCTGACCCAAAGCCCACTGGAACCCCCAGGAAGATTTCTCTTCATTTTTGCAGGCCCTCAGATCAGACCTTTGGGGGCTCATCTAAAAATCTGCAGCTCAGGATGATGAAAGCTTGAGAGCAGCTATGGCCAAGGGGACGGGGCTGTGACAAAAGCCCCCGCTCAAACCATCCTGCCTAGAATTGACACCTGGGGGCAATGCCACCCAGCACCACCAGCCCGGAGTGCACTTCTTGATGCAAGCTTGGGGAGATTCCATCCCTCCGGGGTCTCCGCAGTTTCCAGACCAGGGTCTGTGTTAAATCAGCAATGTGCATACGTGCTTTATCCACAGAGGTATTCTTGCAAGAGGGGCAGCAAGAGGGTGGAGGTAAAGACCCTTTGTTTCATCCCCGTGCTTTAGGGGATGGGGAACAGCAGGGCAGGATAAGAGCTTTTGGCGCTATTGGGCCCTAAGTTTTAAAGAGGGGTTAAAAAAATAGAGGTAAAGGCGGGGGGGGGAAGAGAAAAACAAGAGAAAAGGGATCAGTCAGGGAGAGAGCCCTGGTCTCTGGCTGTTCCCCAGTGCACCAGGAGGTGGTGCAAAGCCCCTGCTCATCCCACAGGCAGGAGACACATTTCATTCTTCCAGGGACTCCTCTCCAACTTGTACTACTCAGGAAAAATAGTAGAGGTTTAACCCTCCCCAGCATGCTTCTGTAACTCTGGTATTTTGGTATGTATTTAAGGCCGATGATATTAACTGTGTGAAAGGAAGAAAATGCAGGGGAGGATTATACTGCTGACTGCTATTAACATGCTGCAATAATGGTAATAAAATAAAGGTATTACCAAATGACTTCTGAAGTGTTATATTCATAGAACAAACAGTTCTTACTGTGCAGAATGCAGAAAAAAATGTGATCGGATTTGATTCTTGTTTTTTTCTATTTTATACAATTGCTTTCTTTATTTTTTAAACTTTTTCATAGACTAATACTAAAAATAAATTAACAAGAGTAAAAATAAATTATTTTCATAAAACCAAAGTTTCCATGTGTATTAGTTAAGAACGAATTAAAAGCTATGTCATGAAAGTGTGTTGTGTTGTCAGTTATCTCTTACTCAAAACAGGAATTGCTAAATGTTTTCCCTTTCTCCTTACTTGAAATACTGTACATTAATAATATGTGATTTGTAAATACATTACATGGCCTTTGGTGGTAATTTAACAAAACAACTAATTTGTCCTTGTGATGTGACAAAACTGTGTAAAACATGGCTTGATTGATGAATTATTGACACATGAGTAAAATATATACCTTAGTTTCAGGTAAATGGAGGTTTTTATTTCATTTTAAAAATCTCATTGTATGATTACAAAGCTGCCATATGAAAACTTGTTCTATATCGTAAGAAAAAAATTACATGGGCATGAGTTCAGCTTATGCAGAAAATAAAAAATAGCCTCAGTTTATTGTTCCTCGTATTACAGAAGTTCTGTTTTGTTTTTTAAAGAAGAATAAGGGTCTGTAAAAGAAGCATTCATTTCTGCTTCCCAATTGGCACTGATTAGCAATGTCTTTTGTGGGGGGATAGTTTAGACCACCAGTATACAAAAAGCAGTATATTTCAGCACACTTTATGTGGAACAAAACGAAATAAAAACTTTTTAGAATTTATATTTTTGACACCTTTAACTTTTTTCGTCTCCTGGCTAACAAATATTTTTTCATGCAAATTTTACAAGTGTTCCAGGTACAAAAGCTTCCCTTGTTTTTATGAATGCAGACTTTATCAGGCAATATACGTATGTGTTGTAATAAGTGTATCTCTGTTCAACATGTTATTAAACAATCTTTTTTGAGGTATGTCAGAAATTAAGTTGTGTAAAGGTTAAAAAAAAATTTATTAAATTTATACTAACTTCCTTGCGTTTTAAAATTCTGAGAAATGTTGGATAGGTTTGGGGTATTTTTATCCCTACCTTAATAATAACACATATACATATTTATTTTGCATTTCTCTTTGGAGGTGGGTGTCACTTTGGGCATGAGTAGTTAGGGAGGAATAATGGTGGAGAGCTGTAAATGTAAATATCCAAAGCATCACCCAAAAGACTCAATAGCATATTATTTTAAATTTCAGGTCCAAAAGCTTTTAGAAGGTTGAATCAGAATCTCTGTTGCTTTAAATAAGTGTAATTTCACTGAAGTCAATGGAGCTACATTGGTTTACATCATCTAAGAATCTGTGCTTTTGTTTTGAATCTTATTTTAATCGCAAGTGCTTTTCTACAAACCTTTAAAAGTTCAGCTTTGCTTATTCAAGAAAATTAATGTTTTGAACTGTGACTTTAAGTGTTAAAAAAACATTTCAGAATATACCCAGGTTTTCTGTTCTTGCTAATTTAACTTTCCCTTATTATCTTTAGAGAATGTCATTTTTCGAGCATGGTAATACAGAAAACTTTTATACCATCATTAAGAATCATGGTTTATTGGATTTCACCTGACTACTCAAGCAAACATTTATTCAGTGACACTCTTAAAGACAAGATTGTACTACAAATGTCAGAAATGTTGTTTGAAAGTTTATGAGTAAAAACTTTGTTGCTTTTAGGAGAACCCAGAAAGAAATGAAAACAGAAAAGTTTTACATTAACTTTGTCTGTGGTGCTATTGAGAAAGCTATTTGGCTCTTGGGATTTTTCAAGATTATTATGTGATAGTATGAAAATTTATAATTAAGTTTGGGAAAAACATGCATAAGGTACAGAAATAGCTCAGGCATTGTGAATGCAGGTGTATATCTATCACTCCTAAGCAATCATGTTCTTTGACAGCTCTCGACAGCAACAATTGAATGTACAATATTCTAACATCACAATGACTTTATCTGTATCTTCGTGTTGTTAAGCTAATGGGATGTTTCCTATTTTATTCCCTTTCTTCTGATCTTTTTTTCTTCTGTTTATCTGGTCACAAAAAAAAAAAAAAAAGTGGAGAAACTGCATTTTGCACTTTTTTATAACCATTGCTGAAAATCTGTCACAGCTACCAAGGAAAGCTAAAGAAAACCAGAAACAGAAAGACTATTATTTATAGCTAGCAAGATACACTATGGCACCATATGGTAGAATTTATCAAATTCTTTCCTTTCTCATGCAGGGCGAATAGGGGCCGTAGTCAGTTCCCTCTTGCAGTCCTTGCTTTGCCAGCCACTCATTCATATACGCTGTGGGCTAAATCCTGCTTGACCTAGTGCTTTTACACCCATAAACCTACTTATAAAGGCATGGCGAGCAGGGTTTGGCCCTCTGTGTTTATTTCTTCTTTCTGCAGATGCAGTTTTGCTAGGAATGCTCTTTGCATTTCAATCAACTAAAACAAGAGGACGGATAAATTAACGCCTGACTTAGCTCTTCACATCTGATACTGAAATGTAACAGTAGTCTTCCGAGGGTTTTAAGTTTGCAGGGTGACACTTACCAGGTGTAAGGTGCTGTAAGGTTAAGAAGCATCAAACCTATAATAAGAGTCTGACTTCCTCTTCATTTTGTCTCCTTTTGTGTTACATACTAGGGCAAGGAAGGTCTGCCAATCACTATCATTTCTTTTTCTTGTTCTGTAAAGACCGGGTCGTCACAGCAACAGGCCTGTGACAGGCTGGTATCCATTTAGAGCTCCAGGGGGGTCCTAATAGGATTGAACCAAAAGATCAAGTGAATAGCTTCCTATTTTAGATTTGTAATAACTCTGAACTGCTTGCATATACATGGACCTTACAGTGTTATGAGGAGACTTTTTACCAGAGAAAAGATCTGTCTGTTTCTAAGAGCGCTGTACTTTCGAAAGGATGCCCCTTAGCCTACTCTATCCTCGGAAAAAGGGCAGGGGGGTGGGGGGGGGAAACCCAAACAAAAATTAAGCCCACTTCCCTTTCTGCTGCACACATGAAATTGGAAGGTGTCATTTCCTTTCATTAATTCATTTTACCAGATCAAAGTAAATAGTCTGTTTATGGAGAACAAAGAAGCCCCTTTTTGGTATTCTGTTGAAGTCGCTATCAGATTCAGAAGTTTACTCATCTTTCTGAGATCTGGCAAGGCTGCATGCTGCCGAGATTACAGCCAAATGGCTCATGCAAAACGGGCAAATAAATTCCATGCAAAACAAACCCTAACGGAGAAAGAATTAGGAGGGGGCATTTTGTTGATTTGGGAGACTCTTGGGAGGCTGGGGCTCTCATTCAGCTTGCAGACGGGGCTTTGGTAAACCCACAATACTCAGCACGCAGAGGAAGAACCTCTGGGGGAGCGGGGACCTGTATTTTGTTAAAGTTATTTTCACTGATTATGGAATCCATTAGGAAATAGATGTTGCTTCATACATTTCATTCCCAGCCAGATTCTTATATCTATTCTTCATTAGGAACAGCACTTTATGTGAAACTTCTTGTAGGGCAAGATTCCAAGAGAAAGCATGTCCAGATCTAGCTCCAGGAATTATAAAACATATTTTTAAACAGAACTAAATTCTGCTAGCTTGTTTGTTTTCCTAAAGCAGGGCTTCTGAAGTGCCTCATTCGGAGAGGGATAGCAGGTGGAGCTGTCATGTGAACTGCATTGTCAAAAGGTTTTGGAGTCTTCAGATGCCTAATGCTGTCTCGCCAGGATGCTCTGCTCTGGAGGTGTGTGCTTTGGTATCTCAACTTTGATAGCGCTATGCCAAGTTATGACACCTGAAGCCTTGTCCTGGAGAGGCAATCTTTTGGGTATTATCCTTCTGCTCTTTTTTTGGCTACTTAAATGATAATTTCTACACCATCTCTGAATCTCTCTTTCAGCAAGCAGAATTTTTAGTCTTTGTCTTCTCTACCCTAGCAAATATTTTGTTTTTAGCCACAGCATGCCTTCATTATCTTAAATCCAATACTAGACTCTTTCAGGAGGGTCTTCCACAACTTATTTTCAAATAACCTGCAGTTTCTGCACTAAAAGTGCAAGATTCACACATGTCAAGAAATACTCACAACGGCTGTGTCTGGATAAGTAAATTATTGTATTTTCTGTGTAGGACCTTGGCACATACGTACTTTCCTGGCACTTTTATCAGTACACATTTTGAAAAGGATTTTGCATCCAAAGGCACTCAGTTAATTAGAATTAGGGGCATCCCTCTGTGAGAAAGGATTAGGCAGGTAAAAGACTAGGACTCTGATCCATCAACCTATAGGGACAATGGTGAAACTGCAGTTCATTGGTTTGGACCCTGCGTGCGGAGTTGAGATACATGACAATGAGCACCAAGATGAAGGGAGCGCTGGGGGAGGGACCATATAGCAAAACCCAGGCGCCTCTGGAATGGGCTTTGAATGGATCCTTCCAGGCACGTTTGCCCTAAACCCAAATTTCTCAAACTTCCTTTTTGCATGCAGCCAAAACAGAAGATAGACACGCCAGTAAGATATTTATAAAGGTCTTTACAAGGGTTTATATTAGTTTCTACTCTGATTTCCTCGTGAATACAGTGTAACATGGTCTGAAAAATTGGAACAGGTCTTGAAATTATATGCATATTTTATTATGAATTTTAGTTTTCTTTTAATGGAGGTTTTTGGCATGCTTTCTGTGATTCAAAAAAGAGGATATGTTTTCTTTGCTATAGCTTTCCTTTGAAAAACCTGTGTCATGAAGACTTTCATTCTGGCAAAGCAAGTCTTAAAGGATATTCTTAAGAGAATACAAAGAACATCCTCATTTACCTGTAAAGTCCGATGTTTTGATTAAATTATCTTAGAGGCTTTGAATGTTGCCTTCCAGTTGTGAAGGAGGCAGGAAGTCTCTATGGCAAAGAAGATAAAAATCAAGTTCCAGCCCCACACTTTGTTGCTACTCAGGTTGAAACTCCATGATAATTTTAAACTTTAAAATCTGAAATTTGCATACGCAAGAAAAAAAAAAGTCAAGAAAATTCTTTAATTTTTTCCCTGTTTCATCTCTTCCATTCAGCCAGGTCTACCAGCTTGATGTTGGTGTCACTGTCAAGTCCCTGAAGAGGCAGGTTTGGTTTCCTGATGTCATTTATCCCAGGTTAGGTTTCCATCCATGTCTGACGCACTATCCTATGTCACAGCAACATCCTCCCCATTAAAATAAGTAATCATTCATTTTTTTTCTCTTGTTTTTCTCCTGTTTACATTTAGATCTCACTTCTGTGCTACTTTGCAGTCATTTTGGATCTGCTTACTTCCTGGCTGCTGCCAATAGTGAGGCCATAGTCACTGCTGTAAGGATGCTTTTGACTTTAAAAAGCAGCTCTAAACCTAATATGTTGATTTGGGATTCTGTTTTTTCCCCCTAACTTTCAGAAAATATCTGTAAGTCTAACATGATGAAACCACTTTTCTTTAAAGAAAATTTGGCCCATTTCCATAGAGAAGCTAACTGGCAGTATTGAGGTCTGTCCTAACATGCAAGCGCAGCCAGAACCTGGCTGTCTGATATTCGACGTGCTCTTCCATCTTCACTTGCAGAAGAAATAACTTTACTGGGCTTTTAAGATATGTTTCAGTGTATGAGTTAGGCAGTGCTTTGCACGTGTGTTTGTAGATGAAAAATCTACTCAGAGCAAAATGTGGGTGTCTAACCGTACTGAGACTCGTGGCTATTTCTACCACTTGCAGGACTAAATTTTCACAACTGGTTTCTAAGTCAGGGTCTTAAGCAGTTTGATGTCTCTGATGAAATGTTTCAGAAAGGACCCTGAATAAACATGGTGTGATAAAGGTGTCTCTTCTCATCTTACCTTCTGACTGTCTCCAGGTGGTGTAATCCTGACTCCTGTTAGGCAAAGACCTTTTCCGTGAGGAAAACCAGTCTTTTATTTAACTGTGACATCTGATGCATGTTCTCTTTCGTCCTGATCTAGACTAAGCTGTCCAGGTCAGGAGTGGTCACCTTTGCTATTATTCCATAACCTGTCCGCAGGAGAGAATTACTTTTTGTTTTATGTTGTACAGCACCTGGCTCCTGGCATGGTGCTAGTACAAATAATAATAATGTACAGTACCTGGCACAGCAACACCTTATGCTCTCCATATGTGGCACTGCCATAAATGTGATAGTGCAATACATCCAGTCAACACGGAGAATTACCTCTTACTGAAACCGAATGGATGTAGGTGCTCTTGATGATAAATCTGCCCACCTTGCTCTATGCTTTTCTTTATGCAATTAGCTGGAGTGAGAGATTAGATTTTTTTTCTGACAAACTACCTGCTTTTCAGCTGCGAGCACAAGAAGATCCTTCTGGAAGGTGTGTAGGATCATGACATGGCAGAGCTGCACTATGGCCCTGCATGATGGATCCCCTCGGGCTTCCTTGACCCTGGGTCTGGCTGTGGCACTTTATGTCAGCCCGGCTTGGAGCAAAGACTCCATGCTCGCCACCCATTTTTACTTCCCCGCTCGTGAAGGCTTCATTTTCTGTCCTGTGTTGTCTCCTCTTCTGTGAGGTTTGAACAAGAAAGGGGACAGGCTCAGGTAGAAATTCAAGAGGCAGATGTAGAGGGAAGTTCTAAGATGGAGGAATCTCTCTGTGAAAGGGATAAAGACTACTAGGTTGTCAGCATGCCAGGAAAAGAGCACTTAAAAATCAGAATAAGCAGTGCTGCAGTCTGAATTGCACACAGCTCGGCCTGTCCCCAGTACCAGTAAGACCGGTGTGAAGGGAGACCAGTGCTGCCATGGCGCTGCAGCCCTCACCGCCCTGACTGGCCCTGACCCCTCTCCCCATGGCCTCCCCCTGCCTGCAGCCCAGGACCCCACTGCAGCCCACCCTGGGTCCTCCTCCTGCCCCAGCGAGGCCAGGGGATGCTGGTCTGCAGCACCACTGATGTCCCAGCCCGGCCTCAGCCCCGTTTCACCACCATGAACCCTCCTGAGGGCCTGGACTTGCACTGACCCCCAGCCGCCATCTTGGGGCCTGCCCCACTCCCTCACTTGGTGCAGTGGGGCTGCGCCCAGAGGGGCCCCTCAGCTCCTGGTTCCCTTCTTGTGTGAGGTGAACTGCTGGATGGGGCCATTAGTCCAAAAATAAGTGCTGAGGGAACAGGAATCGCGAGGACATCCTTTTCTGAGGCATTTCATATACACCAGCCTGGTTCATGAGACCAAGAGACCGCTCGCCTGAACATAAGGTAGCACCTCCATTTCACTTTGCACTGCTCACTGTTCCCTTTTCTCGACACACTCAATTTATATCATATTGATGAGTCTCCTAAGTACCGTATTATTTATACTATTTATATTTATATTATAACAGTGTGGCAGAGATGAGTGAGCCCATTATTCTGGTGAAACTGCATTTTCCTGTTAGAAACAGTCCTATCCGATTTTTTGGACTCACTTTCTGCTTTTCCTTGATTGCTCAGAGCGTTTTAGCTCCACTAAACTGGTGTGGAATATTGAAATTTTTTTTTCTTTGTCTGACTACAGACCACAGTAATAAGCCTCAGGTCTGCCAGACTTCTGAAGCAGGTACACCTAGGAAAGGTCTAGAACTTTCAGAGGGAGAAGGGAAGAGCAAGGAAGAGGAAGGTTGGATCTTATGCACCTTTTTTTTTCTCTCAGCTAGTTTTATGCTAACTTTCACTAGAGAAAGACGGTCTGTGGCATGAGAGGTGATGAACTTTACATAATTTCTCTGCACCAATTTCCAACCACATAGCCTTTCAGAGTGCCTAAAAAAAATACCCCAAAAAGTAACAATACCAGGCCCTAAAAGCGTGCATTCAGAGCATTATTGTGGAAAACATGTCTGCTGAAAATCTGTGGCTTGGCTTACTGCACACCAAATTTCCCACATAGTCAAGCCCTCTGTCTGAGAGAAAGAGGACAATTGGGGCATAAATCTTTTAAATGAGTAAAATGATAGCTGTCTTGGCAATGGCAGATCTGATAAAGTGTATTCCACCTGTTGTGGAAAGGCAGCATATGGCTACAGTGATCTGCAGTTCAATCAGAAATGCAAGGATTTAAGTCCCAGCCTGGAAAGATTTCTCGTCACTGTCTCTCCTCAGCCCTGTCTACAGATGAGTCTGTTTATGTGGGTATGAGGCAAAGAAAGGGGATGTTGTTCGTTGCTTGTGCTCTGGGTACAAGGAGTGCTGGGCTTGGCTGAACTTTACAGAAATTTCTTTCCAGATCTTCCGTGCTGCAGGGAAACCTGTACATGGTTTTCCATCTACAGGCCACCTCCTCTCAGACATTTCCAAATGGGCACGCAAAAGCTGTCCTCTCTAGAACGCACAACACTTACAACACTTTTAATTACCATTAATTGCTTAAAGTTGTAATTTTCCATATTACTAAGTCCAAGACTAGATATAAGAGGGAATTTACAGGGAATATCTGTAAATGGCTTCTTTAGCTTTCCTCCTCTTGGGAAGAGCAGCACCTTGTACTGAGAAGGGCTCTGCAGTAATGCTCCACTCTATTTTGTTCACGTAGTTATAAACCTTTTCCATTTTGGCTTTGTATAATTCTCCTTTAGATTAGACAAAGCATGCTGAGCAATCCACAAGTTAGTGTGAGACTGGAGCATTTGTATAGGCAATCAGGGAATTTCTGTTTTCATAACCATATTGAAAGGATCTACCTAAGCTTCCATGTAAACCAGACATAGGCTGTGATTAAGTTCTGCTGAGCAAGATTGAATGTTCCTGCTGAGAATCTGAAAAGGTAATTTTAATGGAGTAAGGAAAATCTCTCTGAAATCAATACAGGAAAGAGAGGCTGACAGTTTTATTATTCATTATCTTCTAGTTAAAGAGCCGTTTAAGAGTATTCCAGATACTTCCTGAAATTTGGGGAGCTATTGGTAAAGTTTATACTTGATGTTTATGTTTAGTGAAACTTAAGATAGTTTCGTATTAACATTTCTCAAAAGAGAGGTGAGCTTCAGCAAAGAGCTACGTGCAGGACAAGTCTGCGTATGCACACACTTTAACCCAGACCCCAGGTGCAGACACTTTACAGCTCAAAGATTGAACTCCTGTGTCTCATAGTTCTTTCTCCTGGGACTGCTGTAAAGCTTAATTCATTGACTTTAGAGGGGTCTTGAGGTCTGTAGGTAAATCTCCACATCTACTGCTTTTAATTCAGGGGTTCATAAATGTCCCAGGAATCAGTGCTGAAAGACTGACCAAGTTCTCTGTGCCTTTACTAGAGCAAAACCATGCCAGCTCCGGCACAACTGTGGCATGTAGGTGCTTGAAGGCATCGCTCCCATGCCACTTTCCTTTCTCTTGCAAGGAAGAAAAGAAATCATCTGTTAACAGAAGCGGTGGCACTCCAGTGCAATCTTCCTTCTGCTGAAATGAGCTGCAGGAGAAGTTGCATTTCTCCCAAGTCGCTCCTCGCCCAGTGACGCAGTGGGTGCATGCTTATGTTACAAAGCCCAGAGTCTGGGTGCTCTGTGCAGTTGGACAAGGAGGGTCCCTAGTTCTCTCTGCTCCCTGTTTGGTTGCAGGGTCTCAGTGCCACTCTAGATGTGTCCATTTCTTTACTTGTTGTAATAACTTAGAGCACAGGGACCTACATTACTTCTGTGTGAAGAGAAATATTCCAAAGGGAAATGGATCTTATGGGAGTGGACAAATCCATACACCTCCCCTAAATTAAATAAAATAAATAACAACATCAATAAGGGTTGCTTTTGACTGCAGTTTAAAGCCAGCTGGAGCCATTCTCCATGAAATCAGCTTCTGCGTTTTTACAGTATTAGGCCAGAGACAATCTTCTGTCATTACTACTTAATCTTAACCCTTCAAAGGTCATTCAGTGGTAGTGCTAGTTTTCGGCATGCCGTTAAAAATGCAGAAAAAATGTTCTTATATGGTGATAGTGTAATGAAACACAACCTTCCACTGGCCAGTGGGACTCCTGAGGCAGAGATATGTGGGGGTTTTATAGTGTTTGTGAAGGATACTTTATGTTCTGTAACATATGGTATTGTTGTTACTCTTTTGATTTGTAGTTTTGGGCAGACACATTCTCATAACCTTTGTACGCCTTCGGCTTTGGAGGTCCTAAAGCTGCTATTGTTCAGTCAGTTTCCAAGCTCAAGAAGAATGTTTTCTTCATAAAGAACATGTTAAATATTACCAGAATTTCAGCATCAGTTTTATATTACAGGCATATGATTTGGCATGTTCTGTAGATGACGAAACATAGCTTTTAAGTTATGATTTAATTTAGATTTTTTAAATTAAAAAAACAGCTGTTTCTCTACATATGCAATGTGAGTCCGGTGTAACTTTACTTACATAAGCATCATTTTCAAGGTATAATGTATTGTATAACCCAAGAGCAGAATAAGGGCTGGATTCAGTATAAGATCTGTCTAGCCGCTTCCTACCACTGAGTGAGTGCAAGGCTCGAATAAGCTTGACAAATCATTGTCAGTGTCTTAGATAAAGTTTATTTCTCTCTCTTTTCAGTGTTCATTCTTTTGCCAGACATACCTGCCCTCTTAGCTGAGTTGAGTCTGAACATTGGTAATCTGATTTATGGGAATTATGGTGGTGGAACAAGTTTCAGTAATGGGTGAACTGGAAGACTGTAAAGGGGAACGCACATTCTTTGGATTATGTGCCAGACAACACCCGTGCTGGGTGAATGCTCCTATGCAGAGAGAGAATGCAAGACAGTGTATCATTTAAGGTTTATTTTAAGAATGTAAGGAGTCAGTGTGTGGTGTTGTGAAGAGGGTAAAATTTCCCTTGAGTTTGGTTGTGTTGCTGATAACGGGGTAAACCACACACAACATAGGCTGAAGGATGCTATACAGAGATCTTTACCGGTGCTTTGGTTTTTGAAATGGCACAAAGTCCTTCTGCCTTTGCACAGTATTTGGCGTTAGATTTTTTCCTAAGATTTGTTGGTTTTTTTCCCCTTTTGACTTTGTGCTTTCATGAACTTCTGAAAAACAATGAGTGATTTATCTGGATAATATTCAGAGAAGAATACAGTCAGGATATCCAAATGGGTGCTAATAGCTATGTGTTGTGGACAGTACAGTGTCTTTGTAGGCATGAGAAGTCACTTTTCTAGGAGTGTGACAAAAGGAAATGACTTAGGACTGAGTTTTTCCACACTAGACAAAACAGCTGTAACTCTGATAATAAACAGCCACTAAACATTGTTCTTCTCATTCAATATCTTTTTTTCTTACTGCTACGTAGTCAAGAGCAGTTGTGGTGCAGGCAGGAACCAGTGCTTCAGGATTTCTGAGCAGGGAGGAAAAGCAGGTCCATTTTTCATGCACCTATCTACTCTCAGATTTTCTCTTGTCTCTCTTCTTGGGGCGTCCAATAAAGCAGTGTTAAAATGAATGTCCTTGATGTTTCCTGCACTTCATTATAGGTATTGCACATCATTTATATGGAGTCTCACAATGCAATATTTTTTTAAGATATTGTGGGTAGCTGAAATATGTGGAACTACTTATATGAGGACAAAACTTTAGTTTAAACCTTAACGCTGTGTATTTTTTTAAAACCAAATTCTTTCCATGTGCACCAGTCCTTAGACTAGAGCTTCACATACTTTTCCAGCCTCAGGTAGATCTGGCCATTATTGCTGTGTCAGTATGAATTGTGGTGGTCACCCATCCTTCCCTGCACAGTACAGTATCAAGGGAAGGCCTGTGGTAATAATCAGAGGTGGGCAAATAGCCTCTCCCCATCCCCACCTTCTATTAAGTCACCAAATCAAAATATTGAGGGGATCACAATCCTCAATGACTTCCTGCAATCTTTTAAAAAATCTTTCTTTCGTGGAATTGTTTAAAACTATTTTTTGAGGTCAACAGCTTTAATATAAAATAAACAATTTCTTCTTTTTAGTTTTACCCTCAAAATGTCTTTAAAAAGTGTCTTTAAAAAAGTAGCTAATTTAATGAGGTATGGCAATAATTTGACATCAGCCATTGAAATGTTTCATTTAGCAAACATTTTAATGAAATGTTTAGACATTATTTGTCCATTCCACTTTGCTATTTTCAAATTATTTGCTGAATTTGACCTGAATTTTCAAATATTTCTACATATTGTCACAGCATGACATTTCCTGATGAGTATATTATTTGTCTGAAAGATTTTAAACCTCTGTGTTGGAAATACCTTGTGTGACTGTAAAACACTGGCAGAAAGTGGATTTCGAAAGAAGAGCTTGATTAATACTTCATGTAAGGAATCTCCACCAAGAAATTCTGCTAAAAAAAAAGGAGTTGTTAATGAAAAGTCTTTCACTGGGAAAAGTTTGGGATAGAATGAATGTGATAAATCAGTGATTTAAATCAAAACTAGAAGTCCATAAATTCCTTTTTCAGCAGTAGGTTAAACTGTCAGGTTTAACAAAAGCTTACAACGCTCGCCTGCTCTCTGGTTCTGATTCTGCAAGTGCTATTGCTACCAGGTGTCATGCTCACTTCTGAGACCTGTCACACCGAGGAAACAGGCCTATTTGGGACTGTCTAGGACCTTATTTAGGTGGGGCAATGCGTCAAATGTTATTCATATGTAGGTTTCCTGTGCTGCTGTGCAAACCCTTTGATAATAAATAATAAGCCTGACAGATTTTCCATGATCACGTGCAATAGTCTCACTAAAATAAGTCTTGTTCTGCAACTACCATTCAGATGTTTTTTTCTGAATGATCTGACTAAAATTTGACATAATTATAAATCTAGAAATATACATATTTCATATAAATTATATATAAAAATTTCTCGATATTTTATTTGCTTTTGATATAAAACCAGCTCACTGAGATGTACAGTGGTGAAATATATTTTTTCTTTTCAGGTGAATTGTTTGAGTTGTTTTATTTCTTCAAACAATCTTTCCGTATCACTTTCAGGACACCAGCTGCTGCTCTGGTGTCCTTGTTAAAAGTCTCTCAGCGTATCCTATACAAATCCTTCTTTTCAGGTTTTATAGTTCAGTCATCGAATTAACTTTGGGCCATAACTGTTTCTTGGGACAGAAGCAGCCCTGCGGAAAGCATGCTGACAAACCAGTTGCTCCTTAAGAAAAGACAAGAAAGATCATAGGAATTGCAGGGGACTTGTGGACTTCCTCAAAATGCATTTGTGTGAGGTTTAGAAGGACGTAAAATAGACTGTTGCTGAGAAATCAGAAGTCGGAGGGGACTAACACAGTTCATAACTCTTCTGAGTCCCTTTTTGTGGGCTGCATCCACTACACCTCCCTGGCAGCCATTCTGTGTGATGGGGCTTGCATCCTGTGTTTAAAATGAGTTGCTTTCTAAGCTGTATCTGTTATTCTTCCTGCTTGCGGCAACTGTTGAGTATGGTGTGCGTATTGAAACTCTACCATCAAGGGTAAGCAAGAGCTATAACTGAAATAACATTAGCAGCAGAACTGAAAGCTGGACTAAGTTTTATGGGCTGCTCAGTCCCTTGAAAAGGAATGTTAAGTTAATTTTAAGTGTTGCAAATGCCTTCTGCAGGGCATCTGCTCAGCAGAAATTTCCTCTGCACTTCTCAAAGTCTGGTTTAGACAAGGTAATAAATCTCTGCCTCTCTTCTGCTGCAGAGGGTTGGCATTTTATACCTGGAGAAGGTGAAGAAGAGAAAGTTACATCTTGTACGGAAAGATAATTCTAGGGCAGCACCAAAGGAGTACACAGACTTCTTCACTCTTCATGCTTGCTGCTAAGTAGCTAAGCGTGTTGTTTTAATAGAAAACAAAGGCTTAGAGCACGGAAGGACTGAGAATTGAGAAGGCTGAGTGGACAGAAAGGAAACAGATTTGTTTGAGAGGAGACTGGGGAGATGTAAGGAAAGCTGTATGCGTGTGTGTGATTTGTGGCTGTCACTGAAGCTACAGAGTGGCCTAAATCAGATCCTAGAAACTGTAATTTATTCTATACCACTGATTAATGAATTAAAATAATATTGATTCAAGATATTTTCTTATTTTAATTTTTTTTTGTGTACACCCAGTTTGAAATGCTCAACAAAGTTATAAAAATGTCCGATCGAGTTTATGTACTTCTAAATTGAGATTAATTTGATTTACAAAAGACAAAGTCTAAAAAGTATGGGAAAATTCATAACCCAGTGATTTAGTGTAATACATAAAATTACTGGCAAAATAATAAAGTTATGTGTTTAAAAATGTAAGGAATAAGTTCCAGTGATGCCATAAATTCCAGGAAAATATTTTAGGAACTACAACATAGAAATTTATTATGGCTTGGCTGGAATAATGATTTCTCCTTGGCCAAAAAACACTTTATAACTTTAAATCTATGGATGAGTATCAAAGCTAGTTCTATCGGAGGGGGTTCTTTTAGATTTATATGTTATTTCCTAAATTTAAAATACTATAATAGCTGGTAAAATCAGGTCAATTATTAATTATTTTATCATTAAAATGTAACAATTTAAATTAAAAATTAAACATTTTATATTGTGCATGACGCTTGCAAGGTACATAGGCTCAGTGATACAGGTTTTTTTCCCCATGGGATGGTGTCAGGAGTGCTGTTCGCAGTGTTGTTTCGTTCTCCATGCAAAGCTGACAGAGGCTGGTATGGGTTTGACAGTCACCCTCTTGTCTGATAGTTTGGAGGCTCACAAGTCAACCTCTAATGAAAAGCATGCTTCTCTGAGCAATATAGCTACGCATGCAAAATTAGTGCTATCCCCATTTTTTGTGAGCTGGCTCAGAGGGAGGTCCTGTTACATTGTCTTCTGGGTCCATTTTCTACTTGGCTCCCTTTCTCCTTATGCAGTGCAGAGATGCTCTCCTTAACTCCTTCTTAGCAGGGCAAAGACAAGGTCATGGAAGATCTGACCAGTTTTATTGGCCTCCATGTAACGCTGCAAGTCCCTTTCCTTCTAACTCGGCTTGGTTTTTTCTGCTGGCAGGTGGAACTGTGGTGTCTGGGATCTATTAATATGGCCAAGTTTTGACTCTGGTGAAACTTTAATTCAGCTGAGCCATGGCCAGAGATAGTAATGTTCAAAGGCAGAGTAATGCACTGCTGAGATCTTCACACTAATCATTTCTATAGCGCTCTAAGTGAAAGTGGGTGGAGGTTTAAGTGACTGCCAGGTTAATAAAAACTTGATGTTCCTGCCCTAAGGATTTTACTGTCCAAAGTTCAGTTGCACATTTTGACCCTGATCCAAGGACTTTTGAAGTCAATTAAAATACTTCCATTCATGTCACAGTTGCTGAAAAACATTTGAGCTATGCATTGCAGGGCCATGAGTGAGAGTATGCCAGGGAGAGGCAGAGTTGTCGTTGTCTCATTCATCCTCCAAACAGATGACCCCTGAATCCACCCTGATTAGTCACCCTTACAGACAGTTCCACAGACCTTGTGGCTCATCCCATTCCTGGTTAAAGCCTGGTCTTCTGTGTGAATTTGTGAAACCATTCAGTGCAGAGAGAGGATATTGCATGTCTGTCATGGGTCTGCCAAACCCTGCTTCTCTCCGCCTTGTATTTGGTGACATGGAAAGATGTAGACTGCATCATGTTAGGGCTCTTGCAGCTCATGCAATCTAGAGGGCTCTGTCCATTGCTTCCTTCACAAAGAAATCACGGTAAAAAAGATGGGGATAGCACACTAGCATTGAAATGCAACTTAGCAATGTACACCCACACTGGCATTAAACTGTCTGACCTGTGTATGGGTTCCAGTCCCACTGGAGACTCACTGGAGCAGCACAGGACTCACGGCAAACATAAGAATCTGCTAAAAGAGAGGAATAAGTGTTTGAGTCTTGACCCTCCAGGTATGATGTCCAGCTGCTTCAAAACTTGGTATGCCTACACTGCACATCTCAGGCACAGTGGTCACTTGAAGATGTACACAAGTAATGCTAAGGATTATGTGGGTAGTTGTGGCTGTAGTGCAGTAGGCAGCCTGCAGGACTTGCAAAGTAAAGCGGATAGTGTCTGGGCTGGTTGCCTTCTCATTTCGTGTTTTAGTTTTCTCACAGGATAGTTCAGATTGGAAGAGACCTCTAGACTTAAGGATAAGATTTACCTCATTTGGTAGTGAAAGTGTTGATCTGGGACCTCCTTTTATCTGTCCAGTGTCTCTGCTCTTTAATAGGGGTTGCTCATATGTGGCCAAGGAGTGAAATGATTTCTCTGTGGCTATGTGAGAGAGGAAAGATAAATCAAAAGGCCTAATACTGGAGGAAGCAGCCTATTCTCATGTGAGAGGTCATCTCTTTCATGTAGAGAATCATACCAGAATTCTGGCAAACTAAGTGAGGGTTTTCTAGGTTATTTGCTGGGGAAAAAGCCAATAATGCAATTTAAAACTGCACAGAGTCCAAATCTTATTTTTTCCTAAATTTCCCAAATGTGTTGTTTTTTGCATTCTTATCACTTAATAATTCAGTCCTGATCTTCCAGTCTGTCTTCATTTTCTGTCCCATTTTGGGGTTTCAATACACTCCCTTTTCCCCAAACATCCTGTCACATACCAGAGGTGTAACCATATCCACCATCTTAACACCAGGTGGCTGGAAGCTGATTCTGCATAAATTAGAGAGAAAAGCTACATTCTTCTCTTCCTTCCCAGAAAATTGCCCCAAATTAAACTTATAGACCATAAATCTAACCAGAATAAAGCTGTGTCCACCTCTAGTTCAACGGTTCTCCATACTTAGTATTCCCACAAACAAAAATTGCTTCCAACCATTGCTGAATCTTATTCCTTTACCTTCCTCTAGTTTTCAAAGCCCAGATTCTGGCATAACCTGGATATGCAAGAGAAGTGAACAACCCCACACTCATGAATAACTCAATTAAAAAAGCAATGCAGTGGATTTCAATTATAGAAACAGAATCTAAAAGAAGGTCAGACTTTATTCCCATAACCATATAAAAATTAATGTTGCACCGTATAACACAAACACATAAATAAAGTGCTGTTCATTAAATCCAGCTTTTACTAAGGTATACTTAAAGATGTCTGGAACCATTGCAGCAGAGGCAACTGCTCCAACAGCTAGATACTCCTGCACATGGATAAGGTTGGTGAGACTACATTGGCATGACAGCCCGCCGAACCCTTTGATTTACAGTAGACGTGAATCAGTATCATTATATTAACATCAGTGAAACTTTGAGGTTCTGTCCCTTTACTTTTGCAATTCTCATTATTTCATGCAAAGTGTATGGTTTGAGATAAGACCAAACTTTAAAAAGTTTGGGCTGTAATGTTTCTATAAAACCCCAGCCCTTTATGGACAATAGCAGGACATTTCATAGATTCAGCTGACAGGAGTTGACATGCATTTTGTGCTTACAACAGTTTTTGGCTCTAGACAGACATGTAGTGAGATCAGATCCCATAAATGACTGCTATCATTAGTCTTGTGAGAATTTGTCCATTTTGGTACTGAAACTTTTCCGAGTTTTTAGTTAGAAATTTGCATCTCTGAATCCTGAATGAAATCTTAAACCACCTTCAACCATCAGACTTTTAGTACGAAGTCAGTGCACTCCAAACTCACACAAAGCAGCTGTAAGAGGTCAGTCCATACAATTCTGCTTTTCTCTTTCCAGCCAGAAAAGCTACCTGCTTTCTATTCACACTCATATATTATTCCTGTAGCACTGAAGACACTTGTTTGCAAAGAAAAGCAATACTGGATGATTTCCAATATATCTAATTCTGGGATACAGCAACTGAACAAAGTTAAAGGGTTGGCTGTGTCCAGGGCTCTTACTACCTTTTGGAAAGAACAGCATGTAAGTCCTCCTGATCCATGGGTTAATCTGAGAAAACTACAGCAGCCATCGTCATTGCACAGTATTGCTGTCATTAAATATACCAGGAAATATATTTACCTTTACAATTTCGTATCTCTCTCATAAGTGTTTATTCTTTGCTATGATATCAGCACTGCTAGATGAACTCAGCACAACTTCTTTAAAATCTAGTGACAAATTTGTGGGTTTCTATTTTTCTCCATTGCAAGTCCAGATAGTCTTTGATTTAATAAAAGTATCCATCATTAGACAAAAACAAAAGGCTTGTAGGAGTATTGTCTTGATACTTTATTATTTTCAGAAAATGCATTACAAGTTTGATATCTACTGTCAGGGATGAGATAAACAAAAAATGAATGCAGTACACTCTTGCCCTGGGTGAGCTTGCTGCAATACTCGTCAATTATAAGACTTTTTCATGGCTCCTACACTCCTTTCTGAAATGTTAAAGGTCTCACTAATCTTATCAGGTTGTTGATTACCACCTGCTGAGCACAACAAAGATCCAAAGAATGTGCATTACCTTCAATACATATCAGTGTTTTTATACTTTCCCGCACTCCAAAAAACATTCTCTTGTTTGAAATGATGTGAATATTGAAATTGCCTTTTTCAAAATGTATGCAATGTGCCTCTGCTAGTCAGCATCTGTTTCAACGTCGTGCCAGGTGATACAGCACACTGTGATATCATTGCAACAATGGGATTTTTAGTGCCAGGGATGCAGCGCTCACCCATGCTGATGACAATGGCCAGCGAAAGAGAAGTTTCCATGGAGCCTCATCCCTTTCCCTTAGCTCTCAGTCTCCTGAAACAAAGCCATAAAGAGAGTGTCTGCTGCTGGGAAAGATGTGGAAAAGTTTTTCCTCTGCAGTGGAGTGAGTAGCAGCACAGAAGATTCCCTCGTTAATATAATAAATGAGGTGACAATTAGGAAGAGAAAAGATGCTGGTTTTCAATGCTGAAAATTTAACCATGTGAGATACTCCAGAAGCTCTGAGTATAAATCTTCCTTATACAGACATCAAAGCGGCAGGACTGGAAGAAGCCCCAGGGGTTTTGTGGAGCTGAATTTTGACTAAAGATGGGTATAACTAATATGGGTCAAAGCTTGCATTCAGTGGATAAGCATTCAAAGTTTGTCTCCTTATTCCTATTTACTGGACTGCCAAAATTTTGCAGGAGATATCAAGAAGATAATCTCTATTATGATGTTTTTAGAATTTTCTGCTTTGGTTCAGCCTGGAAACCCTTCAAGATCAGCTTCCTTGTGATATTTTGGCACTTTTTTTTCATTTCTCAATTATTTGTACTTTGGCATTCCTTTTTCACTAGCTGAAGCCTGAAATAAAACCCCTGCAGATGAGATGGCAAGATGAGGCTGACTGAACTGGACACTGAGAGAAGAGCTTGAGGAGTGGGAGTTAAAGGAATTTACCGCTCTCATCAGAGTGGTACCAGCTAAGGAAATGGGACTGGGATAATTTCACAGCCAGCAGTGAGATCTGGGAGGAAAACATAGCCTTGGCATATGCTTTTGTATGCAAAGCAGTGATGGAGATATAACTGCATGGCATTCAGTTAGGGACTGAGCATCTCTGAGCAAGCAGATGAGTATCTACACTCAGACCACTGGAGACAATCTGTTTCAACGTGATACATGTGCTTTAAATGCCCACATATTTGCCTCCCACTGCTCTGTGATGATATGTGTGGGTGTGCTTCTCTGCAGCGCCTGCCGTGTGGAACAAACTTCCCATGTCTCCACCTCCCTGATAATCCATTTCTCTTCAAGTCTTGTTTGAAAACATTTTCTTTTTCCCCAGCCTGTGCCCCTGAATTCTCTTTTGTTCTCCCCGTGGTTAGTATTGATTGCTCTCTAAAATACCCCTTATGCAACTGCCTTTTGCTGTATTTTGGCTTGAACTTACACCTTGGCTGGGTCTGTGCTGTATGCAGTAAAGCATTGTGGGGTTCACGCGCTGTATCTTATGTGATACAGATTAAAAGTTGGGTTGAATTCACAGAAGCTAAAGTACTGCTGTAAGGCATTTTTCGTCCAAGAATGGCCTATTGGTGCCAAGGATTCCAGCACTGTGTCTTGTTAGTGGAGTAATATTGAGCCAAATCCTTGGTGCAACCGATAACAAAAATCAACCCAATCAGTTTTTTTATACTTTTCCCATGTGGACATTCCTCAGTGTCCAAGGGCCTCCTCCAGTCAAGAACAAATAAGAAGACTAGAGTTAGCTATGTGATGTGTTTCAGCAGGCATGCCTACATGCATGCACTTTCTCTCAGTGTTGATTGCTGGCTAAGAGATGGATGATTGAAGAGAATTCTTCCAGATGCTGCTAGCCTCACAAGTGACAGTTCACTCATGTCAGTGAAGCTTTTGTGAAGTTGCTGCCAAATTGCAAATGTCTTTCATGATATGTCTTAAGCTGGTGGAAACACCTGTTTTGAACTTTGTTTTAAGGGTGAGGTTAGTGAAAGGAGCAGGCTTTTTGATCTGATGAATCTATTCTTGCATTAGGGGCATCTAGAAAACGTAAATCTGGCTTTCTCCAGAGATGTCTAGTACACTGACTTCTCCTCAAGGTTGTGAGAGGCCACCATGAATGTAGATGTTCTAAAATCACATACCCATTTATACCTTTGGCTTTTCACAGGCTTTAGGATTCCACCTCTGGATTCTACCAGGAAATCCATACACTGATCCTACTTTTGGCACCATTAAACTGTGAGCTATTTACTGCATTGATTTGGCCAGAGTAGCACTGGCAAAAGGACTTAACAGAAGAAGTTGTTAACATAAGCAGTATTTTATCTATTTAAATTTGATAAAGTATGTCAATCAAAAGAACATCTTAGTGCAAAGTTTTGCTTCTGTAACAGATTTAAAAAATGTAGGTTTTAATGATGTTGACCAAGCACAGCTCTTAGGACTTGATCCATTGCTCACTGAAGGTACTGGAAAGACTCTCACTGACTTTAATGGGTATTAGATCAGTCCCAGAGTGATGAGGGAAGTGTTTTGTGAGGATTAATTCTTCTACTTAAAAAGCCTTCCCCTCAGCAAGAATTCTTTCTGAACACAGAAGTAATGGACCATTTTCTTCATTCTATAACTTTAAGAAAGATAACTAAAAGAAAAGATTAATTTGGTAATACTTGTGGAGTTATCTGAAATTCTAACATATCAATGCAGAACTGCAGCTCTGCTCTGTATTATCTCCTGTTCCTCATCTATAGATACATTTAATATATCTCAAAAACTGCAGATACTTCTTGTTTAAAAAGATCGGTAATTTATGATAGACAAAAAGTTTACTAATTTCAACATCCTTTTTTAAATTATGCATTAGTTAGGGTTTTTTTAAATAATTAAAGTTTTCCTGTCCTGTTTTTCTTATTCCAACGGAATGACAAACACTGACATAAGAACAAAATAACGGTCCGATCTTTGTGTTTTGTAATGAATAATAAAGTGTTTTAACCTCTTTAGGGACTTAACACCACGTTAATCCTTTAATCCCCAGAAAAACCAATTTTGTTGACATGAAAAGGGGATATTTAACTTCATCCAATTAATTTTCTACCTTGGAGATACCATGATTATGAAGATTAGATTGAATAGATTCATTAGAATAACCTTATTGTGTACAAAGTGATAGTTTTGCCAGTAGATAATTGTATCAGAAAAAAATTTATATCACAATTATGCTTCATTTTCCTCAATTTAAGAAAAAAATGCCAATACTTCAAAACTCAGAAAACTCTACCACTTCTGTAATAGTCAGATATTAGATACTGAATCTTCTTTTTAACCATATTTGACAATTAGAAATGGAAGAGAGCAGAATACTTACTATTTTGCCCATGTCTTTGCTCTATGACTTTGCAAATTTTGATTGTCTTCAAAGTTTAACCTAAGCAATAAAGCAGCTATTCTGTGTTGATTTTCCAAATGCATGGCATATGTAAATCAAGCCAGATTTTTCACTTTTCACTTAAGTATTTGCAGAAAGGTCAGATTTTCAAGCATGTTTTGTGGTACTTCAAAAGGATAAGGCTTTTTTGAAAAATCCTGCCATGTAGCTTGCTGTCTCTGGAATGAAAAGGATATGCATAAGAGTGAGGAAGGGTGGTTTTATGGTTAAGACATCAAAGTGAGATTTGGAAAATCCAGATTAAATTCCCCACTCAGGCACAGACTTGATGTGCCATCTTGGTCAGATCACTTGACCTTACATCTTCCACTGAAAGTGGGTAGATAATGCATCCTTTCTTCTAGCCTTTTTTAACTTGCCTTTTCAAACTGGAAGTACTTTGGAGTACAAACTGAGGTCATAGTTCAATGATACAAAAAATTTTCTTCCTAGTACTGGATCAAAACATTTTGTGACTGAATGATATGAAACACCAAGCCTGGGTAGACTTTCTCTGTTAGGCCAAAGCTGTCACTTCTGATGACTTTGTACCAGTGATCTTTATGCTGGATGAGATATCACTCCCTGTACCACTCAAAGAGTGTGGTTTATGAAGCACTTTAAGCCAAAGAAAGCCCAGGGTCCTGCTGTGTGTTCCCTCTCCTTTTCTGTGCTAGCATTAACAGGGGACAGCTGTGCAGCCAGCTGGATCAGTGAGCCGATCCAGCTCAAAAGAAATCTTGCCCTCTCCAAAAAATAGTAATTTTTTGCTTTGCTCACAGCCAAATGCATGATCACTAATGGTGTCACAAGGGAGAAGATGGGAACACAAGGCTTGGGGATGGAAGGTGGGACTGCAGGGACCACACTGCAGATGCACAGATCTTCATCACGTTGGTAAGGGCTTTGTGATGTGTGGTTTGTGATCAATATAAACACGTTGGCAAAATCTCCTGACACAGGCACAGCTGTACTGGCAACACAACAATACAGTATGGAGATACCAGAATAGCTATGCTGAAAGATCTCTCTAAGCATGTGCTTGGCCTTCTACCTGAATGCTGGCACTGTCATCAGAGAAGTGATGTTGAAGATAATTATCTGCACGTAAGTCTCAATAACAGGCACTCGCTCAACATACTAAGGTGTTGGTAACCAGCTACTCCTTATCTCATTCTGAGAAGTGCTGGGCATTTTAAGTGCCACTGTGCTTGCTCAGGAGCTTTGGGGATGAAGCACTTACATCTCAAACACAGGAACTGTTAGACAGATTTTTTTACAGATTCTACGCTTGATATGAACCCAATACACGCTGATCTTTCCTTTGGTGTTATTTTGTTTTCATTATGCAGGCAGATGAAACTGTACAGAGCATGAATTATTGCAATCCATTGGTGGATATTTTGCTGCCTATAGTATTGATTTTGAAGTTATGGTGCTGCAGCGTTGCAGTATTTCTTAATATTATCTGCAGCACTCTTACTCACCGTTAAAGCATGGAATGGCACATAGTATCTCTTTGGGTAGGCAGGAAAACTTGCCCTGACACAATACAACATAATAGTTTCCAAGGAGCCATTACTTTCTGTCATGTCAATAACTGGCAGATTAAAGCTCCTTAAATAGACACTAACAGCACCGAGTGTCACAACTCCAAAGGAGCCGTTGCCTCCTGTGGTGTCAATAATCCATCAATTAAGGATCTCTACTAGTATGCATTGACATAAAAGATTAGAATGGCTCTGAAGGAGCCAGTTGCAGTCAGTTGTTTGCTTTTGATTGTTTGGGGTTTTTTTCAACGCCCTTCTATTCACATCTTTTATCCTCCCGTTCCTTCTCCTGAAAGTCTGGACAAGCGCTATATCTAAAGAACATAGAAATGTATTTCAATTTAGTTTAATTTTGTTTAGATTCAGAAGAATTCAAGGGTATTGAACCAATTTTTCTCTTACTTTCTCACCGCAGCAGTGTGCATGTGCTCTCACACAAAGAACGCAAATGTTGTTCAAAAAATTGAAAGTTATGGGCATAAGAATACCATTTCAATTAGGACTCCACTAAATCCAAAATGCATCTTTAACTTAGCTTCTGTACAGAAGTCCTTCACAAAAATAAAAAATAGGTCTCCAGGCCAGCAACACAATAGCAAAACTCATGTGGCTGATATTTTATTAGAAACTCAGTTTTGGTGAGAATATTAGAATAGAATAGAATAGAATAGAATAGAATAGAATAGAATAGAATAGAATAGAATAGAATAGAATAGAATAGAATAGACTGTTTCAGTTGGAACAGTCCTACAATGGTCATCTAGTCCAACTGCCTGACCAACTCAGAGCTAACCAAAAATTAAAGCAAGTTATTTAGGGCATTGTCCAAATGCCTCTTAAACGCTGACAGGCTTGGGGCATCGACCACCTCTCTAGGAAGCCTATTCCAGTGTTTGACCACCCTCTCTGTATAGAAATGCTTTCTAATGTCCTGTCAAAACCTCCCCTGATGCAACTTTGAACCATTCCCACGTGTCCTATCACTGGATAGCAGGGAGAAGAGATCAGCACCTGCTTCTCCACTTCCCCTCCTCAGGAAGCTGTGGAGAGCAGTGAGGTCACCTCTCAGCCTCCTTTTCTCCAAACTAGATAAACTCAGAGTCCTCAGCTGCTCCTCGCAGGACTTCCCTTCCAGCCCTGTCACCAGTTTCGCTGCTCTCCTCTGGATGCATTCAAGGACCTTAACACCCTTCTTAACTTGTGGGGCTCAGAACTGCACACAGTATTCAAGGTGAGGCTGCACCAACGCTGAATGCAGCAGATAATCACCTCTTTTAACCAGCTGGTTATACTGTTTGATGCACCCCAGGATGCAGTTTGCCCTCTTGGCTGCCAGACTGTCAAACAGCACCCCCAGATCACTTTCTGCAGGGCAGCTTTCCAGCCACCTCTCTCCCAGTTTATACTTATGCCCAGTGTTGCTCCATCCTAGATGCAGAATGGGGCATTTGTACTTGTTGAATTTCATCCCATTAATCACTGCCCAGTGCTCCAATCTATCTAGATCCCTCTGCAATGAACCTTGTCCCTCAAGAGAGTTAACAAGCACCTCCTGGTTTGGTATCATCAGCCACTTGTTTTCATCCCTATAAGTAAGACTCAGTGAATTGATTTAAATTAAGAAGGAAATGATGACAGTTATGGAACAAGAAGTTCAGAAAGTTGCAACTTTTAGCTAGGCTGAGGCATACTTTACAATGTAGCTTGAGTACAGTACTGCTACTCAGAAATTCATTCATCAAAGTGCATTACCACATGCTGAGCTCTGAGTTCAGTGATTCTTTATGATATTTTAACCAGTCTGCCCTGAAATATATCCACAGCAAGGTTTCATTCTAGATGAGCAAAGAAATGAGCACCCAGTCTTCCATATTTTACTTTTTCTGTAGAGATCAGTGCTTGCCTTGGCTGACCAATGCCTGTTCAATGGCTTTGGGACATTTTTTAAGTGCCCAGCCGTCAACAGTTCAAGAGAAATAGTAAAATATCTATTGTCCGAATCCTCCTGCTGACCTTGGGTGGAGTCAATGTGGTTTTGCATGATGGAAGTGTTGAGAAAGATGAAGGAGGAGATAATTTTATTTTTTAATTCTGAATTCCATCCAGAAAGTATATTGAAAAAAAAGAAACATTAATATTGAAAAGTCAAGGTTTTGGCATGTTCTGCTTATATGGTATTAATAGGGCTGTATGCATTATGAAGTCTTTAACTACATGAGCACATACTGTACAGTGGAATGCAATTCTTCCAGAGCTCGCTAATCCACATTACTCAATTAGCAGAGCCCTAACTAATTGCTTCTGTCATCACAAGATTTTTGGGGTTTGTTGCACAGAGTTTAAAAATCATTATTTCACGCTAAACCTGAGTATTCATTTTCAGTGGCAAAGCAAACAAGATTTAACTTCCTTAAGGAACACATATATGCAGCAGGGAACACTATTGCAGTAATATGCAGTTTCACTCATCTGAATAGTGATACCGTCCTCAAAATATTTCAGACTAGGAAGTTTTCACCATCCTTCACCAGAACCCTGCTTTATTCAGTGCACTGAGCAGATAGTGCCCTGGGAGTGAGTTAGTACTGTGCAGTCAATGAAGCTCTTCTCTGTGCAGAACCTCACCCCATTTTTTCCGATGCTAGAAGGCATATGATGGAGGCAACGGGGCAATAGTAGGAGAAGCCACGTCCTGCAGTTAAGGAAGCTGGATTCCATTCCTCCTGCTGTCTCACAGTCTGCCCTGTAAAACTGGGTAGATCCTCAGTTTCTGCACAGCTGGGCCTTTAGGATGAGTTGTGCTTTTTTCTGGGTGCCCAGTGCAGTTCATCTGGGGCCAGATTTAAAGAGATGTTGAGTTCTTACAGCTGTAACAGAAGTCAACTTGAGCTCTGATTCGAATATAAAAAGTGCTATAACAATGCCAGATACTCAAAAAGAAAACCCAAGAACAAAAAACCCAAGCAAACTGATTTCAGATATCTGGGATTAGTGGGCACTTTTTGACAGTTATGGTGCTAGCTGCTCTTTGCCTCTGTTCTGCAGGTGTAAAATGGGGATGATAACATCTGTTCTGCAGAGTGCTATGAAGTGCAATGGGCTGCATGTTTGTGAAGTTACTGGTTACTCTAGCCAGTGCAACACAGAAACAGAGTTGAAAGAAAAAAACAATTCTTTGCTGGACAGATAGACAATATTATTGTGGGGCTGTATCAAATAAGGAACAAAAAAAGATTGATTCAATCAAAATGAAGCTAGACCCTGCGTACTAACACTGTTACAGTCCATGTATGTGCACATGCTGAATCAGCTGTTGTTCCCAATATTCTTAGAGCTTGATTTTGTCACCATGATGTCCTTTTAGTGTTATTTGATAGTGGTTTCCATGCATCTGTTTGTATGCAGCTTTGCTCTGATAATACCAAGAGGCTTTTTTTCATAGATCGTTGTGTGAGACTAAAACCTGAGCTATAGCAGGGATCAAGAAGTTGTGGTGCAAGTGGAATCAATGAATCCTGCTTCCCTATGGACCTGTGCACTGCAGTTGTACTCGCTGATGTGAGACCTATTCGATGATTTTCTAGCCCTGGTACTCCTAATGTATCTTACCCATATGGCTTCTCCCATAGCTAATAGAAAGTAAGTTCAAGCTGTAGTCTTACCTTCCACAGGGGCACTAATACAATCTCTCACCCTTCTCACCCTGCTATATTTAGAATTGAATAGAATAGAAATTGTAGAAATTTATAGACACTCAATACCTACTCTTCTGTCAAATTCGGCTGACGTTGCCTAGTAGGCTCAAAAATCATTTGTGAAATGAAAGGGTGACAGACATGACACGATTGCATGAGCTTCATTCCGTTAAGAGAAAAGGGAAAAAGCAACATGCAAAAGGCAACATGCGAAAGGCAGAGACTCCCTCTCCACCCTGCCAAGCTGTTCACCAGAGGACTTATGGTCTTAAAGCAGGAATGGATCTTACCACCAGTCCTACACCAGTGTGATTCCTCAATTGCAACTTTTAAAACAGTGCTACCAAGGGAAAAAAAACAGCTCCACACACCCAGGCTGATCTATTTTATCCAAAAATGAATATCCATAAATTCAAAACTCAGGGCAGAAATCTGTGTAAGTCTGGCAGACTGTCTAAACAGCTTCTCCGTGGGCATGTTGGTATACATACTTCCTTTTTAGAACTACTGCTGTGTAATAGCCTTTCCTAATTTTAATCTTCTAAACTTGTCTCAGGAGGCAGATAGGAAAAAATTATTACAGGACTGTGTGACCCTTGAAATTTGCTTCTTCCTATCCCCCTCCCCAGAAACTCACACTTACATTCTAGAAGACAGAAGTCTATTGTCCCAGTTCATTCAAGTGGTGTATATGTTTCATGCTCTAAAAAGGAACACTATGCACATTCAAAATTATATTTGCATCAAAATAGCAGAAATGTCTTGAGCTTTTATTTAATATCTAATGAGGAATGCCCAAATTTTCTAAGTGAAAACCTGACCCCCAGGACTCCTTTAGTGTGGAATGTATTGTTCATTAAGAAGGTGCTGTGTATGAGGAAACAGAGCAGAAAGAGTACTCTCTATCTATTCATACTTTGAAGAGCTTTAAACTATTTCCAGAAATAGAAACAGCACCTGCTAAGGGCAAAAGTATAATTGTTTGCATGCCCTCAAACACGGCTTTACTGCACCACTTTTCATCTTGTTCTCAAAAGGATTAACAACTGAACATTGAGGATTAGAATGGTGCAAGGTTAGAAAAGAAGAGGAGATCAGAGCAGGCCAGGCAGACAAGAGTAGGGCAAAGTGATTATTTGCAATACAGTAATTTATAACTCAAATGGGCACTGAATTCTGTGACTGTTTTTGCTCACATGGTAAATGGAAGTAGGTTGGAGCTTTCTTTAGTGTCCTTCTGATCTAACGGTGCTGGTCAAGTCTTGCAGCTTCCAGTTTGGAGTTAGACTGTCACACTGCACAGAACTGCACCGTGGACAAAAGGATGTAGGGCTGCACCTGTGGCCCGAGGGCTGTTGGGACCATGGGGCTAGCACCAAGTGTTGACTTCAGCCTCTGTTGGGGCAAAGGGTACCTACTGACTCTAATGGTGTTCCAATTAAAGTTCTGAAGCAAAGAAATAGAGCAGGAAAGCACTTGAGGATGGTAGTTTGACTTTTGGTGACCTTGTCTTGACTTTGTGTATATCATTAATGTACACGGTACAGAAAAGTAGAGCATTGCTGGCTTAGAGACCTGGTCTTGTCATCACAAGGGTAGGATTTTAAGTAGTCTGAAAGTGGTGGTGGGCTAGAATAAATATCTGAAGCAGAAGCAATTTAGTAGAAATAGCTCACAGGATCAAAAACTTTGGGATTTTTTTTTAAGGACAGTAAAAGAAAATTAGAAGCAACACTTTCAAAAGTGTTTTTATATCATATAAAGGAATATAATATTTTCTGCCATATGTTAGTCAAGGTTTTTAGGAAGTTTCAAGCTGGATATAAATCTGTTGACTCTAGAGGACAGTTATTCAAAGGAATGGATGCAAGCTGCTGCATTCATCTCTCCCTTTGTATGCACAGCATAGCCTTTCACCAATTTACTTCCAGATTTCTGTGACATACTTCACAATTATTATTATTTAAAAAAAAAATAAAAATTAGATCAGAAGATTTAACTTGACTGGAATTACAGAACTGAAATGGGAGTGTGGGTGGGGTCACAAAATACTCTAAGTAGAGCCTGTAGAAATATTTCATTTCTGTCTAGGGGATGATCTGACCCCTAATGTTTTTTGAGGGTAGAAGTAGCTGTTTCAGTTATGGGTTAGCTTTGGGAAAACCAAAATGACTCACTGAGTACCTGAAAGCGGGCACTTTGCAAAAACAAAAAGAACAGTCTCAGCCCAAGTCAGTGACACGATGTGGTTGCTGTCAGGCCAGAGAATGGAATGGACACAGTCAGCTCATCCTCTGCGGGTCTCACATGACTGCGGCAGGTGACATAGAGAAGCTATGACTTCCAAACCCACACAATGCCTATTTTGGGAATACTTACAAGACTTCCTTTTTCTATGCTTTTAACTCAGTATCTTCCTGTAGAATCATACAAATATACAGTGTTACTGTAATCGAAGGATTACAGCTTTAGCAACTAAAAAGGAAAGAAAAAGTAAAGAAGGTATCTTCCCTGATGGAGTGATGCCAGACTACACACAGCAAGATTTGGTCAGAGATATGTCCGCAACTAGGTTCATTTGTGTCCTTTGACATAGAAGTGCTAGTGAAACATTTTTTAAAAAAATTAAATAAGTTTCTTTGAAGGAAAGATATCTTTTCTCTACCAGTTTATTTCCTCTGCATGTATGTTTTATTGGGAAGAAATAACAAATCTGTTACCCTGTAATTAAATTGGATTACAGAATAATTACAGCCTTGTTTGCTTTCTGCAGATTACATGGTAATTATATTTGGTATTACCATGAAAAACCAAGAATTTCTAACTATGTCATT
This sequence comes from Pluvialis apricaria, assembly GCA_017639485.1. Classification (NCBI taxonomy): domain Eukaryota; kingdom Metazoa; phylum Chordata; class Aves; order Charadriiformes; family Charadriidae; genus Pluvialis; species Pluvialis apricaria. Next base: position 71,825,955 of record CM030011.1, on the reverse strand, counting down.
ACATGGTTATTTCTACAATACAATACAACTGTTTAATTATACATGCAGTTTCTTTACTTCAATGGAAAAATGATTAAAATAATGCCAATGCCTCAAAGTTTTGAACAAGTGCCAGCATATTATATAACATTTATAGTATCAGTAGGCATTTGTGTGTGTACTTGCGAGTACATATTTACATATACAGGATTCTCATTCATTCTTCCAGTCTCTCCTTTGTGCCCAAGATACAGGATTCAAGTTTTACAATAGGTACTAATTCTCTAGTTGATACAGGGCATATTGATCTTCAGTATGTCCAGAAAATCTTGGTCCAGAAGCCATGAGTCTTTTCCATAGTTCTAAAGAGTATTTAGAAAAAGTCATGACAAAGATGAAAAAAAAGGGTAAGTGTATGATAGATACTTCAAGCTGCACGAGCTTAGTTTTGACAAGATTTCTTTACTTGTCAGATCATTTGTTGACATAAAATCCAGTTGCTGAAGCACTGAGCTCTTCTGAGATTCTTCTGAGTTATCCTCTCCTGTTTAATAAGCTTCTTTAGTGGTCTCTTGTTAGAAACAGTGAGATCATCAATGCCACCTGTTCATTGTAATGAGAGAATAGACTCAACCAGATCCAATAAAGTTCAATGTCTGTCTTTTCTAGCCACACAGAAAAGCCATGTACAGTAAAGTCTGCTCTTTTAAAGTTTGTGTCTAGCATTCAGAGTCCTGCTTTGTAACAGAAGCATCAGTGGCTGGCAAGTCTTTTCTCACCACCATTTCACACCTCGCTGATGTCTGATGAAAGATGTAAAACAAAACCATGAAAGAAGTAATACGAGACGCAGTAAGAACAAATACTTTTTTTCAGATATAGTGACCTCCACATCAAAGTCGAAGTAGGTGAACTTCCTACAACCATAGTTCTGAACCCTTTTGTTACTGACTCAATCACAGATCCTTCCAAAGAAGTAAATTACTGAATGAGTCACTTTGTGAGCTGTGGACCTGTGTGAACCACGGGTCTTTGGAAGAGGCAATAGCGATGAAAGTTCTTCTTCTGCAGGAAGAACAGAAAACCAAACAAAACAACAAAAACAAAGTCCAAAACTTTTGCTCTTTTCCAAGATTGACAAAACATACTATATCTCCTGACATACATTTCTCTCTCCCATACTGCATCAAGCATGAGGAAAGCTCCTTCCATCAATGAAGCCACACATCCACTAGCAAAATATGCATCTATCTAATACAACTGTATGGTATAACACAGAATTTAGAAGCCTCAGAAAGACTACCAACATAATTGTCTAGGTGATGATGAAATGCTATGTCCTTTCTGTAAAGCTGCAGAGGTTTTTTTAATGTCCGTTATCACAGAATGATACAAAAAGGAAAAAAAATAGGGTGCTGATATATTGTTAACGTCAGTGTTAAATCTCCCAGAAGAATCAGCTAGGATAGAACTAAGTCAGATATAATACTATTTTTATTTCCCAGATAGTCAAAACACTTGCTTTGGGAAGGAAGAATAATACTTTTTCTTTTCTGTAGGTTTAACTGTTTTATATTGTTTGTTTTAATTGACCATGGAGTATTTCTAACAGACTATCGTTATGTTGGGCAAGTTGTTGTAGAAAAAGAGAACTAAGAGATACTTCTGATCTCTTCATATGACAACAATATATTGGAGGAATACAGACATCTGGAAGAGACAGAAGTTGACATTTAGGTCATGACTGGGAAACAGTAGGTAAAATATGATAAGCTGGGAAGATCCTTGAAAGTAAATACTTCTGTTAGATACAGCTGTGACAGATGAATAAAAGGATGGCCGTACAGTGAGAGTCAGAGAGGCTTTTAGGATGATATCAGAATCACTGCTGTTCTCCATCTTTATCCATTCCCGATCTGGTCATGCGAATCATTTGTACCTTTTAAATCAAGGGAAATCAATGGGAGTTCAGTCTCCGGGGGTCTTGCAAGACTGTGCCCTGAGGAGAGGTATATTTTATACTCCATCCAAATTAGTTTGAATTTGTTTTGTCTGGCAGTAGATAGCAATAGCTGCCAATGCAATCAGTGTCACTTGCTGCTGAAGATATAGCATGAAAACTCTGTCATTGGACAAGACATTTTGCATCTTGTTCTTCTTGCAAAAAGCTGATTTCAACACTAGCAAATTCAGCAAATCCATTTCCCCAGGTTTAATTGCAAGGTCTCTCAGTGTGAGCACAGAGTAAGCCAGCTTGATAACCTTATTCACAACCTTGAAACCCAAAGGGATAGTTCAATGTTACCAAAGGGTACCTGGATCCTGAAGCTGTATATTAAAGTGCTTACATTAAAATGCAGTTCTACCATCAGGTTTCTCTCGATGGTTGTTCTGGGATTCATACATGGATAGTGAAACTCATAAAAAAAAGAAGCACATCACAAATGAAGGTTGCTTATTAGTCATCATACTGTGAAGATTAAGTGAATGATTAAATTCTGCTACATCACATTTCTTTCCTGAGTTGCTGTTGCAGAGGTTTCAGCACAGTGAGAGCTGTGAAAGTCTCCATGCTCAGCTCGGATGCTGCTTTGTGTTGGGATCATTATGCATCGTAGTTAAGCATTTTGTTAACTTCAATATTGACAGACAAAACATTTTTCAGCTAAGTATAACTGGTAAATACAGCACAGCTTTAAGACTGTGGGAAAATACAGTCATTAAGCTATCTTAATAGGGGGAAAAGAGAACCATTATTTGCTGCCATTATGAACTGTTTGCTAATTACACTCATCAGGTGATAAAAATGAATAAGTTAATTTAGTTTTTTATTGTTCTGCTTGAAACCCTCAGAGAATCTTAGGGAAGTAATTCTCCCTTTTGTTCCTTCCCTTTCTCTACCTACGGCATTGTACATTAAGGACCAAAACATGAAGCTGATAGCAAGTGCTAGTTGTTTTTAATGGACACAGTGTTGATTTCTGCCCTAGATTTGCAAACGTCGAGGCTATAGGTATTCCTGAGAATCAGGAAAGTTGTGGTTTGGCTCCCCACACCTTAACTGAAAGCTTTGTGTACGACCCATCTTTATACAGGAAACAGTTACTGATGGTTTTGCTGCTGCTGCAGTACATTGATGTTAGGAAGCATCTGGGGGACCAGGCTACTGGCTCCCTGTTGTTGCTTTCTGAAGGTGGGGCAAAGGTTTTGGACACTGGGTATTTTATGATTGTTCCAGCCCAGTGAATAGGGGACATTTTAATGTTACTCTGTTCTCAGTTTTCCTATTTCTTCATCCATTTCTTCATCCCTCTTCCAACTTCGGATGAAATGCTATATATAATGTCAGTACTTGCCAACTACATCTGAAGATATTGTTACTAAAGGTAGGTCACTGTGACCTATGTGCCTTTGGTTTGATTCATAGATACCATACCTATGCATTAACCTACCTCTTTCTGCTTGAATTTCCCTGTGAGTGAGATGAGGAGGAGAATTACACGTTTGACTCCCAAAAGGGGAGATATGAGAGTTCATTACTGTGTTGGAGTTGCTCTGAGAGCCTCTAAGGGAAGAAGTTCAAGTCCAGGCTGTCATGAAATCCAAAGGCAGAAGGCCATCTCCTCAGATGGTTTAAATCATTGTGCAGCAGGACTGTATCAGTAGTTTGCTGGCATGTTCTACCCCCTTTTTAGAGAAATGTGTTTTAAATACTCCACTATTACTGTGGTTTGATTAATGAAATTCCAATTGAAAATGAAACACACATTTATTTACAGAATATGGCCTATGCACTACCAGGGAACATATTACAGTAGTAGTACAACTTAAAGAAAGCTACAAAAGTGTTTTCAGATCTTCTCATGTTTTGATTCAATCAACTGTAGAAGTACAAAGAGTGTTTACGGATGTGTAATAGAAAAAGCTATATACACTTGGATGAGTAGTAAATTCTGATGAGTTTTTTTGGTTCTGTTATTTAAAGTATTTATAGAACCCATTTGCATTTAGCTGGATGATTCTGGGAATTTTCTTTGTGTATTGAAATGCCAATTCTAAATCACGAATACATATTGGAGTAATAATACACAGTGCTTTTTTCTTAATGATTTTTCATTTTGTGGTTGAGCCAAGTATCTATATGGGTTAAAATCTATAATTCCCAGAACTGATAGACAATTCAAAAGGCTTAACAGACTTCATGCATCGCTTGCTATTGAAACTGTATATCTAGAAGAAAACTAATATATTGACCTTAGAAGGCCATTTACTGTTATTTGAAATAAACCCGTTGCTTATAAGTCTATGGAGTGTTTGTTTTGATGGTTAAAAGGGGAACACGAATCCTTTGAGCACTGGGGTTTTTGGAAGCCCATTTTCAGATCCCAGAATAGCCCCTGTGTTTGATCTAGAGCTAAGTATTAGTTCCAATGGGAGCTCTGAAAAAATACCTATTGATCCTGTGGTTGTATTTGTTCCCTGTAGGATGTCGCTTTCTAACCATTTCATAGGTTTTCTTTTATTTTGATCTGTGTGTGTAACACAACTTTTGAAAGGAACAACAGAAGTTCCTCATGTTTCCCAGAATTATAAACAATTATTTATTCAGGACTGGATTTTAAACCCACTGAAGTCCCTTAACAGTCGTCATTCCATTTGTCTAATGTGACTGTGCACTTCCTAGGGCACCTTGGGGCAAAGAAGAGGAGGGTAATGATGCATTTTTATATCTCTAAGATACTTCTCTAGTATATCAAGCAGTCACTTCACTTGGTGGTGAGATATTTAAACTCCACGTAACAGTGGCACATCACAAGGAGAATTTTAAAAGCACTGAGAGCTCCAACAGCTATGATAAATGTTAAAGTACCAAACATAATCTCAGGCTTGGGAATCTTAAATGTGTTATGACTATTTGATCAAATATTATTGGGTTAGCTTTAGCCATCAAAATAAATTAGTAGTTAGTGATCCTCGATACAACATAACTAGGGGTAATAGAATAAAAATAGGCACAGCAAGTGCTGGAAAATGCTTTCTAAGAGTGAGCTTTAATAAATAAGGAAATAGCATCCCTTTGGAAATTTTGGAAGCTTTCTTCTTTGATACTTTAAAGTGCACTAGACAACACATTAATAAATTTGACATCTTGCAGATGACCCAAATGTCCTTTCCTTCCTCTAGCTTGTTTGGTTGTATGAAAAGTTGTTTGGATTCTGAATGAATAAACCTAATTAGAAGAACATTTAACTTAAGACAGCCAAGATTTGAATATAGCTTGTATTCAAAGATCTGTACTTAAAATCACTGTTCAACAGCAAGCAAAAATAGCAGGTAGAAGATGGAAGAGAAAGAAAACTCATTTCACCTACAGAAGAGATGTCCAGTTCCACCTTGGGACATCTCTGGGTACGGGAAACAAAGATTCTTCAAGTTAAACCCCGTTCTCCAAGAACAGCCTCTAAAAATATGTCTCAAAAACATCCTTGCAATCAATATCAAAATCAAAGGCTGATGCTAGGACTGAAAGAACTAAGTAACCTTCCATGAATGGGACTGAATGAATTTTCATGCGTCCTCTGGCTGATGGTGGGCTTGAAATCAGAGAATATGGAGACCATGGAAGACTAGGGTTTGAGAGATACAACCATTAGTAAGATAGCCAAGGACAAGAGAGAATTTCTAATGACTGCTTACTTGACAGAAGCTAGTGCTCTCCTGCAGTGAAGTACGTGTAAGACAATAGCAGATGTTGGCTAGTTTTTGAAGCCAAATATCAGAGAACCATGTAAAAACATTCTTACATTTAAGCAAACACGGATGTGATTGCCTGAAAGAGATATTTTTCACAACTGGAAAAAATCCTTACCTAGTGTCTAAGGTAGAAAGCATCAGAACATACTCACTAGTTCATTTACAGACACAACAGAAAACATTAAACTCATAGGGAACACTTAAGGTTACCCATATTCTGTCATAGACAGTAGAAGGGTCCTATTAATTCTTCCTCGGTAAATCTCCTCATCATAAAATGTCTGTTTGCATCAGTTCACTTGCACAGTGTATGGCGTTCTTCGCCACCATCCAGAGGAAATTTTCATTAATTTATGTACCCTGATTTCCCACTGAAGTGTAACTTAATCTTATTAATTCCTGAAGGGGGTTATGTTTAGTTTCCATACAGACAATACAGCATATGCATCCCATTTTTCTGTTCAGAGGGATCCCTGAAAAAGGGACAGAAGAGAGAAGAATGATTTTAAGGGAAACATTAAAAATGGAGGAATTGGTTTGGGGTTTTGTTGGTTTTTTTTCCCCTGATTTCATGTATTTTCAGATTTGGTGACTTTTATTTCTGTTGATATTTATAATTATCCTCTTGGTGGGCAAGGAAAACTTTCATGAATTGAAACCACTGATGCTGTAATGTATAGTCTGTGAGGGAACTTCCTCAACTGCATTGATAAGAGTTAGGTGGTGGAAGGCAAGCTATTAGGAGAAGAATAAATACACATCCTAAAGTATTGCTTCCTATTTATCTTTCTAATGTCCATGGTTAAATCACACAGGCAGACAAACCTGCAGTGGGACATCTTAATGGAGAGAACAAATACATGCAGACGTAAAAGCAGAATATGCTTATCTCGGGTCAGAGGATGGGTCAGTGGTGGCCAAAAATCAAGCCTCCCTGTACTCATCTGCATGCCCAGTTTGTCCTGTGTGAAATGATCACACGGACTACTTAGGTTGGGTGAAACCTCATTCAGAGTGGTCTGGCTTTTCATCTGGAGAAAGATAATTCGGAATAGTTTATTTGGCAGTGGGCCATGATACATGCAACTGAATCATTTTAGTTGGAAGAGACCTTTAAGATCATCAAGTCCAACCATTAACCTAACACTGCCAGGTTACCACTGAACTACTACTACCCTCAGCACTACGTCTATATGTCTTTTAAATACCTCCAGGGATGGTGACTGCACCACTTCCCTGGGCAGCCTGTTCCAATACTTGACAACCCTTTCAGTGAAGATGTTTTTCCTAACATCCAATCTAAACCTCCCCTGGCGCAACTTGGGCCCATTTCCTCTTGTCCTCTCGCCTGTTACTGGGGAGAAGAGACCGACCCTCACCAGGCTACAACCTCCTTTCAGGGAGCTGTAGGGAACGATAAGGTCTCCCCTCAGCCTCCTTTTCTCCAGGCTGAACAACCCCAGTTCCCTCAGCCACTCCTCATAAGACATGTGCTCCAGACCCCTCACCAGCTTCATTGGCTTTCTCTGGACACGCTGCAGAACCTCAATGTCCCTCCTGTAGTGAGGGCCCCAAAACTGAACCGAGTACTTGAGGTGCAGCCTCAACAATGCCAAGTACAGGGATACAATCACTTGATGCAATGGTGAGGATGTGACTGTTTTTCCTTTCCCCAAACAGTCTAAACTATTGTTCTGAGAAAGTGCAGCCTGTGTGTGTTTGATTAGAGGAGTTACTGTGATGGTAAATAATAGCATAAGCTTATTTTTCACAAGACTCATTTTGTGAGGCTTCTGGCTATTTAGTATAAGCAGCAAAAAGGTATTTCCTGGAGTTCTTCAGAGTGTTAAATATGTATGACCCTAAATCTCAATTGCCTTGTAATGTGCACGTTTACAAAACACACAAAATGTTGGAACTGAAAAAAACAGTATGTCTCTGTGTTTGATCTGATGTGTCGGTGTAAAAACCTCTCAGATTGACACATCAGCTATGTATGATGCTGTGGGGGTTGGGGAGGTCAGATGTAGATATCAGTGCTGAAACATTTTTGAAAATGACTTTTCACAGAGCTGATGTAAATATACACACTACTTGGCAATTTGTTGGTCATAAATTGCTTGCAAATGTAATTCTTTTTTGTGTTTGGGAATTATCTGCAAGCAGACTCTGAATTTTATACGTTTTCTCATTCGTCAGCACAAGGATGTGATCTCCTTTTGCCAGTCTGTTTCAGAAACTGTCCTTGCATATGCAGAGTTCATTAACTGTTAATTCTCAGTATGCAGTCAGCCATGGAGGCCACGTGATGGTGCAGATAATGTTTATCCTCCCATATTGGAGCACTAAGATTTTGCCAAGCCACAGTGGAGTCATTCAAAAAGATTTCAAGAAGACAGATAAAAAAACATTAACCTTCAGACTTTTGCAAAAATATCTCATAACACTTTCAGCATTGGGGTGGGCAAATACAACTTGTATGCATTCTATTTTGAGAAAACCAAAAAGAATAACTTTAAAAAGCATAACGAAATCATGTTAAGAGTTTTTATTCAGTTCCCTGTGAATAGATTTAGGTATATTTTTCTACCTCTGTTGTACCAGTTTTATCCTTTTTATTCTACAGAAGATGCACAGAGTTCTAACAAATTTGTGTGAACTTCCGTTTTGGTAATTTTATATTTCTTCTTCAGAAGAATGAAAAATGCAAGATATAGATTTCAATTCATTTTTTACCCATTTTGACAAAATTAGTCATAAAATATAAAACATTACAAGCCTCAAAGTATTGTAATAATCTATTTTAGCTGCTGAAGGAAGATGTGAATTTGGTCCAAACTCTTTCTCGTTTTTCCATCTCTGTAAAGTTTATTTTCAGTGTTTATTCAAGTAAAAGAACCCCACTATTAGGGAGGCCAGAGCTGTGGTGGGTGCCAATACGCGGGCAAAGAGGGCAAAATCCTGGACTCTTTGGGCTCACAACCATACTCCTTTTGGCCTTATAGATTCAGGCTTTCATTTGAGACTGGTTGTATCAGCATTGATGGAATTACTTATTATATGCAACAATGAATATGCTCTTGTAGAACTGAAAGCTAAACTAACAACCTAAATTTAGGATCAAATTATAAGAATGTTGGTCCAGGTTTTTAAAATTCTGTTTAACATAGCAAACTTCAGTGAGCTAGGCCTGATTTCTGACTTGCATTTAAATCAGGAACTTAAATTTTGTGTTTCATTATCAAACAAAGGTACCTACCTGTGATTTAGCCATAATAATTTCTTTCTAAACCCAATTTCTTTTTAAAGAATCACAATGCTCAAGGTGCCCTAATAGAGTGCAACAATTAGATTTTCTAAAATAAGAAGCTGGGTTTGATTTGGTAGGAGTGCAAACCTGTCTCAAGCTACTAACTTTTAATTTACTGGTATTCTTAGCACTCCAAAATGATTGAAGAAGGATTGGTTAAAGAAAAATGAAAAAATAATTTGTTTTATCCTAAAATATCTTCGAGACTATTTAGCTTTTCATAGAGAAAACACACAATCTTAAAAGAGAAGGATTTGCCATTGAACAAATGAATAATACATTGTATGATATAATTTGCAATTCAGCTGTTTTATTTAGCCTATGGAATTACAAAACCCTAAAGAATCCAGTGAAAGCTAGACAGAGCCTGGGTTTGTGTGTGTGTGCATGTGTAAGGGAGAAAAAACATGAAAGGGGGAGAGCGAGCCCAAGCAGAGAAGTAGAAAACATTCTGATGGATCTAATTTAATTTCATGTTGTGTTTTTATATTGAAGTTCATTTACAAGTGCTGACACTTTGCTGTGAAAAGCCATGAATGTGGGATCTGCCACAAATGAGAATAATATTTTTTAACTAACTTTAGCTGTTGGATTATAATTTGTTAAAACAAACAATAGTTTACTGCATTACAGTCGACTGCAAAGATATTACTGTACTCAGCTAAAATCAAATAATCTTTTAGTTTCTATTCTCTCCAAACTAAGCTAAACAGTGGTGTCATAAAATGACAAATTACAGGATGAACATAAGAGCAGTGCCTTCAAAAATACAATAGTTATACAAGCCATCTATTGTTAATGAAGAATATAATGCAATTTGTCTGTCTGTAATACAATTATGCAAATCAAAGATGGAACTATCCTGAAATCTCTCTACATTCCAAGTGATTAAAATGAGATAATTTATCAAAAAGAATATTACTGATCATGTTTATGTGTTGCACATTAATCCTATTACAATAATGTATCTTTCTACTAATGTAATGGATTTGTGCAATCTAACAGAAAATGACTTTTATACTACCCACAATTACAAAAATATTCAAAGCATATCCATCGCTGCATAATAGCATATGCCTAAGACTGTACAATAAACCTATTAAAACAAACAAAGCTTATGAATGTAACCTTCATACCAATAAAGACAATGCTAAATTCAATTTTATTGCCCTCATTATTTCAACAACTTCATATATAATAAAAATGGTGAGTAAATTACCTTAACCTCCTTTATAAAGAAAGAAAATCTTTTTTAAAAGTGTGATACAAAATTTGAGAATTGGTTAAATTGATGCCAGGCGTGTAGAACATGTGATAAAATCTTCTAAACCAACATATATGTGGCAATCCACGCAATTTCAGTCCAAAGGTCTCTCTAAATCTCGGCAATCTGACAGATATAATTTTAATATATGACAAGTCAATCCTTAAAGTAACGGCATCTTCAAAAAGAGTTTCTATTATATGCAGCGAGGCATGTGGAAATGTCATGAGGTACATATGGACATTCTTCCATGCACATGGAAATATAATGTTAGGCTTGAAAATACCCCAGGCAGAGCTATATTCAGAAAAGTCATGATTCTACCTTCAAAAACAAAAAGATGCAAAGGAGAAAGCAGCATATTTAATTGTAAAACTAATACTGTACATGTGCATTATAATACAGTCGCTAGATGAATGTTCACATGCTTACGAAACACCATAATATTACTTATTTTCTGCACTCAAATCTGCACAAATGGATCATTGTATAATACTTATTCCTATTTTTGTATATTTACACTAATTTCCTTTCTAGAGTTCAGCCCATCTTTATTGACCTAGGCTTGCTGCACTCTTTTTTCATCCATAAAATGCACTATTAGCTTCCTCAGTGTGCAGTTGCAATGTACTGTACTTTTGACTTCTGGCAGGTAGGCTTTTCTTGGATGCTGTTTAGAGATTGAATTAGTTGGCTGCAAAACTAGTGTAGCTGCATACACACCTCCTGCTAACCCTTTTGTTGACCCTCCCCGGCATGTAAATCAGACTGTGTTACCCAGTTCACACCCATTTATTCATCTTTCTTTGCAAAGAATTTTCTTATTCCTCTTCTTAAGCCAGTATATTCTGCATATTAAAAGAAGGATAGGAGAAGCAAAGAAAGTAGTGATGTACAATGAGCCTGGTATTTAGTGGTCTTAGCCCACTCAAATGCAGACTCAAATGTTACTGCTGACACTTCATATGTACGCAGTGTTCAGCAGTTCACGGGATAGCTGGCTGCGGTGGCTTACAACTCATTTTTTGCCCTCCCTAACCCTTGCCCTGCTTTCTGAAGGCTGGTCCCTTATGGTTTTTTTCAGAGATGCTCAGTGACTTTCTTAGTTGATACCAACCTCAAAGGACAGCACATCCCAGCTGGGCTCACGTTCAATACCCGGCCTGTGATTTTTTTTTTCCTTTCTGCCATACCTGCTTTCCTTCAGCCTTGCAGGAGAAAGGTTTGCAGACTGGAAGTGCCTGACTTCAACTCAGCAGTTGTCGGGAGCTGCTGTTAGTGTCAAATGATCTTCACTGCGATAGCTAAAATGGATTTTATGCTGCATTTTACTAACTGCGTGATAAAACCAGACTGTTCTATGCTGGAGAACTTGACCTAATGCACAAGACATCATGCTTTGGTAAATACAAAGGCGTATTAACCACTCTACAAATCTATAAATCTGCGCCTCCTGTTGCAGCTACGGTATCATGTTCAAAAGGATTTGAATTCCCAAACTTTCCCTCTGTTCTGTACTGTGAATGGGATAACATGATCTCATGGGCAGAAATTCTCCTTTTGAGACTTGCTGGCTCCTAAGAACCCTCATTTTTGTATGGCATTTTTAATATACATGTTTCTTTATCATGTGTCTAGGAGGCTTAAAATATTTTTGAACAACCGTTTGTCAAAGCTGTCTAACACAAACTTAACAAACCTCCTGAGCTTTGCAGAAGAGAAACACAGTAAGGAGAGGCCTGGTTTTAGCTAAAGCTTGGCAGGGACAGAAACTTCCCTGTCACACAATTTAATATTTGTCCACGTAGAGATACTTGAAACCAAATTGAGACACTGCTGTAGCTTTTTAGGATCCATCTCTTTGCTTCTGTCTCTCTTCAAAACACCTATACTCTAAGACAACCGATGGATGACAGATATACAGGCTTCTGCTTCTGATATCAGTAAGAGCAAAGCTGTCCTTTATCAGATGAGAACTGATTCAGAAATAGCCATATAGGGCACTTCGAGAACTTAATGCTTCTATACGTTCCGGCCAAGTATTAATTCAATGAGCCCTGGATGACAAATGCAGACGTAAATTTCAAGTACCTTCAAGTAACTAGCCCAAAGCAACCTCATCAGCCTCGGAGACTTTGCATCTCCATAAAACCCGTGTAAGGTGTGGTGGCAGCTGGCCCTAAGGATCTCATGTACACTGGTACAACCCCATTGACTTTGTTCTTTACAGTGCCAGCCCATTTGAACTCCTGCATAGCAAGGCTTTCCACACATTTCTCCTTTCTTTTTAAAAAAAAGAGAAGCTTAGTTTTGGACTGAGCTGTTCATCAAACAGAATATTCAATGGATTTTAGCCTTGCAGATCTCTGTAGAAATCCCTCTTTCCTCGCTGAGCTAGGCACAGAGCCTCTGCTCAGCCTTACCAACAGTAACATAACATAGCGACTGAGGTGCTTTGTTGGGCATAAGGGCTACTGCTTGCTAATATCACTTAAAAACTGATTGAAAAATATTTAAATAGCAAAAGGTATAAAGCAGGTGTCCCCTGGGAGATTTATATCACAGTCTAAGCAGGTCGGTTGAGTACTGAGAAGAGGAAAGGCAAAAAGTCAGCAAAGGAGGTTTCTTAACTTATACTTATTACTAACTTCTCTGCATTTTTTATCATCTTGACTACCTTTAAACCTGCCCTTATCTCTTCCTGTGACTCACTTCCTAGAAAATGAAGGCTAATGCTGCCTTACTTCTCAGATTTGCTGTGACATTAACCACAGCATTAGTGAGATGCTCAGATAGCACAGCAAAGGAAGATGTCTAGGTACCGAATTTTGGCATACAGTCTAATTTGCCTGAAATAGCTTAGCTAACCTGGAGACCAGTAGCCCAGTTGGTTGTGACAAACACACTGAGCTATTGTGCTCTTTGTTTACTGCACACTCGACTGTCTGTGTGCTGTGCTAGTGTGCGAACATGCATTCTGGAGAAAAGCAGCACCAATTTTCCATACCATCTAAGGAACTCAATTGGCAGAACTGTGTGACAAATCAGGGCAGATTAAAGTCAGGCTGGTCAAATTCTGCCATACTGACATTTGCACAAAAAAAACTGTGGCATTGCTGGGTCCAAAAAAAGGCAGAATTTGGATCATAGTCACAACACTCAGATGCAAGAAGGAAGAACTCCCCAGTGTTAAAGACAAGGGAAGACTAATTTTTGAGCAGAATAAGGCTGGCTGGCTGCTGGGGCTTTTCTGCTCTGTTGAGGTTGTAATTACAGCCTCTCAAAGCTTGCGTGACATTGCTAATTTGAGAGAAAATGGGACACTGATATCTGTAAGCACACTCAGGGTTGGGATTTTGATTATAGACTCCATATATCAGCAAATCAAACCTGTGAATATTAAAGTTGTTTAGTATCTTTATATAAGTAATTATAGAAATCATTCAAAAACAAAAGATGGGAAAATGTAAATGTCAGCTATTAAGAAAAATTTAAAGAGTTTAGTCAGATTTTAAGATACTTGAAAGTCAAATTGACCATCAAACTGTGGCATGAAATTATGAAATTGGAATTATTTAACACTTTCCAAAGCACAACTTTCTTTGCTAAATATCTCCTACCTACAGAGGAATCTTTGTATGTTAAATGGTGCCCTCCACTTAAGATAAAGATCCTGCGGCTTGATACACCCCATTTTATTTCACAGAGCTTTGTATGGTGAAAAGACCCCATTCTTTGTCGTACAGTTTTGGTCGTTGGGCGATTCCTCTGACTTTGAGGAAGCTATATGTGATATATATTAGCATAAAAGTCAGGCAAACGTGCCATAAATGCCCATTGCAAACAGTTATTTACTTATGATTTGTGTCATCTTAATTGTGTGGAAAATATCTTGCTTCCTTGGCACAGAATAAGTGTCAAAGTATGTACTTACCCTACCCACATCAACCCAGAAGGGTGCCTTTCACCTTGTAGTGAAAGTCATAGTTCCCAGTGAAATCGGAGAGGTGCCACGTGTGAGAGCTGCAGGAAAATAGAGAGACGTGTCCTAAGCAGACCTGTCTGAATCTGTCCATCCGTTTTGGTCAGCTCTCTGGGCGCCTTGCCTTTTTGGAGTATCTGGGTTCATACAACAGATTTAGTCCTGCAGGCTGCCGAGCATCTTCTGTAAAGTGCCCTTTAATGCCAGGGTCTTTGGATGCTCATTTGACTGACTTAGCTGATGATCCATGTGCCAAGTATTCTTATGAGAATGAAGAGCACTTGCCTTAGCCTTTAGCTATGTCCTTCCTCCCTCCCAGGAGATTAATGCCAGCTCTTTCTCAGCATCAGTGGGAGACAAGGGTGCCCAGCACCCTGCCACACCAGACCTTAAGACTTTAATTCATTGTAGTGTTGAGCTTTATCAATATCTTAAAAGAGAGTAGCAGAGGATTCATCCTTGCATGTGATAATGCCCCACAGCAGGAATCACAGGAGAAAGCTAAGTACTTATAAATGACGTTATGAAAGTATCTTGAGTTTGGGGGTCTTCTAAAATCATCTCTTGTTACGGATAAGCACTCCCTTGCTGACATGTTAGCATTACTTGACATCACCTGTATTCTGGGTCTGTGGATAGAAATGAAGATGTTGGTGCTTATCTATCTCTATCTAATTTACAGAAAGCTTGTTGTCAAACTTTCCTTGCCCAAGAAACGGTATTGCAGGGATTTGGTGTCCAAATGGGGGTGGAGACAGAGAGAGAAGACAGGAGAATTAAAATAGGTTTTATCTGATACGGATCAAAATTGAACAGATCTCCTTTATTTATTTCCATTTGAGACTCTCTCAGTAGCAAGGTGTAAGCATTAAATATACAGGAGATAGAAAGCAGAGGAAAAAAGTAAAAGAGTTAAATGATAGCAGGGATCAGTAATTTAGTGTATTCCTTCTACAATCTAATAGATACAAATAGAAAAGGCCAGGCACAACATAAATATTTCCTATTATGGATAAACTAAAGTCACAATGGAATCTGTCATGCTTGTGATATGAGAGACGGACAATATTCCTGAGCTGTTGCCATGCTGGCACTTGAATGCAGTTTATATTTTGTTTATGGAGCCGAATCAGAAACCCTTTTTCCCCTCCCCTCTCTCTCTTTTTTTTTTTTTTTTTTTTTGGCCCAGCATGTGTAATTCTTCTTCATGGAAGCTCGAAATGGCTGTGGAGCAGCTCAATATTCCATTTATTTTATTTATAAAAGAAATTCAAAGCCTGAAAAGATGAAGTAATTGACTTACTGGGATGACAGTTAAACCCACTAAATTTAATCTTATCCTCTCAAGTACAACATATCGCGCTTACAAATTATCACCCTGCACCAGACAGGCCTGCTCTCTTCACCTAATCCAAATGGAAATGAAGGCCTCTGTTATTGTATTATCTGACTTCACTATCAGCATTAATCCGGCTTAACTCACTTAATGATGCCACTTGTGGCACTATGAAGGCAGCAAAGAAGTCTATAAACTACTTCCATTAAAATGCAAATCTGGCCCACAGAGAAAATAAGTGACACAAAAGTAGGAGAATTCGGCCATACACTGTATTAGCCTCTTGCCGCACAGAACTGATACAAGTATAATAACTGATGCTGTGATTATTATTCTAGCTGTGGATTTCCAATGAAAGGAAGCCAGTCTACCACAGAACGTCACAAAAGTGCTTCAACAAGCCAGGGTATTTAATTTCTGAAGAGATTTATATTTTTTGTTGTCAGGAAATGAACAAATACTTATCAATGTAAAAACTGCTATCTTAAATCTTCCTGCCAGGTTTTTCATACTGATATTATTTGCACCCTATAACACAGGAAATGAAAATCTTCTGTGCCTTTCACATCTCCACTGTATCTTAAAATCCTTTAGTAACAGACTTGCTTCTTTTTTTAACCCCCTTCTGTAAACATAAAAGAAAACTTTTATGGATTAAGTATAGGGAATTACTAATGCCAAAATCCCAACCCCAAATTCCTTCTACTGAACATTTCTGTTCACTGTTAATTTAATTATTTTTAAAGGGAACCATAACATCTGTTTTATGGAAAAGACTGATTTAATTTTAGTGTAAAGGTACTCACATTTACCTCTACCCCTTGCCTCCCTTACACACACATCTGCACAGTTGTGTATTCTGACTGGCCACCCCTTGGTGTTAAGAATCATTAATGCAAAAGCCTTCATTACTATGAAACAAATCCTAGTAAAAACACCAGGATTCCAGTTTCTTCCAATCTCTCTTGAGTTCAATAGCTTCCTCTGCCTCAATAACCCTAAGACTTCATTTCTGGCTTTGGCACCGAGACAACACGCATATCTACAGGGAGACATAGGCACAGAGCCCCTACTGCTTAAATCAACATTTTTCTGTAGGCTTCGATAGCAAAATGTAAATTCAAGAATTTGGTCCAGCATTTTTTATGTACAGGGTGACAGATGTGTGATGCCCCTTCACTTTTCCTTGGAAAGCTTATTACCGATAATATTACAAATTAGAGATGGGGCCAAGCTATGCAACTGGGATTCGTGTTTCAGTCTCGCGCATGGGAATTTGATTTCGCTCAGTGTGCTGAGAGGAGTAGCAATGAGATTCAGGTTTGCATCGAAGTTTGGATGGTGAATCCCCTCCGAGGCTGAAGAATGTTTTGATCTGGAGCCCTGGCGCGATCCCTGACAAAGACCTATTCTCTCTCGTCCCCACCCACATGCTTACCCACCCTGAGCATGACTTGTTATTGAGATGGCCGTTCAGCAGCACACAATTTTGCTCTGATGTTGCATTGCTGAAATACTGTTAAATTGGCTTTTCTTTCACCTTAGGCCCGCACGAGTGTGATCCGATTGCAGCAGGCGCTGGATCCGCTATAGCACTTCCATCCGGGATACTCATTGCTGACCTCAGTGTCACCAGTGTTCCAGCAGTGGGCTGTTCAATGCAAATAAAAACATCCAGTTTCAGCCTAAAGCTGTGCTCTGTGCACTTACAGCAAAGGGAGTTTCCACTTAAAAGAGGCCGACAGCTCTGCAGACTTCAGCAGTTTCTCTTTGTAGTTGTTCATGGATACCGGGAATTTTTTGCGGCTTACAAGGTGAAGTTAACCCCTAGGCACAGCCTATCTGGAAGTCATGTTGTGACCAAACAGTCATGCAATGCTACATACATGCTGCTCATCAGATGGGCTTTGGGCCATTCCTAAAATGTACATCATGCGCGGATGCCAGAAGAGAGCCCAGAAACTGCTGGTGGGGACACTGCCCTCCACCTGCACACAGCCATGCAATCCATCCTTGGCGCCTACGGATTTCCATTCCCTGTGCCAAATCCCTACCTGGCGTCAGACAGTGTCAGCAAATGATTTACTGAGCTTTATTCAGGACTTGTTAGGAGGTAATTAGTTGTCTGGTTTACAGGAAAGGTGTCTCAACTCCTGCACAACTTTGGTCTGAGGCCGTTACCTTCTGTAAAGCTCTCTGTAAAGCCTAGGTATCGGCTAGGTATTTTTTCTTACCACTACACAAGAAAACTTTACTGGTTTCGCTTGAAATACCATTTTAAAACTATGGAACTACTGAGCTCAACACAACTCTCAACACAAATACTATTTTTAAAATTTAAATTGGGATTGTTTCAGTTTAGCTGAATGTGCTAAGAACTGGTTTCACCTAACCAAATGAACAGAAGTTTCTAAAGGCACAGGGATCTTTAGTGACGTAGAGTACAGAAATCTCTGAAACTTAAACTGCCAGGAATTTCTGTATTTTAACACTGTAAGTGATACAGGACTGGATGCTCACACTCTGCATTTTGTTTTCCTTGCATCACCCATGCATCTGAAACATCTTCATGCAGACATCCCGCAGTTATATACATTATACTTTTCTGGAAAACAGTAGGGTGTTGGACTGGATGACACTCCACCCAAGTAATTCTGTGGTTCTGCCTGTTCTAGTAAATCAAACCAAATACCTAGATAGGTAATAAAATATTGCCTTGTATCATGGGTGACACTAAATACTTAACATTCATTCACTGAGGAAAACTGTCTGTATATATTGAATCAGTAGCACACTGCAATATTCTTCAGACAGCAATGCGGTATGCAGTAAATCTTATTAAATGTTACTGTACTCATAGGAGGCATGAATTTTAGATGTATACACAAACAAATGCCCATGCAGACCAAATCATACCTAATTTGTACATGCAATTATCAATCAAGTTTGCATATAATTTATGCGATTTACAGATGAAGAATCATGAACCTTGCTTTTTTGTTGTTTTATTGGCATTGATGCATGATGATCTAAAGAAATACTTGTACAGATTTGGGGAAAAATGGACACAAGTGAGGTCTTTTTAAGGTCTGAAACAGAAGCATCAAACTTCAACTAAATATCAGGTGATAATTAACTTTAATTTAAACATGCTAATCAAGTAGAACATTAGAGATTATCTAATTCACACCTGTGGAACAATTAGGACTTAGTGGGAACTGAGAAATGAGAGAAAGAGTAATATGTCATAAAAGCAGACTCTCTGATGAGGCTGTTTTGTGTATCTCAGCATTATGAATCTTAGTATCTGAGGTTGTATTCTGCTGGTACTGGCATGCTGGCTTGATAATCAGGAATGAGAGAAACAAGATTAAGCACCTATTTTTAGGTAATCTCCGGATGCTTCTGCTCTTTAACAATTCTTTAGCTATTCTGTTACTTTGTACTTACTTGGTTGCATCCAGTATGGAGTTTTGGTGTTTTTTTTTTTAATTCATTTTATTGCATTGACTGAAGTAGGTAATGGTTTATGATTCATAATGACCTTCATGTGCTTCCTTTCATGGGTATTTATTATTGAGGTGTGAACAGTTTTTATATTTGTTTCTCTAGTATTAGATCATTCAACTGCATGTTGGCTGGCCCATGGGCAGTCTTCTGGTCATGAATGAGCATAGTTCAAAGGCAGCAGCTGGGGCAGTGGTCTAAGAGCATTTATTTTAGAGTAGCACTGCCTTTACCTATAGGTAATAATTGCTTAGTAATCTTCAGAGTACAGTCCAATAGGGGGTGGTATTTGACAACCAGATATATAGAGTCAGAGGAGGCTTTCTCTTGATCTGGATGTAGTACTCAAATGGGTAATTAGAGTATGCCATTTTGCTGAAGGACCATCTTTATGAATAAAAGCTATTGGAAGAAATAAGGTGGCTTTCTATAGAGAATTGCTGGGACTGCCTGTACCGCCATGCTGGGGTGTCTGTCTCCAGCAGGTCTCTGCAGCATGCTCTAAGAGCGTGAAGAACATGCACAGGGACGGGTCTGGCTTGCTGAAGGTTGTCTGTGGTAGTTTACTAAAACCAGTCTGTAAATGGAAAGATTGTTTTCAGCTGCTGCTTAAGTGTAACAGATGTATTTATTTATTAGAGTATAATTTAATCCTTGACCTGATGAAATAGCGTAAATAGTAAAATTTAATTTCTTTTGGAAAGCTCTAGATCTGGCTACACTGTGTAGATATTTTTGTGCTGTGGGAAGCACAAGACTGAATAAAAAGCAAAAGGTAAAATTTGCAGCTAGGAATCCCAGCTAGGTTGGCTCCTGCAGTCCCGACTTAGCCTTGACACTTTCCACACTTCCCTTTCAAAGTTTGTGCCCAGAAGAGCTGCTCAGAATGCTTTTAATGGAAAAAAGTAAACCAATAAGTTCTAAACAAAATGAAATATCTTGCCTGAGTTTTCTTCTTTTGTAATATTATAGTTTTATTGCTTTCTTCTTTTCCTTAAGACCATATTCAGCTATTTTTGTGAGTTTGTGTATGTATGTAAGTTATGATTTTCTGTTTTTCTTAGTGTTCAGTATAAAAAAAAAGTGTTTCGTAGTCACAATATTGGACTTTATTGATCTCTCAAAGTTTTATCTCACAATGTTGGGAGTTTCTTCAAAGGATGGGAATTCCTATTTTTTCCAAATCTATTGACCACAAAAAGTACTGAGCAAGTCCAGCAGAAATCTGATTCAGTGTGGGATCAGTAAAATATATCTCTACCCAGAAGACATGGGCTGAATGGTGCTGGCTTCCTCAAATCTCATTACGAGCATAATTCAGAAGTGTTGGGGAAAAAACCTGTTTTGCGCTCATAAAGAAATTTTGGCTCTACTCCTATGTAGCTATGTTTTTCCTTCTGTTACTATCCCCTTTTGGCAGATAACTTTTGGGTAGACAACTGTTCACTGTGTGAAAGTTGTTCATTCATTTCTTTTCGGAGGCCACTAGAAAAGAGACAGCAGGTAACAACTCACTGACCTGCAGACCTACCCATGCTCAGATAAATGAGCTGGGTGTGAAAGGCTAAAAATCCCATTACCAGACCTTGAGCCATCCTGTTCTTAAGCAATTTTGCAATATTTCTAGGGAAGAAATAAATACAAGTTGTGGATTAAGGGACAAATCAGATAAACAAGCAGTGAACCACTCTTCTGAAATAAAATTTTTCCTGTGTTTTTGCTTAGCTGCACTCCTAAGGCTATGAGATGATAGTCTTAGGAGATGCATGGCCATTGTGTCCTAGAATAAAATGAAACCATAGATTGAGGCCATAAACCTGGTTTTACTACCTTGGCAATGATGTCTATCCTAAAGTGTTAAAACGCTTTTAAAATTCTTCATACAGTAGATGGCAGGAGAACTTGTTCAGGTGACTTCAACCAAATTTCTTTGAGAGCTGATCCTATCTCTAGCAAGGCTGCACTTTGCTCACTGTTTCTAAAACTAGCCAAACTGTGTTTTCCAACAAGATCCAAAAAGTATCTGGATATCTATAGCTTAATGGAACACCTACACCTTTGGGGGTTCTGGACTCTCAGCTGTGTCACTTCTGAAAACTCTTATGGAGACTCGTATTCAAACTGTACACGTAGCCCAACATTAAGAGCGGGAAAAAAAGTGTGAAAACATTGTTAGCCGGTTGGTGTTAGGACTAACCTATATTTATGTCCTCTCCTGAGATCCAACGCTTTGCATACAAATCCTGAATTCACCTGAGCACATTGGAATTCAGGCCACCTGCAAACCATTTCTCCCCTGTGCTATTAGGGCCCTCCTGAAAAAGGACTTCAAGCTGGTTTTTAGCTGTCTGATGTTGCTCAGGTGATATTGCTGCAGAAGTAGATGGGACAGACAAAAGCTGCTGGAGTAAGTGCTGAGAGTGCCTTTTCAATTAAGCGATGTGAAAAGGCAAAAAGCCTGGCCATGAGTTCAGCCTTGGAGCTTCTTACACAGAAGTGAGTCAATGGGAGCGTCGTTCTGGGACAGAAAACATCAAGTATATATACAACTGGTGAAGTTCAATCGAAAACATGTTTTCTGTAGTTCTGCCCGGTGAAAGAGGAAAACAATATCATTTTATTTAGCTCACAGATTATTATCATTTCTAAGAATTAATGTAAGCATTTTTTAAAAAAACAAACAAAACGGGAAATTTTATCTTTTGGAAATGGCAATAATGAAATATTTTCAGTCTTTTGGGTTAGCTGAAGTCACTTGGCTGAATGCACCATGAATTGAATAATCCTGCTGATTAACCTAAAATTTAATTAACTGAAGAAAAAAAAAAATCACTCCACTCTTTTAAACATTTAACTTCCTCATTACATGACTAAATTTTTTTTAAATACTGTTTTTTTCTAAAACCCTCTTTTTGCATCTTTTGGAGCTAGGCTTTTAAAGGTATTCAGTCCCCTAATTCAATCACACTGATTTCAATAGGATTTAAATCTCTAGGCAGTTCTAAAAACCCCACTAGGCACTTCTACATCTTTAAGCACCTAACTACCTCTAAAAGTCTGGTCCTTGATAATTTTAGAAAATGGTCCTTTCTATCATGCAGAGTTTTCTGCTAGCAAACTGGAAAAGTAATTAGCATATAGATGCATCCCTCAGACGGTAGACTGGGTTAAACTGGATTTTTCTACCTTTTAATAACCATTGGAAAACAACAAGGAATTAATTGGTTTGGAAATGTGAACTGATGGAAAAAGTCAAGCTACAGAAAAGTTATTAACTATGCAACACTGAGAGTCCTTAAAACCATCAGTTAATGAAACAAAGAAAAGAATACATTGAGTGAGAATTGATTTAGAAGTGAAGAAGACAGATGAAAAAGGAATTGCACTATAATATGATGAAGAAAAGACTTCTGTCTTGGCGACTCCAGTAGTCACCACTGTAGCTGTAATAGAATGAGAATAGTGGTCCAGGGAGCATCTCTGAGATCAAAAGAGCCCCTTTAGCATGGTGCTGTGGTGCTCCAGGGTGCGCTCTGCTCAGGGCAGCTTCAGCAGGCTTTAGCACAGCTCAGCCATCATGGTGCCATGTGCTCTGGCATATGATGCTGAAAGGTCTCTCCTGGCACCTTCTCTGATCATGTCCAGTCATGCAACTTCCCCCATGCCCCTCCAGGCATTCAGAGGCGCCAGCAAACAAGGAGAGAAAAACTTTTCCGCATGGGTGCGGGGTGCCCTAGTAGTGAGACGAGAAATGTCTTTGAAATCTGTGGGTGAAAAATGCTATGTAAGAATGAAGATTTATTTTTTTTTATTATCCTCAAGGGTAGAATTTGAAAGAGCTGCTAGGAAATGTTGCCAGTTCCCGGTTTACACGAGATATCTTTAATCATATTCTAGCCAGAGAAAGAAAGGACTGCAAGAGGCACTACAAAACCTCTTTCTTGCTTTCATCTTTGCTTTTCTGCTCAGCCTCAGATGAGGGAGAGAGGAATCCACAGCCAGACTGATTCTAGACTGACTAGGATTGTTCTTACACAGGGGGATAATTATAAAAGTCACATTTCTACTGCAAGTACCCCCAGGTTAAATTTTTGGATTTGAACAGAGCTCTGCTTTCACAGTGTAAAGTAAATATTTTTATATGTTGGCGGGGGGGGATCTTTGGGTCTTTGTTTTGGCTTAATTGTGGACATACTTTAATGATGTAATCGAAAAGAGATAGGCAGGAAAAAGCTTTTGGTGGAAGTACAATATTTTAAGTGCTGGAGCTTTGCATTAAACTTCCATGTAAATAGAAATTAAAATAATACTGAATAAAGCATAATGCTTTGGTAATTGTGCTTTGTTTTTCAGAGTTTCTAAGGCTCTTTTGGAACCAAGGAGGAGCCAAACTGATGGTGCATCACTCCACAAAGCACAGCATGGGAACTTTTAGGGAGGTAAGGTAATTTCTTATAGCATCCCTTTAAAAAGTTTCAGTACGCTAAACAAATGCAAGAAATGAAATGAAATTAATTTTAATAGTATATAGCCAAGAGTTTTCTTGGACAGTTATACTGCAGGTCGTATTTATGTGCATGTAACATAAAGGAGAAGATAGGAGGAAGGAAGCACTTCCAAAGCGAAGAGTGAGTTGTGTTATGGCTGGGTGAGGGGAGGGACAGGCTCGTACCATGCTGCCTGCTCCCTTGACCTGTCAGTTGAACATAGCCCCTGTGGAGGCAGGTTGCTGATATGATCAGAAATCACAGAGTCAAATGGATGTTCTATCAGGACATGTGTGCCAGGACCACCTTTATGAACTTGGTTGCAATGCTGGAGCTTTCTGTATCACAAAGCCCAGAAAATGTAGTCACACAGGATCCAACACGAATCCCATGCATGTCTGTGAAATGGAGTTCTCCTACTGCAAGGAGCAAGAGCTTGAAAGAAGGGAACAGAATGACACTGGGTTGAAAATCTAAACTCTTCTCTCAGACGTGCATGAAAGAAGACTTCTCCTCAACTTACAGAGGTAAGAAAAAAGCACAATTGGAGTGAAGTCCTTTGTGCTCTTCAGTGTCACTATTCCTTCTGCTGCCGGGGGGAGAAAAGACAGCCTGCCCCTGATGCCACTGGGAGAGGTGAGCCAGCCCGCCCCACTGCAGTGCGTCTTGCCTGTCACTGCGGGCTCCTTCAAGCGTCTCTACAGCCGTACTCTGCTGAAGCAGAAATATATTTCACTGAAGTGATTTACGTCATTCAGAAATGAGATCAGATTTTACTGTCCAGTAAAGAACTGATGTTTGGATGGAATAACAATTATCTTAATGTGTAAGTTATGGCTTACTATGGTCATCTACACTATTGAGCAATGCAGTGCAAAAGGAGAAGATCTATAGAGAGATGTTTTTGGTGCTGAGGATGAAAGGTTCACACTCCACAATTTGGAGGTTTTTCCTCTAGACTAAGTCCAGTCTCAGCCCCTTGGTGCCTGGAGGGCATGAGCTGTCCTCTGGAGTGCTTCTTCCACATCAGCTTCATCCAAAAAGGAGCCTGTTTGTGCCCTCTGAGTTTGCTCAGTGTTCTGAACCAAGGTGTGGTAAGTCAGTACGATTAGGAAACTTCCTTTTAAAGTTCCTAGTCCCAACTGAAATACTAATATAGGCTCACCCATGGCCTGTGGGAAGCAATGTAATAAATGAGAGCTACTGCCCTTATGGAAATCTAACTCCCTGTATTGCAAGGTGGTTCCTGATTCATTCAGGCAGAAGAGCACGAACTCCCATATTTATATGAGTTAAGACAACCAGGAGGTGAACCCAAATGAGTTTGAAACTGATGAAAAGTATTTGCCAGTAAGGTCAGCTCTTAATTTAGTCTATAGTCGTCTTCCAAATGGGACAGAGATGCATTTCTCAAATCCTTAATGAAACATGAGTGCTTGTTTGTTCTTATCCTTTAGGAGGAAAGAGCCAGAGGTAGTATTTCAGTAGCACTGGAAAGCTTTGTTGTGCAAAGTTTCTCCTTGTACCTACCTAGACTGAATAAAATTTTTCAGCGTGAGCTGAATACCATTGACTTTCATTTACTTTAGATAGAGACATTTTGGCTTTTATTTCTGAAATAGTTTCTCCTGGCCTACATTAAAAAACTTAGTGGTTAATTTTAAGGATGTCAAAGCTACTGAAAGGAACACTCACATAACACTCATGCTTATGGAAGCTGGTAAATTAAACAGCATTGCTTGTGGACTAAAGAAAATATATTTGGGGTGATAAACAGAGAGTTTATAGGTAGATCTATTGGGAAAGAAACGTAATTGGATTCCTGTGTGTCTTAATAGTTGTGGCACTTCTCTTTCTGCCCCATGGCAAGGAGGCCCTGATCCAGTGAAGCACTTAGGGCTGAGTAGTGCCTTGGAGATCAATGGCGCTACTTACAGTGTGTAAAAGCAGGCACACGTCTAAGTGTTTTATGGGGTTAGAGCCAAACTGAGTAACACATACATAACACTCTATTTGGATTCACTATATTCAGTTCTCAGATCTGTATTGATCTGGATTTTGAAGCCTTTGCTGAAGTAACTTTTAAGTTTCTTTTTTTATAAACACAAAATGATTTTGATATAGTTGCCCCTTTCACTCAGAGATTTGAAAATACTTTAAAAATATGAATGTATTGATCTTTCACTATGGGGAGAGTAAGTAGTAGCAACCCATAAAACAGATGAGGAATCTTAAAGTAGAACACTGGAGAAAAAAAATCCACAACAACTGAATGGAATTGGAAAACAAATTTGTCTTGATTGTATTCCCATCTGCTTTGGGTTCAGTTTCATTAGCTTTCTTGAAAGGGAGCTTTTGTCAGGAAAGTTTATGAAAGCACTGGTTTTTAGTAGACATTCAAGAACAGTTGCAGAAACTTTATTTTGATTCTGTAACCTAACTTCTCATTCATGGACTTATGCATGCCTGTTCTTTACATACTATGAAAATATCTTGAGTCACCTGTATTGCTAAACCAGATTAAAAGCTTCTAAATAAAACACTGAGCACACCTTAGTCACTGAAATCTTTCACAGAAACAACAAATAAAGTCAAATAAATCATGATCTGTTCATACCTAACACAGGAATATAAAGAGGGACAAAATTCTGCAAGTATAGGATTTATTTTTTATTTACAAACTGTACTGCAACTGAATCAGTTTGGATTTAGAGAAGAAAACACCAAGGGAGGCATGAGAAAAGTCCTGAACAAGGATAAGTGTAGAATAGATACATTGTTTTGTCATGGAGGATATCAAAGGAAATTTATTTTTTAAAAAAAAGGGCAGAAAACCATTGAAATACTGTTTGTACATATGTTAACTTGTGGAACTCATTGCGCACGGGCAACATAAGAATAACATAACACAGACTGCACGACTCACTGGTTATATGTGGAAAAAACAGCTGCAGCCACTTTAAATAGAATGATAGCATACAGGAAGAACAATAATGCTAACCATTAAGCATTGGGCTTAGGAAGAAGATTCTCTCATAAGCAAGTTATTGCATAATTCTCTGTTATGGGAGTTTCACACCTTCCTCTGAAACATCTGGTGCTAGAAATGCAATAAAACACTAAATGAATTTCTGACCTGATGTGGCATGACAATCAATAAAGTTCTTTTATTAGCTAGCTCTAGTTTTAAGAACTTGTCATAGTAACAGCACGCAGCTTTGCAGAATACTAACTTGTGATCAAACATTCAATTTATTTTAAAAACTGAACCTTTCCTGCCTTATTGCACATTTCCTCCAGTCTGGAGAGATTAGCCCAACATGCTGCACCACCTACCACTAGAGAAAACATGGGCTCTTTGCAGTCGATTGCTTAATACCTAATGTATGCTGTGTAGGAATACTGTAGTGGTACAAAGCAGCTGAGATGTAATCAAAATTGCTTTAGACCAAGTAGTCGACCTACGGTTCAGGTACGGAGTTTTCAGCTGTGCCTCTTCCCCTAAACGATGTTCCACTGTAGTGTCTTTTCTGCCACCCTACAGCCTCACGTTCCCTTCTAGTATTAGATGTCAAAATATAGTAATTCCTGATCTTCTGATGGATATTCCAGTAAATCCAGTCTGTGAATACAGTTTGCATCAGGTCACAAAGTCAAAAGCTACTACACGTGCATCAGACATGCATCCAATGTCTGCTAGGCGGTGCCTGAATTTTTGGCATAGGTCTGATTGCATGATGCAGAAAGTTTGCAGCTCCTCAAGCTGCTTTGTGCCCCTACCCTACCAGAAACACTGGACTCCGCTGGTGTGGCCAGGCTCAAGGCTGGTTGACGCTGCTGGAGAAAAGGCCAAGGCATCCTGAAATGACTTTATGGGTCTCAGAGGCAGTTCAGGATGGGAGTCCAAGGGCTCTTTCATCAGCACTGTATCACAGCGTGGTCTCATTAAAGTCAAGCACAAGCTACCTATTCGTTTCAGTGAGATTAAAATTATACCAATGCTGAGTGCTTGAAAACGCCTAACGCTGAAATGATGCCCCTGGTGAGAAACCCTGAGGAGTGCAGCACTGTGAACGATTCCCACACTCCCTCAAAATGAAGCCATGCTGTAAAGCAATGCATTTTGATAGCATGGCTTACATCTCTCAGAGCAGCCTGAATGATTTTTCCCAAAGAGTGCAGCAAAGTGTTAATATGATAGCTCTGTGGTTTTGAATTATAAACATGTTTTAAGGCACACCAAGAGTACTGAATCAAATGTAAATATCTATATGACTAAAGGAAACACGCTTATGCATCAGAAGTGAGTTTTTTGTGCTGGGTAGCACAAAAAACTCAACATGATTTCAACAGCCATATTTTCATGCAAATGGATTGTAGCCAGTCTTAAGATATTCCAGGAATCCCAAACTTTATGCACCGCCTCTGAAAGTCGTCTTCATATAGAACACTATTTAATTTGTCATTAATTAGTAAATTGCTGCGTGAAAGCCAGCAAACTATCTTGGCTGAATTGACAGCACAAAGATTATTCTTCTGGAAATGAGTTGAAATTCTTACTGCTGGGCAATTTCCATGAAAATAGAACAGTCTTTTGTAGCTTTTATTTTAAAATAAGAATAAAATTATGCCAAAAGACAGCAAATAAAAGGGGTGAAAAATCCTAACTAAAAGACATAGGCAAGAAAATCCCAACTTGTATGTCTGTCCCAGCAAGCTAAAAAGACTTACTTCTTGCAAGGAACTACTTGAAACTTGCATTTATTTGGGATTATTTAGAAGATACAACTAAGTGTAAATCCCTTCTCATTGCATCTCCTGGAAGTCAGGGTAGATTTTGTTGTATGAAATCTTTTCCTCTTTGAAAGTCAATGACTGGGGAGGGGGGTAATGGGGGAGACTTGGCAGACTGCCACTGTCTTCTTTCATTATTTCATATGTTACACGTACCATATAAATCTGCATTTGCTTGGTTTGCCACCCTGCACGTCAATGCAGGAATGACTGTTATTTTATTGTTATAAATAATATATGTGCATTCGGAGACATTTCAAATATTTAGCTTTCTTGAACTCTCACTTTTGCACACTTTCCTCTCCCTATACTCACCCCCTGCCTTCACATCCGCTACCAAGTCAAAATAAAAGTCTCCCCCATCTCTATCTCCCATTGTTTTTTCCATGGTTGATTGAATGGTGTGCTAGGTTCAGTGAACTTGGTCTTGGCTAGTGCTCCACCCAGAAACAACCTTCTCTTCTATACGAATTATCATATGAAAGCTGCTAATGTCATTTTACTGCAGCTCTGCTTCATGTTTCAGAATTGCAAGTGGCATTGTGCAGTCCACATTTGCCCAGTTTCAGGGAATAACCTTTTTCCCTCTTCTCCCTTCCTTCTTTTTGACCTATATTTCAGTGGAAAATATTGTCTCCTTCCTTTTATTTGCTAGATCAACACCTTCCCTTCAATAAATATTTGCTACATCAGATACGAAAACAACTTTAAGTCTGGGGTTGTGATGCTGTTAGAAATATTATTGGATCATGCGGGACTTATCCTCTGAGGATGAAATTGGTTACTGCAGGCTGATTTACAGCACTGGAAGGAGCTGGTCTCTTGGAGCTTCAGAATGGTGGGAGTCTCTTGAAACAGAGTTTCAAACAGAAAAATTTAGATTTCGGCACAGCACAACAGTAAAGCAGAGAGTCTAATATGGTATAAATTTTAAATGGTGTTGACCAATGTCACTAAGTAATGGTCTGCTCTCGAACTTGGCCATGCATAAACTAAAATATTTTTGTATATTGAATATATGCAGCGGCATATATGAACATGCTGTTGTGATTTTGAGATGTCGCTATCAACAAAAACAAATTTATTCTTTACAATAGTGTTTGAGTGTCAAGAAAGACTTTTTTTGTCATTACAAGTTTAATATGCACATAGCACAGGTACAAAGTCTAATTCTGTGCCATTACTAAATGCAATTTTCATGCATATTAAAGAGTAAACCATTTTTCTGATGTTGAAACAATAGCTTCAGAAGAATAGGTATAATTTAAATTAGGAGAAGCCTTTGCCCACACAGTCAGGTATGAGCAATTTTTCTTGGATTTAGTCAGAAAAGGCAATATATATCAAAACTTAAAGGGTTTTTACTTTTTAGTGTGTTTATTCAAAAGAAATCTTTACAAGAAACTACAAATGTTAACGGCTGGTATTGTTCAGCTCAATAGCAGGAAATGCAACATGACTGCATTTACTGGGTGCGTGGGAGAGAGGACACTTTGCTTCCTAAAAGACATATTGTTTTTTCATTATTTTTATGTTTGTTGTTCCCACAAAAATGGACCCAAGTGTTTTGAAAGGATTATAAATATGGTTGCAATTTGGCACTGTGAGCTGGTTGCAGCCGCTGTGTGTATGTGTCTCTCTCTGTGCTCGTGTGTGGAATTTGGCCAATTCGAACTCTGAGTTGGTCACAGGCAGCCAAATGGCTTTCAGTTTTCTTTTGTTGTAGCTGCATTCCCTACAGGGTAAAACCTTTCAGGCTCTACTTCAAGGTACAATACGCTCCTCTGAGAAGATAAATTATTAAAATGCAGTGTCTGCTCATGAACACTCAAACTTTACAAAGTTATGCTCATTTGGTCTCCAAGAAATAACAGTTCCATCCTTCCAGGTCTCAGTTAAGCCAAGACACATGCTAATTTTCTTTTAACTTTGGAGTTCTGATGGCCTTAAAGAAATATGTGCTCAAGAGAAAAATGGAATCTGTTGCACTGTGAAGGAGTCAAGGTGCCTGGTGTGATTAATCTGGGAAGGTCTTCTTCACTAGCATTTGGAGTGGAGTGATTAGGTGTGAAGGTACAGTCTATTATTTGGGTTTCTGCACCACCACAGTTTATTTTAAATATTATGAGACAGCTGGATAGGCAAACCAGCTATCGTTTATCACAGAACTGCATCTTTTATTATTTGGCTGCATAAATGTCCGAGATGTGACAGGTTCAGTCATGAGCGGGGTGGCCATCTTCCATAGCAAACTGAGCCCTGTCCGTTCTTGCTGGTGTCAGGCAGAGTTGAGGTTACAAAGCCAAACAGATTCCTAAGACAGCAAACAAAACTGTCAGTATATACTGAGATCCTGATGGAGCCTGAAGGCCAGTACGAACTGCAGGTTTCTGTAAGAAACTGCCTCTCCTATTTTCCAAATCTTTAACAATGCACTCTTTGCCAGGTTATCCGGGCATTCATCTTTCTGTTATATTCTGGCTTGTTGCAGTTACCAAAGAAAACATATATTATCACTTGGAATGAAATATATGTACACGTACAGAATGAATATATGAAGTGAAATATGTGTATGTGTATATAGTACATTGTGAAACAAACAAGCTAAAAGGAATGTTTTGAGACATTTGACAGTGTTAATATTGATTACTGAATAGATTAAGAGACAGCCACAAGGGGTTTTGTCAGGAGATCAAACTTTACCTGTGTGACAGTGTTAATACTATGAGACATGAACATTTATCAACAAAACAGTTTCAGCTGCTTGGCAAAAAGCATTGCATCTCTGAAGTGTTTTGTCATACGGCTTCTTCCACCTAACAAATCATGGTGTTGCACACTTAAACTTGCTCATGGCAAGGAGAAGAATGTTTCTGGCACGAGGCTGTATCAGTAAGGTTCTTGATTAAGGAATGCTTCAAAGATATTTTTTATGTAGTGTGCTTAATTACCATATTATCGATAGAAAGGTGGCAACAAGAATGTTAGAACCAGCTCGGTTGGATCGGTGCTCCATCTGGCCCACCTTGTCTCATGCAGTAAGTGAACATAATAGACTTTACATGGGAATATAAGAACTCAGTGTAGAAGACTTCTTTCCATAAATATTCTTCCAGCTGTCAGTGTTCAGTAACTTCTCCAGGACAGGTGTGAATTTGAGATCTGAAGAAAAATCACTGCCTATGCAAAACAAAACCCTATACAACTGGTAAAACTAACATATGCAGAATAGCTGTTCCATGCACATCTAAAGAGTTGGTTCAGATGTATGTCAAAATCAATCTTTAGGTTTGATTAATGTGAGGATTAGCTGAAGCTTTTGTCCTGTCCTTCTGTCTCAGTCCACAGATCTGCTTTTCCATCTAGATTGTAACATCTGTGTTAATGATGTAAAAAACTCTTAATTTTCCAGAAATCCTGTTGGTGTCACTCAGTGGAGATTCCAGTGGAATAAACCAAAATTCAACATCTGCAACATAATTAGTATACAACCTTTAGTAGGGGAATGCTTAGGAAGCAGTACATTTGCATTCTGGCCCAGATCCAGAAGGTCTACTTCCAATTAGAAAGGGCACAAGAAACTTTCCCCTTACCGTTAGCTCCTGGTTCAAGGGTGAGAGAAAAACAGTTACTCCTAGAATGTGCTGTAAGTACAACATAAAAAGGGAAGCATATCTTAGCAAAGGCATAAAGTGAACATGGGAAAGGACCGAGAAAGATGCAGATAACTCGGATAGGTAGCTGGCTGATGGTCACAAACTGCCAAAGCTTCAGAGCTGTATCATGAAAGTGATGCTTGTTTGTTGCTTTTGTCAAAATGTAGCTTGTAATTCTTACCTAGCCTTCAGCTCAAGACTTAGAATCTGAAAGCCAGACTATGACTTTGGCACTACTGGTGTTAC
Source organism: Pluvialis apricaria (assembly GCA_017639485.1). NCBI lineage: Eukaryota > Metazoa > Chordata > Aves > Charadriiformes > Charadriidae > Pluvialis > Pluvialis apricaria. The sequence continues at coordinate 71,793,640 of CM030011.1, read as the reverse complement.
TGAGTTGGAGACCAGTTGCTCAGAACCCGTTCTTTAATATAAGGTCAGATGTTTCAGGTCCATCCAGTCAGAGAAAGCTTGTTTTCACTCTGAGCACTCAAATACTTCAAGGAATCTAGAACAACCAAAGGTTCCAAGTCTCAAAAAACGCATTGAATATGCCTTTTGAAATAGCATGTAATACTATACACACCAGTGTTTTTATATGATGTGGATCTGTACAGATTATTAGAGTAAATAATAAAAATGTGCGACCCAATATTAGAGTAAATAATAAAAAAGTGACCCAGAATATAATTTATCTTGGTATATGTACTACTGTTTGATGATGGTGTCTTACTGATAAACTTCATTGTTAGGGAGATTCTCAAGGCAGGTGAAATTTGGGGAATATTATGAAGAGGTCCCTATCTCCCTGATATTACCCAAACAGAAGAAGCTGGAGCAACAGACTTGAATTTTGAACTATCAAAACTGTTGGCATTTTGAAATGACATTTTTGTTCTGATAAAAAGGTCAGCATTTTCTTATTTATTCTAACACTGTCCAAACAATTTTTTTAATAATTCTTTTAGTAAAATTCTTGTATTTCATCTTTCTGCCCAAAACTGGATTTCAAAAGATTTTGAAATATTTTTGTTTCCTACAAGATGGATATCCTACTTTTGAGCAGTCCTAGTCTGTACATTTTACTTTACAGTTTAACTGATCTGTATCCTACAGAAGGGCTCTTCACTGAAAATTAATGCCGGGTCCATTGGCTATATAATAAACGCCAACAGCTGTCAAAAGCAGAGTGAAGCAAAAGGGGGAAAAAGACAGTAATTGTCTTATAAGAGTGCTTCATGGTAATTCAAGAAACATTCTGCAAATTCCACCTCAGTGGGGTATGAAATAAAACCCACATTATGATGGATTGGGAAAATCTGGGGTGGCCCAAAGCTACTTTTTCTAGGATGATTTCTTCCTCTTTATTTTTATTTTTTGATAGCTTCCCTAACTCTAACAAGAGTAGAAAACAATTGGAGACAGGAAAATGTATGACCATGGTAAAGAAAAAAAGAAGGGGAAGAAACCTTTTGCAATATCAGATAATCTTGAAATACAATAATATATCTTGCAAACCTGTGAGATCTATAGCAGGCTTATAACTGATCAATTTTCCACCCAGGTTTACAAGAAAAATAAAGACCACTATAGTTCATAAATCAACATTTCTTAAGGTACTTGTATGTTTTCTCTCTCCTGAAGGTTACTGATTTTAAAGGGAAGCTATAAAAATAAACACATTCAATGAAACTGAGGCATACTAGCAAAGGAGTGTTTGCAGGGTCATGTATACATAAAGAGATAATATATATGTACTATATACTAGGTAACCATAATTAGATTGTGAATTTCATTATATAACAAATGGCAGTTGATGTCTATAAAAGCAGCAAAGTATTTTGATCCCTTGTTTTTTGACAACCTCATTGACAGTTTTTCTTTTATAGACGTCCAAATGCACCTAAGCCTTAGCGAACAGGTTTACTTTTCTCTTTTGAACTGGCCGCCATGGAGAGTTTTCTCTGACTTTACACTGAAGTCAGAATGTTGGAGGGACATAGATACCTATGAGGATTCCGTAAGCGGCAATATTGACTTTGCAGTACTAGATGTATGAATTTCTGACCAAGGTGTTACAAATCTCTGGACCAAGTCAATGGTTTGTTCTCTCTTTGGGAGAACTGAACATCCCAGGTCTTTAAACATGTAACTAGGCGTGCTCCCCAACATTCCCCCTGTCTTTTTAATGGGGCTGCCAGGGGAATTAGGAGGCTCCATGGCTTTACTGCAGCAATATGAAACACGGCTCTATAACAGCTCTAAGTGAAGCACCCACAGGTGTGCAGCTGTCCCAAGTGTACCCTTTTCAGCATTCTCATTACCAAAGACTGGGACTGTATCTATCAGTATGGCCCACCCTGTTACCAGGTGGGCCTCTTTTGGGATTCAAAGTTTAGTGGGAAATACACCATCCTCAGTCTGGGGATGAAGGTGAGACTGCAATATCTGTCTGTCTGGTTATTGTGCAGTGCTCTTTGCTGAAGGTCAGTGCTAAAACTCCTAGTTTGCAGTAGCTACAGCGGTGTCTGGTTTCACAGCAGGTCAAAAACTCCTGTCTGAAGTCCTCAAGGCTCCCCACCTAGCTTAGCTGGGGATCTAAAGCAGCAGGAGCTTCATTTGCCATCATTCAACAAGGCAGAGCCATGTGTAAACCCATATCTGTCAATCACCAATTCTTTTTCTAATCCGCTTGCTCATATTGCCTCATCCATTTGGCTTTGCATTTTTGTTCCCTTTATTCTATAGAAGTGTTAACAGTTGTAGAGACACTAGCCAGTCACAGGCATCTGTGTGTTCCATGCACAAAGAGGCTTTAAGAAAAAATTTGAGAAATAAAATGGACTTGTAAGATTGGGCTCCATACTGTTATGTGTAAATCTTAGGTTCCAGGTGCTACAGTATCTGGCTTTTGAATCTCTGAATTTGTGTTTTCTGTATTGATTTAGACACTTAAGTAATGCCTGAGCTAATCTTTTTTTCAACCCCAAAACCCAATGTCCTCTCAGGATCAGCACTCAGTCACCCTGAGCCTGCTTCTGTCCTCGTCTCTTATAATCCCACTTCCTCTGTTATTTTTCACATTGTAAAAATTCCTCTGCCTGTCTGTTCAGATAATTTCCCAAGCTTTTCTCCTGAGTTCCCTGGGAGCCCACCACCCATTCATACCCAGCAAGCTCTGAGCCCCTAACTCCCTTATACACCCTAAATTGAAAGAAAAAAGAAATTGCTCTTCAGCTTGTTGACAGTCTGCCACGAACACTAGATGTGCTCTTTCCCTCCTGCACTAAGGGCCAGGTCACCACCAGTTTTGTGACGGGCTGGATGCCCTGTATGGTCCCCCCAGTGAGTGCTGGAAGCCACAATGAGCTGCCAAGGCTTTGAGGAGGATAAATCTCTGGATTCCTCAGTAACTCACTGCCTGGGTTGCTCTCTATGTTGCACCTGAAGTTTGAAGAGAAAATTGTGTTTTCACATGAGAAGAAAATATACGTGACAGTTTTGAATCCTGAAAGATAGCTGTGGCTGAGCAGTGCAACTAAGGTAGTTTTGGAAACTTGCTTTGCAGTATTGACAGCCAGTCAGTCTCGTTGCTTAATCCGAATACTTGTACAGTTAGAATATGTTGCCAGAAAAAGGAAATCAGCTCTTGTGATGCATTATCTCCTTTCAAGACTGTCCTGGGGGCACTTACTCATTATCCTGGAATAAAACAAATGAAAGATTTCTTTAAAAAAATATTGTTCAATCCATTTAGAATCCCTGGAGCTGAGTATTTTACATTTTTGTGGCTTGATAACATAAAACCAGCAATTAGTTTACATGTATTTATCGTTTATGGTTCTTTCCTTCTCTTTGCAGCTCATTTTGAATACTATAATCCTGACAGATTAACTTTCCTACTACAAAAATTATTATTATTTCCTGGAACTATGAATGAAATAGGAGTACATGTGTTCACTATGACTGATGGAGGGAAATCTCATTCCGCTAGACAGTATTTTAAGCTGATTCCCCCACCAAAAAAAAGGAAAAAAAAAGAAAAAAAAAAAGGTGTAACCAAATATTCATGTGTGTATTTGCTTGTGTGTATGTATGCCATTTCTTCACCAATAGTTTTTGAATGTGACGCATTTTAACTAAATCTGAGGAGGGATAAATCTTCCATGAAGGTCAGTGAAAACATGTAGCTTGATAGGGGAAAAATACCCCATGAAGGCACTGGTAGGGAGAACAGTTGCAGGGAGGCTGAAGAACAATAAAGAACCCAAATGAGGCAGAGATTTAAAACAAAAGTCGTCCAGGGAGAAGAAGTGCCATTGGACCCTGTCACAAACCAGGAGACAAAAAATCTGTACCACTTGCTTTATCCAAAGCTTATGAGACACCTTGCTTTAGAGAATATAAGAGGCTGGTTAAAAATCTGACTGTGGTAGACGATGTTGATTTGTGTTTTCTCCATTTGAAAGTTTTCTTTAGCCCTGATCCCGGATTATCAGATGATTGCTGGCACTGCTAGTGACTGTCTGCATAGCCAGATATGACAAAGCAACACTGAACAACACAAAGAAGAATAAAAGAAAAGTGCTTTTTTTTTCGCTCCCAGGAGCACAATCAGTGCTATAAATTGAATCTAGTTTAGGAAGTTACCAAGCAGGAAAATAGTATTAGAAATTTTACCTGCTGTTTTAAAATTACATTAGTTTTTTCACCTCCTTGACATGCCACTCTTCTTTGTATCTCTGCTTCGTACGCGTGGAATGATGTTCAGTCAAAGAATCGTAAACCCCAGGGTATAAAGTCAGTGTAGTATTGAAGTCTCTTTTTCACTGGCTAGGTATCCATGCCTGCTATACAGAGCTCTTTACAGGCTTATTTCTGGCACAGCCAAAGAGAGTTGTACCTAAAGGTGAATCTGCAGGGTGTGCAGGTTGACTACCTCCTTCTTCAAACTGTGATTCTGCATCTCATGACATAAGATATAAAGCTGTTTAAAAATGAAGTTGCTAAAAATCGAGGTCTTGTGTGTAAACTCAACCATTGGACTCGCTTTATAATTTATATCTGCAGGGTTTTGTTGTTTCTTTCAACAAGGGTAACAATTTTCCCTTTAAAAATATCACTCCAGCAAAAAAACACCTCATTTTGATGGAAATTGACAGTGAACAAATAAAATTCGTTTGTGATTCTCACACACTGTTTTGACTGGGAAATTTCCATGTATAATCAGAGATTTTAAGGCCAGCAAATACTGTTACAGCAGTCCTTTTAGGTAGCACAAGTGACAGAACTTGAGATGTTGCCCATTCTGGGGGCCGTATTTTTACTTTGTGTGCATTTTTCCTGTGCCTGATAAAAGAACAGAATAATCTTGATACCTGGAATGTCTACTGCTTATTTCTGATATTGCTTTTAAGCTTTTCTGCAATGTAATCTTTGATCCGCTCTGCTTTTGCTAAGTATTCTGTGTCCCGAACCTATCCTTCTTGTAAACTTTTTAATTTGAAAAAAAAGTAGCTAATTTGAATCTTTTTTTCAGAAAACTTTCTGTAAATCTTGCTCTTAGCATTCTATCGCTGTTAGTGATAATTTTGGTTTATTTTAATGACATCGAATCTTCGGTATTTTGTCATTTTTACACAAATAATATTCATCTGAGACAAAAGACCAGCTACTTCTGGAAAACAATACAGCTGTGAAGGTGCCAGAGAACTGCCTGGATTATCTGCCCAGGTTATGTGAGCAGACACACGGCACTCTCCTCTCTAGCTCCTGTGGGCAGTAGCAGTAGGTTTGCAATTGTAGCATTTATGTCAAATTTCAGGGGGAAAAAAGAAAAGGAAAGAGCACACATGCGTTGGGCGAGCCAGTGTGTGTGCAGCACTCCAGGTTACATGTGAAGCAAACTGGCAGCGTTGCTCTCAGCTGAATGGAGAGGTGAGCTGCACGGGGACGCAGCTGAGAACGCGTTGTGTGATGTGGGGGCCTGCGTACGCCATGCGGAGCCGTGCTTGGAGATCTTCAGCCTCCCTCCCATGGTAAAACTGCAGCTGCTGCAGGGCCAGGGTACAAACGCCGCTTGAGCTGATAGTTCTGAGCCTTTCTGAATAGTAAAATTTACATTCCCTTCTTGGACAGCGTAGTACATAACTTTCCCATTGAATATGCCTGGGCTGTTTTCATTTTGTAATTGCCGTCTTTACGAATTTATTATTTGCCATTTTGTTTGCGCTAGCAAGTTTGACCACAAAATATCCAAAACCTTTGTAGCTTGTTTTACAGAGGATTATTTCAGGCCTAGATATAATATTTGGGATCTGCAGCGAGAGATATGGCTTTCAAGAGACATCCCGACACTGACTTGGCATTCGTGTCCCACCTGCTGAATGCCAGTGGGATCCTGTCCATTGCTTTCACAGGCTTTGGATCCCACCCAGAGCATTCTCAAAGATGGGTGGGAACTGGGAGCATGGGCTGGATTAGGAAATCACAAACAGTTTTGAGAGAGGTTTTCTTTCTCATCAAAATTAATTTTTTTGTCAACGTTTTCTGAGCAGCTTAAACAACAACTGCCCTGGAAATTAGAGTTTATATCACCCTGTGCTACACTGTCAAATTCAATTTTTATTCTGTAATGTCTTCTAAATAATTTTAAACCTTCATCACAAACTTTTTCAATTATCAGAAAAATAGTTTTCTTTAAGAGTTTACTTTGTATTACACTAATTTCCTTTAAAATCTAGGATACATATTTTTGAGACCTTTTTTGTAGCACTGTGTTGGTTACTATCTGTTGCTGTCTTATCCTACTTTGCAAAACTTTGGAGTTTTGCAGCAGTTTTTAATGTTTTTCTTCCTCTTTAAGCAGAATCAAAACCTCAGTGTGCTTTGCCTGTTTTCCTTTGCCTGCGGTTTTTGTTCCCAAATTGTAGCGAAACAGCTTTATCTTTTCCTTCTCATGCAGCGTATATGTTCAAAGACTGTCGTGGTTTTGGCTAAAGAATCCTAGCAAACTAGAACACAGGTATTTTTTTCCCCATTTTGACCATTCATCTTCTTCATCTGCTGCTGCTTATTTTCACTGATAGCACAGTCCTTTTCTCTAACAAAGCATATATTCATATGCATCCTACTTACTCGACTGATCACCTTGGGTGCTTACCAACACTTGCTCCTGCTGTCATTTCCTCGCTGACATAACCGGGAAGAAATCCCTCTGCCGGGTCCCTTGTGGCTCTGTGGGCTGCGCGCGGCTCTGCAAGGTGGACTTCCTAAGTACCAGAAAGATTAAAATCAGCATCTGCTACTTAAAGCATCCTGTATTCCTGTTGTAGGTTTTACCCTGGTGAGTACTCCAAGTCAAACAATACTGCGGTTGTGAATTGTTGTCTCGCTTGCAGCCTTATTTCTCATTCTTGGCTTCTGTCCTAGAACGGGATCCAGAGCAGTTACTGACTATAGCGATACAAAAGAAAACACACCACAAAAGAAACAGTTGCACAATCCGCTTGCAAGCACACTGCTCCTGTTGTGTCTTTCTCTTCAGCTGGCCCCCAAAATACAGGTAATTTAAATCCCCCAGGATTAAAAGTAAAAAAACAAGCAAACAGAAAGTTGAACTCCTTATAATCTCTTCCTTTTTGGAGAAAGAGGAAAGAGAAGGGAAAGATCTTTTAGGTATTCACTTTAAGGGCTCTTGAGACTAAGAACCGTGACTGAGAAGCACTTAAAAATCCTCATAGCACTTAATGTCTACTCAAACTACAGTGTTAGTGAAACTCTACCCAGCACTCATCTTACCTTCTTACCTCCTCTCAAGAGGACACCAGACCTCTGCGCAAGGCAGATTACTGCTTGCAAGCAAGGCAACCTTCTCCAAAATTTGTTCCTGAAATAACCTTGAGGATTTGGTTGTAAACCCCATTTCTGGTACTCTTTACTGAACCTCAATAACTACAGCAGCGATCCAGGCACGAGCCTTTTTCTAGAACTACTGATGGATGTCCTAAATTAAAAATGATACACTGGACTTCCAAATAAAAGATATCTAACTGGGTTTCCTAGAAATTTGGGTGGTTCCCCCATGGAAGCACAGAAAGGTTTATCAGCTCCCCAGACAAGGCACAGTGTGTCTCCTTCTGTCTTACCACTGCAGGAGGAAAACAAGAAAGGCGAGTATAGCCCCACTGAAGACATGTAGAGTTTTGTTTAGAAATGTTCCTCAGGAGATGGCAAAGGGAAATAACAGTGATAGCTAGTTGTCAACGGAAAATGGAAGGAGAGAAGAAAATAGTAATAGTAATAATAATAATATCATTATTATAATTAGTATTATAATATTTTGAGTAACTACAAAAACAGCTAGAAATGACACTAAGAACAACGTACAGATTAGATGCAGGAGTGGCACAGAAAGATATTTTTTGGAGATAACTGAAAGCTGTAAGAAATCACATCTCAAGATGAGGGCATGCATAGAGAGAGGAGAGAAATTACAGCAGAATTAAAAGATACATTAATGAAAAACATTCTAAGGAAAAATACAGATGCTGAAATGTACCAAAGAGAAAAGACAGACAGCAAAACAGTGTAGGAAACTTAAAAAAGAAGGAAAAAGGAGATGAGATACAGATTGAATGACTGCCTATTCTAACACTCAGCTGAAGTCTGATGCCCTTTTTTTTTTCGCAAGTGTACATACACTGGCCTTCTCTTATACATACATCTCTGGACATATCTTGGCAGATGACATTTAACACTGCAGCCAAGTGTGCCCAAAAGAAAACTGCTGTAGGTTACCCGTTCTGGCAGGGGGGTTGGCCTAGACGATCTCCAGAGGTCCCTTCCAACCCTGACCATTCTGTGATTCTGTGAAATTCAGCATGTGAGGATTTTCTGAATGGGGAAGAACAAGTCTCAGGTTTAAGCTACTCCCACTTCTCTCTCTGCTTAGGTCATGGTCAAAGTGGGGCAGCAAGTATTAAACACAGATATATTTTTTGTATACTAGAATTCAGGAATGTTTCTGTGTTTTCACTGTGCAGCTGATCGCTTCTCTGCTATCAGCTCTTGCCTCATCACTGAGGGTGTGCTGGATGAATGCAAACCTGTTTTCTCTGTTTCCAGCCCCAGTCCTGTGCTCGGGGGGAACACTGTTGCTCAAAACATTTGCCTGGGGTCAGCAGCGATTCCCTGCTCTGCTGCCAACTACCCATGCAACCACGGGCAAATCCCTTTGGCTCTCTGGGGCTCAGGTCTGAGGCAGCACGTCCGACCAGCTGCTATGGGAGCAAATGTGTTAAAGCTTCTCGACTACAGGGCTAAGGGGCAGTCGAGCACGTTTACCCTCACCCGGCTAAAACCTCTCCGCTCCCAGTGGTACTTGAAGGTGTTGAGGCAAGTGAAAAGACAGTGGCAAAACCTGGTTTTCAGCTACTGAAATGTCAGGGGCGAGGGCTTGGGGCTAGAGGAGCCCCCTTGGACGCACAGCTGTGCAAACCGCTTCACTGACCTTTACAACGTCCCTTGCTGTGCACTCGCCTTTCCCTGGCTCAGCCGCATCTCTGTTGTTCCAGCAACGCCTCTACGTAACGCCGAGCAGGGCCCGGCGCTTTGTTAGGTCTCTCCTTGGCACTGGCACCAGAGACACTTCGCTTCCCTCTTATCTGGCCTCCTTGCTTCACCTTTTCTCTATCACCCGCATTATTATACCACAGATATATTACCTTGGGATCAAAACAGTCCCTCTCCACACATATGTAAATTCTAAATTACCTCATCGTTAATCTAGGAAACAGGCAGCTTTCCATATTAGCCAGCAATCTGTTCCTCTACAGCATTGTGGCTCAAAGAGGAGCCCGTCGCCCTCAGCCCCCCTGGTCGGGGAGCCCTGCGCTGTGCCAGATGCCCAGCTCCCAGCGGCCGTCCCACACATTCACAGGTGACCAACACAGGGTACTGCCACTTAGAGACGGGATGCCACGGGGAAACTTTGTAAAAATCACCCCCTCTGGGCACGGCAGAAGTTTTATCTGGTCACCCTGGTCATCCGCTTTCAGATGTCTCCTTGCACTGGAAGTTTTAGCGCAACTAAACTGGGTGCACTGCCACAGTATGGTCATTAAGTTCATCTTATTTGTGTGCTCCTCTTAGAGCAGAATGTCAATTAAACTGGTTGTTCACATGCATTTTCATTTGCTGCATGCTTATATATTAGTGCGCCTAACGGGAGAACACAAGCAGCGTGCGCTCAGTGACAAATTGAAATGCAAGGGAATAAATTAGCATCTTCCTTTAAAAAAAGCTTGCTTTATTAACATGTGTTTTGTTCAAAACTGAATGAAGAAATTCAGGCATTCATGTAAAATGTAAGCAATTGAATTCTCTTCAATATTCCTTGATAGCGATTGAGGAACTGGTATTGTTTTCAGTGTATTTCACAACTGGTTGCCTTGAAAAACTGCTTACTGGTATATAATGTTTACCATTAACTGAGAAAATGATCTGGTGCCTGAATACAGAATTATCGAAAGGGTGTTTATTGTCTTCTTGCTGTCTTCCCTACGATTTAGAAAGGCATGAACGAAACAGGCTGAGTAATGGCCTGTTAAGGTGCTATTTTAATTTTCAGCCACTAGTGAGTGCTCTTGAATAGTTTTTCAAGGCGGAGAGTCCTTGAACCCCCCTGAACTGTAAAGTCTGAATCTCTGGTTTGAATTTGTTGGAAGCAGGAGAAAGAATGCCATTTATAAGGGGGTAAATGCGGTGCCATCCGTGTGGAGGCGACTTCCCCGAATGGGGCAAGAAATGGGGCCACAGCAGCAGATGGACCGGCAGGGACTTGGCTTTATTAGTCAGTGGGATTAAAAATAAAATAACAGTGCTGACAATCTCTGCAGCTTGCAGTTACTTTTTTTTTCCCCTGTCCGCTGGTAATCCTGCTTTAAAATATCTGCAGCATTGTCAGGAGTTTCTATTTCAGCCTCCTTGTACCTGCTGTTACTTGTTTTGTCTTGTGTGCGCGCGCATGCCAGCTTGCAGATTTCGACACTTAGGCAGGCTAAGTAAACAGCAAATGCTGGGTGTTAGCCTGGGCTGAAGCCTGAGCCTTGTACAAACAAATGTAGTTATAGCTGGCCAAAAAGGTAATGATTTATTTAGATTTGGAGGAAACAAGTTGTAAATTACAGACACATGCAACCAAAGTTTCTGATGTGCAACTTCACCAAGTGAATATTTTTATGTTGATTGAGGCTTGATACTGTCCTAATAATGAAATTAAGACTGCATTTACATGCTCGGACAGAGGCTGAGATATTAATTAATTGAAGAGAGACAATGGAAACCTCTAGCAGTATGTGGTAATGTTTGTGCACCCAGCAGCACCAGTTTAGAGGGTCGATGAAACATCACTGAATGTGCTCAACGTTTCCTTCTCTTACAGGATAAAAAAGTCTCTAAAACTGAGTGGTTCAGATATCTGAGTTACTTTAAAAATTCTACTTAAAGGAAACAAGATTTTTTGCTTTTGATACTTAGTTAGTCATCACCAGTTAACTCCAGCACTCATTTTCCCCCACCCCCTCACCCTGCACAATTCATACTCATTGTAATTAATTTTATGGCCTTTTTAGCAAAGGGAGACCTCTACATTTTATGCTACATTGCACAAGCAATTGAAAGTTGCAGATGAAAAAAAACCCAAGCACCAAATGTTTAGCAGGTTTTTATTCTATTTTAAATGAGCAACCTATTTAAATCAATTATCAGCTTAAAATGAGCAGCCTGATCTAATTAGTGTTAGCCCCTGGTGGGTTAATGAATGAAAGGGAGGTGCTGGGCAGATGTGCTTTCCCCCAGGATATTCTTCTACTGACCACATTGACACAGAATCCTTCTAGGTGGGAGAATTTTATCAAGCAAAATTGCTGAAAACAAGAATTATAAGATGTAGAATTCTTAATTCTATTAACAGAACAATGTGTTATATGGCTTTGGGGTCTTTGGTTTAGTTGTGTGGGGGTTTTTGCCAGACTTTTTAAGACAGGATTTGTTAGTGTGAGATAAGTCATTGCAAATCCTAAATAAATTACTTTTAGAATTAGCATGTGAATTCATTCCTGCAAGACACAAGAATTAAACATACTTATGAAAAATGCCAACTAAAATCTTCAAAAAACTTGGTCAATAAGCATAGATCAGCTTATACCCATCCCTGCCGTTCCTCTCCCCCAATTCTCAGTTCCCCAGTTACTTGAACATAATGTCCTTTGAGCTTTGTTGTGTAGCCAATTAGTAAGTTTAATATAGTACATGCAAGTAGAAAATATGATAAGTATCATTAAGTGTGGCAAAGGGAGAAAATGATGCTGTTAATGAACGGTCTTATTTTCTTATCCCTTTGATGCATTTGCTGACTACTCCACTGTGAGTGCACAGATGTTTGCATTTTTGGAAGATGACATTTCTGGAACCAAATGCTAAGTTGCTGGTAAATATTACAATTTGTTACTGTGCAGGACTTGTAGGTTTCTTATTCTGCAGGTGACTTTTTAAAGCGGGTCCCACTGCTTTCCCTTCTCTCCCTATGTTTTCTCCTGCCCATGTGGGTCCATAGATGTGAGTAGGTCATAGCATCAACTGCAAGGTTATCCCCAGGAGCCCAACTGCTGTTCTCTCCACTGGGGGTTGTATCTTCTTCCGTGAAAACTGGCTGCTGTGTCGCTTTGCACTTTCACAGATGTAATACTGGTTTTACAGATTCCCATCAGTCTGCTCAGAAATACATTTGTATAGACATTAGAGACTATAAAATTTACAAATATTCTCAAACGGCAACAAAAATATATTGACATGTTGACACTTGTGTGTTTTTCCTGGATCCTCGGCACCTGATGGATGAGTAATCAAGGTTTCCTAAATTTCTGTATTGAACTGGGACAAATAAAGAGATGTTGATGAATTATAATACTGTTGAACGAAAACTAGAGTGTTTGATGGCAGAGGATCTGCTTTAAATGTAGAAAAACTCCTTTGATACTGTTTTGAAACATTTTTAATGTTTTGAAAGAGTCCACGTAGTATATGAAGTGCAATGGTCTGATGGTTATGGGACACTGAGGCTTCTGCAAAAATAACTGGTTGACTAGAGAAATTTTTCATTGCTTTGCTCAGTGGTATGCACACATGTCTGTCAGAAAAGGTCAAAAGGATTTTTAAAAGATGGGTGTGAAGGTGTCCTTTTAAAATCTCCAAATAAGTGCATCAGCAGATGTATAAAAAAGCACGTACTTGGAAGCAACTGCTGATCCACTTGCTCTTCCCAGGTTTTTTATTTCTTTTTTACTTCCATATTACAGGTGCTTTTCTGAAATTTCAAATCTTATGCCTTGGTAATTATAACGTGAATGTTTTCATTAGTACAGAAGGGCTTGTAAACAGACCAAATACACATAATTACACAATATTTATCTAGATGTTTTAATGTGGAAGGTTTAAAACATTTACTAAGTGACATTGACATGCTTTGCAAAGGCTAATAAACCACAGTGTGTGTCGTTTGAAAAGTACATGAGAAGTATGTTTTCATTTTTTTAAATCAAATGCTAGCTTGAATTTTTTTGAGAATATCTACTGCCTTTTGGGGAGAGAAGCCAAGAAAAATAACTTCTGTGGGTTTTTTCTCCTTTTGAAAGTGAAATTAGAACCCGATAGATAATCATAGTTTCACCATGAGTTATTACAATGATTTATTCAATTAACCTCATGAATATAAACCCTATCATTAAATAAGCTAAATTTGAGTACAACAATTACAACTTTTGCTAACTGGAAGCAGTGTAAGTATTAAGTGTTTAAATATACCAATATTGGAGCATGATAATTTTTTAACATAATTACCTCTTTTATTATATTTTGATTAGATTAAAATTAATGCATTATTAAGCCATGATATGTTCTACCATCTAGACCTCTGTATAGACAAAGATAGGAGTTTCCCCCCACGCACACCCTTTTCTCAGGTCTAAATTAATTAAATTCCCTTTAATTATAATTTACTAAAAAGCTCCACTTTTACCACTATTATGTCTTTTGAACTTTGAAATTCAAAAAAAAAAAAAAAAAAAAGAAACCAAACCCTTAAAATGGTCTTTTGCGGGAGAACTGAACTGTCAGCGAATTCAGGCAAAATTAATTATTTCAGCTTGATAAACCTTTTCATCTATTTGACTCCTTATACAGAAAAGCCAATTAATAATGTCAAACATGCTTTGCCTCCAGGGACCAGCGGGTTGTAATGAGTGTGTTTACTGCGGAGTGGCTATAGCAGAAAGAGCCGCGTGTAGCGGCGCTCTAATCGCGCCACACCTGTCAAGCTGAGTCTCATTATCTGTGTACCAAGGGCAAACCTCATTTTGTCAGGAGTGGTTTTCGAAGAACTAACAACTGCCTGGGGAAGCATACAGGACTGTCGGCCAGTAGACGAGTCACTTAATTACCAATCAGAGCAGCAGAAGTGAATTCCTAATGTTCTTTAGTACCGACCCAGCTAATCACCAGGATGTGCGTCTCACCTTATCAGGGTGCCCGGACCAACCATTCATTTTCAGCATGGAGCTAATTCACCACTTTTCTCTGTGCTCTAATAGACTAGGATGGATGATGTTGCTCGGTACACAGTTATTCATCAAATGCAGGTTATCGGGCCAGTGTAACCGATCTGATTGCCTCTTCCCCTTCCGATTATTAGCTGATAACGGGGGGGCTCTCAGGAAGGGGATGGCCACCTCCAGGGTGACCTCGGAGCTCCCTCTGAAACGTGCATGCGCACATGCAAACCCAAGTCCATAAGACAAACGAAGGGCTGACCTTGGAGTGGATTATATTTGGAAAGCCATGTATACACATTACCTAAGCCTTCAGAACTTCCCTGTGGGATAAATAGTATTATCCTTACTTTACATATTGGGAATGGAGACAAACTTCTGGCCTGCGACAAACAGATTTAGCTCTCCACGGAGCGGTGGAGAAGTACTGTGTCCTTGGGGGAACTCCTGAAGGACTCTGTGCTGCTGTGGTGCCTCCCGTAACTCCCGTAACAGAGCTGCAGTGTCACCACACTCTCTGGACCCTGGTAGCATCTCTTTAGCGCTGCAGCTTAGCCTGTTAGTAGCTTTAAAAGTCGAAATTAGGCAATGCAAAAGGCCTATTATTTTCCTGCCCAGGAGCTGAGGGTGTTGGGCTCTCCCTGAGCAGTTGGAGCGATATCAGTTCAAATGCACAAGGTCCTGGGGTGCAAGCAAGTGCCAGTTCCCTGTTCAGGTGAGCCTACCAAGGCTTTCACTGGGTTTCTCAGATAACCAAGGGTTGCAGGAAGGTGCTGGTGAAAGCAGGATTAGAATTGGAGAGTTCCCAGCTCAGGCTATTGGATTATACTGCATTTCCTTATTGCTGTGTATTTTTAGCAATATTGTTCTCTACACAGAACATGCTGCTGTTTTTAGGAAGTTGATTCTTTCTTACTCTATTTGCAGATGACAAATGATAGGCAAAAAATGCAATGCAAGAAGGTTTAGCTTAGTATATGCTAAACTAACTGGTGTGAGACTATTCCGAAGTTCTGGAGTACTAATAGATAGCAGAAAATCCAAAGTGACTGCCCGCCAAGGGAGGTTTTGCATTTTATTTATTGCAGAATAGCTGCAAAAGTCAAAAGGTCTGTTGATCAGCCATGTAAAAAGAACAAAAAGCTACATAAACACCAAAAAATAAAATAAGCAGAAGAATTTCCCCCCACACCTCCCCAGCAAAGCTGCCACCAAAAGATGATAGAACAGATTTAAGAGACGGTTCTGTTAGATGACACCTCAGCTTCTTCATGCCTGATGGTTGGGGGCGTGGAGGGGCGCTTGACAGCAAATACCCAAAGAGTATTATCTGGACTTCATGTATGGGACCACGCCTTGGGTGATGCTGGGTGGTTTTGGGTTGTTGGCTGTTTTTATTTTTATTTTTTATTTTTACTTTGTATTGTAAGAGTGAATTGTCATGTTCTGACAGCTGCACTTACCTGCCACCAGTGTTAAGCCACATGTTCTGTGAGGTTAAGCAAAGTGAGGTCTCGAATTCTAGGCAAATTAATGCGAGGCTGCAAAATAAGAGGGAGATGAGACAGCAAAGAGGAAAGGTGGAGGGAACCCCAACTACTCAAACATCTGTGTCTTAGCGTCAGCCAGCCATATGCAAGAAAAATTCATTTCCCTTGTGCCATAGCTTATCCGCTGGGCAGGAGATTATGGCAGTCAAATGAAAACAAGTACAGACACTGTCAGCATTAAAATGTCCCCAGAGCAGGTTGTGAGCAGGAGGAGGTAGGACCAGGTCAGCAAGATTATATCCATGTGGATTCCTATTCTCCACTGAACTATCACAGTTTCAGCAAGCTAGCACAGCACTGGAGACATTGCCTGGCTTGTGCAGCCACATAGTTTTTCTCGGTATTTGGCTCTGGGGATACACGTCACACCAGGTGGATGTTTATCAGAGAAGCTACTGGGCAATGGTGGATCCAGACCACTGTTAAAATACTCCTGTCTTGCCCTGCATTTCCTTTCTCAGGGTGCAGTCTAGCAGAGCAATTCAACATGCTGAAGTCAAACTTACTACTAGTATGACTGTGCACAGACGATCTGTAAGATTTAGTATTTCACCTCAATTTAAGGCAACTTTTGCTAAATTGCTGATAGGGCTTTGCACAGCCAAAATTGGTGGAAAGCATCAGGAGGAACAAAAGTAATGAGCTGGGAAAAAGAGGACCTGGGATAGGCAGTAAAAGAGAAATGAGCCTTGTAGCAGAGGAAAAAACAGATGCTTCATACAGATTGTTCATGCTCAGTTTTCTCAGCATGGCTTCCAAGCTGTGATGTTACTTCAGCATTATTGTTTTTGTTTTCTTCTCCCAACTTTCAATGCAGATGAAAGTCTAGACTGTCCTGATTGCTCTATTCGCAGGCCAAGTACAGCCTGACCTCTCCCTTTAATGCAGTAAGCAGCATTCATCTTCCCCTTATGCAGGCAAAGGGTGAAGAAGAGGTCAGCAGCCCTAATAATTGCCTCTTGGACCTCTTTGTTGGTGTGGTCATATGACCTTTTGTTTTCTGTTTTATGACTGACAAGTCCTCAAAAACCTTCTGGCAACACAACTTTTGCAAAATTGATAATTTTAACTGGGGGGAAACTGTCAGTATTGCTAGTCTTTTAAATTATCAGTGGGGGGAAATCTTACAAAACGTATCATTTCTAACCCAGCTGACCCACATCTAAAACTCTAAATGCATTGAATTGAAATATTGAATTGGAAGGAGTTTGATACAGTCAAGTATCTGTGTGAGCCATAGTAGTATTTTGAGGCAGATGTGGTTTGGATGCTTCATGCCCCTGTGCTCTTTATGGGCCATTACTATCAGTATTTTTTCTTTTGACCTAACACATGATAGGCATTGCGGGGTCTCTCGGGAAAGTGGCTTACTGAAGAGAGAGAGGTGGGAGGGACACCAAGCTGTAACACTCAGGAGGCAATAGGCAGCTCTGGCTCAGCTCGTATTCCAGCGCTTTGTTTCACAAGTGTGATCCTCCGCTCCTTTCTTTTTCCCTCCTCTCCTTGCTCCAAGAAAGAAACGTTTCAGCTGTTTCAGAGGAAAAAATTCTCACTCTTTTTACTTCTTTTTATTTGCACTGGAGATGCCTCCATAACTGTGGCTGAATCTAGAGACAGTTGTTGAAGTTTCCAGGTTGAACTCAGCCTCCATTTCAATGCTATTGGTTATTAATGCCTCTTTTGACTTTGGAAGACTTTGGGAATTGAGATATAGGGGGTTTCTAAACCTCATATCTTAAATTCTCTCACAACACATGATCTCTGTGACTGCCATACTGAAAGTGCCTAGCGCAAAACGTTGAGACTCAAAGGAAGGACAAAAGGGGAGTTAGAAAAGAGGTAAGATTTCACCAAACTGTCTCAAACACTTGCACTTATTTTTCTCATCCTTTTAAGATCTTGAGGAAAGCAGTTTTTGAGGTTTAACAGAAAGACGTGGCTGATCGTTCTCTCCATAGCAGGCAGGCCTCAAGTCATACGCAATATCCTAAAAGCAGCTTCACCCATGTAGAAGAAAAGGAGCTGTTGCCTTTGTCATGCAGCCCAGAATTGTGTTTGGTTTTCTTTTTAGTTGCTGTATTTTCCCTTAACCACACACTTAATTGGATGTGCATTATCACTCCCTGATCTCATTACCTCCTTCCTTGAACTTGCATGTTGCTCAAACTGACTTAGAGGGAAGAATGCCATTAAATGAGTCAGTAATTCAATTCCAGCAATAACTTTATGTATTTGTCCGGGTTTTCTGAATGTCTTTATGAGAGCTTAGGCAGTCCTGTGCTCATGTTATCTGTTGAGAGTGCCTGGACTGGGGATTTTTTTGGTTTGGGGTTTTGTTTGTTTTTTTTTTCACAAGAGCTCATTCATACATAGAATTCAAGCCAAGGACTGACCTGATTGAAGATGTCCCTGCTCTTTGCAGGGGGGTTGGACTAGATGACCTTTAAAGGTTCCTTCCAACTCAAACTATTCTATGATTCTATGACTGTGCTGCTCTGAGCAGTGGCTCGGTGCTAGAGGGCCTGCACATTCAGGGAAGATTAGACTTCCCACCCATGTTGCTGCGCCTGTGCACAGTAAACCTGAAACCTCTTGGAAACCTGAGGCTTTGCAGGTGCTGCCTGCTTGCTTCTTAGACAGTCAGTTGGCCCAATCCTTCCCCAAAATACTGGTATTACCATGCCTAAAGTGCCTAACTGTGCTTGTGCTATACCGTATGTACAAGGTAGGAATGTTGCAAAGTACGTAGCTCTTCTCTGACATGGCTGCTTTTGAACACACTTCCAAATATGGAGAAAAATAAGGTGCTTTTAAAAAATACTATGGTCTGTAATGCTAAATATAGGCAGAATCATAACAGAGAGAAGGTTCTACAGGTTTTGCCAAGCTTGTTGGCTTAAAGAGTTCTCTCATTTTATACTTAATGATTGCCAGGCATGTTTCATGACACAAAAAGTAATTTTGAAGAGGATACTTTTAAATTCAATTATTTCTTTTTCAGAATAAATAAAAAAAAAAAGAATGTCAAAACATCCACAGTACCTTATTCTTTCAAATGTGCAACGCAGTCTTATCCTTTTTTATGCCACTGTAACATTCACGTGCACTGTAGCCCCCCCAAAAAAGAAATCTTGAGTCCTTCTGAAATGGTGGAATTAAGGATAGCTGCTAACTTGTGGGCACTCTGAAAAAAGCTGTAACCCTGGAACTATCGCAGTTTTAACGTAAGAGGCAGAAGGGCAGATCTCAATAAACACTGCCCCATTTGGATCCCTGTTGCTTGAAAACAGATCAACCTATTAAAATGCATATGGAGAAAAGGGAAGTTGGCTCCTAGGCATAACAGTGCATATGCCAAGTTCCAATGTGAAGTGGATTTTCATTATGAAGTTGTTCTTTGTTAAATGACGCCAAACCTAGAGGTTTATCTAATGGAAACAATACTGGACTTGGATAAATTCAGGAGTGGGTGCCATCCTAGCAGAAAGCCAGGGTTTTACTATAGTTCTTTATGTGCAGAGCATAAATCACTCCTCTTAAGGACCATGTGTCCTTTTGTCCCAGAGGAAAGTGTAGGATGCTCTGTGAAAAATGGTTTACTTGCTCCTGAGGCAGCATGGTTAAAGCATCTTGCTAGTGTCCCAGAGATGTGTGCTTCAGCCTTGAGACAGCCCCTGGCACGGGGCTAGTGCTCCTTGTGAAGGGGTCTCTGTCCAGTGTCAGGAGTCACCAGCAGGCAGATACTTAGGCAAGACACAATACTCTCGTGTGCCACCGGCTACAGAAGCTACTGTGCTTCAACCGCCCATTGGGCCTGCTAGCCCTCCGTCAACCACAATTATGCTCTCCATTAAAGAACAAAAGTTTGTGAAGTCTCTCCATAGCACTGGGTTTCCAGAAGCACAAAGAATACCCACAAGGCGTTTCCAGAGATCCTTAAGTGTGGTTATAGCTCCAGATGGCTCCTCCCGTGGAACCCAAATCCTGCTGGAATCAGAGTGCTTTTTCTGTAAAAGAATGGTTGAAATGAGCTCTAGGTCTTGTGTAGCTTCTTTCTGTCTGTCCTGAAAACAGTCAGTCGTGCAGGCAGCCACCTACTCCATACTCAGTTTAACCCAAGCTGCTTTTAGGAAGTTCACCTAGTAACCCTGTAGTATGAGCCATATACGTTGACCTACAAGGCAAAGAGCTACATCATTGTTTCTTTAGCATAAAAAAACCACCACTTAAACCTACAAATTGAATCCTACTTTGCTTCTTTTGACAAAGACTTAATAGCCTGACTATACATGAGATATTTTTGTTGCAGAAACAGAAATGACTTTGTTTCAAGTGCATTTCACTTACCTCTTTTAGAAGCAGAAGTCCAAGCACATCAAAGCATACTTAAATGTATATGTCCAGTGCAGGGGGGGAAGAGAAACCCAAAATCCAGGGTGCAGCAGGGATGGACTGTGTGCTGTGAGCAATATTAAATGATTGTGAATGATGAAGATTGTTTCTGTTTACTATGTGTTCCATCATAAAGCTTTATGGAAAACATTCCAGGAGAGGAATAGGTGAACAAGATATTCCTAACATGAGTGCTTCAGGTTCAAAAGTTCAGCTTTAATACGAACATTGCAGATTTTTTTTCACGCACAAAGAGCAAACAGATACTTCTTTCTTACTGCATGTAAAATGCACTCAGCAGCCTGTGTGCATGGGTTCTTGGTCTGTCCTTCTGCTTAGAGGACAAATGTTTGCTCATCTCCAAACACAAGAAGGGTGTTGAAATGTAAACGTACTATCTCTTCTGCACAGGTAAGAAGGAAGGAAGGAGGGTAAAGCTCATAGCCCACACAGAAAAAAACCTTCCTGAGGTGCAGAATGGCCACACTTGATCTACCTCTGCTAACTCTAAAAAGCCACATCAAGAAAGTGGCAGAAAAAACATCCATTTCTCCTTTGGGTTAATGCACACACAGGGCAGCACCAGTTTAAAAAGACATTTGAGCACTTAACAATGAAAATATGTTCTCTGTCTTAGAAGCTGTATTAAATCCCCATGATCACATATCTGTATTTCCAAGAGTTAACATTCCTTCATTAAGCTAGCCCCAAGCACTAGCCCGTGCAATGCGCTTGAAAGACAGTGCTTCTGATGTTCCATATTGGCATTATATCGAGTTTATCTAAAGAGACATTTTCCACTTACGTGATAAAAGTGTCTGTTCAAGGACAGACTGAAAAAGTAATCTAAATATACATTTTCAAGATTACTAGAAACTTTTTGCACACTTTCACTTCTTCCAGCCTATCTTGAGGCTCAGAGAAGCTGAATTTTTTGGGGGAGTATCCAACTTGTGTGGGCTTTCTCTTTTTCTCTCTGTTGGTGACCTGAGGGCCTAAGGATGACAGTAGGGATCACAAGCCACTTGTGGAAATGCAAGACTTTGGTGCAGTCAAACAGTAGCCACCTGTCCCAGGGTAATTTTCTCTCTCTTCTACTTGCTGAAGTCTTTCCTGGAGCTGGGTATGAGCAAGATGAGAGAGGAGCAAAAAAGTGTTTTGTTTTTGTTTTTTTTTTCCTAAATGATCCTTAGGGAATGGGGGTAAAAATCTCGTTTCAAATTACACGAAAAAGTTAACATGCTTAAAACAAATTCCTCCAGGATGAGTAAATCCACAAAATATACAAAAATGTCCTATACTGCCCAGAAATATGAGAGAAGGGGAGCACTTAATGAATGACCGGGAATTGCACTTTTAAGTATCTTTTGCATGTTTCCTATTATGTAAGAAACATATGGGAACAAGACTGAAATTTCTTATGAATCTAGCCTATAAAATCTAATCCTGGTAATCATTTATCAAGAAACATTTTTTATGGAACAACATTGCAGACCTGGATGAACTGTCCTTCCAGTGCATCATGCTCTGTGCTTTCATGTTAACAAAGAAAAGGATTATGTTACAAAATAAACAAGTCTCCTAATGAATACAAACTATTCTCGACTGTGCTGATAACAAATAGGCCAAGGTTAAAGAGCTAAATAAAGCATGCTGCCCTGAAATGCAGTAATGACAATTGTGACTTATCATGATCCATTAAACAGAGCTGCTCTTTTCTCTTTGGGGAATTTGGCAAAAAGATCAGTTTTGCACTCTCAGAGCTGTACCACTGTTACAGTCACTCCTGTTCTTACTGGCATGATAAATTAGCTCATGTAGGCAAGGGATCATTTTTGGCATACATTAAATCACTATTACAGGTTCACTCCTTCTGCTTCTTGCTCTGGGGTGTGCCGCCCACTTTTTCCGCTGAAGAAGCCTGAAGAACAGGGTGCAATAACTTTTGTGAAGAGTAAGAAAAGAGCGGTATGCAAGAACAAAACATTGTACTGTTAGTGTCTTCAAGGTTGTAGTTATTTGATATATACTTTTAGGGGATGTTAGTCTTGAAGGACAGAGCCTTGTGTGTGTATGTGTATGTACAGTATGCTTTCAGGATGCTTTAAAACCCATTTTTTATAGGGAAAAGAAATGAGTACTTAGTCCTACTGAGGATAATTCTGTTCAAGAACGATTCAAAGCACATGGTCCTGGTCCTGCATCCTGATGGCATTAGCTACTGACTTCACTGGGACTTGGAGCGGGAAAAAAAGGTGCACAGGAAGACCCACCACTCCTTACAGTTTTGGGAAGAGCTGGGTGAGTGATAGTAATGTTACTGCAGTCACAAGTGGTGTATTTTTCTCCAGTTAGTCTCTGGCTCCTTTCACTGCTTTGGGCTTGGAAGATGGATCATCTTCTCAGATCTGCCACAGACTCACTCTGTATAGGAGACCGAGATGGGTATCACCACAGGGGCATCACCACGTATGACACGGGCATGTGGTACACAAGGGAGCTAAAATACCCCTAATCTCCCGCCGGTGATAAGCATGAGCCTGACCACACATAATCTGTAGGTGCTTCAGATCCTTATCTGTGACTGGATATGATCATTTTCCTCCTTTCCTACTCTCTGACTGTCATGTCTATTTAGATTGGAAATTCCTTAGGACAGCTTGTGTCCCTTGAGGTATGTGTATCTCATATAGTTATCCCTGAGATTAGCAAGGGTGTTTGGGTGCCTTTAAAAGATGATGACAGTAAATTTCTCTCTTCCTATCAATATCTCCTATCCATACTGGGCCTGGGGTAATCAAGCATTAATGATAGACAGTCCCGTCCTGACTATTTTGTGTTCATTTCCTTTACTCTGTTTCACGGGTTGTTCTTCATTCTGGTCAGCAGTCATGAAACCAAATAGCTGGTTTCAGTAAGATGACCCTTTCCTTTTGCTGCTGTCATGAACTGACAGCATGCTTCACTGTACCACTTTTTAATTTAGAAAGTGCTCTAGGAATCATCAGAGAAAATATGCCATAGAAAGGGATATCATAATGATGATGATATGATTATGAAAATTTGGCTCTGTTAATTGCTGTTAGCAAGTTACAGGACAAAAAGGGAAATAACTTTGAAATTACATGAAACTTGAGACAAGAAATTTTGGTTCTACTAGAAAGCTGTATTGTCCTGTGGTGGATTCCATTTGACGAACTTTTAGAAGGAACAAAAGTCATATTAACCCATTTCAGTTTCTGGACATAGTATATCATTTTAGATTAATACTTTTAACATTTCAAGGTGCCATTCTGGAGTACAATGATCTATGGTATTCATCAATTTCAACCTCCTTTGTTATAAATTAAGAATAGTACCCCCCAAAAGCTCTCAAATCAAATTTGTCGTTTGAAATAATAAAAGTAAAGTGTGTCATTCTGACTAACTGTATTTTATGTCACCTTTTCTGATTCTCCCAGCTTTGGTACTGCTGTCATTGTTATTGAAAGAGATGGCACAAAACCAAAACAAAAATAGAGAAGTTGTAAGGGGTTGTACAACAATAAAACACTTGGGTGTTTTCTACCTTGTCCAGAGGATTCACCTGTAGAAAGTAATCAAGACCACCACATTGTCCTGCAAACATTTTCCAAATCTCTCATACTCTTTGGTGACTTCAGGTATCTCAGAATATGACTGCACAGCCTGTACGCCCAGGTCTGCCTCATTAATGACTCTAGTCAGAGCGATTCCTTGTGCGCTGTGTTTAACTCTGTTTATCAAATTTTTTGCTCCAATCTGGCATTTGCACTGTAAACTCTTTGTGGCCAATTTCTTTTATATATTTCTATAGTCTTTCAGGGATATTTTCCTTTGAACTGTTAAGCAGGAGCAAGCAATAGCTTTCCGTTCTGTTGCAGGCACCTGCCCTCAATGTGTCTCGACCCTTGAATAATATTTCTGCTGTTTCTGACAATTTCAATTTGCAGTTGTGAATATTTACCCTGGTGTGGCTCCACTTTTTCTATAATGTTCTTCTGCACTAGTCTTTCATCCCTACTGTTTGCTTACTGCTCACAGGGAGGATGATCCAGCCCCCACTAACATACAAACAAACCTGGCGTAGGTCCTATGCTTCCAGCTGGATAACATAACCTTTGGAAGTAAAGGGTAGTAAAGTACCAAAGAATGTAATCTTTCGTAGAAGATGCCTGATCCTCTCCACTTGCCATTCCATGTTCTGGAATGGGTTTGAAGCCTTTCACAAAACAGCTGGAGAATAACTTCCTCCAGCACTCACAGCATCTAACCCCAGAAGACTCAAGTTCAAGTCGAGCCCTCCATATAGGAGAGCATTTCTCTTCCCTCTTGCTGCTCAGATTGTTCTTCCTTGCACACCAGGAACACAAATTTCTTTTTAACTTTCTGGAAAAGTTATAGTTGTGATGCCATTTCTGTGTTTCCCTGAAAAATCCACTGATTGCTTGAAATCGTGATAATCTGCATCTACTCCATGTCCTCTGTGGTGTTTGGATAATTAGGACTGAACTCTGAAATGCATTTCTTATTAGCCCTTTCATTTTAATGGCATGTAGAGGCAGAAAAGTAGCATAAGACTCCAGTTCTAACCCTGTAATTTAGAGAAGGTTGTGTTTTTTCTGCCATTTTATTCTCTTCACAGTGATTGTCATGAGGCTGGATTAATATTGTGCTGCTTCTGTTCTCATTTGGTATGTGAATGAGGTCCCACAATTTCATTGCCTTGTGTACTGTGTTCCCATACCTATAGAAATATCTGCATTTTACATACATCTCAGAAAGAGTAAAGATACGGGAATGGAATTCAAAGTATCTTATACTCTCCCAGCTTTCCAAAGTCTGTTCAGATGAAATTGTTGCCTCTGGCTCTTTGCTTAAAGTCTTGTAATACAACGGGAAACTAGAGCTGATTTGCAAAGAATCCGTTCAGCATTTGTATATTGTCAAATTTAAATAAATAATTTAGTCCGGTTACTGGTAGAAAAAGTTCCAGTTCGACGTAGTTATCTTTACTTTAAATGAGACTGGCATATTATACCTTTATGCTTTTATTGTTTAATAGAGATATCTAAGTATACCTATGGCCCTCATCACCATCATATGGAAGTGCCTCCAAAGTACATAATAGAAATTACAACAACAACCTCTTTTTCAGTGATGAACTGAAGCTCTGCAAATCATACTCTTTCCCTGGGTTCTTCTACAGGAAGGTCAGCAACCTTCATTTCCTTCTTACGCCTCTCCTCGCCTGCCCTTGGGAGTAGCCATCTCCTTTTTGGCTTTCATTACTCTAGCCAAGGTAAATAATAGAGAGACCTTGTTATTAATGTTCTCATTTAAAAATCTATTATGGTATTTAGAATGATGAGGTCTGACTCGAAGTCAAGGGAAGATTAATTACATGACACTAGTGAAAACGGGATGTGACAGTCTTTGGACTGATATGACTAACCGTCCCAATAAATCTGAGCTTGCACAATTGCCATAGTGAAGTGTGCGCCATGTGCCAGCATTCAAAATCTTCCTCTGTACTCATAAGCAGTTACTAGGATGTCACTTAATTATCTCTTTGAGGCAGGCACTATAGTAAGAGGAAAAGCATTTCTTAATATACCTTCCCAGGGAGAAGGATGCAAGGAACATCTCCATGAAAAAAAGGTACTGTTGACTCAACCTTCTATTTTGCATTCTCTTCCTTTTCATTTTTGGTACCAAAAGGAAAATATGGGAATGATGCTGGCTTGCAATCCTAATTGGCAAGCAAGTTATGCCGCTTAATAGACAGGTACTGCCCTTACTATGCTGTCTCCTCATCTTTTAGCACCTGTTGCTCCAAAAGCTCTGTCTTAAGGGTCTGGGGTTTTCTGGCACTGGTTTCGGCCTTTAAAGACTTACATGGCTTAGGATCTGCCTTTGGAAAAAGTTGCCACTTCCTCTTTTAGCAGTCATTGATGGCCTGGTTTAAGCCCACTGAAGTTTATATGTATTTATTGTCCTGGTTTGCGGTAAAAGAGGACCAATTTTGTTCGTTAACTTACTTCTTAGCTAGGCCTCCTCTAACTACTGAAATTAACAGCATACTGTGCAGAAACTGTTCGCTCTCAGAGTGATAAGACCTATGTTTATAGCTGATGCCCAGACATGGTATGCGCAGAGACTCTTGCTTATACTTATTGCTATAATACCCAAGGCCAACCAACTTTGTTACTTGCCCCGTTGGAGGGTCGGAAGTTGAAAAGGGTAGAGGGGTCCCACCTGCAGGGTGGAGCAGACAGGACAGGTGACCCAAAACTGACCAACGGGGTATTCCATCCCATCTGCCTCATGCTCAGTATAAAAGCTGAGGGATCAAAGGGTCAGGTCTTGTTCTTCAATGGCTGGTGTCTGAGAAAGACTCTGTCTGTTCATCTGCCTTTGATCAGGATCCTGCATCCAGATCCGGAATCCAGTTCCCATCCGTCACTGAGTCCAGCCTGGGACTGCCCCAGTACCAGCTAGTGATGTGATTGTAATCCTGGGAGTTTGACACGGTTTTGTATATATTTCATTATTTTCTTTTTATTTTATTATTGATATTTCATGAAAGTAGTTTAGCTCCTTCTAAACTCATAAGTCTCTTTTTCCCTCCTCTGCCTCTCTCTTTGAAGAGGCATCTGTTGCTCACCCGATGGCCAGTTCGGCCTAAACCACGGCATTTATATAGCTATAAATAAAGTCTTGGTTTATGCAGTCTGTGAAGAGTTATCAGCTGGGTCAGCCCATGGCAGCCTGTGGAGCAGCAACACCAACTTGCATGCAGCTAAAGGCTGCTAAAGACAGGCAATCTGTCTAAAAATGTCTGTTAAGAATTGTTCCACCTAAGCTTCTCGCTCTTATTTAGCTGCCGGGTGAGACATAAACAGTTTGTGTGGCTGAGCAGGCAGACAATTATGGTAGGCACAAAGGATGATGAGAAGGGAGGAAGCATGCATCCACTGGCTGTGGATGGGAAGCTTTCTTCACAGCCATCAGACCCATTTGTGTGTGCTTCCTCACGTGGTCCCCACCACTCACACCATGTCCTCAGACTCCCCACTCTGCAGGTGCTGACTTCTTTCCTTTCGGTTGTGCTGGATGTCAAACTAATCTGTGCATGGCCACAGTCTCACTCCAGGTGCAGAAACCTTCACCATGGGGACAAGAGCAAGAGTTTGCATGCATTTATTTCTCTCCAAGAGGATGGCATGGAGTTAAAGCAAATCACCCCGAGCAAAAACGAAAATTAGCGTTGGGTTTGTTTTAACAATCTTAGGCAACTGTAGCTCCAGGGCCACATCTTTGAGACCTGGCTCCAGCCTGCTCCCAGATGCACCGAGGGGGCTCTCCAACCTCCCAGTCTCTGCAGTGCCAACATTGCTCCTGTGTGGCCTCTAAACTGGTGCCCAGCACCAGCAGTGCACTGAGATGTGAAGTTTTGTCTTTCTTGCTCTACAAAGTTTCCCTTATTGTGGCAAAAGGAAACTAACATACACAAGATGACTTGGAGGAAAATGTCTATCTTTAAAATCCGCAGTGTGTTGCTGATCACACTGGTGAAACTTGCTGAAACATAAACCTCAAATAACAGCTTCTGTTGGAAGATAATTGTTGAGCCAGATCTTGAAAGCTGTGAAAGACAAACGGTTTCAGCAAATAACTTCTAAAATACTTTTGAATGCACATGTGTTGGTAAAGTAAGAATTCACTGAGTGAACAATATCTTAATTCAGCAACCATCCCTTTACTTTCTTCTAGAAGTATTCTCTGTTTATGAAAAGTATATGCACAAAATTAAAACAAAAGTAGAAATCTCAACTACATGGGAAACTTTGCCTTTGAATGACAGGGGTCTCACTTCAGGTTCCTCATTTGAAGAATTGCCCATAGCTTTTTGTCCAACTTGAATGTTATGAGAGCAGAAGGATATCAGCACCTGAAGGAAGGGAGGGAGGGAGGGAGGGAGATCCCTGCACTGCACGGTTCTAAACCTCATGTATTAGGTATCAGTTTTCTTGATTTATTGAGGTGCACTGAACTGAAAGCTTCACAGAATATTTATGTCTAAGAAGAGATGAACTTTCTGGTCATCACTAACAAATGAGGCGACGTTAGGTGAGCATGGTATTGCTCAATGGTAATCAAACTAGAATTTAGGGATCTCTTGACAAAATAAGCTAGAAAGAACTAAATTTTCAGATAAAGTTTATGAAGTAGTATATCAAAACCAAAAGCAAAACCAAAAGTTTCTCTCAGGATTCTTTGTTTTTCTTTTTTCCCAGGTCTTACTTGGACCTTTTTTGAGCAAATCCCAAATAAAGCAGTTGTGATTATACCACAGCTCTGCAGGGTGGCTGAATACACAAGGCTCCATGATGGCAGATGTCATCCACCTTGGCACTATCCCTTCCCTCTCCCTCCCAGTTCTGTCTGCATTTAGTCTAGGTTTACCTCATTATATTTCTCTCTTTGTGTACCCAGTTCCTACCTTACAGTAGGTATCCGGATGGGCAGTGGGAGATGATCATAGCAGTCAAGAGAAGGATGAAAATTCAGGGAGCCTTACAGGATGTGCAGTGACCTACCCCTTCCTGACAGCTGATGCTCCAGTGCAACTGGGAACCAAGACGGAACTTGGCAGTGTAATTAGGGCTAGATTTCAGGTTCAGCTTCAATGGCATCTGAACTGCACTGGTATCTTGGTACAAATTACAAAGCAGAAGGGAACGTTCTCTCTTCTATTGACCCCCCAAAACCTGAAAATGTGCCTATATTCTTTAGCTCCACCTACTGGCACTTTGCACAAACTAGTCTTTATGTATGTACAAATGAAAGTATTCCTGTACGAAAAGCAACAAATAGCTTCCTACAAATTGCCCATCTGGTAGATATGATTATCTTACTTTTTAACAATAATGAATTATTATTATTTTTGTAATCTCTGTAGGGTGGGGTCTATCATTTCTCAGAGGATAAGACTACACTGGATGTGTTACTAGACTACAAATGAATAATTGTGTGTGTGTGGCAATATGCAGTTATCGTTCCATGCAAGTATAATTGAAGCATCATAAAAAAAATACATAATTAAGTCTTTAGCAATACCCAGGGGATGCAAGTTGTTTCTATTCCCATTTCAAAAATGAATGAACAAAATCTGACCAAAGAATCCTGGCTCCTATTTGCCTCCTCTGCTTGTTATACCTCTTTCCCTCTTTGCGTGTTGAAAGACACCATTGGGCTGCTCTTTCCTGTGGTAGATTTGGGAATAGTGCTGGAGGTGACTTTCTTCTTGCTCTGCATTTCCACTGCTGTAATATTAAGTTTCTTTAGAGCCTGTGCGTAAAAATGGAGTAATAGTAATAATTTTTATGAGTAGGTAAAAGTGCAAGAAGATGCCTAAAGGTTAGATTTTTTAATAATTTTTAAATAAGGAAAATGTATGTTTCACGCACGGAGCATTTTAAGATGTTCTTCTCAACTATGCACTTTTCAAAGGCTAGCATTCAAAAAGAATGCTGGTTTGTATTCATCACTTAAAGCGATTGTAGTTTTGTATCCAGACTCCTATGGAGATTTCTTTTTCTTCGACTGCTTCTGCCAGCTTTCATTTTTCATACTGCTCATATATCATTATTTAGTGTAATGGGAAAACTCTGAAGGAACAATCCTTAGTTTTAAAATAAATAAATAAAACATCCAAACCAAAATGGACTTGCCCCTATTCAAAAGGGATAATTATTTGGGAATATACTCATTTGTATAAATATACTTTTAATCAAACTTTTTCCATATGACTTCAGAAATAATTGCCTCCTTTAAAATAATAATGAAAAAGGAAATAAAACATAGCACCATAAGCAGTCTCTTATTGTGGAGTGACCACAAGACACCGAGTTCTGGCATAACTTTCCATAATCATTCTCTGATGGTTGCAATTTATTTATTCAGTTTTAAATGAAGGGCTTTAGCATTTCTCAAATAAGACCAAAGTACGTAGGAAACATTTGTTGGATAAGAAGTAAAAAAGATTTGAAGGTGTTCCACACATTTTCAGCTAACATGATTTATACATGTTTCTGTTTTTAATGTTGAGGGAAGTTGGATTCAATAAACCATTTGTTTTCCATGGGGAAATTCTGGTTACAGCCGTGCCTCAGTAATCCTACTTTCTGCACAATGAATGCACAGCTTGCCTCTAGGAAGCTGAGCAGAACAGGACTCTGGCCTAAGCAAAGTCAATGGCAAAACACTTACTGTCTTCACTGGGGTCTTCATCTTAGGTGGAATCATCAACATTTTTTGTTTACCACTTGAGCAAGGCACCCTGGCCTTGTGAATCTGTAAGACATGGATCCAAACCCCAGTGGAGACCATAGTATATCTCTTTGATTTCAGTAGGCTTCGGCCACAGCCTAACTGGGGGTCAGCTGACATGCAGGGTGAACAGTTACAAGAAAAAAAATATTTATCTCACCACCTAATGAACGAAAGTGGCAGTGTCATGTACATGGGATAAGAGGAACGCTTGGGAGGCTGGGGCAGATTTGGAAGTCCAGACAGGTGGTCGCAGGGGCTGCAAGGAGCACTGATGGAGACAAGGTGAGCTTGAATCAGGAAAACATCAGCATCTGAAGGGCAAAAGGGCTGGTGAGTGAAGCGCAAGTAGGTGAAAGAAAGTGTGTATACATGTCTTTCCGTTTCAGTCAATTTTACTAATTAATGGGTGGTTTTTTTGCAGAGGAGTCAATATTCCGAGAGTGTATTAATATGGTAATAGCATTTCGCAGGAACTGTAGCTGGCTCTGACTTTGGGGGAAGGGAAACTGAAATGTTAATTCGAGCTTGAACATGAATGTAGCAGATTTATATCTTTGAATAAGATACCTCCAAAAAATAGTAAGCTGAGGGGTTTTTTTCCCCTCTTAGTCAATTTTGCATATCATTTGGCCAATGATGTGCTATAATACGAAGGTAAAATCCCCCGTTTTTGGAATCAGGCAAAAAAGGTCACATTGCTCTGAATGTGTCCTGCTAGCTTGGAGCAGCCAAGCAGGTGAGTTGAAGCCCTTCAGCAGCCAAGTGGGGCCATGGAGATGACAATCTCGAACAGAAAGGGGCTTTTCTCAGGATTGGTAGTTATTTTATTTAAATACTGCAGGGAAATGAGAATTGCATGTGTAGCATGAGCTCTCTGCTAGCTAATTCCAAGTCCAAATTGACCTTTTTATAGCTTTCCCTTACTGTTTATCCAATTTTCTTTATCTTGGGTCTCCTGAGTACTAGCATTACTGACACCTGCCAGGAAAGATACACTGGCAAAGGCAAGATCTGCTCCAGGTCACCTGTGTAGGCTGGTGACAGGAGCATGGGTTAACACACGCTGTTTTCCTTTTGCTCAAGGACAACTATTCTTCCTCTCTGAGATTACCAACCCCCAACCCAGCACAATCAATATCAGGAAATACGCTGTAATCTCTCCATGAATATAAGCGCCCTTTGGGATGTGAGCTGGTCAATGCATTTTGATGTATTCCTTGAAGAGCAAAAGGTTTAGAACCAGGATGCATTGTCTGGTTCCGAGCTCGCAGGCAATTTCTGACATTTAAGGGGCATTTTATACACACTAATCTACTTGACTCTTGGATCTGTGGAAAAATTGAAAGCTAGGTAAGTTTTAAAGAAGTTTTTCTTATTTGCCCACAGACCCAAGAGCTGAATAGATTAGCTAAATCTAGAAAAGGCAATGAATTAAAATAGGACTATTGTGTCTTTGCTGGGAAGACCTGATTTTCTTTGACTGAACATGATACTTGCTATCACTTTTTCATTTTGATTTCCAAAATTAGCAAAAAGTAGAGCTAGAATTGTCTCATTTTTCTCCTATAGCATTGTTTGAGGTATAGAAGTAACTTTCATCTCCGCTTGCCATAGAACAAAACCTAGTTTTACAATGTTGTCCTAGAGGCGGCAGCAGAGTACACAAGAAACAAAAAAGCTAACACACAAATGGGCAAAGTTGTGTTTGGTTAGTAGTTAATCTATATAAAATCTTACTAAAGGGCTTTACTGGAATATAGTGCTAACATAAAACCCAAGAGGGAATACTGGCATAACTTTGAAATAGGTAACAGGGTGGAAATAAGACTAAAGTTATTGCATGTTCTGGATCTGAGTAAAATAATTTGACCAAAAAAATCTCCACTTGTTGGAGAGCACTCACTGAAGGAAGTTGTTTTCTATATCGCAGATTTAGAGTAAACCTAATCTACTTATATAAAACTAAAGAGTCAGTTCAGTCGGCAAACTTGAAAACAACTGTGATGCACTATGACACGTTAATTGAAATGTACTTTCCAGTGCAACTGTTTAGCAATTTATATAAATATCAAAGCTTTTGGTTTTTACTGTCAGTCTTTGTTTCTGAATGAGAAATTTATTAAAAACATATGTTTCTAACTGCCACTGAGTGCATGTTCAGAAGGATGTGGCCACTGAACTATATCAAACTTTCCTCAGTACAATCATTTGATGAACCCACTAAGAAGATTCTTCTGTTAATAATGTCTCTTTTCAGTAGTAACCAAAAGTTGTTACTGCAGTTGGCAAAAGTGCTATTGTATTGAGGTGGGAGGAACAAAGCCTTAAAGCGTGGTCCCATTGAAGTCATGGGCGACTTGTCATTGGCTTCAGTGGGACCAGGATTTTGCCAAAAATATCAAATGCTTTCTGAAGTCTTTCCATGAATTAGTCTGCAATTAAAAATAAATCATCTTGTGTAAGTAAGTTGTGTACAGAACCCACACTGCCATAAACTTCACATCTGACTCCAAGTTCTCTGGCTTCTGGGACTGCTCAACTACGGGATTTTGGTTTCTTTTCTTCTGATGCATAGCTGAGGTGTTAACATGACAAAATTATCATGTCACTCCCAATGTTTATATTCGAAGCCTGGGTGTGAGTCTCACTTTATCTGACCATTTGTGTTACAGCAGCACCGAGAAACCTCCAGCCACAGTGAGAACATCCTTATGAAGGGCACATTGGCTTGGTCCGCTCTGCTTGGAAATAAGGTTCCCGGAGCTGAGGCGACCACCCTTAGACCTGCCCATGGTGTATCTGCTGGTGGGATGGGCTCGGGCATGGAGGTCTGTGTTTGCAGACTGGTGCCTGAAAGCTGCACTGGAGACCAAGTCCACACACTGTGTGCCAGGCTGTCCTCAGCAGCGGGTGTAGACACCACTGCTGCACCTCTGATGCGGAATAGCATCACCGTGGCAGGGGCTGGCCCCAAGGGTTTGTCGGATAAGTAAATGGATGCACACAAAGTTTTGGGCAAAAGGAGGGGATTAGGCTGACTCAGGCCCTGCTGACTCCATGGCATTGCCTGCGTGAAGGGCGTCACAGGCTTTTTCAGGGAGTTACTTTCCTAGCATTAGAGAGGACAATTAAGACTTTTTCATCTAGTACAAAAGTTTTAGGAAACCTTGTTTTACTACTGTTCTTTATGTCTTGGAAAGTTTTACAGTTTTATAAAATGACCTCTGATGAGGTTGTGTATACTGAAATGTTCTCATTAAAATGCCTTGGCTTCTCCTACAATTGGTGCTGAAGAACACACCTAGCTGCATCACCAAACCCTGCAGGTTTTATTGTGGCCAGACCTCTGCCTTGATAAGGAGTGAGAGTAGGGGCAGCTGGTTCTGGTGCAATCCTCTGCTATTCTCTGCGCTATGGAAAGGCAATCTTCCTCTGCTTTCAGCTAGACTGGCATAGTAAGGAGCAATGGGTGCTTGTGCAGTGTCACATACACACTGTTCATATACAATTTTTTTCCCTCCTTAAGAACAGAAGTTCCTGGGAATTTGTAAACATATACCCATGCGTATGTTTTCTGAATGCAAACTTCATTTGGGGTAATAATAATGTCTATGAACAATTTACAAAAGGATAGTGTATATTCATTTAACAGCTCATCTTTACCCACAGATTGCTGGAAAGCAAGCCTCTGCAATATACAAGAAAACTTTTCTAATAATTCATATATAGCATTTTTCTTTGTTTTCAAGACTTCATAGCTAACCTGTACAAAAATATTTGCAGCCCCTCCTTCTCCAGAAAGCTCCAGCTGATGAGCCAAGCTCTCAACATTTCATTCCTGTGTAGATAGTTTGCTAAATTTTTTCCCAAGGCTTTATGGTTTTCAACAATATATCTTTCATCACTGTATTGCCAAAAAGAAGTGGCTGCCTTGAAGCCTCCCTTAGGATTTGGACTGGATATCGAGGATTAGTTTATAACTGGTAACTTATGAACTGCATAGTGTTCTACAAACAACTTATTTTTCTTAATGTAATGGTGAAACTATGAAACCCCATCCTGAGAACTTATTTCTGAAAGGATATTTGAATGAAGTTTTAAACAATACTTTATGTTCCTATATCAAAACTGGTACTTTTTAGGGAGTGCATTTTTGTCTTCATACAATAAGCATTAATTGACCACAAATCTTGAAAATATTCATCTCTGGTTGAATTTGTATGTATTTGTTTTGGATTTCGGGGGGTTGTTTTTTAGTTTTTTTTAAATCTCTCAGAATGTCTGAGTTTTGAGTTTGGCTTTTGTGTAGCTGGGATCTGACAATATAACACAAGAAACCCATTATTTATAGGAATGGAATCACAGCAGGTATTGGCAGAATATAGCAATGGGAAACTTCTGAAGAATACTCCTTGCTTTTACCTGTATTGGTGCAAGTCATATGTGTTGGTAATAAGGGCAAGGAAAAAAATAACAAGTAAGCACAGATTTTTTTATTTGAGCACATCTGTTTTATTTCAGTTCAGTGTGATGGCTGGAGGGAGAAAGGGATTTCTTCAGAAGGCATGTGTTTAGTTCCAATTCTTGGTAAACTTAAAACAGAAAAGGACATCTAATTTTTTTAATGGATTTCCTCCAAGTGGGTTATAACAGAAGTATATCCATTTTTTCTAGTGCCCATGATGCTCTCAAACCAGTAGAAATACTTCCAGATAGAAGGTTTTCCTAGGCTTGCTTTATGTATAGTACATTCACAGTAATCATCCCTTTGTTTGCATTGCAATTGCATCTGGAAACTCCTTTCAAGACCAGGGACCACACTGGGAAGCCTTGCAGGAACAATAACAGAAAGCCAGTCACCACCCCAAAGTGCTTATAGCTATCTAGATGAAACTGGGAATGAGAGAAAGAAGAAAATGGATTTGCTAAGAAGAAAAGTGATTTGCCCAAGGACACATCTTAAACTAGTGGTACTGCAGGATATAGTTGGACTATATTACCTTTTCAATACTTGACTAAAGTGCATATATGGCTGGAAAATTGTAACGTATTTAGCAGATGTGTGTTTAGTCCTGTTATGAAAAACTTGATTTTTCCTCCTAATAGGTACAGGAACACATGAACTAGATTACATTGTTGGCATTAGAGTGGATTATTTGTTAACTTTCGTTATGATGATGATAATAATTTATTAAATAACATATTATTAGAAGTTTGGGGGAAAGAGCTGGGGAAGAGCGATGCTCCATTATTATGTTTGTGTTTAAACTTCTTTGGCTGGGCAAAGCCAGAAGCAGAACAGCAGTCAAGGTGGATCCTTGCTCCTGTCCCAGCTTGACATCATCCTAGAGGACTCAGGCAAGATTGAGGCTTTATTAGACCAGACACCGTACAGTCTCCATGTAGGACTGTCTCTCCATGCTGAAGAACTTCAGTTTTAAAGGACTTGATGGAAAATAGTGTTTTTCTGTGACACTTAGGACTGACCTATCTCTCTTCCCATTAATGTAAATTTCTGTTTCCATTTAAATCTTAGGAAGCAGAGTAAGGCCAAAGTTGAGTGCTTTTGAAAATCATTCCCTTAGCAACTTGCCGAAGGTCAGTGGTGGGTGTTTGTGGCAGACATGGGAGTGAATACTAGTCCGTTGTCTTAACCACAAGACCATGCTTCCTTTCCTAATCCCAGGTTGATTTTAGAGGGCTGTAGCTCATGAAAAAAAAATCCAAATTTTAAAATATTAAACTTGGCACTGATGATAAGGAAATGATTAAGAGTCAACCAAGAAAAAGGCACAACCGCACTGACAGAGACAGTCTTCAGAGTAGAACCACATTTTCATCTAAACAGGTTTTATTGCAGCTCTCCTGATGCATACATTTGACTGTATTCTGCTTTTTTTTTGTTTTGGCAAGCACCACAGAAGACCTGATCCAGTTCCTAAGGAAATCAATGGGAGTTTGATTGGAGCCATAGAAAGCCATGAAGAGAATTTCAAGAGATAAAAGTGTGGAGCCAGACATTCAAAAATAGCTTTTAAAATATGTGTCACTGATCTTTCTTATGGCTTGCAAATGCAGTCTGATTACCGTAAGTGAAGTTGCTTTACAGGGAAGGCATAAAATTTGGAGCAGATACGCTAACGCTCAGAAGAACACAGTGAACTTGCTTGGGAGCATGAGTGTGAGCTGGGCCACGAAAAGGACCTTGGATTCAGCTTTCACCTGCGGCTGGTTTTCTCCCCGTTCACGGGAGCAAACATGGAATGGGATGAGAAAGGAACCACATTGGGGAGCCAATCCACCACTTAGCCCTGTAAGGTAGTTTGGGAACTCAGTCGACCAAAGACAAACAGTGACTCAGGTGTTGGGCTGAGTGATCTGAGTGTAAGCTCTTATCACTGTGGTCATCTTAGCAAGAGGTTTCTGAGCCAAGGAGAAAGAAATTCACCAACTGCTTGGTCTTTCATTCCTGCTCAAAGAAGAAAACTTCATGTGGTTTGACTGAATTGACTGTCCAGTCAGGGGATGACTGTGACTCAAAGACATAGGATAACCCTTGAGGTCAATATCTCTGAAGACTCAAAGACAAGGGTACAGTCATGTTGAGCAGATCTTGTACTGTACCTGAGACTGGAGTAAAGCCCTTTCTACAGAAAACCTGCAAAAAAGAGGGAATCAGCAGCTTAATATTTTTCTTTTGGACCCATACGCAAGAATCATGGTAGGTTCCCGCAGCTACCTCTAATACTGGCTTGTAACCACTGCTGTCTTTGGCTGCTGTCTTTGTAAACAGTGTTCAAGACTATCATCCTGCTGTAGGTATGACAAAAGTCCTTCTGGGAGGTTAAAAAATCCAAGCACTGTAATCTGGTGGTCACTCTGGCTCCTGGTGGCATCCTCTGACTTTTCTCCAGAGTGAAAATAAATGGGGTGGAGGGAATATTTTATGATCCAGTTCTGTGGTGTAACAGCTCCACAACAGCTCCCTGGAAAACTCTATCCACTGGCAAACATAGCAACCTCCGAGTCATGTGCCAGGGAACTCAGTTTATACCTCCTCTGTTATGTGGAAATAGTTTTCTGTGTCTCTCAGATGTCAGAACACTGAGTGGATGACAGGTAATGAAAGAAGATTGTCCACACATTCGTTTTTATGGGTTCATCTCATTGCCTCAGTTCACAGAGTGGCAAAAATAAAACCTTTAAAAGTATGCTTAGCGCTGTAGATCGTAAGGGTAGTCTTACCAGCTGAAGCTACAGCGATATATTTATAAACAGGATTCTGTTATCATTTTCCAGTTGCTTCCACCCTATTCCCCTCCCCACCTCAACTGAATCTTCAGTGTCAATTTAGGCAGAAAAAAACCCTATTTCTAAAATGTTAATGACACTTCTTCAAAAAGGCCACAGATGTCGTCTTCAGGTGTTAACCTAGGTCTTGGTGGACTCAAGCCTGCACTTCTACTGATACCAATGAAATTCTCTGCACAGATGAGGAATGTGGGTGAACAGAAAAGCTGGCAGGAAACTCTCCATCATAACTTTCCCAACACGGAGCAGGATATTTCAAAAACAACATCGTTGTTATTGTGGAGAATGCTTGCCTGAAATGCTCCTTCTTTTCTCTTCTAAATGGAAGAACAAAAAGCTTTTCAGAGAAATACTGAAATTTTACTGCCTTTAGCATATTTTGGTCCAGAAATATATTGTTTTTTCTTTTTAAATGTAATTCCAGCCTACTTTGAAGATGTGAACTTAAATGTTGGATAAGGTCAATAATAAAAGTATTCCAAATTAGTGCTGTGATAATTACCAGCTGCGAAAAAAATCAAGTGTCTATATACAATCATGTAGGACTCCTTCTCCCAAATACAAAGGGGAAAGTATGCCCCTGAGATAAATTTAACCTTGATTCTGTGCGAGGATATTCAGAGGTGTTGTATAGGTAGTTATTATGAGAAGGTTCTGGGCCATGGCAATAATTATGTTTAAACACTTTCTGAATTTTAATTATGTAGCAATGTCAGAAGCTTTTCAGACACAGTTTTTTTTCAACATAACATTCCCTTTGTTTTGAAATCATAAACTCTTAATAGTCAAAGTGTTGGGTTTTTTTTTTCCCTTTATCCTAAGCAGATGTTTCCTCACTCTTCCTTCCTCTGCTCTTTCCTCATTGGAAGGAATGATGAGTGTGTGCCAAAAGAAAATTGAAAACCATGTGAAAAACAGAGAAAAATTATTGTGTTAGGGAAAAATAAGTTAATGAAGAACTGTTCTGTTTTGAAACTACTGGACCAAATTTAATTTCCAAATTTATTTAAAAGTATACCAGATTCTGACCAGTTACACTAGCTTCTGAACATTTTTGTGTGATTATTTCATGAGATAGGAATTTAGGAATTCAAAATAGTTAGAAGGACAAATTTTAGTTCTAAGAAGAAAGCAGGTCTCTTCCACAGCTGCTTCCAGACCTTGCCTTTCACTTCTGGAGGTAAATGTTTTTCTGTACCTCATAGCAGAGGAAGTGTACAAAGTAAGGAGGGGCCCTGAATGCAGGTAGACAGTCATCCATGTGATATTTTTTGTGAAGTGGTCCTTTAGTTGCCATCCTTGCTGAAAGATGATGGTTTCCTTAATTTCATAGCTCCAAACTTGTGGTTTCTGCCTGCCTCACGTTCTCTCTGAACTCTTCGCTCGGCAAACACCACCACTGCCTCCAAGGGGGCTGCAGGATTTGACCATATGATTTGATTAGAGCCTTAATGAATAGCAGTGAAAGAAAAGCAGCACCGAATCAATAATCTGGGGCGTGCAAACATTTATCAGAAAGAACCCAGAATGCTTTGCATTTATTCCTCCACTTGCTGCTTCTGACAGCTACATCTGCATCCATCCATTTTCTTCAGTCTAAGTGAGAACTGTTAGACACATAAGACATTTATTTATGTAAAAAGGAAACCTCTATGGCTATCTAGCTTAAGCTGAATATTATTTTAAATGATTTATCATTATTTGTCCTGGATCTAGGTTAACACTTTTCCTTTCTTCCTTTTCCATTGTTTGAGTGGTTCTGCCTTCCAAGCTAGTATGTACCTGCTCTTATTAAATAGCATATCATAGTTGCTTACGTTTAGCGTGTATGTGAATATCTTCATAAAACACACAGAGAGCACTAACTACTC
The DNA here is from genome assembly GCA_017639485.1 of Pluvialis apricaria. NCBI lineage: Eukaryota > Metazoa > Chordata > Aves > Charadriiformes > Charadriidae > Pluvialis > Pluvialis apricaria. The sequence goes on along the minus strand of CM030011.1, from coordinate 71,753,947 downwards.
AGACCTGTGGGACAGAAATCAAGACAACATCTGAGAAAAGATTTTTTTTTGTAATTTTTTTTTTTTTTTTTTTGTCTACAGAGCCTGCTGTGGTTGCTATTTCAGCTGTTCATTAAAGTTATATTGCTTCCTTTATCTCTTGTGCTCATGGAATACAAGCACCTCCATAATGAGCTTAAATTACCACGAGCTAAGAATAGAAAACTCGATTTCAGTTCTTGGGAGGCTGACGCTGTGGTGGTGCATGGGTAATCAAGCAATATTAGCTGTATAATGGTGCTAGGATCCCAGGGCAGGGCTGCTGGAATGTTTATGGCGGGGAAGCACAGTAAATATCTGTTTTCTGGGATTTCTGGGTTTCTTTTCCTCCCTCACCGCTCCTGCCTGCTCATACATTTTGAAATAAACACTGTTGCTCGCTCTGTATTAATATCCTGTATATGTGGTTGGCCAGCCATGTCTGTCTTTGGAGAGTAGAGCCCCCTGTGTTCTCATTTTCTCATTTATACAACTAAGCTATGGAGAAGACTCGATCACCTGAGTTATCAGTATCAGAAAAGCACAGGGTAAATTCAATGAAAATGGCAGAACTTAGACTAAAGAGGCTGTGTGAGAGAAAACCCTCTATTTCCAGGTGTTTGGGATGCTGTGGATCCATAGAAATTAAATAGCTCTTCCTTGCACACCAAAAACAAGTGGGAGTATCTTGTCCAGAGGGATCAAACTTACTCTCTTGTTAATTTAAGTTTACAGACGTTTTAAGAGGCTTCTGCTGCAGGATGTCTGTCACCTTGGACACACATAACCCCAAAGGCTGATGCTGCCAAAAGTAGGCACAGGGAAAAGTGGTATGTCCACATCTCCCCAGGTATTAACAAATTGCCATTGATTTCGGTTTACTGCAATGACCATGCTGCAGACAGCATCAACTCAGGGCTCCGCCTGATGGACTCTGCTAAATTTAGCTGTGATGGCTCCAGAGGTAATAACCTCCCAACCCCCTTGTCCTGCTCAAAGAACACCAGGCACAGGTTAAATTTACCAGAGGCATAATGGTTCATGAGCCAAAAGATAGGATATTTAATAAGAATTATTCCAAAACTCACCTGGATTGGGAAGAAACCCACTTTATTATGGCATTATCGTAGAGCCTTTGGATAGTTTTCTTATTTAACTGTAATATATTGGCTTTTCCCCACCTTCTCACTCAGTATCAATTTCTTTCTATAAATTCCCTTTCTAATGATTAAAAACCTCAAACACCATAGTTTGCAAGGGTTCTCTCTAGCATACTAAATATTGCCAAAAAATTGCTCCACCAAAACAATTGTCCGCCATCTTATAGGTCCTATGTTTCCTTCATTGGGTATTTTCAGTCAGAGATTTGCTGCTGATTGTATATCATGTTCTGAAAATAACATACTTTTTTGACAAGATACTATTCTCAGTTGGAGAATCTAAGTTGATGAAAAGAGGGGTACCTCAGAGTGTTTCAAAAGACATTTGTGATAGAGCACAGACCCAGCTGAGGCCTCTCATGCCCTGGGTTAATCAGAGGATCATCTTTTCTTTCTGGGGGAAATTACCTCTCGAAAGGACCACAGATGGGAAAGTCTAACCCTCTGTTTAACCCACAGGTGCCACTTCTGCCACCTTCTTAAGTAATGTGCTTTTTTTCTGCAAGTTGTCCTGCTGATACCAGGGAGAGCAGATAGACCAAGACTCTACCTAAGGGCAGTAAAGTTAGTGGACTTTGGCCTTTAATGAGCAGGAGGTGCAGTTCAATTGCAGTTCGTTAGTAGATATCATTAGCTTATCTCTCCAGGGGTCATTGGCAGATATCGTTAGCAGGGGGTCATTAGCAGATTTAGTCAATATAAGGAGAGCTAAAGCCACTTCTGCAGTGTGGAGAGGGTGAGTGCTGCTGATGTTTTATTAGTGGCTAATTCAGATGAGGCTGGGTCTCTGCCAGGGGCAGCTCTGCTGGCTGAGTTGTGATGATCCAGGAGGGAGTCCTGGTATCTCTGATGATGAAAGATCTGGGTAAATGAAAGGAGGCCTCCTTACTTTTAGCTCTTCACTCACATAGCTTTAAAACATAATTATGTAACCAGCTTGAGAATGCTAAGGCAGCCACCAGTCTAGGCAGTGGATGGATGGGTCTAACAGTGTATTAACCTGCACATGAGGTGAGGGGTTTATTTGGGAGGCAGGTTCTGACATATGCTACTAGACTGGTATTTGTGATTAGTGGCCTTTCCTCTCCCATGATCCATGGCTCCTGGTACTGCTGTTGCCTCAATGAGCCTTGAAGGGATGCAATGGCCCTGGTCACAGAGCTCTGGTCAGAGAACAAATGGTGCAGGGAAGGCTGCTGAGTACTGCAGAGGTGCTCCTCTAAGTTTTTGGGAGGTGGCTTGTCAGGTTGATGGAACATGTGTAGGGGCTATAGAGTGCAGGGAATGCTTTTAGGATGACCTGGATTGTACCCCTCTTGAAGAGCAAGTGCTCCCTTGGGTTTGCATTAGCAAGGTATCTGTTGGGTAGCTTCAACATGGAAAAACATCTGCATTTCCTAACTAATCTCCATTTGTTACAGAATTACCAAATAGCCAGTGTATCCAGGTAGTCTCCTGGCAACCTGGAAGTTATTCACCTGAGTTATTTTGCATTTGCCTCGAACTGCCTACTCCCAGGTCCCCCTGGGGCTTGAGCGTGCGTGGGAGAGATGTGTCTTGTTCTCATTAGGTCTTATTGTGCTCTACTCCTGTCCTCCTGCAAATCCTTAGCAATCATATGAGGCCATTGACAGTATTCCTTAGGAAAACAGTAACTTGTGCCCATGACAATGATTGGTCAGTTCTGAATAGCATCTGTATTTCAGGTAGGCTGTTTGTTTTACTATTGGGAGTTGCTAATTTGCTGAAGGTTAAATTCATCTGTGGCTTAGAATCTAAATTAAAAAAGAAATGCTGAAAGCGAGCATTTTACTATGGATAAATGTTTTGCAACAGAAACACTCCACTTCTCCATATTAAAATTACTATTTTCACTTTGGTATTTGATCATGAGTAAGAGTGAAAGGTATAAATGAAAACTCTGCTTAACCTAAAAGAGCTATGTGCATATGATGTAATTTACTTTTGAAACTTGACATTTATTCTGGTTCTTTTTGTTGTGTTTTTCCTCCCACCTCAAAGCAGAAGAAGAAATATCAAATTCACATCCTCAAAATGAAAAATGTAGCATGTAATCTTCCTTTGCATAGCAACTTGTAGAAGAATGTAAATGGTCAGTGGTGGTGGTGTTAAACAGTTCTGATGCTGTAATTTGCATCTGTACTTGCTGTAAGAAACATCTGCTTGCAAATGTTTGATAGATTTGCCTCTACTTAAGTACAGCTATGAGCTCCATTAATGCTTGTCATGGAGATTCACAGAAGTGCAATAAGCAGCTCACACATTCAGTAATATGTCCTGAACTTTTTGAAGGAAGATCCGTGATTTTATAGTTATCATTGCTCAATAAACATGTAAGAATTGCCCGAGGCATACTGGGAAGATGGTGTAAGTTAACACAACATATCTAAATAAATACCAATTATACGATTTTATTCCATATACAAATCTGGGATATTTCTAGTTAAACACAGGGATGCTTCCCACTTCTGTAGTGTGTGAGTGTTTCACCTGTATTTTGGAGGAAGATGAATGATTTCCAGTGTGCTACCATTTCCCCAGCAGAATAGGCTACTTTATGGAATGAAACATTGATGTAATGATGAAATTTTGTTTATAGAATTTTTTTTTAAGGAAAACTTTGGAAACAAAAGCAAATTTTCTTTTAGTATTTATGATCATAAGTTGGAAATAAACTGAAACAGCACTTTTAAGAGAGATCCTGAACTCTATCTTCTCTTCCCAGAAAAGTGCCAGGTCCCTCCTCCTCTCCAAATGTAGAAATTCTTCACAAGCCTTAGTCTTTAGACAGCTCCAGTGTTTAACATACCAAAATTATGAGTAGTTGTCGGGTAGTATTTGATGAGTAGTATTACTAGTTTCCTTTCCAGAGAATTTGCCCAAGTTTATAGCCAGTATCTGCAGCACTGAACTTGGGCCTCCCAAATCAGTCATACTTTCTTTTATTTTTTTAAAGGAAGACAAAAAACTTGAGACTCATCTCACCTAGCTGACTGACAAAAATATGACCATACTGTCTGAGACAGGGGTTTTTTTTTCAGCTCAGCTCCCACAGATAACACAAGTGGTGACCAATTGTCTTTCAACACAATTTTTTTCTGTTACCTACAAAGAATATTTAGATGAAATGCCCAAATTTTAGGTTATTACAGGTAGACAAGATGAATAATTAATTAGAATAGAGGCAAAGGAGGATGATCTCAGACTGAGCCTGCCAATTGATTTCTAAAGCAAAGAAAACCATATGTGAAGGTTACTGAAGTCTCCTAGCCTCCGGGCCATTCATTGTTTCCAACACTTTCCTTAATCAATGCTTCACTCAGAACCAAAACCTTTAAAAACTCTAACTATGCATCTTTTGTATCTGATAGCTCCTTAAAGCAATGTAATTTAAATTGTTTCCTTCTACTTTGATTTTTTTTTAATGTTGAACAAATAATTGCATGCAGTTAGATCATACACAGAGTTCATTGGTTTCTACTTCCTTCATTTAGAGATCTTCCTTCATAGGGTTGCAGAGAGAAATTAATGTAGTAGACCTTTTCAAATGATTTCTAAATTAAATACAGTAAATTCCTCTGTAATATGACTCATGAGACCTGCAGATCAAAGCCTTACAAGAGATTTATCAAAAACAAATAATTTTTACATAGAATATATGGTAACATCAGGTAATGTCATGTTGTTGTTCCACTTATCATGTGAAAGTGATGAAGAGTGGCGCTGCTTTATTTTCTGGATCCATCACTAGTTTAAGCGGAAAAGATGGCATCAGGAATCAATTTGTTCTTTTTTTGAAGTTCGCCTTACACTTTCAGTGCTCTTTCTCCTAAGAGCCCCATATGGCCAGCTATTCCCTGTTTAAGAGTGTACACGTACTTCTGTTCTGAATGTTGAAATCCAAGCCCTCTGCAGTATAAATCTGGGAAAGCTCAGTGAAGTGTGAATCTGATCACTCTGATTAGTGCTGATTAGTTGCAAGCTGGAGTGTGAATGAGCAGTCTGACATGTAGAGCATTTTGTTATATGTGGCTAAAGAAATTGCACTTGCATGGTGAAGTATTTATGGTCATATTTGTGACTTGCCTCATTCACATCTGGTCCATGGTTGCCCTCTGGGAATGGCAGGAGAGAAAACAGGAGGGAAATGTGAAATGGTTCAGCAGAAACCAAAGAACAAAGACAAGATATTTCCTTCCCCTGCAATCCCCAATCTGAATAAGAGGGAGTTTGTGGCCACAGGGGACATGAGACCATAGTGGCAAATATATATGTACCGCAAATGAGTCTGTTTCAGTTTATTCTTGCCTGTGCCTCTTCTGCCACCACTATGATAGTCAGGTTTTTAGGATCTCAAGGAGATGGTGAGTGATTGGGAAGATGAAAACCTTGTTTTTAATTTAATTTCTTTTTTGTGTGTGTGTGTCTTACTATTCTTATTGTTCTGCTGCTTCTCTTTTCCTTTGATTTCTACTTTCCCTTCCTACTTAGGAAGAAGTACATGAAAAATAAGTTGGATGGAAAGTTGTAAGCATAATTATTACTTTTGTGTTGAAACAATGCCTAATGATGCTAGTGTGCTATTAATTTTGTAGAGAAATTTTCTGCTCAGGTATGTTTTCAATCAATCCTAAAATTTTTTTAAGCCCACATAACAATCTAATCTTTGACCAATATCAATTGGTAGGTATGAAAATACTGCAAGAACCACCTGTGGCCCAATATAGACATTTACTACATGTAGTCTGCCTGGAAGAGTGTGTCATACATGTGTGTATAAATATAAATGCTATCTTCCTTTTAGTCTGCTTTTGTATTTCAGTGTAGCCTTTACTCAAGACAGAGATGCTCTGAGGTAAAAATCAGCTCTTCTGAAAATCAGCTCTGGGTATCTTCAAAGTAGGGAGATAGAGGAGTTGAGGGGAAAGAGAGCAAGCAATGAAATGAGTCTTCTTCCTACTGCATCTCTTGGGAGACCAGGGGCTGACAGGATGGAGGAAACTGGGCAGGAGGGGGGATGCAGCAAGGGGCTGCTGTTTCATGGAAGCTGCTCTTCCAGAGCTCTGAGCTCCTAGAGCCCTAAGCCAATCTCTGCTCTTTAAAAACCCTTTTTCTGGATGCAGGACCAGCCCAGATCTACCATGACCTCAACTGTGACTTCACCATGTCCTCTGTGGTGTGGCAACGTGCTGAGAAGCCAGTGTGGATATTTGTCATTTTTTTTAAGGAAGGAACCACAAATATGGTCTGCACAACCAAATAGTCTTATGATTGGAGGTGGATTTAGTTTCTTCATTGTACGGACTCATCTTCATGTTGAAACTTGTAACTTAAACTGAGTCAAAAAGCAGTAATATCTGCATTGAAAGGAAGAGATGAGGGTAAAGGAACAGTAAATTAATTTCAGCAAATGCATATCTCCAACAGTTTGCAGTGTTCAAAGTCTTACTGATAGGTTTAGCTATTCCTAAACCTAGCTTGTTCTGGTTGTCTTTTTTTATTTAATAATTTATTTTGCCGAAATTTAGGTTTTCGCCATATCTTGTGCTAATTGTAAACAATTCTCACATGCTTGGTCTCCCCTGTGATATGAAATTCAATATTTCAGATTTCTAGTCAAGACTGTCATCACATTAAACATGATGTTGAGATATTCATGCTATGGAGTTCACCGATGTAGATCAGTGAAGGAAACACACGCGTCGCAGGAGCTGTTGGAGAATGTAAAAGTGGCCACTGTTACTGGAGTGGAAAAATTACATGGTAGAGCAAATCTGAGTGATACCTGTGTTCTGGCCATCTGTGGGCAAGGAAAGTGTGCGAGATCAGTGAGGCTGGTCTGTTTCCCACATGGTGACTACAAAATGCTCCAGCTATTGGTGCAGGTGGCTTTAGATCATGCTAAACAACTTGTTTTTCACTGAAAACATCTTAACTAACTATAAACTTGCTTTTCTACAACTCCTAACTTCTGGGCATGGACAATAAACCAATGATGAGGAGGGCTGATGGGGCTCAGTTGTTGATTCTAAGGGACCTAATATCTTGGCATATGACTTCAGTTAATTATGTTTTTTATCATCTGTTAACCTTGTTTTATTTTAAGGGACGACCTGGTTGTGTATCGGAACTAATAGCCATGTAACTTATAAGTAGATAATGGAGAAATCTAACTCATTAAAATTATTGCTATTATTTCTTTGTCTTTGAAGGACAATAAACACAAAGCATGCTTGTATTTTCTTATGAAAGAGCTACATTTTCCATTCTAAAAGGTTGTAACCTAAGTGGTGGTCATAAAAAAGAAGGGGAAAAGGATGAGATGTAACCACAAAAAGTGATAATGTGATGTAATCAACTCTGAAAGTCATCTTATGTTACGTAATTCTGCATTTGGGACTGCCACACATGCAGGACGAGGCATATATCTTCAGAAATGTTTCACTTTCTAGGACAGATTGTCATCTCATATCCAAGTCTGAGCTGGTCAGGACCTGAGGCTAAGCATTAGCACTTACTCACTCTTTTGTTGGTAACATTTTTGTATGAAATGATTGAGCTGGGGGGCAGGTGGAAGGCTTCCTTGTCTTTTGCCGGGAAATGCCAATTTGTTGGAACTGAACTTTTCTGCAGAGAAATTCTAAGGTCACAAAAGGAATTTCTTTTTTCTCAAAAGGTATTTATTTGCCCCTCATTCCCACTACAAAATAGTTGGTGGTCAATTGGTTCAGATGAGACGTATCTGTGCCTACCTCAGATGTCTATTCCTAACAGGGCAAAGCTTGGGCTTAAACTCTAAGTTATGCAAGTGCCCAAAGCCCATTTGGGCTAATTGATATTGAATTCTGTATGCAAACCAGATGTCCTACCAGATAAGCCTTCAGATACTCTAATCTGCTCTAGTTGGCTTTGGGAAAACTCATCACTTTCAGCAAAATGGACTTCTGAGTTTCCAGCAATCTGTTCTTTCTATTCCGTGTCTGTACAAAGTGCAGATGTGTACTTCAGAAATTCAGTGCTGCTGGAAAAGATTTCCCTTAGGGCTTCAGCTCAGATTCAGTAGTAAAGGTGAGCTCCTAAGAGTTGCTTCCTTGAGAGTTACTTTTAGCTATTCATTGTAGGTGTCATCATTAGAGACTATTTATAATATTCATTTGTTCTGCTTTCTTATACTGATATCTTATCCTTGCAAAATCCAGCTTCTAGATCACATGACATGAACGATCAGATTACACAACCCATTAAACAATGTCTTATCTTTCAGTGCCTCTTTTCACATTGTTCTTACTACACATCTTAATTCGTACATGCTATATTCTTTAGGTGGCTTGAAACGCTTCCAATAGTTAAAGTAGTCAGCTGAAACGTGCTTGTATCTGCCCATTTTCTGACAATAAGGTCAATATTTGTTTCTTTTCCTGGTGTAAATTGTTTGGTCTTCAGAAAAACAACAAAACCTTTTGATTTTTAAAAAAGAAAAAGGTATAGGAACGGTAATACTATTCTCATGCTGTTGCTACACAAAATACCTCTCATTTTCAGCTTTCTCCCATCTCGCAGCATAAGCAAAACTGTCTCTTATCTCAGTGTATGTACTCATACATATTGTCTCTTACCAGCATCTGCGGATGAGATTCTTAGAGGGAAACCTTTAAATTGGTTTTTCAAATAATTGCACTTTGCTTTGAATAGCTTCTAAATGAGGGCTAGCACCCCTGTTAGGGTTCATAGGCTATTTCTGCTCTTAGTACAGTGTGTGGTGCTTTATGTGAAAGGTTAACGCAAAGAAATCTTTAAATTGTACTCTATTCTCAGAATTTACTTTGCAAATTTTCTTCATATAGGCAGTTAATCTTTATTTTCTCTGATGGATGCGTTTAAAAAAAATAACCAACCTGCTACTGCTGCAATAATCTTTGCTTTCGTTTCAAATCCTACTGAAAGTATAAACAGTGAAGTGTTTAAATAGTTGAAAGCAAGACATTATTTTTTAAAATTTTATTTATATATTTCAAATCTAAATTGTACATGGAAGTGTATTTGTGGAAGAGATACTCCTGCATGAACCATTATGTAAACTTGGAACTGGGGGCTCGGTGCAACCTCATGCAGCCCAGGAAACAATTTGTAAGGCCACATTAGTGAGCTCTTTCTGCAGACCTGGCTCTTGCCCTTGAGGTACCTTAAAATATCCACCAGAAGGTAACGTAGCCTGGCCCAGGCATGGTTGCAATGTAATATTAGTTTGGTATACTTGTGAGCTTTGAAAGAACATCTGAAACCCCATCTGTATGGGGGGGAGGAGATTGTAACGTGGTTCTCCTCCAAAATATTTTTTTACCTGAAAATTTAATGAAATCAGCATGTTCATCATTTAGAACTCGTTCTGTAACTGTTTTTTCAACCTGCTTTAATAACTATTTAAAATATAAATGATGGTGTGGTTTAAAAGAAACAAAAAAGAATTTATTGAACAAATGATTCGTTGTAACATTACAATGCAAGACACTCAGGTGAAGCCAATAAATGTATAACTGATTAAGTTAAGAAAAATCAATAATAAAAAGTACCTACATGCAAACCATACTAATACTGTGCTCCTCCAAAAAGCCGTTGTCTGGGGAAAGCAGTTTGCTTTATCATCGTTCCAGCATATATGAAACTGTCCGCTAAGGATAAAGGAATTATTTTGTTGGATATCTTAAAAGGTTGTATAGGTTAATTTCTCCAACGCTTGTAAAGAAAAGCAAGTTATTGAAACCCTGGTAGTATTTGAAGTAATGGAAAACAGCAGAACTTCTGCATGCAACCTGCACGCCAAAGAGCAAAATAATTAAACTGAGCGATCTGTGTTACCACAGATACCAAACTGAGCAACCAGTTTCAACTTGAATGCAGTTTTTGGTTAAGTGGCATCACACATCGAGACTTGTGGTTTCTCAGTCTGAAAGTGTCCAGGTATTTACCATGTTTTCTCTACTGGGGCTTCTGGAACAGCTCATGGCACAGTGGCCGATTGATGGGGTCCGGTCAGTACTTGAATACAGTGGCACTAGGAAGGGGACTTGAAAGCAGAAAATATATTAACAGAGGTGAGAATGGGCAGTTACAGTGCCCTGCAAGAGAGCAGAGATTGTCTGAAGATAATAAGTATGCTTTTGTTCTGTAATACATCTCTTGAACAAGTAGGTGCTCTCTCTAGAAATCACTTGCCTCAGCAAAAGATGGGCCTAAAACTTGTCGTCTGTGCCTGATGCAGAAAGTGAAATATGGATTAAGGTTCTGAACCCACTTTTGTGCATTGGGATTGTATCCAGGGCTGGCAAATGCATGCAACAGCTGACCTTTATACTGCTTTTATGAAGATTGTTGCTGGTGGACTCCTGCCACAAGAAAATAGAGCAGTGGGTTGTAAAAGAGCTTGCTTAGACTTGACAAGTTTGCTGAGCATTTCTTCCCCAAATTAGAATGACAGAAGTTGAAGGTAGACTTCAGCTTTCTCAGCTGACACATCTTTGGCTTCAGAGTTGAAAATGTTTCAACATCTCTGTGAATTTCAGCAGATATTTGGGTTCACTTTTAATGTGCCTGATGTCAGTACGGTGTAGCTGAAAGCCAAAACTCACTGCCAAGAAAGAAATGTGTCCAATATCAATCATCATGTACTTAGCAGCCTGAGTCCTGTCTGGACCAATGACTTTACTAACTTTATTCACATATCTGGGTTACTTCTTTTTGATCCCATAAATAAGATGATTGCAAGACATAGCCTAAAATATCTAAGGTGATCAAAAATAGAACTACATGGAAACTATCCTTTTAGATGGGTGTATTTTTCCTTGGCTTTACAAGAATGTACGTATTTCTCCATAGTAAAATTCCAACCTGGAACAAATTATGAAGGGACAACTCTCAATGGGCATAAATCAGCATAGCAATGTCAATTTACAAGGATTTGAACTCTTGGGGTGTTTTGGGTTTGTTGTTTTTTTTTTGCTCCACCTGAAAATTTACCACTTTCACTGAAAAATATCCTTCTTACTAGGAACTGGTTTTATACATGCTGTGATCAAGAGACTGGGGGTTTGGGGTTCCCCCCCTCCCTTTCATTGTTACCACAAAAAAAGCTGATCTTGTAACTAGGTTTACACAGCTGTAATGAAGAATGACCTGATCTCTACAAGGATACACGTGAGGCTTTGTTGTTCCATAGTTTCCACTGAGCATGACATGTCTGGAATGCTTTATGATGACTGCATCATCAAAGTACTAGGGGGTAAAAAAAAAACAACAAAAACTTGGAGAAGCCTCTGAGCCTGCGTATTGACTTGCTTTACCATTTTATTGGGTTAGTCATCATTATAAATCAAATTCTAACTCTCATAGTTTGATGATGTTGCTAAATTACCTAGTGCCACCTCTGAGTACTGCCAGTGCTTCATGTCTTGGGTGCTTTGCAATAAAGTGAGGGGGATGTTTTACTTCTAAAGCAAAGTTGGCCCTGGAACAAGACAAGGATTTCCTGAGGTTTTGGAGCTATATCTTGCGATTCAGCTTTGTGCTCGCAGACTGATTCCACGCTGCCTCCTCCAAGCCCTGTGCCTCTCCTTCCTCATGTCTGCATGTTGTGGCATCCCATCTGGGGAAAAAGAGCTTATCTGCCAATGATTAGCACAAAACTGCTAGGCTACCTTTGCAAAAACAAGATTGTTTTCCTCTGGGTATTTTAAATGAAAACCTTCTTTATTTTAAGGGAGGTGAAAATGCTGTGAAGACTCCGGTACTGGTGGTGAACTATTGGATGCAGCCAGAGCTGTTCATTCATGTGTCACAAAGTCTGTGTTGCCTAAAGGAAAGTCTCCTTCAGTTTAAATTATAGATAAACCATACTTTTGGAGCAGGTACTTCTGAATCCTTTCCAGATAATCACAGACGTATTACAGCATAGGAGCAGTGCCTTTTTCAGAAAAGGTGTATTTTTATGAGCACAATATGCTCAACAATGTGTGTATATTAGCATATACTTCCGTAGTTTATCCATCTTGCAGATAAACAGTTTGTCTGTCCACACTGAAGAAAACTCCTCAGTGTTCATGAAGTCTTTTAACCTGAATCAGATGTGGGGAAATAAATGAGCTATCTCTTGGTATTGAATCTTTTATACCTCAATACCTACCACTGAACTTAGTCACACAGAATCAGAGAATCATCAGGGTTGGAAGGGACCTCTGGAGATCATCTAAGTCCAACCCCCCTGCCACAGCAGGGACACCTACAGCAGTTGCACAGGACGGTGTCCAGGCGGGTTTTGAATGTCTCCGGTGTGGGAGACTCCACCACCTCTCTGGGGAGCCTGTGCCAGTGCTCTGCCACCCTCAAAGGAAAGAAGTTCCTCCTCATAGTCCTTTGCCATAACACTGTGTTTGATAGAATAAAAGGTGCGAGCCAGGTGAGACTTGGCTAAAGTTCAGATCAAATCTGTCCATGACAAATGAACTTCAGAGAATGTTCCCATTAAGAGATTTCCATGGCTGATGAAGGTTTCAATGTAAGTGTTAGAAGAAAGGCAACATCCTCCCTACCACCGAGTGGGAGGTATCAGAGAGGGAAGAACCTGCTGGCACTGTCATAGCAGCTATGACCTGCAGGCAGTGAAACAGAGCAACATCTTTGATCCTGGAGATGAAGTTCAGCAAAGGGAAGGTTATACTAGAGGTGTGAAACACTTGCTTTAAATCAGAAGCAGCCACTGAAGTTTTTGAGCTCAAAACCTCCTCTGCAGACAATGCCAAGACTTGCCTCAGGTGCAGAGTTCAGAAATGGGGAAGGTCCTTTTTTTAATTCTAGAAGACTTGGCTTTTATGCTGTCTGTGGAAAAAGAAGAAAAGGACCATGATTACTGTGGACTGCTAATGAATTTTTGAATTAAAATTTCCAGTAGTTGTTATTGTTCCCATAAATCTTACCTGTAAGAAACATTGCTCGAAGCCAAATTGTTTCAAAATTTCTAATTCACTCCTTTTTATTAAGAGAAGCCTAGACTTTTGGTCAGGTCCCATGGCAGTATGAGTCAGTGTAGCTCTATTCACGCTAAAGGCACTGCATGAATTTATATATGCTGAGAAACCAACTTACAGTTTAGAAGTTGTGGAACAACTTCTCAGTTGGCTCTTCAGAAGCACTTCCTTCTCCATCCGTCCAGGAGAGTGTGCAAGTATTTGTGGGGAAAAAGAGAAAAAATAGATGTTTCTATTGACTTGAATAGTGCATCTTCTGTTTTTAGACCTCCAAAGGTGCATGTTTTGTGCACAGAAATTTTTGTTAGATGTAATTAACTTAATTTGCAAGGAAGTTACTAATTTCATTGAAAGCTAGAGATCTTCCCAATGCATGATTCATCATAACTCCACCTCAGCCCTGGCCTGCAGGGATAACTAACTCCTTTGGTGAGAAGATAATTTTATTTTAATTCTCATGCAATCATTGGACAACTTCAGGACAAATACTGGCTATCAATCTTTATGACTGAATTATTGTTCTCGCTCTTAGGGTGTGGTGGAGTAAAGGATGTCATACTTCAGTACCTATGAAGCTTTTTGGATATAATTTTGTGTGTAAGCCATAATAAACATAAAAATCATACTTTATTACTTAAATGAAAAATACATTAAGACAAGCAAAATTAAAGACTTTGAATGGCGTGGGAGATTTTTTGTATAAAGGACACAAAGATTTATTTTCCCCAGCAATTCTATTCAAATAAATAACAGGGATTTATTTTTCTGTAACTATTTTCCTGTATTAGCAAATTATTATTTTTGGTCCCTCCGCTCCTATATGTCTAGAAGCAATCACGAAAAAAAGAACCCTTTTCATTATCTGCATCTCGTGTTGTATCAGAGATGTCTGAACTTCAGAGATATTGGAGAATTCAGGGGGAGTGTTGACTGCAAAGGAATGAAGGACCAGACTTCGAAAAGCCCTTTAGACTAACTGTATATTGCATTGCAAACTCCCCACATTATTGCCAGCATACTTGGCGGATTTTGCTAGCGTATAAAATGTACTAGACACTCCTAATAATAATAATTATAGTTCTAATCTCGCCAGTGACTTACCTGGGCAGACACGTACACCTATATGAAGCTCCATAAATTTTAATAGGGCCCCGTGTGGGTTTGGAGGAAGAAGTGGGGGGTTGGCATAGATAACTGTTGTATGACCCACACTCTGAGTGGAATTTAAGTGCTCAAATATGTACCATTGAGTGCGCTAGGTGCACATATGAATGCATGGTTCCAGAGTGCACTACTTTGAATCGTGTTATTACATTTGGGAAAAGTAGGTGGGGATAAATTAATTCTGTTATAATACTAGTTGGCTGTGATTTAGTTTCTCACATTGCCTCTTCAAAAACTGAGAATGAGAGGCAGCACATTTTTCTTGGTCAATTATTATAGATATCTGAGACACTGGTATTTGTATTTGGCTTCCAATTATTTTTAATTTTGGGGGTTTTTTTTGAAGTGTGACAAGAACATCTCTTCCAGAAACTGCATTTATGTCCTTTAACAAAATATTTGGTATGGGAAACACATTCTCATTCCTTCTGTTCTGGATTCCCAAAAATATCTCTTGCTAATGTAAATGGTAGTGCAAAACTCAGAGAATATATTCAAATAAGGATAGTTTGAGTCTTCTCTAATTTTTTGGAGTTTCTTGCTGTCTTTCAGAATACCAAAGTTCTATTGATTCTTTTTTTTCTGAAACCTAGACTGGTTTTGGAATATGACATTTCTGAATTTCAATGTAGAAATGTCTTCAGGTGTGATTTTGGGGGATCTTAGCCATTTTTAATTGATGTAAAGCAATAAAAGTGTATATTGTTTTCTTCATTTGTATTGATCATTCACTTACAAAAAAATATTTGTGAGCTATTGTTTGAATTGCATAAGTAGTACAACAAATCACATAAACATAACTGAATAATTTCCAAGTATATGCTCTGGTTGTCTTCTGAGACACAACTATGAACAAGAGATCTCATTTATTAGTAGAAAATCATATAAAAGGTTTTTTTATTGAAAATTTAGACTGATTTTCTTTTAAAACATGTAAACCACAAACAATGCTAAGCATGAACTGATGCTGAAATTCACTTTGCTATTAATCATATTGGGAAATCTGCTACCTGGGAAACATAGTGTTGCCTGCTTCTGCTACGTTACATGCCTAACAAAAGCCATGGTCCTCTTGTGTTAGTATTAGGCTAAATTAAAGAGAAATGAGGATGCCACAGATTAAGCTGGTTTCCTTTGAATATGCGTAAAGTTATTTTTCTCACAACTTGTTTTTGCATAATTTATAAACATAAGACAAGTAATTATTTACATGTCGGTTGTACCATGGAGGTAGTACTGGGTGTTTGTTCATTCTCAGCTTATTAAAGAATGGAGACTCTGCAGAATTACTTACTTCCTTGTCTGCTGGGCTCTGATGTAATTCATTGCGCAGCTTGACCATTTTATTTTTTATTTCTTTTAACAAAGAGGAATTGGGTCAAAAGGATTCAAGCTGTTTGCCTCAAAGCTTACAGACTACAAACTAAGTATTTCTGAAAATAGTGGTCTTATACTTCATTTCCTATTCATATTGTAAACGTGTTGAAGTAGATAGGATCAGGCAAGGGGATGGTTTTGTGATTTAAACTCTAACTGGGAGGCATTATTGCCTTGCGGTCTGTATAAGAATCCAGGGCATGAAAGTTCTGGCTTTAAGCCCCGTTTGTTAATTTGCTTTTCCTTTTCTAATTCTTACAATAGTGGTGGTTTGAAGACCAGACTTCAGCACTTAGGAGTATTAGGATTTATTATAAGCAATCACAAAGTCTTTTAGGGATGTCAGGTAACACAAACATGCTAATTGCTGGTAATTCTGTTGAAAAAAAAGCGCCATGAAATTATTTCGGTTCTTTCCACAAACTGTTTTATTTAGAAGAATTAATAATATTCTATGTTTCCCCAAATTACCTTTTTAATTAAATACTTCATAGCATATAAACAGTTTTCTTCAAATACGGCTTGGAAACAGAATCTTTGAAACCATCTGCTATCCCTCACCTGGAATATTTACAGACCTCTAGAAAGAGTTAACATTTCTTGATGCCTGTAATTAGTATGGTTTTAGCTATCTTTGGTTTTGTAGCTCTGTACTGTGTACTACTGCTACTGAATGTGTACGTGTGTTGATGGGCCAGGAAGTCATAGCATCTCAGCAAACCAAATAGACGATTTTATGGGCTTCAGAACTAATGAATCCTGCTCTCCTGTGAGTTTATGGTTGCCACCTTTGTTTTGAATTTTTCCTCATGATTTAGACATTTCTGGGATTTCTCTCCACTGTGAATCCCAAAAGCACTTGCTTCAACTTTTCCATGAGTTGGGTAACTTAAGCATCTCTGCCCTCTATGGAGTGATTTATTCTAATGAAATTTGTAGGAATCTGATTAGGAAGTTTGGGATTACTGTGCATTTGTCAAATACATTCAGAAGTGATCATTGGGTTCAAAATTAAAAGAAGGGGTAAAGGCACATAGATGATCCAGTCACATAAACCTCACTTCTTTAGGAAATCAAGCTAAAAATATCCAGGAAGATAGAAGAAATACTATGTGAGCTTTTTGATCCCTTTGTTTACATTAAAGAATATTTTCCTCTACATTTGATCCATCTGATTATGGAAGTGCTGCTTCAGCTCTGCTGATGCTCTGAGCATGCTTATCTATTGGAAAGTAGCTCCAAGGAACTCAAACATTCATTTTAGCTTACAAAATGTAATTTCAGTACTTTTGGTTTTTCTTAATTAAGAAAATGTTTTGATAAAATGGAAGCACAGAGGTAGGAATGAATACTGTGAAAAATTTGAGGCAGATCTCGAATGTGTGCAACTAAGCTCTCTTCGTAATTCACGTTAAACACTCTGCAATTTTTTAAAAAAGAAAAGTAATATTTCAGAAGTACTAAGCATTATGCTTAAACCACAGATTCTGTAAAAAATGAACTGCATAAGCTATTAGCAACTGTATGCGTCATAAACACCTTAGGCGAGAAAATCAGATCCTAATGCCAAATGCAGCTCAGCTCCATCAGTCTACATGGAGCTACACTTCTGCAATTTTATAAGATAAATGTCTGTGCAGTTTTATATGATGAAACTACAGCTTGGGTGAATCCTCTTATTTTTCACCAGTGATTTAATAAAGGCAATCTCAATATAAATATTGAAAGACTGCTAGTATTGAAAATACTCTTTTCCCTAGTAGCTGAAATACGCCAGAGCTTTGTCTTTTCATATTGATCGTGCAAAAAAAAAAATTAAGATTTGTCTATACAAGAAGTGGATATATTTACTAACTAGTGGGCTCTAAACATTTTCTATAACATACTACATTTCATATTGCATTTGCAGAGAAAAGCTTTGTTGAGCTATGTTTTATCCCAGGTACTGGGAACTTCAGAACTTTTAATCTCAGCTGAAACAGCTAGTGAATGTTTGCCTTGTACCACTTGGTAGAGATTACAGAGTAAAAGAGGAGCAATGTTGCAAACTATGTTCCCCTGCACCTATTTCTTTGACACACATCACTGTGATAACACAATAAAAGAGCTGCATTTAATTATTTGTCCAGAACTCATAAATTTAAAAGAGATAGGGTATTTATGAGCCCCATTTGTGCTCTCTAATCCACAAGATGCCAAAAGATACAGAACATAGAACAGTGTCTATGGGAAGCGACCCATTGTGCCTCTCAAAATGTTTGTCTTGTTCTGCATCTCTCTCCAAATAAAATACTGAGCGTTAATTTAATTGTTAAAAGAATAATGAAAATAAGAAGTGATGAAAAGGTAATCAAGATAAACGATTAACAGTCACAGAAGTGTCATTTTTAAAACAGTTCAAAATATCTCCTGCGCTGCTCCACTGTGTTCATGGAATAAACCTACTTTAATTATTTCCTGTTCAGGCTTTCCTCTGTTTCCTTGGTTTTAGGAGGAGTTTACCTAGCAAAAACCAATGCTGCTCATTTCCTCAGTGGATTAACTGGGCAATGATGAAACAGAAGCTTCTGTCTGCTTCATTCTTTACACAACCTGGTGTTAAAGAGTGACCTTTCACCCTCAGAGATTTTAAGGATTAAGGATGCTTTTAAGTCTCGGTCTGGTTACTAATCCACCACTTTCACTTGATGTTAAATAAGCACTTCCTGATTTACCCTTTAAATCCTGTAAACATAATAAAACAGAGTTTAACCTTTACCTTAGGATTTTACCACTATCTTATGCTCTGTCAAATAAACCTTTATAAGAAGCAGGGAAGAGAAAACTAATAAGCCATAGACTGATTTTTTTTATTTTTTTATTTTATTTTTTTTTACCTTGGGATACGTAACAAAACATTACAATATTTTTAATATATTCAGGTCAAACAGTTGTTAGGGTGCATTGGGGTCCTTACACTGTGCAAATAATGGAATTTTTTAAAAGCATTTATAAGCTATTTGAGATAATGAAATAGATGTTTCTTTTGCATTCGGGCTGCTGTGAGCAAATGATACTGGAAGGAGTTGAAATGGAAATATATTGAGAGAGATTTCATAATCCAAGGCTTTGCAACTTTCAAGATTATCATTTAGCCTCCAGCCCTTGCTTTGTAAAGTCAGGCTCCCGTCTGGTGTAGATTGCATGTGAACTCCATTTGCAGTCCAGAGAATATCCTGACCTACACCAGCCGTGGATTTGACCCCACAGAATTGTTTTTTTGCTGTATTTTTCTCTTTAGGAAAATGGCATCTGTGCTGAGGAAGTATTAATTCATAACTAGTCCAGTGGCTGTATTTAATAGTACAAAGTTCTCTCTACTCTCCACCAGAATATTTCTGTCCGTGTCACAGCTGTAAAGGGTGTCTCCTTATCATTTCTTTATATAAATAACTTATTACCTATATAAGTAACTTCAACACAATGCTCCCAGCCTAGGTCCTGGTCTGGGGACCAAGGAGGTCGTAGGACCAGCTGGGACCCACTGCCTGTACAACAGCTCCAAGGGCTGAAAACTGGGGACAACAGTACCCAGAAAAACAGTGTTGGAAATGCCTTCTTTAAATCATTACAGCCATCCCCCATCAAGTATTTTTAATAAGGTTTGTTTTCAGAAAATCCAAAATAACTCAGTTAAAAAATTCTGAATTCTGTCACCTTAGAGAGTTTCTGTTTTTATATCTCATAGTTGATAGCAGTAAGTAGAGAAAAATTATCCTATGATAAGAAGTTAATTCCCTCTTCTGAGGCCCTAAATCATGGACCTTATTAACAAAGGAATACAGTTATCTATCTGAATGGGGACCTTGCTTGGCTTTTGATATCTTTTTGGGAATATTTATTTTAATTAAATTGAATATCTGCCTTGTATCTTGCAAATATCTGATTGTCTCTGCATCAGCTATTGCCTAAGAGGAAATATAGACGAAGTAATCATTTATACATGCATGATTTTTTTACTATGATCAACAATCCCTTTGTCTTTTGCTTTAGTAATGCAAAATATCCCGTTTCCTCCATGTTTGCTAATGCTGCTCACATTGGTGCATGATTCAAGTGCAACTGCTCCTCAACACGTTGGAGGGATCTTTCACCTGAGCTGGAGAGGAGCTCTTGTCAAAACAAATTCTGATGTTTTAAAGGCTCTGAATAACATTAGGATGTCATGCTGGGGCAGCCAACTTTCCTCGTGTCTGCTGGGGATAAGTAAATGATAGCTGGAGTTAGCAAATGTGTTGAATTCATGGAGCAAAGATTATTTGCAGCCTCCTTGGAAAATTATTGAGTTGATTGGGTAGGGCTGCTTTTGAGAGTTTTATGGTACCCAAAATGGCCTGCTGTCTTAAGAGACATTTATAATATTGGACCTTTCTCTATAGTTTGTTTGGAGGTAAAATTCCTCTTAGAGGCAATAGGAATTGTGGCAGTGTATGCAAACAAGAAATAGGACAAAGGAGAAAATTTTAAACAAAGGAAATCAATTTCTGGATTTCACTGTCATTTGGGAAAGAAGGCGGACAGGGAAAAATGCTTTCATGTTACAGGTTTTCCATCCACCACAGACACTGGCAATGCCTTGTTCATGTGTCTTGTGCCAAAGTGGTCCTGTGAGACACTGCCAGTGGGAGTAAAACCAGCATGAAACTAAGACTAAGAACTTCTCAAGAACGCAACAGCCTTCCCTTTGAAATAGCCTCCCACAGAAGCTGAAGACCTGAGTAGTTCACAGCACTGTGAATAACATTCCTTCCCATGAAGCAGAATTTGACCAAATTTAGCAAAAGCAAACCAGCCCTTGGCATAACCCCATGAGATTCACAGGTGCTGAACCATTGAAGAGTTTGGTCTATTTGGTAAATGCAGGTGGTTGTCTTTACATACGACAGAGGTAAGTGTAAGACATCATCCACCTTTATTCACCTATAGGACACACAGCCTTTAATGAGGGATCCTACATACAGAGATCAAATGGAACTGAATGAGAAGGGCTGAAATGGGCTCTACCAGGGTCAGTGACAATAAGCTCAACCTCAGGTAGATTGAGCGCTCGCCACACTGCTACCATCAGGCGTGACAAATCTGGTGGTGGAATACAGTACGGAGTGGCATTGCACTTTGTGGTCCATGTGTCTACGCTGAACTGACTCTGCAGTACTGGCAGGGTGTTTGTGGGATCTTCCTTCTACATGTCAAGGCAACTCTTTGCTCAGATCCTGCTTGTCTGAGTCAGCACTGCTTCGTGGTTATGGTCACTGTCTGTCGGCATGTTGATGAAAGCAGGGTATCTTGCTTTTTGATTGTTAACTGGCTCTTCAAGACAAGCAATGCAAATAACTTTCATTTTGTTTTTAAATCAAAGCTCCTTCCCAGGAGAAGAGCCTTGGAAATCCTGACAAGGTAGCATTGCTCCACCTAACATGAAAGGAAGCCACTACATCTTTGTTGAAATTCTTAACTTTTCCTCACTCCCATAAAATCACCTAAAGCTTTTACTTTACATAAAAATATCTGACAACACATAACTTCGCTGTGCTCTGCATTCTACCAGGAAAAGAACCACCTTCACATCAAACTGTAGTTATTGTTGGTAGTTTTCAGTGTGAATGTTAATTTTGGCTTCTGGTCCTATATGAAAAGAAATTTGAATTATTACTGCTCTTCCACAGAGAGCTGAGACTTCCTTTCCAAGACCTTCAGCTGATTTTCAAAGGGCTTCATTCAGGACAAAATCTTCTCATAAGCTTTGCGTGACATAGGCTATTGCCATATACTCTGGAGTGCCTTCAAATGAAGGAAACCCATAACAGTTAAATCAAGTGAATGGACTTAAGGTGTTGAACTGAAGAGGTGATTTGGTGGGGTTTTTCTTCTTCGTCCTGTTACTACGACTTTCTTTTCTTTTGGTATTGCTTTTGTACTTCTTAATGTCTTGAAAGCAGCTTATATGTCACTCACAATAATTTATGGCCCTGGTATGTTTCATTATTGTCATTGCTTGCTCAACTATTCTGAATGACAATTAATTTAAAATAGTTTTTTTCTGGATTCTGGAATAATATAGGAGAGCTCACATCTGTATCTGTAACACATTATTTGCTAAAGCTTTTTATGACAGTTAAAATTCCCTATCTCTCGGGTTCCTGCTATAATTAATAATATCTAGAGCTTTTCATTATCTTTTAGTGAATTATACAAGGAGCTGATGCACTTCCTGTCTTCATGTTGGGAAGGTGGGCCACTGGAGGGCGAGGTGATTTGCCTGAAGTCAGCCAGTAGACCCGTGGTGGATAGGGGTGAAACACTGAACCTTTTGTCCAGTCCTCTGTCCATGAAGACACATTGCCTCAATTAACTGATGATAGTCAAACCTGATTCATCTATTCGGCTGGTGAATACATCTACAATTCCTGTTTTCTTGCTGAGGTTGCCTGCAGGACAAGGCAACCAAAGAAGGGTCTGGGGAACAAGATCTGACAGATTCTCCAAAGAGGACACTGAAAGCAAGACTGAAGAACCTAGAGGACAACAGGGAAGAGTAGTCACAGCAGCTGATTCAGCCAACTGGCCGTGTCCATCTCCTTGAACTGATCTGAGCTACTAACAGGGAAGGGGCTGAGGATGGAGGATAGGGTCCTGCTTCTGGGCTCAGGGGGATACCACAAAGCTAGCTTGGGGCCACGTAGGCTGGGTTCATCTGGGAGAGAGCAGATTCTGCAGAAGTGTACAGTGCCCAAGCCAGGATCTGCTTTGTGCTACCAACATCGACCATGTTCAGCACATTTAGGGAGTTTTACAAATGAAAGGAAGATGAAGTGATGGCTGAAAAAGCACATTCCGCATTTCTCTGCAACTCTGCAGTAGAGTAATGTGGAGCCAAACACATTTCCAGTGTATGTATGCAAAGCATGTGACTGTGCCAGTTATATGCCAGAAAAGATCTTAATCAAAGCAATTGCAGAGATTTCAGTTAGTTCCCATTCATTTGGTATTCCAGCAGGTCACTATTGTCATTGAAATCAGCAACAGGGCCAACAGTCCTCTTACACCACAATGTTCACAGAGTTATGCTCAATTTACATCCAAATAAACAGTAGAGAAATCTCAGAGTTTGGAGAAAATCAAGGAAAGGTTTTACTTTCAACTGGAACTGATCTCCTCAGCCAACAACAATAGAAAGAAAGAAGTGAATATGATACATTTAAATTTTGTAATATATTGGCCTGACACATGTACTATTACACTGCATTACTTAGCATCTCTTAAACAAAACAAAATCTTTTATGGAGCAGTTACCACTCAGACAGGTTATGGCATTTGTAGAGTAATTAGCAAATGTAAAATATGACTAACCAAATCATTATTTTTAACTAAAAAAAAAATAGGCGCCTACATTCTTATGTATGAAACATTTTTTATAAGCTGTACATGACCAGGGAATATTTTACAACAGAGCTTAAGACAGAGAAAATACTAATCAGGATTTTAAATGTCTGTAGTTATAGTCCTGTAAATGTTCTTGAAAATGAAATTAATAGCTTCCAGAGAAGTGCATAACCAGAGGTGAGGCAATGCTGCCAGTGGGAAGGAACGGGCTGATGGGAGAGTTACTGGGAGGCCTCAGGTGCTGTGCAAGTCATCCAATGTGTAGGAGAGGGAGACTGCCCATGACTAAGGCCCCCTTTGGTCTGCTTTGGGTCAAGGACAATAGCTACAAGTGCTGCAAAATGGAGGAGAAGTGACATTCAACTTTTGTTGATGTAAAATAAGTACTAGCTAAATAAGACTAAGCTTTTTAAATAGAATTAAAGGATTCCTCCCAATGAGAGTGCACTACGGATTTTGCTAGCACCTTACCATCTTCAAGTGTGCAGCAGTTTCAGTATCTAGGAGGAGGTTTTTCCCAAGGTTCACTCACTGTGCTTCTTAACAAAGCGCTCTGGATTGCTCACCTGGCTTCCCTTTAAATTTACACATCTTAAAAATGACTTCAGCGCCAACCCACTGGAGTTGATCTAGGTTCCCTCAAGTCTCATGAAACTTAGCTCATGTTCATCAAGAGCTTCTCTGAGTTGCAAGTCAGTGAGGTGTGAAATGCTTGTGGTTTGATGATTCACAGAACTCTCACCGTGAGCCTTAATTAATCAATCTTTGCAAGGAATTTGAAATCCTTAGATGAAAGGCTCTGTAACTGCACAACACTGTTATTACAATGGCCACCACTTGTATTCATGGGGACCTCACTTTTACCATTCTTTTTTGTACCACCACAATAGCTTCCCTTTTATGTTGAAAGGGGAAGAGCTGTGTAAACATGTTCACTAGCAAACATTTCTCATGCTGGTGGTTTAAACGAAACTATACTTGAAAAGCAATACAATTTTCCTTACAGCCATATCTCCTCAAGCTGTGCTCTTGTCAGGCTGCAGACATTAAACAAGGCTGGGCTGGGTCAGCACTAAGATGGGAAAACAGGCAATGATGCTAATGGTGAAGAAATTAAAGCCATCTGAATCCAGATTCTTCCACCGTGGTGCCCTCACAGAGCATGGGGAGCCCATGAACTGTCCTCATGTACTACTGCAGCATGAATTAAAGGAAAAATCTCTGCTTGCTGTCAGTAAACAATCTCTTAATTCTTTGCACAGTAAAATTCCTGATTTAGCATAGCACCAAAGCGCATGATGCAGCTTCACTGACAGCAAAGAAATCTACCCCAAAGAGTGTACAATTTGCAGCCTAAGCACCGGTGTGTCAGTGTGGCTGAGGAACAGGAGGAAAGGGAGGGGTATGAAGGATGATGTTAGAGTTATGTTCTGTTTCTGTCAGATGTGGTTTTCATTTTCCCACATATATGGCACTTTCCTTGGCTTGCATGTTCACAGCTCTCAATTTCACAGCTAGATCCTTTTCTCCCGGTACTTGGACCAAAGTAGTTTTCAATCATCATGTGCATTCCTATTCGAGAGGAAATAATTTAGAGAAAATAACTTGCACGAGTACTTAGAATTATGCACTGGAATTTGAGTCTCTAGATTTTTCTTTGATTTTTTTTGGTACAGAAATTTTGTATTCATGTTACAGATCATATATTAAGGGAAAGAGATCAAGAGATAATTGACACATTCAACAACTAGATTGCCATATCTAGTATATGAAGTCTCTGAGGTGGAGAAGTTTTTCTTACTGTGTTCGCAGAACTATGTAGGACAATTACAGGAGGAATTTGAAGATATTGTTGTGTTAGTGTTGCATAAATAACCATGTTTTCTGCCCAGATAACCAGTGTGAAAGATAATAACAGAACAGAGTATAGGGTATGTTGAGCTGCTGAACTCCCAAACCTGTTGGAATTTGAGGTTGGTTTTGGAGTTGTTACCCAAGCCCAGGTTATAAGGTTTGTCCATTACAATCTGTATTTAAAAGTAGCTGGTGAACATCATGAGAAATTGCAGCAGGTCTGGGTCCTGTAGGTGGCAAACGGAGATTACTGATCATGTTAAAAAAGACATGTAAAAGGAAAACATTAAATGTACAGGAGAAGGATGGTGTTTACTGCAATTGTCTACAGGCCAGTTGAAGTACTAGTTCAAGGACATGCTATTGCACTCAGTGTTCAAAACCAATATTCTGAAATCTGATGCAAAATACCACAAAAAAAAGGTCGCTATATAGATCTCACAGTAGGTGTGAACGCCTGTCTTCATGTATACCCATGTAAAGGAAGTCTTGTCTATACAACACTCGAACATAATAATCTCACTTTTCCACCTATGTTATCTTCTGATCTTTCCAACTTGGCTTCTGTCCCATTTAGGTTTATCATTCACTTCTGATGATGTCTGGAAGGTTTTTGTGAACATAATTTTTGCATATCATATGTGATCTAAGATCAGCTTAGTTTAGTTGAAGTTATAGTTTGGTATTCAGGATACCTGTGTAACTGGTTGTGCAAAAACTGCTCATCTAATCTGGTAATGTGTGTCTAAAAACATCAGACGCAATAAGGGAAATGCTTCTTGGCTGATCCCAGTGCCTGGGATAGAGCAGAAGAAGGAGGACCACCCATGTAATTTCTATATTGAGGCAATGAAGAGCTTGGAAAGTCCCAAGCCACAGTTGCTCCAACTTAAACGTTCTTTACCCAAGCTTCAAATGATCAGGTCATGTCCTAGCTCCTTGACAGCTCATACTTGTATCCCACCAACAGAGAAGAAAACCAGAGGTAAAATCAATTTGTACCTAGGGAACTCTACCATATGGAAATTATTGTCTGTTCTTTCCATGCCTGTAAGTTCCTTTCACTGGCTTAAAGAACTTCAGTACCTTAGAAAAAGTGCAAGAAATAGCGCCTTGCCTATGAGACAGTGTCCAGGATTAAGGTGGTTTGGGGAGGAACAAGCCTGAGCATGGAGCTGCAGCAGCCTCGCCCCTGTTGGGCTGCTGAATTCAACAACCCCTGACATAACCAACCATACCCAGGCTTTCCTACATAAGCTTTTTCTGAAGTAGTAGAACTACATTTTAAAAAATATATGTTTCTCACATCCACAAAATTGCCTAGATTTTCATGGTAATGAAAACTACCATGAAAAGAAAAAACTGTACATGGGAACTTCAGGATAGAAAAGTATAGTTTTGAAATGCAGGAAAAATGGATTTGAAACAACCAGTGTACAAATTCATGTGGTCTAATTAAAGCTTTTGATTTCTTTTAAAAATATTTGATTCCCATCATTATCAGCCATAAGGCCACTACTAATACCTTGCACAGATCCAAGACTTTCTTCGTCTCAATTACTTTAGTTGTTTGTGTGTTTCTTGTGCATTTAACCTCCGCTCTGAATTGGCTGCCTTTTTATTGATCAATTGATTTGGACCAGTAATATTTATTTTAACACTTGACACTTGCTTTCTAAACAGTAGTTTAACTTATTTTTATATAGAATTACAATGGCATTGCGATGTCTGAAGTGCACCGTAAGTGCACTTACTAAGACTTCCTAGATGTGACAGAAGAGACATCAGGGTTGGATCTCTCATAACCTTTGCTTCCATCTAGTGCATTTGTGAATTATTACCTTAGTTTCTCAAAGTTCAGTAAAAAATTAAACTGGATTAATTTAATTAAACAACATTGTCCCAAGACCAAGTAGCTCAAATGTTCATTTTTTATTAAACAGTAGTTTCATTCACACTTTCAAATTACACTTTGTTCAAAGGTCTTATGAAAAGAAATTTCTTTTTTTTTCCCCTGTCCTTCTAAAATAAATGTTGAGAGGATTCAGCCTTCAAAGAGCTCATAGAATTTGAGATAGAAATAATCCAAAAAGGATTTCCATGGTGATAGGAATATGGTCCAGGCTACACTTCAAGGAAATGGCATAAAAGCAAATGTTAGAGAAGTTAGATTAGTAAGTAATCATTTTCACTGACAATAAAATCAAGTGGAATAGGCTAGATATGAGTGGAATACATAAGTCATTGCTTTAAAAATAGTCTGGGGCAAGCAGCATTTAATCAGGTGTGCACAGGATCCACACTTCAATTTTGGGTCAGCCTCTTAAAAGATCGAGTTAATTATTGTTTGGAAAGGGAACAGAGTGTATTACTCTGTTTGGAAATGGAGGCTGTACAGCAAAATACATTGAACAGATGCAAATGGTTCTGGAGGAGACGGAAAGTAAGAACCTGAGAGACCACAAAGCTTCTATGATGAAAGAAAAATAGTGGTGTTTGTTTACTGATATTGAGTTTTGTTTAGTTGTATGAATTAAGTGACACACAAATATTTTTATGACTGCATTTATTCTCCATAACAATATGAATGAGGCACTGAATAATAACAAAGTCCCTTGTGACTGCAGAAGAAGGGTGATTAAATTATAATCACATTGGATTAATTAATCTATAATATTTGTTCTTTATATGAAAGAGGAAAATCAGCCTTCAACATAAAGGTTATGTACTCATGAGGTCTGTGTCTTAATAAAGAAAAGGCTTTGGGAAAAAGCTTGACAAGCCCCCCAGATATGATATGTTGTAAATGTAGACAGAAGGTTATTACTGATATAAAATACATTCAATGTAATTATCAGCCACAACAAATAATCAGAGAGATGATAATGAATAATTAACATTTTTATTTTTCTGTAGTAATGTGTCTAATAGATAAGTGCACAACATTGAATTAATTTATTATGCTATAGCATTTTAGTAATGAAAACTGTATCGTCAAAATATCTTTCCAGTGGTAGTGCAAGATATCAGCTTAAATAACTGATAAGCCTCATTCCTTTGTTTTCCCCACCCAATCATACTGAAGACGCCCTGAAAGCAAGCAACTAGCAAAAGAAACTATAATAATCTTGAGAGAAAACCATAATAAAAATATAAAACTTATGACCTGATTCCATAGTCACAGTAAATTAAAAAATGCATGTTATTTACAAAGAGGACCCTTAATGTATTACATTAAATTTATACACATTTTATTTTAATTTCATTTTTGCTGGTTCTGTTACTAAAAAAATCTCTCTTTAATCCTTTTCAAATAAAATAGCAGTTGCAACTTCTAAGGAATCAATTACTGTATCTAAATCATCTGTGTTCTGAATGAGAGAGAAAACTTATGCCCAAAAGATAATGTACATCTACATTTTAATTACTTAAAACTAACCATTTATATATTGGAAGGATATACTTAAAGTTTTAAAGACTGACCATATACTTCCTTTTATACAGAGTGATTTTATACATGTTACTTTTAAATAACAATAAAAGTTGTTTATCTTTAGTTGTTTTTTTTTTTATTTTGGGTGAAAAAAACATTAATTTTATCATATTGTGTAGAAGAAAGTAATCTGCAGAGGTGTCATTTCTGAAACCCTGGAGCTCTGAGCAGGCACGGCCTCTTCTTTTGACGCTCAGAGTGTGATTGTTTTTTTAACTTTCTAATAAAGCCTGAACTATAGTCAGACACCTAAAAGCCGTTGGACCTCAGCTTAGTTCAGTCTCATAGTCTGCAGTTTAGGCTTATCTCTAGTTAACACTGGTGATTAATTATGGTGTGTTTTACAGAGTATTGCTCATGCTGATAATATTGTACTAAATAAAGCTTTTTCTGTGTTTCAAAACAACTTCTTTTTTCTTC
Source organism: Pluvialis apricaria (assembly GCA_017639485.1). Lineage (NCBI taxonomy): Eukaryota > Metazoa > Chordata > Aves > Charadriiformes > Charadriidae > Pluvialis > Pluvialis apricaria. Next base: position 71,725,001 of record CM030011.1, on the reverse strand, counting down.
CACAGTGCTTAGGGACCACAAGTAGAGAGAGGCAGTCTGTGCCCTGAGAGTGTAGAGTATAAATTACAACTGAAACTTCAGGGGTTAAAAATGAGTGTTTGGGCTTCTACTTTTCAGTCAACAAGAAGCCACAAAACAGCCCAAAATACTTTCTGTGACAGGCACTGACCCTTGAGCCTGGAGAGTTTGTGGCTGAAGAGAAGCAGAGGCTAAAAAGTTGAGCAGCGCTGTCCTGCCCTCCAGCAGCCAGCTAAGATCCTGGGCAAGGAGACCTACTCTTGCCCTGTGTTGGTATGTCAAATCTGAAGTGTCTGTCAGCGCCATCATATGTCTCGGTTTTACATGATTCCTGCTTAATCTGCAGCAATGCAGTCCCGAGGGTGTCTGTGAGGATGAAAGGTGGCTGCAGGAAGCAATAAAGTAATGGTGGTGCATATTGCAACAACACCAGAGAGACGGGGAGAGTATCTGGTGATTGGAAAGCCTTGTTTTGATATGGTTTGTAGTCTTGGAGATGCAACAGGCTGGTTAATCCTGCATGCTGTAAATTACACTGACGGTCGTCGCCAAGACCAGCAGTTGCAATTTTCAGGATACTGTAGAGGCAAAAATACATTGTAAATGCTCTGCTGCAGGGTCGGTGTCACCAACACACGGACCTGCTTCTGAGACTGTAGAGGGCACACTGGTTTAGACGTGTCTGAAGACCAACACCTTAGAGGTCACGTTCTTGCCCAAAAAAAGCCATGCACAGTGGAGATAAGTGCAGAAAGCTTTTCTTTCCGTATACTGAAGCAAGAGTTTCCACCAGAGATGGGTTCCAGCTACAATTCTGACTTCCTTTGGTGTGACACCAGAATGATCCTAGGGATTCATGGCCCAAGGATTTGCTTTAATCCACACCACTGGGCAAACTAAATGCTAAGGCCTGCCTTGAGGAAAGAGATAAAGGCTGAGGAATACTTCCCTTAACTGGGTAAATTTAAGGACCCCTATTCTGGGGGATCATCAGCTGTTTGGGGAGTCTGCTCAGGTAGTATTCAGAAGCTCTATTGTCTTCAGTCCAAATCGCGCCTCAGAGATCCCAGGCTGATTTTTTTTATGAACAGCGCCATCAATTTCTCTTTCTGAGCAATATTTTAGCATTTCTCTTTCTTCTTTTTTTCTTGTTCTCCAAGGTCTGCTTATTAAATTATTATGCAACTGTGATACTAAATCTTATCTTTGGACTATAGTGCACAGAACAGGCAGATAAGACTTGAGGGGAGGGACAAACCATTTGTCTATCAGTAGACTATGAGAAGCCAGAGAAAGTGAAGAGAGGAAGATGATGTTTTTGATGAATATTTGTAGCTGAGCAAGACAATGCACTAAATGGCTTTTCTATTTTCAGTATGGGAGCGTACTTATATTTCTAAAAGCAAAAGACTTTTACAAGACTCTAAATCAAATCTGAAGTTAAAAAAGAAGAGAAAAAAAGATTTATAACTCTGCCTCCAGCAAGTTACCATTCCCTGCTAGCCAAATTCATCTCCTGTTTATTTTATTGAGTAAGGTATAGTCCTCAGTTAACAAAATTTTTGGTAATCTTATTAGGCCACATCATCAGCAATAGCCTGAGGTAGTTTGCAGGAAGTGATTTTTGGGTCTGTCTTCTAACCTGCCTGTATGCCTGTATCTGGGAGAGGAAGTTATAAAGCACTGTGCCCTGGGCACAAAGAGGTTGAAAATAGACACCAGAGATTAAAAAAAATTACTTTAAAATGGGAAGTTAAATCAATAAACTTTCAAGCTTACTTTTAATACCACTTCAGCAGTGGCTAGTGTTTTCCTGATATAATGGAGGTGATTTGCTAATTGATTTGGTCATAGAAAAGACTAATGACCCAGTCAACATTGGAAAGCAAAGCAATTCCTAATCCAGAAGGCAACAGGGTGGAGTGGATCCATGTGGGCAACTTCCACCAGTGAAAGTGAGTCCCCATTTCCATTCCTGTGGGCACAAAAATGCCCTGGACTAAGATGTCCTCACTGGGGCGTGCAGATCATGAGCTTTGGTATTGCTGTCAGTGCTCACAGCAGGTGCAAGTCCTCTCTGCACTGAAGGGGACTGTCCTGGGGGCACAGAGAGAAATTTAATTTTTGTTCTTACTGGGAATGTCATTTTTTCCTTTCTTTTTCTTTCAGGTAGAGCAAGGATTTCAAAATAAGAGTTGACATTTAGTTCTTGTTAAAAAGTGGTTGTTTAAGCCAGTTTGATGCTGAGGAATGACTCAATTCCCTGCGTAAAAAAGGTCTTTAAAAAAAGTATGCAGATTTATGTTTTGGAAAATCTTGACTATATTTCTATCTTTTCTCAAAGACAAATTTTAAAAAAAACTAAACTGCTTCTGTCATCAGGCTAATGGCATAGTGTCCCATACCTCCTCTAAATCTAGTTATTATTGATCAGCTAATGCAATATTTAATTATACTCGCAGTGGAGAGGGACTTCTTCAGTGTGTGATTCATTATACCTTATGAATGGAAACTTCTCAATCTTGGTAGATAACCAATAAGCAAATGTTATTGATTGTTCTCCAACATCAAATAAGGATAATAAATATCACAATTTGGGGCTTGAATGTCACATTCAAGAGAAGCTTCATAACCATCCGTTAATGAGTTTCTAATCTTTGACCCCCTTGCTAATGCCAGCTGTGGTCTCTTCTTGATCATTACAACTTCCCTGTCATCACCAAATGACTCTGCCTTGGATTATCTACATTAATACAGGCTGACTACAGGAAAATCTTAACAGTATTGAATGAACTGTACTAAAGCCACTTATCTAAAGAAGACAAATTTCTTTAAAAGAAAATTTTAGTGGAAATTAAAGAAATGGCAAGAATAAAGAGTGGCAAAATGATGAACAAGTATAAGAAACATCTGAGGGAGAATAGAAAGGAGAATTTGCCCTCTTACTGAACAAACTTCTTCTTGGTTAATAGTGATGGAGATAAACTAGTAGCTGATGGCTCACTTCACATAAAGGAGTTGACCTTCTCATGAGAGACTGGGGCAAGTTACCCACCAGAGTGCTCAAACGTAATGCAGAATAATCAATAACTCTACACCAGCTCATCTATGATAACTGCCTACATATACACTCGCATCTCATGACAACTGCGTACACCGAGTTAGCAGAGCCTTCTTCCTCACCTTCAAACAAGGTGTGGTAGGTCGACCCTGGCTGGACACCAGGTGACCACCAAAGCTGCTTTATTACTTCCCCTCCTCAGTTGGACAGGGGAGAAAAAATATAACAAAAGGCTCGTAGGTCGAGATAAGGACAGGGACATCACTCAGCAATTACTGTCATGGGCAAACCAGACTCGACTTGGGGAAAATTAATTTAATTTACTACCAATCCAATCAGAGTCGGGTAATGAGAAATAAAAATTAAATCTTAAAACACCTTCCTTCCACCCCTCAATTCTTCCTGGGCTCAACTTCGTTCCTGATTTTCTGTACCTCCTCCCCCTGCAGCAGCGCAGGGGGACAGGGAATGGGGGTTGTGGTCAGTTCATCACACAATGTCTCTGCCTCTCCTTCATCCTCGGGGGGGGACTACTCACACTCTTCACCTAATCCAGCATGGGGTCCCTCCCACGGGCAACAGTTCTCCACAGAATTCTTCAACCTGAGTCCTCCCATGGGGTGCAGTTCTTCACAAACTGCTCCAGCGTGGGTCCCTTCCATGGGGTGCAGTCCTTCAGGAACAGACTGCTCCAGTGTGGATCCCCACGGGGTCACCAGTCTTGCCAGCAAACCTGCTTCAGTGTGGGCTCCTCTCTCCACAGGTTCATAGGTCCCACCTATGAAGGTCCCGTCTGCTCCAGCATAGGCTCTCCATGGGGTCCCAGCCTCCCTTGGGCATCCACCTGCTCCAGCGTGGGGTCCTCCACGGTCTGCAGATGGATATCTGCTCCACCATTAACCTTCATGGGCTGCAGGGGGATGGGCTGCCTCACCATGGTCTTCACCATGAGCTGCAGGGGAATTTCTGCTCCAGCACCTGGAGCATCTCCTCCCCCTCCTTCTTCACTGACCTTGGTGTCTGCAGAGTTGTTGCTCTCACATATTCACACTCCTCTCTTCTGGCCGCTGTTGCGCAGGGTTTTTTTCCTCTTCTTAAATGCGTTATCCTAGAGGCACTACTGCTGTCACCGATGTGTTTGGCCTTGGCAAGCAACAGGTCCATCTTGGAGCTGGTTGGCCTTGGCTCTATCAGACATGGGGGAAGCTTCTAGCAGCTTCTCACAAAAGCCACCCCTGTAGCCCCCCCCCGCTACCAAAACCTTACCAAGCAAATCTAACCCACAAGGCCAAGCTCATTTGATTGCATTTGCATTTACAGTAGGCTAAGAAGTCAGCTGTGTAAAACAGCTACTGATACTCCAAAGCTTGCTTCAGCGCTCTGCCTGTGTCTGTGTCTGAATATACCTGAGCCCTAAACCCAAACCTGTAATCCTGAATCCTCCTGCTCAAACTACTACCTAACTCTACAAGCTCTACAGCTCATACACTTGTATTTAAGTTCTTAGCAGCAGTTATATTCACTTCCCTGGTCTCTTCACTACTGCATGCTCTGTCTGGTCAAACTAATCCCAAATTTGTTTTTGAAAAGTTTCTTACTTTCCTGGCAGTTCAAGTTAAATTTGATGGCTGGGGCAGCAATGTTGGTCTGAAACCTTTCAGAGAGAGGACAGAATTTCCTCTTTCATATCTCACTTCTTCGACAAAGGCTCTTTAAGTGTCTGCACTCTCTCATCATTTTGCATACTTGATTGTTTAAGGCCTCCCTTAAGGGAGAGATTCCCCATGGAAAAGGAATTTACCTCTTTGATATGAAGTCCCACATAGATGGAGGCTGATGGAAGCGGGTGCCTAAAAGCAGATTTTCAGAAGCTAATCTGTTTGCACTAAAGTCTTGGCTAATGTCTGGTGCTTTTCAGGAGTCTAGCACTTACACAGCTATAGGGGGAATATAAAACTAAGGTGCTCAGCTTAAAACAAGAAAAAATAGAAAAAGAGTCAGCTACTGATCAGTAAGTCCACAGCTATGCAAAATAAGATTTTTGGACACATACTTGGGAGTCAAATGTTCACAGTCAAGATGCAGTCATCTTGACTTTTAGACTATCTCAATCTGTTCAATTGGCTTTGCAACAAATAGGATGTATGGCAGCTATTAGGCCAAGGAAGTCTGGGTTCAAAATAAAAACAGATGACCTCTCCAAAATGAAACTCGCCATTAGTTGTGTAAGTTACAAAATTCCTCCAATTCCCCCCAGCCCAAAGCAGTCCAAAACAGCTTTCACCAAACTGTCTTCTGCATGTTTTCATCCTGAGAATGAATAGATTTGTCTGCAACATGCTTCCTAGGATGAATGATGGACTTTCTAGCCCAAGTTCTGAATCTAGTTATCTTTAGTGAACTCGATGCGCTGTACTTTCATTAAAAGTCTGCAGCAAGTAGTTTGTGTAGATTTACACCCTCATCCTTTTATTGCTGGAAATCTAATTTTAAAAGCTGTCTTGGGACTCTGCTGAAGTGTTTGTGAACTTAGAGCCTTGGCAGGCTTTTTTGTCTGTGTCATAGAAAACCACCCCACTATCTGGCACAAACAGCAGACAATGCCCAGGGGATGTCCAGTAGCGGCAGAGCAGGAGGAATACAGCAGGGCAGGGCTGGCAGAGCTGCTGCATGCACTCCAGGCATCAGTTGCCCACCATATGCCTGGGACTAACCCATACCACTTTCTCTCTATCTATCTTCACTGAAAAGTACAAAAGTTTAACTGTTCCTTTCCACCCATAATCCTTCCCTAATTACATCTTGCTTTTATATCTGTACTGTTTCAATCTAGATTTCACCCTGTGACCATCATTACAGTATCTGAGCTTTCGGTCCCTTGTCATATATCCAAGTGAGCCTAAGGCTGGACTGACCTGCAGCAGTGTCCTGCATACAATTTCTTATTCTTCTCTTAGTATCAGCCACAGTACGTACAAAGGAACCGCTAATATAGTCTTTCCAAATCGAAAGAGCAAGTAGAATGTGAAAAGTTATTAGAAAGATAACAACCACAAAACATCTTCATACTCTTGTGTAGATCTGTGCTCCCGCGCCTTGAATGCTGAATGCTGCACATGAGAGACCATAAAGCAGAAACTGGAGAAGGTCAGAGAAGGAAGATGAGGAACACAGAAGAGAAGGAATGTGTTATATAGACTAGGGAACTTCTGGCTCTGGTGTTGGAGAGGATATAAAATGAGGACAGAAATTTTTGCAGGCTGTATCTGTGCTAACTAATTCAGTTCAGAGTGGAGCTATTTTGAAATGGATCCTCTGGTTGTCTCCATTTACCACCTGCTAAGTAGGTTGTCAAAGCAGTTTTGGTACAAGTACTTAATACTTAATGGTGAAATTTGTTTCCAAGCCGATATGTAAACCTCACCACAGCACATTTTCCTACTGTGCACCTAATTGAAAAATCACCCCAAGTGTTTACTATAAGGAAATTAGATATTGATAAGGATTGAACAGAGGTGGCGGTTTCACTTCCTATCATTAAAAATGCCAGTTCCACTCCTCCTCACCAAGTTATTTCCTTTAGATACAAGAGCAGCTCGCAGAAGTGACTCTGCTGCTCTAGGACTCTGACACTCAGCAGCTTTAAGCTGAAAAAAACAGCTATTGCCCTGTGACTTCCGAGCTCTTCTCTGTTAGTAACTATGAGGTACTAGATTACGTGGGTATGCACTCACAGTGATAAATATAGAGAAAAGCCAGATCAATACACTGCTCTACCCCCTCTGCTAGCAGAGCGCACCAAGATTGGAAACGAGGTACAGCACAGAGCCTGGAGTGATCTCGTCTGCAGAGCAGACAGGACCAGAGCAGTGGTCCTGCTGGGGCAGGAGCAGAAGGCAATAATGTGGGGAGGAAGAAGGTGACGGCAGCGATATCCCCAAAAATTAACATTTGGTCCCCCTTCGGTGTGGACCAAACTCCATGTTGGGACATAAAAAACTGGTGATTTTGTGCCACAAAAGCCTGAAGCCTAAAGCCTGATCTGTGAGGCACTGAAAAAAGACTTACATAAATGTAGACTACACAGTGCATGGTTATAAATCATTTCTCTACAGAAGTTACATTAAGCAAACATTTCATTCATTCTCATATCCTTTGCCATAAAGCACTGGCATTAAAAACTTGTGCTTTTCAGTGGTGAGATGATTCTGTTATTTAACTGTACCTGGGTAGTTGAAGGACCCAGTGAGATCAGGGACTCATCACCTGGGTGCTATACAAACATCCATTCATTTATTTTACTTTTAAATATTAGTCACGTTCACTCATTGGGCCAATGATTTAAAGTACCAAAAATATGTTCTTTTGTATCATGTGCTTTCTGACCTTTTCAAAATCTTAACAAATATTCCTACGGATTAATATTATCACAATGTCTAAAGATCTTTTTGCCTTGAGGCTGCATGGGTGCAACAGTAAAAAGCAGACACTGTCCAAAGATCTTATGATACAGCTATGCAATAAGAGGCAGCAAGAGGATACAGTCAAAAAGGAACTAAAAAGAAGCAATGAAACACTATTTTTATGAATGATCAAGCAGTCTGACTGTTGTCAACTTTTTTTCTTTTTTCCAGCAAAACTAAGTCTTATGAGGACGAGATACCTCTGTACATACATATGGTGAGCACTTCCCAATTATGCAGAAGTGAAAGAAAAAGAAAAGCTTGATGAAGAGTTTATAAAGGGTCTGAGATGTGGGATAATGTTTCAATAGTGAGGAAGAGACAGTAGATGCACTGGCAGGGGTCTGTGAAGGGCTTGGAAAGTGAAGAAGCGCAGTTCATATATGACTCAGGAAGGAAAAGGTATAGTCAAAGCAACAGGCTAGGAAAATGTTCTTTTTGGTAGCATTTTTACTGAATATGAGTGGAGTAAGTTTGCAGTCTTTTGGGGCCTGAGAAAATGATATTGCATTAATTGAGAGGTAAGATGATGAGAACTTGAATCACTTGGAGGGACCCTGTATTTCAGAGATGCTATACCAGCCAGGTTTAGGCAAACCAGGCATCCGAAGATCTAGGCACTGACATGAGTCAAAGTCAGTGCCAGGTTTGAATGGTTTGAATCTGATAGGATGGTGATATTGTTAATAACAAACAAGGTGGGAGAGAAAGCCTGGAAGGAAAGGTTAAAGAATTATGTTTTTGCTGTACTGAGTTTTCACAGTATCACAGTATCATCAGGGTTGGAAGGGACCTCTGGAGATCATCTAAGTTCAGCCCCCCTGCCACAGCAGGGACACCTACAGCACGTAACAGCACGTTTTAGGTGATAGTTAAACACCAGAGGATGTTAAAGAGGCAGACCAAGACCTTAATTTGGACACAGAGATAGGTCTAGAGAGATGTAGATCAGTGAATTATTAGCATAGAGATGGCAGTTGATGGTAATTGAAAAAGTCGTCTTTGAACAGGCTATGCGGGGATGGGTAAGATTGGTGTCATTAATAGCAGAAGCAGCAAAGATAAGAGTATTTCAGCAAGGGTGAAACATTCAGAGGGCTGAGGTTGTAAAAGGCTTTAATTAAAGTCATGATGCAAAGTCCATTCATTTAAATTCATGCTGGCTGTAATGAGTTTTGGATCAGCTCCAAAGACGAAAAAACTGAATTTCACAACAGGGAGCAAATGGCAGAATTCAAAGCAGGTTGAGAGCGGGTAAGAGCAATATTGAAGCTCCACCTGTATGTAATGTTATCCTTTTGGGATTCATTTTACCCAGCAGACACAGAGGTTTCATATGGTTTTGATATGTTAAATGATGCCCAGGCAGAAATAATTCTTGTGTCTTTAAGAATTCATACCAAAGAAGTCAGATTAGACCCAAGATTGTGGCTGGGAATCCTTTCAGTATATATTTCTGTATCATTGGCAGGAGGCAATCCTGGCACTCAGATAAACAGGGTCAGATTATTGCCCTTCTTTTCAGGCTGAACAATAGATTGTAGATAAAGTCTGGCACTCCTCAGACTGTTTTCTGCTAAAATAAACTCAAACAGGTTGAGACAAGACTCCACTGAAATCAGTGGGAATTTTGTTACTAAATGTATCGAGGGTATCATTGTGGGGCTTAAATAAAGTTTAATATAAATCATAGGATTTTCTTTCCCTACAGCACGTGAGCATAAGACAATTTGTCTGTTTGTGGATGCTCAGAAAAAATAAGGCAAATAAAGAAAACTTATGATGTCAATGTGTGTAGGCTAAAGTGCTTAATCTGGATATGAAGGCTTCATCTGATCTAAAGCCCCTTTAGCTGAGAGCATTTACATGGGGATTTGACATGCTTGAATTTATGTTGTATTGACTTCACACCATTAATGGATTTGCTTTATCTTTCCCAAGTGCCTCAACTAGACAAGCCATTGGTTATAATTGACAGAACGGGATAGTTATACCTATGGAAGCAGACAAGCGGATACCATGTTGATCCAAACAATATGAATCCCTTGAATGTACAGATACCACTAGATTTATTTAAACATACCTTACATTTGCAGTTTGATCAGTGTATTAAAGAATTAGCTCTGTGACCTAAAATAACCCAGTCATAAATGTGGTTAGTTTTATTTTGTAAATGGCAGCCTTGTTGAATCCACACAAGTTTAATTCAATTCTATTTCTATCAGGGAGGTAACATGACAAGCTGTGATAATATTTTTCCCCTCCCACTCCTTGTTAGTTGCTGAAAGGACATATTTACAACACACTGAAGGGCAGGATCCTTGTTACAGCTTCTTCCTGTACAGCAATTGAATTAATCATGAGGAAAGATGATCCTAAACATTGGACCAAATGTCAAGAAACATGACTTCTCTCCCAAGCTACAAGATAAATTTTCCATTTGGGATTTTGGGTAAATAGCTAGGGTCAAGATTTTCATGCTCTTGTGCCTACCTGGAGAGCCTGAGTCCATATTCGAGTGTGTAAATCAGTGTAGTGATTGTTTCAAGAGAGCTGGTGGAGTAAGGTCTAGGACACTGCCCAGCATGCCAAACGTGGCACTTGATCACAGACACCCAAAGTACAGTTCCTAAAATCAGGTCAGTTTCAAGCATCTCACCTTAAAAGAAAAAGAAAAAAAAAAAAGTATTTTAATTAGTTTTCCAGCTTTCATTGTTTTGGAGAAAAAACACATTCCAGTACAGGCTTGTTGTGTTTTCCAAGTCGGACACACACGTTGCACAATTAGCAGTGGGGCTTTGCTGTCAGAGATGTCACTGGATAATCCCAATTGGCACTTGTGGAAAGATGGGAATGGAGAGGAACCGCTGGGCTGGTGGGTCTTGTACCAAGCTTATACCCAGCCAGGTGCCACCTGCAGTGGTGGAGTTCTCACCCGTGACCTTGCTTCCAGACCTCCATCGCTACCATTCCCTTCAGCTTGCCTGAGCACATAGTATGTGTCTTGTGATCCACCCTTACATGTAGGGTTTGATGCACACATCCCAGAGTAAGGAAGCTGATTTAATGGATAAGATAAAAAGATAGAAAATACATAAAAAGAACTTTTCCCAGTATCTGTACCAGTCTCACAGCTCTGTGTGACCTGACTCCTAAGTCTGTGTTCTTTGAGGAAGGAACACAGGAAATTTTTCATTTTGGATTTGAGCAGTTCTGGCAGGTCAAATCCGGAATGCGGGTCTAATTTCATCCCCACTAACTGAGTTGTGACCAGGTGGGACGAAGTCATTATAAGAAAAGAAAGTTTAGTAACTCAACTTAAAGGACAAAAATACAGATTATGAAGTTGAGATACATATTTTAATGCTTTTTGTGGAACTTCCAGAGCATTTTGTAACACCTTGCTATTCAACAGGGGAAGATTTTTATGACTCATTACTGACTGCTACCATGTTTAGATGTTAGCCTGACTTGAAATTCGATGCCAAAAAGCTTGCGTGACTTTTTTTGCTGGTAACATTTCATAACTTCTGATTTTTGGTTCACCAAATGAAATAAATGATAAAACATTTGTAATGTTCATTCTTGTTTATAGATGTAAAAAACTTGGCTGAAAATAGAAGATAAAATGCTGCATGATTAAGAGTATTTGAAAAATTAATATATAGTAACTTTTGTGCATGAACTTTGTCTTCATTTATGTAAGTGATTAAAAAATAGACATATGAAAGTGCAAGGATAATTCATGAGAGCAAGAATTGACATCCTTGAAAAAGTTAATAGCAAGAAATAGCTTCACCAGGTACACCCATCCTAATAGAAAGTTCTATGATAAGGAAGATCCTTCACAAACTATAAACTGGAATTAAAAAAGGAATACTCAGAGGAAGTAATGACCCCGTAACGTGTTCTGGCAAAATACTGTTATATTCATACAACGTGTGTTTTACCCAACTAGGGGTGGTGCTAATTGGTACTGTAAGGCTACAGCATAATCTGGAGCATAATTTTACATACGGAATCGTGGATTCAGGCATAGCGTTAAAGTGTTAGGATAATTTGCATGGGGAGGATTATTTCCAGTATTTCTCCTGTTGCTTTAATTTTAATGTCTGAGGGAGAAATGAACTGAGAAGTCTTAGCTTATTTGGATTAAATGAATTTAAATTCTTGTGAATGAAGTTCCTTCTTCCCTTCCCCTGGGGTAGTACCTACATGTTTGAAGACATACCAGTTCACATCCATTCAAAAACAGAAAAAGAAGGACGCGAAAAAGCAAAGTTACAGGAAGCAGGTGACAGTGTGGCATCCACAGGAGACTTAGCAGGAGTTAAGGGAGGCAGAACACACACTTTGCCTTTTAATCTGTTGAAGATCCGGATCCAACCACTCACTGCAGTGAGACTATGTTGATTTGCACTGGTGAACAGTCTGGCCAAAAACTAAGGCACAAAACATCACCTACATCTTTCTAATCCCACTTTCCGTCAGTTAGCCAAAACAAAAGCCTCTAGATGGTGTATATGTCTCTTCCCACCCAGTCACGACCTTATTCGGCAACTTGACAAGCTGGTATGGCGTTGGAAAGACGTGCAACTTCTGTTCTTTTTTTTTTTTTAACTTCTGTTCTTTATTACAGAAAGTAAAATCAATCATAACTAGTGGCACCTCTTTCCCACACCATCCTGAAAGCAGTCGACTAAGGCAGTATGAGAAAAGGGATGAGGCCAAAAGTCCCATTTCCTTGTAAAAAAGTGGTGGGTTTTGACTACTGTGTCCACACATTTTGTACAACAATGCCGGTCTGGGTTCTGCTAATGGGAAACACCCAAAGGAATAGGTGGCGTGGCTGCACTGCCAAATGGCACCTGCCCTTAATGGCGCTGGTTCTCTTCAGAAAGGATGAATAAGGCACACAAGCCCTGGCTTATACCATCTTAGATGTTAATAAAACAGTAATAATTGTCTCCTTTTTAGGTACACTTGGATAATACCTTCACAGTTACAGTTAAATGTCAGTATTTGTTAGGAGCTACTGCTCCTAACCGAGAGTATTTCTTGTTCAAAGACTACATAAATATTTTGGTGTTTTGGAAGCTCTTACTCAAGTTTGATGGCAAGCATGGAATGTCTTCCAGCAAAAATATTAGCAACATTTTCCCATTTTTCTTTAAAAGGCTTTGAGATACTAATATTGACTACTTTATAATACTAAGTTTTGTAAATAAATGCATGTTAAATATTAGATATAAGCTTTTAATCTTTAGGAAATCAATTCATTTTGTGATACTGAACTTGTTATATTTTTAAAGAAATATATATATACCTAAAAGAGCGAGAGAGAGACAGAGAGAGAGGGATATACATGTAACTGCATATGCATTTTTCAGTGCAATTTTAATAGTATCAGATTATTTCCATTTTCCTCCCCTTTGTCTTATAAAGTATATAGTGTTCTTGGAAACTAAAGCAACAGACTAAAAATTATTTTTCTTTTTATGAAGGCCTTCCTAAACTAATTCACAAACCTCCACAATGAAAATAGCACACTGGGAGATACCCTTAGTTGTGGAAATGCCAATGATCAGAAGTTTATACCCATTAAAAATTTGTGGGTTTGTTTTCACTTTGCAAAGCAAACTGAAGTGTCTAAATAAGTTCTGTTGATTTTACTTTCACTTTCTGTTCCACTCATTTTCCTCCCCCATCCTGCCTTTCTTTTGCCAGAAAGCCCTGTCTGGCTTATTTACATGTGAAAAAACTTGGAGCATCATGTGGTGAGGTTCCAGGGCAACACTGAATCCCATTCAATTCTCATTTCCTCCCTGACAGTCACCATTGAATCAATCATGTTTTCCATGCCCTCTTCATGACCACCTAGGAGATCCCAAATCACTTTTCATCTGCTGTGTCAATCACACTCAGACCATGTCCACTTTTCATTACTAACACACTGTCATGTGACCAGCTAATCTGTCACTTTCTGACAGCGGTTAGTGTGCCAATTGATTTAATTAGCAATCAATTAGCTTGTTACTATTGGAAGTAATTACCTTTTATAGAGAAAAGAGTGCAGCTGGCCATAGCAATAAAACTGCACTAATAAAACTGCATTTACCTCCCCTTCTCTACATTCAAAGTCACTAGCACTCAAGGGTTAGCAGAATTATTGGTGACATACACACGCTTGAAGAGTCCCAGGGGATTTCGTCGCTCTCCTGATTATGCCGGCAGACTCTTTCATTAGTATAGTATTTATATCTTAGGAAATAGGTCTCATTAAGGTTAATGTTAACATTTACATTGTTTACTTCGGCAAAGGTTTCGGTATCAAATGTTTGCTAATGAAAGCATTCTTAAAGATGGCTATACACTAATGTTTCTGCGTTTGCAGTGAAAAACTTATTTTTAAAAAAACACTGTGCACCTTTAAAAAGCATGTGTGTCATGCTTAACTGTGTTGGTAACGTTACATGCTGGTTTTGTCCACTCTATAAAACAGACGCAGAAATTTAACTTGTTGGGGATTTAAGTGCTTTCATAAACCTTGGAAATTCTGCAGTAAAAACAAGAGGAGTACTTTCTAGCTATCTTCTGTTTAAAAAAATCGATGTAAAGTTATTTTCTGTTTGATACGTAAACTATCCAACACGCATATATTTCTAATCTATGATTGTGCTATTTCAAACGCTGGGACTGAAGTACATATCACACACTTGTGCCATTAAATTCAACCTGCAAAATACTCCCAAGGCAGACAATGACTCGCTACATTAGCTCTGTGGTGAACAGAAGAGTCAGTAATGAAATGAGTAAGTAGACTTGTACTCCATTCATCATCCTGTTTGCTTCAATATAAGTGTTCTTTTATCAGCAGTATTGGTACTGATGTCATCACACTAGGCATAAATCACAGCACAAGTGACAGTGTCCTATTAAGGGTCATGGTCTAAAATCATTATTGACAAATTAAAGACCACAGTTAGCCATTTTCTCGGTATACCCTCGTTTGTGATATAGTTTGAACCTTTTTAGCTGGCTGCAGGATAAATAGTCATTTATAGTTCTGAATAGCTGTGTGTATTAACTCACCAACCACACTACGTTAAAAAAAAAAAAATGGCAAGAAGCCCGGCAAAGACAAGGATGTTAAATCTTAGGCTGATGCTTGTCATCAACTCACATTTCATGGGACCTAGTTGTGAGGATTACAGAGAAGACACCATCACACACCAATCTGTAATAAACACTCCTTCGTAATGTCTACAGCAGATAGGACAAATTCATCACTGGTGTAATTAGGTAGAGCTTCTGCTACAGTCAATGAAAAGCAATAGAGTAACACCAGGAAGAACCCTGGGCTGCTCTTTCCAGTGACTTTACTCCTCATGTAGGTCAGGGTGGGGGAAGTTCAGCCCCTCTGTGCTCAACTCGTTTAAATCATCTCTCCTCTCCTGTGTTGGTGCTTTTCAGGGAAAGCAACACTCTTGTATATTGTCCAGTGTAGCCCCTTATAGAAATGTTGAACAGGAGGGAGCTGATCCAGAAGAGGTATTTTACTGTCCTCTTTCAGGAAAGGGTAGCAGGAACTCCAGATTCCCAAAAGCCCTGCTGCTTCAGCCCTTGGGTAAGGTGATGGCTATAGCTCCTTCTGTCTGAGGAAGCTATTTATGATACCTGCTGCAGCCATTAGTTACCCTGGTGTTTATGGCTTGTTGGTTTCTTGCATTGCTTTTGTGCCATTGTTGTTTTGTGGTACAGACATCTCTCCTCCACATCATTTTATGGAGGCCATTGGAGCAGTCAATCCACGAACCAAATAAATCTGACTGTATCTCCACTGGTGGCAAGAGGCATCGGGAGATTGCATTAGGTTAGACATTCACTTCCAGCTGATGTTGGCACAGTTACAGCGGAACTGTTTCCGTGTCTTCTTACTGCAACACCTACCTGAAGCACTGATTTTCATATTGCAAAGCCATAACAACCTTGGGTGGGTTCTAGTGGTTGATCCTGGAAGAGCTCATAAGGTTGCGAAGACTAAAGTAAAACTCAGGCTCACTCCTGAAGCTTCAAACAGTGGTAAATCCCATCTTGCTTCTCTCATTTTATCTGTATACTGAGGGTAAAATATGGAAAATATGTCAAAAGACGTAAAAACCCCAGTATTTGGGCATTTTCAGCAAAGGTTTTGAGAACCCCTTCTAGTGCCATTTCTTTCAAGAGAGGATCTCAGCGTGGGATGTGATTCCACCCCCTCAATATCAAGGAAAACATCTCATCTTGGTTTAAATAAGGTCAAAGCAGTGTTTTAACCAGAGTTACGCTCATGTCTGCCAGGTGTGGACCCTGCCTCCCTTCTTGCGGTTGTGAGGATGGAGGCTGTGAAGAGGGAGCGGGCGCTGCCTGGGTGCGGGCTCTCCGGCCCTCATGCAGCGCCCGCCCCGGTGGGTGCGGCAGGAACGGGAGGCGAGGGTTAATGACAGCGTCTGCGTTACTCCCTCTATTAGGCCAGTCTTGGCTTCCAAACCCATCCAGCTCTATAATCTCACTCATTATACAGTATGACTCTTTATAATGCTTAAAATCATGCCAAGTACAGTGTTATAGCAGAGACGGAACGAACACTGTTATTAACATACACGAATTTAAAGAAAGCTTACTCATATGGCTCCTATTACTGTAGTATTTGAGCACCTCATTATCTTTAATGTATTTATCCTCACGACATCCCTCGGAGCTAGTGTAGTGCTATTATCTCCATTTTACAGATGGGCAGAGCAATAATAAGGGTATGTCTCGGAGCACAGTCAGGGATTTCAGCTGGGCAGGCTCCTGTAAGAAAAAACACGCCTTCAGTGCAACGTCGTGGCCGGAGCTGGTGGGCAACCCGTGCTGCAGCGGTGGGCAGACCTTCCCGAAATTATTTTGAGCTATGCTGTAAGCCTGCAGCAGAAAAGTAGACTTCAGCTCCCAGCCTCAGGGTGGGTCTAAGTAACTCTGAACTGTGTCTATCCACTGTTTCTGGTCTGGTTTGGTTTTCTACTTTAAAAGTGCCTTTTCTAGCCATGTAACCTGTAAGCCTATATGATGACTGGCTGCTTTTTTCAAGTGATAACAACGCAGTTACACAAAAAAGACTGTCTTTTCAGAACAGCTGATATTTCTTTTTGACAGATGTTTGACTTCGCTAAGTGTCTACAAAGTTTGTTAGGGGCATTTATCTGTTGTTGGAGAATACATACAGGTTATGTCTTACACATAAAGGGACTAAACGCATCCCAAGTGTATCAAAAGCCACATCTGCTGTTACTTGGTGCTAAAGAAGCACTAACAGAAGTTGTAAACACATTTTTGAATCCAAGATCCAAACAGTCTTGTTCTTATATCCCGTCCTCAAATATTGCAGTACTTGGCAGATCAGTTAATTTCAGGAGACTCCCATCAGTCTGGGATCGATGGGCGGGTTCTTCTCGTGGGACACCTCACTGCATCAGCAAAGCAATGATGGACTTTTGCTCCAGAGTTCAGCCCTGAACATTAGCAACATTGAAACCCGGGAACCTTGCCTCTAGATCCTCACAAAAATAAAATTGAGATGTTTCAGGACAAAGTTCCATTTTTATCACATTTCCAGAATATGTATCAGGCTTTTGGTGTTCTGAATTTGAATTCTGTACCTTAAAGATCACTGTGGATGTCAAGCACGAGTTCCCTTCTACAATGCAATGATTAGCCTCAAATGACCCAGACTCTGGTTTTCTTTAAGGATGTGACATTCCTAACACAGAAATATTTTAGATAAGAAACTTCTGATTTAAAGTGAATCCTAAAAAAATGTAAATTCATATTCCAGGCAATTTTAGTACATCCATTTATGCCAAGAGCTGATAGGAATTATTTTTTTCTACTACAGATTTTACAGGCTTTGGCTGAAAACATTTTACATGGGGTTGTAGCAGTTTAAATAACATTTTTATAAAGTGCATGACATCCAAGAAAGCATCTCAGGTCAAAAATAATAGCACGTAAGGTGTTATCCATGAGCAGCTCATGACTTAGGACATTTACAAGAACTGTTTAAAGCCAGGTTCAAGCACCTGAGCTGTCTGTTTCATGTCCTAGGTGAGCATCTTAACTATAAAAACATTGAAATTCCGGTTCCAAGTATATCTTCAGAGAGAGACTAACGAGAAAGTCCAATAGCTAAATTTCATAACTGGCTTGTGGAAAACTTGGGCTGATGGTAGAATTTTGCCCTGACATGAAACAGAGACCTTTTCCAAAATAGTGATCATTTTCACAGGTTGGAGAAATTGTTTGCTGCTCGCTCTACTTATTATTGTATATCTATACTTCTTATTTCACATTTCTATTACACTCTGTTAGAATTTATTCAAATGTGGGGTATTTTGAACTTTGAGCAATTTGTAAGGGGCTCTGATTTTGAAGTTACAGATATAATATTTTGTATTGAAGGTGCTTTAAAAAGAAGTCTTTCGTTTGTTTAATACTTTCTACAGACCATTTTTAAATTTTTTAAAGGACTACATATTACAGTAATCAAGAGTTCGACACTAAATGTAATTGGTAGAGAACACAGAAAAAGAAGTATACAGGGTTACTAATATACACCAGGGCTTAAGCTGACATGAATTTTTATCTTAATTATCGGACAAATTTGTACTCCCACTATTTAATTCAATTTGCATGCATCGGTAGACACTTATTAAAGGTAATATTACATCTGTCATTTTAAGACTGGTGAGAATTTTATCATAGGAGCCGCACGAAACAGCCACTCTATTATGTAAAGAACTCTTTTGTAAAGCTTAAAATAACCAGTATTGCATCCCAATTAACTATTTGGAGGAAAAAGTCTTCTTTGTGGTACAATTATACATAACATGTAATAATATGTAGGCCTTTTCCTATATTAGGCAGTATATGGACATAATGAGTTCTTTCAGACACCTCCTGTCCTTAATATCAGACCAAGAAAAAAAAAAAAAGAGGCAATTGTAAGCTGATCTCAAATCAAGTTATTGAAGAAAGATGTGTGTGTGCTATGGCAGGTTTTGCAGACCTTTTCTATATGAACTGCACTTACTGTATTGACAAAACATCGCTGTCAGGTCGGAACGCACTAACGGCTCCTAATACATTGTTTTTCTTTGGGACACAGCCTTGGTATATTGTAGGAAACAGGGAAGTATGTAGCTATTCTCCCTGCCGAAAGTCAGCTGTTCAATTAAAAAACCAACACAGTAGTTACCATGGCACCAGCCCTATTATGCTGTGTATCAGTACAGAGGCTTAAATACTTAATACAAACAAACACATTTTTTTTAATATAAAAGACTTCTAAGGAAGTCTCTTTATAGTTCTAATAAATACATCGTCAGGTAATTTTATGTGATAGGCAGTTTGTTAGGAATGTGATGTGCGGAATTTCCCAGGGAAAAATTTCACTTACAAAGGAGCTGTGGAAAAAGAATTTTAAAATTATCCTGGTAGGAAAAGACATATTAAGAACAGGAACGGCTCAATTGTGCACTACTCCCCTCCTGCACCTCTGCATTTCAGCTGGTTTTAGACTAAAATAACATTGTCTTACTAACTCGATTACTTTAGTTGTGACTTGCAGCCATTGACCTTCTGATCAGTTGTCATTAAAAAGTCTGCTTTCCCATCCAATGTTTACTGTGGGGTGCCCTAACAAGGTAATATAAGCAATGGCTCTTAATGGAAAGTGTAATTTCTCAGCTGTGAAGAACAAGGGTTTCCCAAAGTATTCACAAATCAAGACATATTTTCAGATATAAACTAGTATAATTGCCTTGGATTTTTAAAGACTGCAGGATTGGCTTAATGGAAGTTGAGATATTTTTAGTATTAGATTATTTTCTATTGCAGAATTAATCAGAGCATTAGTTATTACTCTGGGAACAGAATAAAAAGATGATCTCAGCCTCAAAAATATAGAGCTGAGCTGAGCCCTGTACTTTCAGAAGTGCACCGCCACTGTGGGTGACACTGGGAAGATGAAAATCAATCAGCTGGTATGTTTGGTCTCTGCTTTGTATCCTCGACTTTGCTATGTTTTCGCTAATATTGCTCGCAGGACACAGCCGTGACCAGATATGGCTGTTGATGCATATCCTAGCATTGATTTTTTTTAATCGGATTAAGCAGTTTGATATTAAGAACTATTGTTACCTTCTTTGCCTTTTTGATGCAAATTTTATGAAATGTTACTTCATATTTTGCACCAATTATTTTCTACAAGGCAGGCATTTGGTGTCATGTGTTGTTTTGCAAGCAGTTGGGTACTCATGCTGCTCCAGCCAAAGTTGTATTTTATTTTGCTGAAGAAAGAGAGGAAAAGACCAAGTAATTTATCTCCAGTAACACGAAGTTCTCCACGACTTTCTATTGTTGCTATTGTCGAATGAGCCCGACCGGTGAGAAATAATCTGGGAATTGAAATTGTCGCTGGATGCTGTGTCAAAGAACAGCCCATCAATCTCGGAAGAAATTTTAAGGGAACAGGTTTTTCATGCCTGTGCGCTGGTAGGAAGCCAAGTGCGTGTTGCCATTTGATGGTAAAATCAGTGTACACCTGTTCCAACCAGCTGGCGACATAACCCATGTCAGAGGGATATGTCACTGCCGCACCAGCCCAAACTGCTGGCGGTGGCTGTGTGACAGTCAGGGAAGACAGAAAAAGGAACTTGGGGACCAAAAGAGGAGGAGTTTACAGTGCCATTTCAGGGACACAGATGTGTGAAGAGTGTGATAAAAGAAGGAAACATCGGAGGGAATAAGCTCAAACAAAAAAGCAAATGTCATTTGCATGATGTAATTATGGACAACCATTGACTGCTTCGTAATAACACTCAGTAGGGCAACGTTAAACCTACTGTGAGTGCTAAAAAGGCCTCAGCTTGAAAAAAGGTCAGTGTGAATTAGTATATATTTGCAGATTAATTCTGAATGTTATATCATAAATTTTATAGCCTAGCGGTTACTGGTGTATAGTGAAGATGACACTAATGCGATTCAGACAGGATTAATTCAGAAAAGACTAACATCTAGCTTGTCACTTTAATTTGTGGGGAATGAAGAAAATGGAGATATGTTAATATATGTGTATATTGCGTGTATGTAACATGTGCATGTGTGTTATACATAATTGTTATATCTCCAGCTGTGTTGCATCAAATTCGCAACCAAAATCACACGCTGCTTTAAAAGCAGAAACACCATCAAGTGTGTTATTTTTAAACTAACTGGATTATGAGTTCAGCTGCAGCTTCTTTCTTAGAAAAAAGCAAATCCTGCTAACCCTTAACTGGTGTAAATGGTTATGCCAGCGTACACCAGCTGAGGATGGTGTTGCTTAATCTATTGAAGTTGTTGTGTTATAGCCTTTCTGCTCCCCTTTTATCCTTAATATTTTTTAAGTTAGTGTATCCTGGACATCCTATCTTAAATTTCAGGACCCAAAGCTAAATTTTGATGCTGCATCTGCAGCGTGTCAACATTAAAAGAAGAAGGCGACAGTACAGGATCATGAGTACAGAGCTGAGGTGCTTGCATTTAGTTGTAAACTAGTCTACGAACACTTTGAGCGTCTGTGAGAGTCTCACCAAGGATCACTTTGTTTTCCTTTGCAGGGGTTGACAGAAAATCTGGTCTAGATGCTTAATACAGCATTTAGGTGTAAGCTGGAGGTTATTTACAAGTGTAAACCTGAAAACCCTTTCCCAACCACCTCCTCACTCCGTAGGCACCTGGGTGCCATTGGTACTTTGTGCTGAGCTGGGTGTCTGCAGCCACGGACATGGCATTGGGTAGGGTGTATGCCAGTGGTCCATTTCAATGCAACGTTATTGGACAGTGGATAAACCAAGTCTCTCTTTTCTTGAGGAAGAAGTCCAGCCAACACCCTAAAGGACAGGGAGGTGAGGGGATCCAGCAGACTCAGGTTTTTAATCCCCTCTCTAATTCGGGCACAATGAGCACACTTGTCTATGTTCAGAAGAAATCCCAGCTTGAGGTCAAGGGGACAAAGCCCCTTCCAGCTGGTTGGAGTGAATGTCTACATTTAAGACAGCCGCTCAGTGTGCTGTACGTCCCTTGGCTCTCCAAAGGGCCAACTGCTCAACATGCAGGATCGCTTGCCTCTACTGTAAAGAGCCACATTCTGCAAATATTTCACAGGGAGTCAGGCTGCTTTTTCCCGCATCTGAAATTTTAACACCTAGCGTCATCCTTTATTAAATAGACCTTAGTCTGATCCCTAATTCCCATTTGGTAAAATGGACAACTTATATAAAATTTTACAAATATATGCACATAAAATGCAATTATATAAAAATGTAATTTCTTCTTTCTTACTCACTGGATCCAGGAATCCCTTACTATAAAAAAATTATAGTATCTAGCACAGTATACTTTTAATGACATTGGATTAAGTTATTCTTAATTTCCATTGCATCTTTTCCCTTTATAATTTTGTTAGAAACACATAAGTTTTGAACTACAGATTCCTAAAGTAATTACAGAGATTCCTTTAAGGATTTTTCTAGCAATGAACATATGCTGCCTTCCGTTTTTAACAGGCTGGGGAAGGTCTGCAATATTGACTAGACAGCAAAGATGCCTAGTGCAGGTTGTTATAGGGGGCAAACATAAAATATCAATATGTCTGGGACTAGTGACAGAGTTGCGTTCTTGATTCAAATGGATTTTTCCATAATTGTGGTTTTTATTCATATTATTATTTTCCTGAGATTGCATGAGAAATTATGCTTTCATGAAAACAAGAATTTGCATTCCTCCACATTTCTTTGGTTTTCATCCAAAAAAAAGGTGAAAATAAAATTCAATCTCTTACAACTAAAAACTATCGCAATTCAGCCTGAAAATAAAGCAGCAAACCAAAACAAGGAGGAGGAGGAGTTCCTTTCTGACATCTTCTCAAGACCTCATATTTCCAAGTCAGGGCTCTCTGGGTAGAGCTGGCATACCTCCATCACAAGGTTGTTGTAAAAGGAAAGACCAGCAAATCAGGAGGTCGGGCTGTGAGAAACGAGAGCTTCAGCCCATAAGTTATTTTCTGCCAAACCAGGGATGCCTACCCAGGTTATAAGATAACTTTAAGAGTCATTCTTGGTCAGCCACATCCTTCCAACATTAGGGATCTTCAGGGTACGCCCTGACTTAATTTTTGATTGTTTAGCAGATGTCCTGGGAAGAGGACCACATAATCACCTGATATGCTACGTCCATCAGCGGCAGACTGAAAAACAGCCTTAGTGTTAGACCACAGTCTGGACTGGGTTGGAAGACCCTGTTGCCAATATTCTGTAGTTTAATCTTTCAGAGGAAAACATAATGTAAGGTATCTCGGTCATCTGGGGCACCAATAGCAACAGAAGAAACCTCATGTACTATGGACATGAGCTGCGCTTCCTTGCAGTGCATCAGTACAGTGGAAAATAGGGTTCATTTTGGGTAATTAGTGATAACGAAAGTTCATGCCTCGAGCTAGGAGAGAGGAGAGGAAATTCATTGCTGGCATATCTAAGCTGCAGTTGCCGTTGGGCCTACAGGAGAGTACAGGTGTCTGTCTCATGCAATGGAAACCTGTTTGAAGTTGTAGACTCTGGAAGCACAATAATACATCTTATAAAACAAAGATTCATAAAGAACTTGTAGAGCTGCCCGAGAAGACTAGGATCACTCTCAGACTGGTGAGAGGAGACCTCTGCTTACATGGAGGACCTCAGTGCTCCAGGCATGAGCGGGGTGAGCCATGACTCCCACTTCCAACATTAGCTGGATTCTAACTGAAAGTATTTGGGGTTTTTTTTTCTGGAAAACCACAATGCTTTGTAAACTGTGAATCCCTGAGCTGCTTATATAAATGTAAGATGTTAGCTGATACAGCTCTGCTCTTAAAGTGTGTGAAACGGTTTGGGTTTAACGTCTGAGTCACGTGTCTGCATGTTGCCAACTAAGGGCATTTATATTTTCTTAGACTTTTAATATATTTATGCATTCCTAGAACTGTATCAGTGGCTACCTTGTGCTGTTCTGTGTGTCGTGTTACGAAAAGGGGTGCTTTTCATATTTCCTTTTTCTGCTATCATATGAAATGAATGTTTTTGGCATGCAAGGGAGAAGAGCCCCTTTTTTCCCTTGTTCCAGGACAGACTATAATTGCCTGATGCCCACTTAGCTGCCCGCCTTATTTTACTTTCCCACATGAATGTTTTAGTCACCAAACTCTAACTTCCTTTTTTCATTCAGTACTTAAAGGTGCAGGTAACTTGGTTTGGCTTAAATTTTGTACTATTTATCCTACAGGCAGCAGAATTTTCAAAGAAATCATGAAAAACTCCAAAGACATGGATAGAAAATAAAAACACTAGTTTGAACAAGAGGTTGAAAGCAAAAAACCAGAGTTTCTGCAAAGTTGCTCAGATATCATAATGGTGTCTGATATTAGCCAGAACCAGTGAGGAAACTGGAGCACTCTGAATATGAAATATTTAAAAATAGTTTCATGACTACATAAATACCTTTGGAGGCAGAATTTAATTGAAACTTAAATTCTTTGAGAGTTATTAGTCATTAAAAAGAATGACCCTCTATTTAATTTTTAGATTTTAATCTCGTATTCTTTTCTCTCCCATTAGCTCAGAAACCAGCTTGTTATTGCCCCTTAAGGCTTTCTATATAATTAAATATTCCTGAAACTCCAAATGCCAGCTATACTGGAAGAACCTGAATCAGAATAAAGCAAAGTTATTTACAAAATTTTACTATTGAGGGTTTAGCACTCAAGTCTACTTTTACTCATGTCAGGTATGGGTCATACTTTTCTTGCATAGGAATGGGTATTTTTGTCACCAACCTTAGTGGGATCATGAGTAGGTACCATGTGTCCATGAAGACACACAGCTCTTTTGGCTTAGGAAGTTGATGAAGATATTTCTGGAGGGGACTGTTAACAACAGCCAAGAGGTAAAAGCCTCCAGGTCTGGAAACAAGGGACCAGAGCTTACGCACGGTAAAATGAGTAGCCATGTGCATGTGTATTGTTTTATGGGCAATGTAATATTTATGGAGTCCTTAACTATAAAAGTCCTTATGTTTAAGTGCTGGATATTTTTTTGTAAATGGGGTGTTAGATAAGCAGACCATGTGGTGGATATGGAGTAAGTATTTAATAATTTAGGAATACGGTGTATAAT
The DNA here is from genome assembly GCA_017639485.1 of Pluvialis apricaria. Taxonomy (NCBI): domain Eukaryota; kingdom Metazoa; phylum Chordata; class Aves; order Charadriiformes; family Charadriidae; genus Pluvialis; species Pluvialis apricaria. The sequence goes on along the minus strand of CM030011.1, from coordinate 71,700,192 downwards.
TTAGCCAACAGTGCATGTGATTGACGGTGAAGCATCGTTCCAGCATATCGATATCCATTTTACATTTTTATACATCTAGTTATTGTAGAAACCAGCAGGAGAGCAACACAATGGCTACATAAATAAATGCAAGACCAAGGTCCACTTCAGGGCCCAGGGCAAGACTATACGGCTCTTTTTTTTTTGGCAGAACTGAGTGCTTTAAAGGTCTGTGAGAAATTAGACATTGAAAAATGAGTCTCTGGAGAGAAAAGAAAGCTATGAGAAAACAATTCATAGTCAGACCAGGTGGGAGAGACTCAAGTCCTCCAGGCTGTCTGAAGCAACCTTCCTGGCTTCTGTGGAAAGGTAAACCCAACGATGGCCAGACAAACATGACCCCATGATTGCTGCAGGACAGGATTTCCTCTGTAAAGCTGGAGTTGTTCCAGCAGGGCACTGCCAGCCTGGACATCCTGCACTGCTCCAGACGGAGGGGAATAGGAGCTGATGGCATGCTGTAGAGGTGATCACTGCTGTACGTGCAGCATAAGGTGTCCTTTGGGAGCAATCGGTCTGTGCTATGCCCTGCTGCAGCACGGGGTCCCCATCCACAAATGTCCCTTCCCTCCTGTGATACCACCTGAAGGGCTTTGGTGGGAGAACATAGCTTCGATGCTCCACCTTGGATGCAAACCCTACAAGAAGAGGGTGTTTCTGGTCAGCTTGAATTCTCATGCAAATTTTTTTCAAGGACAAGCAGGCTTGAAATTGCCCTCAGGACTAATTAGGTCTTAGGTTTAGATACAGAAACACTCAAGGAAACAAAACTCAGAGAAGGACAGATTCTAGATGAAAGATGAGCATGAATCAGAAACTGTTAGCAAATATCACTCCCCTCTTCAATGGAATCTGAGGTCTGTTCTGAGTAACTCCTCTATAAAGTATGCACGATGAAGGGAAAATATTGTTACTGGGGAGGGCTGCAGGAAGAGAGGTCCATTCCTAGCTCTGCCTGAAGCTTGCTTGGCCAGTCCCTTAGTTGGTACAGAATTTAATTTGATGGGGCCCTGGTCTTTGTTTGACACCACCATGTCCTATGTTAATGCAATAAAACAGCAGTAACGATAATTATCTGTTTTTTTCTGGTGGTGTGGGGTATTTTCTTCAAATTCCATCATTTACCACTTTCCACGCCTCTCAGTTTTACATTCGCACAAAACGCAAGGAAGAGGATTATTTAGGAAAATGCAAGAGGCAATAACTACCAACCTTATCCCAACTAGTTTGAGTTTTACTGTTTACATTTTCTGAAAAATATAGGGGTTGTGTTTGTTTTCTTTGGGGTTGGATTTACTGACCGAAAAAAACAGTTCAACAACAAAAATATAACAAAAATATTTGATTGCTCAATCTGAAGCCCATGATTTTTCTTGTAGCCCTAAATTAAAAATAATGTATCTATCTTCAGAGGTTCATTCACTTGGTGCTACAGAGGTTTAATAAAGCATTTTGTTACCTGCCAATATCCAGAAAAAGACCCAGACTAATGAGTTTGCACTGTTTATTTGGGTGAAGGTATTCTTTCGAAAGGTTTGAGCTATCAGGATTGTATTGACTGTATTGTGATTTTTTTTATTAAAATGGAGCTTCCCAGCTGCATATGTTCTGGATAAAACTGGGATCTGAATGAAGAGTAACTGACTCAGATGGATCTGAGCACATCAGCGATGATATTAGCTAGAAAACAAGAACATCACAACAAAAAGATCATTTTTTCATGACTGTTCCTTGATAGTCAAGCTGATGTTCAATATTTCTGGACTTCCAAAGACAGCTGTGGCCAAAATTATTTCTCCATTTAAAATTTACTGCCGTACTGTATCTATTTCTGTCAAACAAGTTCAGCAATACAAGTTTTGTCACCTCTGTCTAAATGAAAATAAGTCCCTACTTTGTCACTGCATGTCTGAGCTCTTTTATTAATTGTATCTTGTTTCTTTTTTAATCGTGAAATCTTAAGTTTTATTCAATTCAGTATTACCAAAATCTTCTTAGCCATGAGGAGAAAAAAGTAATGCTCTTTCTCAAAATAAGAAAGACTATATTATGGTGGGAATACATATGGATATTTACATAAGGAAAAATGTTTACTGTGGAGATTTGTATACTCCGTGACCCAAAACATTTCCTTTGAAACTTAAAATGTCCATATGCTAATTTCATATGTGACTGCATACTTCTGCTGTCCTTTCTTTGATCCTCTTTCTTTCCCACATCAGTGGCATTTATCTGATTCTCATTATTATATCATCAGAACTCTTCAAATTGCCTTATATTTGTTCTGGCAACACCCATGTGAAGTAGTTAAGTGCTGCTGCTTTCACTTTACAGACTGGGAACAAAGGAGAAAGAATTAAGTGACATGCCCAAGGACACTCACAGAAAGACCGTGGCTGGGCAGACACTTGGAAATAAGCCTTCCAGCTCCCAGACAAACACTGACATCAGGTAGCAGGACTCCCTTGCCTCTTTTGGTAGTACTACATCACCTGACTGCTCTTAGCTCTTTTTTTACAACCCTGAAGGCAGGGAATCAATATTAGATCTTCTTTATCCCAGTGCCAAGGACATCTAAGCATGTATCTAAATGTAAAGAGGTTCTAGGTGTGGGAGTTTCTCATCTAACTCAAGAAGTCTGTGCTGTAGATGACTGCATCTGAGTTAATTGTCTTGCTGCCTCTTCAGTCCAGAAAAAGATGTTTCAAGGGTGCTTTTTGTCTAAGGTGGGCATGGTGAATCGTGTTTCTGAAATACCTCTTTCACCCTGTAGATGGTATCTGGATGCCTAGTTCAGTGCAGAAGTTAGGCAGGAGGAATCCCAACTGAGTTTGATTATTGTTTCCAAGTCAGCACACATGCTTGCTCTAACGTTTCTTACCCGTCTGTATGCCTACTATCAGCACCCTCACACTCTTTAAAAGGAGAGAGATGCTGCTGGGGGGACATGCAAGCCATGACTGAGTGATCATGTAGCATGGGACAGACTGCTTATACTCTAACCATTGCTCAATTCTCCAACAATTTACACAGCAAAGGTTTTAGTACATGACAACTGGATCTGAAAGCCACTGAGTAGGTCAGTGAGGGAGCTGGGCCAGACTTTAGCCAGCAACACAGACTGCTGTTTCTATCAGGTTGGCAGTGCTAAGGTTCGTAGCAGATCAACAGAGTAAGAATTCAACTTCTGTAGTTCATTTTGCCACATCTTACCGCTAAAAAAAAAGTCCACATCCCAAATTGTGCTGCCACAGTGATTTTCATTTACAAGCAATAACAATTGAGCTAAACTTTGAATATGTTACTTTAATTTCCCTCCATTTTGTTCCCTTCTTTGTAACGTGTGAATTAATACATTTGTTTTTCGGCAAGGAGTGTCTTAGACTTTCTTCTAATGCATCATGAGCTTAATAGTTGTACTGATGACTGATTAAGGAAGGCTAACCTAATGAATTAAACATTGGCTTGAGAGCATGGCTTTCAAAGAGGACTTTCTTTGTAGGATTGCCATGCTGCTGTCCACGATTTCCCAGGCAGAAATATGCATGCATGCATTATGGAGATGGATTCCCAGTGTGCAGTAAGCCAGGCATATCAGGTTTATTGTGCATGTGTCGACATTTTTTGGCACATTCATGAACGCATCCAGCTCATTTTGCCTGCACTGTGGGATTGATATATAGAAGATGTTCCTCTGTCCAGGACTTGCCAATGTCCACAGACCAAAAAGAGGTACTGTTACTACTGCCAAGTTGCCAGATCTCCAGGGATGGCTACTGTCCTCAAATCCCATAAAAATAAGATTTCCAGGAGGCCAAAGAGGACATGTTTGAGTTTCCTGGACAAGTGGTTATCCTCATGCCATGATCTTAGATAAATCATTTCATCTGATTGTTTACACATCCATGTTTAAGGTGAGGCAATTACAATGCTAAGTTACATTAAGTGATATAAGATGGAACAGTGTTGGTAAAGAGCTAAAATTCTTCTAGATGTAAATTTTCAGGAGCTGTAATCCATGAAAATACATTTCAAATCATTGCAGCCCTCTCTAAATTTCAGTAAAAGTTGATGGGCTACGAGACATCCCCAGAGGAGATCCACAAGACATACTTTTCATTCTTTATAGATAACCAGTTATTTCCATCTTGTATTGCCCTAAAGACTAGTCAGGCTTTTGTCTCTTCCCTTTCAAAAGTCTGAATAACATTCTAATACAGTGATGAGAACAGGAGTAGGTCTAGTTGGTAGAAAAGGGATTGAGGCAGATGATTTAGAAGAATAAATGTTGACCACAGATGCAGCAGCTGCTTTTCTCTTAGACAGTTCTTCAAAGCAAGCACAGTAGCTTGCTCTGATTTCCCATCTGTTCTTATACCTCTTTGTCTAATGTCATCCTGGCGACATTGCTTTCTGCCTGGTAGAGGGCACCTCCTCACCTTCCCAACCTCCAGTTATTCTTTTCTGACAAAAACACTTGAACAAGATGATGAGAAGAAAGTCTTTGCCCTTGAGAATGGTTGCTGCCAGGCTGCATTTGTCCCTCCACTTCATCATGAAAATCTGACTTCATCTGAAGCTCCAGTTATATTTATAGTTCCATGAAGGGATCTGACACTAAGGGAAAATTGTGTGGGGTTTTTTTAATGTGATTTGTTTATAACTTAACATGGCACTTAATAAAATAGCTGTATAAATCAACTGATACAAACAATCATTCCTTTATCAGGAAATTACATGTGCAAAGTATTGGTTAGTGGAATGAGTCTTAATGAAATTCAGTCAAAAGCTGCAGATCTGAGAAGGAGCAGGGGCCTCTTAATAGAAGAAGGTTCTATTTTTCCTGTAAGGTTCAGAGATTCAAACAATAAAATAGTGATTTAATAGACTTTAAGTCAATCAAGATGATACAATAGTGTTAATTAGCCTTTTGTGCCTAATTCACAACTAATTCTGTTGTCTACTTATTTATGTTCTAAAGTGGCCCTGAAGAAATTTTTAATATTTCACCTAAGCTGAACATTCATTTTTACGCTGGCTGGTAATTTTCTCATATATAGCTTGAAATTGTACTCTAGATAATTTTGCATAGTAGTATATCTACATGTCAGGATCATTGGCTGCTGTGTTGAATGGCTCTTCAGAGCTGACAACTGGATAATAGCTTTACTTTCAGCCAGCAGAGGAAGTCAAGAGCAAAAGTGTAGAGATAATGTGAATATAATTCATTATTCAAATATGCAAGTGATGAACTGAAAACAAAGGGGGAAGAGTAATAATGGTGTCATTATTTTTATTACTCTTGTTTTGCAAACGTAGCGTGAAACATTAAAGTAGATCTTTGAGAGATTCTCAACTGTACAGTGACAAATTTACTTTCTTGGCAATATTGATAAAAGGAAAGTAAAGCAGACAGCTTTCTGCAGAAGGTATGCTGCGCTGTTAGTTGTACTATTAAATATTTTCTTGTTGCCTTTTGCTCTTTAAAATTCACATTATTAGTTACTCTTTAGAAGCCTGATCAGTGACTGGAAGAAAGTGCATTGTTGTTCTTGTGGCTCTTTTTAGTTAAGACAATCTTCAAAGCTTTTAAATCTTTGTAGCATGACTAACAAAGGCCAAATAGGCAGGTTATGTAAAGCTTTCCTTGAAAAATGAGGAATTTGCATGTGGTAGCAAAACATCCTCTATGAAAGCAGCACAGATAGAGGTTTTAATGGAATAAGGACCTAAAGAGCATCCATTTGGTAACTGTTTTCCCCTTACTACGCTGTTTAACAGTCTACCTTTCATACTCTCTGCTTTACTTCTCCAATGCTTACATGCGAGTTTATTAAAAAAATATTTAGTGCTTTTCATTTTTAAGTGTGTGTAGAGTAACATACAGAGACTTTTTGGCAATAAAGATGAAAGAGGTTTTCTGCTAAACTTACGACAGGGGTAATGAAAGTCCCCTGCAAAGATCACATCCCTTTTGCGTGGGGCAGTGTGGCAAACACCCTTTTATCCAGGCATCTCGCGCACCAGAGAAAGAGAAATAAAGCATGGAGGAGGCATGGAGGTCTCACCTTTGCATGCGTGAGTAATGGAGAGCAAGGCAGAACATCTGGAAGGGCCCAGGAACGAGCTATGGCACTCCCTATCTCAGTTTGAATCTCTTTGTAGCTGCATAGGAAGGCTTTGTGGATTATTTTTATAGTACCTGAAATGTGTGCATTAGTTGTTTATCATACTGCAAGGGACTGTACGGCATGCTTTTATGAATACCATCCAGAACGCACTGGCAGATTTGACATACAGCTGTTATGAGGTTCCAGCTCTGCATAACGCTTTCTGGGAGAGCTTGAATAGGTGCCGTTCTGCAAGGAGTTAATTTGAGATAAGGAAGAAGGGGATTGTGGCAGTTAAAAACAGCATTACCTTTGCATTTCTAAAAGTAAGGTAAAGTAGGCAAGGCAGCCAAAGCCTGGGAAGAAGAGGGTATTGTTTTCCTGACACGCAAATGGGAGACTGAGGCACGGGGGGATTCAGGGTCTTGCCCACGGTCAAAGAAGCAGCTTGTGGGAGACCTCTCCCTACTTTCAGTCCATTGTCATTCCCTCACGAGTTCTTTCCCAGCAATTTTTTTGCCTGCTAAACTAATGATCTGTTGAGAACCGACAGAGATTTAGTATTCAACTCTAAACTTTTCATGATTTTCATGGTAAATTAATGAAGGTATGAAATGCTAAAATGAGTAAAAGTGCCACAAAGGTTTGCACAACATAGTAACTGATGATGGATCTGATTTTCTTCTGACTTACATTGTAAACACAGGTAACTCCCATTGTTTTCTTATTTACAACAGCTTAAACTGTGGGAGATGAAATTTAATTCCATGAATTGCTGTTTCTATATTTCTCACCTTTACCTGATTTCACATCTACAACTTGTACCCAAACTTGAAGTAACCTTTTTACCCAAGTAACTGACACAGAGATTCATCTGCCAGCCTCTAGCTGGAGAGCCTAAGAGGTTACCAGAGTTCTCTAGAGCTACAGTTTTGGAATCGGACTGGGTGAAGAAAGGACCAAGGCTGTGATGTGAACTGGGAGTTTCAGGGGAAGCTTGTTCCACTGCTTTTATGACCCTGAAAGAGTCACTTAGATCCTGCATCAGAAAACTATTTAAGCGCATGCTCGACTTCGCTGGGACAGAAGCCTGTGCTTGCAGAAGCATGTGTTTAAGCACTGTCTTGAAAAAATATGGTTTCCTGTATCAAGGCTTTTAATCTCTCCATTCTCCAGTTCTCCATCTGTTAAAAAGAATTAACAGGTGGCAGAAAGGAAATGTTGTTATCTGTCTTCTGTTAGCTCTTTAAAGCCTCTGGCTCTGAGTGCGTGGAGTCACTATCTCAGCGAGCCCTCAGCCTCTCTTGAAGTGTCTGTGTCATACTACAATGAAAAAGAATAATTTATGCAGTTACTTAACAAGTATATTATGCAACACTGAGCCACCCAGAAGAAAGATTCTGAGGAATGGGAAGGGACTGTTGACCTTCCTAGAAGAAGCTGTAACTGTGCGGCATTGCCCTTCAGCACCAGAAATACAGCGGCTTCACTGCTCTCCTGGACTCTGAAAAGGTATTGGTGGTATCCAGGTCAGACAGGCAGCCTCAGAAACAGGAGGAAAGGTCCTCCTAAAGACTGCAGCTAATGCTGCCTTATGCAACACATTCCCTTCAGCAAATCCCAAAGAGGATTAACTTACAGAGAATAGTTGCTTTGAGGTGATGATCTTAGATCTGAGAACAGTGATCTAGAGCGTGAGGAAGCTGGCCTGGCACAGGAGGAGTAGAAATAACCAAGTCTGCAAAGTCTGGAGCTCTGTTCCTCTATCATTGATAAAGCCAAGCCCAGAAACTGGTTCAATTTGGATGCTACGCTCATGCTGGGCTCTCTGGCTTGGAAAGACTCACGTGCAAAAGAAAAAGTTCTTTGTTAATTATTATTAGTAGTAGTTATTTGCATTGTATTATGAAGACCCCATATGCAATACAGAGTAAAATATAATTCCTGTTGTAAATAGTTATAATCTAATTAGATGAGACAGTTAAGAATGGGGAAAAGATATAAAAGAGTGAACAAAAGGATAATTAACCAACATTTCATTAGCTCCAATATTTTTCCTTTTGTTTGGTTCTTTGAAGTTTCTTCCTTGCTTATTTTTAAATAATTTCTTTTTAAATTAGCAAAATCATTTCAATTTTCACTTTGGCTCTGTGTAAACTGGAGAAACAGCTTCTCATTAGAAATGTATTAATTAACATGATAATAAGCATGATTCTGCCTCATGGATAAAGGCAGCCCTTTCCTATTAAAGGAGTGAGAAGGACATTATACACTAGCTGCTTCAGATGCCAAATAACAGTGTAACTGATCAAAGCCAGCCCCAGCCCATCACAGGGACGCACTGGGCAGTTGCCCGCATTACCAAAACCAGAGGGGTAGTTTTAATTTCGGTGCAATTTCTTACTGCTCAGTTATCAGCTGTGTAATTCTGGTGGATGCGACGGGGAGATTTATTTTGTCTGGCGAGCGGGGCCGGCCCGAGCACGGCAGCGGAGAGCTCAGCGCTGCCCGTTCAGGAGCAGTTTGGAACCTGTGCCGAGCTCTGTGCCGCAGCGGCTGCTTTGCTTCCACAAACCAGGCAATTAAAGTGAGCCTGGGTATGTCTGCAAAAGCTGAGGTCAAAACTTTGACTGAAGGTTCACATACTTAGCCTAGCCTGTGCTTAACACCGTGTTATTTATTCCCATAGCTTTCACGGTCAGCTTGGTTGTTTATCTGGTTGTTTTGCTCACTGTATTCCTGGGAAATTTCAGATCCTCTGAAGGTCGGTGGGGGTTTTGACAAGGGCCGCAGCACAGGTGCGGCTTCAGCCCCTTTCCAGCCCGGTATAACTGTGTGCTGTTGTGCTTGAGAGCATCTTCCTCTTAGCCGAAGGGCAGAAATGACACAGGGCGGTGGGAGCGGTGGGGGTTAGCCTTCCACTGGCTGGTGTTTCCACGAGCCCCGCGAGCCTGATAGAGATACCGTAGGACTGTTTGTTAAATGGTCTCTCTCTGTCTCCTGGATCCTTGTCCAGCTCCAACGCTTTTGCATCAGCTCCACAGGCAGGAGTAGTAAGAGGCGTAGAGATGGGCAGAGTGTGATATGTGAGTTATTTTCACAAGTTAGAGATGACCCCATAACTCATAAGTGGTGGAGCGGAGCCTGCAGAAAGGAATTTCTGTCCACCACTGACTGTGCTCACTTAATTTATTGCTTAGCATGTACCTCTCATCATCAACAGTGAGAAAACTAGTTTTCTGTCTGAAGCTAATGCTTTTGCTTGCTTGATCCTAGGGCAAAGGCTGTCTTCTTCCACCTCATATCCCTATAAGCGCAAGATATTTCTTTGGGTAACACATTTTCAGGTGGATTCTGAGTGTGCTGGGTTGTCAGCTCCATGCAACATCATAGACAAACTTTTTAGTGATAAAACAAATTGACAAGTATGTGTGTGACATGGCATCTGACTATCAGATGTTAGAGGAATGCAAAAGACATACCATAGCAAGGCATATAATTCAGTGTGTGTGTGCGTCTGTATATATAGAACTAACAATTTATATTCTAATCATCACAAAGCAATCATACTGTGAGTGCATTTTTGTTATTAATACTTACTCTTTGATGCATAAACAATCCCATTTGAAATTCCTGGTACCAACTATGCTAATCTTTCACTGGAAAAAACTTATTTGCAGAGGAGGAAGAATGAAGGGTAGGTAAGCGAAATGTATTTCATCTGTTTGAAATAACTGCAAAACTATCAGCATTAACGGTAAAAATATTTAATGAGAATTGCAGTAGCCAGCACCAAAAGTAGGGAGATACAGAATTGCATTTGTTCTGTCACAGACATGACTGACATTTAATTATTGTCTATTTTTGTGCTGATAATCTCATTCTTATCATTCGTTGTTAAATCCTTTAGAACCCCAAGAAAAATGAGATCAAGTGACAAAAATAAGATAATGAAATCATATGAAATAGAATAAAATTATATCTTGTAGGTAAGAGGTGATTCAGGAGACTAGGTTATTTTATAGGGTTGTATAAGCTCTGTAAGTGATTGTGAATTAAATGTGTTGCGCTCACAGAAAAGCTTTGGAAAAGAATGGCTGGTTGCAAGCTAAGCTGACTTCTTGGTTGCCATTGTGCAGCGCATGCCATATGCAATGATATAAGATCATTGTAAACGTCAAAAGATGGTGAATTTAAGTCTTGTTGGGGAAAAATATATATCTTTCCAGCTCGCTTCCCTTTTGCTAGTTTGTTCCCTTTGTGCTGTTGTGAAGCTTTTGGAAGCCGGTTTGTCACAGTGACTGTAAAATTGGGATCTATTTTTATCATTCTTAGCTTCCAGCCAGAAAAAGGCTTCCCAGTCTTTTGCCAAAAACTATATTGACTACACAACCCGATCCAAGCTTTTGAGTCGCTGTATATGTCTGTTCGCAATATGTAACAGGAAAACGCTCCTAGCTGAAGTTTTAAATGAGCTAGGAAATCTGTTGCAAAAATTAGATGAACAATGAGTTCTGCTAAGGGAAAGTCAAAGGCAACACTCACCATTTATTAGTCTTTTCCAAGATAACCTGTTAAGTTCATTGAAAAATGACTTTGCACGTTGTATGGTGGTGAAAACACTAAGGGTTTAAATTTGTTTCCTGCTAACCTCTGAATGATGTAGTGGAAATCTGGTCTATGCACGCTAAGAAAAACTGCTGACAAACAAAAGTATATAACTCATGAATGTGCTAATTTATTGAACAGGAATATTACTTATCTGAGCGCGCTAGGTAGTGACCACTTCAGTGTTTGTATTTCTGCCAGCTTTTGTGTAAGTGGGCTTTGTAACTATTTGGTGACAAAAAAAATGTAGCTGGTGCAGAAACACAGGAATCTCTTTTGCCTCCCTTCGCAGAGTTATCTGTGACCTTGTGAAACAACCCTAACTTGGGAGATGAGGCTTATTCCCAATTCTATTATTGACTATCTGTACAGCCATAGGCATATGTCTTGAATATTCTCTCCATTAGTTTCTGCCTTGTAAAATAATATGTCATGATGATAAAGTATTTTGGAGTCCTTGGATGAATAGCACTGCGTGAATTCAAAAAGCTCTTGCCATAAAAACTTATTTGCAAAGTATTATTACAAGTACCTCTATCTGTACCAAAGGTGATTATTTAGCATGGAAGAGGATATGAGTCATCAATTTGCACTCGACTTCTTTTTCCAAAAGTAGAATGGTGCATTTTATGAAAATTATGTCTACAAGGAGCCTACTCCCTAAGTTTGCTTCCTAGGGGAAGTGGATCGAGTAGCTGCTTTTCAGTTGTTGTAGATGCAATATTTGAGATATTGTCTCTGCTTCATGCTCTAGCTCACACAACCTTCCTCATACGGGAACTCCTGCAGTGAAACGGTGGATCTCTGTTCTGCTCCTTCACCATGGAAATTCAAAATGGAAAGCAGTCAGGGTGCTTCGTGCAGGCAGTCTCCCAGGCTGCACAGTCACCAGAAAAAAGGACGTCGTCCTTCCCAAGGTTGATCAACAGCTCCTAAATGGCATGCTTAAAGTAGGCAATACAAGTTCCTCTCTCTCTAAACCTGCATGCCGTTTTGGGGGCTGACTTTCACATTTCTGTGCTCAAGCTCAGGCCGAGCCCAAACTCTTACATTTAGATTCCCACATCCTGGCAGCCTGAAAACACAAGAGGGCTTTGGTTCACTGGTTAGGAGAACGGCTTTTCCAACCAATCTCCCACCCAAGCAATGGACTGTGATTGCTCCTTTAGGTTCATGACCTCCATTTTCGTTGTACCAACTTGGCCTAAAACGCCCAGGTGCTGGCTGTGATGAGTAGCCATAATGAATGCAAAGAAATAGCATGTTTTATAGGACTCTGTAGGATGCTGGATCTCTGAAGAGAAAGCAAGAGCCAGGACCGGCACTGTGCTGAGGAAAAAGCTTTTCCAGGCCCCAGTTCCGCTCATACTACTGGGTAGAACAGGTTGTTCCTCCGTTTCTTTCAGTGACAGAGCAGAAATCTTCAGCAATCCATAACAGAGTTTAGCTAATATTTCAAAATTTTGCTGCTTTACCAAATAAATCTGTCAAAGATTTAAATTTATTAAGTTCATTTGGGAATCAACAGACATTTGTATTTAATAGAACCTGTGCTATATTTTATCCTCATTTGTTCCTTAAACAGAAAAAATTAGGCTTAGTTTAAGTTTTAGTTTGAACTTTTAGAAAAGCCAGACATGGACTAATCAATCAGCAGAACAGAGCACCCCACATCAGTGGCTGCGTAGATGTACACATAATCCTTTCTTCAGTCTTTCAGAGAGGTAGCAAACTACTTTTTACTTTGACGTTTATAGTGAACTGGCTTTGCTTCAGTGAGCTCCACAGCAGTGACATTGGATGTCTGGAACCACCCAAGGAACAAGGGAATGAAACGATCCCATTTTACCAGGCAATTGCTGGTGCTCCTCGTAGTCTTGCCAAATTATCTCAGCCCAGCACTTAAGCTCTAGAGACCTCAGTGCACTGCTCTTTCTGGATGGGGATGCAGAAATTACAATCTTCCATGTGTCTCTCTTATTCCCTGTCCCCACAAGCCTGACAGGAGAAGCAGACATGCCATGTCAGCTTCAGTAAAGCGCATGTAAAGGCTCAGTGTCTTGGAGCGGTCAATGAGCTCTGCAAATCCCAGGTAAGGGCAGCAATGTTTGAAGGGGGCTCTTAGACTGTGTGCCGTCTTTGCCCTACTCTGGAAAACTTCTGCCTACAAAGCAAAATGGGCTTTGTGAGGTGTTTCTTTTAGAAAAGGATGAGCAGTGTCAAGTATATATATATTGATTCACTTTGGACTAGTGTAAGTCTATGTTAGTAACATACTACCCTCAGGTGGAATTTAGATATATGATTTGGTAATCTATTGACATTTACATGACTGTAGGTGTTAATATCACCTATATCAGCCGCGTGTTTCACCAGAGGCTTCCTCTACTCTCCCCATATCATGCAAAAGGACCTAACTTTCTGAATTGGAAAATAACATAGAAATAGCATTTAAACAGTGACTTGGTCTTATGTATCTGTTGGTTAAGTTTCTTTCTAGTCATTCTGTAAGCCTTACTGTTGGTGATAGAGAGAATTAAATCTGCTGTCTTTCTACCTGGCAAATCTAAATAAATATTTGCAGCTGGACCTGTTTGTATCCTCGGCTACGCTAGTATTCATGCATTATACCGGCATCTCACTCATGGTGAGAGAGAGGGGAAAGCAAGCCTGTTAGCTTGTTTACACTTACTAGTTGGAGATATTCCTGGATAATAGAGTTCAGGAGGTATAAAATAATTCATGTATTTCCAGCTGCAGTGTTACTAACCTTCGTTGTGGTCCTGGACTGAATTAATCATGTTCTTTTCAAAATGTAATGCAAACAGAGGCAAAACTTTCTAACTAACTTGGGAATGTTTAAACATCTGGCTGCAGGCTCCACACTCTCTGACAAGATTTTGAAGATGCAATCACAGCTTGCTGAAAAAAGAGCTGTCCCTTTGTTATACAGTGGCAAATGAGTAATGTGCAAACTCTGTCAATATAAATTCGTATGCATAAAAATTCATGTTAATTTAGATCATGACTCGGATCAAGAATCTATTCACCTCACGTGATGCCCATGGGAATCTTTCCTTTGATACCAGCACACTTTGAAGCAGTTATTTGACCACTGTCAAAGCAACTATTATTATATTTATAGCTAATAGCCAGTTGTGAATTTTAATCCATAAAGTCAGGTAATATATAAATCTATACTCTATCCTTAGTTATAGGATAATGGATGTACTTCACAGATGCAGTCAAAACAATTTACCAAGGATGAAATGCTCATTTTGAAAAGCAAAGTCTATTACACACCATCTGCAGACAGCAAAGTGTCACGAAGACAGATTTAGTGGCTTGTTGGTTGTTCCCAGGGAGCTCCTTCTGCACTGCAATGGTAACATGAGAAAAAGTGCTAAGTTAGTTGCTGGAAGACTGAAAAATTGTCATTTGTATCACAATCAGAGAGGTTGGAGAAGCAGATGTTTCAGAGAAGGCAAGGCGATGACTAGGCTGCAGAGAACTTGGACAGCAAAGAGGGCACGTTCCTCAGCAGTCATCAGAGCCCAGGAGACTGGGTTTGCTTTGCGAGACATCGGTGCGAAAAATGAGCCACAGCGGTGGGTTACGCCTTTCTCTTGTGAGAACCTTTTACACAGATGGTTCCCTACAACAAGCGATTTCTGTTTGCTGTAACACAGAAGTGGGAAAAGATTAATGTAAGTGAGCAGTATAAATAGTTGCCAGTCTAGACAAAGGCTGCAGACAAAACTCTCCACTGTGCCTTTATGCATCTTCAGTCTCACAGAAGGTGAGACAGAGGCTTGACAGATGATCCTCAGCCTGCAGTTCAGCTTCAGACACACTGAAAAACACCCATCACTTGGGCCCAAAGCTGGTCCTAAGGTGCAGTTACGCTGATGGGTATCTATGCACATATCCCGCAGGCAACTTGTTTCAACTCCTGGGTTTCTTCTCTCTTACTCCTTGCCCTCTGCAGTTGGTAGCTCAGTGGTGCTGCTTTTCTCAGCTTGTCTTGCTGAATATTCCTGGATTATTATTCTTCCTTTGATTGTCACGGTCTGCTAAGCAATAACACGTGGCCTGACCTGTAAGCTGGCTAAGTCATGACTCAGGGAAGAGCCATGGCAAGTGGCAAGTGAAAAGAGAGAAGGAGTATCTTACAAGATGTTATATGGCTGCCTTTTTAAACAGAGTTCCCATCCTTTTACTTGTCCTGTATTTTATTAACATACTTCATTTATGAGGTTAGCATAAAGAAAGAGTGTCTGGACTTTGGCTAGGTCTATAACGACACACACAAAGAAAGAAAAACGTCAATGCATACTATTTGCTACTTACTTTTACACTAGCTATTACAAAAACTTAGAGTCTATATAGCTTTGCACTGCCAGGCAGCTAAGTTCAACCCGGGGGGGGACACGGACGCAGCAACAGCATTGCAAGTGCAGGTGGAAATAGGTCTGTTTGGTAGAACTGTTGTGTGTCTGCAAGATGTTTGTTCCAAGGAACACAGTATTTCTACATATGTTATGTATTAAGGAAAAGGTTTCCAGGCTGGAGGCTCTGAAGCATTAATGTCTTAGATTGTAGCCCAAAGAGCATCTAATCTGACCTAAGAAATGCCGAGGGGAGTCTTCTGGAGTAGGCATAGAATGACCCCTGAAGACAGGTATGGTCAGATATGGCTGTGGGGCGGTCAGCGGTACCTTCACTGGAGTGATGATCTAAACTGAAATCAGAGCTTTTGGGTCAGCCCGGGAAGGAATCCCCATAATGATATTTTAGTGTGTGTTTGGGAAAGTAGGAGAGGGGGGTAAACACACAAGGAAGTTCAAAGATTGACTGACTTTCCTATCTATTCATATAAATAAGGGACAGATTTTTCTCATTCCGTCAGGGCTTATGAGAATATCACCCACACTAAAACAGACAGGCATATTATTTCACTCTCTATTGTTCCGTATTCCACCGAATATGCAAAATGAAAAACAGGTGATTGCAGTGCATGTGTGTGCTTTTCTTTTTCCTTTTGGGGGGCAAAGAAACTTTTGATCTTCAGTCTGTACAGAAGCATCCCAACTTTAAAAAAAAAAAAAAAGAGCACTGTCAGATTTATTATAGCACTGAAAAGTACAGATATTATGCTTACCATTACTCAGTGACCTCTTTAGGTTTGCCATCATGGTCCAAGATTTATTGCATTCTGCGTTTTAAATGCAAAAGGATATGTCCTGTTAATATTTCTGGGTTTGCTGTGAAGCAATGACTTCCTGTTCGCTGGTACCACAGGTAAAGAAGACACAAACCACAAGTGCCAACACTATGTAATTTTTTTGGTCCTGAGTCCCTAATTTCTCAGTCATCCAATGTGTTCTGTCAAAATGCAGCCTGAAAGTCTAGACCAAGAGATATCTATGATAGAAAGTGTACATCAGTATTTCAAGCCCTCTAAATTTATTCTAGCCATTTGACAGTTGCTTGGAGATACAATCTCAATTTTTTTGCAGTAGCCCCTTCAAGTGGATATTTATGGCAGATACAACTGTAATTATTTACCTGTAACAAAGTCCAGGTCTGCCTGCTCCAGGTGATACAGACAACAGAAGGACACAGAGAAAATATTAATCTTCTTTCTGTCTAGATTTTGACCTTTTGCACCCAGCCTCTTAGCTTGTTATGGAAATGGGGCTGTGTTTATTTTTTTTGTTTACAATTTTTGCTTCCTCCCTCCATGAGTGTATCAGTTATCAGTATCAGTGACTAAATGACAACTGAGGGTCTGAGGGTGCTTCCCTGGCTTATATTTAGTGTTCTTACTTGCATTAAAAGTGCTGAAGTCAAATGCAACTACTCATGCAAGTTAAGACTCCTCAGTGAGAAAGTTGCACATTTTGGGACACAGAATTCTTATTAGCTTAACTCCCGGTTTACCCAGTAATAGTTTATTTCAATAAAAAGAGGGGAAAGAGAAGAATGACAGAGAAAATAACTGAGCCACAAAAAATCAGTATCTCATCTTGGTAAGGATATTAAACCTGTGCCTGCTTCTAAAAGGATAAATAATCCTCTTGATTCATTTGGGTCTATTTATGCCATCAGGCATGTGCTAAAGAAACAGAATGATTCAGAGCCACAACAACTAATAACATTTATATATATTTTAAATGCAACAGCAATAAAACAGTAATTTGTCCACTGCGTAATGCGGAGCAATGAGAGAGAATAATAGGAGCAACAATTCTCATTTGCTTTTATTCCTTCAGCAGAAACACAGCGTGTTTGAATTGGCCACATTCCCATCATGTTCATGTTGCTTGGTACACAGAAAAGCCTTTGCTGGGCTTGGTGCCATTTTGACGTGCCTCCATTTGGCTTGGCAGAACCAGTCTCTTAACACCTCTCTCCCCGTGGTTTCTGGGACTACTTGTTGAATGCACTACGCAAAATTTCTTGAATGAATGATTTCAGAATATGGAAACTGTAGAAAAAGGTTCTTTTACTTGCAAAACCATTACTAAGAAGAGGGTTTAATTATGTGCACTATTTTCCCTTAGTGCATGTCAACTGAAAATGTATTTCTCTTTGCTGATGGTTTGGTTTGGTTCTCTTACGTGCAATTAATTCATCTTTGACTTGCATACTGTTAGTATAAGTTTTAATGTGTTTTTCCACATTATCTGTAATTTGATCAGCCCCCTTTACATAACTTCTAATAATCTGCATTCTCATATTTTTTGTATAAAAGCTCAGAGATTTTATGATTCTGAATCAGAGTAAATCACATGGAGCAAATATCATTGGAACAGGCATATTATCACTAGCAGCACTTAGGCCAGTAATCCAAGCACTGTTGAATGCTCAAGTTACACTTGAAACGTGAAAATATTCATCTGAGCAATAACTAATAATACTGTTCTAAATCCCTGTTCAGCCTCATCTTTGTTTTTTATCCCTGTGTAGCTACTACATCTTGCTTTAGCTGTGTTTTTCAAATGTATTCCACCTTTACAGACCCTCTTGCATCTACTTATTTCATGAAGCAAGAAAGCAAACCAAATTCTGTGTTATTCCAATGAAGGCAACACAGTTACACGACGGACGAATTGAGTCCATACACCACATCCTTTCAAAGCAATCACCACTGATTTATTTCTAGCAGATTTTTTCAAAGTTGTTGAAAATCCATCCAATTTATTATACATTTGCCATCCACTAGATAGTGTGCAAGATTACTAAGAGCCGATTCCTCTGCTTCTCGATTCACTGAAACTGTCATTTAAACCGTAAAGTATTTGTCTTACATTAAAGACTTTTTCAACACACAATAGACCCAATGATAAGGAACAGTTCCCAGAAAGCATACAGGCATTTTTATTTTCCAGTGAAAGGTCCTACTCCCTAAAGCTCACCTAATGTGCCCATGACTGTAGGGAAGCAAGATTTTTGCAGCAGGCTGGATGTGAAATTTACTGGCGTTACCGATACTGTCTTGCAGTTGAGTCACCAAACTGAACTGGTTTGCAGAAGTCATCCGAGTCTGCAAAGAGATTTTAGGAAACCTCGCTGCCTTTCCCACCATTCTCACAAGCAACCAGTCTGCATCCTTCCCAGTCTGCATCCTTCCCACATCCTTGGGTATGATACAGACTCTTTAGTGCACCTCTAAGAATAAACATATTTATTTTGAGCGCTTTGGATATCAAACACAATTGCTCTCCTGAGCACAGAGTATTTGGATCCAATGCAGGCAGTGTTTCCACACTGTTATCACCCCTACGTTACCAGCTGCAAAGTGATATGGAATTTCATTCCATTTCTGGTATGCAGCTTCAACTCTTGAAAGCTATGATGAGATGTTCATCTTTACTGAACTTATTTCAGCAATGTGTCCACTGCTTTGAACAATTTGACACACAGAGATGCTTTTTACAAGTTGATTTTTGTTGCTTTCTTTTTGTTGACATGATTCACTTGTCAGACTATGTACTTGGGTTTTCATCGCCTCTTCCCAAGTGGAGATTGCATATCTTCATTTTGGCAGTTTCTGGATTCCATCTCAAAATGTAACTACTGTGCTTTGTTGCCTTCAGTGCTGGAATCTCTAGAGATGATTTTTTATTGCTGCTTTGGAGGGGGAGGACGTTAGCGATTTGGCAACAGCCTTGCAGCTGTGACCCAAAACTTCCTATTTTGCTCTTTATTTTTATAATAGTGTGTATTAATATAGTATCCAGAAGCCCAGTTTCCAGCCCCAAGACTTGATGACAGCAGATACAATTAAAAGCAGCACTTTGAAAATTGCACATACTAAAATTTGACAGGAGCGAGTCTGTTTGCAAACTTACATAAAGCTTGTTGAAATTGCCTGAAATAAAATAAAAAAAAAATATTTAAATGAAAATGAGCTGGTTCAAATCTGAGTCTACAGGTTTTGGAAGGCATTGGGAAACCAGGGGAAACTTGGTGATCATGAGCTCAGATTTTTTAAATTAGTGCACAAGAAATATGTGAACATAGCTCAAAGGCAAAGCAAAAGCAGAGTTTGACTGCATTTTCATGATCCTGATTTATATGAATATTCATGGAGCTATGGGCAGAAGTGCCATTAAAAGATCTGGTTTATTCTCCTGAGTATCACATTCAACTGAATTTCATCCAGTTACTCTTCCATTGAGACCAATCACTTGACCCTGATGAAAGCATATTTTTTTTCTGGCAAAGCATCATTTTCAGGATGGAATGTAGTTTTACTTTGTAGACATCAAGAAATGAAGAATCTCTTAGTTCTCATGGCTCTCACTGCCAAGAAGTTTTGTCTGTTTGGGGTTTTTTTAATTATTATTAGTTTTGTCTGGTATACTTTTTAAATCACCAGTCTTTCATAATCCTTTTCATGGTAAATTAAAAATCCAGAGTTTCCCAAAAAGGTATTTTAGATATTATGATCAAGTGATAAGGTGATCAAACTGAACACCAAGTCTGTCACTCGCAGCATTTTCTTTAGGCTTTGAGTAGATTTTTACACTTCTTTAATCAGTTTAATTTTTAACATCCCTGGAAAAATACGGACCCCAGAGCTATAGGCTCTAAATGCACAAGGCAATATTTGTAGGTGATATAAGAATGTCTTTCTAATAAAAACGGTTTACAGCTGCATTTAAGAAGTCTAATCACTGCAAAGAAGCGTGCCCTTCCCCTTTCTGTGTGTTAGCTGGCTCACCCCAAGGTTGCACTAGCCCTCTTTGCCACAAGATTGAGCTGGGAGCTCAGGTTCAGTTGTTCATGTGCTTTTATCTAAGAAACTTCTCAGCGTCCCCACTTTCCAGGATACCCGTCCTTATTTCTAAAAGCACGGCCTCCGTTTCTGGTCCCTGAATGGCTGCCTTTGCATTTGGATCCATTGATGTGCACTTTGTTTGGATTTGCCTAGTTTACCTGATTCCTCTCAGTGACTGTCTTCTCCTTATTAGTATTTACTATTCCACCAACCTTTGCATAATCTATGCACTTTATCAGCAAACAAGCTTTTTATCTTCACAACCTCAATGAAAAGGGAATATAATTATTGGTAGAATTGATTCCTGTGAAACCCCTATAAAATATGCTTGTTTGATGGTGGCTAAGCATTACTTTTTATCTAGCTTTGGATGTGTTCCTTATTATGTCAGAGCAAATGCATGATCTACCATGCTCAGCCTCCAGTAATTCCAGCTGATGCCGCCGAGATCTGCATCTCAGTAATTTAAGACAAACTAGCATAAAAGCATACAACATACTTTTGTTGCCTATTAAATGTTTATTCTGTGATTTCAGACCAACTCAGAAATCCCTAGTTGCAGTGAGTTCACTGGAATAAGTATGCATCATGTCAGAAGGTATTTCCTTGTATGAGTCATACATTTCTTCTAGACTGACTGAGCACAATAAGCTCTGGGGTTCAGAAGATGAGCAAATTTTACAACTGTAGAAGGAATTTGGTTTTCAAAATTCAGACTTGGTGTAACGAGCTTCCTTGAATATATCCTGGTGGACTGTATCATATATGATCAGTTTATAACAGCAGTTAACCTAAGCAAAATACCCCATTTTCTATGTCTGTCAACTGCTCCTGTGATTAAGGCAACTCCTGCAAGAGGTTACAATGGAGTGTTTTAATTAGAGACTGTGTCTCTACCAAATGAATCACAGCACCAAACCTGACAGTCATGGCACATGCATGTTCAGGTCTGGAAAGTGTCAGGCAAGACGCCAAGCTACAGATTCACGTTCAGGACTTGCCCACCATCGTCCACAAATTCTGGGATGTTAAAGGCCCAGAGGTTTGGTGCAGACCTATCTCTAATGCTAATCTTACAGTGGGGGTCAATCACCTACATATCATAAGAGTTTTACATTATCTCCTACTAGTGCAGTGTCTGCCCAAATTCTGTTTAAAATC
Organism: Pluvialis apricaria; assembly: GCA_017639485.1. Lineage (NCBI taxonomy): Eukaryota > Metazoa > Chordata > Aves > Charadriiformes > Charadriidae > Pluvialis > Pluvialis apricaria. The sequence continues at coordinate 71,678,985 of CM030011.1, read as the reverse complement.
CATAGCAACAAAATGTCTCTGGTAGTCTTCATGAAATCTCATTAATTTAGAAATCTACTTACTGTAAGATTTTATTTGATTATAATTATTATTACCATGCTGATTTGGGAATTTATTTCTTTGGGGGTATTTACTGGCTCGTTTCCTTCAAATCTTTTGTGGGCAGTTAGGCAGAGGAAGAAACAGAGGGCTTGGAATTGTGGACTATAGAAGCCCAGCCTGCTGAAATAGTGACTGTCTTCAAACAGAAGATCATGCTGATGGAACTGGAAAAAGGTTCTTAGTGAAAAAGTTTTATCTCAAGTCCTGGAGCTATGATGAGAAAGGCTCACTACAGCTTGAGTTAGCGGATATGGGGCGTTGTTTTTTCCTTTAAAGGATTCCTAAGTATTTTATCCAAACAGCTGATTTTTAGCTGGCCGTAGAATAGTATCACATGAAGCACTCATGCCACATAAATATGTGAAGTGTGGCGAGTCACAGACATAAAATGCAACTGGGTAGCAACAATTACTATTTACATAGAGACTCACCTTCTGCAAAGGGGTACAACCCACACTGAAAAAAAAACCACCCCAACCCGTGTGGTCTCTGTTTCAGTAGCTACAGATTATTAATAACAAAAAACTGAAGGAAATGAGCAGCTTAGGCAAATGAGCTGAAAATGCGGAGGTAGTTCATTAACCACCGTAAGAGAAGCCTTGTCTTCTCGGTGCGATGTTTAACCACATAAAATACTATAGAGAGGTCTTTAGGCTTTTTTGTGTTTGAACTATAAGATTACAAAATATCTGTGCCTACTTTACTTATATACTACTACTTTTCTTGCTTAAGACTGATGGTGTGCTTGTTTTCAGAGACATGTGACATTTCTCTGGTAAAAATCAGCTTTGCTGTGATGTGCTTCATATTCAAAATCTGAATTAGGCCTGAAATTACTCCTCGATAATAAAATAGCTGAGTCAGGATTAAGACGGTTTTAGTTGCTTTTTATTCCCTTGAAGATCGTTGTTCTTTGTTGTGCAAATAATGTGGAAGAGTCTGAGGCTGATCTTTTCTAGCTTTAATTACTTTGACAAGTGAGAAACAAATCAGCTCAAGGCTCATACTTTAGTCTAGACGTTAAGGTTTAAATCTGGTTCTAAAAGATATTTAAGACTCTTGGCTAAAAGCCCCTGGCTAAAACCCACTGGAATCAAACACCTTTCCTTAAGGAAGACTTAGGTACTCAACAGCTTTTCTGAATTTTAGTCCTTCAAGTACTGAGTACTTTCCAGCACGACTTATAGGCATGTAGTTAAATCGAAGCATGGAAGTAGTGGTGATCCCACTGTCATATTTTATAACATACAGCCCTTCCAAGAAGGGCAAAAAGAATTGTTCACATGCTAATAATTAAAGATGTTCTTGATTTTTTTTTTTTTTGCTAGGCCAAGATTTGATGTCATCTTTTTGCAGAACTGATAGCAGAATTTAGCCCAGTATATTCAGCTGTTTCTTACGAATAACTTCTTTCCATTTTCTCCTTTCTTCCAACTCAATGAGGAAACATTCTTGAAGTTAAATAAAGGGATCCTTATCTTCATAGTTTAGATTGGCATTTAATGTTTATTGCCTGTAAATCAACAGATAGCTGTCTCTGTTGAGAAATCTACTCTTTTTTTTTTTTTTTGCCATGGATAACTAGAGAGGAAGAAAGAAAAAGAATCCAATGTAAATGTCCTTGCTAGAATTGTCAATGAACTGGGCAAAAAAAAATATTAACAGACCAGTCTCTGTTGTTACGTATCAAATGGAATAACGGAATTGCTCTTCCATTAACAACTCGGAAATGGGCTCAAGCGTGCTCCTGTGCTAAAAGGCCAGTCTGTGAAGAATGGCATTGTAGGGTGCTCCTTTGACTCCAGATCAAATTTGCTCATTTTAATGGTAAAAAGATTCTTTTTCTATCCAGCGACCCTGCCAGCTAATCCTGCACATGAAAGTTGAGCTGCGCTCTGTCTGATTCACACTTCATCACCTGCAGTAAGGACTGGGCAGCTGGAGCAGACTTTTGTTGATGATGGAAGGAAGTCTCACTCCCTTTCCATTAGCTGTGCTGGGCCATGTTATGCTAAGTACAGTAGTAAAAATATATTTTTATCAGGAAAATCAGTAGATAAGGCACAATTTAAATGAGTCCCCACATTAAATGGATCTGTTGAGTCAGTATTTTACTAACGACAACTGCACATTCACGAAAAGGCGAAACGTAGTGTCAGTGTTGGGTTTAACTCAGTGAACTTAAAGGTTCTAGGCAACAACACTCTTCTAAGTTCTGATAGATGGACAGAGAAAAGGCAGTAAAAGCAGTGGGAACCATCCTGCGTTCTCATTCATGAATCAGAGATGTGGTGACACCCACGTAGTCACCTCCTGAAATCAGTGAAGTTCAGAATTAATTTCCAGTGGAAAGAGTCCCACTGAGCTCACTCTGCCTGGATCAGACCCTGAGTGGACGCAATTCATCTTATGACCACGGGTCAGCTTTACAAGCTACGCAACACTTCACTTGCACTCTACCGTTCGGGTTTTCCAGTGTTTACCTTGTGCTGAGCTGGCAGCAAAGGACTGGGTTTCATTCAGGCTCAAGCACATTTCTTTCATCACTTAGGCACAAGCCCCTTTCAACACTTGGGCACAAACCATACGGCAATAGGAGCCTGATCGTCAGGAGGCAGAATAAGCTACTCATTGCCTGGACTGGTGATCCCAAAACTACATATACACAACCCATGCAGATTTGGGTTAAAGAAAATGAAGTTGAAACTGATGAAAACAGCTCTGAAGAGAGGCCAAACTCTTCAAGTTGCACCTGGTTAGCAGAGGAAGTGGATGTGATCAAGGACTTCATATGTAGCCATGGATAAGGATCACAAGATAGATGACAGATGGATAACTGTGCTTTAATATAAAGCTTAGATGGTCAGACTGATCTCAGTTTAGAATTTGTTTCATAGCTAAGTTTTTAAAGAGATCCTGTAGAGTAGCTATGGGCTCCCACTTTGTTTTGATTTGTTCTCAAATATGTATTTTGTTTTGCCTCTTTCTAAATATTCCCAAGCATGACAAAAAAAACCCAAAAAATCAAACCAAACCAAAAAAAACCCACTGAACCTAGAAATGGGTGCTTTACATTTTCGTTAAAAGACAGCTTGATTTTGTAATATTTTATAATAACACATATGGAACTAGCCACAGGTGGATACCCATTGTGCTAGAAGCTGTACAAATTTCCTCTGTGCTCTAGGTCTTGCTGACTTTCTAAATTTCTGTGAGAATCCCATCAATTTTCAACAGCATCCACAGCTTTGTTCACATGAATAGGCCCATATGCTGCTGGAATGACACAATTTTTGTGTGTGAAATTACAGACAGAATTAAGAGTTTGCAGGATGAAATCTTCAGTTTAAAAAGAGGTAAAACAAAAGAGAAAAGAAAGTGAGGTGGAAGAAGACTATGCACTTATTAATTACTGTTATGATTTGCGGTATGGCCTTGTGTTTTCGCTCTAGGGAATTTTCCCACTGAAGGAAGAAGGCCCCAGCTTGGTGGGTCTACGTCAGCAACACATTTAACGCATGTCTCATTTAAGTATAAGAGTTCATCCTAATGGCCTTTCTTGCTGTTTGTTTAAGCATTTTCCTGTGCCAGTGTTTGCTTTTCTATAGACTGGACACTATGTCACATTTTAGGTAAACAAAGCAAAAGATATCCTTGTTGAAAAGCGGACTTGATTCACAACACGGCTGTAGTTTGTACTGCCTAATGTGTTCTTAAAAGACCAGGTTAAGGAATTTTTCTTTTCAAAATGTTGTATAAGATTTTTATCTTAGCTGTGTCCCTTATAATCAAAGCCCTTGATTAGAGGCTCCCTTCATGAAAGACCAGTAGCTGCTGCAATTAAATATGTAATACTTCTGCTCCTGCTACAATTTAGGCTTTTTTTCCTTAGGAGACATCCTTATCTGATATTGAGTTTGAAGGACAGCAACTTATCTGTCTTCTTCCCTCCCCCCTTTCCCTGACAAAACATTTCCTTAGTCTCACTGTCTATTCATTGAAGGAATTTTGATAATACTTTATACCAGTTGCTGGCCAACTATTTGGGAAAAAAAAAAAAAAGCTAAAACATGTTAGTGCTTGTTTTACAATTAAAGGCACAAAAAGATAATCATCAAGAGGAAATGTCAAAGAATCACTGACTTTGAACTACTATGTAAAAAATATGAGTAAAGATGGTCTGGGGAGTAAAGTGATCCCTTTTGGTATGGCTCAGTGGGCAGGTGACATTGTATGAATCAGCATTATCTGCACGAGGGTATTTCAGTACGTATGGGATTAGTCCTTATAGATGAGACTGAATTTAGGCTGTATACAAAAGCTCTACAAACGCCAGATCTGGTAAGTATTATGGACTTAGAAACACCCCCAAGAGCAGGTAACTGAGATGTAAGGCATGTAGAGCCCGTATGATTTGGTTGGAATAGGGACTGGACGTCCCTTCACCAATCCCTGCAGCGGCTTCCTAACAAGAAGGTCATATCTGCTTGAGAATCTGGCAGCAAAGCCCAAAGCTTAGCTATAGTAATATTAAACATCCAGTTTAGGCTCATTCCTACATGAAATGATGAGCAGACGTTTATTTAACTTGGCTTGTTTGTGTGAGATAGGAAGGAGGACACCTAATCCTAAACTTTTTGGGTGAGTTAAATATGATTAATCCAACAGAATTTTTCTTTTATTTGATGGAAAGAAGGGGGACAGTTGAAGGAGAGAAACTTTCCCTTTTCTGAAGTTATTTTTTTGGTTGTAGGGCAGAAAATGGAGGTTTTGACATTGTGACAGTAAAAGCTGGCCATTATCCTGGCACCAGAGAGCACATCTTCATTGATATCTGAGTTACTGAAATAAGTGGGGGGCATGGGGAAAGACCCATTTGATTATTTTGGTCATAAAAAAAAAGCAAAAATCACTGTAAAGTGATTGAAAAAATATGGGATGCTTTTTTATTCCCTTGAAATGCTCACATCTGTCTGCGAGAGTCTTACATTCTCAAACTTACAGGTAAGCCCAATTAAAGCCCACATGCAATTCCAGATGGAAAACATATACTCTGTAGAGGTAGCATGTTCTTTAAAAGAGCGAAAAAGAAGTGTCATTTGGATTCAGACCATAAAAATGAAAAGAAAGAGAGGAGAGGAGAGGAGAGGAGAGGAGAGGAGAGGAGAGGAGAGGAGAGGAGAGGAGAGGAGAGGAGAGGAGAGGAGAGGAGAGGAGAGGAGAGGAGAGGAGAGGAGAGGAGAGGAGAGGAGAGGAGAGGAGAGGAGAGGAGAGGAGAGGAGAGGAGAGGAGAGGAGAGGAGAGGAGAGGAGAGGAGAAGAGAAGAGAAGAGAGGAGAAGAGAAGAGAAGAGAAGAGAAGAGAAGAGAAGAGAAGAGAAGAGAAGAGAAGAGAAGAGAAGAGAAGAGAAGAGAAGAGAAGAGAAGAGAAGAGAAGAGGCAATTCCTCCCCTGCCAAAAACCTGCAACAACTGATATCACATACAACTGACTCAATCTTCATTTTATTATAAATGTTGATCGATGTTATTTGAGAATGGGACCAATATTGTCGTCCTATCAGGTTTTGCACTCACAAATTTTTTTATTTCCCATAAGACTAGGACTATGCTGGCATTTGGAGCACTACTTCCAAATCCTCAGTTGTCACTGGAACCACAGGCAGCTTTGTGAAATACAGATGATTATGCATATGTGTATATGTATATGAGTGCATATGTGTGTGTACGTACTGTATATATACATGTGTAGATATATAGACTCAGTCTCCATTGGAATGTTGTTCACCAGGCTTAGTGATACAGGTGCACAGAGGCATCTAGTACAGCAAAGCGTGTACTTCTCTTTGCCTTTGGGGAAACTCAGAGGTTGCCATATTTAACCTGTAAGATCATCTCTTAGGTGTCAGAGAATCCATTTCTGCCTTTGCCCTGCAGTGGTCTGGGCTGGTTGAGGTATCTGGAGCTGACGGTGCCTCAGTTTATATGACTGACAAGTACTGAAAACACTTTGTCAGAAAACCACCTCAGTGCTGTATTTCGCATTTCCATTTCTCTCAGTGAGGCTCACCGTGAACGTCTCACCGTGCTGCAAAGTCATTAATGGGTGAGGCATCCAGGTGCTGTGCTAATAGTAAACTTTATAAAACTGCAAAGCAAAGCTGAACTATGTGGGCATCTGGACTGATGGAAGAGGTGGTCCTGTGGATTCATTGAATTCAGCAGCTACATTTTCATTGACTCAATGGAGCCAGAATTACACCACAATGCAAGGTCGGCCCTTTAATTATATTGATTACTATAAACCAGATTTTTACTTGCACACAGACCCCTGCAGCCATGCAAAGCCTTTTGTCTACAGTGAGACTGCACAGGGATCTACTTGTATGGTGTTTACAGCAGGATCTGGCCCAAAATTTCTGTGCATATGCTTAATGCAAGGCAACTGGCCTGGAGTCCACTGATCACATGTGGGCCATGGGGTGCATCTGCCTGGCCCACTGCTTTGTTTTAGCACAGCTGCCACAGCCACAGGCGCTTGTGGAAGGAAAAGGGGAGTGCTCGCGCCCAGGCAGGTGGAGCTGCCCTCGACGTTCCCACGTGGCCCAGGAATGCAGGTTCAAAACCGGCATCAAACTTCAGGGCTGATAATCATTCCCATCACTCTGATTTAAAATATCAGGTGATAATTTCCACACAGAACAATAAAGGAATATGTCTATATTTATGAAATGGTAGTCAGTGTCCGAAACCTAGCTCTCTCTACAAGAGACAGGAAATGACAGCAGATGCAAAAGAAAATCTGTTTTGATTATCACACCTGATAAGCCTCATTGATTCATCATGTTCAGCATCTGCACCGCTAAAACCTAATGATCATGAGTGAAACCTTTCTCCTTGACCCATAATAAATCGTACTTTGAAAGGTGATGAATTACTTTCTGTCTTTTGCATCTTGGACAAAAGGATTGTATCACCCTTTTTTGCAGAAGTCTTACAAAGGAACTGGTCCGCTTTACATATTTAAAAAGGAAAGAAAAAAAGAAAACAAAAAACTACACGACCTGTTTCATGGCAAAAATCAGTCTAAAGAGGTACAATAAATTTCTGCTGAAGTGAAGGGGTTTTTTTTAAGAACAGCCATTGTTAATCTCCATTTCAACAATTGTCTTGTACATATTTTGCAAAAGATGACCTCCAGTTTCCACACTGTTGTACCAGTGACTTTTCAATGGCCAGCCTGGCTACCTCTTCCTTACAGCAGTAACTTGCTACTCACAGGAGTAGTTTTACTGGAGGCATACGAGTACCTGCCTATCACAGCAGTTTGGGACTCATGATCAGCCCCAGGACGGCGAGTAGTCCATCTGAGAACAAATGAGGGAATTTAGCAAAATGTATAAGTCCTTCCCATGCTACCTACTGAAACAAGCAGATCTATAGTCAATTTATTGAGCATAAATTACTGCCAACCTTCGCTAGAATAATTTATACTCCTGAGCCACTTCAGACAGGAAGGCAATAGGGAACTGTCAGGATACATGAGGTTTTATATAGAGATGAACGAATAGCTCATTATTCAAAGTCAAATGATATTCATATTTAGGGGTCAGAGAATTTGGGAAATGTTTAGACCCTCACCTGAGATTACAGTATGAATCCTCTTTCCCCATAAGGTCTTCTCAAAATAAGTGCTGGCTTTTCCAATCCTACTGCTTAACCAGAATAGTTAACCCAGGCAACAGTTGGGTGGGGAGAATTAATAACAGTAAAGGAGCAGGAAAATGAACAGAGGGACTCAGTGGCATAGGATTAAGGAAATGAGTGAAAAGAAGATGGGGAGAGAGGAATGAAAAGATATGGAGATCAGGTGAAAAAAATGGTGGGAAGAAAGAAGGATAAATAGCTACTCAAAAAGAAAATTATAGCACCGTTAGTTTTCAAAAAGGCATTGTCCATTTTCTGGTTGTGTTTGATTACTGGAAAATCTTTGAGCAATGCAGTGCAAAAGGCAGAGTGTGTTCCCTGACACTGCTTTATGTATTAGCCTGGGAAGCTCAGGCTTTATGAAGTAGAGTGACATCTTTGCCATCTCTTTTTCAGTTTATCTTAAGATCATAAAGATTAGCATCTCAAACAGCTACAAATCAACTTCCTTTTTAACTAAGTAAATCCAGCTTCACTTTAAATCAACTAAATCCCAGTTCTTCTCTGGAGCAGAGGACTCGCAGTAGAAAAGGAGCCTATTTCTGTGTCTCAAGCTCTGGCTTTCCAAGCCGCTGCAGGTTTTGTTGAGCACTACCCTGTGCGAACCCTCCTCTAAGGCAGACTGAATTTCAATAGAGAATGGAGAGCCTGACTCTTTTTTTTGGCCCTTTCCCACCACCACCTCACCCCAGTTGTGTACAGGGCACGGTGCAAGCACTCAGCCAGCATGACTTTCAGTTCACCCAAAGCCAGCAGGAAGCAGGAGGGAAGAAGCTCTGTGAACGATGCAAAGAAAAAGCCAAAGTGCAACAAAAAAAATTCTCTACAGTATCTCCGTTAATTCTAAGGAAATACATTCAGCAAACTTGAGTGGCATGGTCACAGAGAAAGTTCAGGGTATGTTTCGCTCCAAATTTCCCCAGTGCTGCTAATTCCCCAATCAGCCATTATGTTAGTTTACTAAGTCATCTGTACTCACCTACAGATCCTTCACTTCATTACTCCCCGGCCAAAATCTCTTCCGAAGGCTCCTCTGACAGATTTATATTCTGAGCATCAGACAGGAATGTGGTTCTCTGTTTTTTCTTTACCTATACTACATAAACATGTCCGGGTTACTGCTCCTAGGGCTCGTCTGAAACAGCTAAGGCAGAGGATCTCAGGCTGAGCAGTACAGCTACCTATAGAAATACCCCTCAGCTCTGGAGCTCCCCGCGACTATTGCAATAATTCTGACTTCCCAAGGTTTCAGGTCAAATCTCGCCTCCATATCTGGACCTGTTTCTTGACTGGAAGGGCAGTGGTCAAGGGAAGCCACTACAGGGAAACCTTTCATAGCGATGTTTTGGTCAATATGACTTTAAAAGTTTACTACAATGCAGCATCGATTCAACTAGGTGGAGTCTCTACAGCTATTAGGGTAATTTCGTCTTGTTCAATAAATCAATGGGAATTTTATGGGTGTACGTTTTACAAACTAGTTTCTTATATCACACAGGAATAACTGTACAAAACCCAACCCTCCAACTATGTTCTGGCAACAGTGGCTTTTTGCAGCCTACCTCTTACCCCTTTTCCCCCAAGAAGACAGAGCATACAAAAGTATTGCTAAGGATAAGAGCTTTTTCCTTTCATAGAACAGTCCTCCTGTCTCTTGAGAACTTCAGCCATGAGAATTTATATTAAATGAAACTAATTAGCTAAAGGTTGCATCAAAACTCTCACAAAGACCTACTGAGATCAGATTCCTTTCCTGCTAGTTATCTCCCCCACAGATCCCCAAACAACTGAAGGCATTGTAGAGACAATTGTACAGATGCAGGTATGAGACCTGCTCCAGCGATGAGGGCTGTTTCAGTGGTACAAGTATTAGAAGAAAAAGGAAGGGAAAAAAGGCATTCTCCTCAGCCATTTTCTGAAAATATCTCCAACATCCCTTTGCAAAACTCTGTTAATAATGTACTGAGGTTCCACAGTCCTGCGAAGGGCTGGAAATGGTACAATCATCACCTTAAGCTTTGTCCAGCCACGTTGCTCTGACCTTTCATACATCATTTCCCTGGGACCATTATTTTGATCCGAAAGTGCCTTTAAGTAGACATAAAATTTAGGCGGAGAAAAGCAGCCTCACCCAGTGGTTTTGCTCTTCCAGCTACTCCCAGAGGAGGGACGCAAGCACCAGTGCCCTCAGTCTTCTGCACAGGGAGAAACAGGTTGCCCACAAAGGCGTAATGCCAGGATGGGTGCCAAACACAGTGCTGCGGTTTGGACAGTCGAGGCTGGCAAGGGCTGCACAAAAAGTTGCCTGTCTGGCACGCTGACGCCTGGCCAGATTCTGTTCAAAGCAAAGAGCAGGCTGTGTCTGACTCAGAGCAGGCTGGGAGACACTGGATATAACTCTCTGGATAACTGGTAGTGAACTGAGATTATTGAACCTCATACCGGTCACTAAAAAGCCACTAGATGGAAACAACTCTTTCCATCCAAGTTCATCGCGACGCTATTGAAAGTGTCAGCTTATGCCTGCTGAATCCGACTCGTCTCAAACCAGCTAACCAGGCTGTGAGTCAGAGAACGAGGGATGATATTGTGTTACCCCAACCTGTCTTTGTGCTGGACGTAAATCACACAAGTAGGCTCCTGAAGTATTTAGTCAGGAAAATGAACCTGTAATACACACACAGAGAAATCTGAAAAATTCTTGTCTCAGCTATCCCGATATAATATTTTTCTTATTTCATTTACATTCTCTCAAGGAGCGAAGCACCTTAAAAATACGTTCTTTATGCACAGATTGGTGCCAAGAGCAATAATTTGAAGATCATAGTATAGTCTTAAGGAAAGTTTTTGTTTTCTAAGCCCAAAGATGAAGCATTTTTAGTTGCAAATCCTTGAGGAAAATTAGGGGGGGGGGGGGGGAGGGAACAGGGAAAGGGGAGGCTTTCTGTGTATTAAGCATTACAACTGGGTTTGTTAGCTTGCTATTTTGAAGAAATATAGGTGAGCAAGGCAAGATAAATCACAGCAATTTGAGATGTCATTTTGCTCTCCTATAGCGTTTGAATTTCTTCCATATTACAATAGATCTTCTCTCCTTGTGCCAGCTAAATTGAATTCCTCTTTTTGGGTTGTTTCTTTGAAGGGCTTTGGATAAAATGTCTCATGCAGTTCAGCTTGGAAGCTTCCCAAATCAAAACCCCAAACCCTACATTTCGTTTCAGTTGTGGGGAATGGGAATTCAGCTTGTTTTTTACCTGTTCATAAGACATCTGCTTTCACTATTTGGCATAACGTGGGGCTGAGGTTAGTGGGGGAAGGAGGGCTGATTGGCCTCAGAGGATTTATTACATTTGATACATTGAATGTCTGATTTTGCCTCCCTTGTTCTCATTCATTCACAGCCTGTACATCGAGATACACTGCAAATTTTTTTTAAAACCATTTAGATTTAATTTTCATCTCTTATTTAGCATTGAAATATCCAGAATAAGTCATTGGTATCTGTTGTTTTTGGAAGTTTTGCCCAGACTAAACTTCTGTACTCAGCAATGGAAGTCATAGAATGGGAAGTTGATTTACAAACTGCCTTTAAATCCACTGACATAGGCTAAAGTGCACTGAATATTCACAAGCTCTATATTAGCAGCCTCTACTATTTTGTGCTCCCCATGGCTCCGGTTCAGCTGAGGAACACCCAAAGTGATCCCAGATTTTAAAGTCCAGCTGATCCTGAACAGAGCAAATTTCAAATTAAACCAGAATGCTTTCATATGCCTCCTATATGCAGTTAGCACTTGACTACATATGCTAAAATTTGTGCTAGTTTCTATATGATCTGTTTTATACAAATATGCGTGAAAATTAGACCATTCGTAAAACACGATGTTTTGTCAGAAACATTTTTAAGCAAAGTATATTTGAAGATGCTGCTCTATCTTTCTGTAGGAACAAAGAGATTTGGGCAAAGGAACTTGAACTTTCCTGAGAAAAACAGCCAAAGCTAGTCAGATTCAGAATCTGGCTGTAAGAAAGGCTGGTTGGAAACCTTCTGATGACACAGTTTCAACAGAAATGATGAAATTTAATGGAAATGGTGAAGTTCATGGTGCCTGTTAGGTCCAAAGAAATATTGCCCAAACCGAGGCAGAATTTGACTCAAAGCCCACGCCCTGGTCACAAAAAAAAAAAAAAAAAAACCAAAAAACAATCTTTTCTTAGCTCCAGAACCCAAGAAATGCTGAAATTTCACCTGGAGTCAGATTTTCTCCCAGCTCTGCTGCAGAACAGGATTCAGATCTGATCTCGGGTAGGATCCAGGTTCAGGGCACAGCAAGAGTGGAGCTTGATGCTGCTTTGTCCAGGTGGCATTAGTGTCAGTTTTGCTGAGCATCTGAAGGATGCGGGGAGACTGGACTGTTCAGAAAATATGGGGGGGTCTTGAGCTTCTGAAACAAAATTTTAGCAGCCTTTTTCCAAGCAGGCGGTTTTTGCTTTGGTGTGATTCAGCATGAATCCAAACTATGGAGGAAAATAATGAATCTTTGGCTGAATTCACAGTTCTGTCTTTCAGGTTCGGTTGTGCTTAATATGCTCGTTGCAAAGGTTTTCCCGTAAACAAACACACATGTGCACATGCAGACACATACACACATCAAAATGTTATTCCCGAGTTGCATTTTAGCATCAGCACATTATTTGCTCTATTACCCTTCTGGGTGGCCAATAAAATATCAAACAGCAATTCAAGAAGGCAACAGATAACTTACCCATAAGCAAGTACACTGAGCTTTCTGAAAGCTGAGCCCAGGATAAGCAGGCAGATTTATACACTTCAATTTGAGGCCAAAAAAATGAGGGATTTTTCCAAGTAATAGTTGCACTGAATTTACCTGAGGTATGCAAGAGCCATCTTGATTTTAAGATGAGGGCTTGGATTCTCACCTGGTGAATATCAGCCCAGTTCCATCACTGAGAGCAAAGATTACTAAATCATGAATAGTATGCCTCAAGCAGAAGGCACTTGGCCAGCTCCTTCCCTATGTTAATGATTTTTGTACATTGTGCAGATTTACGTCCGCCAAAGATCTGGCTGAATGCCTCTTATTTTTGCTGAGATCGTAATTATAGCCCTGGTCTGTATATTCTTCAGATATTATTTTCACAACTGTTGTCTTCAAAACTTTGCCTTGCCTTGTTCTGTTTCTCCCTGCTTTTAGTCCCATTCCCTCCCTTTATAGAACAGATAAAAGGTTTATAATTGTCACTTCCTCTGGCGTTAAACTGATGTACTGGTGGTATACGAAAAAGATGAGCAGACTACTAGGATGCCTCATCAATATATTTTCATTCCTGTGAAGACAATGATGGAAGAATAATGTGGAGGTGCCACTACCTGAAAGTAGGAGTGCTCTACCGGGTTATGCATCTTATCATGCTTACAGACAAACATTATTAGGTTCAATAACACCCCAAACGGAGAACAAAGATGGAGAGAGAGATGAAGACATGCCCTACCTAGAAAAAAAAAAATGCTGCCATGCAGTAAATGAAGAGGAAAAGCACAGCATGATAAAGAAGAGGAGGAGACTGGCGCTTAAAAAACTGCAGATGTTAGACTGACAGAGGGGGAGAGCCAAAGGGGGCTTGAATGAGGAGGGAAGGTTTTAGTGAATAAAAGAATATCTACCTCTGGCCTCAGACTTTAAAGATTCAAAACCCGGATTTAAAGCTGAATATTTAAATTTAGCCCAGTCCTTGAAAACAAGAAAATATATAAAGTTCATTTCATGTAGCCTCATCCTTGTGACAGGAAAAACAGCTATAAAAGATGTAGGTTAAAATCCCAGTGAGGATAGTTTTCATGTAGATTTGCAGGTGAAGATGAATCCTAGGTTCTCACATTGTCTTTATTTGGACCTGCTGACAGTTGTGCCTAGGAAATGGAGTATCTTTATTAGGGCTATTGATACTAATGCTAGTAAGAAACACACCTTTTGTCCTCTAAATAGAGAATTCATTTCTCATTAAAGCCAGAGGAATTAAAACTCTTGGAAAAAACAGTTTTGTGGTTTGCCGATGGTTTTGCAGAATCAAAAAGTGTTTCACATTGAACAAGTCCTTCCAAATTTAAGAAGTTTTTTAAAGCAGCTTTATTTTTTAAGTGTATTAAAGGAAATTTCAAAACAAAAAGTCATTTAGATTTCAAGCATTCTGTTTTTAAAATGATGAAATAAAACATTACAGCATTTTCAACATTATGTTTTTGTTCCAGACAATTTGGCAAAGCTACAATGAATTTAGAAAGCACTTCAGTATTGCTAAATCTGCATTTTTTTCAAAGAAAACAAAAAATGGTCAGAGTTAATGTGAACCCTTTGTTATGAATTAAATGAATCTGTGTTATGTTTTGAGCGAGCTCACTTTTACCATATTAATCTGGGTAGAGATTTAGTTTCATTTCAAACCACCTAACACAATACGGTTTTGTAAGCAAAACTTGTTTCCATGTTCATTAACATTTTAGACTCTAGGGGTTTAAGCCAGTGTGAACTAAAACCTTCTTTCTCTCAACTCCAAAAAGAAAGAGTATAATAAATCACAAATTCATTGCAGAACAATATGGCAATCATTTCATATTCTTTCATGTATTTAACTGAGACAGAGTTTGCCCTTCCACTTCTTTAGGAGCTAATGGTTGATTTAATCCAATGTTGAAATCATCAGACCTTCAGTCAGATTTTGTTTTAACACTGTGCCTCTGATAAATAAACTCCCAGACTGAAGATCCCAGGCTAACGTGGGCTGCTATTTGTGATGTGCTAAACAGTAGCAAAAACGTTTGATTCAGGGAAATGGAACTATACAATAACAAACGACAAAATTTTGGCCCCCATCAAAGACTAAAAAAAGGTGTTAGTTTATGGTTTATCGTTAAATATACATAAAATACCTATGTGGTACATTGTGGTTTCATACCATCTCCTTTAGAGATACCTCAAAATGCTTTATAAATATTGAACCAATTTTTTAATCATTCTTTGAGTAAGGTTCCCAAATTTTTTTCTTTGAGGAGGACCTAGGAACCTATTTTGTGTATTTTTTTCTCTGGCTTCAGAGTTATCAATGTTGTCTTAGTTTTTCCTATTCATTTGTGTTGGGTTTTTTCTCCACCTGAAACCAGGCACTTTATTGTGCTAGCTGCTGTGCAGGCAAGAAAAGAAATTCCTGTCCCTGAAAGGTTAAAAATTGAAGTAATATTCTCTAACCAGCAGTCTCAGGACTGCGGGGACAAATTTGAAAGCTGCTTTATGAAAATACTCCCAGAAAAAGCAGAGTTTATTCTTTTATTCAAAAAATCATATATCTGGCATATTTCCTAACTAGCCCTTTCCCCACATCCCAGTACAGAGGCTGTTGCCCTCGTCCCTTTCTCCATGCCTAGGGAAGCGCATAGGGAAGAGCGAGGAATAATTCCTCCTCTCTTCGGGAACGGCTTCGTGAGACAGACAGACAGGCAGGTGCTGCAAAGCTCAACGAAAGCTTAATCAAGCCGGCTTGTCGAATTTCCTGCTGTTTGCTCATCCTGTCATTTTTCCACATGTGCAACTCCAACTGCAGTCAGTGGGGGGGTTCGTATCAACTAAAAACAACCAGGAAAAAAAAGAAAAGAGCCTTAAGGAATTGTACAACACAGCTCACAGAAAAAAATGGCATCTGTCCTATGTGTTATTTGCAACTTTCTCCTCCCTGACAAGAACAACTCAAATGCCATGTTTTGCTTTCTGCTGAACCTCAGTGTATTTTCTAGCCACTCAGGGCGAGTAGTAGCTTCTTTTTTCCCCATTTTTGTGCTGTATGTACAATACATTAAGCACATCTTAGCAGCACACTTAAAACAGCTTGAAATCACCCATTCTAGAAAGACAAGGGGAAAAGTAGCTCAGAAGGTCTGACTGCAAAAATGCAGAAATGATTTGTTTGGATGATGGTTTTGCTGAGTAGAAATGAAATTGCTGATCAGGCTGTGGTTATAGAGCTCAGTGCCTCAGTCCCGCAAGCAAATTTCTGGGGCCAAATGCTTGCAGTTTATCAGGAACACGCACTGAGAGGTCTTCTATAGTGCAAGGACGGTATCGGTCATCCTTCGAGGCTGGTGTGGTCCCACTGGATAGGGGGTTAGTAGCTGTGCCAGACACACGTACCCTTGATTTTGGAGACCCCCTTGCAGGGTTCTCTGGGCCTCCACCTTGCAGAAGCAGAGCGCTGGAGGATTTCCTCCCACCGACACACTTAGAGGCTGTTTACTGTGTATTCACCTCTCCTTCCCAGAGCGATCAAAATTAGTTTGGCCACTGGCTTTTCACAGTGAGCAGGGTTAAACACAAACCTGCCTCGGACTGCCAGGAAGGGAAAAAAAACCTCACCATTGCGGTGCCTGTTTGTAACAGATATTCCCCTGTATTCCTCTCCAGCGCTGAGTGACAGCAGCTGGAATTTATGAAGCATGCTTGTGCTTTGCAAGTTCCCTGTTTTTACATTCAGGAGAGAGAGAAAATGTCTCTGCTTTGTTCGGTTTGTCAGGCTGCTTCCTCCTTTGTGCCCAAATATGCACTGTGTCTTACAAAAAGTCCCTTCTTGAATTACATCCCAAAAGGTGAACTGGATATGTGCAAAAGTCATTTCTCCTTCAAACAGTATGCCACACCTGTATGGGATATGTGACCTTCTGATGGAGAAAAATGACCGAAGGTGCCTGTGCAATTCCCACCTGAGTCCCTGCGCTCAGGAATTCAAGGTGGCTGCTTGTTGCACATGTATGGGCTGAGCCCTTTTGCACACTGGAGTTGACAGAAGGTTTCATTTTGATGGCTATTGCAGTGGGCAATGCAACTGAAAGTGGGCACAAAGTAAGTCAAAGTATAGCTATCGTATTTTCATTACATTCGGAACCACCTGTCTGAACCCATAGGAAATGTGTCTAATACTGGTTTTTCCCTCCTTGACGTCACTCCTCATTTCTAAGCACATGCGCGCGCACACACACATGCGCATACACACACATATTTCTACAACTGCAAATGACTGAAAGCCATCAGGCTTTCATGATGGGAAGGGAAGAGAGAAGGGAATCCATAGCTCAGCAGTATTATTTCCCCTACTTCCTTGCAAAACCTCTCTCACTGGAGTTTCATAGGCTCTCTCCTCCAAATTATTTATGGGAGAGGGGCAACCCACCAGACGCTGTATGTGCCATTATCCCCAGCTATTATCCAACAAGTAGTTAATGTTGTTTGAAGCAAGCATGATTCCTTCTGAGCTCCTCTGTGGCTGCTACTGCATGCCTAGGGCCTGGTTGTACTCCCTTAAAGTCGATGCTAAAACTTCCCAGCCTCACAAGGTGGTTGTGAGGATAAGTTCATTAACGTTTGCAAGGCCCCCAGATATCATAGTGCTGGGAGTAATATAAGTATCTAGATAGCTAGTTCTCAAAGACAGCATCTCTGAGGGTCAGATTCTGCACTAGAAATTCCCTTATGCCCATCAATTAACATTTGCTCTTGAATATGTATGTAACATGATGTTTTCCTATTATACATATTTAATTATGACTTATTCTCCAATAGCTGTATAGGCTATGGAAAGAAACATCACAGAAGCTAGAGTTTTGCTAACTCCCTCAAGAAAAATAGGTTCTGAAAATCTGGAAGAGTCTTGGGTTTTTATTTTTGTCTGAATTACTCCATCTGAGTTGCCGTTTCTCCAAAGCAAAGTGTGGCCCGTCCCCATTGTGACTGTAAACGTTTAAATATCCCTTATTCTCTTATGGTTTCCATTATTATTTATTTCTGTTGCAAGCAGAAAGATGTCTGGGTCATCCTTTCAGCCAGGATGAAACATGCAAAACAGGACAAAGAAAATGAACGGTAGTATTCCAGAGAAGTTTGCTCAGGGGCATGCGTTGGGCAATCTTTTGACTGAGCTGGAAAGTCTTGAATCTTCTTGAATTCTTAAAAGCTTTTCTCACCTTTTTTCAATGCAGTGGGTCAAATTCATTGCTGACGAAATTCCATTGGCCCTGTTGTCAGTACTAAAATCATAGAGTGTTATAACACTTAAGCATTTCCTTATTTTGAAACATAGAACTGGAAGTCAATAGAAGCAATTGTATGCATAAAATTAAATACACACTTCAATATATTTTGTTGGATTGATGTTTTAATCTGGTTTTATGACTTTAGTAGCTAAACAGAATCATTTTGCTAAATTAAAATTAAATAGAATTGTTGAGAGTGCAAATTATTGCCAGATACAGTATCTGTAACTGGCATGAGGAACACACATACAATACAGTTGACTGTAAAGACTCAACTTCTTAATTAATTTTCCTGAGGCTTAGCCTTTCATTTAAAATACAGCTGTTCCAGTTCCAGGGGAAAAAAAAAATAAAAACCACCCTTGGAGACATGGCCCAAATGTAACCAGCTCAGCGACGTTGGTTTGAGTTTGCAGAGAGCCTGAAACCACATCCTTGACACATGAATTTCTCTACCAAGTTCTGTGTATCCTGAAGCCAAGAAGAAGCAAGCCGTTTCAAACAGAGACATAGCTAACTAATTTGTCATTCATTACAGCATGCAAGAAATGCAATTGTATTACGAAGGTCTCAGCATTTTCAAAGACTGGACGGGGCATCTGCTGGAGGGCAGCGCATGAAGAGCAGAACTGAAGAGAAGGTGAAGCTGGAGACATTAGGCTGAACATGTTGAGCAGCTCATTATTTCTTTGTAGCTGTAACTCCCTGCTTTATTTCTTGTTCTTGGGCTCTAAGTTCTTTCTGAGAAGGACTTTTTGTTCTGTGCTGGTACAACACATGGCAAAATATCCCTTACTGCCCAAATCTAATACAAACAATAAATAAAAGTAAAGACGCTATTTTCCCAAGGGAATGGGCTTAGCTTTCAAAAGCTTAGAAACCGCCCCATTTCAGCAAATACATAAATCTCTATTGTAAAAACATTATACTCATTTATATTTTTTAAATTAATTCATTCCATTTGATCACTTTCCTTTCAAATAGTTTGGCTGTTAATTGGATGCAGGCAGGACACACAGACAGAGCACTCAAACTTCCCTGTTGGCACTGCGTTTCCGTGTGGATATTTTGAGAGACAGGCATTGTCTGTTAAATGGGAGTTGTGAAACGCAACTAAGCTGGTCAGTTTTAAAACTTTTCAGTTGCCTTAGGTAACTAGATAATGTTCCCTCGTTGTTTTTTTTTTTTTTTTTTTTGCAATATTCCCTAGGTATTTGCTGCACTGTATGCTAGGGAAGAAAGCCCTGGAGGGAATATTAAGGTCAGGATGAGATGGAACTAACAATAGACAGAATATTTCTGCTGCACATAGCCATCAGTGCTGCGTTTGCCCTCGACTTCCCTGGTGGGCCTTAGTTACCAGGGCTTCAGTATTCCCTGGGTATCTCTCGTGTTATGAAAGTCCCCCTCTCTGCTGTGGGGAGGGGAAGAGCAGAATAGAAAATAGAATAACAATGGGAGGAGAGGAACAAAAACTAGACAGTTATTCATGAAACTGGGTTCATAAATCAGGAAAACGGTTCCCTGAGCCATGCTGCACCCTATAGTGTGGATGCTGTAGTGATCATACGACCTATATGGCCAGAGAGGATCCCTAGCACTCACCCGAGCCATAGCTTTGTGTCGTTGCAGGACTGACCCGGCCAGATTCATTTCAAAGTGTATTTTTGCGTTTGTGTGACGAGCTGTGCAGTGTAAGCTGTCCCGTCCTTGCAAAAACCCCGCGGCCACTGCCGTGCTAGCTGATCAGGTTGTCGTTAGGTGGACTTCTTTGTGCAGCTCATCGTTTAAATGTGCTCTTCATTTAATGCCTTATAGCTTTCATATGCTGTAAATGTTTTTGCATCAGCTGAAGAGAACTGTAAATGCTATTGTCAGTTTGGTACAAAGGTTTGCGTTTGTTTGACTGTAGTAACTCTGCTTCTTATTTCAATAGCCCAGCACAGTAGGGACAACATTCTGCCGTTACACAATAAAAAGCTTTTCCAGGCAGGACTGACACACTCTGAAAAGCAGAACGGATAGTGCAGTCTCTCATCCTGATGAAATTAGCAGGGAAGAAATATGAAATTTCCACCTTCCATTACACACATTCATGGACATTTGGAATCCGATCTGAATACGAATCTGAATATTTTTTTTCTCTCCTCTCATCTTAAAGCATGAATATCCACTATATAAAGCACAGTATTTTCTAAGACAAAACAAGTGTTGTATTAGGAAGTAAAGAATGCAATAAACATTTTACTCCTGGACCAATAATCATATAACAAAAAAACTTGATGAAGTGCCCTCTACTCCTTTTTTTTTATATGTCAGCAGGAATAAAAACTGCTTTACTTTTTACCTCGGCTTCACTACTTTAACCCAAGCTGATGGCAAGAAGCCTAGAGAATATTGCTAGCAGCCTGTTCTCTTATGACACCCACCCTTCATCTGGATGTAATATCTCAATATTGCTCCAGAAGATTGGATTTTATTTAGTCTTTTAGCATGATATGAAAAAGTGAACCAAATTCTTAGATGGCAGGGGCTTTGTCAATTAAAGGAGTCTAGTTTACTAGGAGCCAGCTGAACAGTTGACTTTATCATATGCTGTAGATTAATGAATGCTACTGCTAGTCAAGAGAAACAAGAGGTCATCCAAAGACTACTTTGTTTGCTCTTTTGGTACTTTTAAAAAATGTTTCTTTAAATACTTTTAACGCAGGCCTTTTCAGTGCTATAAGGAACACATTTGCCAGTTAATCTGCGATACACACCAGCATCAAGGGTCTCTCCTAGTTCTCAGGTTTGCGTCTAAAGAAGTTTTTGTGACATCCTAGCTGTCCAGGGCTGTAATTTTTTTGACACAACTCCTGTTAGGAGAGCAGAGAAATGTTTTCTGCTCCTTTCCACTACTCTCCTGTTACTAGACACCCAACAGTTTTGTGGTTTGGCACCTGCCTTTATGCAGAAGAAACTTCCAATTAAGTCCTTAGAGCAAGGTTTTGAATGAGGGTCATTTACTGTACGAAAGCAGTGCAGAAACCATCTGTTTGTTTTTTCTTATACTGAAAATTTCTGAAGGTCTCAGGTTCATTCTGCATCGTGGCGAAAACAAGAGCTGGAACTTCAAATATTTCAGCAAATTGGAAATGCATTCCTTTTTCTGCGCAGCGTTCGGCTTGAGGAACGATCATACCGTGTTTGCACAGTGCCCACCGCCCAGTAATCCCATGTTGCCAACACCCAGAAAGTCACTGGGATTTGGGAGTGATTGGTGCCTCCCAGGATGAGCTCTTTGGAAAGCTCCAAGTACCTTAATTCCCTGTTCCCTCTTACAGGAATGATGTTGATTTTTATATTCCTATCTCTTGCTCAGTGGAGGGCAAATTCCTGCTCCTCCTGGGACAGGACGAGCTTCTCCCCGCTTTGTGGCTGAAATCCTCCCTCAAAGGCTCATGGATTCACAGCAGAGCCACTGTGAAGGCATCATTGCAGCCATGAGGTAGCAAGGGGAAAAGCATAAAGCCACAACTGGATGTGTAAAACAGCGGTTCTGCAGCTCTGATTGAGGCGATGCAGAGAGGATCCCGAAGTTGCTCATCTCTAAAAGTCGCTGGGGTCTTTTCAGCTGTTTTCTTTATTTCCTTCCTGCTCAACAGAGCAGAATCCCCCAGGCTTGACTCCCTCAGGTGTGCCCTCCTCTCCCATCCCTTCTTCATATTAAAAGAATAAAAGGACTTAACCCTTTGTAGCTAAAATGAGTTCAGAATCCCCTAGCCTTCTCACAGACAGCAATAGATGCTTAGCTAAAAAGACCCTCTGACTATAAAAATGCAAGGGTTTCCTTTAATTCTCCAAGAACAAATGTTGGCTGCACTGCAACATTTATTTTCCCATCTGGATACATGAGAAGTAAGAGACAAGTTTCTTTGCACTTCCAAATGAGAATTTACCTCTTAGCTGACCAGATACTTATGAAAACAGCCTGTGAAAGGAGAGCACTGTAGGCTCGCTTTCCTCCATTCCCACTATTACTAAAGGAATAGCTAAAAAAATAAATCCATATTTTATCATTATTTTTACCTCCCAGTGTACATCACTAAAAGGGTTTATATGCAGCCCTCTTAATTGGCACAGCCCCTGCTGGAAATAGAAACATGCCGATGAATTGCTCATTCAGATTAGGCTCCCAGGAATATATTGTGCTGAGAGACATTCACTTTTATTTCCTGAATTGCTTTAACGATGAGCACTGAGCAACACTTCCTCTGCTCCCTCCCTCCCAGGTACCCTGAGCTGCAAGGCAAGGCAGCAGCCAGAAGATAAGAGCGTGCCCCCACAGCAAGAAATATCTGCACGTAAATACCAACGCACACCTATGAACAACTGTAAGTGGGCCTTCAGATATCACGTTTGCCAGGTAAACACACAATTCTCAATTAAGCAAGCAATTACCCATTATTGTAGAGCCCTTGTAATGCGTTGTGCTGAATCTATTCCCTGGCAAGGATCCCAGGGAACAAGCAAGTCATCTCTTCAGGGTACAGATTTATATTCTCCGGCAGTAGGGTCACTAACACTTTGAAACAGGATTCACAGGTAAATTCCGAAGGCTTCAGAAGGCTTTGAGCACCTTCAGCTCCCACTGTAGAGAGCGTATGTTTCCAGAAATCATGGTTTTCCTTTTTTTCCAGCTGCCTACTCGTTCAAGACTGTCTTCTACAAAGTAATACGGCTATTTTTTGCTATTGTGAAGAGTGGGAGATGAAAGTACAAAATGTAGCAGGTCTAGGCTCTAGAACAAGTTAAAAAAATGCAGTGCCTCTGAGAAACAACCTTCTGAATAGTTACAGTGAGAATGAGCATTATAGCCAAGGAAAGTGGGACAAGTTCATCTTACAAGAGTGCTTGTTCAATAGACTTTAATTGCAGGACAGATAAGGCCTTGTTGTCTTAGAAAACTGTAGTCATGGAGATTTTAGTTGAAGATTAAAGATCCTTGATTGATAACCCCAGACAAAAACTTTCTGTCTTTCAGAAAATTAAAATCTTTTTTTTTTCCAGCTTGGTGTCAGACCTGGATAAATTCAGCATAAACGGTAGAAAGATTTGAGGTGATTCTTTCTTGTGCTTTGTGGACACTTCCTAAAATACTGAGGAGAAGAACTTGAATTAAGTCTAAACCCCATTTTTCTGTCAAAAAAACTATTGACGGAAGATTTTCAGGCAGTCTCAGCTGCAATGCAGACCTGTAAGCGTTTATATGGAGACCACAGCTGTTCAAAACTGTATACGTGGGACAGATGAAAGGTTGACTTCAATCTAATGGTATGTTAACCTGTAGTTTCTGGAAACCAGATTATTTGAGTTGGTAGGCTGCTGCTTCTCCTCTTATAACAAAGTGAATTTCCTAGATAGCTTTTTAGCCCCTCTGTCCTGCAGAAGAGAGGAGGAGGGCAGTCCCCTGCGCACAGGTGGACTGAGGAGGGCAAGGCTTTGGAAACTCTTTGAGATGGGACTGGGAAACAGTCACATTTCAAAACCTGGAAAGAGATGGAGAAGGGAAGCATTTTAAGCTTTGCTCAAAGCTAACTTATATGTTGGGTTAGGTTTTATTTGGTTCTATCTTCAGCATGACCCAACTTGGGCAATACAAATCTGATGCCACTCATGATGGATTGCACATAGGACCAATTGGAGCCCTACTAGCTTTAAAATTGATAGTACATAGACCAACGGCGGTGGTGCAGTTTTTCATTAAATGAAATGGAAAAGTGATTTAATAATTCTTTCTGTCTTAAATTGCTTAAAAGAATTTTAGACAGTTAAAAATTGCATGGATTTTAAACCATATGTGTGAGAGTGGAAAAAAATAAGGGTTTTGTTTTTCCTATTTTTAATATGAGCCAGATGAAACAAAAAGATTGTTTCCCTGCAAACTATAGGTCAAGTACCTATGTAGGCTTTGAGATGGCTCTGTAAGTTATCATGTTATCTTTCTTTCTTGACAGTATACCATTATGTGGTGTATCATTTCAGCATTTACTATCTTTCATGTCCTTTTATCTTCACACTAGGATTTCTTTCTAAATTCCAAGCCGTGCATTTGGTTTCATTATATAACACTGGCTTTTACAAAACATTAGCTCTTCATATTCTTTGGTTTCATATTTGTCGGCATCAGGCTGAAATAGTAAACCCGCTACGTCTATTTTATCTTGTTAAAGATAAAAACAATATGGCAAATGAACTATTTGGGGAACACTACTTTCAAATTAAAGGAGAGGAAAAAGTATTAAGTGTCACCACTGAGTTGAACTATATTGAAATTTTGAACTGAAGTGATTTTTTAAAAAAATTGAATAAAAAGGTGACCCAAAATATTACAACTGTCATGCAGGACTGTGTTATCTTAAATTATTTATTTAACATCTGGTAAATATTATCCAAGCCATAGTACAGATAAATTGAATAAAAGAATACCAATGCCAGGGGAAAAGAAGAATTGCTTAATACTGTAAGTATATAGAACTGTTCCACAAAGCAGTTCATTCTCTCTCTGCAAGGGGAGATGAGAAGCATGGTATTGGGGTAAAATGCATCTGCTTCGTTTCACCCTAAGTATGAAGCTATCAAAGCAGTTTTAGGGATTTAATTTAATCTCAAACACAAATTCTATGAAAACAGTCTGACAGCGACATGAAATTTTACATAACTTCTTTTACCCCTCCCCCTTTACAATGCAGTTTCCCAGCTGATTCATTTTATTTTATCCTATGCGTATTGGGGATCAGATTGAATTTTCTTTGAGAAAAGAAAATAATTAAGCCATCTATAAAGCTTTGGCTGGGCACGAACAGAGCAGCACAGGATAGAGTTACTTGGAGGGGGGAATGAGGTCAAAGAAAAGTACTGCAGGGAAAAAAAAAAAAAAGAAGCATCAAGTTCTGTGACTTGGGGAACAAAATAAAAAGAGGATGGAGTCTGAGAAGGGGGAAGGGACCTAGATTCCTTGTCAGTTTGTGGGTTACAAATGGAACAAAAGGCTTATCTTAAATATATGCAGGTTTAGAGATTTTTTTCTGGAAGCTATTGAGAGCTAATTAAATTACGGTCGAGTACTGAGCATTTCTCCGGTGCTTCCATGGTCAGTTTCTGCTGAGCTCTTCTTGGTTACTTGATACTGCTTATGAAATAAAGAAGATTGATTCCTAAATATTTGTTCCTATTCCCTCTTTGTGGATTACATTATACCACTTTTCATTCTTACAGTCTTTGCTTAAGCTGCTGGATATAAGGGCCCTATATAGACTGCCAAATATAGTATCCAAGATTAAGAGCCTGCTATCGCACCTAAGTTCAAGAGGGTAATGAGCAATTCAGACCACCTAGTGTCTACAGCTGCCAGATCCTGGCTCCTGCACTCTCAACGGTGAGGAGGAGTCATGACACCCCAACTGTACATGCATAACTTAAGCACCATGATTATTTCTACCCACCCCACTGTTCTCTCGCTGTATCGAGAAACAAAATTTGGCAGCCTGGGCATCAGGCACTGGGGCTTGCTTAGTGCTGCCCACCACCATAGCTGGCATAGCCTGAAGAGCCTCAGATCCCGCTCCAAAGGACACCAAAGTCAACGGGCAAACTGTGATTAGCTATACTGGTGTGAGGATCAAGCTATTATAATCTGGAAACTGATGTTTCATACTGGTTTTTAACCCCAGTTCTTACAGGACCAAACTTGACATAATAGCACCCACTGTCTGCTAGTCAGTTCCCCTCCAGCCCACGCTCCAGCCCTGCTAGCCAGCCTCCACCTCCTCTGACAGGGGCAGAGAGGGCTCAGAGATGTTATCTACCCACAAGCTGAAGGAGAAGGGGTGGATAGAGAGAAAGAATGCCCCTCCAAAAGGGACATCTTGTGGCATGGACACGGTGGCATTATTAGACACCAGAGAAGGCAGGGGAGAAATATCTGATATGTGAGAAGAACCTGGTGCCTAATCATTACGTGAAAGCACATAAAGGAAAACCAAAGGCAAAAACATGAACCACGAGAAGTTCATCTGGTTAGTTCATGGGCAGTGTGGAAAGTTTAAACCCACTCACAGTTTATGCAAATGGATAATCATAAAGATTAAGTGAAATGCCACTGAAATCTGTAATTCACAGAGCCAAAAGCCTTTCTCTATAGTTGTTCCAAGGTAAAGCATAGCTTGTAAGAAATCATTTTCTACCATACCTGGATTTTTCTTGCAAACATGGTTAGTAGCAAATCTGAATCTGTCAGCACAGTAGTATAATTTAAATAGTACAATTCACAGCTGACAGGGGATTTCCACCGACTTCACTTGGAAAATATGTCATTTGCTAACTCTTGTTAACAAGTAGTAAGGAATCTGTTGCTTGCCCAAGGTCACATGCACCAGCAAGAGACATTACTGAGGAGAAAGAGAAGAGAGAGGGGTTGAGAGCAGCAAGCTCGATGGAGAAATAAAGCTTAGAAATTTGTACAAAACTCAGAGGAAAGGCCTGTTAATAAGTTGCTGATATTCCAGTTTATCTGGACTGGCTATTGCAAAGCCTGTATTGGAGGTTCTTATTCCAAATACCAACCAAGAAAAAAAAAAAAAAACAGAAGATCTTGAGATGACTCTCAGCCTCATCCAACTCACATTAGAAGTGAAGTCTTCAAAAGGCTTCTAGTAAAACTCAACTTGGGAAAGCACAGTCAATGCCTCCTTGAAGGAGAAGGACAGCAGGATGGTTTAGCACCTAAAACATTATGCCTACACTCTTATCTGGGGTATTGTACCCACCATAATATTGTGCCGTCTTGGAACGGCACATGCTGTCTCTGCAGTTCTCAAATTAGCTTTCCATGACCTGGCATCAATGCAACCAGATAACGTGATTTCTTACTTCTTTATGGTCTCAGTCACAAAAGGATGGCTTGAGAGAAAGTGGATGGCAAGCTTTCTGTAACATCATCTTCCTCCCAGTGGAAGATGCAAACAATGAAACAAAACCACTCTTCTTTCATGCAGTCTCCTTTATTTAGAAGGATAGTATCATAATCCTGTCTTCTAAAATGCAAAAGAACCATCAGCAGAAGGCAATTTGCTTCTTCAGAAATCTGTAAACCTGCTTTGCTAATGAATTCATTGTCCAAGGATCCCTTTCTCCCTGCTCCTTCCCCAGGCAATCCTTCCACCTACTCCTCTTGCTGACTATTTCTCACTCTCTTTCCCCCACATGCTCTGATAATTGCAGTTAAAAAGAATGAACTCACCAGTCTCCACATCAGTCTTTGAGAATTTTTTTTAGGGGATTAGGTATGTGTCTTTATCATGCAACCCAACACCATAAGTTTTGTTTGAACTATCGATATACAGGAGAGCACATAGCTGTTTCTTCAGCTGCATTTGAAAGAAGAGTGTTTCTCATGATTTTTCAGTAAACCTGTAGTTGTTTATAGATCAAAGTCCCATTTGATAACAGCTATAAATATCTTTCAGTATAACACTGTTAATATACTGGCATTTGGGGTTTTTTCCAGGGGAATTAGACCAAATTTTCCATAAATCTAATAAAAACTTTTCCCTTTAGTTCTGGAGTTTGTAATGATAAATTTTTTCAGCAATGCCAAGGTGATGTCTAATGTGTCCAAACTTGTGCAACAACATTAATGATGAACAAGAACCCTTAATAACATTCATATACCTTTCCATAACCTAACAGATCCAGAAGAGCATTTTTTCACTGATTATCACCACTAGGTATACCCTGTCTTTCACCTTCATTTGTAAATGGGATAGGTCTATTCTTTATGGTGACGAATACTTGAGACTGTGATGGTCCGTTTATTATATATCGTATTGTGGGAAGGTCTATATACAATTTACTGGGAAGGTGGGCATGCATCCAAAAACTGAAATAGGTTTCAGAGAACTTATTTCAAAAGATCGGGTTTTTTCATTATGGGCAGTTTTTCTTTGTTATTGCGCAACCACACTGCAAGGTCTGGTTTGTAAGGTTAGAAATGTGGTCTGGAATTAAGACCACTTACCGTTTTATCCCTCTTTAGATCCAAAATGAGTATCTTTCTAAAACAATATACAATTATTATTATAAGGTTTGAAGTTGAATGAGGGAATAGGAGTCCGTACTTGGTATTCCTCTCAAAACTGGAAGAAATTATTAGTAAAATCCCTTCTGGTCTTAAAGCTTCTGGGCCAAGATAAGGAGTCTTTGTGATTTTGGGAATGCTGCAACACCTGCAAGGTAGGGTGGTCTAAGTGAATTAAGTTATACACAAAATATGTTTTATTGGTTACATAGGCAAATTTTCAGTTGGTATTTTTTTTTCCATTTCTATTTTTAATTAGAGAAACAAATACAGAAAAATAGCAGCTGGAATCTTGTTACTGAATATACTTAACCTCAGTGTAGCGGCAACTGTGATATAAACCATCTGAAGATAATTTCTCCCCATATTTAGTCTTGAATAGCTGGTAACACTAGGGACTTTTTAATGTTGCTCATAAGTATTTAAAGCGAAATCCCATACTTGTAACTTGTTCCAACTTTACTCACAGGAATCACATTTTTTGTGAAAAATCAAGATTGTTAAGAAATTAAAGGTCTCCATAGATGTTTGTGAAGTTCATCAAACTGCTATTAACTTGCAGGCCGGTTGTGTCGAGTAAATCACATAGGTCAATTTACCAGAACAAATGTAATTCATAAGACAAAGAAACAAGTACACAAATACCCCAGGACTAACCAGGATTAATGGTAGCTGATTATGGAACAAAAATGCAAATTTTGCCAGAAGAAATATTCCTATTTGCATAGACCATACCTTACCAAAGCTGTTAGATAGTGTTGCCTGGTGCTTAATATTTTCGCTAGAAAGCTCTCATTCCTTGAATCTATTCACAAGTTTGTATCTTTATTTGCCTTCAGGTGAAGTATTTAATCTGCTTACCCATCTTATTAAAGGACATACTTGCTTTGGAGGAGGATGCCATGACATTTAAATCACAGATTATTTTATTATTAGGTAAGCTTAGAAGAAAGTTGGAGAAGTGCATACAAATGACAGAGCTTATAAATAAGTCTGTCAAACATATTTGAGTCTGAAATCAGTTAGAATTCTCTCCTATTCGCCCCAATAATTTACATCCGTAGGTGGATTATCATCATAAGTCATTACAAAAAGCTTATCTTGGAACAGACGCTGGAAAGATTTTTCAAGTGCTTTGTAAGAGAAAAGAGACAAATAAATGATGAAACATCATGATGGTGCTTGGATTCTGATTACCAAAGAAATATACTTTATTTCACTTCTTTAAAATTTATTCCTCATTTAGCACCTGTTAATTGACAAGAATTTTGCTCTTCTGGTAGTTTTATGTTTCTTGTCTTCTCCTCTGTGGAGAGTTCTGTTGTGGTGGTTTCCCCCTATATCTTATGGAAATGTCTCTTATACAAAAACCTGAAGACATTCACCTGACCTTATTCAAGGTCAGGTTGGATGGGACTCCGAGCAACCTGATCTAGCTGAAGATGTCTCTGCTCATTGCAGGGCGGTTGGACTAGATGACCTTTAAGGGTCCCTTCCAACACAAACTATTCTGTTACTTTATGATTCAACGATTAGGTGATTCTATAACTGTGTCTCCAGATGCTGAAAAGGAGCCCAAATTGATTTTTCAAACTTGCCAAGCAATACTTTATTAGCTGTACCCCAAGTAAGAATATATTTGCCTTATAGAGATGATAGCTACACCTTAGAAAGTCTTAAAGCAGGAATGGTCTTTAAGGCACATCCATTAAGTACAGGAGGAGCATCACTATAACTGCAAGTTTGTTTATCTTGCTCAAAAATCCAGTAATCACTTCTGCATCTTTGAATTTGTACCATCATATTCATGGTGACATTAGCCAAATACTTGTGCTTTCAGCCCTGGTGGTGTAACAGGATTTTAGCAGTGGGCTAGCAGATTCAGAGGTGAAAATACCCATTAGTATAAATATGCGAAGTAGGAAATGAAGACTGGTATTTCAGCTTTGGCAAAGGCAGGTAAAACAATGAATTTGCTTATTTTCTTTTCCTGTTCACCCAACCAAAATCCCAATTCCATGTCTTGTAAGAAGGAGAAAAGGCCTTTATAAAAAAAAATTATGTCCTGATTTGACAGATCCCCAAAGGGAGAAGGAGTGTACCGTGTTAGATCTGCACAAGGGGGCTGCTGGCAGTGATGCAGGAACAAGAGTGCTCTTCTTGCCAGTATGGTTCCTCACCTTTCCTGTGAGAACATCATGGAAAACACAGTGCAAATGTCTTACTATAATATAAGCAAAACATTTAACAAAACAGTTTCTCACCTGCTGACAGCCCCTTCCCCAAAAAGAAGAGGCTGGGGGAATTATAGACCATCCACATTAACATGAATTCCTGGAATAATGTTAGAACAAAGAGTCAAACAAAATCTTGTTTCAAGCATATTTTCCAGGTAAGCACTTGGAATATAGCAAAGAGATTAATAGGATCCTATGTAGCAAATAGCATATGCTGTATCACAAGTATGTCAACCCAAGCCAGCTTCTTCCTGCAATGGGGCAACAGCCTTTATGGGTGAGGAAGAGGTTGTTATTACCATATATTTTAATTTTAGTGATACTTTTTAAAATTGCTCCTGTGATTTTCTCATAAATAAGCAAAATAAAAGTGGTATTCACATAACTCCTAATGAGTCCCAAAAAAGCATAGTCTGGAAAGGGCTGAAGTGGTTTATCCTGAAGGGAGAACTGAACAAGTGAACAGGAGTACAGCCTTCAAGTTTCTGTTGCTCATAATCTGCTCTCCATGTCCATCATGGACAAGAACTAATGGACTTATATTTTAGTTATATAGTTAGGTGTCAGCAAAAGCTTTGGAACACTAAGGATAATGAGGCACACAAAGACTGGATTTTCCCTTGTGGGAGGTCTCTAAAACCAGGCTAGACGAACATAATCAAGAATTGCAAAAGGGTCACTGATCTTGCCTTGGGGTGGGGAAACGTTCAGAAAACCTCTCGGTGTCCCCTCTGTCCTATGATAAAACAATGTTCTTTCCCAGAGCAAAACCTGTTTGCACACTGGGACCCACAGGGCAGGCTCTCCCTCCTCTTTCTGTTCAGATGACCTCTGACATTTGCTCACCAATTAATCAATTATGGTCTGAAAAGTGAGCATATTGCCAGAAAAGGACTCCTGGGGAAGTGACACTAATAGAGTGTCTGAAATACACATACACAGAGATGCAAGGTAGAGCTACATCCAGGTACTCTCTTTCGAAGTCTCTGCAGAGTTTTGTCCACAGTCCTGAGTAGCAGCAATAAAGTTTTCTGTAGGATTTCTCACTGTCACTACGCTTCAAGACTCAGCAAATATCCCTGCATCTGCTGCCTGCCCACTTTGTATACCTAGATGGACCGTAGCTAATATGGACTGCGCAGTCCATGTGTGAAACACGTGTTCTGCCCCAAGACTATGGGAGCTGCATAAATTACACATGTGAAATATGTCAAACACATGTAGACATGCCCTGAATCTTCATGCATTTTTGGTACAAAATAACTCCAAGGGTGTTTATTTCAACTATTTATTTATGAGGAGGGACTGCGGGGGAATCTGTGTAATATTCAATTTCCAGAAAATATAAGATATTATTTATCACTGTGCTGTCCAAGTCGTAAAGTTGGATGCCAATATTTCCTTCCCTTCTGTGAATTTTACTCCTGCACATTTATTACTGTGTAGAATTGGAAACTCTTGCTGCAAAATGTAAATTAAGACACCACAGTGGGAGCTTCTGGAGATAACGCAACCCTTTAGTCATCTGAATGTTGCTTTAGGCTGTATCTCTACTTATCAGCACTATTTACTAGCAGACGTTTAAAGCAAACGGGAAGTGAAGTGTCTTTAATCTTTCTTACAACGTATCAGTTCAGTTTCTTCAACATATCTGTAGAGAAGAAAACAAATTAGAAGAGCGAAGTTTGAATTAGTACACTAAATCCAACCCCCAGTTCTGCAGAACTCAAAATCTGAAGCCACTATTTATACCTGATGAAGTAGGACATCGAATAGAAACTTGGAAAAGATGAGTTTTACAGTTGATACTGGATTTGGAAGTCACTGAAATGGTCACTGGAACAGGCACAGGTTTTTAACTACCAGCTTTTTCTGTGCGTTGCCCTCATAGGGGAAGGTGGGTTTGCTGGCTTCTCTTCGAGGTGGTGCTTCTTCTTGTTGGGTAATTAGCCAATAGCAGGATAATTGGTTTTTTTTCACAGGATAGAATAAACGGGCTGAAAGAACACGTAGGGAAAAGAGACCACTGTGTATAAAAGAATGGTAACACTTGGAAAATTGCAAGTTTTATCTTCTTTTTTTTTTCCCCTACATTACTCAGATTTCCACCAACTCTGACCAATAACATACCTTTAGCCAGAATGAACCAGGAATTTTGGTCTTCTTTACCCAAATTTAATTAGAACCCTGAGATGAGTTTGCCACTGCCCCACACAACATCCTTGTCTCTAAATTGGAGACACATGGATTTGACTGATGGACCACTCAGTGGATGAGATTGACTGGATGGCCACACTCAACACACTGCATTCAACAGCTCAATGTCCAAGTGGCAACCAGTGATGGATGGCGTTCCCCAGGGATCAGTATTGGGACCAGTGCAGTTTAACATCTTTGTTGGCAACATGGACATTGGGATTGAGCGCACCCTCAGCAAGTTTGCCAACACCACCAAGCCACATGGTGCTGTTGACACACTGGAGGGGAGGGATGCCATCCAGAGGGACCTGGGCAGGCTTGAGAGGTGGGCCCGTGCAAATCTCGTGAAGTTCAACCAGGCCAAGTGCAAGGTCCTGCACCTGGGTCACAGCAATCCCAAACACAAATACAGGCTGGGCAGAGAAGGGATTGAGAGCAGCCCTGGGAGAAGGACTTGGGAGTGTTGGTTCATGAGAAGCTCAATATAAGCCAGCAACGTGCGCTCACAGCCCATAAGGCCAACCATATCCTGGGCTGCATCAAAAGAAGCGTGGCCAGCAGGGCAAGGGAGGTGATCCTGCCTCTCTACTCTGCTCTCATGAGACCCCACCTGGAGTACTGCACCCAGCTCTGGAGCCCTCAGCACAGGAAAGACATGGATCTGTTGGAGGGAGTCCAGAGGAGGGCCACAAAGACAATCAGAGGGCTGGAGCACCTCTCCTATGAAGGCAGGCTGAGAGAGTTGGGGCTATTCAGCCTGGAGAAGAGGAGGCTCCGGGGAGACCTTATAGCAGCCTTCCAGTACGTAAAAGGGGCCTAAAGGAAAGCTGGGAAGGGACTCCTTGTCAGGGAATGTAGTGGTAAGAACAGGGGTAATGGTTTTAAAGTGAAAGAGGGTACATTTAGATTAGATATTAGGAAGAAATTCTTTACTGTGAGGGTGGTGAGACACTGGCACAGGTTGCCCAGGGAAGTTGTAGATGCCCCATCCCTGGAGGTGTTCAAGGCCAGGCTGGATGGGGCTTTGAGCAACCTGGTGTAGTGGGAGGTGTCCCTGAGCATGGCAGGGCGTTGGAACTAGATGATCTTTAAGGTCCCTTCCAACTCTAACCGTTCTATGATTCTATGAAATACAGGATATCTGGAATGTATTTGCAGGGTAGAAGGAAGTCAACTAAGTCATGGAGCCAGCATAATTCCCAAAAGTAAAGGGGCAGTCCTGCTCCATGAGTTCTTCAAATTCATTTAAAATGGCTGCTCTTACAGAAAGAATTACAAGCACAGCACTTTGTTTCTCTGAGACTTCTTTTTATTCTTTATTTCTTTCACTTAAAATAAAAGTTATCCGTTCTGTGTTGACCTTGTAGTGTGGGACTTCCAGTGTCCCCTTGCAGAGTTTGAACTAATACAAAGAACAGCTGGTACCACTAATACTAATGGATTTCCTGGTTTTAGTTCAAATACAGTAAACTTTTAGTTTTGTTCACACTAAATCTGAAGATAGGTTTTTCATATTTGTTTTTCTCCAGTGAGAATCATAGGCTTTAAATGTACTTTTGGAAATAAAAATGAAAAAAGGAAGGAAGAAAGTACTTTTTAATACGCTGGCAAAAAATGTGTACCATTTTCTTTCCTCCCTGCATTTTAGTCCACTCCTGTGAAAGATCCTAATCAGGACCCCAGAAACGACCGGATGATTTGTGAGACCCCAGTGAAAACATGTACTGCAACGAAAGAATTTAAAACTTAATTATATACAGTCAAGAAAATATCCATCAAAACTGCTCTGAACTTTTAATTAACTGTACATGGAGTGGGAAGGGGTCAAACCAGTATTAGCATAGTACTGTATGAAGTTCTATTTCCCTCTAAAATGGGAGACTGCAGAGGAGTGGGCAGAGACCTAGGGCCAAATCCTACCAGGGCTGAGTGACAACCTGAGATTGGTGAGAACTGGGGGCCCTTGCTATGTCAGAGAGAGGACCAGCCCTTTGCAGGGCACAGAGCTGTCAGGAGGAGGCTTTGGAAGTTGTTTAGCACACCAGAGATTCGAGGAGGTAGGAGGCAGAGAGGTGTTTTAAAATTCCGCTGAGACATTTGGAGTTTATCTTGCTTATAATTTCTTGTGTTCAATAATCTATATCTAATTTGAAGGAAGGAAGGGAAGACAAGGTCCCCTTTTCTACTTATGGAGAGCAACAATATTTATTTATTCCTTCCCTCCATTGAGAAAAAGACAGGCTGCAGATATTTTTGATTTAAAGGATAAGAAAAAGCAGCAAGACCACGTTTGTGTAGGAACACATCCCCACACTGCTCAATCATGAGAGTCCTCCCAACAGCACAACCTGGCTGGCAGTAGTTGTGGTGGGCAGGGTACTTGGAGCATTCAAAATGCAGAAACGTGTAATTCAAGTGCAAACTGTTTGTTTTGAGTTAAATATCCATTTCACAATTAAACAGCTCTTCTTTTTTTTTAACTTTTAGCACTTTATCTTAGTATTTTTTCCATCTCGTTTCGGATTAATTCAGAGATGGGCATTCAGCTGAACTAAACAATGAAGTTCTGAACCTGACAGACTTTGGCACAGGGGATCCTAATGTCTCCTCATGATTCTCCATGTTCAAAGCTTTGAAATCTTTGTTTGACAGAATGACCATGCAAAAGGTTTTTGCAGTTCTATTCTGTAGGTCCCTGTCCTGCAGTGGTTATCCCCAAAATCCTGCTCAAGCTTCTGGTCATTGCACCAGGGCTCAGGACAATATCGCACCAAGCACAAAATTTTCATGAATACGCAATGACCGGTCTAGCGAATCTAAGGCACTAAGTCTGTATGTTTATTTTTCATGCACGAGGTTCTTTTTAAACTCACCAGTGTCTACAGGTACCTCTACCACCATTCACATAGTTTGGTGATGACAGTGTTTAAGTTTGTGGACTGTGGTCTCCCTCCCAAACAGAGTAAGGTTTCCCTCTTGCCAAAGGCACACGTGCTGACATGATGAAGATTCATTTTAAGGCTAGAAGAGAAAACTACCAGAACGGAAAGTCAATAAAAACAAATATGTTCTCTATGGGATTGAAACTGTTGAGGGAAATTGTGGCACCTGGAAAGCAATTCTTTATGTAGTCAATAAACTGAATATAAAAAAGATATAGTAGTCTCAAAGCATAAGGTTGGTCCCAATAACTGTGTTCAAGGTAAGTTCTACTAAGGGGACTTCAGGGAAAGCTCTTTAGCAGGGCATTGCTGCAACTGAACCAAACGATCCTCGTTCCATCCGAATGCTCTATTCCTGCCATAATGCCCTTACGAATAACAGTCCCTCAACAGCATTAAGGAACTGGTTTACTTAATGCGAATTGTTCTCGTTGGAACAAATCTGATGATCATTTCACAGGCTCGCTAGCTCAGAGTGGAATGTGATTTGGGATGAGATATAAAAGTTTTTGCATTCCTCCTCTGTCTGTGTAGTAGATCCCACACCAGTAGGTAGCAAAGCAGTTTATAAGGTGGTTTTGCCTCTGTTTTAATAGAGCCAAGAGCAGCGTACTCTGTCTTCCACAGATGTTCTGGTGGGTTTTTCTCACAGCAAACTCCATTTGAACCTTTGCCCCGATGTGAACACTTTGTCTTTCACCTGATCTCCCAGAGAAGAGCCCTCTTGAAATTTTGCTCTGATTATTTCTTCTGGTTTTCCTTCTTGTTCTGCTGCTTAGTACCAACGAGAGAAAGGCAAAATGATAAACATCTGCCTAACATGAAT
Organism: Pluvialis apricaria; assembly: GCA_017639485.1. NCBI lineage: Eukaryota > Metazoa > Chordata > Aves > Charadriiformes > Charadriidae > Pluvialis > Pluvialis apricaria. The sequence continues at coordinate 71,642,762 of CM030011.1, read as the reverse complement.
TTGAACTGTAGCCAACTTTGATTCTCGTCAACATTGATTTTAGTGCTCTGATTATAGCCCCAATCCACTGCTTTCTTTTGATCTTCTTTCTGAATATTTCTCTACCTTGATACACTGATGATGAGACAGTATTTGTCTTAAGCACCAGCAAACACTTCATTTGGATTTCTGGGATCAGGCATCCTGCCGACAGGCATTAAAGGTATTGAATGTCTCTGCTTCCCAATTGTCAGTTCATATTTTGGTGTTTATTTGCAGAGACTGGTAAATGTGTTTTTCAGTTATCAGTCACCCACATTTTGGTACCAAAACACTGTTTGGACTGGGTGTTTATTACATCCTGCTGTTCATTTACACAAAACAGCTATTTTAATGGAAGTAAGTGTGGTGCATGATTAAAACCTAACAAATGCAGCTTTAAAAGAATGATACATGGATATGTGGGCTAGACCCAACCATCTAATAGTGCCTGCATATGAAATATTTTTTCTGAAGATAGATTAATAGACCTTTAATCTATTTACTGCCAGTACACTCTCATATTTTACTACATCTTTTAATAAGCAGCTATTAAACTTATATCTGTGCACATGTTGACTATTTAGGCAGTTGATCCTTGAAAATGCCATAACTCTTGTTTATACACAGTCATATCACTTTTCCTCTTCTTTGTAGGCATGGAGACACTGTAAATATCAAATTTGTATGCATTATCTTTGATCTGTATTGTTGCTGTTTAATATTAGGCAGGAATTAGGAAACGTTCCAACTTGTGTGAATACTGCAGTATGATTGTGCAATGAGAAACTTATTTATAGTTCACTCATTGCTAAAGAAATAGCATCTGCTAAGTTAAACCAGAGATATGGGATGTTCCACTCTTTACCCCAGTACACTTAGCACAGAAAGGAGCTACGGTCACTGTGCAGTGTCTTTGGGAAATGCTGACTTTTCCAACAGCAGCAGTTGCATCTGTGTCATGTTAGTGTACACACACAAAATGTTGTGGGTTTTTTTAAGTTTAATGATCTTTAAGATCCCTTTGAAAAAAATCTTAGGAAACTTTCGGCATTTCAAAAATTCTGCGTCCAAGTTTTGCAATACAGCAGCCTTTTAAATCCAGACTGCCCTGTCTTCACCAAATAACCTTCCAGAATTGAAGTAGCTGGAGATTTTGCAGAGAGAGAAGAGCAGCTCAGAACATGTGTATTTGGGACTGAGCTGTAAATTGTGTTTTCTTTACCTCCGTGATTTTTTGTCCTCAAAACAACATCAGTAGGCATGTTGCTAAAAGTTCTCTTCATGGACCCGCTTTTGCAGTTTGTTTCCAATATTTAGGAGTTCCCTAAGCGTCCAACTATTTGGTAGATGCAGTATCAGGAAGCAGAGGAGGAATCGTCCTACACGGGCTGGAAAGGAAACTCTCAAAAACTGGCTTCATCCCAGAGGATGAAAACCGATGTGATGGTGCATTTATTTGAGTGTTTCAGGGAAAGATGAACACGGATTCTCCATACAGCTGGACAGAATCACTTGTAAGCTGCAGAGATTTACCCAGCAGCGCTTTAGGAGGTTAACCTTTAGGAGGTTAATGCGCTGGGTTTTTTATGGGCTTTCTGCACCGGAGCAGATTTCTCTCATGGAAGTATCCCCAGAAGAGAAAACACAATAACGCTAGCTCCTAGGCTTCCATAACCGCCTGCCATCAGCAACAAGCGAGAGAAACTGCAGGATGCAGTGATGATGGAGTAGTGAATTAGAAACATGTCAGACCTTGCATGGGAATTCTCTGCACTTCTCACTACCAGCGGTCTGGGCAAAGTGGATATAATGTTAGTCTCTTCTGCATATTTTAGAATAGCCTTCCTAGTATTCCTACTGTTTCAGGATCCTTTTCTTTATTTTCCATGCATTTCAACAGTTGAACAGTGAAATAATTGTGAAAGCAAAGATATTTAGCAAAGATTTTAAACCCAGTGGTAACTGTGCTTAAAAGACTAAAATTTGTCTTAAGAACCTCATAAATCCAAAGAGTAACACAGAAAAATATTTTTATGTACAACTTTAGGGTTTGTTTCATTTCACTTCATTCCTGCCTATACATTTTGCAGTTATTATAGATGTGGAATTTTAAATGCATAGAGAAGCTGACATATTTTATTTAAATTTTTTCTTAGTTTTTTATCTTTAAGCATGTTACTTTTAAATTTTTTCCCAGTGTAGTATCATCTAGTATTGGGCATCTGTGTATGTACCTCATACATGTTCTTAAGCCTTATAAGTGCACTGAATCCAGGCTTTTATCCTTCTTGTTCACAAAATTCACATGGCAAACCAACTGTTCAATGAAGCTGCGTATATACTATTCCTTGAATATACTTCTGAAAAGCAATGCAAAATTTCTTATGTCTGCGGTGAGAAATATGACTTCAAAAATAGTCTAAAGCCAAAGGGAATTCCAAATGTGCATGCTTTAAAAAGTAATTATTTTCTTTTTAATTCATTTTTTAAAGTGATCACCCAGGATTCAAAACTGAAAATGTAGTCCAACTTAGCTGAACAGAGAGTAATAAATGCCAGATTTATAAATGAAGCATGCTAGTAAAAACATAACTTTAAAAAAAAATTAAATTGACAGAAATGTACAGAGATTAAGTCTGCAGAATAGATTCAAAATATCCAGAGTACTTATAAAATACGGGATCATCACCAATACTGCTTTCAAGTCATTCAAGTAAAGTCAGTCAACTGGTTCTCTTTTGTCTTACCAAGTGACAACATAGGGAAAATAGCTGAGAATTTGTATAGTGATTTTGAATATGTCATATTACAAACTTAAGAGTTGATAGGGAAGATCATCTTTGTGCACCGATTTGTATTGTCTTTCAGCGTATAGCGTCATGAGCTGTTCAAAATTTTAAAGCAACTGTTTTAGTTAAGAGTATTGGGCCTTCTAAGGGTTGTTTTTTAGATAACTGATGTGCAAGACTGCCCTTGGAGAGAGCACGCAACACCCAGGAAGAAGTACACGAACAATGATGATCTATCAGTGTGGGACTGAATAGAATGGTGCAAGAAACCTTTCAAGCTTGTGTTTCTCAAAATCAATAGGAAGTTTGTAGGCCTCAGGTTTGTACATGTATCTCTTTGGATTGTACCATTTTGAGCAAATGACTGAAAACCACATCCAGAATACTAGTTGGATAATCCTAGTAGTTAATCTCTAAATTTTGATCCTGTTCTGCAAGAAGAACTCAAACAGAACACCTCCAAACTTGTAAACATTTTCACGTTTGGAGTTTTAGTTAAAGCCTTAAAGCCTTTACAATTTGGATGTTTAATTAAATCATTTACATTTGATATATATATATATGATTTTAATTGAGATATATATTATTTTCATTAAATCATGTATCGCAAATAGCACTAATATTTATGGCAATGAATAATCACATCTTTTAGCACAGTATCTAAGCATCTGCACAAGAGTTGGATTGCATTGTGCCAGGCTCTGTAGAAACATGCAATAATCACCCCATCACTCACAACCTAAACAGACAACGGAGTGAAAAGAGGAACAAAGAATGACCGGTACCACAAGCACCATAAACATCTTTTTCAACCAAAATACTTTTAGAGGCCTGGAAGGAAGAAGGTAGTTATATGGAGCTGGGTCGCTGGCTGACTTCCAAAGAAAGAAATAGAATATATGGGGAAGATGAAATGAAAATCAAATGTAGACAGAGTGCTTAATCTTTTCTTTTCTAGAAAAGATCAAAACTCTTTTCTCCCTAGCAACAGCTAAAATTACACAAATACATTCCTAATATTAGTGGCAAAGTACTTACAAGGAATTACTGCTTTGTCACCAGAGTAATATATTTTGTTGCTTTATTTTATTCATCACAGTAGTGTCTAGAGAACCCAACCAAAAGGCTCCATGATATTTTGGCTGTTTATAAACAAACTGAACCAACTCGTTCTGGGTAGACAAGAGGGAAGAAAAAAGTAAATTTAGAACAGAACCTCAAAATTTACAGTAGGCACTTTTACTGCGTTAAGATATTTTTCCAGTAGAATGAATTACTTTGGAAAGAAAATCCTTTGTACATAAGCCATGGAGAAGAGCTCCTGCACAGAACACAGAGCAGAAGGTTCATTTTGGGGTGCATAGCAAAGGTGTAACAGAGAAATATTCTTGAGTATTGTGTCAACAAAGAGAATGGTGATAAATGCATAAGGAATTTATGATACTGAGTGACTGGCTGATGTACAGTGGATTACATTCATTGTAAATAAGTGTGAAGTGATGTATGCTTGGAAAAAATAATCTTGGCTATCCAAAATCACTGGTGGACTCTCACTGATCATTACCAATCAGGAGCCAAGGAACGTTAGACAGCTCTATGTAAACATCAGCTCACCACTCCAGGACCAAAAACCAAATCAAATGCTAAGAATTATTAGGAAAGGAAAAGGCAATGAAACATGCATCATCATTATGCCTCTGTGTATCCACTGTGCTCTCACATCTTAAATATTTTGTGTAGCTCTGGTCCCTTATTCCCACTTGCTTCATTTCATGAAAGCTTATCCTAGAACAGGAGAAGCTTTAGAGAACATTAACAGCCATCAGAATTACGGAATGACTAGAGAAAGGATTGTTAATCTGAAAGAAAGATGACTGAGGAAGTCTACAAATTCATGGAGACCTGGGCAGGATAAATAGAAGACAGTTGCACACGGTCTTCTCCAAGGCACCTTGGGAAGCCAGCAAGTAGCAGCTTCAAAACAAACAGAAGGAAGTAGTTCTTCACAAAACGCACAAGGAAGCTGTGGGAACTCCTTGCCTCAGTTAAAACCAGATGCTGAAAGTTTGTTTACACAGTTTGACCCTGTGCAATCATTCTCGTGTTCTTATACGCCAGCATAATTTTACAGTGGTTGCAGGTGCACAGGCATTCTTTGTATCACCAAGGAAAGGAGTAGGGAACCGAACTTTCATAAATATTGAATTGACAATGAAAACTCAAAAACCAAATATCCTATTGAATCACAAACCCAATCTCTGTTGAGATTAGAGCCTGTTCCAGCTATAGGTCTTGAAACCTCCTTTGCATTTTGTGGTCTCTTAACACTACGTTATATATCCCCTATTCCCAGGAGGCAGCAGCTGGAGCATTGACTGCCGTACAGGAGACAGTGACCAGGCTTTAATGCATTTCATCACTACTACCCCTGTCTGTGTACCATTAAAGGAACACCCAGGACTTAGATCCTAATTTAGCATGCTCCTAACTTTCTTGAGTAATGTCTCCACTTTCTCTGTGCTGGTGCACCAGCTGCTCCTTCACTCTACTTGGAATCAGAACACACATTTAATCTATGCAGAAGCCTGAAGGCAGTAATACTTAAAACAAAACCTTAACTGCTTAACTAATTGCACATTCTGTGTGAGTACTCTCAACAGAGTAACAACAAGATCAAAACAATGCTATTAAAGACCTGGTAAGTGTTAAGGGAAGAAAGCAACAACACACCAAAAGCTCGAATGAACGCTCACAGTCACTTGTTATCGTTTCACTGGCACATTAAAAATCTTTTGGTCTTGCAAAGCTATGTCACCCAGGAACCACAAAGTACTTAGCAGTAAAATGAGCAGTAATTAGTTGTACATGAAAAGCCAGACCCAAAATGTGTTAAAATTACCTCCAAACTACCAAGAAAAATACAGAAAAACAAACAAACAAAAAAACAAAAACACCAACCAAACAAAAAAGCCTGGTGAAAATCTTACTTATAGGAGTATTGTTACTGAAGGAAATAAAACTAACTTGCACCAGTAACCATGACTCAAACAAGTAACCTGAATCTACAGTTTGGAACATAAGTGTTGAAAGGTAGACTAAATTGTTAGGATAATCTATAAACTGCCAAATACCCTCCACTGTTCCAGTTCCAACATTTAGAAAACACTTATCTCGTCCTTAGAAATCCAAGTATGGAATTAGGTCTCGATGTAGATCCTACTGGCCAAACATATACTCTATTAAAAAACAGACAGGGCACTGCTACTGAGTGCTGCTTAGTTCTCCACAGACTGAAGGAGACATGGTTAGTCTCACTCTAAAATGCAGAAGGCTTTAGGAATGATTTCTCATCACACCATGATCTGGGTAAGTCAACAAATCATGAAAGATACCTAAAATCCCCATAAACTAAAAACATGCAAATAAATACCTATAGTGGGTCCATCATATCCCAGTGTCTTGCCTCTAAGATTATTTCAAAGCTGAGGAGAGAATTCTGTCTCCTTCACCCAGCCCTTGTCCCTCCCATATGAGAGTTCTATCTGCTCAAACTAGGAGAGCTCTCACCTTGAGAACATGACATTTTAGAAACGGGAAAACACCTCTGGGGCAATATGCCTTCCATGACATCCTGGCCAAAAATAAAGCACTGTAATTAGATAAATAGGCAGACAGACTGCAAAAAGGCAACAGACAATTTCAAAACATACCTAAAAGGGGGAGGAGGAGAAGATTATAAAGCACAGAATTTGACATACTTGCTGTCTTTCAGGTTTTCTGGCATATACAAGTCATTTTTTAGAGTGACAGATGGATGCATGTAAAATTGAAGGACAGCTGAAGCAAGGTAAGGGTACTTTGCTCAGCTTGGGATTTCCATGTGTTCTGCATATTGCCATGTAGCTGTCTCTGCAAAGAAAAAGTGTTGCATAGATCCCAAAATTCAAAACTAGTTTTCCATATGGTACTCATCTCAAGAAAGCACCTACCCATCACTCACAGTACTAACAGTTAGCTGTAGACACGGCGTTGTGGGCACAAGATGGATTCCTGAAAATCTGGGCAATGGTAAGCATCGTGGAAGAATACATTTGCTTTGTTTTATTTCCTTCCATAGAAAAGAATACACAGTACGAGAACTTCCGCTCAGAAAGCACAGAGTATTTTCCATATTGTGGATTAAGTAAAATTTTCTGTAGACAGGTTCTGAGTCTAGTTCTAATTCACTCTAATATGACTCTTGCAGTTTTTAGGTAACTTCTCGTACGAGTCAATTAATTCAGGCTGTCTGTATACTTAAAACTGTCCCTCAGGGACACTGGAAAATGTTTCTTTTTCCCCTTTCCTGTCCTACAACAATTTTTTTCAAATTTCTGTGCAGAAACAATTCTAAAGTGGATATAATTTTGACCTGGAGATCTGGTTGGGGAATTCTAAGTTAAAAAGTTTGGGGAGGAAAATACTGATTTTTTTGAAAAACTGACTGCTAGCTTGTGGTTGTGAATGTTGATGAAACTCTTGCATGGACAGCTTCATGGGATCCAAAATGGAATTTCTAGTTCTACTATTTCTAGGAAACCTGAAAACCAAATCTCCCCACAGTACTTCATGAACTATCAGAGTCTCAGGTTCAAGATTCCTCCTCAGTTAGTCAAAGGAGTACATATCAGGGATGAAAGAGAAACACCTGAAAATAGTTAAATAGCACTTCGCTAGTTAAAGGCATGGTTTTAGATGGGAGAATGACAGAGCAGGATCTCTGATCTGCCCTTTCCTCCAGTAAGTGGCCTATACACAAGTCTCTCCCCGCTTTGCTTCTCAAACGGATGGCACTTGGTCACAGGATCTTGTAGTCACAGGGTAAACTCTCCTGCTTTTTGTCCCATGGTGGCTGGAAACTAGAAATGTAATCTCACATGGCTTTACAGAGTGGGAAAATCACTTCTTGCTCGGATCTACTGTTTTAGCTTTGGAGTCCTGGAGTCCATGGGAAACAAGTTCTGAGAACAGGAGCATTTCTGGATTATTTTTTTGAAGTTTTAAAACACAAAGGAAAGGGATTCAGTTAAGTCAGGAATGGCTGTAGTTTCTTTATAAATAATGAAGGTTCTTTGGAAACGACGGTTGCAAAAGAGAGAAGAAATAATTCTTGCTTTGTTTTAATTACTGGCTAGTACACATATTATTCTCAGTTATACTCTTCTGAAAAGCTTTGTAGCAAATCTTTAGAAATAAAGCTTTCACGATTCCTGAAGGAAATTTTGAAGTATCTGAGTGGTAATGCTGTTGCAAAATACATTCTGTGAACTGCTTTTGCTGAAACCTGAACATTTTAAACCTTTTCCCATGCTGGGTAGTGAGAGAGATCTCTTTATATTAATTCAGACTTCATAGATGTCACATGATAGGAATACATTCCAAAAGCTAAGATACAAGATTACTCTTTAACCATAGAACAAACCAACAGGAATTTTAATCAAGACAATATCCAATAATGACTGAATGTTTTTGGAGGGCATCCAGAATATACATTTGGGAATTTTAATCTTGATCGCCTTTGAATTTTGTAAAAAATATTTTAAAGTTTGGGGAATATGCCACTCCGGCTGATTCCAGAAATGAGCCATCTAAGGTATTAAAGTGTTTCATCTGTTCAGACATTGAATATTGCAGATCTGTTTCAGTAATTCATACCAGATAAGTTCACAATGAATGAGCCTAAGTGAAGAAACTTGTTTCCCTTAAAGTAGGACAGCAAGTCAGAAATGGAAGAAAATATAACTAACCCAAAGAATTTTTTCAATCTTCATCATATTTCAGAAAACATTAAAGCAGTTGCTTTTCTTAACTTCTCGTCAGTTAATTTAAAATTACTGAAACTGTACTGTTTGCAGCACTGTGACGAACTGAAATTTCTTACACTCTGTATGTGTTTCCACATGTGCATATTTATTACAATCAAAGTGTTCAGAAAATTTCAATCACTGTTTTACGGAAGGATCGTGTTATCTTCAAAATATATGTGTTAGTATATCATGACTCTAATGCTCCGGCCCGCACGTGTATTTTTTTCTTTCTGGAAGCAGATTACAATGGGCTTTGCTGAGTTCTCTAAAATGCTATTGTATGACTGGAAATTTTGACAGTATTAAACTACATATATTATCATAAATTTCTTGGCTTATCTGTTCCCCAACTTCCATTCAAAGTAATTTTATATGCAGCCAATTTAAAACAATTTAAGAAAATGAAACAATTGAAATTGCTCATTTTAAGCTATCATGACATCTCAGTCGAAATATCAATATCAATATCAATGAGAGATAGGACTTTAGACAAAAGGAGATTTAGGCTTCTTAGGACAAACAAGAACAGGCATTTAAGGGAGGTGTTAATCTTCGCTTTCTAGCACTAACCAGCTTCCAGCTATTTTGTGACCTGGTTATGATGGTGATTAATATTTTAGTAGAAAAGTGGCAAGAGTCTACAAAGTGGGAAAAGTATTCATACTTTTGTTTCTTTTTTGTATTAATATAAATTCCTGTTCCTTTGTTTTCTTCTTGTAGCCAATCACACAACTTAATCTCCTCTGCGCAGTGAAAGTTTAAAAGCCTAATTCTGTAAGCTATAAAACAAACTAAGCACAGAAAGGAATTTACAGTATGTTAAAAGAATAGGAGAAGAGGCTAATAGAGTTGTATACATTTCAAGGATAGATATAATCAAGTGTGTACAATATAAAGCAGAAGGTTCATAATGATTGAAAAAGGAGAAGGAAAAAAAAGCTATTTTGTAGTAGCTGCATGAACTCTGGCTGAACCTTGCTATTTGGCAGCCTCCAGTAAGGACAGCCTAAGATGAGGCATTAGGGTTTGAATCTGAGAAGCTGACATCAAGCAGACAGCAAGACATGATATCTTATTTTCCTGAGCTATGCTGACACAAATTGAACTCCACTTATTATTTTCTTATGCCAGTAAAGTTGCATTTGGCATTTAAGCATTTTGCTTGCAGATGTTGGAGTGCTGGTTGTCTTAATTTAAATAATTTGCAGATTGTTTGGTAGTATTAAAAGATAGAAACTCATTCTTCATATGAGTCCAATTTTATAAGCTTTATTTTTTTTCTGACCTTGTGCAAGGTAAGAATTTGATATTAAATCCAAGTAGCCCAAGGGTACAAAGCCAGTCTTCTGTGTTATTCAAAACTAGGAGTGGAAAATACTTGCCTTTGAGCTGTTTAACTGATTCAAATAAGAAGAAAAGATGAAAATTCTTCACAATGATTTGAGCTAAGGAAAATGGAAGTGTTATTTCTTTGTCAGGCAATGTAAATCATAACAATAATACACATCATACACGAATAGCAATAGTTAATGCTTCTAGCATATTCCTTATTCTTTAAGGGAGTCATACATCAACAACAACATCTAGATACCCCTTTTCATAGAACTAAATAGATAGGTGGACTGTCATCGTTACTTCTGGACACGCAACGCTGGAACTTTTTCAGTCACTGCCATACAGATGTTATAGTTTTCCTTTTCTTAAAAAAAAAGAGTCTTCTTTCCCTTGTACATTGCATTGCTTTTATTTGCTTGTTTGTATTCCTAGGCAAAATGTTCTAAGAGAATACTAGTGATTCTTTTGAGAAGAGAATAAGATGTCAGTTTACATTACAACCCCCCAGGGTAAATGGAGAGAATTCATAAAGAGTTAGAAAAAAATGTAGTGCTTTATAATGAAATGTACTTCGTGTAATTTATGACTCCAGAGTTAGAGCATAGTCTTTCTTTTCCATTTTTCCCATGCTGTCTACAAATCCTTCATAATTGTCTAGGGGAAAAAATATTTTACCACTTATTAAGAAACAATGTAACTTGTTTTCATTTTGCGAAAAGAGTTATCTTTCAGAAGTACATGGTCGTGTTGTCGGATTATGCTAACGATCTAAGAAAGTGTGGCCGGGACTGAAGGCTAGGAGATCAGATGAAACCATAGGTCTAGCGAAGGCCGCGAGAGCTTTACTGGCGGTATTAACAGGACAAGGATCTGTGGGAGTTTTCTCTCCCAAACCAGGGTCTTCTGCATATCGCTCATTTTCCTATCTATAAAATTGGAAATAGTAATGTCTATCCACATCCATAAAAAGCTTTGAAGTCACCAAATGGAAAATGTTAGGCATTACTAATAGCAGGAATATCTAGAAGTATTTGTGACAAGAGACAATTGGGCCCGCTCTGCTTTCAGACCAAGTTAAGTATCACATATAGACTGTCTGAGAAAAATGATTTACCTAGATTGCAGTGAGTTACTTATGAAAAATGTGAAAACATATGTCAAATCATAATGTGTATCTTACCTAAAGCGATATTTTAGTGTGATTTGATAGATTGCCCAGAAAGTCGTTGAAACAATTTGTGTGTCTGTTGGACTTCCAGGGATTAATGGGAGCAATTAAGAAATATACAGACATTGCAGAGAAATTAAACGATTTCTTTGCCTTTGTCTTCACCACAGAGGATGCTGGGTGACATATCTTCTCTTTTCTGGAAATAAGGATGAGACACTGTCAGAGGGTGCAATATCAACAGAGGACATACTGCAACAGAAGGAAAATATTAGAGAACCACCAGTTATTAAAGTACGAGTGTATATTTCCAGGGGTTCCAAAGGAGCTTAAGAATGAAATGGTTGAACAGCTAAAAACCCTAAAATTCAGACTCATTAAAATCAACTACTGTGCCTGATCACCAGTGACTATCTTTAATAAGAGAGCTACAGATGATCCTGGGAATTGAACACCAATTTCTTTTCTTAATATCAAGGGCATTGTGAAACAAAAATAAATAAATGAGAATCATAATAGAAGACAGTGTCTACCTCGCAAAGAAAAACATGCCTCCCTAACCTATTAGAGCTTTTCAGGGCCGTTGCTCACAAAGAAAGAAAAAATAATTTAAAACACCTTTGACAATGTTCTGAAAAGACACTATTGAGAAGTGGCCAAAGAAAAAGAGGCAAAATTATTTCAAAGATCAGATACTAGCAGCTCATCTACACAAGGTCTGTAAGGACTACACAGTGGGTTACTTCTTAACTTCTTTTGTGGGTGCTCCTAATGAGCAATTTGGAAATGGGTTAAGCAATGTTTCACCAATGCAGACCTGGATGGGGAAGGGAGGAGCTAGGCAATCTGTTCAATAAATTAATCAATGATTGCCAGAAGCCTGGAGAAGTTATAGCAAGGAAAAATCATTTTATGTACTATTGTTTTATGTAATTATGTAATAATTAAGACCTTGGATTTAAAGTGCCAATATTAATTTAAATGTAGACTGAGGAAACAGAGATTTGTACCATTCAGACGTTCCCAGATTGGAACCAACATAAACTCATCTGGGGCATATTATAGCTTTTATGGATTTTATCTTCTAGCAGGACTTTCTCCATGCTACTAATAGTCAAAAGGAGCTACAACTAAACCCAAAATAGAAACATCAAAAACAGCTATGTTTTCTGCATCAGAGATGAGCTTAACTGAAAACAAACATACTAGACAGAGGGTTTATCCAGACAATATATAAGAAAAGTAAACTTGGTGTAAATAAATGAGAATCATGATAGAATACAGACAGTGTCTACCTCACAAAGAAAAACATGCCTCCCTAACCTATTAGAGCTTTTCAGGCACATTGCTCACAAAGAAAGAAAAAATAATTTAAAACACCTTAGACAATGTTCTGAAAAGACACTGTTTAGAAGTGGCCATTTCTTCCAGAAAGCCAAGATGCACAGTCAGTGCTAGAATGTTGCTGTTCCACTTCTTCCTCATGCATTGCTTAAAGTCATGCCAAAATATATTAAGTTGCAAATCTATTATTAAACCCAAGGCAAATTAGCTATGGGCTTTCCTAAATTTTATTCTGTCTTGTACTTTTTTTTTCTTAAGCCTCCATATGCTGTACTTTGCAGTCATCTCTGGGCAAGCTTTCATATATAGCATGGAGCTAATGAATTACTTCTGTATTCAGTCACTTAGACTTCATGAATCAGTCATCTCCTCCTGAAAACTGCTCTGGTCTGGATCTTTAACTAGTGTAAATTAGCACCGTGCCAAGAAAAAACTGAGGTGATACAATACTGTACTAAATTCAAGGACCTGGCACTGTATTTCTGTGGCACTATTACTATCATGCCTTTTATAAGTGTTACAGATCTTAAGAATTATATAAAAGTAGATCATCTACAAAGAGAAATGTAAAATTTTAATCTTATTTATGAAAGCTTTCCCCTTTGTTGACAAATGTCTCTATTGACCTAAGACAGTGCCCTGTGAATAGTGCAGTTTGGGTAATACTAATTTCTGTTAAGTGATTTGTGTTTGTACCTGAGGAGATAATAGGAAAAATATAGAAACTGAAACACCTTTCTTTTTTTTTTCTCTTTCTAACATAATCTATGTTTCTATAAATTTGTAATCAACCTCTTCTCCTTTCTGAGTAGCAAGACTCTACTCTGAGCCACAGGCTTTTACGCCTTGGAAGACTTTTTCAGTAGTTTGCAATTCTCCAAGCGAGGAGTTAGGCTGCGTCTTTGTTATACCTCTCAGGTGTAACACACCAAGCACAAAACCGTGGCAATGCTATTAGAGCTGGCCAAGAAAAACAGAAATACAGAGGGAAGGAACCAAACATCGAGCCCCTGTGTATCCTGTTCTTGCCTTTAGGTGAAAATACTGCAAGCTGCTCTGGTGCCTCCATAACACTATGTATGAAATCTCTGATGTAGGGCTGTGTTCGTGCCTAGTCTCTGTTTGTTTAGATTTCTAAACATCATAAAAAATCAAAGAGATTTAATTGTTGGAGTACCTAAGAGAGTCGTTGCACATTATAGTTTCTCTGGCAGCAAAACCGAGCTGCTGCCCCTCTGAAAAGCCCCGTTTTGCCCCCACATCCTCCCTGCAGGAGGACACTGCAGGTGGGAGGACCACAGCCCTTTTCTCCCTCCCCATCCCCAGGACTTGCCCATTTTTCCTATGTTACAGCTTATATGTGATCCAAGACATAAAATAATCTCTGACATCTTGTTGTACTTTTCCTTAAGGGTCATCATCTCCAAAACCAATATTATTTGAGAATCCATTTTCCCTGCATGTTACTGGAGATCTGCTGCAGCTTCAGCATTAACCTGAATGCCAGACATCTTTGTGGTAGGGGGGAATGCGAGGGTAGGATAGAAAAGAAACAGACCTTTGCCAGAGAGGTGTTTGTTTGTTTGGAGAATTAGGAAAACCGAATACTGGGATTGCATTCCTCCTTAGTTTCTACACACAGTTAGTAATCTGCAGGGAAATATTAATATTCAGTAAAAGAGCATTGCTTCAGGGAGGGAACTGGAAATCTTAATAGCTATTGGTCCAAATTCTCTCTCACCGGACTCCACAGACATTACTAAACTTAATCCAGGGAGGAATTTGGTCCACTGGGTTTAATTTAAGTATGTAATATGATGCAGTGTTGGGGAAAAAAAAATATATCTATTTGGTGAAGGTATTTTGGGGATGTCTCTTATAAGTTCAGAGAGTTTGAAGTTCATTTTTGTTCATCATTAGTGTGACCGCAGCTAGAATGTCACGCTGTGTTTTCATCTCAACAATTACAGAAAAGGCAGGATGGAGCTAGAGAATAAAAGGAAGGGACACAAGCAGATGATGTGAGAGCTGAGGATATGTCCCGTAAGGACAGCCTCAGAGAATCTGGGGAATTGAATCTATATCATTTACAGGAGAGGTGGCAAAGAGGGGACACATCCACACTATAAATGCAAGCGTTATGCTGATATTAAAGTGAAACAACTTCGAGCACCTAAAGGCATCAAGGCAAGGAATTAGAGAATGACTAAAACTTTAGATTTCGAGAAAGACTTTATGGAGGGGAAAAAACTTTGTGGAGTTTGAGTCCCATAAGCTTCAGCTGCAGTGAGAGTCTCCTGATACTGGAGCCAGACCTAAATAAAGGTGAATTTGACGGGCACTGTTATGCAGTGTGTAGTACTTTCAAGTGAAATTTAGCAGGTGTTTCTTTTTTCCCTACTGGACTATATCCCATCAACCTTCTTCAGTCAAATAATCTCCCTCAAATCAGTGGGACAACCTTTGTAAAAAGGCAGAACTATTTATTCTACTGGTGGCACAGACCTTTCCTGACATATAATGGCAAAGAAACAGAGGATTTATGGCTGTAATATCATCTGACTTCTGTATCCAAAATTTAAAACATGAAGGATAAAATATGCTTTCTCTGTTGGAGAAAAAAGGCAGAGGAATTACATTCTTGGCATATACGTTAGAAATGGCAGCACTGATGAGATTATATCTGTTATCTTCAAAATTGCTTTAAACCAGAAGCTTGGGTAACAAAGGACAGAAGTTACTTTCATATTAGCATATATGTCATGTTTAATCAATCAAAAAAGAACTGTAATTACTTCACTCTCTTCTTAGCTAACTTTAAAGAAAGGAAGTCATGAACCTATAAAGTAAATGTCATCCTGTTTAGATAGTTATAGTTTTATAGGTAATTTGTTGCAGATTTTATGCAGATAATTTATAATTATTTCCTTTCATGCTCATCTTTTAGCCTGAAGTCCAGTTTTAACACAAACATAAGGACTGCAGATGCAGGGAAAGTATCAATGAAACTATCTAATTTTTTTCCCAAATTTGGTGCACACATTTACAAGTTTATCAGCCACTGTGCGGCTACTGAACTTGGCAGTAGTTTGAACTGCATATGCAATATCAAAGTGAAAAATCAAGGGGTGGTAATAATTAGTAGGCTTGGTTAGACGACCTATGACTTTCAGGAGGTATTTGCATGAGAAGGAATTCATTTCTTCTCCCAGCCTGAGTCTTTGGTATCACTTTGTTTTGGATACTGTGCAATAGGTGGTTTCCAGTACATCGTGCCGCTGCTGGGAAGGAAACAAATTGCATAGTCAGTTGAGCAGGGAACTTTAAATTGTCAAATGTGTTGAACTGCACATACAGCAGCAAAACGACTGTGTTTGAAAATAGTCTCAAATTGCCACAGCTGCTTGCCTTTAGCATGTTTCCCACCACAAAATAGTCTGTATTTTCTGCTTCATGGACAAAACCTCTATGTTGGAAAAACTCTGAAGTACTCCCGGGAAGCAAAACAGCAAGAGTGTATTTATGCAAGACAAGATTTGTTACAATTGTTTGCTGGCATTATAAGATAATTTAGTTTTTTCTTGCTCTTTAGAAACCTCTTATAGAGTTAAGAGGCAGAAAACTAGGATTCGTAAATATTTTAAAATGTTAAGCCAAAATGTGGATTTGATTTGTTACGAGTATTGGCAGTCTGACTGTTGACCGTCCTTTCCTTTCCAACCTGCTATAAATTCTACAAAAATATGTTATTTCATCACTCACCAAACTGGACTGATTAAAATATGCACCAGGGAAACAGTCCCTAGCCATGAGAGATATCGATTAGCCTCTAAAGCACTGTGTGCTCTTTACGCTGCTAAGGCGTCCTTGTGCAATCCCAGGGAGGTCTGACCAATGACACTGACACTTCAGAGTTGCTTTTCTCTTTTCAGTTGAGGGCCAAATATCAACACAAACCAATCAAACTACTAAGTCATCTTTCTGTAGAAAGTAACATACAAGCAGAAATATATCTAGGACTGTCCACCTACCTCTGGCTTCCTGGTCTGAAGTACTCCGCAGCCATTTCCATCTGGGTTGATTAGGGAAACCTTTGACACGAATCTGGAGTGAGGCTTAAACTTCTGTTTCTGGATCCATAGGGAAAAATGCTTAACCAGCTTTAACCTCTCTGCAACGGCTCCCTTCAGGCTGTTATGAAACATGAATTCATCTGACCTCTTCAAGGTCTGTTTATATCTTCCTGTCTGGGAGATCCAGTCATTCCTTCCTTCAGCCTGCTGCAGACAAATGAATATCTCATGGTACTGTCATATAAAAAGCTACTTAAAACATTTCAAAGCCAAAAGGGCTGCTAGTTTATACTCTTTGAAAAATCAACACAGTGTCTAAACAGCTCCATAATACACAAGACTTCTGCTGCTTGGATTTATTTCTTTCCAGCTCTGGGTTGTTGTTTGTTTTTTGGGGTTTTTTTTGCTTTTTGACCAATATGTTATCTGAGTTAACAGTATTTTTCATTTCTATAGTAGTAAGGATTAACTTGTCCAGCCAGAAGATGCTTCAGCTGCATGTCCAATTCATTGTGTTATGGGACTGATTTGTCAAAAATGTTATTCACCTTAAAGTTCATGAGCAGCACACAATACCTGGGAGTCCAACATGTGTGTGCCGTAGGTCTGGTGGCCAAACACAAGAAACCAGCATTGGCAACACAGAAGAAGATAGTAGCCCTATCGACCAGTTGCCAAACGACAGATTATTGCCAGACCTGGAACGTGAATGAAGTTACTCACTTTTGCTGTTGTTGTGCTTTGACCTTGACAGTAGGACCCAGGAGAGGTGAATCCTGTGCCTGACCCTCCTACTGGCCATTTTTTGTTATTCCGCTCTAGTCTTCTGCACCGCCTTGACATCAAGCCTGAGCTGTGAGTGCTCAGCAATTCTGCAAGCTGGCCATAAGCCATTTCGGTTTGTGTTACATTTGTTGGATAGAGGCAATAGAAGCTGATGCCTATCAGTGTATTGATAAGTTGGGTGGGAGAGAAGAAATGTTGGATCTGTGTTGCCTTAACTTGATGATCAAACACTGGAACAGGCTGCCCAGGGAAGTGGTGGAATCACCATCCCTGGAGGTATTTAAAAGATGGGTAGATGTGGTGCTGAGGGACATGGTTTAGTGGTGGTTTGGCATTGCTAGGTTGATGGTTAGACTCAATGATCTTAGAGGTCCCTTCCAACCTAGACGATTCTATGATTCTATGGTTCTATAGCAAAACAGGAGTAAAGGCAAGGGGTAGGAAAAAGATAAAAGGAGGCAGTAAAGTGTGCTTCTCTTACAGAAGGGTGAGAGTGCTGAATCTGTAGGAAGGTCCTTCCTTTCCTACCTTTGAGGGTAAATCTACCATTCTTTAGCAGCTCTGGCTGGTCCAGTCTAAGCTGGGTAACAGAAGAATGCTAACAAAAGTAATTTAGGAATTGATAGGAGGGTGTAATGAATAGTTCCACACATTGGTGAGAAGACCAGACTGTTGAATCAGAAATAGTCCAAACACAAATTTGGGAAGGCTGGAAGAGAGTGGA
The DNA here is from genome assembly GCA_017639485.1 of Pluvialis apricaria. Lineage (NCBI taxonomy): Eukaryota > Metazoa > Chordata > Aves > Charadriiformes > Charadriidae > Pluvialis > Pluvialis apricaria. The sequence goes on along the minus strand of CM030011.1, from coordinate 71,624,676 downwards.
GCTGAGAGAGGGTTACCATAGTGTAAGGAGATGGGAGCAGTTATGGAGAAGCCACAAGAAGGTGTGAAATAAAAGAGATTTGAGAAAAAGAAAGGATAAAGAGTTAAGAAGGAGCAAAGAAAGTGAGGGAAGGAAAAGAGAAATTATCAAAAGAAAACACAGAGGCACAGAAGAAAGGCAGAGGGGACAAAGAGAGTGAAAGCTCCAGATGATGAGGAAGGAGGACATACCAGTAAAACAATAAATACCTGATGAAGCCATCCCCTGGGGCCTCCTGACTGCTCCCAGACCTCTCAGCCACCCCAAGTGCCAGTGGTCTATGTCTACAGAGCTGTCTTAATTTTTTCATCCCCATTCTGCCAACAGTGTATCACTAGCGCTAAAGAGCACTCAGTATCTATAAAATTCAAGTTAAACCAAAGTTTGAGGGAAAAGAGGAGTTAAAAGTAGCTAATCGAGTTAGCAGCAAAAAATACTAAATAATCAAGGATTCTGAAGTCATACAAATACTTGACAGCCAAGAATGCAAAGAAGGCCCATATTGATTACTTATATATTTAATATAACCCCACATATACATTTAATTCAGGTGCAATGACATCACTTTCACCTTGAATCTTATTTGTATGTAGTAGCAGTGTCTTGTTAAAATCTAAGTTGTACTACCTCAAACCAAGTCTATTGACTCTAACTTGTGGATTATTAAATATGAATAGTGAGTTCCTAGCAGTAAAAGAAGCATTATCTGAGTACAGGAAGTACTTCAAATATTTTTTTTCTTTTTTTTTTTTTTTTGTTTCAGGGTGTGCTATTTTGACTAGGATAGCTTATTGAATTATTCTATGATTTTACCTCTTTCCCTCCTATAAATCTATACATTTTTATATTTTCTATAATTTCTTTGGGGGCTGTTTCCTCTGTAACATATGAGAATATTTTAATTTGGTTTTCTCTCCATTCCAATCATTTGGGGTTAAATTTTCTCTAATAGCCTAATCCCAGTCCAAATAAGTTTAATGAGAAAACTCCAATGTGATAAAATGGAACCACATTTTCCCTCTTAAGCCTGCACAGCAGACTTTTCTGGCATAATTGTGTCGTTCAAGGGTAGAATGAGGTGTGATCTGCGACTGGCATAAGCAAAAGTTTTCAATGTTGTTGCAGGTAAACTGGCAAAAATACCCTATTGCCGTTTCCACCCTACTTTGTTTGGCAAGCCTGAGAAAAGCTAGAGTATCGACAGTGGAGTTTTGTTGCTGCAAGTTGCTTTCCCAGTCTAATGGACATTTCTATTCCAGCAAGGCCTTCCAAGCATGGGCCTGGACTGAATTACGCTCGTGTAAATTGAGACTAATTCTGCTGCAGTCTTGCAGCAAAGGTCGTGTTCACTCTTGGTGTGCGCCTGTGAGCTGGAAGGTTGGCCGGAGGAAGGGCTGGTGCGCCGCCATGTGCTCCCTGGGCGAAGAGAAGTCCTGCCCTCCAGCCAGGTTGCTGTAGCTCTCACTTGAGAAGATGCGGTGCTCATCAGGCAGCCATATTCCCAAAATGCAGAGCCGAGGCACTCCGTGAGACAACCTCTTACAGGCATGCCTCTCTCACATGCTTTCTGTTATGCCTCTTTTCTTTGATCTCCTCTGCCTGCAACAGAGAAGGAGATCAAAGAAAAGCTGAGCTCTGCCTCTTATCTCTGCGCTCCTGCGTCTTTTCTTTCTGTTTTTTCCTCTTTATTTCTGACAATTGTAGGGGAAGCAAGACACAGGGGGAGCTCCTCTACACCAACCCCAGCCTCCTCCAACCCCAGCCCAGGGCGCTGCACAGAGGCTATGGCACTACTGCCTGAAGCAGTCGGCTGCTGAAAAATGCTAGAGGTGGTAAAAGCTAAGTTCCGTAGTTTAGCTTCACAGGAGCAGTATCTCGATTCTTATCAAGGACACAAGGGTGTAAGAAAGCACTTAATAATGCTATAGGCGGTTCCTTCCGAAGAGGCAACTGTAGCCTTAAAAAGTCCTGGTGATTTAGTTCAAGAGTGTGAAACAGTACTTTTCTAGAATAATTAAAGAACTTCAGAACTAATGGTATTGCACTTACAAAACAGCAGAAAATAAAATCATGCTGAATAGCAACCATTCTGTGACAGCTGGATGAGACCGAACCGAAGCCAAATCAGTTCAGATTTATTGATGACAACAGTGTTTTGCCCTTAACTCTTATGCTTTACACATCTTTTCATATGTCTTTTCTCATTAGCCACATGGAACAAACATTATTATAATGTTCCTACCTAGATGGTCTTGATCTTTCCAATTCTCAGTTATCCATAACTTCCAAGTGAAAGAAATCAATCTGGAACTTCAAAACAGAAAAGCTTACAAAGTTTGTTTTCTGTTTTGCCGTTCTGCATGCTCACAGGACTGATCCGCACTTCAGTTTTTCCAGGACTGTGACTGTTTGAACTTTATCCAGTCCACCTAAAGCCCACTGACTTGAACAGTATGTATCTGGACTTCCCTCCAAGTGTGCCTACACTGGCCTCTTAGTTCTGGTCCGGAGTACACATTGGAAGCAAATCTGGTTGCCCTCACCTACTGTGTTTCAGCTGATAGCACGGAGCAGTCCCGAGGATGCCAATTGGATTTCAGTTGGCAGGAGCTGAGCTGGAGCATGCGATCCAGGAGAGCGAGCACGCTCCAACCGCTAATTGCTGTTACACCCCAGCTCTGGCGGGTGTTAAGTTCACAGAGCTGGTCCAAAGCAAAACCTCTCAGGCATCTGGGGTGGACTGATGACCAACTGCTTCTCTGCAGATCTGTTCCTATTGCACCAGTGATGGGTCAGAGCCTTGGCACACTTTGTTTGAGAGGTTCAGTTCCTCCTCAGTGGCACAGCATCGCTTCTGAGCATGTCAGCTTCTCCCTGAATTTGCTGGACTCTGCAATTTAATATTAATGACAGATCTCACTCTGGGTTTCTTTAATGCTTCTGGGTTCATTAGGCCAAATTCAGGATCAAGAGCTGCATAAAAATACACCTTTTTGAGGAATAAATAAACCAGCACACTTAAAAACCCAAACAAACAAACAAAAAAAGCAACAAACCCTAACATATTACTTTATACTAGGGAAGAGTTCAAAATAAAACTTCACCACCTTTCCAACCACATGAATAAGCTTTTAAAAGAAGTCTGCTTGTTGGAGAGCAGGGATACACATATTAACAGAGCTTTTCTCTCCAGTGTACTGCTTTCATATTTTCAGTAGCAAATGAACTGAGACTTAAAATGAATGAGCTGTTTAAGAGTAATACGTCTCCCCTTGCACCTGCATACGTTGACGGCTATCAGTGGAACCCCGTAGCTGGAGTTTCAGTAGCACTAATTCTTGTACCACGATTATTTTCTTTAGTGATGCATTTAAAAAACCCAAGCGGTCTATCAATGCTGCCACTCAGTATAGCAATTTGTGCTAAGCCTGAGCCATCCTTGTCTGTGTACTTTACTGTTCTTCAGAGCAAACAAGCGGCATGTGAAATTCTACCAACCTTATTTATCTTGATTTATGTGATTATGCATATGGTGCTAATTCTTGCCTTCAGCTGTGCTTGTGCAAATTACACACCCTTCCCTTAAAAATGCTATTGTACTTTTGGAGATTGATCTTTTTAATTCCATGTTTACATCCATTTTCATGCTGTTCAGTTGACTTCCTTTTTATATTTCTGGAGCAGGAGCACTTGCTACAGTAGGCGTGAGGCATATACACAAGCCTTGAATCCATCTTGCTATCGCTGTCTGTCTTTTAATACTCTTCCTGAATTTTTTAATCTGAAATATGAATAACAATTTAATGCCTTCTGGAGGGGGAGAAGGGCTTCCATAAAAAATATCATATTATATGAGTTGCATGGCAAAAGGATTTGTGATTTGAATTATTACTGAACCTGGCTGAGTATCCTTTCACAATCATTTGCATTTATAGTGCTATAGGAACAGGGTCTTTATATAACAGCTACGGCGTCAGAACCCTGCGGTTTTGGCTGTGGGCTTCCAGACCTGAGCTGTTTGTGGAAGCCAAAGTGCTGGACTAGCTCAGCTCGAGCACATTAAGGATGGTTCCTCGAAAGCACGCTGACAGCCCCCAACAGTCCATTTTTTTTCTTTTAAAGATAAACACAGTATTCGTCTTCATGTCTGCCAAGAATTTGCTAACCAGTATGTATAAACGTTAGCTGTAGATGGTTAAATCCTTCAGCCAGCTTTGTTTCTCTGTCCAAGCTTATACACAGCTAGGACACAGCTCCGTGTGTTACGCTTGAGTTTCAGTCCCTCAGGCAATAAAGTATTTGTGATCTAATTGCAAGAACAGCTGGGACGCTGAGTCCTCTGCTTCTCTTCTAACTTCTCCATGGCCCTGTGTGTTCACCTTCCACTTAATTCAGCTCCTGAGGGGTTCAGTGACAAAACTCTTGGAGCCTATGCAGGTAGACTTCCACAATTGCCTCATTGTTTCCAGTGGAGTTAGGTCCTCAGATGATTGCCCTGCGGAGCAATTCAAACTCCACATCTCCTCATCCTCCCTCTCTCCATCCAATGACCATGTTGACATCTTAGCTATGGATCTGCACTGAAAGCTTAGGTTCAATGAATTACTTTCCATTTATTACAAGACTTTTTCAGTGTCACTGTATTCTTTGATACATTATGTAAGTGTGATCTAGGCCTCTTGTTCCAGTGCATACAACCTGTGTTGGATTTTACTGAAATGCATGTCGTTTAAGAAACCCAGATCAGCCCCATATAGCACAAATATTCTTATGTTCACTGTCATGAACCAGACAGCTGGGCAGTTACACCTTTCCTAATGAACACCTCAGGAAAGATCTCCCGGTTCCTCACCTGGAAGGTGCTGGACTGCACTGTGATAATATTTGGCAGTAGACCATTGGAGGAAAGGAAAATCATCAGGACAGGGAACTATGGGCTTGTTAATGGTCGTCTGAAGCAGTAGTTAGATTTGTTTGGATAAAAAATATAAACTGAAAACTTTTGACTCAGTGTTTATTTTCCCAGCAGTCATGTCTTCTCACATTCCTTTTCACTTTTTTGATGAAATACTTCAGGTGAAAGCCCAGGCATTTTTATGCAAATGAGATCTATTGGAAAGGTTTTAGTAATCCAGACAATGAATAGCATTGCTTAAGAAAGAACTAATTGCATATTTACAGTTTCTTTTAGAGGACCTGATCTTTAACCAGTTTAATATGGGCACCTGAGTACAGGCTGTACAAGCAGATTGGTTTATTAAATGAGAATATAAGAGAGGACTGCATCAATTTAGTCTTAGTGAAATAGATATTACTTTCATTTTAACATTTCTTGTGCTGTCTCATGGATCCATCATGCTAGGTGTTGCACAATTACAATAATATGCCCTTTCCTTCCAGAAAGTCTTGGACCTAGCTTCACTCTTGGGGCCAAGGTAGGAGAGAGAAGATTTGACGCGAGTATCTGCTGCGCAGCTAGCAGCCTGATCCTCAGGAAGGGGATCAGCCATTTTGGGAGTTACTGTAACTCTTCACCCACCCCAATTTTGGGTGACAGCAAGCCTGAAAGTTCCAAGAGAGAGTATCCATCTTCCATCTCTGCTCTTTCATGGATTTTCTCCTCCTTCCTTTCTACTCTGTCTCCAAAAAGCCTGAATTTTAGGAGAGGTGTCTCTTGTGCTGATGTGCTAGAAGGAAGAGGCGTGGGTTTGTAGGGTTTTTGGTAGGGACAGAAGATTACTTCTGCCTCTGTTCTTTTTGCACCATCCTAACAGCAGGGCAAATCTCCCTCAACGAGACAATCAAAGGTCTCTGTGTTGCCAGCATCGTGTTTGCAGCTTTACTCTCATGACTAGCCCAGCTGAAGTCAATGCAGGCAGAACTTACACACACGTAAGTGTTCACAGGATCAAGCAAGATAAAGACAAAAAGCAGACAAAGCAAAGGGGAGCAAGTTAGACGTACAAGCACAGTGGTCAGGGTGATGATAGGCACACATGTTGTTAGTTCCTTTCCCCCTCCCTCCTGCCAACCACTAAAACAAGCAACATGTGATAGGAGGAGGAGAGGGGTGAAAATCCGAATCTGTACTTGGGAAAAAAAACACCCATCTGTAATAGATTCGTATTTCATAGGTCTTGTTTAGGCTTCATTTACACTTGTGGAATGAATTTCTCTCTATTATGGAGCCCTGTGGCCCACTTCTGCTCCATTTCAGCGCGGTGCAGGGAAACGGCAATAGTCTGAAGTGCACCACACTGCAGTCCCCTCATTTAGGGAGGGAGAAATATTTCTTTTGGCAAGCAAAGGTGCGCCTGTGCTCCAAGGTCTTCAGTCTGCTTAGTGAGGGTGGATAAGTAATGATGCCTAAATTTGAATTTCATGAGATGGCTCGACTTTCTGGTAGGTGTTTCTCAGATTTGGAGCAAAAGCGAATATGTTTTCAATTTCCAGTGAAAATGAATTCTGAAAAAGATCAGTTTTAGTCAATTTTCATTTCACAATTTTGATTTAACAATTTTATTTTACTTCCTACATCATCTGTAAAGCTTTCCAGAAGCATATTACTGACATGCTACATCTGGTATAATATCATTGAAATCTTCCATTTTTAATATCTTAGTTATTCCTAAAGGATATTCCTATCAGCTACCAATAAAAAACATCTTCATCTCCTTTCCTAGATTAAACTCTCTCTTGTTTTGTAATAAGGCAGTATAAGAACATGTACTTGAGTTCACAAATAAGTGAAGTTTCTCTTTACACTTACAGAGTATAGATTTAGTATACAATTTTGTGGAGTAAGAGAACATTTAAATTTTAATAGCTTTATTCTGAAACAAGGCTTCAAGCACAGATGTAAATAATTCAGCACTCAAAGGTCTCCAATACGCCGTAGCAGTTTGTCGTGTGCCTAGAATTTGTATAGGTAGACATGAAAGCAGATATCAACCAGCTCTATGCATGGCGGTGTCACCGTGAGGCTGAACGGTTGTAGGTGAGTCACAGAAATTCCCAGTCTCTTTGTCTGTAAAATAAGGATAAGCTATTCATTTCCGTGGAATGCTGTGATCCTCAAATAATGGATGATGTGAACATCTCTGTTGAAATACTGCATCATTAATTTTCCATTGCTCTTTGGCCAACATTTGAAGACATTTAGATCTATGATGCTTCAGACTTTAAAGCTAGTAACAGTACTGCAATAACCATTTTCAATTTTTCAAAAAAATCTGCTTTCCTATCTTCTTTCAAAACATTTGCAACTTAAGCCTCAAATGCATTCTTACAGAAATAATTGATTGTTTCCTGTGCTTTGCTTCTCCAAATAATGTTGTACAGTATTCAATAATTAATACAAACACAAGAAGAGTACTCTGTCCCCTTTGTGTTTTGGAAGCAGGTTCCTGGATGTCGTTGCACTGTGACATGTTGGCCATGAGTCCCCACTGTTCCGTAACCCACCCAGGCAATAACACCTTTGATTCCCTTGAGAAAAAAAGCAGAATTCAGAACTGGAAGCCGCTGACAATCATTTTGTACAAAACTAAGGCAGTATACGGTGAACACAGTTCTTGAATTGCTGGGATTCTGCAGTCTTTGCTGCAGATTTTAGGCATTCATAAGTGCTCCTTTCAATCTGAAATGACATTAAAAGCAATTGTTAGAGAGTTGGTAGACTTTTTCTTGACTTTTCCTGCTATCAATAACAAGTAAAATTCAACTGATCGAAGATTACTCATAAAAATGAAAATAGAAGTATACATATTTTTAGATGGGTATGTTAAGGTGTCCGTAGTTTACCTACTTTTCCAACAGATATCACTCTAATAAGCTGTAAGGTTTCCTTTGAGCAAAGCTCTTCACACACTCTAGCAGTGGGCAAATATTAATGAAACACATCATCCTAGGAATGTCCATATTATCGCTTTTGTTTTAAAAGCTGACAACAGTAATGAGCTCAACATAACCTTTTGCCCCTCAGATTTCTACAGAGTGATCCACCTGGCAAAGAGTTAAGTGCAGACCATAACGACACAATACAGCCTGTAAGAGTCAGCATCTTTTCCTTGCAAACTCTGCATGCGTGTGCGTGCGTGTGTGTCTGAGCGCATGTTTTAAAGACCTTGCCTAATCACACCTCACTTATTTTTAAGTAGAACATGTGGTTTAACTTTGCACCCACTTTTCTACCAGAAGACTAAATGTTAACACCCAGGGGCACCTGTCTTAGATTAGTGAATAGTTTACTACAAATGATGGAACCGGACTGATGGGATTATACTTGGTTCAGAAACAAAAAATTGAGTCAAATAGGCTTGTGCCTTTTACTTATTTATTTATTTATTTCAAAGTACAGAAGATGACACTAAAAACAAAAGGAAAACGGGTCTACAATGCTGTAGTTAAAAAACATCTGACAAGTTTTGCTGACACGTTTTCTGTGTGGAAGGACCTGAAAATCTCATGTCCACTTGACAAGAGCATTTTTGTCATTCCACAGTGGCAAAACAAGTGCAAAATGTGAAGTGGTCTGCACATATGGCCTTAGAGGGCACCGAGGTTTGGTGAAGGTCAACTTTTTTTGGATCTGGGTAAATTTCATGGTCCCAGCTGTCCAGATGATTTGCAGAGGACACCAATATACTGAAGCAACCCGCTGTGAATCTTCATCCAAACAGGTTAATGCATGGCAGGCTCCCTGTATGCTCCTCAATAACTTCACAAAAATAAAACAAACTTTCACCAACACAAGCTACCTTAAGCTGTCCTCTTCTGGTCTCCTCATTGACTGGATATAAATTGTATGATTCTCCTATTATCATCTAAAACTTTCTGCTTCCGTATATATCTAGTAATTCTCAACAGTGTTAACCAGGAAAGAATTATATTTTTATAGATAGTGTGTTCTTTAGACGATGAATTAGCAATCCAAGTACTGAGTTACTGCCATGATTGCATTTGATTTCTTTTACAAACATAATGTTGAGGCAACAATAGATTTTTTCCTTACTGCTTTCAACCACTGCCCAAATACACACATGTATGTCTGTATGTTTATGCATGCATTCGTATTAACACATGGACACACACACATATGCACTATTACTTCATACTTGGACTGTTAATTCCCTTTTATCTCTGTATGCGTCTCAAATTATTTTTCACTTGTCTGTCATCCACCTCTGCTTATCAATACCCCTCTTTGTCTGAATGTGTTGAGTGTTGAGTGCTGCTTTGGAGTAAATATATGTAAAGAAAAAAAAAATGTGGAATTAATACAAGTCAATTGGTTGCTTTTCTTGATTCCTTCATACTGCCTGTTACTTTGCCCACTGAACCCTTCTCCTTTCCCAGGGTATTTTTATGGAGTCAAATACTGCAGCAAGGTTTTGTCATTTCTTTGGAATGTGCGTTGCATTGTCGCTGTAATATTGTTGCTGTCATATTTTCAAACCTCCATTTTAGATGTCTTTACTAACACAAACTGGAGTAATTTAAAAGGCAACTTACAAATAACTTATTTTCTGTATTTTATTATTGTAACTTAATTGCCAATTTGGAGACACGAATTGAGCAGCACCATCAAACTCCTGTCCTTTTTAACCTCCTAGTCACAGGGGACTTAGCATCCACTTCATGCTAAAAAATGGTACCGTTATTTTTCCTATTTGATTATCCATGTACAAGCTATTTTTCTGACATAGGAAAGCTCAATGTTTGATTGCGGGCACACAGAAAATTAAGATACAAAGTATCAGCAAAAAATTGGACATTTTGAATCACAGTGCAGCACCTTACATAGCTTATAATAATATAGTAATCCCGGGAGATATTCAAATATTCTGCCCGGTGTCTCGGCACAGAACATTGCGGGGCTTTTAGTGACGAGCTTGCAGACACCGTCCTGACGGTAACTGGGAAGGGATGGAGCATTCTGCCAGCTAAATTTGGTTCCCAGAGCCACCCATCTCCTGCTGCCCCACACCTCCACCACATCACAGCAAAGCCTCCATGGCGCCAGCAAAAAAGTGGCTTTTTGTCCCAATTCCTCGTGCTGTTTCGCCATACCTCTCTGTGCATGGCTGCTGTGCCCCTCGGGGAGAAGTTAGCGTGAAACCATCCCTTGCACACACTCCAGGCTTTCTTGCATTGATGAAAAATACTGCATTAAGCTGCTTAAGCAACGCACCAGACACGCTTTGTGGCTCCAGGCACGACCCTTCTCAAAAGCGTATGACTGAAATGGTGCTTCAGTGATTGCAGCTCTCCAATAGAAAGAAAAAAAAAAAAAGGAGTCACAAATAGACTATGAATGTCAATAAATACAGTATGAGAATTGTGAATTATTGGGGACATCAGGTTTCCAGCAGATGTTTTTGTCCCGTAACAGAAGCTGATTTAACAAGTCTGCTTATAGATGGGCTTGGAGCCCCACGGAGCCGAGTCAGCAAACCGGGCTTTGTGGGGCTCAATCTTCTCTTACCCTTCACCATCTGCCGTACACGTAAGCTTTAATGATTTTGAGAGAGAGCCCGAATTCGTGCTTGGCACTGTAACAGAGAGCGTGTGGTGGTATTGTGCAGGAGATGCTGAGGACAGTGGTTACATTAGTAAATTTAAGATGCTGATTTCCTCCTTCTGAGGAATGGCTCCCATGTCTTTGTGAAAACAACCCGTGTTTTGAATATAGCTAGGGCTGCATTTGCAATAAGATGCCTGCCCTGCAGCTGTGAAACCTGCAGGTGCATAAATCTCTAGCATTTATGATAAAATCTGTGTCATGGACATTTTCTTATCACAGCGGATCCGGGAGAGGAGAAGGAGGAAAGGCTGAGGAAAGGCTGCTGACAGACTCGAGCTGCTTGGGAACACTGGCCAGTATTTAAAGAAGGCATCCGAGTCCTGCTCTCCCTGGAGCTGGTAATAATTGTGCCTTTCGCTTCCATGGGAATAGGCTCAGGCCTTTGGCTGGCAAATGTTTGCATATAGCCCAAATCAAGTCATTAGTTGCCATGCATCCAACCTGTATTTTAAGGCCCTCCAGCTGAAAAGTCCATTTGCATATTTATCCCAGCCAGGAACATGGTAATTAAGTCTGTGGCGTTGTACACAACCCCGAGGAAAGTCTGCAATTCAATAGTTCAGAAAGACTCCTGCTGATTTCAATGGGGTTTGGAGCAGCGACAAACTCGGAGGGTGTTTACTGGATCCCGGACAATCCCAGTACTTGCAAGAATGATTAAATTAACACTTCAAATTATCAGCACCTCTGCAATGTGAAAATACCAGCTCTACCTTTTAGACCAGGGAAAAAGCATTACAAAAGGGTATGAGGTCTTTGTGATGGTCTACTCCGTACCGCTATACATCGTACAAGTACACCCGGCACCTGCGCTTGTCTCGGCTCCCAGCGATGCCAATCGTCCCTGTCCGCGGAGGGGTGGGAGAGCAGCAGGATGGGCTTGGGCCTGAATAATGCACAAGGCTGTCAGCACAGCAGGTAGGGGAAGATGATTACACTGGAGTTTAACACAAAGGCTTTTGGTTGCCATTAAAAGACGATCGTGTTAAAAACAAACAAACAGCTACAGCGGCGGGATACTTGAAAGGTAGATAAGTCTTCCATGCGAGGAAAAAATGTCTATGGGAGGAAAAAGACATTTAGCAGAAGTGAAAATCCTTAACTATGTTTTATGGAGATAGGCAAAAAACGGTTCCTCCATCTGGATTTTTACTTTGCTAAAACAGATATAACAATCCTTTGTGTAATTCAGAAAAAAAAAAAACAGTGCAAGCTGAAATTTTAACTGCACCCATGACTGCAATTGGGATTTCTGTTTTCAAAGGTCTGAATCACATTTATTTATTTATTTATGCTCGTATTTTCAGGGAAAAACACTTATCTGCTGTCAATCTCCAAAGTCCCTTTGATTTCAGTGGAGGTGTACGGTGTCCAAGGCTGTCCCCTTCCACAGCATACTTGTGAAACTCCCATTCTTCAGCAGCAATCTAATGCACCACCAGACCTTCAGCTTGTCTGGTCTGCTTTAACCTCAGCATCTCCCGTGCAGCTTGTAAGTGTTTCATTTACATGAAACCATGGCAAAATATTGCCCAATATGAGAGCCATCTTAAAAGTAAATTAAAAATATTAAGCCTTTTGAAATGTCATTCTACCTTCGGCCAAGGTTTAGGTGGTTCTGCCTTCAGCCAAGATTCATGTACAGCCATGCCTACCCCTTCACCCAGCTCCTCTCGCTCGCAGGCTCTCAGATCGCCTTCACCAGCTCGGGTGGGCCGTGCAGAGGAGAGGAGATTTCATGGCATATTGCATTGCTGAATGAAAAGGGGAGGGGAAAAGAGATCTTGCAGAAAGAGAAGAAAGGCTGACCTAGAGGTTACTGAGGACGCCTGGAAGAGACAAAGACGTTGGGCCTGATTCAAAGCCTATTGAAGTCGATGGAAACATTTCAATGGGCCTTGGATCAGACCTCTGCAGTGAAATGGAATGGAGAAATAATGAAAGGTTTTGGAGACAAACAAATTGGGAAGTGGTGGAGGTAGATGGCATGGCTGTATAGAAAAAAAGTGGCCTGGCAGGAAGAAGAGGGCCTGGGCAGTTGAAAACTCAGATAGGGGCTGGCAGCTCGCAGCACGGGAGCTTGGCAAATGACCTGAAAACATTGAGTGGGAGATTTGTTTGCTTGGGTTTTGTAGCCTGCGGTAGCAAACAAGGCCCAGAAATGCAAAAGAGAAAAGAGCGTCTGGCTGGCTGACTGGAAAGCAGTTAATGATTCCAGCTGAGGGGACCCATCCCAGGGGATTCCCCTTCCCCCGTCCACTTTTTGCTGGTTTCAGCCAGGAGTTCATTTTTGGCCTCTGAATAACTTTACCTAAAAAGAATACATTCCAAGCAGATGCTCGTGTAGCAAACTGTGAATGTGACCTAATAAATTCTCAACTGCTTGACAAAACATCTAGGGCTTTTTTTTTTTTTTCCTTTTTTTTTTTTTTTTTTTTTTTTTTTTTTCAAAAAATAAAATTTCATAGTGATTTGCCATGTAACTGTTAAGTCCAGATAGAATTCCAGACCTAAACCAAATCAGCCTCAGATCCAGCTTCCTCATCCCGGTAGAAAATCCTTTGCCTAAGGTTTCTAGGAAGTGAGAACATATAGAAAAAAAAAAAAACACAACAAACAGAAGTATGAATTTAATTACCAATACTATGCTCCAACCTCAAAGGGGAATGAGAAAGATAATTGCTTAGGGTCTCTGGGTGGAATCCTGTCCCCATGGCCAAGACAACAACCAGTCTAGCCAGCATCTCAATGACAGGAGAGCAACGTGCAGCGTGTTTTCTAGTGTCAGTGATTCTGCGTAGAGTCATAACAGGTAAGCGAAATGGTAATTAAAAATGGAAGGAAGCGCTGGCCGGAGGTGAGAACAGGTGGCACGGGGGGGACCTGCATTTTGTTGGGTATAAAATGGCAAGATAAAAATATACAGCAGCAATAAATGCGATGTCCTCATGGGGAATTTTTGCAGAAAGCTCCAGATAGAGAAATAAGAATCTGAAAGGGAAAGGTGGAGGGTTTTTTTCCCCAAGCTGCATAAAAAAGCCCGGACAATTGAGGAAATGCGAACAGGTTGTTACGATAAAGCAAAACATCCCGTGGGGAAACAGATTTGAAGTGGCAAATGTGCTTGCAAGGGATAAGTGTGAGCTTTTGAGAAGGAACCGCCGCAACAAAGAGTGGAGGGTATGGTGCTTTCTGATAGAGGAGGGCTGCCGGGGATTCCCGGTGCCAGGAGTCCGCGTGCACCGCCGCTGCCGATGGCCGTGCCGGGACGATATCAAACCGCTGTCGGTGACAGCAGCGGCGGCATCCTGCTGTCAGTGCCATGGGTTGTTAAGCTCAGGGACGTGAGAGGGGAGAAAAAAACCTTGCTCTGACTCGTGGACCTCTCCAACGGTGGAGGTTAGAGGCAGCGTCTCTTGGAAGCTGAGGGGAAACGGGCTTGAGGGTGACCTTAGCTGAAGCAGAACACTAATTTGGACAGAAAGATCTTTCAGAGAGAGCAGAGCCTCTTTGGCCCTGTGCTTGTCTGGTTTTGGTAAATGGACACGCAGCTTCACTGGAATATTTCATCAGTGTTACAGATGGCAGAAATGCATCCTCCTTTTAGCTTGGAAAGCCAAGGTTGATTTGGGCTTGAAATTTACCTAGTGGATTTACCTTTTCCTTATTAAAAAAAAAAAAAAAAAAAGATAGGAAGCATCTTAACTTATTTAGAAAGCAGAGAGACTTGAAGCGCTAATACATCAGATGATATTTCTCTTTGACTGGGGGAGGAGAGCCTCCCTTCTCCTGAGGTTACAATTCCTTGCTGCCAAGCTGCAAGTGATCTTTCCTTCATGCAAATAAAATGCTACAGAGATATACCTGAGGACTCCGCTCCTGGGTGCTTTAATCTATTCCTTCTTTCTTAGATGTGTTTCGTTTGGAGTTTTTGCCTGGTTTTCTAATAAATTTTGAACATATCGTCTATTTTCATCCAGATAAAATTATCAAAGGCAACTGCATGTTTTTCTGCCCCATAAAATCTCTTCTAGAGGGAGAACAGTATTTCGTCATATGATGATAGCTCAGATCTTTTGAACCTGTTCGCTGATTATTTCTGTAACAGCTTATTAATTAGTATTCCCATGTTTTCTTGTTGCTGTTAAATTACTCTGCAAGAAAAGGATTGTAAGAAGGTGTGTTTTATAGATATATAACCTGAAACCAGACTATTTTGTTGTGATTCTATTAAAAATCTGAGGATTCAAGAGGCAGAAATCAGTAGGAATCATTCCTCTCACAAATCATTTTCAGACTAGTTTTAAACTGTAAGTCACGAGGGGAGAAGAATGTCTCCCTGTATGTTTGCAAAATACCTACTTCAGTGCAAACCGTATTTTGACAGAAGTCTTTGATCTCTATCAGAGTGCAAATGACTGAAAATTAAACATGAGGAAGAGCATAGGGGGAAGGTATTCCGCACAAGCTAGACAAGGGGGATCTTTTTCTTCTTCATTTGAAATGTCATTTTAAATTCTCCCTCGTAGACTGATATTAGGAGACACCACCTTGGTCCTGATCCTGCTTTGTCCCTTTCCTCCTCAGTCGCCTGCAAGAGGAGAGAGGCTGTAGAAATTAGATTAAATGATGTCAAGTGGGGCTAAATCCTCCGACTCTCGGGCATTTCCCCACCCGTGCAGGGCAGAGATGGTGGGGTGCATGGGGCTGTGCTTGACCCCACGGCCCTTGCGTTGCAGGCAGGAATCGGCGTCCACGGAGGGCTCCAGCAGTTCTTGAATGTATAAATAAAGAAGATTACAGACATTACAGGGAAAAGTATGAAAGGACCTTTGATATCTAGGAAATAAATTGGGTTTAATCCACAACAGATTTAACACTTGGTGGCCATAAACTGTCCTTTGCTATAGCTATACAAGCGTCTTAGCTTATCATGTGTAAATCCCCCTTTTGATAACAAGCTAATGAAAATACTGGTGGAATATTTTAATATTTTAATAACCCATTCCTCCCTGCTCATGAAAAGGCTCTGATGAGAATAAAAACAATGTTATATGGTGAAGGGCAGCAGGTGAACACTTTATTCCCGGCCAACACCAGCCTCTACCGCGGATTTCAAAAGCACAGTAATGCCCTAATATCCTGATTTACATTTAAATCTTTTGGACATTTGTATGTATTCTCAACTTGGAATGGTGCACATGATACAAGCTTAGCCCGTTTGTGTGTTTTGGCAGACTTGTAGTGTTAAATGGTGATTTTAAACCATTCAATTAACACGTTTCTCCATTTTCTGTTCTAAGAAATATAAACAAATGAGCAGTCCCATGAAGAACAGAAGTTCGTGTTTATGCTGAGAGCTTTTATCTTCTAAACCTGCTCCATGGTCCCATAAAAATGTCACCATTTAACCCATACAAATTTAGTGAGATTCACATATTTAATACTAAGCACACACTTAATTTCTTTACTGGATATAGCTTCTCGCCTTCTTGCCACCTGGAGTTCTTGGGGATCATGTTTTTTGGCTCCTCCGTGTGCAAGGCCACGTAGGGAAGTCTGACATTCAACACAGCCCTATTAGCACAGGCTGCGTACCCTCGCAGAGAAACAGGACACACTGGCTCGGCAGAGCACCGTGCAGATGCACAGCAGCTAACCCGGCACACCAGCGTGCTCTGGGTATTGCTGAATGTCCGTGCACGGGGGCGTGGAGACAGCCCCGTAGCTTCACATGATATAATTTGCCATGTTCTTTCGATGGCAAAGTACCAGTCACAACATTTTTGAAAATGCTGCAGAAAATTAAAATATCATTTACAAAAGGCGTATAGGAATAGCTTGTTGGGATAGTACCTCTTTCTTCATTATTATAGGTCTATCTTTCTGGATTCTGCACTTTCAGTGTTTTTATTTCTAATGGAATATCAAAAATAATAATAGCTTTTAGGTGTTAAATGCTGTTACTCGTCTCTGGCTCACAACGAGCTCTTTGCAGGAGGATTTGTTCAGTTCTTCTTCAGATTGCTGCAACATTTCACATTGCACAGCGGATTTGAACCAAATCAAAGTAACAGGGACCGATGGGAGAATTCAGACCTCTCGGTCTCGGTAGGAAATAGCCGCAGCGAGGGGCCGGTTTGTGCCCTACATTCCGGTGCTGCTGTTCTCTGCTCCGCCGCAATGGTTAAACTTTCTGGTGCAGGAGAGCGCAGGTAACCGAGCACAAAGCACAGGGTGTAAAACGAACTCTCTTGCTGATAGCCATCTGGAGATCACAGACTTCAGCTCACTCCGACTTATTTTTAGGCACCAAGCTTCATAGTCTTTAAGGGCAAAGAGAGGGGAGTAAAAATAGGCCAATTAGTATAATTTCTAAAAAAAATTCCTTAAAGATCTTGAGCAATTGCAAAGGTGACTTTAAAATTTAAGAGGAATGAAAAACAAATGGGCTGGGTAGGAAATTTGAGGCCTCTAAGAAGATCGCTTAGCCAATAAATTGCCTTTTTTATTTGAGTATCTTTGAAGTATCCTCCCTGGAGGGACTATCTTAAAGCTAGTTTTAGTTAGTAGCATTGGGTTGTTAATGGCTTCCGAATGTACCTTCCCTATTTTCTAATTTTACCTTCCCTGCTTGTTTTGTTATCTTTTCACTCTGTGTTTGAAGAACAAACTTAAAACTGTGAAAAGGTGGGTTTTTTTGTGTAATCACAAAGTGATATCTGACATTATTTCAGACTTGCCGTGGTCTGTTCCTGGTTTGTCACACAGACACACGTTAGTTTGTCTGCAGCGTTGTGAATTTTAGGAAAAGACTTCAGTCCTGCTTGGAAATCTATGTGTCATCAACTCGTTGGACATCTGGTTTCAATTTACAATGTATCTGCCTAAGGGTACATATCACCCCCAGAGTAAATAATAATAATAATGTTAATAATAATAACAATATCTATAATACAGTAATAATAGATGTAAATGAAGTACATGTTCTTGAGTTTCCAATGCGGGAGAAAACAAATTAGAAAATGAATTGCCTGGAGGTTTACATTTACATTGCACGGATGGTTTACATTTTAAGCAACATGAAAACAGACTGCCTTCAAGGAAGACCATGAATATTTTGGGAAGATTTATTTAAACTGAAGATTTGGGGAAATGTTAAAACCAGATGAACTCTATACACAATAAAAGTGCCAGATCAAGTAATTTGGTTCAGCACCAACTGTGGGTCTAATCATATGAGTAAAATCTATATTTAAAATCAGGGATGGGTAAATGCCTTCAATCCAATGGGGAAGCAAAACATCTTCTGAAGCTAACTGCAGATATTTACTAACAAAGGTTAAAAGAAGATGGCTGGATGGAATTGCATGTTTGGGGGAATTTTTAGACTGTCTGCTATTCCCACTTGAGTCTGTTTTGTAGAAAGCAAAATCTTCCATGGAAAAATGCCAATTTGAATAAAGCTTTTACAGGAAGTGAGAGAGAGAGAGAGAAGTTAGTGAAGACGCTAATGATCATTAACTTGCTCATATTTTATACTAATGAATCTTTAATTTATTCCGAAAAAGAGAAGCAGGGACAGCTCTGCTACAGCCTCCATGAGAGTCTGTTGAGTGCAGCTTTCACCAGCTGTCAGAAGTGCAGGTTCAAGCTGCTCCTCCAAAGCAGACACACTTGCAACTTGAACGTCCGGGTCTCATCTCCTGGGCCCTGACTAAGCGGCTGTTAAATATTCAAGTGTGTCTTTTCCTTCCTCTTATTTTTCACAGAGAACTTCAGGAGGTCTCAAGGTCCCCTTCATGCAGACCATGACGTAGAAACCTCACAGGTAAAATTCCCAGTGCACAGCAGGACAGAGAGCAGTAGCAGAAACCACAATAGCAGCTCTTCCAACGCTGCAGGTCATTGGGTGTCACTGGGAGGTGGACAATACAAAGGCTGGTAAAGATCAAATGCCTTTGAGTGTCCTGGCTTAGGGTGGTTGAGCATTGCCTTAGAAGATGGTCAGGAAAAGTAATACCTGGGTGGCATGAGGTGCTGCTTCTCAGAACAACTCCTCTGCTGTGGGACATAAGTTGGTTTGTGAAGTGATACCCTAAGCAGCACAGTGATCATAGTAGGAATAAGTATGACTTGTTTTTCATGAAGTTTATAGCTACATGTGTATGTGTGTAAAAGGAAAGGAAAAAAAATTAAATTTTTACTTCCATATTAATATACTAAAGGGAAAGTTTGGGAAAGGAAATCAACTCAGAATACATTTAAAGAAATACTGACAGAACCATGGATAGTGTTCACATTTCACTGCCAAGTAAAATTACAGGGCAGGAAAGCTACCAGGGAAGAAACAGTGAAAATCCAAGTTGCAAAAATCTGTTCAAGCTAAAGAAAATATAATTTGAAAATTAAAATTACCCCAAGCGAGGCCAAGAATGAAAGGATTCTGGAAGGCGGGAATATACGGGGCCATGTCTGAGAACTGCAAGAAAAATGGAAAAACAAATAACCAGATGATGACATAAATTGAGTGCTTCAGAATAGAATATCACTTTCAAAAATGAAAATATGAATAAATATAGAAGAGGAATGAGAATCAGAGTAGTAGTTGAGGTCATTTTCTATCAGACTGAAAGATTAATATCTACATTTCCATGTACCTGTACATGTCATGAAGTTTAGACATCATCAGAGACAAAAGACTTGAAAACATAGGACATGAGCAGTAATACAAATAGAAGGTGTCCTTGATCAGTCAAATATTTAATTTGCTTTGGGGAAATAAAGATCAAACATTAATTCTCCAGGAAATTATGTAAATATCTTCCGGAATTGAAACATGAAGTAGATGTGCTTGAAGTGGATACAGTATTTTGCCAGGTAGCTAGGTATAGCGGCTAGTTTAAACATGCAAAAAAAGCTACAAAGAGAATGGTGGGCACCCTGAACTACTTTATCTTCGGGAAAAGCATAGGAGGAAATAAATACAAATGAGTGTGTTTTAATCCCCCTGTGAGAATATAGAGGTATCATTTTTAAAAAGAAACTGATTTACTGAACTCTAGCTGAGGTCTTTGCAAAGACGTAAGTGAGAGGAGACATGGGAAGTCTGGTGGATAGCTTTTATATAGTCTTTAAAGAGATTCTCGACAAAGTTCTTCACAAGATCCAATTAAAGACACCTGTAAATCTGGATTACTCTTTTGTGTGTAACTGGGAACTATGCAGAAGACTGGACCATGGAGGAGGTTTAAAGGTCCCAGTCTCACTATGGCACGGTTCTGGAATAGGACCATAGTTGTAGAGAAGGATTGGTGTTATTCACGTGATGGAAACTGAAATTAGGCAGGTCTAGCAGGGAGGTTGATGAGCAGCTCTGGGTAGATCTCACAAAATGAGGAAATCAGACAGTATTCTGACAGATGAAATTCCACTTATTTACAAAATAATTTACTTTAGAACAAGGAAATTAAACTACGTATCCACTCTTATGGGGTCTGAATTTGCTGTGAACTTCTGAGGGAAATGATTTAGGCATCACTGTGGACAGCTCAGTAAAGACATCTGCTCAAATTCAGTATGTAGCAGCAGTCAAAATTGTAAATTAGATGTTAGGCTGCATTAAGAAGGGAATGGCTATAATACAGAAAATATGGTACCATTTATAAATCTGTGAAACAGACCCGGAGACTGAGAGCTTTCAGTTTGTTCTCTTGATCTTAAAGAAAGTAAAAGAAAGAAAGAAAAACCAGAAGTCTCAGGTGGCAACAAGGGATCACAAGAGTTACAATGAGGAAACATTTAAAATTGGAGTCCTTGGGAAAGAGGTTTTAATTTCTAAAGAGGAAGAAACAAGCATGCAG
This sequence comes from Pluvialis apricaria, assembly GCA_017639485.1. Taxonomy (NCBI): domain Eukaryota; kingdom Metazoa; phylum Chordata; class Aves; order Charadriiformes; family Charadriidae; genus Pluvialis; species Pluvialis apricaria. The sequence continues at coordinate 71,604,189 of CM030011.1, read as the reverse complement.
ATAAAGGTAGAAACATATGCTATAATGGAAGCTGAAATGGAAATCAGATATTCTTACATTGCCTTTTTCTACAGAAGCATTTCTATGGTATTTTAAAGCAAGGCATTTCTAGTTAACAGATGCAGGCTTTAATAATTCTGTATTATAACGGAGATCAGCTAGAGCTGCTGACATGAGGTCTGGTATTTCAAATGGTTTTGGTCATTCGGTGTTTGTAACGGGAGGTAATGTATCAGGAAAACTTCGATTCTTCTCACTTCTAACACTTTTCACGTTTCTAGGGACATTTGCAGAAGGCTGATTTGTATAAGTTCAAAAACTCTCTTTAATTAAAAAGCCATCTTTGTGAATGCAAATGAATACATCAAAAACTCTCAGAAGTCCACACAACTAATAATTAATCTAGATTTCAAGGACTCTCTAACACTATTACATCATGAATACCTCCCTCATTCAAGAATGGGCATCCTTCTAGCAATTAAAAGAAAAATTTAGAAGATAATTAGACACAATTCTCATCACAATATTTTACACAGGTATATGATTTTGAAATTAGGTCAAGGGAGGGAGGGAAAATGGTGATTCATTACAGAGGCTCCAAGAAGCAGAATTACCTCATCATAACTTCTAAGTAATTTGTTTTTCTAAGTTGTCATTGTAACGAACCACCACTGTTAATAAATTAGGAAGCCAGGGAACACCTTACAGTGTGTGGATAAACTGGGTGCAGTCTGACATCTGTCTTTTTTTTTTATCAAAAAGGTGCCCATAAAACTGTTGAAAAGTTCATACGTTACAAAATATGTGGACTATACATTGCTTATATACTGTGGTGATGGGCCGTATAGAAAAAAAGATGATTGCTCCTTAAATGTCTCATTTGCACAATAGCAATTACAGAATAAACCTCGGATACAAAAGCAGTTATGCCAAAATATATCAAAGAAGTCCTTGCACTCCCTGAAATAATAGGGGAAGGGATAGGTGTAATTTATTTTAATGGACCAGCAGAGGTAATAAAGAATTGCTTCATGTCATTCTTCACAGATTTAGATCTTTATGATAAGGTTTTTATGAAATGGAATATATAACCCAAATAAAGTGAAACCAGATTTAATGAAATTGCCTGTCAATAGTACTTTCACAAGTTTGGGGTTTTTCCTTCAATCTGGGGTTACCTGTTCTTAAAACCATTTGCTGATGTTCACACAGCCTTATAGTGATGGTAATAATAGCTACTGTACCTGGATCGTTCTCTAAGCAATCAAAAGTTATTTTGCATAATTGACAGTATGGTCAAATGGAAGATAATATCCAACAGCTCAGGCAGTTTTCAGGAGTATTGATATCACAGTTCTGCCACTGATTTTGTTACTGATTTGCTGGTTGACCTTAGACATGATGTGTGAGCTAGTACTACATAGGTGTAAGGAGTACTCAGAACACAGAGTTCTCACAGCTTTAATTAATGTCTATAAAGAGCTTGAAAAAAACCCCAGTGAAGCCTGCTAGGCTTTCTAGAAGTCCAAAGTATTATAGTTTAAATAGTCTGAAGCTTTGACAACGTTCCAAGCAGAGGTGAATACACATAGGTAACAAAATTTTATTTATATTTGGGGTATGTTTTCATCAGAAAGACCATTTAAATTTTAATTTTAATATTCAGAATTTTTAAATAAAAAGTTTCTAAGTCAAATGTTTTTACAAGTACACGATTCACATTATAATGTGTGTATAAACATATATTTGCTTCATTCTGCCATTTTATCTATGAACATTGCATCAAAAATTTTGGGAAAAAATTAATTCCCTGTTCTGAAGGAAGAGTTTTAAAACTCTTCTGTATATTCCACTGTACGGTCATCCTGCTGAGCATTTAAGAGATTTCAGCAGTAACTTGATAGGGTGCTTTTTGTATGAGCAGCTCAAAGATCAGTAAGACAACCTAGTATATATGACAAGATGAATATTAAATCTGTTAGTGCCGAGTGTCTCATTTTCCAGGGCTGAAGCAAAACTGTTTTTGATACTTTACTGAAAAATCTCTTAAAATCTCCATTGTGATCTGGTCTAGAACACGGTGAGGTCAATGGTGGGATTCCAAAGTGACTTACCGGGTCTGAGTCTTTGGTAGTGAAAAGCTAAAACCTCCAAAACCACGAGGACACCTGAAGAATCTTTCTCCCTGGCTTCACTTTCAGAGCTCCATTTGCTGGCAAGCAGTTGCATTTATCAATCTGGAATTTTACTGCAAGTTCTAGGCATATACGTGGATTGGTTTTAAGAAGTCTTGCAAAGTCAACGACATACTGCAACATCAAGGGTTTCGGAAGAAACGCGGCCAAACCACATTGACACTAATAGCCAACGAATTTCAGTGCAGCCTGTGTCCTCAAACAGCCACCTCTGTCTCTGCCCATCCTCCCGGCAGCACCACCATTCCTGTGCCCCGCAGCAGACCCAAAGGCTGCATGTGCAGCCAGGCAGGGTATGTGAGGTCCCTGCAAGGGCTTTTGTTGGAGTAGTTACCATGCGCAGAAGACCACACTGTCACACCGGCCACCAGGTCTCGCTAAGCCAGCTAAAGGGATACCAGAGGTATTCCTGCCCCCTGTGCAGATTACCTCGAGTGTGCAGACACCGGTGATGGCAATCTCTCCTTGACTCTCTTCTGTCTCTCAAACCGCGCTCTCCAGAGCCATCCCAGGGAGAATACTTGTAGAGCACACTTCACCTGATGTATTTCCAAACACTTGGCAAAGACTGGCTAATTAACCTTCTCAAACACTTGTAAGCAAAGTAAACATTATTCATTTATCTTAAGAACTGGTGTTATTCTGCATAAAACAGTTTGCGGAATCAGAATTTTAGCACTATCTTCCCTACTTCTTATCCTTCTGCCCTTCGTCTCTGCTTTCTCTGAGGTGCCCTCCAACAGCTCCCTATAAAGGCAGAGATAAAAGGTTCAACCAACCTCTCTTCCTGAGCTTCTGCTCCTAACAGGGCAGCACACGCAGGCAAGCTGCCTTACAGACATACGCAGGTGAAGCTAGGAGGACCAAACATACATGATTTCTGATGGGGGCTCACTTTGCCTATTTTTGCTTTAGGGATTCTCTATTGAAGACCGTTAAGGAGAATAACTTTAGAGAAACCACTGGGTGTCACACAGGGCAGGCTGGTGAAACCTCTTGCTCAGGACCCAGCAGGCATCCAACCTGTCAGGCTGTATAAGCAGAGATTGAAACAAATTCAAGTAAGTTTCTGGGAGTAATAATTGTCCTATGTTTAAAATAGTTAATATAAGCAGCAGCAAAGCTCCTTTATGAAACCAAACAGCTGAAACAACAGCAATCTACATCCCAAACACAGTCACGTTTTACGACCCAAAGGAAAGGCAAGCTCTGGAGGGGATTTCACTGACATTGTTCACGAGCACTTTTGTGTCTGTAGGAGATGAAGGAAATACCAGAGCAGCTGGAGAAGAGGAAAACAGCAGACTCAGAAGCATGTTAGTGTCCAGAGAACAAGCCAACAGAGAAAGTGTTTAGGACCAGCGCTGGCTCGATGAGGTGACGAAGAAGTTGTTGTTGGCTAGACAAAATGTTATTGAAGCCCGAGGTGTAACAGCTGTCCTTCATTTCAGATAGCCGTAAAGAAGCAGTTACAGTCACTTATGAAACTGTAGCAGTCTCCAAATCAAACCCAAGAAACATGTCATCACCCAAAAGCAAAGGCAAGTGCCTGGCCATTCAGGAATGTGAACTGTGTCAACACAAAGGTTTGGTAGGGTGAGGAGAGGGAAGCAGAGGACTTACAGAGATGGAGCAGAAGTCAAGCACAAAGTCCAGAAAGAGGGACCGAGATTATTTGCCAGAGTTTGAGGTGTGGGCTTGAAGTGTAGCTTCAGGAAATATCTTGTACTGCTTTATTTCTTTGTGTTCAGAAAGATTAGACTTTATCAGCCTTCAAAACTATGCAAATTTGTATGGAAGGTGCTCCCAGTACATTCAGTTTTTCTTTCTCTCTAGAAAAATCTCACTTCTTTAGCCAGCTGCTTGAATCCAAAGGAGGAACCGTGTGCATTATTCAGAGAATGCTGGCTGTGTGCTCATGTTTTCTCTTGCTCTTGAGCCTAATAAGGCACCACTCTATGACACTGAACACAGAGAATGCAGAAATATGAATCAGCATGATGTCCCACTCTGGAAGAACCTCAGAGACCCACAGTAAACTTAGAGACACACAAATACTTATTTTACATTTTTGAAGTCTTCCCTCTACTTGAGAAATACAGACCTGAGGAATCTGTAAACAGATTCCAGTGAAGTCAGTTGCTCATTAACCGCAGAAAGCAGTACGCTCCAAAAGAAAGCAAAAAAAAGTCCATATCTAGATCCTCCCCAAGAGATTATCTTCCTTCAGGTACAGAGACAGAGGAAAAACCTGCAGAAGACATTGCGGGAATGAAAATCTCATCTCCCCGCTGCTCCCATTTGCTCCACTTCAGCATCTCAACCAGTGACGCAAAAGACTTCATGATAAAATACTTTAGATATCTCCCTTTATTTTCTCCTAGGAGTCTGAGTAAGTTTGCTGGGAAACTCCAACCCTGACCATTCTGTGATTCAAATGGAGTTCTGCGGGATTTGGATCAGGCATTCACAGGAAGGGCTGAGGAAAGGATCTTGGCGGTTTCAGTGTATAAACACTAGGATGGTAGTCAGAACAGCCAGGAAATGAAATGGGGTAATGATGCACCTAATAACTTACTGAAAATTCTGCAATAGGGAATAGAGCCAAAATCTCAGTAGAGATGTGATTCCTTATTTCAAAACAGAGCAAGAAGCCTCTTGGCAAACTTCCCAAATGCAAGGTGTGCAGCTGAAAGCATTATTTCCAAACAATTCCATTCCAGAAGTACAGATTGAATGGAGATTATCACAGCTACCCCCAGGGCATGACTAACCAGGACTGGTGAGGTAGATCAAGCTGGTGAATTGCTCTAAAGACTGACATTTCAATAGTGTATTGTGTGATAAGGGCCAGATCCTCAGCTGGTGTTGGCAAGGGCGGCTCCAGGGACATCAATGGAGTTGTATCATTTTATGCCAGGGGAGAATCTGGCCTGTGGTATGCATGCAGAGATGATTCATAGTTTAATACCAGGTAACACAAGGCACTGTCAGAAAGACTTTAAACTAATATACTGCGATAATCTAATCTTGTTGTCTCAAATACAAACCACTTCATCAGCCTCAGATTAAGTCAGTATGGGCTACATCTTCCCAGCCCTTTAAGAGGAAAAATGCAGTAATTTACCATCTGGTTATAATGTGAGGGTCACATGGAAAGAACAAAAGTCTCTCAATATATATGATTTTTTCTCTTCTAGAAGTTTTGGGAAATGACGCTACTGTCAAGAACTATTTGTAAGAAAGGTACGATGAGGGACTATGAAGAAATAGTCATTATTCCTCAGTTCAGTAAGCTTACACAGTTCACAAAGTAGGGTAAAAGTTTTGCCAGAATATTGTTATTGTTCGGCCTCTGATACATTGCCATTTCTAATATTGCTTCATTCACTTTTTCATTTCACATCTTTCGTACAAGCTTGGAAGTCAACACCACAAGTCAGTCTGTAGGTATTGGGGTCAAACCAGAATCCCAGGATATTTGGCCTCTTCCTTTTGTGCAATCCTATATTGCGCAAGAATCCCTGTCCTCCCAACTTCAGTAATTAAAATTTTGGGGTGACTTGCACATCTTAATGGCTTTCTCAGGTTATAGCCATATCGTGGAAGATTATTTTTCTTTATCATTGGGAGAATCTTTTTTCAGAACCCAATGCTAATGGAGCGGTTTCTGTTTTGAAGACATCTAGAACAGATATATTATTTCAAACTCTTTCTGATAAACCTCTAAATGAGCTAGATAATAGCCACAAAATTAATAAAAGTTAGCTAGAAAAAGGAGTAAAATAAGTTATGCTTCAGGTGGTTAACACAAAGTAACAGGGTTGCAGGCAAACCTGTAGATTTTGTTTAGACAGTAGGAAAAACTTTCTTAATATTTATCTAAGTTTAACATAATCTAAAAATCACTGCTCTGTTACTTTGGACTTATCTATAACCAAATTTGTAAAAATTCAAAGCAACCATGTATGACAATGGCTGTTGATAAGACTTTTAAGCAGATGCCATATTCCACCGAAGCTAATGAGTGCCCTTCGCTTGATCTCATTTGGCTTTGGGATGCTCCACTTACCTTTTAATCAAAATCTTGTAGTCATAATTGAGCTGTCTTGGTATTGGAAGTATTAAAGGTGTGTCAAGACACTCTCCTACTAATCCAGGAAGGGACAGTCTTTTCTGAATCCCAGAGACACTTAATGGTTTATGGAACATGACTTTACTCTAGGTGTCATCTTTTAAATAGCAAGTAAAATTAAGGTCTGGCCATTTGTGATTATAAAAGATCATTAATTTCATTAAGAATTGAGGTGCTCAATTCCCTTGCATCTAATTGAATTGTGCTTAAGTTACATTTCTTTGTTTTTCTATTATTTCCTGCAAAAGAGTGATTTAGTCTGATATTCCAACTGGAGATTAAACAATAGGGCATAGTAGCTGTAAAATGGACAGTCTTAAACTCATGTACACATCTTGTACAGCACTTGATTTATAAGTGTTTCTTAGAAATCCCTTATTTGTTTCTCTGTGATTATGCTGACTTAATCATGTACCACATGATACAGGATGCATTATGTATATCTACACACATCCTTATATATGTAATATATAATTCATCATATGTTCATCGTTCGTCAAGAATAAGACAAGATGTTCAGAGTGGGTCCAGTCTTTGCTACTCACATTGATAGGTGCATCCATTTTGTTCTTTGAAACATCCAGATAATGAACCTGTAAACTGAAACAGATAGATCCTAAGTTAAGGGACAAGCTATGAAAATATTCCTCAGCAAATACATATGAATCCCTAAGAAAGAAATAAAATCCTTAATAAATAAATAGTAATTATAAATAACATTTTTTTACATAATATTTCAGCTTTTTCAGTTATGAGAAGAAATATTTTTTAGGCACAAGAGAAAACCATTGTGAAGGATTTTTTAAAATAATACACTACTACTTCTAGGAAGTAGTGCTTACTCAAATTTGTTCCATTTTTGAACTTGTAACCTTTGTAGCGATGAATGCAGTGATATATAACAGACTGATCCAGCAACCCTAACTCATGTGAGTCAAAGGGACCACTTGCATGAGTCAAGACTGCTTGTTCAGGCGCTTAGTGCCTCAGTTTAGTAACCTGAGGAGAATGTCCTGTATATTCCACCTAGGGAAACGTAGAGTATGTGCAGGTGTGCTCTTCCAGGATAAAAAAAGCAGTAAATAATTCTGACAAGATAAAGCCAGAGATAAAATTGTGAGTTCTGTTCTGATTTGTGCAGTCATCAGATATCTTAATTTTATCATGGAAAGAGTTGAATATGTGAGTATAAACTGGTTTTAATTGCAGGTTAACTGATTGTACTGTCTTTGACGTTGACATTTAAAAAAAATGGAAGACAAATGTATACAATTATCTCCAGAATTAGTAAAAAGATTTAGACTTGAGGTTGAATTCTGGCTTGTTATGTGCTGAGATCATTTTTTTCTATGGTTACCAAGAACTTTTCTGCATTTAGAGTGACTAAATCACTCACAATCAATTTGTCATCCAAAGTTTGAACTCCTTCCTCAGTACAGACTCTAAGAAATCAAGATGAATTTTGATTTAATGATAACCGAATAAAGGCAGTGTACAAAGGATTTCTCATAGGATTTGTTTCTGTTTGAAGAAATACCTGTAACAACAGCCTTTAATACTTTTAATATACAGGTATCAAAGAATCATAGAATGGGTAGAGTTGGAAGGAACCTTAAAGACCATCTAGTTCCAACCCCCCTGCCCTGGGCAGGGACACCTCCCACCAGCCCAGGTTGCTCAAAGCCCCATCCAACCCGGCCTTGAACACCTCCAGGGATGGGGCAGCCACAACTTCCCTGGACAACCTGGGCCAGTGCCTCACCACCCCCAGGGTAAAGAATTTCTTCCTAATATCTAATCTAAAAGTACCCTCTTTCACTTTAAAACCATTACCCCTGTTCTTACCACTACATTCCCTGATAAAGAGTCTCTCCCCATCTCTCCTTTAGGCCCCTTTTAGGTACTGGAATTCCACTATAAGGTCTCCCCGGAGCCTCCTCTTCTCCAGGCTGAATAACCCCAACTCTCTCAGCCTGCCTTCATGGGAGAGGTGCTCCAGCCCTCTGATTGCCTTTGTGGCCCTCCTTTGGATTCACTCCAACAGGTCCATGTCTTTCCTGTGCTGAGGGCTCCAGAGCTGGGTGCAGTACTCCAGGTGGGGTCTCACCAGAGCAGCATAGAAGGGCAGGATCACCTCCCTTGCCCTGCTGGCCACGCTTCTTTTGATGCAGCCCAGGATACGGTTGGCCTTATGGGCTGTGGGTGCACATTGCCGGCTTATATTGAGCTTCTCATGAACCAACACTCCCAAGTCCTTCTCCCAGGGCTACTCTCAATCCCTTCTCTGCCCAGCCTGTATTTGTGTTTGGGATTGCCGTGACCCAGGTGCAGGACCTTGCACTTGGCCTGGTTGGACTTCATTAGATTTGTACAGACCCACCTCTCAAGCCTGCCCAGGTCCCTCTGGATGGCATCCCTCCCGTCCAGTGTGTCGACCGCACCACACAACTTGGTGTTGTTGGCAAATTTGCTGAGGGTACACTCAATCCCAATGTCAGATTTCATGTAAATCAAGGTGAAATGTGCCAATTTACTTATAAAGATCAGTAAAATTGCTTTTATTACCAGGTAGCTGAGTAGGATATACCCAGTCTTCCACTGTGATACTCTTTAAGTACGTTCATAACAGTAGCATTTTCTACTCAAGGAGAAACTTGTTTCCTCCAGTTATTGCCATGCAACAAGCACTCTGTTACACCACATTTCCAGAAGACAATTTGGGATCTGGCAGCTGGCATGGTGCTCGTAGTATATCTGGCACATAATAGCATTGAGATCACTACTGTGAGTAAGTTTTCCATTGAAACTGGAAGTTGGAGAAGCTTTTGGACAGGTACCACAAGCTGAGTAAGGAAGAAGGAGGACTCAGCCATAGGAAGGCGACGTGGGTTGTTTTGCACACCCATAATCATAAACAAATATCCAGTTTATTTCAAATGCCTGAAACCAAGACTAGATATAATTATTTTAAGAAATAAATCCTAGAAAGTGGACTGCAATATATAGCATTTATAAACAGATTTGATCTCACCTTGCTTTTTTTCCTAGGCAATATTGCTTAACTGCCTGTGATGTGGAGTTCCTCTCAGTAGCCATGTACCTGATTTCAGCACATCTAATACTTGGTGCAATTCACTCCATTAGCACATACTGGTCAGGCAACTGTTTCTCCAGTGTATGGCTTGGATGCCGTGAGGTTGCAATACCTCTCCTAACCGTCTCATTTTTCTCAGAACAATTAATCATGTATTTCCAGGTATCTCACTAATTGCAGTCCTGTAAGGCTGCACAATCAGATTCCTATTAGACTCCACATGAAACTTCATATTCTTCAAATATTCCACTTCCATGTCTGTTCGGATTGTGTCAGTACTCTGGTAGTATTCATAAGCAAATATGATTGTAATTTAGGCCTCCTCTCGTCATTGATGCATGAGAGATTTGCAAGCATTAATAGGAGTTAGGATGTAAATCCTTTGCTCGACAATAGCAGAGAATAACCCCCTTCATATAGATTCTGATGACCTATGAACTAAGGGTCAAGTGGGCCATGCTACAAATTATCTGACAGCAACAGATGCCAAAGCCTCAGGAGGCGAAAAAAATATCAAAAAACTGAGGACTAGGAAATGCTCAGTGCATTTTCACAAAGAAAAAGCAACAACAGCTACTCCTATAACTTCATGCATCAGCCAGTGACATAGCCACAAATTATAGAGAAGCAAAACAAAGATTCGTTCTTGCCTGGCAGCAAACTTCCTTCTTCTTCCAAAAGCATACAAAAGCAGCTCCAAAATAGTCATCACAATTAATTACCTACCCAAACTGAGGGCTGTGCAATAAATCTTTAAAGTTTTCAAGTGTGTTTTCAGTGTAAGGGAAAGTTTGGAGAGCCAAGCAGCAGAAACCACAAAGTATGTCAATTCTGCAAATAAATGATGTTTTCATAACTCTGGGATAATCAGATTAGTTCTCCACTCCTTTGCCTCAAGTTTTATACCTGTCTAACTCCATTGATTTCAATAGGGGTTTAATCTACACCACATCAGGTCTATATCAGTCCTACATCAGCTGTAAATTGATCTACAGCAGTTGTAAGTTAGAGGAGGATCACACCCGGTGTAATAGTTCACAGGCCTTATGGTCTGTTTTCACATCTGCCTTCATATTTTATTTTGAAATCTCTTTTGGCTGTTGTGGGGTTTTTCTGTCATCCCACAGGTGTGCAAGGTCCTGTGCATGCAGGGAGGAGATACAGGTCCAGACCACAGGACTGCAAACCACTTTGGCTTTTATTTTCTAATGTCCTTAAAAACATTTTAATTTTTTGAACTGGACAGTATTTTTGCCCAGAGAGTGGTGAAAGCCCCCAGTCCTGCAAAGATTTTCACACTTGTGAAATGTTGCTGTGTCTGTAGGCACAACACTTGACCTTAAAGGAAGCCCAAACAGAAGTCCTGGTGGAGTTTGGGCTGTGTTGGGACAAGGGTGGAAAGGAAGAGAAGAAAAGCATAGGCATCATTTCCAAAACAGACGTTTCACATATGAGCATCCTCACTGCGGTGAGAAATGTCCCCAGAATCTGCATTTTATTCAATATAACAGGGGCCACTTCAAATTTTAATTTGGTGAAGTGACTCTGTATAAGCTGGTGCAACCAGGCCCATCACTACCAGATTCATCGATTCACAGTAATGATGCCTCAAAACAGAGCATAAGGAATGGCAGCATTTGTATCTATTCCATAATTTGCTGAAAAATTGAACATTAATGAAGCTAAGGGCAGCATGATAAGATATTGAAAAGATGCAAGGGGTCGCTGGTTCTCCGTTACTTGCAGATGATTCATTTGGCAGCAACTTCCTGTGAAATTGCAGGTGGCAAAGGAGGGTCTAGGTCCTGAGACACCAGCTTAGCTACTGAGTGAAACTCAGTAGCATTTGTTGTCTAAACCCTTTTCTTTGTCCTTGTAAACCCCTGCACAGGGAGTTTGAACAATATGACCCCACTAGATGTCCCTTCCTCTCAAACTCCAAGCCTGCAATTCTATTAACTCAGGTTTGGTTTTGAGACTGTTTTGTCAACCCCAAAACAAACACCTTTGTTTCATGCTATGTTAAATGCAACGTTAATTAAAAGATCATAATCATTGCTCCCCTTTTCCCATGGAACCCTTAGACAAGAAGCAGCAATCTGTGCCTGCCCTTTGTGTAATTTATGCAGGTAACTGAGGGGATACCTATCTTGCCTGGGTATTGCTTAGAATCACAGTTCATCGGCTTGGATTACGAGCACGGCAGAGACACCAGTCTGGGATGGGGCAGAGGTATAAATCGATGGGCAGAATGCACCGTAGAGGATAAACGGAGGGGAAAAACAGCAAGGATACAGAAACAAACACAGGATGACGGAAAACCCTTCATGAGGTTTTAAAGAGAAAATGAGTGCATCCTGTTAAATCTGTTTGCAGATATCTATACAACAACTGAAGATGTCATCTTCCATTTCATTTTAGCCTTTTTGTTCTCGAGGCTGCCATCAGCCTTGTTTTCCCTGCAGACACTCTTGAAAACAAGATGCCAGATCTCAAGGGGCTCTCTGTTTTAGAACAAAATTTACAAATAAATGAAGGACTGTAAAATATTTCAGCAGAAGGGAAATGAATAAATTACAGCAGCTCTGACCTGCTACTGTTTTTTGTTTGTATTTGTTCAGAGATTAGTGGCAGGGGAAACTGGAAATTATTCTGTGCAGCCATTATATTTCATGTGAGATAACAAGCATTTAAAATTATGCCATCATCTTTCCTGTACTAATGTAGGGTTAATTGAAAGGCCCATTTTTTTCTTCTGTTTTTAAAAGGGTTGTATAAAGATCTGCACTGGGTTCACAGTGTTGCTGGAAACGTTAATGGCAGATTTCACATTTTCAGAGTTCATAAATTCTGTGTTTGCCCTGGAAAATGTTCTGGTAGCCCATGTTGCATCTGAATCAACAGCAGACTTTTGTGTGGCAGAAGAAGGTCTTCAAGCTGGAAGACTCTTTACAAAGGTGTTTCATATGTTGTGCACATTTACAGATACTGTGGAGAATGCAGCAGGAGCAGCTAGTGAACCACCATCAGTTTTGCATGCAATAATATGGATGTTCAAAAACTGCTAGCCATGTTCTCTTGGCCAATTTCGGTACAAGCTGAAATGATAGTTTGGCAGAAACAGCCATTTGTTTGTGCAGGTATAATGTATTTGACTCTTCTGGGGTTTTATGGAATGAAGAGCGCGGACACGACTTTGGTTTCTTCTTTATTTTCAAGGAAGGAAACAAATCTCCAGTCACTGATACTGTGTAGAAGTCCCGCTCCAAAGCAAACCCATTGACATTTGAAGTAAGCAACAAAAATGCCCCTGTTTTGAACAATTGAAAGAGTTCCAGGAATTACATGTATGTCTAGTCTAACACAAACACTTGTTTTCTGTTGGGTAATATCCACTGACTTTTGTAGAATTTGCACCAAACCTTATGTTCAGTACAGTGTAAATATCAGCAGCATCATATGTCAAGACCCTATGCATTTTCAGTGACCAATGAAATGTATATTATAGAATCATAGAATCATAGAAAGGTTTGGGTTGGAAGGGACCTTAAAGACCATCTCGTTCCAATCCCTCTGCCCTGGGCAGGGACACCTCCCACCAGCCCAGGTTGCTCAAAGCCTCATCCAGCCTGGCCTTGAACACCTCCAGGGATGGGGCCTCCACAACTTCCTTGGGCAACTTGTTCCAGTGCCTTACCACCCTCAGAATAAAGAATTTATTCCTAATATCTGTTCTAAATCTGCCCTCTTCCAGTTTGAATTGGCAATGGAGACTGAAAAAGTGCACAGCAAAGAAGAATGGCAGTCAGTGCCAGTTTATTGGAGTACTGGTTAGAAATGAGCCAGCCTGGAGTTATCATCTAAATACCTGTACATATGCATGAACACAAATATATATGAATGTATATTTATGTATTGACTACATAAACACATATATGTATGCATGTATCTAAATATATAAACATGTATTTGTATGAAAGTAGATGCATGTGTGGAAACAAAATGTATTGAAAGGGAAATCAAAGTAACCTGTATGCTATTTGGAATTAAGGAGAATGTAGGAAAAACAGATCTGGTAGGAAGAAATAAAAAGAACAGAAGAAATAGTTCTGTGTGTACACTAACAGAAAAAAAAATCACATAAATTGATAAAAAAAAGAAAATAGAGGGTTTGGAGTGGAAGCCGGGCCAAATTCAATTAATTTGGTTCTTTTATTGAAATCCAGAGCAACTCCCTTAAGTTTGGCTAAGAATAAAATTGAGTGCTTTAATAGCAGTTCAAGACAGGAATGGAAACAATCTCCTTAAAAAAAGGAAAAAAAAAAGATGGTAGAGGCAAAATTACTAGAAAGTCAAGTCACATATTGGAATGAATCTATAGGAGGTTTGGTTCTCATTAACCCTAAAAACCAAAGAGGCAGAGCAGACTTGCTGACTTGCAACTAGTCCTTTTCTGGCCAAAGGTCCTCTGCTGTGAAGAGCAGAATATATGCCACGGTCAGGAGCCAGCAATATCTGTCTTTGCAAGGACAGGTAAGATACAGAGTATGTTTAACTGAGCAAGACTTTCCATTGCTGCCTCACACAGAGCCATGTCCTTTCTCTGCAGAGGAGCCGAGTGGTGCTGGGAAGCAGGACTGGGAAGATAACCCAAGGCTGCAGGCTGACTTGACTGCACACAGCGCTCACAGACAACCAGGTCTTGCCTGAAAGGTATGTTGATCCTTGCATTTCTGAACGCACTTGTGCATGACTAAAGAGTTAGAGCGGATAATGTATTAATCATATTCACTCCCATGCTGTACACGTACTGTCAGTATAGGCTGACACTATTTGCTGTCCCTTGTGTACAGGTGAATATCAACTAGGACTTGGCAAGCAAGGGCTAACGTCTTAAGGCTTAGCAAACTGAAAATCTGATCCGGTTCTTTTGTCTGATGTTAGTGAGAGCTTGGTTTAGCTCTCATTTAACGCACTCAAACCTTGCCTTTTTAAAAGTGTCGTGCACATCAGTTGAAGAACAGCAAACCTTGAATGGATATCCGTTTCCATCAATTACAAAGACATCTAAGAAACTTGTTGTTAGGTTGTAAAGGTTGAAAATGTATTTTAAATAATCTCTCAGACGTCCCATTGGCCCTCATTATAAGCCCATAGGTTCCAATAACAGTAACTAGTGCACCTACCTACACGTGTGAGACCCACTTCCACCACTTCAAGTGATGATTAATATTGTTCATATTTGTAACATTTCTCTTTGCAACTTTGACATTTCATAAGATAAAGTGGAAAGTGTTTATAGTTTTGTGAGTCTTGTTAAATAGATTAAAATGTGAAGTAAAGGCTTAAGTTCTTTCATGTGGCGTAGATTCAGTTCAGACTGTTTTAGATCCTGCACAGTTAAATCTGCTATACACACAGAAAAATACATATGTTTATAGAGAAGCAAAATTTTCTGTCAGTGAAAAGCCTGCCAGAAACAAGTCAGTTCAGGCAAAGATACATGTGCATACTTTGCCTAGGAGAAATATTCTTGTCACATAAAAATCCCACCATTAATCAAAAATCACATTATAGCTTCTGGAATGAAGTTTCCTTTACTACTCTTTAATAATAAGCCTAAGATAAGATAAAATTGGTAATTGTACCTTCTCTTCTGATAGAAGATAATACTAAAGTGGTATAGAAATTTGAGTTACAAGAATATATTCACCCTGCTAATAGGCTTCCATTATGTAGTCTTTACTGATTTATTCATTACACATTTTCTCCACATATAGAAAAATTTAATTGAAAGTTACTTATTACATTGTTACAAAATGTTAACTAGAAAGTTTTCTTTAATCAAATGATCATTAATGCTAGGAGAGCTAGTTTATTTCAATAGTGCATTTATCAGGAGCAAGAATAACACAGGCATTACCAACAATAGTTTTACAGCGCTGTTTATTATGTGAACACTTTCAGGGACTAAAAAGATGCCGTTGCAGCTTGCTGAGAGAGCATAATACTTTATTTATATTTATGACTTTTCTTAATCAAAGTTTTAATGACATATGAAATGCAGGCAAGGTATCTAGTACGGTGAGTTATCAAAGGAATGACATTACCGAGGGTGGTTAGAGTTTGTAAAGTCAGATTCCGCCGTGTGCATGTCCCACACAAGCAGGTGGAAGACAAACGTTCACACAATCTCAGGCAGAAAAGCAACGTGGCATCACATTCTCCAGCAAAGAAAGCAAGAGAGGGGAACGTACACTCTAATCTGTAGCTGTATCTAAGTCACTTTTGCAAATTTTACATTCCCTGAAGGTGAGTTTTTATACCTCTGGTACTACTGTATCCCCTAGCACTAATGTCACCCATACCCTTGGGAGAACTGAGAGCTCTTCCCCTGACTGGACTGGTATCCCATTTTCTGAAGTCCTACACAAACAGAAAACAAAAAGAAACCATTTGTCCTGAAGGCAAAAGAAGGACAATGCACAAGAAATACTCACAGGTGAACACACTAAGGCAAAGGGAAATCTCCAGGCAGGCCACGGTGTAAGCGCACACAGCAGAGATTCCAATCCTGTCATACGAAGCATTTTTTTGAATGAATTTTAATTTTTAAATGGATATCAAATTTATCAAAAACCATGTAGGATGGTCCCATTGCACACCAGATTTAATTTTCTCTAGCCAGTCCACCACCTGATGGCTTCCACTGCTGCCACTGAACATCTAAAGAAGATAAGTACAGACTTGCGCTCTTGTATAGTTGCTACAGACTGACAGAAACAGCCCATCTATAGTGTATAGCACCCTCCTTGAGTTTTTAAGACATGTTTGCAAATATTTCCTGTATTTAACAATAACCATAACTACGCTGTAAACATCTCTCTTATTTCTGACGGCACACTGCTCAAGAACTGCAGTAAACTGAGTCATTAGGTACGTTCATAAACTCCGTGGCTGGCAGAACCTAAATGTGACTCAGACTCAACTGTCAGTGTTTGTTTCCACAGTAAATTTGGTGAAAATCACAGAACCACGGGGTAGCTGGGAGCAGCTACTGGAAGAAGTCTGGAGAAATGCTCTGGCTAATTAAGGCACACAAATAAATGAGAAAAATACTCACTGTAAGTTCAGAGACATTGACCTACACGTTAATTTAAAATAAAGGTAGGCCTCATTCCTCTTGTTACTTCATATCAACCCTGAGATGAAGATACTGCTGCCCTTCAGTCTCTGTTAACTACTCTGGGACCACAGAACCAATGATTTGAAATATATATACACTATAATGCTATGGACACGTGCATTGAACTCTCCAAGCAATTTGCCATGGCCTATGAAACAGTCATTCTGGGTCACTTCCAGTTTGAGTTGTAGCTGAGCGGATGTTCACTGACGGTGCAAAAGTCCCATGCAAACCTTACAAAATGGTCTTTCACTAACTGTTATGCAAACATGGTGACACCCGGTGCCTTTCACCACTGCGGCACAGTGCCATCCCCAGCATCAGCCGCAGCCGTATGGAGCTGTCTCCCGCTGGATCAAACACCCGCTGGATGGCCGGGCCCAGAGAGTGGTGGTGAATGGAGTTAAATCCAGTTGGCGGCCAGTCACAAGTGGTGTCCACGGGGCTCAGTGTTGGGGCCATTCCTGTTTAATATCTTTATTAATGATCCTGATGAGGAGATTGAGAGCACCCTCAGTAAGTTTGCAGACGATACCAAGTTAGGTGGGAGTGTTGATCTGCTTGAGGGTAGGAGGGCTCTTCAGAGGGACCTCGACAGGCTGGATTGGTGGGCTGAGGCCAGCAGTGTGAGCTTCAACAAGGCCAAGTGCCGAGTCCTGCACTTGGGGCCACAACAACCCTATGCAACACTACAGGCTTGGGGAGGAGTGAGTGGAAAGCTGCCCAGCAGAAAAGGACCTGGGTGTGCTGATTGACAACCAGCTGAACATGAGCTAGCAGTGTGCCCAGGTGGCCAAGAAGCATCCTGGCCTGCATCAAGAATAGTGTGGCCAGCAGGACCAGAGAAGTGATTGTCCCCCTGTACTCGGCACTGGTGAGGCCGCACCTTGAGTACTGCGTTCAATTTTGGGCGTCACAGTATAAGGACATTGAGGTGCTGGAGAAGGTCCAGAGAAGGACAACAAAGCTGGTGAGGGGTCTTGAGAATAAGTCTTATGAGGAGCGGCTGAGGGACTTGGGGTTGTTTAGTCTGAAGAAAAGGAGGCTGAGGGGAGACCTTATTGCTCTCTACAACTACCTGAAAGGAGGCTGTAGAGAGGTGGGGATTGGTCTCTTCTCACAAATTACAACCCATAGGACAAGAGGAAATGGCGTCAAGTTGCACCAGGGGATGTTTAGGTTAGACATTAGGAAAAACTTCTACACTGAAAGGGTTATCAAAGACTGGAACATGCTGCCCAGGGTTGAATTGCCATCCTTGAATGTATTTAAAAGCCGTCTAGATATGGTGGTCAGGGACATGATTTAGAAGTGGGCCCGGCAGAGTCAGATAAGAGTTGGACTTGATGATCTTAAAGGTCTTTCCCAGCCATAATGATGCTATGATTCTATGACAATTGCAGTATTGGCCTCCCACTGTGTTTTATGTCATCTCCAGTGCCCTCTGAGACAGGCAGACTAGTCTGATGGCGACACAGAAACACCATGTAGAAGACCCCAATGCAATGTAGGATTTGGTAGCCAAATTAATTTGCCTCTTCCTAGCCCCATGGAACCATGAACGGCCTTAGGACGGCTTTATAAAATCTACACTAACACAAACTGGTTACTTACTTCATTTTCCTTAATTTGATGGTTTCCATCTTGAGCTCCTTGCAGCAAACAAACCTGAATGGTGGTTATTTCTGAAGCTGCTCATACTCTGTGTGACTTGGCTTCTAGCCTGGAGCTCTGCTTTGCAACCAGCCCAAGGAATCACGTAAGAAAACCACACACGCTCAGCGATGTTACTCAATATCTACGGAGGGTTATAATCGTTTAGAGGAGCCAAATTCAGAATTGATGAGTAAGCATCGTTTAGGAGGCAAAGCCTTGCTCTGAGTTACACCCATCTGAAACCAGCGAGTCGAGTTGCTTGCAAGTCGCGTTTATAATGGTGCCCCTTCAGAGCAGAAGTTAGCCCAGGGAGGTTAAGCTGGAATAATTTAAAACCCTTTTCAACCCCTCAGAGCCAAATCCTTCCTTGCCTTAGACCTCCGCTGATGTCAATAGACATGTTGAGACTGTAAATCAGGCCAGAAGTTGGCCCTTTTTTGGTCCAATTACCCCATAATAAACTCCCTGAGGACTACTGTACTGATGTGTAATTTGCATCCTTTCCCCTCTGAAATGGTATATTTATGTTTATAGATTGAGTTAGCAGTTCTAAGGGAGGGGAAAGGCTGCCTGAATCATTTACAAATGGGAAAATCCATATATTTGAAACTTGGTATGAAATATTTGCTTTTGGGCTGTAACCTTGTATACTAAGCTGCTGTCTAGAGTAAATATTTACAGCCAAGTTGCAACAAGTTCTAAGGATATGTGATTTTCTGAGTGGAAACACTGACACATAAGGGTGCGACTTCCCCCCAGTAAAACACTGACTTAATTGTAGGGTTTGTAAACATTATCAAGTATAATCTTGAAATTAGTTTTTAAATGTTCAGTAATGATTTTTAACCACGTATCAAGCAGCTGGGTTTGTGTCTGATTCCCAAGTTCTTAAACAGACAACTGTTTTCCTTTTAGTGACTTTGTCAGGCTTAACTTGGGATTAATTTGACTGCAGGTGTCAGATAAGCACAGTATTTTAGCAGCACTACCGAGAACCATGTGGACAAAAGGCAGAAGCATGAAGGCACGTTGGTCAAAACTTTGAAAGATTGATGGAAGTGAGTTATGCTGCTTAAATATCTTTGTCTGTCCAGAAAAGCTAAACTTGCGAGTGCGGTGCGAGGTATGCCGCAGCTATTATTTTGCCATGTTCCCTGTTAACATAGGTAGCTGGTCAGACTTTTTTTAATCACAAATTCTCTGTCGACATAAAATCTAGCAAGCAACCTTCATAAATCATGCGGTGACAGCTGGTGTGGTTGGCCAGTGCTAAACACAACTGGACTCTTCTTTTTAAGCCTTTGCTTCTTAGGTCGCCTGCGTCAGCAGTACTCTTCAACAAACATCTGCAGTTCATCTTATCGTTTGAAGAAATATATGAGTTTCTCCATTGGTGTGTTTTTTTTAGCTTCAGCTTCTTGATTTGTTTGAACACCATCTGCTACATATAAAATTCAGAGAATTTGTGAAATGTGCATGCAGTGAGAAAATTTTAATTGTATTAACCTTTCTTTTTTGATCAAGATAACTTTTTGTATTCATCATCTCCTGATATGTTAAGTAAAGCAAATAGACATGTCTAATGTACTGCCTAGTTATTTTCTTTAAGGTCTTCTAGCTCCATAATACATTAACAGTCCAGGTACAAAGCCAGAGCCTATCCCGTGCATCACCTAAGAGTTATTTTAATATAGTTCGAGTTACGCATCCAAAAATAGTTCAGCAGTAGTAATCTCTTTTACAGGAGATTTGCTCTCATCTTCTCACTCTGCACCTCCGTGTGTATTATTTGCGTCGAAGAATAAATTAATTGTTCCCAGAATTAATCACAAGAAGACAAATAACTTTGTGACCGACTCCAGCTCGCTGCCAGAAGCCCAGGCTGAGCGGAACGTGTGTCATGGCAGGAGATTGCCACAGGGTGGTAGAAGTAGTGCGGTTCCACATCCACACCAGCGCCGAGAGAGGAGAAGAAAAACTTTCGAAAGGACGAAGGGGGAATCACTTTCCAGTTAGTCTAAACAGAGGTATCAAAAATAAGGTTTAGCTCATGGTAAATCCAGATGGTTAAACATTTGACCCATATCTAATCCCTCTGCCAAGCGTGCACCACCACCATCACTGCTGTCATAACACAGCACATGCACTCAAAATCACTTCAGTTCCAAGAAGCAGCACACGATTTGGAGAAAATTAAATTTTAAAGCATGTTGCAGAAATAGAAAACACGGTCTTGACAACATGTTATGACTCCAGCTTTGAAAGCAGCGGTATTATATATACTAAACGAGTTCCTTGGGACTGCGGCTTGCTGCTGTTCTGTGCATTTTGTTATGATAATATCATACAAAACATCGAGCAGCGCTTTGATCTTAAAAGAGTATTTAGCTGAGACCTATTTATTGTACTTAATCATTTAATAAAAGGGTGGGGGCTTTGTTCACAAGAGGAGAAACGAATCAGAAATAGAAATTCTGCCTCTCCTGTAAGTCCCGTGCGTAGTACCGACGAGTCCTATAGCATATTGATTATTGCTGGTGAAATATAAAGAGGAAGGATCAAGTGACATATATGCAAACTAAATCCTTGGTTTGTGGCAATTACATTAATGCCACTGATGTTCAGATTTACCTTCAAGGGAGGCTTACTTGAAACACAGAGGACTGTTCATTTATATTAGAGAGAATATCCCAGACACATTGATTAAAAAAAAAAAAAAGAAAGATTGAATATTAAAGTAGGAAACATAGCATGTGTTTTATATAAATATAATACATATCTTCCAAATACCTTCATGTTTTATGCTGGGATGAATGTAGTTATGTCCGACTAACAGACGAGGATGTGAGAGGAATATCGGGCTCAAGACCTTCAGGGTATGGAACAAACTACATATTCAAAAATGGGCAAGGTTTATGTAGTATAGTATCATGTTTTAAACAGTTCATAAAAGAAGCCAAGTGACAACAGAGCAGTGTGGATGATATAAAATAATGTAAACCTTCCTTCAAATATCAAGCAATTTTTTTTCTGCCTCAACTCACTTTCCACAATAGAGTGAGTGAAAAATCCATAGAGAATAAAACCAGTGATCCCTTTGAGCAAGGATACAAATTTACCTAGATATGTCAACCACACAGATTTATGGGACAAGGAGTTTTTCACCCTGAAGAAAGAAGCTTTCTTGTCAGTCATCTATAAAAAAAGCTGAAAATAAAGCTCTCAGAGTTATTTTTATGTTTTAGGAATTGCAAGAAATTTCTGTTAGGGGTTGTTGGGGTTTTTTTGTGGCTTTTTTTCTTTAAGCTTTCCCATAGCCATGGAATAGTTCTCTTCATGGATGTATAAGAAACACTTGTGTTGTGCTGCTATTAATGGTATGATTTGTTAGTGTACTTTTATGTATGGAGTGTCTGCATCTGGTAAGGTCTACAACTGTACCTCCTTGACAGTGCCAGATGTTGTGAAGATAAAATACCTCCTGTGTGAGGAACTGCTGGAATCGGGCTCCATGATAGGTGTTCTTAATACAGTTTAAAAAGGCATCTGTCTTAAAATAATTTCAACATCTTACTTTTCTATTTATTGTTTTGTCAGATCTTTCTGGTTACTGGGGAAATATTTTAGTGCCCCTACTAACTTGATTTTTAACTTGCGGCTTCAGTTTCTCCCAAGTTTTTTTTATTATTATTATTACTCTGAAGCCACTGCCCTAATGAAAGGGAGAAAAGGGAGAAAAGGACGAAAAAGTTTGTTGTGGGACTCAGCTGAGGTTAATCAGGTTGGCCCAACCAAGCAAAAAAAATTGGTCAGCAGGTATTTTTAAACCAGGTTAGCCACGAAACAGCATGCAAAATGATGAGTCCAAATTTAGCCAAGATTTGTTCAAAAACATTGCAGTGAGTAGACAAGGGGGCTGATAGAAGGCAGGAGAAGAGCCCTGCTTCGCTATCATACCCCATAACTCACTGCATTGTCGACCTCTTAAAATAGTAATGATACTTGACCCTTATTAGTATTTCTGGGCAATATATGAGCTTAAGTTTCCTTGGGTGAAAGCTAATGCCTTAGACCACCCTTTAGACCACCATTCTATCTAGTTATAGTACATATTAATGTTATTCTTGGGTCATTTAACTTACTCTCAGTGAAGAGTGGAGAATGGTGCTAAGCTGTAAATCAGCTCTGTCCTGCAATGGATTCGTGCCATAACAGATCATCTCGAAAATTCCAGCCTTGCCTGACCATGGTAAAGAGATTATGGTATGTAAAAATTCTGCTAAACATAGCTTGTTTCATTTTTGTACTTCCCTGCTTGTCTGTCTAGCGAGGAAAGGTTAAGACCCGTTATGGTGGACAGTGCATTGAGAAGGAGCATTGCTATAATAAAACCCCCAGGGCTAAAACTTTTACCATATGTGGTTAAACTCTCCATCCTTTCTAAAGGTGAGCTCAGCAGCGAGGAAATTATTAAACAAGGCCACCGATACTGTGCATAAAAATTATTTTTTTTAATCCTCAGGGAAAAAAAAATGAGTTCATAAACGTATTGTGCTTAAAAGGTATCCTCTGAGTGCCAGCGTTCACACCCCAAATGACAGCCTGAAACGTTCAGTGGCATTAGTCCATTTAACTAAATCCTGATTACTTGAGATGAATTCATTTAAAAAGCAAATGCAATGCTCCCTCAGCAAATGTTTCACTGTTTCTCAGAATCATAAATATTTTTTCCACACTGTTCTGGCAAACAAATAATGTTTACCTTTAGCTTCCTAGGAAAGATTTACAGATAAGTCCCTAGTCTGTTTTGCAGATGTGCCTTGGTGAATTTAACAGTAATATATACTGTCATCACGGTTGTCTTCAAATCTTTGAAATCACTTTTGCCTTTTACAATACATATTTAATTGAATGTCTAGCTAGTAGATATGTATATGTATCTCGCATTTGTGGGTGGGCATGTGTGTGCCTAATACATATATTTAGCACTTAAACATGGTACGATGAGTGATTGAGAAATGCCTAAGAGAGAGATATTTTATACATGCACATACAGTTTGTAAATGCATAATCTCCTGAAACGGCCAGAGACAGAGAGGAAAGTGGAGAGACATCTGCAAATTAACAAATCATCTATCTTTGAGGTCATTCACAAATTAGTTTTGCAGAATAAGATAGAACAAAAACGTAATTCTGACGAGCATTTGTTCTGGCTATTTATCACATAAAATTGTATAACAATATTAGACACAGGAATTTTTGCTCAGCTTATTCCTTATAGTATTACCATGATTTCACAACTTGCTGCAGATGTTTCATGCTGAATAATGCCCTTCGGTTGACATTTGTGCTCTTACTGTCGAACTTTTAAGTAGCTGTGATGCATATATTCCATAGGAACACTATGGGGGGGATGAGGGGAAGGTAAATAAAAAACAAAACCTGTTTTAGAAAGGAAACTTTAGAAATCTGTTCCCTTCATGCCTAAGCGGAGGAGTCTCCACATTTCATTTGCTATTTTTTAATAGCTACTTGTAATTTAAATTATTGCTCAGTAACACAGGCTTTTGAGGAAACCTGAATATTCTTGGGATTTAGTTAGTCTTTGAAAGTGTAAGCGTTTTCCTGCTGCAGTGAGGACGGTGTGTCCCTTGGTTGAGATATATACTAAAATCTATTTTGCGTTGTACATTTATTGCTAATTTTACTGCTTGAATGGAGCAAGCGGTTGTATTTATACCTCAAAAGGCTATTGTTGTTAAATTAATTGAACTGTTTCGAAGTTCCTTTTTCTCTGTTAATTATTTAAAAACAAAATCGAAAGTCTTAAAAGAGCAATTTACTTATGAATTAGGGCTAAAGACAATTTTATGTTAAGTAAAACACGAATTAATCTGCCACTACAAAATGAACTCTGTTCAAAAAAAAATCATACAATCAGTATATTGATTCCCTCAACGCATATTTTTCATTTATTGGTATTATAAGGTTATGCTTGAGCCTGCAGCAAAAAAAAAAAAAAAAAAAAGAGGGAACAATTGAAACTGTGCACAAGTATGGAACCTTAGCTTAGTTTTATCCTGGCAAAATATTTTTTGAACTATGCTTTAATTTGGAATTTGTCACATTAATTCTAGATTTTTAATTCATTTCTTTTCGTGCTTGAAGCAGTATTACATTCTTATTTATATGCTTTTAGACAATTGCCAAAGAATTTTCAAGAATTTATACTAAATTCTGTGTAGAATATATGAAAATTTATCTACTGAAAGCATAGTATGTAAGCATTTTAATCAAACTGATGAATTTTTAATTTGTAAGGCATGCTACATGTTTGTGAATGTGTTCCAGCATGAAAGTTCAGTAGGCTTTGAACAAGTTTGTTAAGGATCAAATTCCCTACTGGCCTAACTCCACTGAAATCAGTGGAATTATTTCAGTGCAGAATTCAATTCTTCGTTACTGTGTGCATTTTTCAAACGCGCAACAACTTCATGCATATCCTTCATTTCCTTATGTATACAGAAGAGATTGCAAAATTATATTTAACTCTACTGAAAAAAAAAAAAAGAGGGGGAAAAAAAGAATGAAAAAATATTGTTTCTACTATTTTCTGAGGTTTTGGGGCTAGTTCATGTAAGACAAAATCCCCGGGAGACTCAATGCATATTCACTCTTAGGCCAGCATATCCAATACACCCTTTAGTCTTAGATTAAGGAATTAAAGCACTGCAAATGAATTTCACATCCAAAATCATTCAATTTGTCCCCTTTGTCTTCTAGAATCCTAAGCATATGGGACCACACTAAGTATAGCAAAAATAGCTGCTGCTATAATCATAATTAGTACCTATTAGCCCTTCCTAGGTGCAAAACCCCAGTGATGAGAGCACAGCACGAGAACCTAGATAGAAGAGGATTTGAAATCTCTGTAGGACAGGATTGTTATTGCTGCCCTTGCAGGTTCACCAAATGCACAGTGAGTGAGAGGGAATTGCTGGGCTTGGGAACCAGATCCTACGTGCCTCTCCCGTATACACAAAGATGTACAGACTGAGATCTATTTTACCTCCTTGCTGAGGCGTTTCTTCTTGTCCATATGTGCTTTGTGTAAAAACCTAAATATTTTAAAGGGGTAGTATTAATAATTTTTAATAGCTGAGGTATTAAAATCTGTTTGTCGGCATGCTGGAGAGATTTTTTTTTTTCTTGGCCATACAGTGGATTGCAGCTGTTTTACACAGGCTGGAACAGCTATTCAGTGACCAACTTAATGTCTGAACTTTTTGCTGAATTATTTTGGTGTGCTCATCTTTGGTAATGCATACAGCTTAGATGCAGATTTCAGCCTCCTTTCCGTAATATCTATGTTATGTGCAATTACAGATGTAAAGGATGTTGTCAACAAAATAAGCAAACAAACAGAAATCTGACATGCAAATGTGACATGAAGCTTTCCTGCCCAACGGTATTTTGGAAAATGTCTGCTTTTAGCTCCAAGGTGAAGAAAATACATACATTTACATTAGCGAGCCGCAAGTCACGTTTTCAAAAGCAACCATTCTAAATTGTGCCTGGAAAATCAGCGTGGACTTATATTTCTGCATGGCAAAATATGCCTCTCTATGTAGGCAGCTTTGTGTCGAGTGTAACTCGCTTGGGCAGCACGTGGGCTGCCCGAGCAGCAGCGATACAGGCTTGTTGAGATGGGACTGTGTGCATGAGCAGGCGTTGAGCAGGGGAGGTGGGTTAGAGCTCAGCCTAACGGGGTCGCGCAGCCCAGCAAGACAGCACAAGCCTTCAGCGTAGCGCAGTGGCCATCCATCCCCAGAAACAAAGGTCCCAGAAGCCTCTGTACGTGGGGGCAGACGGACCCCGTCCTCCCACACACCCCCACCCCCGGCACAAGTTGCACTGGGGAACGTGGGGCAGCGCTGACACGGAGCGGGGACCTTCCAGCTCCCCCCCTCCACCCGGCGGGGTTGCAGCCACCGTCCGTGCATCAAAAGAAAAATCCCATCTCCCTGCCCAGGCGCAAACGTTTGACCATTGCAAGTAGTTCTCAAAAATTGGAGCCTGTCATTTTGTTCAGGGCTTCACGTTATCCCTATTGACTTCAAGCATAAAATCAGGTGAGAGCCAGAGACAGCTCATAAAAGTGAAGTCACGTGCGGTAAGGAGAGTATAGATATCATAACCTATGTGTGAAGGAAAAGGGAACGAGGTTATGATCATTGTCTGAGGAGATCTGTTCAAACAATGTAATAGAAAGATGCCCCCTTTAAATAAACATTAAACTTTTGCTAGAGGGTTACAATTTACGGTTCCAGCATGATCTTTTGAGATGGTGTGAATACATTTAATATAAAGATGTCTATACAGCTTCCCAAACACAAGGCATATCTTCCACGACAAGCTCTGCGACTACTTCTTTTTAATCAATAGCTCATAAGTATTCATTGAAAGGCGTTGGTATTCTACCCACAAAACTTACGGGAGAATCGCCACAACCATATTAAAATCAACATTTACCTTTGAGCCTTTTCTTCAAAATGACAAACTAATGGGACTGTTAAAGAAATTTTTAATTTATTGCAGAAGAGTTTGGATATACGCTACCAAATTTTGCACATAATTAACCCAGCGAAATCTGTTAAGAAAGCAAAGAAAAACTGTGATTCAACAGCCAGGTCTACCACACGCATATGCAAAGGAGACAAGGGAAACTTTACCTCCGAGTCTTCCCTTTGCAAAGAGCTGCCCAGCCCTGACCGTCACCCACAGCCTGCTCCTCCCGCCGCCAGCCCCTGCCCCTGCTGCTCATTTTCCATCGGTTATCTGAGGATGTGGGTTATCTGGTCACCTATTTTTCAAAGAAAAAATATTTTTTTAAAGGTGCAAGCTTTTCTCTCTGCATGTGGAAACATTTTGATTACCATTAGAGAAATGACTACTCAAAGCCTAGATATAATTAAAAGACTGGATGTATTTTTAGATACACTGACTGGTCTACAAGCCTGAATATGAAAACATGTCATCTTCATTGGGATTTATTTTGCGGTTAAAATAATGCGCAACATTTTCTCCAGAGTCATCTCTGTTTAATTTATTGCCTGCAAAATAGATTAATTTCATTCCCAATTTTTAATAATATATTGCACAAGCCAAAAAAAAAAAAAAAAGTAGATACTGAAAGGGCAAAATAACTGACATGTTGCGTACAGACCTGGATACCAAGTTCTGAAAGCACAGACAGACTTAGACGATCATGCTATATTAAACTCAGTAATTCACAATTCATACATATCTCTCAAGATACAAAAGTTATTACAGTGCCTATTTTTTAATAAAAAGATATGAAGGTAAATGGAGATGGAAGGCCAAAATTGTTAAAGGAATTATGGGAATTGACTGATCCTTTCTTGGCAGTCAGCTGAGGAAGAAAAGTGTCATCCACCCAAAATGAAATCCTCAAGCCTAATATCCCACTACTTGGGGATTTTCTCCCCCCATTGCTAAACGTTGGCTCAGTATCCCGTAGAAAACAAGCCTCGTCAACAAGGTGAAAGCCCCAGCCACAGTGAAGAGTCTGCATAAGACCTCAGTTCAGCTCCCTCTATCCAGAGATGTTTAATTACTCATGTAAAACAGACCCGCATGGGAAGAGGTGGGTGGCAGCAGCCCCGTCCCAGCATTTGGGCTCAGGAGCAAAACCCAGAGGTCCATGTACCCCCCGGGAGAGGAGGGAATTAAGATCTCCCTTCCCTGGCTCTATGTTTGGGCTAGTGACTAGAAAAACCTGACTAGACAAGCCACCCCTTGCTTCCTTATTTATTTCTTCGTCTTTCCCTCCCAACTCTCTCAAAAATCTCCAACTAGACAATTCAAAATAGTTCAATCTTAATTCTGCAGTCAGTGCAAGATAACCAAAATGTGGGTTTTGGCTAATTTCCTCCTTTCAAAACCAGTTTGCTCTGACCTACTCAAGGCTGTCTAGCGCATGTTACCAGGCAGCTCTTCTAGTATTGAACACAATAGTTTGGAGGTGGTTTTCCGCCTTGCCCCACGTTTTCCCAAGCAGCTCCTCTTCCCGGGTGCTAAGCTTTCTGCTGCCCAACTCAATTTGGCTGGTGTGATGGATTTTTTCCACTGCCTCAGAGTACCGTTGCTATGAAGAGAGTCAACTGTGTCCCTTGTAACTTCAAATACCAGAAGTGATCTCTGAAGGTGACTTACGCCAGCAAGTGTGTTCCAGAGAGACACTCATTTGGCAGCACTGTATCACCAATTAGACTGGGAAATTTTACCTCGGTTTTGCCCTGTTTTCCATAGCATTCTGTGTGCAGCTCATTGCAAAAGAGTGTCTTCATGCATTGGATATTCTCCATGTAGCTGCATTGTCCAAATGATTTGTTACTTGAATGATATATTTCCCCAATGGAATAAAATGAAAATATACGGTACCACAGTAATTGACATAGTCCAGGATTTTGCTGTATTGTCATGTATTATAACTGTATATTCCTATTCTGCCCATGCAACTTACTCTAACATTAACGTTTAAAAAAAAAAAAAGGAATGGAAAAAAGAACAGAGGGAAAAATCATGTGTATTAACCATTTTCCTGCTTCTTCCTCTTATCCCCTAGACTCAAGAGCCTCAGTACCGTGGCGCACACTCAGGCCAGGTCACTGCGTGGTAGCAAGTAGGGGTTTGGGGTCTTCAAGAACTCTCTATGAGCTGTGCTGATCTGCCCATGTGGCGTATTTTGGCTCGGTGCACTTGGTGACTACCATCTGCTTTATTTAACTACGTAGCAAGAATTTGGTTAAACCGAAGAAAACAAAATCCTGATGTGCATTATGGGTTATGCCTTTGGTTGGTTTGTTTCTTTACAGTTTGAACCAAACTTGTGGGAAGTGATTATGTTTTAACAGATAGATTTTTGGAGTAGGTTGTGGAGGGATTTGCAGAAATCTTTTAAGTGTGAATGTGATGTTGGCCACAAAATTCAGGCATGGGTCTGGATTTAAATTTTCCCAAAAGGCGGGAGGTGGGCTATTGGTTTGGGTCTGGATCTCATTCAAGCTGAGCATGATTCAAGCTCCTTGTAACAGATGACTCCTTTCTCCTGGATTTCAGCAGCAGGCTTTAGTACATCTACCCTGGGTCTCCTGAACCAAACTCAACTTGAATCATGGTCTAATAATGACAAATGTCCTCTCGTAGCTAAGGTGTGGCCATCAAACGCGGTTGTGTATATGCACAACATTAGCACAGAAGATCTGACTTCATGACCAATGTATTGACCCAACACACTCTCTTCTTTCATGTATAGTGAGGTCTTTGCTTTCCTGTGAGACTGTATTTTGTACGTACCAGAGCTGCCTGGAAAGACATTGTCATCCACAAAAAGATTGTAACTTTTCCTTCCTTTTATTCATTCCTGCCTTTTTTTTAATAACAGAATCTTTGAAAAAAAATTTCAGACTGAAAAAGCTCTTAAATCTGCAAAAACAGCGTGCTTTATTCCTGACCACTTAATGTAAGCATACACTAACCTGTTTTGTGTTCTTTTAATATCTTTTTTTCTTTCACAAGTATATGGCTCAGAAGCCATCGCGTTAGCAGAAGCATAAAGACCGAGGTTTACTCACAAACGAATCTACACAACATTGTACAACTGCCTTTGGGGCGCGTGGAGGAACCGCTGTCAGGAGCGTGCCATGCCCAACCCCATCCTCTCTTCAGCTCCCTACCTGAAACGGCTGCTGCCCGATGTGCCCATTGCTTTGTGCTTTCTTTGGGGTTTTTTTAACTTGCCTGCTAAAAGCCAGACACAGGTGCCTGACCTCGCGTGGGCCACAGACGAGTCATGGCAAGGGACCGGGTGCACCCTGCGCCTGGCACGGGCTCAGACCAGCAGCACAGAAGCAAACATCTCCATTAGCGCATTAGCTGTCCTATGAGTCAGGTAGTCCAGCCGGCAGCCTCTTCCCATAATTGTTTGTCCTCTGTAATTAATTAAAGATGAACTGGCAAATAAACCCCACACTCCCAAGTTTTCAATGCGTTCAGCATCCAGAGCTGGCAATTCTTCTCCACCAGCTCCCTAATAAATACCATCCATAGGAGTTTTGTGCGTAATTTCTGTGTAGGCTCAGCTCGGGCTGTACTTGCAATACAGCTTCCAGCTGTTCGGCTCCAATTTGTGCGACGAGCAAAAACTATTTACGAAGCTTCAGCAGCAGTTTATAAATAGTCACATGATAAACAGTGGGTTGTGCTGTGTGCAAGAAAATTCAGCAGAGACGTCGCCACGGAGTATATCATTGCTTATTAGGAGCTAAAAGAGGCCTCCGAAATGTTTCCCAGCGTGGCAGCTTTCTGCAGATCGGTGCCCTCCTGCGCAGGCAGGACCACGGAGGATCTCCCTGCTGGGCTTCCCAGCGCCTGGGGTGGTACCCAGGGCTGCTGTGGGATGTGGAGCGAGGAGGAAAACCCATATCCCATGGCCATGGTGCACAAGTCACTATGGCCACACAGGGAGCCCCAGCGTGCCTGCAGAGCATCCCTGTGCCCCTGCCACCCAGCCCGGGACCTGGAGGGGCCACCTCCATCCTGGTTCACTTGAGGAGCACGCGGCCCGTCCCACGCTGAGCTCATCCTGAGTGTGCCTTCCTGAGGTTTCCTTCCTCTGCAGCACCAGCTGTGTAAGGGACACTGAATTTAGACCACAAAATGTTGGGTGTTTTTTTTTTTTTTGCATAGGCCGGCAAACAGCCATCATCTGGGAACAATGAGAGCTGTCAGGACGGGGGAAGGGAGCCGGCCAAACTGCGAGCGCGGGCTCCAGAGCCGATGGAAAGAAAGGAAACACTCCTCGGGAAAATTTTGCCCCCGAAGAAAACCAAACTTTGTTAGCTGAAAAGGAATGCTCAGTCTATTGAGATGTGCCCTGTGCCCGGAGAGCAGCGTAGCAGGGACAGGTGACCTATTTTCCTTGGAGAGGAGGGAGAGGTTGCTGTCTATTGATCCCACCCTTCCTCTATCAGTTTATATATTAGCTTCTACAGCCTGTGGAGGAAGCAGCCAGTAATGGAGTGAATCATTCACAATGAATAAATCATCTGACTAATTTAGCTTGTTTTTCTGCTCGTGGCTCTTGCATGAACAGATCACCATTTCACCAAATTTATTCATTATTCAGATTTATCTTGCAGTTTTGGGGTCTTTCTTTTTTTCTTTCTATTTTTCACTGCTGCACGTTAGCAAAAAACGCTATTAGCTTGGTTATGACTGGACAGATGAGTTGCATGAGGCTGTCCCCAGTCCCAGACTGGATAAACTCAGCATGGCCCTTGCAGATATTTGCATCAAATTCTGTAAACTTCTAAAGCCAGCAGAGTCCAAAAATCAGTTTCTACAGATACACATGTCCTTCAGGGCAGAGCCTCCCGACATCTCTGTAAGACAGACACCCACGGTGCCAGCACAACTGAAAGAAAAATGCAAGATTGTCAAGATTAGTGTAAGCATTTTTTGCTGCCTGCGTGGATTTTAAAGCCAGAAGGAACCATTAGGTCATCTGGTCCCACCTCCAGCACGAGTCAGGCCATAAAATTTCATCCAGTCTCTCCTGTATTGAGCCTGATGACTTGTATTTACCCAAAGCATATCTAAATCAATCTATATCATATTCTGGCTAGCGACCATCTCAATGAGCAGCATATGTGGGGTGGTGTCACCTAGAGGATCGCTTGGCTTTAGCTCTTGCTAAAACGATGGTAAAAGCGGTGGAGAAAGCTGCAGTGCTGGATGCAGATGATGTCTGTAGGATTCAGACCCCATGGTCACCATCAGACAGGATTTGGGAAAAGTGGGGTGTGCTGCGGCAGCTGCC
Source organism: Pluvialis apricaria (assembly GCA_017639485.1). NCBI lineage: Eukaryota > Metazoa > Chordata > Aves > Charadriiformes > Charadriidae > Pluvialis > Pluvialis apricaria. The sequence continues at coordinate 71,572,020 of CM030011.1, read as the reverse complement.
TGCTGGCATGGATGGATGGTGCAGAAGGGGAGGGAGCCATGAGGCTGAGGGCTGTGGTGGGACTGGGGAGGTCATCTTCTCTCTCTAGAGGTGCCTCTTTCCCCAGCAGAGCAAACCACTGGAGCAAAACCCTGGTGGCTTCAGGCCTCAGTACATGCCCATGTTTCTTTCAACTTGTATGTATATATTTATGTTTCTTTTGCTTGCTCTACTTGAGAGTACTGAACCCTTTCATGAAGGTTTGACGTACACAAAAGAACAAGCCAGGAAACAAACAGGCGGCAAGCACCGCCCAAACTAAAGCACCACCTGCAGCACAAAAATACCAGGCAACTCCCACGCACGTCCTCCCCCACCCACCACATCAATGGGGAGGCTCCATGGCAGAGCATGCTGCTCTGTCCGTTAGCAAGCCCCAACACCCAGGTGTCAGGCAGAGAAAATTCCCAACTCCATAGAAAACAGGGAAAAGCTCCCATCCTTGCACCACAGCAGCTCCAGCTCAAGCTCTTCCCAAGCAGTGTCTGCAAAGAGGACTAAGAAAAGAAACAGTACCCTGCCATGCTACATCTCAAGCTAAGGAGTATTGATGAGTCAAATTTTACATGCAAGCTAATTGCAAGCTGATGCAAGCTGCAAGAGAGTGGTGCAACCCTTCTCTGCGTGAAGAGCTGCCCGAGATGTGCGCACCCTCCTGCACCGCCACCACTCGCTGAACAACTCTGCAGCCCCTCATAAAAGCTCCCCGTTTCCTCGTCAATCTGGGCTCAGAATGTGATTGCCGTGAGAAATGGCTGCAAGATTCAAATTGGTCAGAGGATGAGCTTCTCCTGCCAAGTTCTGAGGAACTGGCCCATGGCCAGGTAATACTCAAAAGTAGACGTGATCCTTCCTTCTCTCTCCTCAAAATACCAGCAAATTAAGTGTCCAGCGTACTTAGTTGACCAAGAGGTTTAATACCATTACAGCAAGGCCAGCCAGTCTTCTGGGGAGTACCCTTCTTCCAAGCCCTCATCCTAGTCCATGGTTAAAGGTCGCAAGCCAACCACTGACATTTCCTATCTGAGTGTAAATCAGGGCTCAAAGATGCAACTTAGATGGAAGCAAAAGTGGATGTAGCACAAAAGAAAGACAGAAGAGAAGATTAAAAGCTACTCTAATTCACACTACTAATTACAACAGCATCTTAGGCGAGGTAATGGAAACCATGTGCAGCTGTGCCACCTACGGTGTGACCAGCCACCACTGCCCCCCGCTGCAGAACAGATTTACCTCTGTGCACCTGAGGCTGCAAATGGGGATATTTTGGAATAGTGACATGCCAGTTGGCCTGGGCTGAAATGAGAGGGCTTTTACCCCAGATTATACCCTAGCCCAAAGGAAAAAAGAGATTTCTTATTCCAGAACAAGGTCATATGTATGTTTATATAAATGTCTGTACATGCGGTGAACGCTAGATAACTTTTCAGCTTTTTAGCTAGACCTTTTCTTAATTTCCAACTGCCTTGTGTAGACAAGCCCTGAGAGTAAACCCAATAAATTTCAGAGCTCAAACCCCATTCCTGACCCAGTCTTATGTCATTCGACCAGTGAGTTCACCTGGTTGCTCCTCTGCTCCTCCAGTTTCAATCACTTGCAATGTGCTATTAACCATCCTTTATCTTTTCCTATTTAACTGCTGTTTAGGTTGTGGGGGTTTTTTCCCCAAAAATTCATGCACTTGTTTACTCGTTTTCCCCATTCCAGTTTAACTTTTTTCTCCTTTGCTTCTGGGAACCATCCTGTTATGGGAGGATAAATGACAAACACAGTGCACAGGACCAGATGTGTGCCTTCAACACTACGGGGATGGATGGCCGTATGAACAAGCCACCATTGCAGCACAGCAGCAAGCCACAGGAATAGCCCAGCTACACGCTCCTGTTGCTTAATAAGTACTAGGTTACTGAAAGCAGCTAAGCCTCCAAAGGAAGGAGTAGATTTAAGACGAGGACAGAGCTCCATATGACTTAGGACTTGCTTCTCTCTCTGTTTTCTCAGAACACCGACACGAAACAAAAGGGAGGAGAAAATCCTGAAGATTCTGAATTAAAATATATTTTTTAAGATTTTTTTTCATCACACTTGAATTTTTAACTTTTAATTTGGAGGAAGCAGCTGAAAAGTGCTGTACAACTGCTTAGCCATGTCTAATTTGGTAGTGCATTAGAAAGACTTTCAGCCTAATACTCTTGAGTCTATTGTAAATACTCAAACATTCCAGCCAACCAGACTGATAAAAACAATTTAACGGGGCTATTGGCAAGAGTGATCTCAGATTTGCTAAAAGTCATGTCTATGTTCATGCATGCAAAGCAGCACATTTTCACTTACCAGTCTGATTGACTGGTAAAAAATCTTAATGCAAAATAAAGCTACTGACATACACTGAGAGTGTGAGACTGTTCTCGGCTGGGTCTTGTAGGCGCAAAGAGCATCTAAAAAGTCTGAAGACATTTTTGAAGTGCTTTCAGAAGTTTTTCTTATGACATAATTGAAAAAAGGGTCAGTCATGGCTACAAAATGAATGCTTCAAAGCATCTTTGGCAGTTTTGTAAGATAAAAATAAGCTCAGATTTTAGGGTGAGTTGTGGTGGAAATGAAGTGCTGTGTTATTTGGGGCATGCTGGAAGTTAATGAAAGCCAAAGAAATACGTAGGACTGCAGTAGCTTTTTAAAAAGTTATTATCGGAGCAGAAGATCATGAATTAGTGAGCTTTCTGCAAAGAACAGAAAATTTCAGAAAATAATTGCACAAAGACTAATCACGAGCATTTCTCCCAAGATCGAGCTGCCTATATGTTCAGTTAAAATATAAGCCATGGGGTTATTTACAATACACCATTCTTGCAAAAAATCATTGCAAACACAGCTCTGGCATTAACTTTCTTAGCAAACTTAGGGCCATTCAATGTATAGCTCATTATCCCCGGAAGCCATTCCTACCACTGTTTTAATTAGATGTATTTTGAGCAAGTCTAACTGATACTGACCTGGACACTGCTGTTGGAACTGAGCAGTTGTCTATACTGGGATTCTAACTTCAGCACTACTGTGAAAACTTTATCAAGATGGCCAGAGTTACACACCTACAGAAGAAAATGAAATTATCCAGTTTACCATTAACATAAATTTAGTATGCCCTGGGTATTCGGTATTCTTTACCAACCAGATATCTATCTCAAAGCTGGCTGTGATACAAAACGTCAGAGAATTGCTTTTTGAGTTCAGAGAGAGGACCGATTTCATTACAAATGTCGAGATTCAACTTACGGTTTTGCAACATGATTAACATGGATAAATTAAGGGCTTGAATTATAATGTACTTTGGTGGGTATAAACTGTCTGAAAACAAACTCCAAGTGTGGTCAATAATACTATGAAAACTTCCTGGTGACCAAAGTCATCTGGTGGCTTGGGTCACTTCCACCCTCACTTTCACTAGCAGGCATTTCACAAGCTGTTTTCACACTCGTTTCTCCCAGGTCAGCAAACATTCATAGAGATCTGCACCCATAGCTCCTACCTCTGCCAGTGACCAAGGCAGACTGGATGTGATTAAAGAAGGTTATGCCTCAGCTGATTCTCCTGCCTTGCCATGCCCTACCAGGTATAAACCATATGCAACAGCAGTAGACGTCACTCACATAATCCTAAATACAGCATGCCCACCTCAGTCATTACCTCTTTATATATGAGGTCATATAAGATCAGCTAACGTGCCTGAGGTTTTCATAAGAAGAGGTTTTTCTAGTGCTGAGACTTCTACTTATTCTGAATACTTTTTACCCCAGCATGATTTCTTGGTAGCTTCATTTTTGAGATGGCTACTGCTTTTGCAAAGGTGAAGATGGTATTCTCAGCTGATTCTAACCAAAAGAGTTCAATAGCAGATATGAAGCATTCATCTAGCTTTTACTTTGCCTCTGGTCATAGTGCTTTATGCTGGTTTAACTGCAACCCCAGAGATCCCGCCATAGGTTTCATCTCCTTCCTTTCGTGAAGCACGTGTTGAGGCAAGTGAATAGGCTTAGGGAGTGACTGGACACCTCCTCCATTGTGGCCTGTTAATACAGATCAGTACTATTTCTTCTTTGATCTACTTCATGTTCCAGCAACCAGATGTAGGCTCCAAAACAGCGAAAAAATTAACATCATGCCATTTACTCATTTTGCAATGATGTGTTGACTTTGGGCAAACCTTTGATTTGTCCATGGGTTCTGGGTCCGGCAATAGGTTCAGTTCTGAAAACAGGCTTTCTCTGTTCTCACCTTACTCTTCATCCTTTAAAATTGTTTTCACTGTCTGTAAATTTTGAAGACCCAAAGTCTTTTTTTCCAATTGACGTGGGTGTTTTCTTACGCCTTTCTCTGCTAATTATTTTACAGAATCATATGACCTATTCTATTTTCCGCCTACATATCTTTCAAGCAATTGTCTTAGTCAATGAAAATAGCATCCTTAATTAGGCCATCTAGTTTGGAAGGCATTAGTGACGTTGGAACAGGGTGTTTCTGACTGATTACGTTCGTTAGATCAATTTGAAAGCAAAAGCAATGTGAAACCAAACTATGCTGGTGGGATGGAACTGAGGAGTGGGAGAGCATCTACATTTGCCTGATAACGTTTCCATTGCTGGGCATGCAGACACACTCTGCTGCATGTATCTCACACCAGCAGTGGCTCCGCTCTGTAAAGAAACAGCTGTGATGGCTTTAGAGATGCTTAACTGACAAAGCGCTTTTGGGAATCTATCATCACATGGAAAGAGTCTGGTAATAGCTCTTCCTTCAACTTGTTAGCTGGAAATGAACCAGTTGCTTTGTTCTCCCTTTCCACTGGCATTACAAGATCAGATATACTGTACTTGGGCTGTCAGCTTCCCCAGCATATTATTTTGGATTTCTTAATAATACTGTAATGCTTTTTGATGCTTCTGATACTGCTGTTATTTTGCTCGATACACAGGCTCCTCCTTCCATCGCATCACACGCACACCCTCTCTTTCTGTACTTGTGTCTCTCTGTCTTTTCATGCCAAAAAAAAGCCAGTTCACTAAACTCAGTAATGCCATGGTCTCCACATCATCTCTTTAAATATGCTTCAGCCATGGTTTCCTCTTTAAACGTTAATTTTAGCCAAGCTTTTTCCTTATTTTAATAAACATGAACTACTTTGTTCCAAAACAGCTCATCTTCCTGTTTTGTAAACTGTTCTCAGTGGCATGAAATTTGCCCAAACAGACAGTTCCATATTATTCTATCCTCCCTGCTCAATACATAGACTTTTAGCCAACAGCTTTACTCTGAACACATTTTGCGTATTTAGGTCTGTATTGCCCAGCACACATCTCCAGGATGAACTCCACTGCAACTCACAGCGCAGCCATCCCCTGAACTCACACCCACCCAGCCCTACGTGGGAAGCGTTGGAGATATATAGGCATCACCTCCTGCAGGCATCAGGGAATGGTACACCAGGAGGACACAGGGACCATCTTCTCCATGCCACCAGTCAATGCATACACGACATAGCTGAGTCTCTTCATACACCCTAAGGATGTGCAAAGAGAATACCAAGCTCAGCAGTCCGTGCCTTCCCAGGTGGGAGGTGGCTCTTCCCCACCTGTCTGTCTCCTCCTTCACAACACCCGTGGCTGGACAAGCTCAACAGCAGCTCAGCTGGTCGTCACTTCTCGATCAGTCGCAGCGCTAGGAGCAACAGCATAGGTCTGGAGCACGGTGCCCAAACTGCCCAGAGGATCTGGGGAGCAGAAGCCAGGGTATCCTACACCCTTGTACGGCTCTCCCATGCCAAATGCAACAAGCTGGCATGATCTTGGTGCCAAAACATCTGCTGTGACTGCATCCATGTAAATCAGGCTAAAACCACATTTTCAGATCACTCAATACCTAGAGAATTTAAAATAGAAATTCAGGCTTTTTTTTCCTGTAAATATACATAGAAGATAAAAGCCAGGCATCGGCTGTTTAACGAGGGCAGAAGCAACACGCTACATGTTATTGTAGCAGGGAGGCTCACAAGTGGTTATAAATTCTCAAACAACCTGGCATGGTTTATTTTGAAGACTGAAAGCTCCTCTATCCAGAGATCACTCTTCTCCCTTCTCTAAGAGGATTTCTTAAAAAAAAAAAAAGAAAAACCTTGCCAAAAGCAGCTGTCGGCTAATGTAACACACAGCACCACTGTAAGAATGGATCCATGAGCCCTGGCAAAACCGCAGTCCTTGTCAGTACCCATGAATGAAACTGTCCCGGGGAATCTGCAGAGCAAGGCTGCGTATTTAGGAAGCTCAAAAGAGAGTCAAAACAAAACCGAGTGGAGCAGGAAAAGCAACACAGACATGTCAAAGGGCTGCCCACATGGCTCAACCAGAGGCCGACCTAAAGCCACCGCCTCACAATTGTTTGTGAAGCTTACAAAGGAGCCAGATGCTCCTGTCAAAATTATACCTTCCACAAATCAACATGGGAAACCTGCCACCATCCTGCCTAAAAGGAGGGGAATTGATACCATTTTCTTGACTAAAATAATATCTTTTCAGTGAATTAGCTGAAGAAAGAACAAGAGCTGTTTGCTTTGGACAAGTATATTTCCAAGCATGTCATCCCCACAAAAGATCTTTCTTTTGCTCTACTTTCATGCGACCCTGAAAGCAAATATCTGCTGGATATGATCAGGCTGGCTCCACATCTCCAAACAAGGCGAGGGAGCTGGTGGCAAGTGGGATTCTTCCGTTGCTCTGAGCTAATAGAAATTAGGAAGAAAAATGCAGTTCTTGTCTTGGCTGGCTTTGAAACGTACTTAACTTTTCATTCACAACATGCTTCTTATATCCACAAAGCTCAACAAGGCAGTGAATACCATTGGCCTGTTTCGGAGACAAGAGGGAAATGCGTTGCCCGAGGTCTCACCCCACATCACAGCAACAGGGGTACGGGTGGCGAACCTGAATCTCAGCCACCGGGCCACATCGCCCCAGTCCTTCCCAGTCCTTTCCACAGTGTTCTAAACATCAGTCAAAATTTAAGATAGTAGAGAGCGCACCTGGATCAGCTCATAGTCTCACAGCTTGTCCTGGTCCTCAGATTAATTGTTCTAATTAGCTGCTCCACAGGCAAATATATATTGACTCTTTCTTCATCTCAGACTTGGGGCCAAGCATGACTCAGAAAAATAATCAGCTGTGACTTCCTCCCAAAATTTGCCACCTATCTAAATTGCATACATCGCAGCCCAACTCCCAGCCCATAACACAGGGAAGCGAACTCACTTAGCGTTACCGGGTGGATTTCTCCTTTTTTTTTTTTTATTTCAGAAGAAGGCCCTCTTAATACAGAGTACAAAATCCCATTTATTACAGCATGCACAACTGCATTTCTGCAGCCATGTTGATTCTGTCCAAATCTCAGCACACGAACAGGAGGAGGCACTGCCAACCTCTCCACGGTGTAAATCAGCCTCATCTTCTTGGAGACAGGAAAGTCAAATAAGCTCAAAACTGGCCTAGGAAATTTATTGGAACAAAAGATTTCAAATAAACACAAAGCTCAGACTTGTACACTCTAATTCACAGCATAGGAAAGGGGATTTTTGGCACAACCACATCTCAACTCTTCTTTATATTTTTAATGATTTTTCAAGATGAAAATGTTTAGTGTGGGAAAACTTAGCAGTCAATAAGTACAATATCTCCCACATAGAGTGCGCTCTGTGTATGTATTAACTATAGATTAGATTGCATGGGCAGCGCACCTACTTCATCTCTGTTAATAAAGTGCATATAATTTAACAGATAACTAATGTCTCAGAGCCATTTTCCTAGCTTTGCTATGTGCTCTAACAATTCCTGTCACCCAGTCGTGTTTATAACCTCTTGTGCTGCTGCAAGGCTGCACCTTGCCTTCCAGTGGCTTTTGCACTTGCCAGAACCTCCGTTAATTCTCCAAATGGGAACAAGGCATTAACTGCCAAGTCCAGAAACTACATGAAATGTTAGTTGTCTATCTTGACAAAATTATAAATGTTTGAAGAAACAATGAGAGTTTGATGATAAACATAGATCACACAAAGAATTATAAAAACATGAAAGAGCAAAATAAATCATCTACGTGAATTCACCATTGCTATTAATGTATAGCTTACATTAGGCTTATTTGTATTCACGCTATAGTGTTTTATTGTGATGGTGATAGAGAACCTCATATTTTAGAAGCTAAATAAATACTAAAATTTGAACTTGAGTAGAAATGCATTTGAGCTGTTAAATTTGACCTCAGGTGGTCATTATCTTACAAATTATGAGCACCCGGAAAAACCTGACTCCAAAGTTTAGATTGAAATTTAGGGGGAAATCTCATATCTTTCCATTCAATATCTCTGAACTAGTAACTGTAACCTTCTAATAATTTCAAAGACTATCGCTGGAGCTCTTATGGACTGAAATTGCCCACTCTTAGTTGATCATTTAATTTTTTTAAGTTTTTATTTTTAAAAGACCAGTGGAGAAACAGACTTGGGAAGATATGTTGCAGTGAAAACAGTGTATGGGTATTTGTAAGAACAAAAAGATTTCCGTCAAGCTTCGTATGTGTTGGGAAGGATCTCTGTTAATTAAAAACAAATCCAGAAAATTACAGCTGAACTGAAGAGAGTCTTGCAAATGCTTTTCATTTCAAAATCTGTTGATAATTACAACACAACTGCAATTCAGTTAATCTTGTAGGGGAAGGACAGACAAACAATATAACTGTTGGATGGTGAATAGATAGGTAGATAGACACCTAAAAATGAGAAACTTATTCCCAGCAGAGGTAAACAGGAGCAGATTAGAATTGAAATATTTCAGCAGAAGCTAAGCATGTCCCTGCCAAATGCATTTTTCTAGTATTAACTCTGTACTGCCCAAACATAGTCTATCAAATCCCACACAATTTATTTGCTGGAATAAGGTCTTCGAAACAACTTGCACGAGATAGATGTAAAGGTATCTGGGCAAAAGTGTATCACTACATTAGTTTAACTTTTACCCATAGTTCCCATCTATGCTACTTCTGTCTTATTTAGTAGTTGGAAATTCTTTCTATAGAAGAATCACATCACCTCGTGATTTCCTAAGCAGTCCCCCACACATAATGCAAAGAGAGGATGCTGTAGATAGTTTTGCATTTCTGTTTTCCTGCTCGGTCCTTTTTTTCATCTGCTGTAGCAGTGTGTGTGTGCCTGTGCACACGCGTGTTCGCACGCATGGCAGTGCGTGTGTGGCGTGAGGACAAGTCCTGAGGTGGGCTGGAAAGGAGCCAGTGGTGGGACCAGCACCAGTACCGCTGCCTGCTTTCCCAAATGTGGCACTGCGCTCTTCTGGTGCTCCCACAGAGGTTATTTACCTACATCCCACACAGTAACACAAGTTTATGCACATTCATAGACTCCTTTGCACGTTCTGTATTAACTTAGCATTTTATTGATCATTTGGGAGCAGAATGAATGCTAATCATTAAGTTTTATAAGAATGTTTCTATTACGTGAAGCCTTATAGCACATGTGCTGAGTTAAGGGATGTTGCCTATGTAAATGAAAGATAATTCCACATTAAAAAGACATTTTCTGGAGCATCTTTATTCAGTTACATTTCAGCTGATCTAAAGGGCTCCTATCAGCACTAACGCAGAGGGGTAAGGCTTAGGAATGTAAGTGTAGATAATAGTTTGCTAGGCCAGGATACTATTTCTCTGCCATGGATTTCAAAAAGACTTACTGTACATACTGATTCTGGCATCTGAAACTCCAGGCTTAGTTGGGGGATGGGGAGAGACGGAGGAAAAAAAGCATTTAATATGAACAAAACATTTTTTGTGAAAGGCAGATTCCTTTTTGTTTCCATGTGCCATACAGTCAGCATTTTTTGAGGCTGTACTGATGCTCTCACACAAGCAAAGTGACTCTTGAAAACGCACCATTACAACTTAATATATCCAGTATGTAATTTGTACTTAACAGAAAGATATTTAGGACCATTTGCCTCAGCCATAAGACTTTCAGCTGCACAGTGGGAGGTAGTGCTTCAATGAAACCTTTGTTTTTAATCTTCTGATACAGTCACTAAGGCAGTTGGCTGGCTTTAAAATTACATCAGTCTTCTTTTTAATCTAGGGTTTGCAAGCAGTAGTTAGTTTGGGGCATCCACCAAAGCATATCATTTCAGGGGCAGAACTACCACCCTTTTTCCCTCTGTTGTGTAGGACACACCGAAATCAGTGTCTAAAAAAGAAGGAGGAAAAAGAAGAAGAAAGTTGCCCAGCGAGCACGCATATTCCTGGAGACGCCATCCCAGCCGGCGCGTACAGTGCAGCGCAGTTCAGTCACGTTTACTTTGTTTCCTCCTCTTCCTAAAATTAGATTACGATTCCCCGAGCGAGCACAATGATGCTGAAGCCGGACAAGCCCGGGTCTGAATCACTTCAAAGCAGCCCCCTGTTTTCACCGAACGTCACCCGTCTGCCGCAGCCCTGCAGAAAGCGCATTGCTCTGCATAGCAAGTTGGGTGGCAGCGGGTCCATAATATAAAACTGTTGCCTAGTGTTCCTCTAAGCTCTGCCCTCCTCTGAAAAAAAAAAAAAAAAAAAAAAAAAAATCCCTCATAATTCAGGCAACAGCTGGAAAGCTTAGCTTAATGGTCTGTGCTTAAATGTGGAAGGTCACAGGGTGCTGATCTAAGGAGCGGAGAAGTCTTGCTCAGCCGACTGTTGACACTTAGTAAACGGAGGAGGAGGGGACTGTGTGTGCATCTGAGAAAGCCATACCCCGGCCGGCGAAGAATAGGAAGCAACTTCTATTCAAGATTTGCAGGGGTCCTGGACCCAGTAGGGAAAAGCAACAAGGCCCTTCACTGCCTCTAAGTTACCTTGTATTATAACAGGATTAAAGTACATTTAGCTTCTCTATTAGCATACTTTAGCCCCATTTAGGCTTACTTGATGTTTCCGATGGCCTTTGATCAGCCTTGCATGGTGCTGGTCAGCTTCAGGACACAGCAGTCAAAAAGCGAGACTGTGAAATTATCCTGATGTTGAATCTCACAGGAGATATTTCTGGCTGTTTTCATTCACTCATCCCCAATATTCGAGTTTCTTTCTCTCTCTCTCTCCCCCCCCCCGCCCTTGCTCAAGAAAATAATTTACACATTGTTAAAAAAAAAGGGGGGGGAGATATTAAAAGAAAAAGGTAGCTTAGTGACCAGTAATAATTAGCTCCTTGTTTGAAATCAGTGCTGGCTTGTGTGCCGGTGCTGAAGCATCTATGAAAAATACTATAATTTCTACAGTGTCTGGCTTTTTATTGCTTACATTTGCATATAAATTAAATCCATATTGTAGCTTTAAGGCAAGCTAGGCTTAGAACGCCGTACAGCTCAGGGTCCTATTGTTTTACATCTACTTTCTATACTGTGGTTAAATGAAAAGGGAGGAGAAAGTAAAGGAGGGAGAAAGTCAGCTTTGTAGCATTTTTAATTGCTTCTCTGCCAATTATGGCCAAATTAATATTTAAACTTTGTAGTGCTTTGAGAAATTGTTTACGAAATCTACTTCCTGGTGTTCGGTGCTCCCTGTGCCTACAGCAATATCTATATTGGAATCTTTTGTTGAAGAAAATGAAAAATAATTAAAGATAAACTCTGTTCTCTTTTAAAATATTTTACGGAAACAAATGCTGTTAATTGAACCATAAATATTTCAAATATCGACATGATCCTTATTCCCAATAGCAGCCTGAAAAGCCGTCACTAGCCAACATTTTTTCACCTGATACTGTTTATGTGCACGAAAAGGTCTTGTATCATTTACTCCACTTGATTTTATTTTTGTCTTCCTCCTTTGCTTTACGCTACCGTCTCTGCTCGGCCGACTTAGGCTGGCCTTTCTGAGTTCCCGTTTCAGCGCAGCTCAGAAATCCACAGGCTGCTAACGCTAACACATCAGGACAGAGCCTGGGAAGACAAGAGACATTTGCAAAGATGAGTAACAAGAAGCAAATGGCGCCTCAAAGTCTCCCTTTAAAAATTCTTTAATGAGATACAGTACTTTTTTTTTTTTTTTTCATTCTTTTCTTGGGCTAATGCCTAGTATGTACCAACCACTGGGCCACATTTTTAGGAAACATCTAAATCAAAAGTCAGAAGATTACACAGGGACATAAGAAAATCTTAAGATGGCAGGAGGCCAGGAAGCCCAGCTAGGCCTACCCTCTCCTCCAGTTAACAGTTGTTCTCCATAATATACTGTTTTTCTCCCCCTCTCTCTCCATATGCTTCTTGCTCTATTTGAAATCTGGTCAGATCGGTCGCTTCTAGAGCAGCATCTGGTAGCTTATAATATATACCCTCTGGAAAAAAAAAACGTATTACATTTGTACAGTGCAAGACCTCACTGGAGCCGTGTCCCTCGTCCTCATATTTGACATTAGCTCTAATAACTGCAGCACTGCTCCCTGCGGTTCCCCCCAGAGCCCTCTGCAGCTCAGCGAGGTCCCCTCTTAATCTTTTCTCTTTGCGAGGGATACAGACCTAGTTTCACTAACCATTTTGGAGCCTCCAATCTCGAAGTCATTATGGGACTTTGTTGTACTATTTCCATTTCTGTAATATTCCTTCCGTAATTAGGTAATCAAGACTGTGCATCTTTCCCATGTGGCCTTTGGAGGTCGATTTTATTTATTGGCTTATTTACCCCTTATTACGTACTTCAAAAATTCTGGTTGCAATACCATCAGCTGGGCACCTTGCTAGTCTTTGCAGCTGTCTGCTTGCTATCGTAATTTCCTTTTTCCTCTTTCCCATCACCCCTTTGCTTCTTCCGACTGAATTTTGCAGCTGTTCATACTAATAGGGGATGTTACAAGTGCTTGTACGCCTGGTGAATTTTATGACTAGTCTCCTGTGGGTGCCAACGGGACCATGGCGTGGGCTGACACAAGGGAAGATGTCGGTGGGACAGGTTTAACGTGAGTTCTTCTGGGCAGACGTAGTCCCTGGTTATGGGATTAGAGGATACTCCGTCCGCAGAAGTCCTGCCCCTCTTTGCACATGTCAGGACTACGGGGCTGGAGATCACGTGCACTGCTGTGTAGCCGATTTCACACACAGAAGGACAGGGCTTGCCAAGTCTGCATTAGCACTAGAAATATTCTTCCCAAGGCAATTGACTATCGCCTGGACTGTGCTGCAACAATAAAAGTCTCACTTCTCATTTCCACCACAATAAAATAATTGCCTTCAACTTACAGATACCTGTCTGTACGTTCAGGGCTTTCTTATCAGCTATCAAACAACAGTCTTAAACCCTTCTCATTAATCTTTGGAACAATAAAACCGATAACTGAGATAAAGCTCCATTTGTTTCCTCACCTATCACAATCTTGTGCCTCTCCTCGTCTTTTGGTCTTCTGTAGCCTCTGCCCATTGCTGGGCAAGCCTCTCCTTTACTTCAGAGCACTTTGGGTCAAGCTCTAGCTCTAGTTTGATAACAAACTTCCTCGCTACGCCTTTCCTTTCTGCTGCTCAAGACTGTCACTGTAATAACCACCATGTTCTGGTTGCAGAGGTGGCTGCATGGCTCCTGGAAACCCCTACTGTGATGACACTTCAGCACCGGATCATTCTGGGCCATCCCCAGCCCTCGTGGCACCCGCCTGGCTGCTGCGCACAGCCTTTGCATAAATGAAATTTGAACTATTATAGGGTCCTTCTCCTGGAGATCCTGATGTGTTCCACTGATGACACTCACAAAAAGCCTGGGGATCTGTAAGGAAATACTTGCGGTGCCATTTCACAGGTGGACGAAAGCAAGAGAGACCTCCCCGTCATGGGTGTCCTTGTGCCCCGGGGCCAGGGGAACCGAGGAGAGCCCCGCGCCTCACTGGGTACCTGGGGTGCCTGGGGCACAAGCCTTGTCACGTCCTGTTCAGCTCAAGAGCAACAAGCCTGGCGTCCTGGAGGGGAAAAAATGTCCCCAGATTCAGGCTGGCTGAGCCCTTTAGTCTGTCAGACGTGATTTACAGAAAGGTTTTTTCCTTGCCACCCAAGGCTGCCTGTTACATGGTTAATTCTCCACTCTTGTACTGATGGACCTTGTAAGACAGCACCACCAAGCTTTAAGACCAAAAGGAATACTGTAGCCACATGGTGGAGATTTAATGTACCTTTTTCCCATATCAACCTATTAGTTATTTGTTTATTCCTGGTCTTATGCTTGATGCAATGCCCATCCTATCAATGCAAAGGTGACTGTGAAAATGGCATTTGTTAAGCTTTTTTTTTATGTATTGATGCCCTTTTTAAATGTTATAATTTTAAGCCTTTCTCCCTCTGTTTCTAAAAATGGATAGTGAATAAGAGAACAAGGACTCTTGGCAACACTGACCGAGGCTTCAACCGTAACCAAACACAGCTTATTTTGAGGCCTGAAAAAGTTTGGTTCCTTGTTTGCTGTTATCTTTTCTCCTTTGCCGTTTCACGCTCCTGCTCGCGGTGGGCTCAATCAGAGCACAGGAGCCCCATGCTCTGCAACACAACCTGAAGGAGCATCTGATCAAAACTGCCCACTCTTGTGACATTTTCAATCGACACTTGTTGACCCACAAGATTTAAACAACTCAGACAACTGCATTTTATAAGGGCAAAATAAATTGAGTCCAAACTCCACACTATTTTATTTTCCCCTATGAGCGGCTTCAGTGTTTGTTAGTACTTCAAATCTTAGCTTTGTGTGTTACAAACCCCATCTTCTGGCAGTTTATCGGGTGTCGCCACTATCGGTTTCAAAATAGATATTAAATACCCTCCCGCACCTTGTAGCTGCAGTCATTTCCAAACATATTGAACAGCTTTTCTGCTCTTCAGCCGTCAAAGATTATACACTGAGAATAAATTACTCAGCTGGATGCGTTGTTTGAAGGTAAACCCAGGCAGTGACAGTATCAGCAGTCCCTGTGTTTAAAAGCATGTAAAACACTTTCTCTTTTTTCTGTGCTTTACATTGCGATCCTGGAAACAGCAGCTCAGCTCCATCCTCCGCACAAACGAGGATGCTGGCGAAGATGTCCCGCGGTATCACAGCTGTCAGCCCAGTCCCTCACCCTTCATCCTATGGATGAGCCCCCGTGGCACAGGGGCAGGAGCCCTGCAGGAGTGGGGTGCTCCAGAGGACATGGGTGGCCCCTGGCTGTCACCCCAGGTGGAGGAACCATCCCCATTTCATCCCTCCCAGCTCTCAGGCACTGCTGGGCTTTGTGTGCTTTCTGGTTTTAGTCTCAATCCTTGCAGAAAACAACCCATGCAATTTCCAGTGATGCCCTTTCACCCATCACTACAACTTGGATTTTCTTTTTTTTCAAGGAAAAAGAACATGCTTGCTGAGCATCAATAACTGTTTCCAGCATCAGACAGCTCTGTGAGGTTTCCCTTAATTTTTCTTTTCCCTTTTGTAATTTCTTATTACAAGACCCACGTTGCCCACTGCATCAGTGTATCACACTGCTGTCCTTTGATGACAACATCACATTTCCTTTGAATTGCTGAATTACGTAAGGCACAAACCTAGCACCAAACTGGAAACGAGGCCAGAATTTGTTTTATTATCTTTCCTTTCCACAACTGATGCTTGCTAGGATGTTTTCATACAAATGCTCACAAATAGTGAATTTTGCCCTAAAGCTGAAAAGAATTTAGTCAAGTGTTGAAATTTGCCTGGGACAGAAGAAGCAATAGTTCGTAAATATTAAATCAGTTTGTTGAGGACCAAAAACAGTATCTGAATTAACATAACCAATCACAAAATATCTCAGGTATCTAAACTTTAGGCTCCACGTCTGCAAGGGTTTTTGCATAAGGAATAGAAAGGGATAGATACAATCAAAGGGAATTCACTCCTTCCTCATCCTCATAGGATGAAGCACCTTTTGGAGACAACAATTTCTCTCCCTGTGATAACAGAAGGAGCTGAGAAGACAAGTTTAGGTATACCCCTAACTTTTAACTCACTACAACAAATATCTTGCTATGGATGACTGATAAATAATCCATAATTCAAATATGTTTGCAGAAACAATTTGTCTAACCATTCTGACAGACTAAATTTGAAGGGGGAGGGGGGGAATCTGCTTGCAGGCAAACTGCAAGCATAAAAGATGACTAAATTCTTTTAATTAAAAAATCAGTGTAAATAGTGTTCTTGTTGATATTAAGTACATTTGTGAAGCAGAAATAGTTTAAATCAAACCTTACATATAATAAATAAAGGGACAGGCTTCTCACTGTGCATATGATGCCTTCATTATTGCTAAATACAATTCTGATCTATTCATCTTTGACTAGAAAGTATTGGAGGACTGTATTTTTTAAAAATTGCATTCTTAAAGTCAAGAAACAGGAGGTTTCTTCTCCTCTTTTGTTTTACTTTCTGGACACTTGATGAGTCCTTTGGATTCTCTTAATTCTGCCTGATACACAAGACAATCTTCCAGGGTAAAAGAGGGAGATATGTTGCATGCTCATTTGCTCTTGTCCTTTCATATAATAGCTGTGATCCCCCATTACTTTATCTTCTGTAGCAGATCAGAAGCAGAAACGACCGTCTGACAGGGCATGCTGCACTTTGTCTGATAGATCAGGCATAGCGCTAAGAAAACTCTTTTTCTTCAGAGAAAGTTTCCTATTTGTAGGTGTTCTCTAAATTTCTGGAGGACACAAACTCTTCTTCCAGGTCCTTCATGTCAGCATTGCTCAATGTTAACTCAGCTTCCTGGAGACGGGTCAGAACACTTTCAGGGAAAGAAATGCAAATATCCACAGATAGTTTGCCTTTTTCTAGTGGTTGCCTTTGCAGCTCAGCCTAAGCAGATAGCCAGTATTCCATCACTGTCATGCAAATGCTTTAACTTGTCTCAAATTTAAAGCAAAGGGACCCATTAAAGGTTTGTGGCATCGGCATTCACTATCAGTTTGTTCTGTTTAATAAGAATATTGGAGATGTAAGGAGAGAAATCCCTTGAAATAAAGACAGTCATGAAGACAGAGTCCCAAGAGACGTTTCAAAAATAGATGCTGCCATTTTTATTAGCAAAGGACAGAAGCAAAAAGGGGAAAAAATAAGTTTAGAAAAATCACTCAGCTCATCAAATACTATTGAGAAATTTCCTAAGAGAATCCTAAGCTTAAATTACAGAGCAGAGTTTAAGATATTTTGAAATCTTACATGGCAGAACAAATTCTCTTTCCCACACTAATGGCCATCTCTGTCTGTCTGTCAGCTCAGAGTTCAATCACGTATTCACAATAAAGTATGGGTCAAGTCCTAGAATGTCTGTGTCTTATAGTCTTATTCTTGGCTGACAAGTGCTACATCTAAATCAGTGTATGGCATTAAGTTATAGCCTGAAAGCAGGCTGGAGTGGTAAGACCACTTTGGATGACGAATGTTTCTTGTTCCCCTCAGCCCTCAACCTCGCTCAGGCCACTGTTTCTCAACGACACGACTTCCAGCATCGCTTATCTAATTGTAATTCTACAAAGGGAAAGCATAGCTCAATAGTAATACTGTATGGGACTTGTTTGGGCAAGTTTCTATCATCTGGCCTGAGTCAAAAGATTACACACCAGTAATAGAAATTTATTCAGAGAAAGATATCCTGGCATAATAAGACCATCCTGCTTCATGTAATTATAATTCATGCATCCAGAGACAGCTGTCCATCAGATATATTATATTAGCTGGCTTTGATTTCTATAATGAGTTTTATTAGTATATTTATGAGGAAGAACAGCAGCATATAAAGAAGTTATGAATAAGTTATTATGTGTGCAGAACCAACATTTGGAATCTTCTAAGTCTTGCAGAGAAGCCAAAGTCTGAATGGATACAGAGACTGAAATACACCCCAAAATATGATCCATGCAGACCCACTCCAATAACCCACAGCATCAGCACTACCAATCACTTTGTTTCACAGCCATGAAATCACTGGATTTATGTAAACAAGAAATCTAAATGGGAGTCTGGAAAAAAACAAAACAGTGAACAAGAATGTCGAGGTTTAATTTATCTCTGATATTAGATTGATGTGGTATAAAAGGATCCTTCTTCAAATACAAGAATTGGTACTGTTTGTTCTTGTTTCCCACAGGCCAGAGCGTGCAGGCTATGCTAGATGAGATACATTGAATTTAGAGAGTTTCAAGAGAGGATGGTCGACTCTTCTGGCAAAAATTGTGGAAACCAATGGAAATGTGGGAAAAGCAATGGAAAAGCAAAGTGAAAGCCACTGAAATAACAGTTTATGAAGACTAAGAGAAAATAACAACAGGCAGTGATGCAGTTAAATGATACAGAGCAATGTAAAAAGGGGCAAGCACCAAGTCTCAGCAGCTCTGGAGATACATACCGTTGGAGACAATTTTCTATAAGCCCGATGTCTAAACGTGAAAGTCATTACAAAGTCTTTTTAAATACTTAACTACAGTTAATGGCTTTGAAGCCTGAAGTGAGACAGCTGATTTCTCAAATGTTTCTCCTTTAACAGGACAGCCTCAGGACTATACCCACCACTATCTGCAACCCTACCTGCTCTTCCTCCAAGGTTTCGAAGAGCTGCCTTCTGTCAAGCTAAATCTTCCCCTGTCCCCCAGGTTTGCAAGCCATGCCCAGACCATCCATGTCACGCTGGTAGACTGGGAGACTTCGGACAACTGAAGGCAGGTGCTGCAAGATCTAGGGGAAAATTAACTCCCATGTCAACTTTACTTCCTAGTAAAGAGTGTCCTGTTGCCCAGTTGTACCTCATTAAAGCAGTCTGACCAAATACTTCAGGTGTCCTCAGCTACCAGCCAAAAGACCAGCTCTCTGGTATGGATGAAGCCTGGACCCAACACCACCATCCTTCAGCTTTTCAGACTGCACCGCCAACAGCCAGTGCAGCACTTTCTGCATGAGATGTTAATAGGTGGGCCAGCGCATCCCACACCCTTCACAAACCCTGAGCGATTCTCATATAAAATGGCCATGTTTAAGGGGACATGAGTAATCAAGGCAAGGTCTGATTAATGACAGGGTCTGTAGGAAAAGGATGCAGCGTGCTTGCCATGCACAAATAACAAGAACAGTTGGATACTGCAAAAGCCCAAAACCTCTCCAGTACACCCTAGATAGCCCCACCTAAACAAGAATAGAGACCAGGTAAAAGTCCTCAACTGAGTCACAAAACTGGACAGCTTCTCCTGGATCTACCCTCACTGGCAAGTCCATAAATCACCTTTAATACCTGTGTCTATATAGCCAACATCATGCGTTGCTGCCATTAGCTGATTGTGTTCACTGTGGTGATAGCTGAGCGTGAGGTGTCCGGTCTGATGTTTAGATCTCAGAAAAGACTTCTGTGTTGTTGGCCAAAAATGCCAGAGTGACAGAAGAAGAGTTCAGCACAGGAGAGCAGCTTGGTTTCACCACTCAGGTTCGCCTGCTGCCTAGCTGTCAGGTTACCCTGTCAGTGTCAGTACGAACCTCAGCAGTCAAAAGTGATCCAATTATTTTGCTACAATCTTCTCAAAAGCCTTCCTTAAAGCTGCGAGTTTCCAAGGAGGTGAGAAAAGGTGGTTAGAAAGGCTTTAACAACTGCTTCTTTGAAAGAAGAGAAATCGCTGGCAGGCGGTGTGCCCGGCATGACATCTGCATGGGGCTCAGACAGGGCGTAGCCTCAGTGTCCCAAGTATTGCCTGACCTCCAGCAAGACCTATGGTCTGAAAGTGTAGTAAAGATCATATTTGACCGTCAAGAACTTATCCCACCTCCAGAAAGAAAGTGAAAACCAGTGTGGTGCTGAATGATCTTATCCGGACAGTAATTGGAAAAAACCCCACAGTAAGAAATGCTCAACTGTCACCATGTGCAAAGAGCCTTGATTAGCCAGGTTGTTTACTGCTCACAACCGTTGAGCTATTCAAGACTTTGCTGACACTATGGTGAAGGGCACGGCAGCCGTTCTTGGCCTCGTTCCTAAGCACAACGTATTGTTTCCAGAGCCCTTTATGCTACCATCACTCCAATTAGGGCTAGAGTGCCTTCACAAATGTTCTGTCCTCCCACTTTGTCAGGCAGAGATGATCTGAATACCACAGAAACCTTTGAGAAGGGGAAAATCACAGAAGAGAGCATTTAGGGATCATAATGGCAATGAGTGGCAAGAACAGATGATTACAGAACTTCATAAATTTTAATCAAAATATCAAAAGAGCGTACTGTCAATGCAAAGATATCCTTCTCCTAATAGGAGGACAAACGAAAGCAGTAGCTTTATAACATCCTTTGATGCCCTGGGATAGCAGGACCCCCGGAGCTGACTGTTGTATCCCACAATAGTTCATTAGTATTGAGATTCCTAATTCCCTTTATTGGATCTGAGTTTTGGCTTCTAAGATCTGACCCCTGAAGAGCCAGAAACTTCAGAGTGCTTTTTACTACACATTTCTCCACTATGGGCATTTAACTCCACACTTTTAGAAATAACACGTGCCTTTGCCGCAGAGAAGGAAAAGGAATAAACGTGTTATCTCTTAGCAAAATATTATCATCACTCAGGCAAAGACCTCTACCACCGAATCATCCTTCACACTGCTGTTCTCTTGTAAGTGTGGAGAAAATATGTCTATATTAGAGCTAAAAAATAAAGAGAGGAGAATGGAGGTTATGTCTTCTGCTTCTGGCCATGTATTTTGCTCAAAAAGGCATTTTGTGACTCATCCTCTACTAGTTGAGACTCTTGAACAGATAGTCATTTCCCACAAGTAGATCTGAAGCAAGCATCCATTGAGTTAAAAAAGGTAAGTAACGTCACAGTCTTATGTAGTAGATTAAAAAAAAAAAAGTAAACTAATGCTCTGACTACAGAGAGCTGTCAAGTACCCTGTCTAGAAAGAAGTATCAGTAAGAGCCCAGCAGTCCGACCATCCAGTCCTTGCACGCTCTTTACTTTTCCCTCATAATTCTCACTCCACTGTCCCATAGAAACACCCATAGAAACTCACTGATTTCAAGAAAGTTGAAAAAGGTACTAATTTGCCTTCCTCTTTTTTTTTTTCCATACGAGATCTCAGTCCCCAGACAGTGAGGGAATGAGGGACCAGTCGTATGTCCCTTAAAACCAGGACAGAGTAATGCCCTTGGAAGAGAAGATGGGAAAGGGAAGAGTTAACCAGGTTTATAATTGTTTCCAGAGAGCAATTATTCAGTCCCTAAAAATGCTGGTAGGAGAACAAAATGGAAAATTAACATGGTCCCAGCAGACAAATGATTAATATTTAGGAAAGGACTACAGCAGGTTTTGATCCAAAAGAAAGGGAAAAGAGCATTTTAACGAGAGTGGTACTCAAACTGTACACACTCATTAGATTTGCGGTTTATCATCTCATAAGAAAAATGAAGGACATTTTCCTATTCTGCACCCACTTATTTTGAAGATGGGGTGTTATGTTTGCATTCACTTTCCCAGCATCTCTGTTTGTGAAGAGGTGCACAACCCAAGCACCATGAGCCCCGGCAGCCCGGCGACACCAAAGCAGAAACACAACCTGGAGCAAGAGCCCAGCAAATAACCGAGCACGAAACACGCAGCTGATTAACGCCGCCAGAGAATTTGTTTTTATGGGGGATGTTGTTTTTCTTTAATTTTGCTTTCCCTCCACAGCCTTCCTCAGAGCAATATCCGCGAATAATCCCCACTCTCCAGCCGATTGGGGTGCAGCTCCCAGCACGCAGCTAATATTGGCACGGTGACATTTCAGCTGGTTTCGGTGGACACGAGCAGGTGCAAAGCCCGACCGGCAGCAGCGGCGCTGCCCGTCCCTGCGAGGAGGACGCGGAGGTGCCGGGGAGGGGGTCCGGCTGCGTTGCTGCCCGACTTTGGCCAGCACCGATAGCTCCTGCCTGCGCCTTGTACGTCGGCTTGTGTGTTTAATAAAGTTGTGGCCTCTTGGCTTTCACCACAACACAGTTTCCAGTTTTATTTCCCAAGGGTTCATAGGAACAGTAACACACAGTAGTTATAATGTGTCATAAAATAAATATTAGCAAAAGCACACGCGAATCTCCGCCAGTTTGGAATTTGCTTGGCATCGCGCGTGCCCTAATGCATGTCTCCCAAAGCAAAAGTTGTCTGCTGATGGAGGAGGTTTGTTTGTTTGCCTTAGTTTTGTTTTTTCCTCAGTCGGCTGGGCTTACACCACTGTCACAGCTAATAAAGGTAAGTACTGGTACAGCACTACCTTACACATTGCCCTAATCACATTGCTCTTGAAATTAAGTCTGTCAGCGCTTCGGCTGTAAACCCGTATTGCGAGAGCTTAATAACTCCACTGTGAACAAAACAAAATTACTTCTAGACTTAAACCTGGTGTGCAAGACTTCTGCCTATGGGGCCACATTTTATTTGTTGCAGGGAATATAAAAAGCATGCCCAAAATGGTTAAGTAGATGGAATACATGAACAGAAACACAATGTATGTGTGCCTGTACACACACGCTATCATGTATGTGCACACACATGTAAGTAATTTCACGTCATGTGTTTTACATCCCTACCTACACTGCTTGCATAAGGAGGAAATAAATTCATCAGAAGCCTCTGACTCCCTCCCACCAATCAATTTCTTCAGGTTTTAGACTAATCTCAGTCTCTACTTTTTTGAATGCTTCTTCTTTTTCCGAAGAATAATAAACTTACACTCACCCACCACAAATTGCACTGGCCTGAAGCTGAGGCAGATGTGGTAAAACTCCATCCTAGAGCAGCAGCAGTTGTTTTATGTATCAAAATGTCCCGTCTTTGAAGTTGAGTCTTAATAATGTCTTGCAGGAAAGCCCCAGGGCAGAGCCTTTCTCTGCCACAGACTTTTTGTACAACTTTGGGCAAATCCTTTAGCTCTCTATTCCTCAGCTCCACCATTGAAAAATGGGAATAATTAAATTGCTCTACTTCATCAAACAACTGTAATGATAAATGCACTATGAAATGCTCCAAAATGTCTGTGATGAAGATCACCTGCTGGATGGAGAGATGCAGAGCTAGAAAGGGGAGCCTTGTTACCATTCCAGATTCATGGCATTTTTAAGTCCGGAAGTGCTGTTCTAAACCAGCTTTAAAGTTTATTTTCTTAAAATGACACCAATCGAATAAATTCTTCTATAAAAACACTATACATATTTTTTTTCTATTAAATAATAATGTAGACTGCATGTGTGGTATGACACACAGCTTTGTCATCACAGTTTAGTGCGGTCATGCTGGAGCTGGTGGGGCTTATGTGGTGGATCTGAACAGCATCGGTGGAGCTGTTTTGCTCTGTCAGATCAAGATTACCCTTCCATAAGACCTGCACTCCCAACTCAGATGCCAAGTCACACAAAATTTGTTCACCCTCACAAGGAGGGGCAGAAAATAACTGTGCCTGGGGCTCATGGCACCCCAGCATCAGTGTCCACCTTGATCTTCATCCTTTGCCTTGCCGGGGAGGCTCTGGTCCCAGACCAGGAGGAAGGGGAAGATGCATGCAACGGCTCTGGGGCACAGACCTGGAAGTTCATCCTGTCACTTAGACAGATCGTGGACCAGGACATGACCCCCTCAATGACCATGGCTGTGGGAGCAAAGCTGTAGCCGCAGGAGAGCCTGGGGAAATGGGTGCTGCCAGGAGCAGAGGATTTCTCTGCAGAAAGGGCAGGGGACGTTGGGTAACACTGCAGCCAATGACATGGACAAAGGGAAGGAAAATGGCCAGTGCTGGATTAAAAAGAAATTAAACACAGTATCAACACATGGTGTAGTTATGCTCATGGGAGTGCCCAACACACAGAGATAAGTTGTCCTAGCAGAAAGCAGAAGCTGGCTCAGGTTTTTGCCATCAAACCCCCCACCCTCTCACTTTCCCTTTGCTTTGCCTCCTTTCTTGTGAGGTCTTTACCCAAATTCTGAGTCTGGGGAAAGCTCACAGTGTATATCTTCCCATTGTGCTGCACAAACCCTGCCTCCCCCAACCAGCAGCTCCCTTTAGGACCCCACGCAATAAGCAATAACACTGGGACCAACCAAAAAAAAAATGTTCCCACAGCTGCCCCGGCTCCATTTTGGCCAGGGATGGCCACAGCAAAGCAGCACGGTCAGATGGTGGCCGTGGGCTGGCACGCCTGTATTCGCCGTGCTGGCCATGTACGGGACACCAGCTGGGACAGCCTGGGGTGCCGGGGCAGGGTCTCCCGGGTGCTGGCTCCTAGGAGTCCTCCACCCATCAATCTTAGAGCAGTATGCAGTCATGGATAAATAGCAGCTGTTGCAGTGAGCTCATCGGATAACAGGCACATATATTAAAGTACCTTTAGCACACTTACCAAAACGTATATTTAGCTAGGGAAAATAATCTTGCCCTGCCTATAAAAGTCAAAGTTTGCCTTTATAAATAACTCCAGGAACCCTGCACGCATCTGAGGAAATGGCGACAGCGTGCATGCTCAGCCTCCTTCCCCGAAAAGATCTCTGAATAAAATATAAACATGCTGAAATACAAAGAACAGTTTGGTGAAGATAATGAAATCTAGTGAAGCCAGTAATTTACTCTGTAAATCATATAGCTACTTCTTCCTTGCAGTTGCCTACCCTGATTTACATCACGAACCTTATTTCCGAGCTTCTCCCCGCTTTATTGCAAGCACGGGAGCACTGCGTGTCTTTGTGGCTGGTAAAAAACATTTATTTATACCCACAAAATGTCCCACTCTAAATATGCCACGTTAGCTTGATACACTTCTTTTTTTTAGTCTTCTCTCAGGTCTTTCCGAGAAGGGACGGAAAGGCAGGCATCCAAAAATGCCTGTTTTGCACCCATTCTTGTTATCGCAGCAGCTGGGAATGGGAGCGGTCCAAGTGCTGTGTTGGTGCCGGCCACGGGGAGCTGCGGAGAGGGTCCTCCCGGCACTGCCCGGGCACCCCCTGGCACCCCCCGTCCCCCCAGTGTCCCCAGCCCCCAGCATCACGCAGCCCCTTCCCGTTTCATTCATGGCACCAAACCTCTTCCCCTTAGCACGCAAAGACTTCAAACTCTCGAACTTTCCACTGTTGCACGGAACATCTTAAGAAGGGGGCTGGAAATAATTGGGTGCTATTGCCTCAGTAACGCCGCCGTGTACACCGGGGCGTATGGAAATCTGAAGTAGCGCCGAACACTCCGGGGTAAGCGGCGAGCCCCGCGTGCCACCGAGCTGCGGCACGGGGCTTAGCCCCAGCCTCATTTCCTATTCACGTCTCTCCTTTAAGTCTAACCACTCCGAGGTGAGGCTATATCTCTGTGAATTCAAGTGGATTTGTCCCCCGGTGTATGCATGTACATTAGGCAGGCGTATTATGCGTACGTATCGCTCTGCCTGGCTCTACGCAGGAATAGAGACTGCAGGGAAAAAATTACATCTAGATGAGTCTTTATGATGTGTGTTCCTTCAGTATTAAGATCTCTTCAGGCTTTGTATATCCGGTAATATTGCTCTCATTTTAAATTCTGCTAGTAATAATTTTAAGAGAAAATTCCTTGTGACAACTGCTGTTGATTTAAAACTAATGTTTAGCCAGTAATGGGTAATTGTATTAGACTAAAAAAAGCTGCTGTAAAGTCGACTCCAGTCTGATTTTTAATTTACTGCATCATCAGCTACTTTTATGATACTATTTAATCTGCTGAAATAAAACTATTGCTCTATAAATATCTCTAACATTCAAGAAAGATTGTTTTTAGCCGTTCTGCTCTTGGGGCTGAGGAGTTGTTAATTATTATATGAATAATTCCTGTGAATATATTTACTTATATTTGTTTTAATTGTCACAATACTCAGAGAAGTGAGGTGTTATATTGCATGATGAACTCACTTTTCACCCTTAAACGGGAAAGGGAAAACGCCCATCTCTACTTTGTGCCCATACTGAGTTCACAAAATGCATTCTGTGTTTTCGGGGGGGGGGGGGGGAAGGAAAAAAAAAAAAAAAAAAGATGCCAAAATAATTTCCATTTCTTTTTTTCCCGTAAGGACCTGCATCTCACTCAGGTGGGATGGCCGTGCTCACAGCCGCACACAGCACAGCGACTGCAAGGCTGCAGGGGCGACCAGGGCTGCTCTTGCCAGGAGCCTGGTTTGCATTTCCAGGACCTTTTCCAACCGCGTAGCAGCACGGGGGCCTGATCCTGCCCTCTCCTCCCTGGAGCTGTGTTCCTGACGAACGCAGCCGGGGCGCAGCAGTAGGTTCGCCTCCTCCAGTATTAAGAAATCAGCCCCGCAGGGCCTGTTTCAACCCCCCCCAGCACCGACAGAAAGACCCCCCTCAGTCGGGTGGGCTTTGAGTGGGTCCCCACAGCCTCCGCGTGGGTATATTCACGCACAGAGAAGAGGTTTCTGAGCTACCTTTATATAAAGCATAAAAAACAATGTTACAAAGAGGCATTTTTATGTTCTTCTTGCTTATTAACTTCCTGCAACAATAACGTGCATCAAGGGCATGCAAAATAGTTTCCTGCCTCTGTCTACACCAAGCATCAGTGACCTTCTCAAAACAACACCCTACCAGATTAAAACAGCATCAAAAACGTCGTGCTGCTCATTTTGGATGAAGAAAAAAAATCTTCATTAGCAAAAAAGAAAATCTATCTCAACAAATAACCTGCACCCACCTAGTAAAAAAAAAAAAAAAAAAAAGAGTTTTTTTTTATTTGCTACTCCTTTTAATAAACAGCAGGCTCTCGTAAAGATTACCTGGGAGATAAATGGGTCTGCTGGAAGAAAAAAGACTCAGGGTATGACCAAAAATGTGTATCTGTGGCATGTGAGTTGCTGATTTTTAATGTTCCAAATACATTTATATTGTAGCTTTAGGTTTATTTACCCTGATAAATACTTGATTACCTGCCTGCAACAACAGGGGGAGAAGGCTGTTGTCAAATCTATTATAATACGATCGAGTAATGGTTACAAGATAAAGTAAGGTAAAACAAATAATTCTTAATGCTGTGCAATCACCTATAATTTTATCCAAACAACTTCTGTTTTTGTTATCTCCTTATGGTCGAATGCCTATTCCCTAGAAAGAGAGAAGAAGTCTCTTTCTACCTCAGTAATTAGCTTGTTTGAAAGCTCCCACAAATTCTTCCTATCATAAATTTTGCATTGCTCCATGCACAATAATGCACATAAAATTAAATAAACAATTTAATTAATTTAATTAAAATTAAATATTAAACATATTGTGTATAAGAAGCCCATGTCTTTGATTTAATTGGGCAGGAGTACCCAAAGCAGTTTGGGTAACAGTGAAAAATAATTAAAAACAACAAGTACGGTAGCCTCTGGGTACGAAGAGTAGTTGGGAGCTTTCTCCTGAGAAAGGTTTATTTAATTAAAACTAAACTAATCTTTGGAAAACACTTGATAAGCATTTCATAATACAAATCATAATCCAAAAATGAAGCTTATACTTCGTCTACATGATACTGGAAAATAATATTAAATAATTCAATTCTGCCATGAGCGACTTTCCCAGCACGCACAGAATAATTCAGCAGACAGCATGTTTACCACCTTTAAATTTTCTGTAACATTTAGTTGATCTAGATAAATATTAGTAAATTATATGAAGGCATAATGGATCCATAAGTGATAAGGCTGAGAATTAATGCTTTATTTAGACTGTTTATTGCTTCTTGTAGATATGATACCAGACAAGGAAAGCACAGCTAACGTATTTACAAGGCAAGCTGTGCCTGCGCTGGCAGGTGAGCCATTTGGCTGCGTTCACAGTTTCTAACCTATTCTTCGACACCTTTCATTCATAATAGAGAATATTATTTCCAGGATCTCCTACCAGTGGAGGAGGAATAGATTATTTATAGGGTGGTGTCTCTATCAATACTTCATGCTGCCAAATGCTGGTGTTTCTATACCGTCCGGTGATAATTTCAGCTCCCTGAAAAAACTTGGATCCTGCCCAAGGTGGCAAACTATTCGCCTGGACATCAAACAGTCTGCCTTGCACAACCGCTCGCAAGCTGGATTGCAAATGCTGACAGGCTTTATAGGTCATTTCAAAAACAAATGCCTCATTTTAACACCTTAGACTGCAGCAGCTCCTACAACAAGCTGCTGATGCCAACTGGCTTTTTCAAAAGTGAATGTATCCAAAGAGATCCTAATTGACACTTTCAGGCAAGTGCCCAGCGTAACTGAATATTGCTCAGGTTTCTGGAGAGTGGTTTTAAAGTGACCACATAATTTAAGTGACCTTTGAATATAATTTAAAACGCTACTGTAGAGCCCCGTTCCTCTCTCATGGAATGGTCTCCATCAATGGGGAAATCCCCATTCACGTTAACGAGGGCAGGAGCGGGCACTTCCACCACGAGCTGCCATTGAATTTTCCAGGTTGCTTTTTTTGTGGGAGCGTGTTTTTTGATACATTCCTGGGAAGATCCTGTTAACTGACTTGGAGTTACTTGGAGTTCGTATCATACCCACAGCTTTTTAGCGGAGGACCCAGTGATTTAGCAGAGATTTCTGTCAAACAGAGGTACAATAGGGCCCTTTACATGGTGTGGGAATTTCCCGCATGTTGATTAACCTCGTACTGTAAAAGACCGTAGGCCAAATCCTTCACTCCTCACGCAGACAAAAGTCCACGTTGACTTATCCGAAATCTCCCTGCAAACGCTCATTAAAGTCAATGGCATTTTGCCTCGGTAAGGGCTGGGGATTTGGCCCAGTGGTTGTCTTTGCGATTGGGCATCGCCAGGAGAAGGGGATTACCATGACACTGAGCCCGCAGTGGGGACTGGCTTGCCCCAGACCTCGGGCACTATCTTCCCCCCAGCCCCAAAAACCCATAGCACAATCATACTGTCAATGCCAGCTCAGTTCTCCAGCAACTGGTGCCAAGTGATGCCCAGCATCACCACTTGGGCCACCACCACCTTGACACTCGCGTGGTGCCACCCCGGGGAGCCCTGCCACCCAGCTTGCCCCACGGGGCAGGCAGAAAGCGGGCAGGGTATTAGCCACCAACCCACGAGGCTCCCGTCCTCCCCGCTGTAGTTGCTATCGAAAAAAAGTCTGGCTTACATCCCCTCCGGGACAACATAGCCAGTAATTTAGAACCACCTTAGAGGAGGATACATCTATCCAGAAAATAATAGAAATATAACAAAAAAAAAAAAAAAAAAAAAAAAAAAAAAAAAGTGGGCTGGTTTCTATTTGTTTGTTTTAGCCGTATCATAGCTCAGACCTTCCTTGCCATTGTGGTTCAATATTTACTGATCGAAAATATAGACTAGCTGCGAGTCACAGCATTTGCCAGAAAGAACGATTATCATCAGAAAGAAATGGGCACTAAAAGAATAGCTCTTCCATTTCCAGCATATAAAACAGACATTCAGAAGAACAAACAGAGCAGAGAAGAAATGATGGTCATTTGCAAGTAAAATATTACTAAACAATATAACGTTGGATTAACTGTTTCATGTATTTATTGTGAAAGAATATATAGAACTTTACATGAGAAACTATGAGTACAAGCAAGAAACAATGCGGCCTTTTAAACAGCTTGCTTTTAAGTTTAATGCTTCTGCACATATAGTACACGAGCTTGCTCCCACTGAAGCCTATGCAACGACTCCTATTAAGTTCAAAGGGGTCAGGATCAGGCCCCGAGGTTTTCAACTTTTCTCCTGTGATGTCCCTTTCAATAACATTGCAACCCCCCCCGCCCCGGTCTCAGTAACATTAATGTGCTTTGGACGTATTTAGGGCTGAGAACGTGCAATATGGCAAAGGGGCACCATAAGAGGCAATTTGGGGGGGCTGATCCTGAAAACGGTGGAGCGATTTTTTTTTTTTCTTTCTACATCCATTTAAAAAGCAAAGGAGGGGATGGAGGGGCAGGATAAAGAGAGGAAAAAAAAAAAAAATCCAGGCACATATTGAGTCCAGTCCTGCATTCGTGTGAAGCAAACCATTGAGCCCGCAGCACAGTAGCAAGGGCTGACTGGACCGGACAAAACCTGACTCCATTTATTGTCTTTTGTTGTGGTGTGCCAGGAATGCAGGAGCTGCGGTTATTCTGAATTAGGGCCGGCTCTGGGGATGGCTTTGTACTCGCAGGACCTGTGGATTGCTGAAAATTGGTGCAGCTCTGATCTCGGGCTTTAGAGATTTTTCTTCCTTCTAGGGCTGTTTAAAATGGTCACGTAATAATTTCAGAAACTCTGTGGCAAACAATTAATTATGTGAATTTGTAATTAGTTTGCTACTCTTACAAAAGCTTAAATTGGATTAATCTCAGATTCTCTTACCCAAAATACAGCTCCAAAGAAGGATTTCTAACAAACGTGATATGCAGGTCTATTCCAGTACTTGTCCTGGTTTACCCAGAAATCATGCTAAAACATTTGCCATTTGATGCATGCTTTAACACTGACACAAATTAGTAGACCATTAATTCTATTATTTAACTAAAGAGTTACTGAGATTCATACACAACTATATTAATATTTTTTTTTAATTCAACTTACCAGAAAACCCGTTTAACACCTGAATATTTTCCTGGGTCTTATTCTAAATGAAAGGATCTTTGCAGAAACAGGAGCGTAAAAAGAATTACAGTGGTATAGTTGATCACTGCTTTCATGGCAAACACAATAACTGCCTATTGGGATAATTAAAGCACCAGCAGTAGAGATGCGTAAAATAAGAACAGAGAAGTTTAGGGCTGGATTAGTGCAACCTTTAACCTGTGTGATGCAAAGGGTTGGGCCAGATGACTCAAGAAGTTGTCTCCAAGTCCATCTTCTTTCATTCTGTGCACGGGGAAGAGCCGTACTTATTTTTAGCGCTTGAACTCTCCCTGCAAGTGCACTCCATCCAAATTAAATAAAACTCTAAGACTTTCCAATTGCTTGGAAACGGATCCTGAAGCCCTGATTTACTTTCAGCTTCATACCTACAAAGTTCCCAGTGATTTCAAGGATGAATTTGCCAGACATACAAAAATGATAAGTTCAATTCTCAGAATCGCTACTGCTGTGAGAGTTGATTTAACAGGAACCCAAAATAAAGGAGTCCTTAAAAAAAAAAACACAAACAGGATTTGGTCCCTAATATGTATTAATAACAACAATGATGTCATTCATGTTCAGTCATGTACATGTTTTCATAAATCATTTTTAATAATTTATTGGAGAGAAAGAAGAGCTTGAAGTGTGACAAGCTTCTGTAATTTTAAATAAAGCTTTCAAGTAACTTTTCAAGCTCAGGGTAGTGAAACCTACTGACTGCGTAATGCGTATCTAAGTACAAAAATCCACGGCAGAGGTATAAGCCTTCTTGAAAGGCAGAAGCACGGACTGGATGCTGCGTTCTCCTCTTCACTCAGCATCACCACTGCAGGGACTCATCTGGAGCTGGTGTAAACCAGCGTACAAGGGAAGGGAACCCGTGCTGTCTGCATTCACCTTGTCACACAGCAGTGAAACCAGCAGAACTAAATCGCTTCAAACCAGCTCTCCATTTCGGATACTGCCTTCGAAACCAATTCTGTGATGGATTTGAGGGGCGACGAGGGGAGCACCCAGGAATTTCAGGCCGTGGTCAGGAGTTACTGGATGAAAGGGGATCTGCAGGATCCTGAAGCTTTCTACAGCACCCTGAGTTTTACTCTTTCGGGGAAAAATCTTTTATCTGTGCTATTAACCTCCCTGGGAAGTTAGAGCTCGTCCCTGCCCTGTGCCCGACCGCTCTGCACCTCGGCCAGCTTACAGGGGCTCAGCATTCCCACCAGGCTCAGTGCTCAGGAACGACCTCAGGTGGAAGGATTAAGTGCTTGGCACCACGAACTGTAATTGTACCTTCACCTGGACGCTCAGAAAGGTACAATATGCAAGGCACAGAGGAATGCTCTCCTTTCTGCTGGCACCGCTACGCGGCTGTTATTTTTGCCAAGATTTATCCTATCTACAGCTATATTCAGGCCACTAATCTATTGTTGTAGCTCAGGCTAAGCTGATGCTCATTTTTAAATTAAACCTCAGGTGAAAGTTGGCAAATCCGTGTGCGTGTATGGTTTGTCTCTGCTTGCAATCTTGCGTGCATGCACCTTAGCCCAGCGCAGCTCCCCTGACCTCTGGCTGGTGCGGTTTTATTCCTGACAGGCTAGATGTGAATAAAATCATATGGAGCTGTGTTTTTACAGTTCAGCCTTCTGAGTCCCATCCTGCTGCCATTGAAATCAATGGCAAAACTCCCAACTTCGCTAGTCATATCAGATTAGCTTTGTTCCACGGACTGAAACAATCTAATAGATACCAGGTGTCCTCGATAGAGCTTGTGTGGTCTACAAGTAAGTGGAACATATTTTTAAAAGTCAAATATGAAACAGCTACATCACAGAACCTGTAATAACTCCAAACTGATATTATTATCTATGGAGGACATGATCAGTATCTAAAATGTGATTCAATGTATATTTATATGACGCATCCTATAACAGACATGTTCTGAGGTAAACTCAGCTGCATGTTAAACCACTACAGAAACGGATCCATATTTATGCTCATTTCCACAAGAAAGCGTGGCTCTCGTGTGTTTTTACTTATGGGAGAGAGCCCCAAACAACCTTAAATTAATCCAGAAATCCACTTTAAATATACGACCCTGCATGTAAAAAGACCTACAGAAGTTAAAGGCTGCATGTGGAACCTCTAGGCTGCTGCTCTAACATTTAGCTCCCTCCTTGCTCCAAGCTCTGAACCTCCACTGTGAAATTCCCTACCTGCTTTTCCACAGCCATGGAGCCTCACCAGCTCCTCCAGTAGCACGGACTGGAGGAGGTGACAGAGTGCTACAAATGTCCAAACCTGGGCAGCACTAAGACATCCATCACTGCACAAGAGGTGTAGCTGGAAAACGCACAA
Source organism: Pluvialis apricaria (assembly GCA_017639485.1). NCBI lineage: Eukaryota > Metazoa > Chordata > Aves > Charadriiformes > Charadriidae > Pluvialis > Pluvialis apricaria. Next base: position 71,538,931 of record CM030011.1, on the reverse strand, counting down.
GGAATTTCCTTGTGCTGTCTCCTGGAGTGGAGGTGGCCCAGGAGCCTCGTCCGGCTCATGTGAAACTCTCAGTGCCCTGCTCTGCCCGCTCCAGGGCCTCATCCTGATTCACAGCACCTGCAGACAGGGGCCTCAGTGCAGCTCCTCCTTGTTTTGCCCAAGGGAGGAGCAGAGCTTCCAGCCCTGGACCCGTCACACAGGTACAGCCAGGTCAACAACCCAGGGACATGCAAATGGGGAGATCCCCTTCCTGGCAAACAACAAAAAAGGGTATTGATCATTTTTCTAATCCAATTAAAGGTCCTCAAACATGGTAATGTCTACCCCAGCTCCCAGCCGGAATACCTCCTGGGGCCAGCTCTTGAGACTGTTTGCATGCTGGCACTCAAGTCTCCTGCTCTGCTCTTGCCTTGCAACTCCATGTCTTGGGGGTGGCTTCCATGGCTGTCCCTGCCTACAAGGTTGGCCCAGGGCTCTTGTGGGCAGCATTAGCACCTGATGGATGAGGAGCTGGAATCAGGAAGCTTTAAAAACTCTTTTTCCCCCCTTTCCGCTAGGGAAGCAGGAGCAAGCCTCACATCAAGCCTTCCTCTTCCACCCAAAGCACTGAGTCTTGTCTCCTAAATGTCGATGAGCAGCATGTGCTTGCCCCTGGCCTGGCCTAATGGGAAACTCCTTCTCAGCTGAGGTCCCGGAGCTGCTGCTGCAGCCCCACAGGAGGAGAGCACTGCAGTATCCCAGGTATGACACTCCCAGGCAACATTTTAGGCAGCTGAAGCTGCCAGTGGAATGGGCCAAGCTGATAGCCCTCTGCAGCAAAACTGCTGCTGGAGTCAGTCTCCAGCTCCTGAAGTCGAAGTCAATTTTTTTTAAAAAAGCTGCATCAGGCCATCAGGAGAACACCAAGCCACATTAAAGAGGCATGATCCAATTAGTATTTCGTTTGGTATCTGAAAATCTAGTGCTATCTCTACTCTTTATCTTTTACCAGCCATACTCTTTCATTAGGGATTCGTCTCCTTAACAGGCTTAAATACTTGTACTTTTCCAATAAAGATCTTGCAAAGTACGTTCAAGGGTAGCTTATTTTAACATTCATCACATTTAACAAGACTTTTACCAGAGCAGAGAGAACGCGAAACTAATTGTTGGAAGATCTGGTCAAGTTTATTGTAACGGGTAACTGTCGGGCAATTATGATTTATTTATTCAGAGGGAGATAAGGCATGCATTGTTCTCTGGAAGAAAAAAAACAGGGCTGATCTTAAAGTTAATATTATTTCCCATGCCTTCTTCAATCATTTCATAACCGAGGGGACCCACCAGAGCACAATCCTCATTGGCTCCCTTCACTCCAAATTTTTGGGTTTAAGCTTAACCTCTCCCCAGCCTGGCTCCCGGGCCCGGCGAGGCCGTTGCAGGTGCGTCTCCTCCTCCACTTTATTTCTGAAAAGGTCTGTTGTCACGCAGGGACACCTGAGAGCCCCGGTGTCCCCGCCGGGTCCCCGAGCCTGCGGCTGGTGCCTGGCCGGAGCGCCGGTGGGGAGCCTGCGGCCGCCCGGCCCGGGGGGAGGGTAAGAAGGGGGGGTTATTTTTAATCTGACAATCAAAAAAAAAAAGGAAAAGGGAGAGAGAAAAGACGAAAGAAAAGTGGCCCATTACTGTCACCGTTTCTAGGGTCCCTGCGGTGCTTTCTCGGGGAGCAGCGCGCCCTCGCAAACGGAGGCGCCGGGGAGCGGGCGGGCAGCATCTCCGTCGGTACCGGGGGTGGCGGGAGGCACGGCCCGGCACTGCCCCACCCGACACGGCCCGACGCGGCCCGACACGGCCCCACTGCGAGCACAGCCCTTTCCCACACCCCACCCGCGCAAAGAGATGCCGGGCTGGGCAGCCGCTGCGCCACGGGAGCCCGCCGGAACGGGTGGGAGGCGGCCGTGGCCCACCGATGCCGGGGGGGACCCCGAGCCCGGCACCCCGGGGTGCTGCCTGCCCCCGTCTTCCTCCGCCCCTGTCCCTGCCGGCCTCCCGGTCGATGCAGTGCCCGGGTGACCGCTGCCAGGCGGGTCTGCGGGACCCCGGGGAACTCGGGGGCTTTGCTGGGGACCGCGGAGGGCCCTCCCCGCCGGGCAGGGGGGATGCTCGGATGCGGCTGCCGAGGGAGAGCAGCACCCCACGCTACCCCGGCAGCTCCCGGCGTCGGGGCTGCCTTTACTTCTGGCGGGCCCCCGCTGTTCTCTGCCCCCAGCGGCTCCAAGCAGCCCAACGGAGGAAGAGAAAGGGAAAAGGGGGTGGTGGGGGGGTAGGGGGGCAAGCCCGAAATGTGACCCGGCCCGTCTGTGCCCCCGCATCCCCCTGGCACGGCGGCTTCTTCCTCTGCCCGAGCCGAGCACCGCGGGGCCGAGCACCGCGACCGCAGCCCGGGGGCAGAGCGGGGATGCGCCCGGTGTCCGCCTCGCCGAGCCCCCCCACGACCGCCCCGCCGGCACCGGCATCGCCACGGGCCGCAGAGGGCTCGGCTCGGCCCAGTGCCCCCCCTTATCCCCAGTCCCCCCCCCGCCGCCCCCCGACGGCTCTGCTGCTGCCGCAGCTCCGAAAGTTTTTATTCGCATCCTCGTTAGCTCCAAACTGACAAAGTGACCAAGAACAAACAAACAAACTCTTTTTTTAATGTAAGGGTTGCTCACCTGCTGCAGTAAAGATCAGATCTCAGAGCAAAGCACTTGTACCTCCAGCCAAGTCTGGTTCACCGACTTACTCAACCGGAAGAAAGAGCTCCATTAGCCGGTTTACACACACTCTTTTAAATCTGTTTCAAAGGCATTTGATGTAGAGCATAAAGATGCACCTTGCGCGCCGCTGTCAACAGCCAGCCCGGGGCTGGGGCTCGGGCGCTACGTGTCCGCTCCCCAACAGAGGCAAAGTTAGAGATTTATATTTTTAAAACTCAAAATTTATAACTTTTTTTTGTTGTTTGCTTGTTTCCTCCAAATTTCAGCCCTTTCGCCATTCGGCAAAGCTTTTTCCAAACGGTTTTAGATTTAATCGGAAACCGTTTGAGCTGTGTTTTGATCCGACCGCCGCTCTGCATTTATTTGTTGTAAGACCAACTAAAAGTTAAATCGAACCGGTTTCACCGACAAGTAGCCGGAACCCCCGGGTTGGGGGGGGTGCCCCGGGCCGTGCCCCCGTTGCGAGGACCCTCCCGGGACGCGGCGGTGCGGAGTGAGATCCCCGCCGGGACAGCCCACCGCCCCCCGTCCCCGTTCCCCCCCGGGACTCCGCCGGCGATTTCGGTCGCGGCTGGGCGGCCCGGGGGTGGGGGGGGGGCAGCCGGGACAAGGCTGGTCCCTACAGCTCCCCCCTTCCCCCCCCCAGCCGCGATCAGCTCCGGACAAATAGCAGCGCCTCGGACCTTACCCGACGGGGAGGGAGAGGTGCAGTGCTTTGGTAATATTCACTGTAAACCACTGTGATATTCACTCGCTTAATTCCGGCGTGGCCTCGAGCACCACGGGGGGGGGTGCAGAGGGCACCTGGGGCCGGGGCCGGACCCCCGAGTCCCCCCCCCGCGGTTGGGTGCCCGGGGGCAGCGCATCTCCCCCCGGCCGGAGCCGAGGCGAGGGCCCCCCGCACCCAGGGCCCTCCAAGCAGAGGGGAGGGGAGCGGAGCCCTCTTGTAAAGCTCCCAGCCGTCGGAGCCCGCAAGATAAACATCATTAGAAATCATTGTAATTGGGATTGTGAAATCTGACCTCTGACCCGCCGGGCTACGTGTCACAACCGTGTCTGCTTTGATTCCTCGAAAGGCGGCACAAAGGAACAAGCTCCGTGACAGGAGGCAGCGGGATCTGCGCCCCGGCCCGAGGGGACCGACGGGGGGGGGGACCACGCGTGGCCTTCCCCTCCTCCCCCGCGCCTTATTTGCATATGCAAAGCAGCAGGCCGCCGGGCCGCCCCCGCCTGGGGAGGGGGGGTGGTCGTCGGGCCGGGGCCGGGGTCCTGGAAGCGGTTGTGCTCGGCTCTCCGGGTGTTTTGGGGGGAGAAATGAGCGTCGGTGCTTCCTTCCAACCAACGGGGGGGGGGGGGGGGGAAGAGGGGTCGTCTGTTGGATGTTGGCTGAGATTCACACCCCACAAACGCGCTGCTGCCTCCCGAGAGTCGGGGCGTGGGGGAGCCGACCCTAATTTCCGACGGCGGGGAGGGAGGGGGAGATATCGCTTTTCCTCCGGGGGCTTTTCCGCCCGGGCTTGTGGGTGCCCCCTCCTGGGGCTTGGGGTCCCCGGTCCCATCCACCGCCTCCCGCTCCTCGGCCGGGGGCCCCGGTGCGTGTCCCCCGCCTCCCCCCGCCGCTTTGCCCGCATCTGGTCCCTCTCCGACGGGGAGGACGATGCGGCTCCTGCTCTTACCTCTCGGCTCCCCGCAGCCCACCGCGGGGCTGGTGCTGAGCCCCGGGGGGAGGCACCCCCCCGACTGCCGGCCCGAGAGCATCCCCCGCGGGGCCGTCTGCCCCCCAGCACCCACGGGGGACCGAGGTCACTCACGGAGACAGCGAGGGCAGACCTGCGCCCGTCCCCTCATACGCCCCGCTCAGCTGCTCTGCCGGAGAAATCCTAAAAGAATAATTACATTAAAAAGCCTGATTTGTTTAAATAATCCTCTTTAGGCTCCCCTTAATCTGCCCTATATTTCCCCCGTCGGCTTTATTCCTGACTTGTCCAGCTCAGCTGAGCTTGGCCGGACACCCCGCGGCTGAGGAATCCCCCTCTTCATCCTCCTCCGGAGCCCCCCACGCTGCGGGCGACCCCCGCGCCCGGGAGCCTGTCCCCGGCCGCAGGTAGGCAGCGGGCCCAGGGGTCTCTCGGTGGGGGGGGGGCATGCGGGGGGGGGGGGGGGGGGGGGGGGGGGGCCGGCAGCCCCGCTCGGCCCAGCGCCGAAAGCATCACCCGTACCCCGCGGGCGGGGAAAGCAAAGCGGGTCGGTGCCCCGTTCCCTCGGCAGGGCAGGGCCGGATCCGGCTCTCGGGGAGCGTCATTACCCGATTTTTGAGAAGAAATGACCTTTTTTTTTTTCGCCTGTACAGCTCCAGAGGAGTGCGAGGCAGAGGGTATGTGAGAGAGGCAGAGAACTGAATTGAGATTCGAGCTGGGAGGGGGGCCCAATCTCTACGCGTCCCCCCGACAGCAGCAAGTGAAGGGGGACCGGGGGAGGAGGGGGGGTTCTGACCGTGCCCCCCGAGCTCTGCAGCTGCTCCCCGGCCGGGTGGCCGCTTCCCCCCCGAGCGGTGCGGTTCGCACTTTGAAGGACGGTTTCTTTTCCTCGGTGCGGAAGATTTAAGTGTATGTTTCAATTCCATCGAAAAGAGAAGAGGGAGAAAGAAATGCAGAACTTTAGATGGCGCTGTACAACATTTATTTAAGCCCTCCGAGTATTCCCGGCTCCTCGGCCTGCAGAGAGGAGCAGAGCCCTCGGCGGGCAGAGGAGGGCTGGGCTGGGCGGGGATGGGGTGGGATGCGCTGGGATGGGGTAGGATGGGGTGGAGGAGGGGTCCTGCCCCGCCGGCAGCGGGTGCGGGGGGCAGGGGGCTCTCGCCGGGCAGGGCAGCCCCGGCCTGCGCCTCCATCCGCGGTGGGTGACAACTAACTGCAGCGCTAAGCAGAAATGGTTAAAAAGCAAAGAAAAATGGCAGAGGCCGTCTCCCTCTGCCCCTCTGCTCCCCTTCTCCTCGAATAAACGGAAACCCCCTAATGCCTCCGACGGGGCGAGGAGGGGAGGGGAGCTGCAGGGTTGATACGAGCTGCGGGCTCTGCCGCTGCTCGCCCACCTCCGCGCCCCGGCCCGCCCGGCCCCGCTCCCCCGGGGCATGGCCTCGCCGTTGCCCCGTCCTCCGGGGAGGCGGCGGGGGGGGCTGCAGGAGAGGGGCTCCCCTCGCTCGGGTCTCAGCCCGGCTCCAGCTCTGCCCGCTTCTCCCCTCCGCCCCGCCGGCTGCGGGCCTCGGGGAGGGATTCAGAGGAGCAGAAAGAAAGAGAAAGGAGAGGAAAAGGCGACAGACAGCCCCGTCGGGGGGCCCGGCGGCTCTCCACCCGCTCCGGCGCCCGGTCTCTGCAGGAGCGGCGGGGAGCGGAGCCCCAGCGCCCGCCCTCGGCTCCGCGGGGCCCCACGCAAGGCCCGCGTGGGCGCCAGGCCCGGGCACGGCGGCCCTCGACGGCCCGAGGACAAAGCCACGGGCACGGCACGGCCCCGGCCCGTCGGTTCCCCCGGTCCGGCGGCGAAGAGAGCCGCCCCCGGGACGGGACGGGACGCGACCGAATTTAACCGGGATGGGTGGAAAAGGGGAGCGGGGGCGGCAGGCTGGGTGTCCCGCCGGCCCTCCGCGACCCCGCGCTCCCCACGCACACGGGCAAACGCGAGCGGAGGGCAGGGAGCGGGGAGCGCTCCCGGGGAGCGGCGGCGCAGCGCCCGGTGCCGAGCGGCGATCGCTCCGGTCCCCTCCTCGCCGCGGCTCTGCCCTGCCCGGGGGAGAGCCCCACGCTGGACACTCCGTGTGGGAGCAGACCCTCGCGGAGAGAGGCGAGGAGCTGTCAGGCAAATCCCTTTTCAACACATCCCGGAGCTCTAAACGTCCAGAGGGTTTCAGGCATTTTTCCTGCAGGAGCGGGTGATATATTATTACCATTATTACGAGGTGTTTTTTTATCTCTTGTTAGAAAGGGAAATGCGGGAGGCGAGGCACGACGGCAACAGCCAAAGAAAATTCTTTTTTTTTTTTTTTTTTTTTAAGAGGGTAGAAAAATAAAAATAAAAATGAAAAAAAAAAAATCGAAGGTCTCGGACAGGGTTTTAAAGAGGGGACGAGCGCTTTGAAAATTGCTGCACTGATCCATCGAAAACAAAACCTAATTACGCCACCGAAATGGCACTATATACACAGCGTATTGTGTATGTATATATATATTTATTTTTTATATTTACGTGTATATATATACAAACATCCATACACTAAAATAAAGAATTACAGCCAGCCTGGATCCTGAACACAGTCTACACTTTATTTCAGACTACAGATTTCTGAACATAATAAAATCTTTGGCTTGTAGCGGCGGGTTCAGTCTCGCAGTCTGTGGATCAGAATTATTTTTTTTTTTTCCTCGGGAAAAAAAAAAAGAGACAGAAATTCACACACAAAAAAAAATAAGATCAAACGAAAGATCAGGAAAGTCGGACATTTACTGTAAAACAAGAGCAACGGACATCGAGAAAAAAAAATAAAAAGGAAAGCAAACAAAACGAACAAACGAACAAAAGAGAGGGGAAGAGAGAGAGAAAGAGAAGGGGAGAGAGAAACTGTCCAGCAAATAGAGATCGCTACACATATTTCTTACCTGAAATTAAATATATACAAGGTCATATGCTGTTTGGCTATATAGAGATAATTTTTTTTTTTTGTAAGTGTTCATATTTTTTTTTTTTTTTCTTAATCGGAGTCCTTATACTATGGATAGACAATAGATTTGCTTTTAAATAGCACCTGTCCGCCTCCCGGCCGGCGGGCCGGCGCCGCGGCGCAGGGCTGGGGGGGCCGCGCCGCCTCACTCGCTCTCCTCTTTGTCCTGCACGGTGGTGGTGGAGTGGTTGTAGAGTCCCTGGGCCATGAGGTGCAGCGCCAGCCCGTTCTTGATGCCCGTCGCCTTCTTGATCTTGGCTCGTTTGTTCTGGAACCAGATCTTGATCTGGGACTCGTTGAGGCTGAGCTCCTGGGCCAGGCTCTGCCGCCGCTGCTCCGTGATGTACCGGTTCGCCTGGAACTCCGCCTTCAGCCGCTGCAGCTGCTCGGCCGTGAACGCCGTCCGCGGCCGCTTGTCCTCCTTCTCCGTCTTCTTCTTCTTCAGCTTCCTGGTGCGGGGGCCTGCGGGCAGGGCACACACACGCCGCTGGGCAGGGCCGCGCCGCCGACCGACCGACAGACCCGACCCGACCGACCGACCGCCGCCCCCGCCCCGCCGGCCGCCGGAAAAATGGCCGACGGGCGAATTTCTGCCGGTCCCGTGTGTACCCCCCCCCCCCCCCAACACACACACACACACAACCCCCGGCACGGCGAAGGGAAGGATGGGGAAGGAGAGGGGAGGCCGGGGCCGAGCCGCCCCCGCGTCCCCCCGCCGCCCCGCCGAGGGCAGCGGCGGCCCCGCTCGCCCCCCACCCCGACACACGTCGGGGCGCCGCTCCGCCCGTCCCGCCGGGACGAGCCGTGTTCCCTCTGCCCGGCCCGGGGCCAGGACCCACCGGCCGGGCAGCGGCTCGGCCGGGCAGCGCGGGGGGCGAGGGTCCCCGCGGCCCGGTACCGGGGAGCCGCCGGCAGCGGCAGCTTGGCCGGGGGCTGCCCCGGTTTCTTTTTTTTGGGGGTCAACAACCCCCTCCGCAAGGCCGGCCCAGCCTCGGGGGGGGGCTTCTCCACCGCTACCCCGGGGACCCCGCCGCCCGCCCGGGTCGTCCGGGCTGTCCGGCGGCCAATTCTTGCCGGGGACCCCCGGCCCCGCCTGCAGGTCCCTCCATGAACCCCCGCCGAAAGCGGTGACACCCACCCCCCCCCGTCCCCGTCCCCGTCCCCACCACCCCATCCCCAGGCCGGGATGGAGCCAGGTGAAGTGCCACGGATGTCGCCGGGGAAGCCACCCGGCCCCCGGGGCGCATCCAAGGGACAGCGCCCGCTCGGGGGGGCAACCCCCGGTCCTCGACACGCCGGCCCGGCCCTGGGAGGGGAGCGGAGAAGGGAGACAGCCCTGGAGAAAGGGATCTGCCAAAAATCCTCCGACAGCTGCCGGGCTCGGCGGGCGGCCCCCGGGCCCGCAGCCCCCCGCCAGCAGCAGCCGCAGCCGCAGCCGGCGAGGCCTCCCGGCCGCCGAGTAGGCCGAATGCTCCTCTCCCCGTTCAGCCCTTCCCCAGAGCGGGGGGGTTTCCCCGCCGGCTCGGCGGAGGCTGCCGGGGGGGGAGAAGGACGGGGCCCGGAGGGATGCTAGCGGGCTCGGCCGGCGGAGGGGCGGAGGGCGCGGGGAGTGAATCGCTTCGCCCCCGGCACCTTGCAGCGGGGTGCCGGCGCCTCCGACCGCCGTAGCTCGCTCGTCCCCGGAGCCGGGAGAAGCGGCCGGGGCCGGCGGGCAGCTCCGAGCACAACAAAGAGAGCGGCCGAGGCAGCCTCCCCCTCGCCCTTCTCCCCTCCGAGCTGGGGCGAGCAGGGAGCTCCGGGGAGGACACGCAGAAATAATCCTCTGCCCGAAGAAAGGGGAGAAAAAAGAAAGAAATAAAGGCGCAAGTGCAAAACGCCTGGCGCACGGCGGCCCTGGGAATCGGTAGCAAAACACCCGTGGCCGGGCCGGCCGGGAGCGAGGGCCGCGCCGTCTGACAGCTCTATCACTCCATCAATCACCCGAGTCAATCAAAGTGGCTTTTCTGAGTTTCAGGTCGCGCTGGACGTGTCAATAACGGGGGATGGAGATGGCTCGGCCGATCGCGCCGCATTGACCGCCGGCGGGGGAGCCGCCAGGCCGGGCAGCGCGGAGCGGGGCCGGGACCGGGCAGCGCCGCCTTCCCCGCGTCCCGGAGCCGTCCCCGGGCAGCCGTCCCCCGCGCCCCCCCGGGACGGTACCGGGTAGCCCACCCCGGTCCCGGGCCGTGCCGGTGGATCCCTGGCTGCTGACCCGGGGTGTCGCGGGGGGAATCCTCTCGCCTCGCCCTCCGCTTCTCTCAAAAAAATTACAATTAAAAATAGAAACTAACGGTGACAAAATAAGGGGCTGCCGGGGTCGCCTGCGAGAGTGTATACAGCGTGGAAAAGGGCGGCAGAACGGGGCCGGGAGGGCCGAGCAGGCGGCTCCCAGCGGGGCGGCCTCGGGCAGAGGCACCGGCGTCCGTCCCCCTGCCCCCGAGAGCCGAGCCCCAAACCGCGGCAGGGAGCACCGGCTCCCTCGGCAATGCGCGGCCTAAGGGCCTGCCCGGCTCTGCCTCGCTGCAGAGGCCCCCATGAACAGCCCCTCCGCCACCTTCCTAAAAAAAAAAAAATCCCCTTTTTCTTTGCCCTCCGAGAAACCCACCACCACCACCCCCCGCGCACCTCCAGCAGCCGCTCAACATGTGGCTCAGGTCTCCCCCATCCCCCCCCCCCGCCTTCCCCGCCACCCCCGAAAGGCCACCAGCACCCAGGAAAAAAATAAAATAAGGGGAGAAAAAGCCCCCAAACGAGGGAGCAGCTGAATCCGCTGCTTTTTTGGTTTGGTTTTTTTTTTTTTTTCGCAGCGCTCCCACCCCAGGGCCGCCGCGCTGCGGAACACCCGGGGCTGCGGCAAAGCGCGGCGGGCTGGGGACGGCGGGGGGGGGGGGACGGGACACGGCAATGGGGGTCGCTCGGCATGGAAACGCGGCCGAATCGGGGCCCGGGCGTCACATTCAAATTTGGGAGATTCGGAGGAGGAAGGAGAGCCGGTGGTGGGGTGGAGGGGGAGGCTGGGGGGGGGGGGGGGGGGGCGCGTTTCCTCTCGCCCCGGGTGACCCAGGACACCCGCCCCACACACACACAGACACACACACACACACAGACACACACAGACACGCCGCGCCTCCCCACGCGAGGTCCTCAGCAGGGCCGGGAGCCAAAGCAGAGGGGGGAAGAGGGGAAGGGGGGGGGGTGAGGGTGTGGGGGGTGGGGGGGGCGACCTTGTCACGATTTTAACAGCTCCCAGATGCGCCGCGGTTCCTTACCCGAGGACGGTCTGTCTGAATACCTAGTGCAGTAGACCCAGGCAGGCCACACCAGCGGCTGTTGCGAGTCGGGCTTTATAACAGGTCCTCCATTATTAGAGCCCATGAGGAGGATGGCGGGGCTGCCGTGCTCCCCGTACTTCGCCGGGTGAGTCTCGCCCCCGTCGGCGGGGGGCTTGGCCGCCCCCGACGCCGCCGCCGCCGCGACCGCCGCGGCGGGGCTGGCTTTGGCGGCGGCGGCGGCGGCTGCGGGCGGCGGCGGCGGCGCGGAGCCGTCGGGACGGCAGTTCGAGTCCGGGCAGAGGAGGGAGGGCGGGTTGGGCGGCCGGGCCAGCAGCGGGTTGACGTTTTCTCTACCTGAGCTCTGCCCCCGGTCTCCGTCCCGCTCCCGGCTGCCTCCTCCTCCTCCTCCTCCTCCGCCGCCGGCCGGGGCGGGCGGCTCCTTCTTGCAGCCGAAGTCCGGCCTCAGGATGTTGTCGATGAAAAAGTTGGTGGTGCGGTGGGGCGGCGGCGGCGGCGGGGGCGGCGGGTGGCGGCGGCGGGGCAGGGGCAGGGGGCAGGGGGCGGCGGGGGAGGCGGGAGCGGGGCTGGGGGAGACGGGGAGGCTCTCGCCATCGCTGCCGCTGCCGCTGCTCGCCGGGCCGGGCGCCGCGTCTCGGTGGCCGTGCCCCTCCGGCGGCTCTTCCATGCTCAGCCCCCGCCACGGAGATCGCTGCCTCTTTTCCCCCCCACCCACCCGCTTTACGCCCACCCCACTTTGCCGGTGGGTGGCGGGGTGGAAATGGGGGAGGAAAAATTTAAAAAAAAAAAAAAAAAAGAGGGGGAAAAAAAAAAGAGACAAAAAGAAAAAAGAATAAAATCCACTTGTTGGGCTGGAGCTGAGGGTTTTTTTTTTTCCTCCCCCTCGCACGGATGGATCCAAAACCGGGGAGACACTCGAGGGCTTCTTTCCCCCTTCTCCCGAGCAGCTTATATTTCCACCACCAAAAAAAAAAAAAAAAAAAAAAAAAAACACCAAAAAACACCAAAGCCAAAAAAAAACCCAAAAAAACAAAACCCCACCAAACCCAAAAAGGTCTGCGGCAACACCGCGGCCCCCCTCCCACCCACCCCCCCCCCAAAAAAACAAAAAAAAAAAATACAAACGCCCCCCCCGAAAACCCGTCAAAATCTGCCCATCTCCCGCCGCCGCCGCCGCCGCCGCGGCGGCTCCGCGCTGCCCCGCTGTCACGCTGCGCTCTGCCCACGCCGCGGGCTGCCGGAGCCTTTCCCCGCCAGCCCGGTGCTGCACGCCGCCCGGGCCGATTTATTAATTTTTTTTTTTTTTAATTCCTTTTTTTTTTTTCTCCCCCTTTTTTGGTTTTTTTTTTTCTTATTTTTTAAAAAAAAAAAAAAAAAAAAAAGGCCAAATCTCTGACAGCTCCGGTCCGTGCAACAAACTCTCCCTAAAAAATCCCTCAGCCACACTTTTTTCACTCGCACCGGAAGCACGTGAGGCGGCCCCGCACGTGGGGGCGGCCAATGGCGCGCAGCCGCCGCCGCTGACGCCCCCGCGCCGCGCCCAATGGGCGCCCGCCGGGCCGCCGCCATAAATACCGCGTGGGGACGGGACGGGACGGGCGGCGGGAGCGCCGCGACGGGGCGGGGGGGTGCCTGCGCCGCGCCTCCACGCGTGTCTGTGTCTGTCCGTCCACGCGCACACCCCCACCCAAAAACAGCCCCCTAAACAACTTCTTCCAGCAGCCCCGTGTCCCGCGCGGGTGGCGGGGGTTTGGTCACCGCCCGCTTTCTTATTGCCCCCCCCCCCCCCCAATAATAAACACCCACCCCCCGAAATAATAAAAAAAATAATAAAATCCCGTGGGTGCTCTTTTTCCTCTTTTTATTTTCTGTTCTCCCGTGGCCGGGTTAGGCAGCGAGGGGAGGTGGCGAGCGGCGTAAGGGGTTGCCCGGCATCGAAACTTTATTTTTAGAGAAATAAACCCCAATAATAATAATAATAATAATAATAATAATCATAATAATAACAATAATTAATAATAAAGGCGGGAGCCGCTGGCGGGGTGAGCTGGGCTTACGGCTGCAGCCGCCCGGCTGGTTTGTTCCTTTATTGGGTTGTTTGGGGTTTGGGGTTTTTTTTCGGGATATGAAGCAGATTAGCCGCCAGCTCACAGCTGAATTCGTATTGTGTTTCCTCGTCTGCTTTTTGATGTTTGTTTGTTTGTGTTCGGTTTGTTGCCTTTTTTTTTTTTCCCCCCCCCCCTGGTATTTTCTTTTCTTTCCCCGGCAGAGAGCGAGCACCTCGGGATGGGTGTTGAGGCAGAAGGGAAATTTAAGAATTGTAAAGGCTGGAGAGAAAAAGGCACTTTTCGGGGACTGCTGCAGCTTTCTAAAAAAAAAAAAAAAAAAAAAAAAAAAAAAAAAATTTACAAAAAGAAAAAAAAAAAAAAAAAAAAAAACCCAAAAAACACAAACCCAAAACAAACTCCCTGCCCGCAGTTTTGGTTGTGTTGGACTCCTGGGGGCTGCAGCCCGGCGCCGCGGGGAGGGCGGCTCTCCCGCCGCCGGTGCCTTCTCCCAGCCGCCCCGGGCGCTCCCCTGCGCGGAGGGCCGGGCTGCTCCGGGGAAGGGGAGTGTCGGTGCTCAGACGAAGGGGCACGACGGGTGTGTGTGTGTGGGGGGGTGTCCTACGACATGTCACGTTTTGCACGACGGGGAGGGAGGGGGGGTCCCGGCGGGTGCCCGGAGCCGCGGCTGCTTCCCGGCCGGCCGCAGGCACCTGCTCCGGGCTGGAGCCGCACTCCAGCCCGCTGCTGTTTCCCGGGGCTGCGGGAAGGGCCATTCCCGGCTTTTTTTTTCCTCCCGACGTAACCCCAAATCCCCGTTTTCCCCCTTAAAACAGCGGCCGGGCCGCGGGGAGGCCGCGGGGCCCCGCTCACGGCTCTGCGCCGCTCCGCGGGGCCGGGCCGCGTCACGTGCCGCCGCCTATAGCTCCTATATGTGCATGGGTACGTGCTCAAAATAAACCTGTAAGATATATATCTGTATGTGTCTATATCTGCGCGTTTGCTCGCGGGCTGAGCGGCGGCGCCGGCAGCGGCGGGGTGCGCTGCCCTCCGCGGGAGCGGCCCGGGGGAAGCGGCCCCGGGCCCGGGGCTCGGCTTTGGGGAGGCCACCGGCACCGGGAAGGGAAGGAGACACCTCCGGGTGTCCGGCAGCGGGTCCCCGGGTGCCCGGGCGGCGTGTGTGTGCCCACACCTCCGAGCCACGCTGGGTTATTTTCCGTACCGGGGAAACGTTACCGAATTGTTACCTCCAGCCACACAATAATCCCCTAAAATAATAGCTGGCAGAGCACAATCAGCCCTGGAATCAAGAGCTTCATCCGCAATTAAATGAATGTTAAACCCCCCCCTGCATTCACAATATCATATCATTTACTCGCACCGAAATTGGGTTTATTTATATTTAAGTTAGCAAAATTGAAATCTTTATCCCAAAAGCGAGCGTGGGTACTTAATTAAATTCTAATTAGGACACTATCAATATCCCATTTAGCCACGTAGCCTTTGTGAGCCGCGGTCCCTTTCAGAGCTGTAAATGGGGGCTCGCTGCCTTATCTCTCCTGCAAGAGACGCCTTGAGAAGGGCTGCAAAAGATAATTTATAGGTTTTAATTACTCTTCATTCCGCCTGATCAGCTTGGCGTTCATCACAGGACGGCGAATAAAACCTGGTCAAAAGCACTGTCACTATTCCCTGGCAAGACGCTTAATCAAAGTAAGCAGGGCCATATTACACGCTGCGAGCTTCTTCACGTAATTTCCCAGCTGCTGATAAAGCTAGTTGAATAATGCTGCAGTCCTTCGGAGACACCATTTACAGAAATGACTTTATTGACGGCTTAACGTCGGTAATTCATTTTACCTTTCATGTATTGGGAGCCCGGATTTGTTACAGTAATAGGATGATAAATGTCCTGGCGGCCCTATAGCTTTTATTATTGAATACAATACACACACCCATCCTTAAATGTTCCAAAATTGGGTAACAAAAGGGAGAGAGAGAGAAATCGAAGCCTTTAACTATTTAATTTGCCTTCCTGAGCGCGGGGGGGTGGGGTGGGGTGGGGGCGAAGTGTGTGTATGTGCGTGTGTGCGTGTGTACGTGTGTGTGTTGGGGGGGGGATTATTTCATCCGGAGTCCTCCCTTCTTCTAGAAACTCTTCTGGATTTTAAAAGCTTCTCTATAAATTGAGTAGGTTTGTGTACGGAGGGGGTGGGGGATCGACTGGATGAATGAGGAGGGGTTAAAGGAAAAGACGATGTATATTTCCAGGCTGGGTATTTTTTCCACCGCGACCCTTCCTATCTAAATAGATAAATATTCCTCGCCGGCGAGCAGATAGTTACGGTAATCGGGGTAATATGTCTATACCGTGTCTTAAGGATGGAAGCTTAAAAAAAATAAATTTTTTTAAAAAAAAGCGCCTTTCTTAGGAAAAAGTTCCCTCAGCAGCTTGCGGGTGCCGCTGGATTTGGAGGCGCCCGTCGGGGGGGGACCCGGCCCCGCGGAGCCCCGCGCCCGCTGCCGTCGGGGGGGGCCCGGTCCCGCGGAGCCGCCGGCGCGTCCAGCGGGGCCGGGGCACCCGGCGCTCCCCCGAAAGGGCTCCGGTGACCGGGGCCGGTCTGCGGCTCTCGCTGCCCCTCGGGAGTGTCCCGGTGGGGTCTCTTGCAGGATGATGTCCCCACCGGCTCCCGGCGCTGGGGCTGGGGTCAGCCATCCCGGCGTGGGGAGGGAGAAAATGAAATCCGGGAGGCGGAGAGCATCCGAGGGGCGGCGGGGCCGGGGAGCCGGGCCGGGACCCCCCGTACCCACCGTCGGGGTGCGGGGAGGGCGCCCGCGTTGCTCCCGCTGCAAGACAGCAGCCTGCAGTGCCCGCAGCCTCTTCGGAAATCGGGGAAATTATTTCTTCGATTTCGTTGTATTTGCTGTCTTTTTTTTATTTTCTTCTTCTTCTTCTTCTTTCTTTCCTTCCTTCTTCTTCTTCTGTTTTTCTTCTTTTTGAGGAAGGCCACCGAAGGGAGGACGTTTTAAAATTGAAATGAAAAATAAAATTAAAATCGGATCCAAAATCCTTTGCTTTTTTTTTTTTTTTTTTTTTTTCTCGGCGCCCTTATAGGAAGGAGGAAGTATAGAAACGTGGTTAATATACGCTGTGGTAATCCTATTTCTAGGTCTAGATCAGATCTCATTGGGGCCTTTGCTGAAGGACATAAATGAGTTGTTCTAATACAATAGATTTCATCCTTCCTACAGGGACTGGCTGACCAGAGGTTTTGTTAAAAGTGAATGCGAATAGATTTCTGCTACAAGTGCAGCATTATTATTATGAGCTGTAAGGTCAGACTATACATTCCGGGTCCCCAAAGCCTATAGACCCTGGGAAATGCGCGGGATATACCACGTCATTGTACCTGACAGTCTCTTCAATAGACTAATTCAATTATCGCTTGGGGATTCAGTCTTCATTGAAAGCAATAATAGCAGTGTAATTCGTTGGTAAATAGGTATTGGAAGCAGCCCCGCTCGAAACTTTTTTCGGGGCACGGGTTTACATCTCTGGGATTCCAAATCTCTGCCGGTACGAGCGCGGGGAGCGGGGAGGGAGGAAGGGGAGGTTTTGGTTGCAGAGGAGGGCCGGGCTGCGGGGAGACCCCGGCGCGGGCGGCGCAGCGGCAGCCCCCGCACCCCGGCCCGGGCGGGCAGCGCGGCCGCCCCGCTCCCCCGAGAAGTTCCCGGGGCGCCGGGGATGTTGTGCCCTGGTGTCCTGGTGTACGGTTATGAATCAATTACCATGCGGGACCACCCCCACCCCAGCAAGGCAGCCTGGCTCGCAAGTCAGAGGGAACTGCGGGAAAGATTTAATTTTATTTACTTCATTGTCTGTCCCCGCTTCCCAAGGGGGACGGAGGCGAAAACACCCCGCAGAAGTTTCTGGGGAGGGGAGACAAAACTGTCTTTCTTATTCTTAGCAGTATTATTGGTTTGTTTCTTTTCCTACAAGAAAGAAAGAAAGAAGGAAAGAAGGAAAGAAGGGAAGAAGGGAAGAAGGGAAGAAGGGAAGAAGGGAAGAAGGAAAGAAGGAAAGAAAGAAAGGAAGAAAGAAAGGAAGGAAGGAAGGAAGAGAGAGGGGGAACAAAAAAAGAAAAAGAAATATAAAAAAGAAAAGTAAAAGGAAAGACGAAAGGGAACAAAAAAAAAAGGAAAAGAAAAAAGTAAATGCAAAAGAAAAAGGAAAAGGGAAATGAAAAAGAAAAGAAAAAGAAAAAAGATGAAGAAATACAAAAGAACAAAGGAAAAGGAAAAGAAAAAAGAGGAAAAAGAAAAAGGACAGAAAACTAGAAAAGACAGAAAAAATGAGAAGGAGCATAGAAAAGAGGAAAATAAAAATGAGAAAGAAAAAGAAAAAAGAAAAGGAAAAAAGAAACAAGAAAAGAGAAGAAAAGAGAAGAGAAAAAAAAAGAAAAGGAAAAGAAAAGAGAATAAAAGAGAAAAAGAAAAGGAAAAGAAAAGGAAAAGAAAAAGGAAAAGGAAAAGAAAAAGAAAAAGGAAAAGGAAAAGGAAAAGAAAAAGAAAAAGAAAGAAAAGAAAAAAGAAAAGAAAAGAAAAGAAAAGAAAAGAAAAGAAAAGAAAAGAAAAGAAAAGAAAGAAAAGAAAGAAAAGAAAAAGAAAAGAAAAGAAAAGAAAAGAAAAGAAAAGAAAAGAAAAGAAAAGAAAAGAAAAGAAAAGAAAAGAAAAGAAAAGAAAAGAAAAGAAGGAAAGGGGGAGAAGAAAGGAGAGAGAAGAGCTCGCTGCTTTCCAGTGGCCTGGCTGCAAACCCCTTCCCATTTGCTTCCCAAGCCCCCTCCCGCCTCCCACCCACATCTGCAGCCCACCCTACCTCGCTGCGAGCAGCACAAGTCACCTGGATCGGCTGCCTTAAAAACGTCCCAGCTCCCGGAGATGTTTCTCGCTAGCTGGCCGGGGGAGGAATACATCCGAGAAGGGCAGCGACATCCTCTCGACAGGCGAGCGGTCCGAACGCCTTTCTCCAGCCCCGTCTGCCTCCCCGGCAATCTGGTTTAAGTTACAGTGGATGTTTCTGAGCGCTGCTTTACCCCCACTTCGGGGCAGATACTCCTGTCCCCTCGCTAAGCGCCATACGAACAGGGGCTGAAAGTTTGTGGCAGGGTTTGGGTCCGCACCCGCCTCTGCTCCACCGGGCTGGTCCCGGCGTGCGCCTCCTCCTGCCCCTCGCAGGGTGTCGGGCTGGCTCGGACCCATTTACATTTTTAAATATGTTTTCAATTTCCTCCGTCTCTCCCTACCTACGTCTCGCCCCGCTTCTGTCTCTGCTCGGGGAGCCGGCGGGAAGGCTCGGGGATACTTTCGCCGCCCGGGGCCGGGGCCGCTCGGCGGGGCTCCGGCGGGAGGGAGGGAGCGGTGGAGGGGGGGGTTTCCCTGCCCGGGCAGGGTGCCGGGGGTCGGCGTTGAGAACGGCCCCCCCCCCCAAGACTTTTCCCACCTCGAGTGGGCGCGGGGTTCTTCGTGGCAATAAAGCCTTTCCCTTCCCCGGCTTTGGGAGTTTTGGCTGACAAAGGGGGCACACGCGGGACCGCCGCCCACGGTGTGGGTGCGGGGAGGGTAATGCGTCCAGCTCCACGCAGACTCACCGTGTCACCCAACCCACGCGTGCAGCGCTTCCGTGGGTGTATTTGCGTGCGAGGGTTTCCGCGGGCGTTTCTGCGCCTGAACGTGGGTGCAGCGGGCGTGTAGGAGAATATTCCCTTACACACACACGCGTGTGTGTGTGTAAATAGGTGTAGCTGTTAGAGGGTGCCCACGAGCACGACCCGATCCCCCCGTCCCCGGGTTCCCCATCAGCCCCAGGACCGCCCCGAGGGGCTCCTCCTGCAACCCCCGCGCCCGTCCCTCGCCCGGCAGCAGAGGGACAGTCGCCGTGGGAAGTTTGCTCAGCAATTTGGGTGGAAGGATGTTCCCCGGGGTCCTCTCCCCGTCTCTCAGGTGCACGCCTCCAGCAACGACTCCTGCAGATACAGCCCCGGGGGTGGGGGAGGGGGAAGGCAGGGGATCCAACCTTTATTTTTTTTTTACCCCGAGGTCCAAACAGCAGCGCCGGGGCCGGGGGACACGGGTGTCACCATTTCTCCCCTCCCAGTCTGTAGGCAGCTCAAGGGCTTTCTCCTTACCAGTGCCAAGGAGGAGAATCGAGCCCCGTTGCCCTCACCCCAGAGACCCCCCTCTGTCATTTCACACTCACACACACCCACACACACAACCACACACACACACACCCATCACCGGGCCGTGGCACCGGGCCGGGCCCCGGGCCCGGGAGGCGATGCCGGGGTTGGCGGGGCGGGGGGTCCCCGGCCTGCGCCGGGCCAGCGTGCAGGCACCGGGAAAGTTTGAGACGGGGAGAAAGGGGGGGGGAAGAAGCGAAATCCTTTGTGTTTTTGTCCTCCTTTGTTCCGGAATTAACTTGACCAGTGGGGCTGGGAAGCAGCACGATTTCGATTCGAAAAAGCAAAGGAGAAAGGGGGGGCTCTTTTGATCCTCGTCGGGGAAAATGATGCTCGGGGAGGTGGCTGGAGGCGCGGGCACCGGCGCTGGGGTCTCTCTGCGGCTGCTCACAGCCAAATTTCGTTGAAGGCACTATTTCTGCCTTGCATGGGAACTTTCGGCGTTAATTAGCCATGTTGCTCCTCCGAGCCGGGCTTGCTCCTCTCTGCTCATCCGTTCCCAGGGTGAGAAAACAGTGTGTGTAGCGCTAAAACGCAGCAAGACAAAATAATCAGCTTTAAAATTACGTGTTGGCTTGGGGGGGGGTGAGGAGGGGGGGGCAGGGAAAGGGGCAGAGAGTAAAGCAAAATAAGTCTATTGCCTGGAGAAATGATGCAATGTTACTGCTGCCCAGTGGCAGCAATCGGAATTGGGTCATTTTAGGGACAAACGTCGGCAAAATTCAAGTCACGTCCACTTTTGATATAAGGATGTGTCCTCTTTAAAAATTGTTATGCAAAAGACTCTCGTACGTGATCTTCTTGCGATAAAAAGCAGCAAGCCAAATATTGGAGCCCGAGTCAATAATGTATGAACAGATTAAGCAACCTTTCTCCCAGGCAATTATTTCAGCAATTGAAAACCTCGCTGGCTCCAAATTTCGAAAATAATAATAACAATAATAGCAAAAGTAAATAAAGCCCAGCGCAAGTGCTATGGTCTCTTGCTCTTTGCCCCTTGCTCGGGGAGGGTGGGCGGGTTTGGGGGTTTTTTTTGGTGGTGGTTGTTTTTTTTTTTTTCCAGGCGCGGAAAGTAGCTGAGAAGGTATTTAAAACAGCAGCAGCCTGAAAATCACAACAATTCATAATAATCTATGGATCGCGGGAGTAAATAGGCATATCGCGGGGACACCGGCCTGCCTGTATTTATTTGTCTTTAAAGCTCCGGGTAAATTAAGTTTCCGGCTGTGTAATTCTAACAAAAGGTGATAGAAAACGCACTGGGGGAGTAATAGATGGTGGCACCGGGGATCAGAGGGGGGAATGGGTTTAATGCTGATTTATGTGCCGAGGGCCGGGGCGCGCCGCCGCCCCCGCGGGAGCAAGGCGAGCGGCTCCGCGGGTGCGTGGGCTCCGCGGGTGCGTGGGCTCGGCGCGGGAGGGGCGGCGGGGCCGAGCGGAGCCCCGGGCACGGCCCGCAGCGGCGGCTTGTGGGGGAGCCGCTGCCGGGAGGGGGTCGTCCCTGCGCTCCTCCGCGGGAGGCTGCTTCCCTGCGTGGGGAGGGACACGCGTGTCTCCCTGGCCCCGGGATCACAGCGGGGGGGAAATAAATTCGGCTGCAGGAGGAGGGCGGCGGGTGCGGGCAGGGGGGGTGGCAGGAGGGACCCGGGTGGCTTTGGCCTCCCAGCGAAGGGCAGACGGCAGAGAGCTGGGACGGGTTTCCCCAAGCCATCCTTGTGTCTAAAGTCGCTGCAAAGCTTTGAGAAGAGAAAACCCTCCGTCACCCGCTGCAGGCTACTTTTTTCCACCCCCTTTCTACTTTACACCCCTTGCCCTGCGGCTGCCGGGCACCGCTGACCGTGCAGCGGGCAGGATTTTTCTTTGCACGCTTACGTCTGGCTGCACCATAAAAAACTTTCCCCCTTCTTCACCACTTCTGCTCTTGGTCTTGAATTTGGTCTGTGGCGGAGCAGCAACGCCTAGCCAGTTGTTTGGGTTGCAAAAGCAGAGAGCAGGTCAAAAGCAAAGAAACTGAACTTTCTGGAGGCAGCCCGGCAGAGACTGGGGTCTGCGCCCTCCAGGAGAAACCGCGACCAGGTTTGAAGCGAAGGATGTGACTTTGGACCCATTTGGGGTCTGGGTGGGCAGCGGACAAAAAAATTATTTGGGAGCAACGATTCCTCCTGACTGAAGAGGTCTTGGAGGAGCACTGAGATGTAGGAGCACCCAGCCCCACCGACCTGCTACAGCTGAGAGCCTTTTCTAAGACATGCCAGAGTACAATAGAAATACTCGCTAGCATGGCACTTCACCTGCACACCCAGCCCTGCAGCCAAATCCCACATCCCTCTCCAGACAGCAGCCTTACATTCCTGAGCTAGACAAATGATGAAAAAGTTCCAGTTACCGTCTAATGAAAGGCCTCCATCTCCCTTCCCCCAGAGGTTTCCGATGCACATATAATTAGCTCTCAATATTTCATGAATATGGGGTTTTACTAATTCCTTTTCACTCAGGAGATTTCGCATTCGCCGTTTTACCCTCTCTGTCATTTTGCACAAAGCCGTGGCTGTGGGAAGGGTGGTTACGGGTTGGGGTGGGTTCTTCTAAGCTGGATACACAACATCCCTCAGCCGCCCCAGGCCTCAGCCCAGACATCCTGAGAGACACACATCCCAAATGAAGGACCACAGCTTAGCTTTTTCTTTTTTTTTTTTTTTTTTTTTTTGTGCAGAAAATTAAATGTGCTGTGGGATTTCAGGCCTTTGGGGCAGGCATTTCTTGGGTAGCAATTCAGGAACAGATCTTCTGCTTCTGAGTTACAGTGCGTTTTGGAGGGAGATTGATACTTTCTGACCAAAAAGAGCAGTCATCTCAGACAAACCAGGAGGTAGAAGTCAAGCTAAATGTCATCAAGAAATGTCCCACTAAACCTTGGTGATCTTCCACAACAACGGCTCCAAATTACTGATTACTACACGATCATATTAGTAAGAACAACTCTCAGCTCCCTAGCTGTGTAACGAAGGGAAAAACCACCCTGGCATCATCTTAATTTTATTTTTCTCATGTGGTTCACTGGAAAGCAGTGAGGTAAATGTTCCCGTGTTCATAGTCTGCATGGAAAAAAAAAATTGGGAGTCTTATCTCCCTCCCCCAGTACCAGACCTGTGACTGCGGGGAGACTCGGGGTGCAGACGCCGAGGACGCCTTTCGCATTCAATGCTGAAGCACGGTCAAGTCAGGTGTGCCACTAAGCCACCCTTTCCGTTGTGATTCCCCTCCTAGAGCTGCGTGGGTGTTGCAGAGGGTCTGACCCTGTCACCCATGTGTCACCCTGGCATACAGCATCCTCTTGCCTCAGTCTGCAAATAGTTGCACTGGGCAGAAATCTGCTGGCCTCTGTGGGAAAAAAAGGCTTTAAAGTTGTTCTTGAGAGGCCGAGGAGGACCTTCAGCTGCCGCAGGACAGGCGTTGCTGGGCTGGTTGTGCAGCGATAACCATCCTTCCTCTAATCGTGCCATAGATATTGACTACATCTTTTTTTCTCGTCCTGCTC
Source organism: Pluvialis apricaria (assembly GCA_017639485.1). Classification (NCBI taxonomy): domain Eukaryota; kingdom Metazoa; phylum Chordata; class Aves; order Charadriiformes; family Charadriidae; genus Pluvialis; species Pluvialis apricaria. The sequence goes on along the minus strand of CM030011.1, from coordinate 71,516,340 downwards.
AGTCTGAATGTACGTGCCTCGAGTAAAGTGATGGTACGATAGCTCAGTCCTGGGGGAGTTTTCCTAAACACACTGCAAGAACAAAGTTTGCTCCTTCTGTTGAAGCAGATTTAGACTAATGAGCTTTTCACCACATTGCCTTAGTGCTAAACACTGGCATTTGCAATGCAGCGGATGAGTTTCTGTAAAGGCGATCCCCCAACCAGAAACAGCTCATTAAAAATCCCATTATCCCCATAACTTGCTTATTATTAATTTAAATGTCCGTCTTACGATTTGTAAGAAGGAAAACAAAACCTAAAACAAACGATACTTAGAATCGCTGAGCCTGGTGGGCAATGGATTTTATTTGCCACACATTTTTAGTTGGATGTTAAAGAGGTTTTCCAGTTTACAGTAACTGCTGTCTCTCCATGTGGTCCATTGAAGGATAGCTTTGTTTTCTCACATTAAGCTTTGTGAGTCACTAGTTACTGTGCTTTGCCTATTTCTTAATAACAACTTTACACTTATATGGGCCTTTTCCACCCTACAATTCTCCGTTTTTTTACTAGGAAGCCAAGAGGAGCTGGTGAAAGGGAGAGGAGTTCCCGGAGTGACTGACATGGATGCAGGATCAGGATCTGCAGGCATTTTGTGGAGCTCTGAGTCACGTTCGACAGGATTTTTCCCTGTGTCAGGGACAGACAGTTCATTCCCATAACGTCCGTCTGTGGGTGTGCTGCAGCGGGATTTTTCTGTACTCATCAATCCCCGGGGGTGACGGTGCAGGTAGTGAAACCCCACAGGAGTTCGCACATTTGGAAGTTATAAACCCAGGCCTATGCTGCCTACAGGGAACATCTCAGAAGCTGAAAATATCTCCTTTGGCTCTCTCAGGAGTGACCTGCAGCAGAAGCAGGAGCCTAAGGGAGAAAGGGACTGTCCATCGCTGCTCTGGGCCGAGACAGCCAGCGCTGAGACCCCGGCCAGCTGCAGGCGCCGCTGGGCTGTGCCCCGCAGTGCCCACAGAGCCCGAGGGATCCAAAGCCATGCAGACACCGCTCTGGTGTGCCGGGAACATGTGGCAGAAGGGCTCCCAGAGAGGACTGCTCCTGTTTTTACTGTTTCCTGCTGCACTGTGATTATTCTTTAATCTGGTTTTCCAGTGCTGTTTGTCCCACAGCTTCAGAAGCCAGTATAGTTTGTAGTCCACTGGTGATTTACTGATGCACAGTTCTCACCCGTGCTGTGAGGAAACGCCACGGGTGCGACCTCACGGGCCAAAATCTCACCTGGAGTAAACGGTGATGGAGAGGGGGCTGCGGCAAGCGGGGCTGTCCCAGCTCCCGCGCTCCGAGCCCAGGCTCACCGGAGCGCACACCGCCGGGGCTCAGCGCTCGCTGCAGATGGAGAGAGCCCGGCCCCTTTCCTGGGGTTATTAATGCCTTTTTTGTCCAAATGCTGGTTTCCAGAGACATCTTGTGGCTCTCGCCAGCTATCACAGCTGAGCTGTTCCACGTCCCGGCACTCTGCTCCTCCCACAGTGCTGGATAGCCAAGCTGCTTGCTGTTTGCACCCTGAATGAGATTTGATTTGATGTGATTTTATTTTGTTTTATTTTATTTTATTTTATTTTATTATTTTATTTTATTTTATTTTATTTTATTTTATTTTATTTTATTTTATTTTATTTTATTTTATTTTATTTTATTTTATTATCTTTTTAACCCCTCAATGCGTGCCTCTGGCTGTATGGGACTGCCCTCTCACATACAGCTCAGGCCAGGGTATGAGTGTAAGCATCGGTCTGGCAGGAGAGAAGACCTCTGCAGAAGTGTCACTGGTGTGAGAGCCCTCCCAGGCTGGTGTCACCGGAAGAGGAGACCAGTGCTTGCTCCCTAACGCAGCACCCAGCGCTGCTGCATCAGCAGCTAATGCGGCACAGGGTTGTTGGTTTTTTTACTAGCTCCTTTGATGGCATTGCTGCAGAGGCAGAGAAATATAAAGCAAAAGTACTTTTGTGGGAAGCAGGGGAAGGGCAGTGTTGGCACGTGGGCAGAAGCTGCGGGCTGGCCGTGCATCCACCGCAGACGGGAGGGCCATCTCCAGCCCTTGCAGCAGAGACTTCCAGGAGCAACTTCTCAGCTGAAGTGGGAGGGATGAACCCCACGGGTGTGTGTGAAAGGTGATCCTTTTTGGAAAGGGGATGATAGGAAACAAATAGCGGGGGTTGGACCGCATAACCGTGAAGGTCCCATCCATCCCCATGTTGGCTGCACAGACGTTTTCTTTTCAGAAATAATGAATTAACAATAATTATTCACTAGATAAAAAAAGGGCATTTAAACCATTTGGTGTCAACAGATCTCTTCCGGACTTGTAAACCTCTAGTTTAGACAGCAAGCCCATCATTTTGCCTACCAAGGTGGCTTGTACCAGCAAGCACGGGCAGCCTCACGTCCCTCAGCACACGCAATGCTGCCAGCCGACTCCTCACTCACAGCCACACGGCGCAGGAAGAAGCCGCCAGGTTCAGGCAGGGAAATGAGGGCTGTTCCTCGAGCCTCAGGCACCCCAAGGATCACCACGGTGCCACGCTATGCAGGGTCTGTCTGTCCAACACCCAGTTAATCCTCTTTCCTTTCGACGGGGAGATAGCAGCTATGGTGTCTGAGCTGGCAGATTGCTTGTCTCCAGCCAGCCAGGGACTCCCTTCTGATTGCACAAAGAAAAATTCAGAAATGGGGGGTAATTTTTAATGTGTTATCCCATAGCCACACAGGCTCTTGCTGGGTCCAAGCCATCTATGCAATCTACACTTTCCCACTGGTGTATAATTTTCTTGGCACTTTCCTTGCAACAGGTGGGCTGCAATGTAAGGAAACGTAATGTGACTGCTTCACTCTTGACTAAGAAGGAAGATTTACTGCAGAAGACACATTGCTTACAGTTTTATGGAGATTTCTTATCTAAAGCCATGTAACACCCTATGGCGGGGGTCCACAACCTCGAGAAAGTCTCAGAACATCCAAACAAATGTTTTCAAGCGGGAAAGTAGCCAAGTTACCGTGTCTGTGCACAACATCAGGACGCTGGGCTGGGAACTGTAGCTGAGATCACATGGCACCATAACCCCATTTCGCCTGTCTGGGGTCCAAGGAACTTTACGTAATTCATCCAGCCCTGGAGGAGAGGAGATAGCGCAGATGAAAAATGACTTCCCAGGTGCCCTGGACAATGTGCTGGCTGTGCTGGCTCAGACAGCTTGCTGCACTCTGTCCTCAAGCTAATCATCTGCGTCTCCATCCAAGAGGTGGTGAAGCCCATAGCACAGCCTCAGTAACAGCAGCTACAGACTTGAGTACAGCGGTGGGTGAAGAGATCTCTCTCCTGGCCTCTTACAGATGCAAGACACCACGCAGAGAGGATGAGCAGCCTCGTAGAGACGCGGATGACCTGCGTTCCTGCTTGAGATGGTTTTCCTTTAAGGGGTTGCAGTTTGGTACAGTGGAAGTGTCTGCAGTGAGCACCAGCCCCTCCGTCACGGGCACGGGTGCAACGGCAATGCCGCAAAGCAACAAGCACGTCGTGAGTTACGACCACTAAACAGCAAAGGCAACACTAATAAATCTTAATCTGAAGGCTGATAAACTGTAAAACACAACATAAAATATGATGCGTGCATTGGTGTTGAGCCTGCGAGCCTCTGATCTGTTCCCACGGGGGCAAATTCTGGCTGATTTTTACTGATGGAGCTCAAAGCAGACCAGCTGCAGCCACCCAGGCTAAAGCCGGCCTCATGGCTCTTATCTAAATAATTCCTAGTTATTAATAACTTTTATAGTTGGTACGTGGGACTGAATGGCGTGTGCTTTTTCAGTGAGGATAAGCCATTCAATCACGTAAAGCCTCGCCTAAGAGATGTTGCTAGATGAATCATTTAGGTTGATTGAGGGCTGTGTAAGTGATATATTAAAGATGTGCCAAGCAACATTCCTTGATGGGGAAAATTATGTGTTTTCTGGCAGATTCATAAGCTAAGGAATTCATCTGTGGGTTGTTAAGGAGATTATTGTCTGGTATGTGTGTATATACATGGGAACGGGAATACCAGTCAGTCCAGTTTAATAGATATCCAAAATAATCTGTTTTTGCAGAAATGAAACTGTCAGCCTGGGCTGATGCTGGGTAAACTTTTGACTCATCAAATCAAACTGATTCTTTCTGTAACTTTTATGCCAAGGAAGAACTTTGTCCATGGGCTTCAGAGACCGGAGCTGGGTGGGACATGACAGGCAGAGTTGACTCTGTGAACATAGTTCCCATTTACGTCAAGAATATTGCCTGTTAGGACCACGGAAAGAAAGGCTAAATATTTCTATAACTATAGCTAAGTTTAGAATCAAGTGAAAAGTGGAATAGTCATTGCATCTAGTTCAATTCCTTTTATTTTGATCCATACATTAAAAAAATCCCAACAACAACCCTTTTTCATTTAACTTGATCCAAGCTGGGACTTAAAACCAGCTAACCCCCAAGGAGGAAAAATTAATTTTAACCCCACAAGAAATGTTTGGTGCCTGTGACGCCATCCCAGTGCAAGCCAAAATGCCTTCAGCTTCTCAGCCACTCTTTCAGGAAGGTGTCCATCCAGGCTGGCAGGCTGGGGACAGGGTCTGGCCACGGGTGACGTCCAACCTCACGCTGCCACCAAAACAGCAGCTTCCCGAGGGAAGCACAAGACACCTCAACTGGTGGCAGTCCGCCATCCACCAACACTCACATCAAAGGCAAAGGATAAAAAGCATCATCAGAGAATATATTTTGCAACATATAAATATTTTTCAATCTTTTTTTTTTTTTCTTTTTACTTTGCTGGAAATCGAGTATGTCCCTCTGCCTCTTGCACTCCCACACTTTCTCCTTTCAGCTGAATTCTTTCCTTTTCTACATGTTCGGTATGGTCTCAGTTTGGATTTCCGTTCAGTTCTTCAGGCTATATTTTTAAAAAATACCTGTTTCAGTTTATGCAAATCTGTATCTCTGATTCTGAATTTCACATTTAAAACATTAAGACAGCACTGAAAACAGTGGTGTGCTGTACAATCTGAGCTTCATATTATCACTTTCCTCAGTGATCTAACATCATGTCACTTTCAAAGCAGAGTTGATTTATTGTCTTGTGATCTGTTTTGTAGAATTTCCTAGTTTATAGTTTTTACTTTTCCATGCCTTCATATCGTACTGTAATTTTATCATCCTCCAGCAAAGGATTTAAAATCACTGCTTAGTTTCTGTCCTGTATCCTCTGTCCAAGGGCACACGGCACTTTGCAAGCATCCTCCTACCCATTGCAAAAGGAGGGGAAACCCCATCTTGGCATGTTTCTCCCTAATATTTTGCCTCCCTGTTTTACTCTGCTTCTGCCCGCTGTGCCCGGGCTGCAGCCAATGACCAGAGGGGCTCTCCTCTGCTCTTGCTCAGAGCACGCTGTTCTCCCCAGAGATGAGAGAGACAATAATTAATATTATTAACCATGTGTCATGGACAAACCCAGCTTAGGAAGAGCCCAGAGAGCTTGCAGATGGGGAGCTTATGGTCTCATCAATCAGCTGAATAAGCAAATGAGAGAGGCAGGCTCTTAAGCCCATTTACTCTGTGACTCGGTACTCCGCAGTACTCAAGTACTTTGGCCGTCTCTCTGTGTGCTTTAGAAGGTTATTGCGGCCATTATATATCTCACCTTCACATTACCCATTGTGGCTTTGAGAGATTTTTAAAGTGAACTTCAAAGAAAGCTTAGAGTTGCTTAATGCTTTGGTGGAAACTTTAATAGCCGGTAGCTTGTGCGAGGCTTAATCCACAGGGAAGCAGGCTGCACTCGGGTACGGCTCCCAGACCAGGCTGCAGACCTCTCACCTCGCGCCAGAAGGGTGGGCATGGTTTGATACTGCTCCAACAGAGAGACAAATCCTGGTGTGGATGCAGCCGTGGCCACTGAAGGGAAATTTTTCTGGCTTATACCATGGAGGGGACGCGAAGTGCAGATAACAACGTCAGGTCCACCTGTCTGCAGTCTGTCTGCACAGAGGGCTCTGCCAGCTGGAGGAGGACAAGCCTTAGGTGACAGGTGTTTCTTTATGGTGATATAAGTATAAACATACTGATTAAAGGCTTCACCTTTGAAAGGCTATGACTATCTGAATGGCTTCCCAAGTGATACTTGGTGCTTTTCCACCACCACAAGGATGACGATGCTGAGAACCTCTCCCCACGCCTCTCTTGCCAGCAGAACATAACCCAAAGGACAATCAAGTTCAATTGAACATATCAAACTGCCCGGCATTTGCTTGGGTAAAGAAACTAGTTGTACACTCCCAGTCAGTTTCCAAAAAGCCTCCGCTGATCTAAGGATCTTGAAGTCCTCAGCTGGCTGAACCAGATAATATCTTTCAGCTACTTGTTGGGAGCACGCATTCCTTGGGAAAGCTATGATAAACCCGGCACTTAACAAGGCTCACAAACCAACTAAACAGCTGTGGGAGACATTTGGTGCGTTCGACAGTAAAGACAGGAATGCTTTGAAGACCGGGCTTGTAAGGCAGAGCTCTGTCAACTAGCTCCGGAGCAACCCGGCGAGCGGCCGAGGCGTATGGAGCAAGCTCAGCCTTTACGACTCCGCAGCCCCGTGAGTCCCCTCCCGGCCGGCGTGCCCGTGATTTATCCACCCCACACCCCCAGGCTGCTTTGCTGTTCTCGCTCCCTGCATTTTCCAGGGCTCTGTTTCACATTAACTCATCAGCAGGTTGCAAAGTCAGCGTGCCCGGGGAGAAGCTTTTTAAGAGAAACCCTGCAGATCATCATCTCTTTGCCACAGAAGGACGAGGGAGGGAGGAGGTTGTCTCCTGCTCCTTCTAGCCATCAGCTCCTCCATCGAGCGGATGTGAATAGTCCTCTCTCCTTGATACACAAGGAAGAAGCACAAGAGAGAAGGGTGGTCTGGACTAGTCAAAGCCACTGATGGCTTTATGTTTTTATAAATAATTTCTGTTATTCAGAGAGTGCTGAAGAGCACTGGAGAAAATGTAGCCATGGGGTACCAGGCATCTACCTGGACCCGTCATAGTCAGCGTGTGCATTCATACACAATTTTATTTATTTTTTTTTTACAAGACACAATATTATGCTACCTTCCCTCAAAGAACAAGGACTGAAGCTGTTTCATCTTAACACAGGGCAGGAAGATGCTGGGTTCCCACCCACGTTCCCACCCTGCCAGGTTTCCATCTCTGCTGCTGGGAGGTGCTGAGCATTTTCTGTGCCCACGGCCACGGGGCACGTGCCGGGAAGCTTGCAGCATCCGACCTGGGAGGGGAGAGGTTGGGCTCAGGTTATCCTCCTGCAGATGAAGAACATCCGAGCCTTTCAGAAAAATGTCTGGGTTTCTCTGAACTGGTACCCCTACAAGGAGATCTTTCACTATCGCCTCATTATAGTTAATGGATTAATTCACTGAACCAATCGGTAATCAGCAGGGTTTAGAAATATCTGTCTTTTTCCAAAGACCAGTGACTACTCGCAGCACTAACTGAGGAACCACAAATGGCTACATCTTTTTCGTTTGCAGAACACACTTTCAGGAAAGCTCACAGATCACCTCTGAGACCCTTTCCTGCAAAAGCAGCAAAGGACAAGGTCCTGGCCAGATGCGTAACACCTCTGGGAAATGTTTAGTGATATTTTGAATTTTCCTGATACATATTCAGGTATCAGAAGCACAGCTTTCATCTTTAACGAGGGAAAACTTTAAGCAACATCACAAAAAAAAAAAACAAAAAAAAACACCACAAAACAAAACAAAAAAAAACCAAACCAAACCAAAACAAAACAAAAAAAACCAAAAACAAAACAAACCCAAACACAACAAAACTTTCCTCTTCTATCCAGGATTTCTTCCATATCTTTCAGTGCCTGTCTAGAAGAACAGGCAGAGCACACGCTTGTGTATCTGTTCGCAATGAAGGTCTAGTCAGGGCCTGAGGTGGGTCCCCACTGAAGCCACTGATGGCCAAGTGTCCCGAAAGCCCTGGGGAGCGCGGAGGGGACGGCGAGGCTGCACGGCTTGCAGGCAGTCCGGCGCCGCACCACAAGGTGGGGATGCTACAATGCAGAATGCGGCTCCGGTCAGGGCTAATTGCATTCATCTCTGGATGATACGAAGCTTCTAATAGCCAAAAGCCAAGCCGTCGCTTCGTCACTTAGCCCCGTGTATCTTGCTCCACACCCTAGGAAATTACTCTGCCTCGTATCTCCTGCATAACCGCAGCAATAAAGGCTTTAGAAAAAGTTGGTGTAAGTGCAATCTGGTCCTTGGGGCCCCAGAGCTTTTTCTGTCACCTGAAGAACCAGCGCCAAAGCTGCTTCTGGCACTGGGGTGAGCCAGCAAGACACAGCAAGGCTCAGGGGAGAGAGGCGAAATCAGATGTGCCTCTTTTCTTTATTTTTTTTTTCCATGCAAGAGCAAGGTGACACCACCGTCACAGAAAGGTGATGGATTTTGAGCAATTAAGGGAACCTCTTCCTTTAGAGGCTCAGCTGGGCTGGAAAACTCAGCACTTCGTGTTCCTCCTCAGTCTTAGTTGGTTTCCAAAGAGGCATATGCCACTGCCAGAGCAACTCCTGCACAGAGGCAGTGGATGATTGCTCCTTAAAAACCGTAAGACAATTTGTCCAGCGCTGCCTTGCAGGGCAGCGTGCACCCAGCGGGTGACAGGGAGGCATTTCCCTCTTGTGCACTGACCGTCACTGCCTGCTCCGAAAGACCCGCTGCTGGGGGGGCCAGGAAAAGCGTGGCATGCTCAGGGCTGTGCCTGTGTTTTTCCTGGGCAGCGATGAGCATCCTGCTCTTCCTACACCCCCACGGGCATCACGGGCTCCCATGTGTTTCAGGCTGGGTGAGCGTTATACTTCCCACCAGCTGGGAACGGGACGTCTGACATAATGAATATGGGCAAACAGTAGCTGCAATACTTCTTGGACTGAACAAAGTATTTGACAGCCTAGAAAAGAGAAGTGGGAACTTGATTATAATCTTCAAATATGCAAGAGGTTATTACGAAGAGGGCAGCAGTCAATTGCTCTCCATAGCTACCAAGGGGAGGACAAAAGGAATGAGCTCAGTGTTTAGCAACAGAGCTTGGTATTAGGCATTTGGGGGAAAAGTATATCCTTTCTCACTGTGAAGGTAATTACACATTAGGACAGGTTATCTACAGAGAGCTGGGAGTCTTCGAGTTTTAAGAGCAGATCACACAAACAGATGTCAGGAATCATCTTAAGACCTCCCAGACTGCTATTTTTTGCAGTTGTCATTTTAAGGTTGCCCCAGATCTTGCCTTCGCGTCTCATATCCTCTGAGACAAAGCTCGGCAGAGAAGATCTCTGTGTCTGGGGAGGGTTTTCCCTTGTCATCACCCATCTAGACCTGATCCTGGGAACCTTTTTGACATCATTGGATGTGTCTCAGCCTCTCCATCCAATTCTGCTAGTTCATATATTGCCCCAGCCCATCCTCACTTTGCTGCCCTGGAGCTCTGAACTTCTGCTCTGACCTTCCACTCTGAACTTCGCGGTTCATTGCCCCTCTGCCTGCAGGAGTGGGATTGGGTTTTATCTCCACGTTTCTCTGTATGGACCTCCTTATTGGACTAGGAGTGCGCAGGGGAAAGCACTAAGTCTTGATCTTGTCTTAGTGAGGTCAGTGAGGACTTTGCTTTTGCTATAAAGGAGCACAGGATGGGGCATGGCCTCTCCTAAGCATCAGTTTAGAAGTGGCCTTGGCCACTCCAGTAAAGGTGTGAGGATGAGTATGGTCCCACAGCTCTGCTTAACCAACTGATTTCAATCCAGTATTAAAACAGGGTTAAGAACAGTGAAAATATTCCCTGAATCAGGGCTTCATGGAGCAGCTGGGCACCCCCACGGCCACGGGGACAACATCACCCTGGGGCAAGTGGGCTGGGTGTCCTTGGCCAAAGGGAGTAGATGGTAAAAGCTGGCATGATTCAAGCAGCGACAGCATGAGTACATTGAAAAAAGAAATATGCCAAGAAACAGCAAATACCTGGGAGTAACATCCAGCCAGATCAGGAAATCCGCGAGCTGAGAATGACTGGAGGCTCAGAAAATGGTTGGGAATCATCATAAATATGTTCTTATACCCTGTTCTTCTACTTTTTCCTAGGCACCTACTTTTGGCAAACCTCAGGCAGAGTGGTGGGCTACGTAAGACTTTAGTCCATTTGAGCCAACGTGTCCACTCATATCCTCCTGTCGAGAGAGGGGCTGAACAGGACTGAATAGGGCTCAGCAAATTACTGGATTTATCCCTCTGAATGAGCTGGTTTTCATCCCACAGGCCCTGGTGGGAGGTGAGTGTTTCAGGCTTCTGACAATGCACTATCTTTGCTTAGTTGCCTTTCAGTAGGACAGCAGGACATGGTCCACAGATCCCCGGGCTGAAGTCTGCAGATAAAGAAAGTTGATGAGCTCTGCAATAATTTACTACTGTCCTTGGCCATTTTAACCCAGCCGAAGAGCTGGCAGCTGGTGTTCGACAGTAGTGGCTCCGAAGAGGAAGGCAGTGCTCTGCCGAGGGGAAGCGAGTGGATTTACAACCCGGCCGCAGCAAGAATGAGTGAATCAGACGGGGACAATGAGGAGAGCTTGAAGTCACAAGAAATAACATGGGGGATGTGGCAGAAAGGTCATGAATATTTTCACACTGATAGAATGTCCATAGTTTGGGGTTTTATTTTTGGGAACGTGATAGAAAAGTTACATTCAAACAGCAAGGAAGAAAGTGAGTTCTACCTCCAATTTTATCTATACACAGCTGGGGAGACGAAGGTGTTCGTTTGTGACTGTTTTATCTCTGGGTCTGTCCATCCCCAGATGAAACATCATGTACAGCAGTTTATTCTTTATCTCTCTATTATTTCTCTCACTTGTGTGGTATGAAACAGTAACGTCATGGCTGGAATTAATGTCATTGGCAGGAGCTGGAATTTCTTTGCCATATTGCTGTAAAGCTATCCCAGGCAATTTATATAGGTCAGAAAATTAAAGGTACTTTTTCAACAGAGAACTCTGCCGAGGAGGGGCTCCTGTGAACTTGTGGGAAGAAAGGGCACCCTCAGGTTGAGGAGCACTGGCAGATCTGAGCTGCACCTGCCTGAGAGGGTCCCTGTCCCTGGGAAGTCCTGTCCCACCCAAGGCCAGGCATTGCCACGAGGGCTCACAGGGCTACAGCTCACCCCCTCCAGAAACGTGGGGCTTGCATAGATCCCAAACAGCCTGGTTTGCCCCAGCCCTGGGGCTACCCCAAAGCAAGCAAATCTCTGAGAAAACCGGATAGGAGAGGTAGGACTTTGCTTCTGGCTCAACTTGCCCAACTGAGGGAAGAGGATGCTGAGGGCAGAATGAACCTGTCTGTGTAGTCACTGCTGCAGGACTCGTCATTATTATAAAAGTTCACAGAATCGTCAGAATCACAGAATCACAGAATCATCAGTGTTGGAAGGGACCTCTGGAGATCATCTAAGTCCAACCCCCAAGTTCAATTATTGCTCTCTTGCCTAGAGCTGCCGTGTGGACATTTTATTGTTAAACGTACAGAAAATCAATAATGGAAATATGTCAGCACTGTCCACTCGCACAAAGCAGAACAGGCCTTGATGTGACTTCCTTGCAGCTGGACTAGCCAAGAAACCAGCAGCAGCATGGTGGGTTTGCTGAGCTTCCTCACAGCGGCCGGCCACAGCCAGGCAGCACGGGTGGGTGGGTGTGCAGAACCACCACCCACTGCAGCAGAAGTGGAGTTTAGAAAGTCATTTTCACTAAAATGTCCATCGTACCTCTATGCCAAACATGGCCAGGTCCACTATGGTTTTGTGGCTTCACGCAGCGGAAATCTAAGCCTGTGGAAAGCTGCTGGGATGTTTCCAGCCTCCGTGTTGCAGCCTCCCACCCTGGGCTGCAGATGCGTAGAGAGAAAGCCACAGCTTCAAGCCATAAACCCGGAGCAAATCGCAGCATGGCAGCTGTGCGTACATGAGCAGGCTGAGCATTTGACAGAGAAAGAGATAAGCAGCTGTTGAAAAACAACGGCAAGTTCAGTTCGCCTTCAGCTCGGGCCAAGTTTGCTACTGTGGGACAGAGCTAAGTCGCAGTTAGAGACCGTGCTGTGGCCAGTGCTTTGAAAAGTGGCTGGGTTTAACATGCGCTTGTGCCTGAGTTTGACCTAACGCATATAAAACGACGAGTCTGAAGACTTTGCCTCAAGGTGGCCATTTGCAAATGAGCCCGAGTTGTCAGCTATGGCTGAAAGTTGTTGCTGGTGTTTAGGGTGTTATTTATAGGGGAGGATTTATGCTATGAAGTCACTTTTTTGTTTGTTTTTTGTTTTGTTTTATTTATAAGACAACCTCAAGAAGCCAAAAAATAATTCTTCAACAATGCTGCTCGCTTGTTTTCAGTTCTTACCATCATAGCACCGCAAATTTGTGGCAAAGGGCTCACTGTGCGCCTGCGGATTTGGAAACCTGTGATGATGGACTTTCCCAGGGAAAGAGCATGCCAGAGCAGTCGCTGCGCTGGTGGGAGCCTGGCAGAGGTCTCCCGTGCTCCCAGCTCACGCCTCGGACACTCACCGAAACTTCATAAAACATTCATCTTCAGCACCGATGGATGTGAAGGAGCACAGAAAGAAGACGAAACTTATTTGCTCCAAACAAGCAAAGCGCTGCAGAGCTGCTCAGAGGAGCCACTTACCCGGAGGTAGCACAGCCAGGTACCGCCCCCACCCTGCACCCCAAAAAGAGAACTGACGTTGGGAAAAGAAACTTTTTTTTCTGTTTTTTTTGCTTCCTACTTCTCACTATCTCTTTTTTTTTTTTTTTTTCTGACAGAAAAGAAGACTTTAGCAAATGCTCCACCGACGACTTCTGCTCATCTCAGCTCTTTTTCTTCCTCACGCGGGGCCTGAGGCCGCTCAGGACAGTGATCACAGAGGGTTTCCTCCTCTATCAAAACTCTCAGCGGCTACACAGGGAGAGAACTAGGAATATAGGCAAAATGGAAATTTTACTTATTTCTTTGCACCTCAAAACCTTGTCCTTTCTGTAGCTCCAGCAGAAGTGTTTTTCTCCTATTGCCTTATTGATTATCCCTGGAGGACTGAGGGATACCCAAACCGGAGCCACGCTCACCCAGCCAGCATCACACTCTTGGTCCCCAGTGAGGGACAGAAACGCCCATCAGACAGACCTTGGTGTTAGAAATCCAATAGGACTTGCTTTGTCTTTGCTGAAAATTGGATTATAAGTTATACCCCCTCGTAGCCAGATTTTTCAAGGCATGCTTGTAAAAGTGCATCTTCATCCTTTGGCCTCTTTGTGCCCTTTGCACCTAACTGAAATGTATTTCAAGGAAGTTTACTATTCTGATATTATTTTAAAGCAGAAAGGGTCTTGGCAGAGCAGGCAGTATAAAAAAAATAACAGTGTATTAATGAAGAGTGGGAGGCAAGGTCATTCATCTGTTATTTGTAGCACAATACCTGATAAGAGGTCATTAGTCATTCAAAGCCACTGAATGACTTTAATTAAAATTTGAGCTTCGAGAGCTGGGTACAGTCTGCTGAACAGACTTTCAGGGCGAAAAAGACAGTGAGAGGGAAGGAAGGAGAGTGTTAGTTGACCAAAATGACAATGAGCTTAATTAAAGCCAGGAGGAACGCTGGCAAACCCTCATTTCCGGGCTCCCCGGTTGGGTTTCTATCTTGGTGCTCCAGACCCGCGTCTTCCCTGGGTCTGCCTGGCGCAGCGGCCACGGCTCCGGGCACCACGGGCTTGGGGGGGCACATTCCTGGGCTCTTCCCTGTGGGACTGTGCGATTCAGCAGTCTGTCCAAGAAACCTTTTTCTTTTTTTTTTTTTTTTTTTTTTAAAAAATAATTCTATATCTTTAAAAGTAATTTTTTAAATGATTTTTCATTTGGAGACTTTATGCTCTGTCCCCAGCCCAAGACAGAGCTGGGAGGTATAATTGAGCCTTTCACCAGGGAAAATAAAGGCAGGAGAACAGGAGCGTGTGCCTGGGATGCTCAAGGTCAGACTTCACAGAGGTGTTGAAGTTTCCTGGCATTTTTCCCCTCGCTGTCCACATAATCCTGCCTGGTGGCCGTACAGCAGCCCATCCTCCCTGCACCGGGTCCAGGATGGCGACAGGACAGAACTGGTGCCGAGGCGAAAGGGCAGATGGTGCTGTAAGGGGAAAAACCTTGCAAAGAACTATAACCAAAGTTGCATTTAAAGAGAAGGAAATCAGCTTGTGAAAGGAAGACAACAGTTCTGCACTGGTTTAGGGTAAATTCAGGACTTCCCCGCCACAGCTTCTCTCTCCAGGGTTGCATCTCCAGCACCTCTGCTTGCACCAGGGTGCTGAGACGTGTTGATATATGTGCTCTGAACAGCTGCGAGGCAGACACAGCCGCGCTAGACTGTGGGAATAAAGGAGGGGGTTTGTCCCCTGCTATCTGGTATATGCAACATATCATAATTAAGTAATGTGAGCTTGCTGCCAGCCTGGGGCACTGCCACAGGACTGGGATGTGGTTATTTCCGAGGACAGGAGATACTTCTGCATGCTTTTTTTGAAATATTTCTCTTTGTGTGTGTGTGTGTGTGTGTGTGTGACAAAGGACCCTCAAAGCCACTTATTGGTACATTGGGAACCTGAACTGCAACACCCACCGTGAGCTGTCAACTGTTGTCCCCTCCCCGCGCTGGGTCACTGGTGTGCCGGAGAGCTTTCCAGGGATATCATTCATGTGCCAGCAAGCGTTAGGACTTGTCCTTGCTGAGGGGTTTGCCTATGCCAAACAAGACAAAAGGCCCCATCTCTTGCCCTGCTGCCCGTGTTGGTACCAGGGGACAGAGCCGAGAGCCAGCTATGGTGCAGGTGCTCTCTCCTCCTGCCACCGGCTGCTCCGACTCATCCCAACTAGAGGCTGCATGTGGACCACCAAGGAAGAGCTTGTTGACGTGATGTATCCTCTCCTGGTAAGGCCATGCCACTGGAGACATCACATCAGACCTTTTCATGTACCAATTTAGGATTTTCCTTGCCAGCGGAGTTATATCATCTCTACTAACAATGTTGCTAGGCTGACAAAACACTATCTGAAACAAAAGTTTTCTTGGCTCAGCTTTCTGTCAGGAGGTGTGATGGTTTTTTGCTCTCCAGCCAGCATATCTCCACCAGAAACACATTGCACTACAGACCAAGCCCTACTGCTATTGCAAAAAGCAGCCAACTTAGACCAGTGCCTAACTTTCCATCTGCTTGTCATTAGTCTGGATCTTCATGCTCCCAAGCTGGAGAATGAAATCTATGACCTTGATCCACTTTCTTTTCATTTTGCTTTAGAATTTTGCTATTCTTCTTGTTGGTCTGGGGAAATGTTTTGGGACAAATTCTCAAAGGCCACTTCTAATTCAGAGCTTCAGGTTGCCTATGTAGAGAAAGTGAGGGACAGTTGCAGAAAAATGTACACCCAAGTCTCTATGCAGAGTTGAGATCCCCGTTGGATCATATTCATCAAATATCTGGCCCTTGACTGGTTAAGGGAATGAAACCTGAAGGTCAGATGACATTCGGAAGCTTGAGCTCATTTCTGCTTTGATCATTTTTTTCCTTAATGATGTGAGCTACTGGACTGTCTCTCTCCATAAAAGAACACCTTTCTTTAGCTTGCTCTGATGGACAAACATATAATACATTTATTTCTGGCACACACATTTATTGGCATGTTGACATCTTTTTTAATATTCTTCCCACCTCAGGCCACTCCATCAATCCACAGTCCTTAAGCAGAGACTTTTCAATGCACCACAAAAGAGCAGTCAGGTTAACTTTTTTCGTTACCTAAAGCGGGGCCATCTCTCCCAGGTTTCCTCAGCCCTATACAAAGGTTCATGCCAAGCCAATTTGAATTCCCTTTCAAAACTCAAACTGTGTTTAATGGGAAAGGTATGATTTCATAAGCAGATCAGTGCAAGACTGATGCTGTGCAGACAAAATCCTATAATGATTAACATGTGGCACCTTGGTCCAATTCTCTCAGCTATGCACTTGCATCGGAGTGAGAACTGCTTACCAGCTTGTTTGCTTGGTGCAATTTAATTAAAGAAATTAGGAAAGCCAGAAACCCACTGCAATTGTCGCATGCTTTTATTGACATCAGGATCTCTAATTTTTCGCAACATCTTTCTAATATTTTTGGCAAGGAGAGAGTCTCGAAGCCTCATCCCGAGGTCTCTGCAAATCCCTTTCAGATGTGGCTGGGAGGGGAGCGGGAGCCAGGCTGCCTGGCTCAGCCTCCCACCGGCTGGGCTGACCTCCCTTATCAACCCTCACCCAGCCCAGCGCTGGCAAACATGCTGAGCCCCACACACGCGCCCGGCCCCTTGCTCTCAGCCATGAAATGTGGGTGCCGGGTCAGCCAAGGCTCCTACCAGAGCTTCACCGAGAAGGAAGGGGCATCTGAGGCACTGGCCGTGTCCTTCAGTGGCTCCAAGGCTGTCAAGGAGGTAGCTTTGTGGAGCACCAAGGAGGGTTTTGGGGACCACCACAGCTCCAGGGGTCTTCTAGTCAATGTCCTCCAGCTCTCCTGCCCCATTGACCAAAACGGCAGGCACAGAAAGGCTCTGTATCAGCACCATGACCGCAGCTCCTCTTGCAGCTTTCTCCGGTCCTGTCTGACATCTCCCAAAAGCTGCCATTTGACACCAACACCTTCTGAGCGAGGCCTTAAATCTGAGCACACCTTGGGAAGGTTAAACAACCCACAGCATGGACGTTTGCGCCAGCTCGGCTCGTTCAAACACAACGGTGAATTAAAATCAGTGGCTTCCATGTAGAATTTCTCGCTGCCATCAAGAGTGCTGTATTGAATTAAAGATATCAGACTCATTAATAAAGGCAAATAATGACAAGTGGATCTTATTATTTTATTGGGCTAGAGTTAAATATTTGACCAATAATGAAAACCTATTTCTAACTGATTTCTCCCTTTCCTCCTCAATCTGTTTCTTTTAAAGTACATATACATGTGTGGTTTCAGTGTTTGTTTTTGCTTAAATTGTGCTTTCTGCCAGGTTCTCTGGTGGTTAGGACAGAAGGAATTTATTAAGAACCATACTTTTTTATTTCAGTGATTACCATCTCTGTGTTGAACCCACCTTCAACAGCACACGGTTATTCTTTGCTCTACCTCCATCATCCACCACCATCACCAAACGGACCTATCTCCCTGGGCAACACGTAGGGGACATGGAGAGGCTGTGGCACCCGAAGCCCTTTTGTTTCTGTTAAAACTCTGCTCAAACACCCCCTGAGGATGGCAGTACTCCTGAATTAACGGTGTTGAAGGCTCCAGCCGCTCAGCCCAAGACTTTTGCATCTTTAACTCTTACACAAATGTGAGAATCCTGGAGACCTGCTGCTTCCAGTTACCTTAGAAAAAAAATGCAGTTTAATGGGAAAGGTTGGAATTAGACAAGAACCTGGGCCATGGGGCAAATTTTACTTTTATTCATCAAAACAATTCAGCTCTGCTTGATTTGTCATTGCCAGTATAGCAGGAAGGGAATTCCCAGCTAGTTCCCAAAAGAAGCTGTGTGTTGATTGTAGAAAGAGCCACGAGAGCCTGAAGGTCAGCACAAAAGAATTTTTTTCCTTAGAAAGACTTGCCCACACCTCAGGCAAGTTAGCCGCTGGCAAGATCTGAGCATCGTGTACTTCCCCAGGCATTTGGACACTTGCACCCAGTTTCGTAGGAAGAAGAAAAGCACGCAAAGAAAAAGTAATTTGCTTTGCTCTTTTGACCCCAGCTTCAGTCACTCTTGCTGCTAGCATTAGTTTTGCAAGATGATGAGAAGAGAACGTCAAATCAGGGCTTTGCTTTTGTTTCTGTATGGGAAAGAAGCGGCGATGACACTTGCGTGGTAGTAAGTGTGAACTACGAGGAACACCAGCCTGCCACTGGCACATGAGAAGGCAAGCCCCAATGTTTCACAAACACTCCTGTCCTGTCTCATCACCCGTGATACAGGGCAAGCCTTACCGATGGCCCCGCATACACCGACCTGCACCCTCCTGTCCCAGCCCCTCACCACCTTGACGAGGATCCCCGCTCTGCCCTGGCACATGCTTCACCCCATTCTGGCCACCCCTCACCCATTTCTTGTTCCCTTTCCCCGGGATATCTCCTGAGGCAAACACCTTCACACTGGAGAACCAAAAGAATGAATTAAGAATCAGTTATGATTGCTAAAGACAATACTGGAGAAGCAGCAATCAGTTATCAGCCCTAATTAAAGGAAAACAACCCATACTGATCTAAAGGCGAGATCTGTGGGCAGCAACGCACTGATTGCAAACTGGCTGTGGTTTCTTGTTGGCACCTTGGAGGATGCCAATAAAGATCCTCGTAGAGTATCTTTTTCTTTTCTGTCGCTTTTTTTTTTCCGCATATGCTGATGCTGGGGGTTTCACACTCGAGCTTATCATTTCCTAGCAGGAGATTGAGCAAGCTCAGCCCTGCGTGGCTGTCACTGGCAAGCAGGAAAGTCACCGAAAGGGAATTGAGGTTTTTTGCAGAGCCGTGCTGAGCAGATGGGAGCAGCGCGGTCATGTCAGCACCCAGAGATGCTGCACAGGACAGCAAAGGGACGTGAGAAAAGAGGGAAGGTGATGAAGGAAGGAAATTCAAGGGAAAAAGCCATGACTTTGGGTCTCTGAAACACCCAGTGTCACCATAGCAATTACGGGAGATGATTTGAGCAGCAGGGCTGGTTCTTGCTCTCCGGGGACAGCAGGAAAATGAGAGGCAGGGGAGTCTGAAGCATTTTCAGGGGCTGAGCTTTAATGCCTAGCACTGCACACATGTTTTACAGGACAGTTGCTTTGAGTTAATTCTGTATGGACTGCTGTCAGTGACGGTTTCAAGTCTGTGTATATAGCTGCTCACACATATGTTTGCTCTTCGCATTCATTGAATAAGGGGCACGGGGTGGTTACAGGTTAATGGATTTTCAAGCTGAAGTGTTTGCCAGTAGCATTCAGGACATGGAAATTTGGGCCAGAAACCTTATCAGAGACAAACCATCCTGTGGCATCCTTCAGTGGAAGCCCAAGTATTAGCTCCTTAATTTGTTTACCCTGAGATAAATCTGGAGGAACGCATTGATGTGCAGGCAATTAATTGGGATGTGCCCCAGTGCAAGGACAATACTCGATAATAAACCTCTTTAGGAACGTCCTTCTGAATGATCTGCTGACTACCTGCCTAGCTTAACATCTAAAACTACAATGACCCTGAACCTCGCAGAGCCCCAGAGATTTTCTTGAAAAAAAGGGAAATGAGGGTGGGTTGAGGACCTTCCTGCCTGGCTGGGTTGGTTTTGGGGATCACGCCTGGGCAGAGGGGACGGACCATAGCAGCACTTGCAGCATCATTTGATGTGGCTGATAGCTGCTCAGCAAACCTAGAATGACCCTGGGATTTTAAAAGCCCAAGGGATGGAGGAAAGTGAGGATGTGACTACACTGTGAGCTGTGCTTACAGCAGTCTTTCAGGCCTTGTTCAAAGCATGGGATGAACAAAAGGATCCCAGCGAAGAGGAGCATTAGGGAGCAGCTGATCTCTCCCTACAGCACTGAGCTGCTAACGTGCAGAGCGAGCCCCGGGAGGTGCCTCACTCCAGCTGTAATTGCGCTGTTTATAGCAGACCATTAACAGATCTAACCCATTCTTTGTGTGGCTGGTTTTTGCACATCTCCTTATCCTTCCTGTTTCTAAGATGGTTTGGGATACATCCCGTCTCTGGGATCAGCTCTTACCTGAATAGGGGACAACTGTCTTCAAGGTGAGGAGCAAGACACTGGGCAGGGACCCTGAAAACAGAGTTGCCTGTCAGGAGCAGCTGCCTTGCAGAACATATTTTTTGGCTTTGAGGGTGGCCTGCTTAGCCAACCCTGACTATTTCACCATGCTGTGGAGGCTGTCCTGGTATTAATTCACCTCAAAGAACAGGTTGAAGTCATTAAAATATTTTGCAGGTGGTTCCTTGAATTCATGGTGCAGCTGGATCCAGCCGAAAGGAGGGGGAAGCAGGGGGGAGAAAAGGAGGAGAAGAGGCAAGTTCTGATGAAACACAAATTAACATAACTCATAGAAGGGAAAGAAAATCTGGTTTCAATCTCTACAACAAAGCCAAGCAACACATCAAGCTAGAAAGGAGAAATGTCAGCCAGGCAGCACTGGGGATTTTATTGCTTTAGCACAAGTGCTTCTCTGCAGTCCCAGGAGTGCCCAGGTGCTACCGCAGCAGCTGGACCCCCTAAGCATGGCTCTGGGCACGCAGGGACATGGGGGGGCTTCCCAAAAAGGCTCCTGCTCCCATATGGGTCCAGGTTCAAGCTTTGTTTCAATGCCCTGGCACAAATTACAGTTGTTTAGATCTTGCGTGTTGGCCTCAGTCTCTCTTCTGCATGGAAACGCTCCAGGTACCACATAATTTCCTGCCCCTAAGAGCTAGATTAACTTTTTTCAGGGGGTGCTGACCAGGGCTGGGCCGGGCAGTCAGTGGGACACTCACAAGGGAGACTTCAGACCTGGCTCCTCCATGAGCTCTGCCAGTGGGCAGATCACTCACAACCTGCTTCAGCATCCACTGAATTCATCAGTGCCTCCTGATGTCCATGGACACCAAAGTCCTTGGTCCTTCCTCGGGGAGAACAAGACACTTTAGCACAAACACCATCATACTGGCGAGCTGTGCCGGGGCTGACTAGGATGTAGGTAACGTTCTCCACAGCAGCCTGTATGCTGTTGTGCTTTGGATTTGTGGCTAAAGCAGTGTTGAGTACACACCGATGTTTTGGCTATTGGTGAGCAGTACTTGCACAACATGAAGGCTGTGAGTAGGCTGGGCGTGGGCAAGAAGCAGGGAGGGGACACAGCCAGGGCAGATGACCCAAACAGACCACGAGGATATATGACGTCGAGCTAAGCAATAAAAGTTCAGGGAAAGAAGGAGGAAGGGGACATGTTTGTGGTTAGGGCATTTGCCAGCCCAAACAACCATCACGCATGCTGAGGCCCTGCTTCCCAGGAAGTGGTTGCCTATCTGCCTGCCGATGGGAAGTAGAGAATGAATTCCTCTTTCTGCTTTGCTTGCAAGTGCAACTTTTGCTTTCCCTACTTAGCTGTCATCATATCGACCCATGAGTCTTCTCACCTTCCTTCTATTTTCTCCCCATCTTTTGGGAGAGGGGACTGAGTGAGCAGCTGGGTGCGTTTTTGGGTGATGGCCAGGGTCAATTCACCACAAATGCTGACCAGTATGTAAAATTTCACCAACCTTGTTCATTCCAAAAAGAGAAAAAGACTGAAAAATCAGGTAAAATGGAAAAATACCCAACCAAAAAAAACCCCAAACCCTAAGCTATTTTACAAACAAACCTACCGCTGTAGAAGCAATTGTACAGTTCTGGTCACTGATGGCTTTGTGGTGTGCATCTATCAGCTGTGTCCCAGGTCAAACCACAGTTACTTGTTTCTGTGGGAGAGCAGTGTGGTCTGTGGGGAGGATTACTTTTTGGTTTTTTGAAGCCAATCTGCAGAAACATGAGTGCAGGTGTTGGGATAAAAAGTAGACCGTCACCTTTTCTGGCTGTCACTCGCTTCAGTCTAGAGGCGACAGCAGAAATGGTCGAGGTTACTGCCCTGGCTTACCTGACATGGGGCCTGTTTGTGCCATCACCTCTTCTCTTCCTCATCTTTGAGGGGCATCAAAGCTCCCTGAATTCTGCTCATTTGTGCCTTCGACAATCTGCAATCAGATAGATGAGTTTGGAAAAATTACCATGAGATAAATGGAGAAACACCTCAGAGCTAGGATATC
Organism: Pluvialis apricaria; assembly: GCA_017639485.1. Classification (NCBI taxonomy): domain Eukaryota; kingdom Metazoa; phylum Chordata; class Aves; order Charadriiformes; family Charadriidae; genus Pluvialis; species Pluvialis apricaria. The sequence goes on along the minus strand of CM030011.1, from coordinate 71,494,328 downwards.
ATCTTATTTGGGGGGAAAAAAAAACCACCTTTGAAAAACCACAAGTTCATTTTTTTTCAGGATAAATGCTTGTCCTGAAGAGGCTAACATTTGTCAAAGCTCCCTGGCAGTATCACTGCTGGGAAGGGTTGTATTTAGCTAATGCCAGGTTGGAGTTTGGTATTACATCTCTTTGCTCTGTCATGAGTTTTTGGTGGTGGCAAATGCCTGCAGCTGACCACGGTGGTGAAAGGAGATGAGAAAGGTAGCGGGGATGGCCAGGGACCAGACACTTCCCTTTCCCTCCCTCAGCAGCTACCCACAGGCCTGTGACTTTGAGGCGGCTGTGGTCCGTTTATAAAACTTGGTTCAGATGGGGTGCACCTTTGCAATGAGAGCATGAGGAAGACCTTCTGCCCAGCATGAGCCACCAACATCAGAGCATGGGAAGGGAAGGGACAGGATGAACCGGAGGACTTCAGGCTCTTCCCTGAGATGTTGACGGAGCATTTCAGGGGAGGCAGGATGAGCAGCAGGAGGGAGAGGGGCCAGGGCTTCCTAGCAGAGAGCCTGGGGGGTGAGGCTGATGGCCCAGCAGACATGACCCATAATGTGCTGGAAACTGCTATTCTATTAATAATCCCATTGTTTCAGCAAACCTTCAATCTAGGGAGCCTGCACTGAATCAGCACTTTCTTTTCTTTTTTTCTTTCTTGATTTAGTAATCCCGATTGCACAATCAGAGTGCAACCAGAGCTGCAGTCAGTGATGCTGCAGTGAGAAACGAAAGACAGCGGAAAGCAGGGTGGGGGCAGCGGCAGTGAGTGCACACAAAAGCTGAGCAAGCGTGTCGGTACATGATCTCTGACGTCCATGGCACGGCCGAGACCCCCGGTGCCACATGCACGGGGAAATCTGCCGCCTGTTTGCGGAGGCTGACATCCAGATGGAAACACACCACGATGCTCCCAGGCAGCCAGATGCTCACCTGAATGATGGGAATGTGGCAGCACGCAGAGCTGCATGGGGCTACATCAACTAGAAATAAGGGGAGAATTAAGTTTAACCAGCTCGGTAGGCAACCGCAGCTGGTAGGTAAAGTTGGGTGAGATCAAGACTTTGCTATTGACCTTCCAAAAATAGGTATGTGGAGAACGGGATTTTGAACCCTGAAGCAGTGCGGATCAGGACTGTAAAAACTGAGGGTCTCCAACCCCTGCTTTTGCACCCACACCACCTGGGCCATTGAGAATGGTAAGACCATGAGAGGTGAGAAAACATACACCTGAACTACTTTCTCGGGGAAGGAGGGCACAAAGGTCTCATTGCACCTTTTAAAAGGGCTTTTGAAAACTGCAGCTGCCAGCCTCTTTTCAATACTTTTGAAGTAAAATGGATTTGCCTACAAGAGTTAAAAGCCTCTCTGCAGTAAATCTGCTCTCTGCGTGCGTCTGAATCACATCCATCCCTATAAACATCCACTTGGCAACACAAGTGCAGTCATGCCCAGCTCATCACTTGGCCCGGCGAGAGTAAGTGGCTTCAGGCTAGTGCAGAATGGTCAGCTGAACCACACAAACCATTAAGAATGGGCTGGACTGAGCCCTTACACCAGCAGGGAGGTGATGATACAAAGGGAGAGGGTGCATAGGTAGTTAATATGGCTCAGCTGATCGGTGGTAACCTCTTGAGCCACCCTAATTCAAGAGGGTATCCGAGCCCTTGACAACAAAGCGAATTATCCCAATTCCTATGCAGTGTGTAGCAGAATATATGACAACGGAGGACTCCTCTTCCTCCCTGCTGGTGCCAAACCAAGTCACAGCTGCACAAGCACGTTTGAAAGGAGAACACAGAAGTGGATTCAAAAATCCCCACATATTTTTGGTTTAAGCCTTTAAGATATCTATATGTCAGGTGTAGAACAGAGTGCTTCATTCTGCACTGGGCTATCCCAGTGTGGGTTTCCAGCTCACGTCTACCTGAAGCTTACACGCCACTCTCTTCCATGGCCACACCAAGCGGTGAGGACCCAACAGCCCCTCGGATCAGCACAGACCTGCAGCCCAGGAGAAGACCATGCAATGAGGACTGCCCAGCTCCTCGGACAGGGCAGCAAATGTCGGTGGGAGTGTGGATGCAGAGGGCTCTGCCCAGCACCTACCGACGGCTCTCGCCTGTGGACTTGGGTGAGTTGCTTCACTTTGTGAAATCAAAATCAACCCTGGCACAAATGGGGATGCCAAAACACCAAATGAAGTGGGGTCTGCAGGGGTGAGTTTTACAGAACGTGAGCAAAGAAGTGGCGAGGTGATAGGAATTGTGTCTGTGGGTGTGGGAAATGGGTCAGGGAAAAAGCAGGGGCTGGAGAGAGTCTTGGCAATGAGGCTGCAGGTTTCTCTTTTCCATTACATCCCAAACCCATTCAGGCTTCAGCATCCCCCACCCCACCATCATTCGCTTGTCTTTACAACTCCTCCTGATTCTTTCCGTCCTTGCACTTCAGTCATGCACCAAGTTGTCATCTTGGTGCAAGTTAATGTGTTTTTCACCACCATGCAGTGCTTCATCTCTCCTCCCAGGGGATGGATCTCCAAGCTAACGTTGAACCTGGGATCTTCTTGACTGCACGAGGAGGTTTGCTTGTGTAGGAGTGAAATGGCCACCTCATGCCCAACCTCACTAAAGTGCAGAGATGTTGAATAACTCAGGGTTGAATCCCTTGCAGGATGCTGCCTGAGGCTTCGTGGACATGGTGTCCTCAAATGAGCACACAAGAGCAGCTGATCATCTTAGCTGTGGGATTTTTTGAGGAACTGTTCAAATTACCACATCAGAGTTCTCACAAGTCTATAAAAACTGAGTAGATAGGAAAAGCATATCAGAAAGCATATCAAATCAGGAGGCAGATAGGAAGTTCCTTCAGTTCTTTATTGTCCAGAGTCTGACAAGGCTTTAGGTTAGCCACAAAAAATTTGTCATGAAAATTAAAGACAGATATGGGGAAGATGGAAATTCAAGTGATATGAACATTTCCAGTATTTCAGACAAGATTGGGTTTGCCTCAGCTACTACGACAACCTTTCAGATAAGTGGTAAGGTTTCTTTTTATTAAATGGATTTATACGGATTTTATCTGGTCTATGAAGAAAGCAGTGCATAAAAATGAAATATTGTATTTATACCGCATATTAAATGCTTTTTACAGTGATTTTGCTGCTAAATTAACTGACCATTTAAAAAGAGATGTATGTGAAAGTGTCCTTTTTAGCCCAAAGCTGATTCTGAGCATCAGAAAAAAAAAAAAGTTCTTTTCCTGTTTTAGAAAATGCTTAATTTCACTGAGTAAAACTTTCATGTCTTAATAGTTAAGATACTGGAATAACCAGATCAAATAAAAAAATGTAAGTTTATGAATTTTTAGCTGAATATAAATACTTCATTGCTGACTAACCCATTCTATTGTAAAACTAATTAAATCATTGTACTCTTTTAAAGCTAAGACTTTAAACTCCTGATTGCATTACTTTAAAAAAAACCTCAATTAAGGGTAACATACTGAGTGTCTGCAGTAGTTATTAATGCTTCTGAAATACTTTTTTCTCCCTAAAGGCCAAAATTTGACAAAGCAGTTTATTTCTTTTACACTTGCTGGTGACAATTTGTTTTAAACGTTATGGCTTGTTTTCATTTGTTCTGCAGTTCAGTTTATTATTGATTTTTCATTTGTTTCGATGTATATGTGCCCCGCTGTTGGAAATCGCACGCATGTGGCGCTCTGGATGGAGAGGGCATGTGCTTTGAGCAACCCTCTTTGAATGGCAGCCTGGGACAATCGAACGCGATGGAAACGGGGAGTTTATTGATGCAGAAAGAGGAGAGCTGCCACATTCATACTGTTAGGGGCTGGATTAAGTCTTGATGGAAGTGAGCTGGTTATATTGGCCAAGTGAATTGCAGTGCAAAGCCCGGGTCAGAGGAAGGCAGCCTGCCTTGCCTGCAGGACCTGGCGGTCTTGCAGCCGGACCTTGCTGCTCCCCGTCACGGGAAAGCACTGCTAATTTATTGCTGCCAAGCCTGAAAAGGCTGGAAGAGACAAGAATTTGTAGCGGGAGAGATGTGAGAGGGTGTCTACTCTACTCCTGTTGGTTTTTAGAGCCTCGAAGCCAAAGAAAGCCATCCTCGGGCTGTGCTCGGGCGGCCCTCGGCGTCTACCTGCTGCTGCTGACGGTCGGCCAGGGTCTGCTGGCGTACAAAGGTAATGCTGCAACCTTACTGCGGGCTTGCCGCCAAAAGACAGCGCTGCTGGGTGCTCTTGGGGGGCACGGGCGAGCGGGGATGAGCACACCGATAGGAAACCTCTGAGGGAGCACAGCCGCTCCGCTGCACACCACAAGGCAAAGCAGCCGCTGCAGGAAACCATTCCCCCAACCCCCCTTTTGTGCTTTGCATTTGCAAAAACACTCCCGGCTGCACTCCTGGCTGCAGCAAGGACCAGCACATGAAAAGCACCTCCCTGGGTCAAACGGTGGTGGTGTTTAACCCCAGGTGTCCTCCACAGGGGCCCAGGAGCTGCTCTGCCGAACAGGCGTTTCCCAGCTGGATCAGGCAGGGAATATTCACTGCATGGGCCTTTTGTTTCCTCAGTGTTTAAGATGCAGAGAGAGATGTTGAAATTTCAAGAACAAAATACCTCCTATGCAGACGAGATTCTGGAAAGCTCCTTTGCCAGAAAACTGCTTTTGGAGAGAAACTCTACAGAGAAGCATATGGGACATGAAGAAAACTGGAGGAGAAGCTTAGAAGAGGAAATCACCATAATTAAAAGCAGCAATGCAAACCTGATGATGATGATGAACAACATCACCCTGGTTGCAGGTATGGCTCCGTTTCTCTATGCTGGCTGTACAGTGGGCAGGGCTGGTTCCTCTGCTCCACTGGCAAAGCTGGCCCAAAACCCTAGTTCAGACGAACAAATAACTGGGGCAAGATTGGGTCTTCCTGTCAGTGATGCCCCAGTGCTCAGGGTTGGACACTGGCTCTGATGCTGGGGAGCTGGACATGCACGGAGAAGCTGGAGCACAGCCCCACGTGGCTCTCCCAGATCCCGCTGCAGCTGCACATGCAGCTCCAGGCTGCTCTCCTCTCCAGTAACTAGTAGACTTGGACTCTGGGTGCCCTCTGAAAGGGTGGTGTCTTCAGCCCAGACCTCAAGCCTATCAACCCCGTACTGGTATGCCCCTCATTGAGTGCTGACTACTGAAAAATATGCATTAAATATTTATTTCAGGGCCTCCTGGACGCAAAGGAGATCCTGGTCCACCAGGTATGTTGATAAAGGAGCCATAAACAAATTTTCCTCTTTCTCTTTTTTTCACCTGAGAGACTTGAAGTGAGGATCTGGGATCTCAGTCTCCATACCCAGATCCTACCCAATGTGCAGACACCCAGTGCCCTGGCCATGAGGAGACCTGCTACACCTTTTGACTGATCCCCCAGGAGCCTCGGCTTGCCCAAGTGCTCCTGCAGAGGTCAGTGACCACCACAGAGGAGCATTTTGGCTCTGACTCCTCACAGCTACCCCACCAGAAAAGCTCAGGGGTGATGGAGGGACCGTACCTGGCCATTATCTGCAATAACCATCCTGAATCCCCATGTGACACAAGAGAGGACAAGTGAGGGGGTTTATGTGCATCCCACAACCAGCGGATAGCTGGGCTTTTGCCCCAGACATAGCAAGTCCTGCTGCCCAACACACTCCAGGACAACTTAAGGAGACGTCCCCAGTCCCTGCCCTATAGGGCCCCAGCTGAACAGTGTGTGTAACAAACAGTGACAGATCTGGGACCTTGCCCACCCTGTCACTGGGGAAACGACAGCACAGACTCAGGAATGAGCTGGGTGCAAGTGTTCCCCTCCACAGCCATGCACAAGCTGCTGCCCTGGGTTCCTGGGGGTTCTGGGTAGAACTACACCCACCACAGGAGATAAATGTTTCCCCACTGTGAGGATGCAGCAAGTCCTGATCTAATATTGGCTCCACTTTGAGCAGAGGTTGGACTAGGCAATGTCCAGAGAAAGCAGAGTTTCTATGAAACCATGATGATGATCTAAGATGTAACCCTTGTTAGGTCAGATCTGTATCTCATCCATCCCTAGCTCTTGGCTACACCGATGAGCTTTTCTGAAGAAAAAAAAAATTAATGCATTTTTAAAAAATCATGTTTTCATATCTCCCTGGCTGCACTTACAACATTGAAACAGCACCTCCCGCCAAGCACCGTTATTATACATCAGAGCCCAATAGTTCAGTACATTTTCAGAAAAGAGCTCCCCAAAGGTCCCCAAGAGCTGGGCTTGGCTGGAGGACAGCTGGCCCCTGCCCAGCCACGCACTCAGCCGAGCTCCATGGGCTTTACTCAAACGGTTGTGCTGGTCGCTGCCAGCTGAAGATTGGCCTCAGTGGTGACAGAAGGTGCATGCACAAAGGATGATTAAAAAATTCATCTCTTCTTCTTAGCTATTACTGCGAATAGATGATGTGTGTCAGCTGATATATGTATTTTACATCTCAGGGCTACAGGGACCACCAGGGACAAAGGGAGACCAAGGAATCCAAGGTAAGGCTTTTCTGACACCTGAATTACTTCTGTGGATGAACATAAAATGGCTTTATGGATGATTTTATGGGCAATCTTGTCCTCAGTCAAGGTGTAAGTCAGTAGGAATGTCATTGGAGTTGAAGGAAATAAGCCTATGCAAAACTAATGTGAACAAAAGCAAAACTTAGCTGGAAAAATTCTTATTTTAAAAGTCAATGTGCACCGGTCATGGTGGTCCAATTCCTCACTGCCCCCAGCACCATTCTCAAGTAGACAGAGAGCAGAGTTTGGGTCATGCCTGCAGCTGCGCTGTGTGGCCTGCTGCTGACATGTACTGGAGACGACACGCCATGAAGCATCAGGAAAGCGGTGTTGTCCTTGCAGGCTTACATGGACTGCAGGGTGAGAAGGGGAGCAAAGGAGATCCTGGTCCTGCCGGCCCAAGTGGTGAACCAGGAGTGAGAGGAGAAAAAGGAGACACTGGGCTTGCAGGTAAGACTTCTTCACCATCTCAACATTTTTAAGATTCTCCCATTTATTCCTGTTTAAACTCGTTCTACTTAAAATACCAGAAGAAGTATTCATAGGTTAGATATTTCATAAAAATCCAGCTTGCCAGTCAATGAGGGAGCTGATCTGAAGGGATTTCATTTCATACCATGCTCCAGCAAAACTCCCAAAGGAGGTCTTGGGGAAGAGGACAGGCAAAATATTGACCCTGCACCGTGGAAGCCTCTTCATAGAGCGACCTTTGTCTAACGAAAGCCACAGGTATTCAATTATCAGCCTATCCCAGTTTAAAGCAGCCATGTTTCCAGGAGGATTTTCATGGTATAGAATAATACAATATAATCTATATGCACAACCATATGGATGTTATTCCTCACTTTAGTAAAACCTATTTTTGAGAACTTGATATCTTACATAAGCCTGATTTTATATACCTTAAGTAGAAGAGTTATGCACCGTGTTTCTCCCATGTGACATTCATTAGTGGGCATCTCTGGATAGCTGTTATTCAGTGGTCTCACGAGGGCTGCACCCAGAGAGGAAAGGCTGAAAGCAGGACAGCAAAAGAAAGCAGAGGATGTGTGTGGTGCAGACCAGGGAGGATGGTTGGACAGGTTGATTAGATCTTCCTCAGATCTTCCATCAGATCCCACATGCTCCAGTGCACTCACTAGCACAAGTTGCTCCAGAAGAGAAAAGTGGAAGTCGGAGGAATACTGAAAGGGGAGGAGTTTGGGATAATTCTGGAGCAGAATGATGAAGGAGATGTCACTCTTTAAATGAGGCACTTCTGAGTAGTTCAGCTTCTTCAGCGCATGCTGATCGCCTGTTCAGAGAGAAGTCTAAGGTGAGGTGTGGCAATTCCCTGCAAGCACAGGAGTGGGATACGCTGTCCTCCATCTCCACTGGAATATTTAACTAGAGAAGAAAATATTCTAGTGGCAGGGATAGTTTGGGGAATAGACTGAGGAGATGTCATGGCACCACTGCAAGTCTTTAAGAGCAGGTTTGACAAACGCTTGGCCGGACAGTCTGGCAGGGCCAGCAGTGGTTCCAACAGACTCATGAGATGCCATCCAGCCCTGTCCTCCTACATCTTTACAGGAATGCTACTAATGGCAAATGTGGGTGTGAGGCCAAGCCCTGATACTGGTGCGGCTAGACAGAGGTGCTCCACTGGCTGCAGAGACAACAAATCTGGTGGGTTTGTTTTGTTTTGGTTTTTTTTTTTAATTTACACACATGTGCTGTGCTGTTTGGTAGGTCTCCAAGGACAGAAAGGTGAAATGGGCAAGAAGGGAGACCCTGGGCCCCGTGGACCCATGGGTCCTCAGGGACAGCAAGGAATCCCAGGACTGCCGGGTTTCAATGGTAAGTGCAGAGGACACAGCACAACCCAACCGTGAGCACACACGTGCCGTGGTGGGGGGCTGCCCTAGCTGAAGCGTTTGGCTAAGCCTTGTTAGCACTGATGCTAGGATGTTGTTATAGGTAGCACGGGGGAGCCTGGACGCCCTGGACAGAAAGGAGAGGCAGGTAAGCACTACAGAAGATGCAGTTTCTTCTAGAGATATGAGATCAATCTCTTTCAGATGGTGCTTCATGACAAGAGAACTGCAGCCAGGCTAGATCCCAGCATGGGTAAGAGAAGATGATGATAAGATTAGGAAACCATGCCAACCTTATGCAAACCCATCACATGGCCTCGGTTGTCTCATCTGGACCCCACTCACTGTGCAGGAGAATGAGAGGGAAAGAAGGGTCCTGTACTGTGGAAGGCCACGTCCTCCTTCCTGACATGTGTGCACACACAAGGGCAGAAATTGGCTGCTATATTTGGAAAGCACTTGTGCCTCTCAAGGCTGACAGTCTGCAAGGACCTGGGTCCATACAGCCTTTCACTCCAGGCCATCACTCACTGCACCACTAAGATTAGTGCTGCCGGGGAGATAGCAATTTGGAGAGACCCAGCCTTTGTATTGACTTCAGAGGGTCAACTCAATCTGCACAGCACAGGGGCTGGTGATTGCACTGTCTTTCTTTTTCTTCTTCATATGTTGTTTTGCATTTCACATGTGCTGTTTTTGTTCAACCTCAAGGCATAACTGGACAACCCGGACCCATAGGAGTTCCTGGCCTTGAAGGCAGACCTGGTCAGAAAGGAGAGAAGGGAGACTATGGGCCCAGTGGTAGTCCAGGTACAATGCTATTCAAACCTGTAATTTGTTGACCTCCTAGTTTGGCCTTGCTCTGTGTGATAGCTTTGCCCTTACTGATTTATTTTTAATTTTAGGAATACCAGGCATTGAGGGACCCAGAGGTGAAAAAGGAGACAAAGGAGTAACAGGTAAAGGAGAAAAAAAACAGGTTTGGGGTTGACAGCACACATCATGCAGGCACTGGAAAGGGATCTGCAACAGCAAGGACATTTGTTGAGTCCTGTTCTTGGAGCCCAAATGCCTCCCAGTATGCCATGGTGGGGCTGGGCCTCTGCCAGAGTGCCAGGGGGGTAGCTACTCACTGGAGGGTTGTTTCAACCATCTGTAACGTGCATGAGGAGGTGATGTTGCCTGCATTTTTGTACAAATAGAAAATGCACAAACAAAACAGCATTTTAAGGTGAACCGAAAAACAGTCTCCCTACCAAGGAGCTAGAGACAAATTTTACTGGCTGTAAATCTGATGGGGAAGGGTATTCACTAGCAAGCATCTGTCCTGGCCTCCTCTATAGCATTGCAGGAAGAGGTATCTTCAGAGGCCAACCTGCAGCACATAGCCTAGGCCTTTTCTTTGACCTTCCATCTGAAGAAGTCCACCTCTCTGTCCTGGGTACCCAAACGATAAGGTGATGTTCTGCAATACAAGCCTATTCCAGTGTATTTCTCTTGAATCAGCCTTTTTAACCCTGAATTTATATATTGCATGCAACCTCTCATCTCCACCAGGAGGTGACAAAAGTCCAGTGCACCCTTCTGCATTCATTGATACCTGGATGATAGGGGTGGGAGTCACCTGGTCCAACGTTATGTGCTTACACATGTCTGATGGACCTAAATTTACACGCCAAAGCTCTCTACACAGTCAGTAAAGACCCACCTGGAGCGTGGTCTATCCCATCAGTGGAGTTTAGGATATGAAATAAATGTCTAGAAGTTGAGCTTCTTCAGGAGAAAATGATTCTTCACTGCCTGTATTTTCTGTATTGACGAGGTCTGCACTGAGTATAACAAGACACCCACTTCAGAAACAGATGCCTATAGTGTAGATAGGTAAACTAGACAAGTTGAAATCCATCATAAACACTAGTTTGTATAAACTTTTATCAATGTATAAATACCCTTCTTATGGATTTTTGTTTGTTTTGATGATCTTAGGTCTTCCAGGGCAAAAGGGAGCAAAGGGAGACCAGGGCCCACCAGGTAAACCCTTGTTTGACAGCATGACTTAATCTGATGATGCAAAGCACTTGAAATGCCACGTTCCACTTCTCTGTGTCAATGTGAAATGCTTGTCATGCTTTTTCCTTGGGAAGGGACAAAGGCAATGACTTTCCTGATTTCCACTCAGGCAGCCCAGGCCTAACTGGTCAAAAAGGAAACAAGGGTGATCATGGCAGTCCTGGTCAGAAAGGAGAACCGGGAGTAAAAGGCGCCAAGGGAGACCCTGGATTACGTGGTAAGGCTGTTTGTCAAGGGGTCTGTGGAGCTGATGGTGCATTTCAGTTTGGAACTGTATGTCACAGACTGGCACAAGCCACTCCGGGGCATGTTTACAGTGCTCGTTTGGAAGAACTCAACAGACAGGTCAGTCTTCCCAGGAGGTGAATGCGCAGAGTGTCACATTTACACCTTGGGAGCTGTGCTAAAAGACATGCAAGCAAACAGATGCATTAGATTTTCTCAAATCCCTGATCTCACAGAAAACTGGAACAATCCAGTGTTCGTCTTTGCTTTGTACAGAGATGTTTTACAGCATGCCATGCCACTAGGATAAATCCCACGTAAATGAGGTAGTCAGGAACACAGAATCAGAAGCATCAGGGCTATTTAACTACACCTCTCTAATTGTAGGACACAAAAACAAACAGTTCAAAAGGGCCAACACTACAGCTACTTGCCATTATTATTCCCCCTCCCCCTTCCATTCATGGAATGCTTCCAAAAACTCTAAGACCTGTAGTAAAAAATCCCCAAAGCCATAGTTACAACAGGCCATGGGAAGCAACCAGTGCTCCAGAGACTTTTAATTGTTCACACAGAAGAATACAAGAGTCCTCAGCAATAAAATAAACTAGAGCCTACGTGGGGTTCCTCCGTGCACTCCTCTTCTGGAAGTTTGCCTCTGGAGGCAGGAAGAAGTGTACCTGGGGTTAGTGACACCAGGTTAGTGACTGCTGTCTGGTTGGTTCTCATGTCCTGGTCCCCAGAAGGAGACAGCAATGTGTGCTTTGTGCAAGTAGCTTTCAGGGGAAGAGCTCACTGGGTTTTTTCAAACCCCTACTCTCAAGACCAGGATGCTACACAGAAATGTGGAGGACACTTAGAAGTGGCTTTCTGCTGTCTCGTGGGAGCACCTAGGGAACAAGCCCCATGATGTAGATCTTCCTGCAAATACTTTGGGAGATAACATGCCTGCTTCTGGCGAACCCAATGGTTATCAGAGATGTCATTTCACAGGTAGTAGTGGGAATAAGATACATTTCCCCTGAATGAGGGAATGGGATTTTGTAAGTGGCCCTTTTCTTGGGTCACACATTAGGAAGACTTTGCTGTAAGTTATCCAACTTTTCTTGCCATATTCCTTTTACATACCTTTACTCACTTCAGAGGGTCCATTCCACACAGGAACGGAGCCATCATATCTCTGACTCACCCAATTATTCAGAAAAAGTTAATAACTGGATTTTCCCCAAAAGAGCTGACAAATATTTGCTTGTTTTTTAATTTGGAACAGGTTCCCCAGGAACAAAAGGAAGCAAAGGTGAAAAGGGACAAGGTACTGAACTTTTATTTCTTCTTCTCTTACCTTCTTTCTGGCATCAAAGCTATCTGAGATCAGGACCAACGTGCCCCCTGTGCACATTGGGTAACCTCCAGTATGGCTACCAGAACCGAGGGGTCCATGCGCTGAGCTGCAGCCCGGTGTCTCCAGACCCAGAAGAGAACCCTGAATTGTTCAGATTTGAGCTACCAGTAACTTCCGGTCCCTCTCTGGGTACAGCCATGGAGATGGGAACATTCATTCAGTCTGGGTGGTCCATCTTCCAACGTGCTTTTTTCCTCATGCCTGTATGACCAGTAGAGTTATTTTCTTCTCCTCTGAACTGGCAGGCAGCTTCAATCCTTCTATACGAATCGCGGAAGGAGGCAGGAGGGGTCGTGTGGAAATCTTTCACCAGGGGTCCTGGGGAACAATATGTGATGATGGCTGGGGCACCCAAGATGCGACTGTGGTCTGCCGAATGCTGGGATACAGCCGTGCGGTCTCTGCCTTCACAGCCACAGCAGGTGAGTCCACAACAGCCTTCTACCTCACCAGACCTGGCGTGGGAGGTTATGCACACCCAGAAAGCACCACAGCAAGGTTCTCTACACAAGCAGCAGGAGACCAAAGAGGATGTCCCCAAAAGGGCAGCTCGTTCCCCTTGGGATGAGGGAGCTGCATGCCAAGGGCTGCTTGAACCGTGCCCAAAGGCTTGGTTTCCAACAAGCCAACCATACAACCCAACACTGCCTTCTATCCACAGGGGTCTCTAGAAAAAAAAAATGCATATTCCTCTTTTGTCCAACTGTTGTTTGTTTGTTTGTTTAATTCATCTTCCAAAGGCACTGGACAAATTTGGCTTGATGACGTGAATTGCAACGGGAGTGAAAATTCAATTTTCGACTGTCCAAAGCCCAACTGGGGTGTGCACAACTGCTCCCACAACGAGGACGCTGGGGTAGAGTGCATCTGATGGGACACGGAGACTGCTCTGGAAGCTGCTGCCCCCCTCCACTCTCTATGGGGCTCTTGTTCATAACACAAACCCAATTTCATCAGGCTGTGCTTGTAGTCTCCTTACCAGATCATTAAAATATTGACAGAGAAAGCTGAATTTTCCATAAATCGATAATGGTTACAAGATGCACAGGTAACCTGAAACACCCCAGCTATCATGAAACAACCAGAGCTCAGGCACGTGAGCCAGTTCACAGTTTTTCCAGCTACCTGACACCAGCTCATCTACAGTAGTTCACATGTGACCGCTAACTCCACGGTGGGGGAGAGATGGTCCACTTTAGCTTAGTGCAGTAAGAGAGAACAGGATAAGCGTCGGGTAGTTACTGCAGCTACTGCAGCTGAGCTGGCTAGTCCATCTTCATCACTTTACAGTTGTGAATCTGAGCCTAAAATCCCCAGTGAAGTGCATACACCCAAGACAGAAGATGCTCAGAAATCACCAGGTGATCTAGACGTAGTGCTTAGTGACATGGTTTAGTGGTGGCAGTGTTAGGTTGATGGTTGGACTTGGTCCCTTCCAACCTAGACAATTCTATGATTCTCTGGCATTCAAATAAAATGTTCTCCACAAATGGTGCTGATCACAGGTTAAAGTGCAGAAACAAACGCCTGGAATCTAGGTGCCGCATTATCCTGGTTTTGACCTCGGGCAAGTCCCCTGCCTTCTCTCGCAGTGTTTTGTAACCTGCCTCTGGGAGCGACACCCTTTATCTTCTCTGGTGTATAATGCTAAGCATCTCATACCTTTGCAAATTAGACACTCCAGTAAAGCAAAAGGATGACTATTAAAAGCAATAACGGGAAGTATCAGCTAATTAGACTTCCAGAGTGAAAATACAGACGCTAAGCCAAAGGCTTCTACCTTAACTGAAAATCTTACATGTGACTGAGATAATAACTGCAAGGCTTCTCTTTCTGAAGACCCAAGTCTTCCCCTTTTCCATTAGCACTGGACATTCGGCAGGTGACAAGCAGCCTGTGTACCCATAGCTGGGTGCGTCGCAACAGTCTGCTTGAGGGCATTTTATTTAAAATGTCAGAAATACATGTAAGCGACCCCACGTCTCTGCCTTAATGCGAGCCATAGTTGCATTTGTCTACTCCACTTTGAATCTTGTTTTTAGTGCTTAGGAATCCAGATATAAGTGGAAAAACTGAGCAGTGGGGGTAAAAGCAGCAGATGATGAGGCATCCAGGGCCAGCGTGAGTGAGAAGACCCAGCAACGTGCAGGGTCTGGAGGTGCAGTCTGCAACTACGCTCATCTCTGTTTTGAACCGGAGGAAATGCTTGTTACGGGGTCCCACACTTCAGGAAAGAAGTCTGGAAAATCCCAAGAGTTTTCCAGTGTCTACTCTGGTGCCTTTGAGAGCAGGAAAAATGCAGAGAGCTGCTTACCATTCCTGGTTCTAGTTTAGAGGAGGCAAAGAGCACCTGCCACAAACTGTGGGTGAAACCAGATGAATGACAACTATTTCACAGCTGGTGGAAAAGAGCAGTGTCTCATTTGCACAAAAGGAGACAAAAGCTTTCTGTTCTGGTAGGGAGCCCCACCAGCGCTAACAGCATGCTGAGTACCGGCACTTGGGCTAACACAGCATTCCACAGGGCTCCCACAGGCAATCCTGAGCCTGCACGCATTTCCTTCATTATTTTTTTTTTGTGTGGCAATATGTAAATAAAGCATTTTCCTTGTTAAGAAATAAAGGATTTACAAGCTGTATTCATGTCTTGATACATCAACAGGTGCCACTTACACTCTCATTTTCTCCCTTTCCTTGCTAACGGAGTATGTTCCTCAGCATTTTTCAGGCTAAATGCTGAGACGTTCGATTTTTTCATCAGGCAAAACTGCTACCGAAGGGAAAGTCACCATGTCCCCAGCGGTGACCCTTTGGCTGGACTTAAATCCCCATAAATCTCCTTTTTGGAGAATGGGCATCCAGACAATAGCAGCTGTGCCACGATTAAGGTCAGGACACCGGGGGCTGGATCCACATGCCCAGGGCAAAGGACTCCTTGGCCCAGCCCATCTGCTCCTAGGCACAGCAGGAACGGGTTGAACCCAAGTTACTGTCCACCAGTGTGGCCAGAAACCAGAGCATGACGTGGTTAACCCACTCCCCTGACACTTCTCCACTCTGTGGTGCAGATGTAAAATCTGCAAAATCTGGCGTCAGAAGGATTTCTTAGCAGCCTGGGAGAGCCCATGCCGACACTGAAGAGTTCAGTGCCAAGTACACAAAATGGCATTTATCTTGCCGGAACTAAAGGAGGAGGGAGGATGCGGGCGATGGAGGGAGCGCCTGTGTGTAAGCTCGGCGCACTGTGCTGGCAAAACCAGAACTTGGCAAGAAAACAAACTTTGCCTTCATAAAACCACTCTGTGTGCCCGATCTGGAGAGGGAAGCCCAGCCAGCTGGGAGGAGAGCTGCAGGCACAAAGCTCACAGAATTAGAAACACAACCATTTCTGCCTGCTAAAGCAGAGCATGTCTGAGCTGCAAGAGAATAACCAAGCCTGGTGCAGGGTGTTCCACATGCAAGAATGCACATCCATTGGTGGGGACCAACCACTATGGCCAAGTCATGGTGCCCGTGATTTCACACTCCCTGACTACGGCTGTCCTGATGGATGTTCTTGGAGAAGTGCTGCCCAGCTGTGAACAAACAGCAGAGGATGCTAGGCGGTGGCAGCACAATTTGTGTCTGATCTTCTTCTGGCCAAACCAGGGTGAAACCAGAAAGAAGCCACTAATGAGGTCATTGCAGCAATTCTTCCCAGTTCCCATAAGAGGTAGGCAAGGTGAAGGAGTCACGGAGGCTGTGAGACTGCTAGGCTGCAGGCTCGCTTCCCGCGACAGCCAGGAGTCCACGTGCCAGAAACAAAATTTCAAAGTCCAGCTTTAGCAGATTCAGAAGTTCACACCAAGTTCCACACTTTTAATTCAAATGACAGATATCTCTGGCAGCTCTCACCTGGTGTGAATTGCCACACTCACTGCTGTGTTGTGTTTTGGTAGAGGTAAGAAAAGCCCTTATTTAATTCCAAAATGCAAAAAAAAAAACCCCACCCCACCACCCAGATATTTTTTTTTCAGAACCACTGGATAAAACTAGCATGGGGACAGCCGGGCTTGAATTGTCTTCTTGTCAATTCTTCTGCCAAATAAACATTTCCCAGCGCAGGCGATGGCTGGACATACAGCTAACGGGGGTGCCACCGGCGCGACGGGACCCGCGGGATGAGCCCCGGGTACCGCCCCGATAACCCGGTAACAGCGCCGAGCTATCGGGACACACCACAGCCATCCCCACGGACGCCGTGTATTTATCCAAAATGCTCCTTCCCGACACTAAGGGGAGCTCAAGGGCCGCCACCCGCTCCGCGGCCGCCGCAACGGATGGCATCGCACGGCACCGGCTCGGAGGGTCCCCGCGATGCGGTCGGAGGGTCGCGGTGATGCCCCACCCGTGTCACGGGGAAGGACGAAGCCGTGGTTCATTCTGTTCAGTGGACTGAGGGCAGAGGCAGCGAGAGCAGCAAGCCGAGCGCAGGGCGCTCGGTGTGAGGCAGTGAGGCGGGTTGTGGTGGGTTTCCCAGGCTGCGGTGACTCCAGCTGTGGTCAACCAGTCCTCCCAGAAAGGGATTTTGAAAAATAAGAGTCGAAAACACCTTTGTGATTCAGCCTTTTGTGCCTGAATGGTTTGTGAGAGACTGCCAGGACAGTTTTACACATTTTTCTCCGCACTCCTAATAGATAGAAACACTATTTTTAAGGCAAACCCCCAGATTTCGCCAGCATGTCGGAGGTGTCCCCTCAGAGGGTCAGAGGAGGGACAGCTGCAGAGCTCACCCCCAGCCTCGCCTCTGTGAGGGCAGGATACAAGTCACAGCAGTGGCACTTGGAGCCTAAAACTCAGCTCCGGGACGTCCGGGCAGCAGGTTTGGAGGTTGCTTGTGCCCCACGCATCCATTTCTCCAGTCCAAGGGAAGGTCCATTGGGGCAGGAAGAGTGCCATGAGTCACTGCAGGTTAGTCAGTGAGCAATGAAAAATCCTTTTGCGCCTACAAAAATGGGTCGCCCTGACATGTAGAGACTGGCTTGCCTGCCCACACCACCTCCCTCCCCAAATATCCAGCTCGGTGCTATTCAGCCCCAGCTTTTAAGTCTCCCAACTAACTGTCCTACACTGCCCTAAAATAGCTATCTGTAACAGCTAATACGGAATTGTACAGCTTTGCTTATCATTCACTCCCAGCACCAATTAAAAAGATTTAGTTAAGCAAAATGCAATTACACTGTCATGGATAAAAGGGATACAATTAATTAAAAAGGAATACTTTCCCTTAGGAATGCTGTTATTTCCAGATGCTCCCATCCCTGTCCCCGACCACTGCTCGTGACCTAAAGAGATTTGGGGTGGGAGAATTGGGGCGGTTCGGGTAGTTTATCTCCCCATCTCGCTGACTCACATACATTTCTGAGGTAAGTTACCATGACCCTTGAGGACATGGATCTTCTCCGGAGGCCTAAAACATCATTTCCAACATACTTGACACTGTTCTCCCTGTTTTTCCAAGGAGATGAGCTTTTCACAAAGGCTATCTGCCACCAAGCTGGGACTTCTGTCCTTTTGGGGAGAAAACTGGGCTTTCTGTCGACTGTGTTGGGATGGGGAGCAGCCAGAGACTGTGGGATATGTGCTGTGGCTGGAAGGAGCTACCAAAATCCACAGGGAAGCAGCTGAAGTGAAATGTCCCATCTGGTGTCCCTTGGGAAGGGAGGAGATGCGTGCCACCCCTCCCAGCCCGCTGCACCGGCAGGGACCCAGCCTGGTGGTTTCCCAGCCCCGTGCTGCGGAGACACTTGGCCCCACACAACCCCTCTTCCACAGATCTGGAAAGCTCAGCTCTGCACCAAGGCGCAGATTTCCCAGCCCTGGATCATGGAGGATCCTGCTAAGGATGTGTGTTAATAAATAAAAAGCATTTATCTAATCATTGCCGTGCCTCGATATTGGCATTACTGCCAAACCACAGAAAAACGACCCGGTGGAGAAAGGCTGCAGGTTGCCAGTGGAGGTTGAGGAGAGGCTGAATGCAGTTTTCATAGCCTCGACAGGAGTCACACGCAATTCGAAGCACCACCCAGGCGCACAGAGATGCTGAAGAGCAAAATGTTTACTCACTGAAAGCCAGTTCTCCAGGTTTCCAAAGCCTGAATTTTATGCTGAATATATCCGTAAAACATCGCACCTTAGCAAAATTATTGATGATTCCAGTTGTAAATGTAAAAAAGGCAATTTCATTTGGCTCACAGCTAAGAAGTGGTTCTGTCTGAGGGTTGTTGTTCTTTAAAGTACATTAAAGCCATCCCATTAAATGTCAACTGTAATAAAGGAATAACTTCCCTGCTCACAATACAGACAGGTAAAAATTTTAACATGCATGCTGGCTATATCTAAAGATTAAACTCATCATGTAATATATGGGTCACATTGCATTTTCATCCCTCTCTTCTGAAGTCTTCTGTTGTTCGCAGAGTGAGATCACATCACCACAAATCTGCCGACACATTTCTGAGCTTCTGCTGCTAAATATCCTGATAGAAGGCAGCATCTGGCCTCAAAACCCTCAGATATATTTTTCTGTTTCACTTGGTGTCAGAACCGGTCATGCTTTGCTCGGTTAACTCTCTTCCCGCTGGCATGGACCAGTAAAGGCCCAACCAACCATCCAGTGCAGTGCTCAAGCCTGAGCTACAAGTGTTTCTGACCTCACCAAAGGGGCCAGTTTGGCCCTCACTGGCACCAGTATGAAGCTGGAGCATGCACCGATGCTGCTCTGCCGTGACACAAAGCTGAATTTAACCCAAAGTGTTTAAACAAACTGTTAGTGGTAGCTCCAAATGATTATCCATTTATTTTAGTATTTGTCTTTTTCAGATGTGACCTAAAATCTATAAGTAATTAGTTATTGTACTGGCTACAGTATTGCAAAATGCTTCCCTTCATTTTTTATTCAGACTCTGAGCTATAACTCCAAAATCATTCCAGTCACACCAGCCTTCAAAGGTCTAAACGGGGAGGAAGGGGGGCTAACGCCTTAATATCTTTGAGATTTGCAAGAATATTTGAGGATTTTCTAGGGATTCAGTGTGAGATGAGAAAAAAGGGTTTTGCAGGCAAATAGAGAACTTGTGCCTCTGGTTCAAAAGGAAAGACACATCCAAATGCAAAAAGATTTAAATGTTAAAGTGCTAAATAAACATTGCTATTCAACAGCAGTCTTTGTCTTTTGAGTCCTAGGTTAAAACTACTTCACAGGGACTATAAAAGCTCGTTACTTTCTTTTGTTGAAGCTAAATGAATTTTAACAGTACAAGTTCCAGAGTGAAGAAGAATTGCCACCAAAAACTCCTCCCAATTCATCTCGGTGCTCAGCGGGGAAGGCAGAAGAGGACTTTCGGAGCTGTTAAATAAGTACGCGGTGGGAATAAGAACGTAGTACACAAATCGCATTTATTCCGGGTCCACATTATGATGTTTTGTGTAAATCCCAACAAACAAGTGGTGCTGTGATTGGGCTGGTTCCACGCCATGAGGGTATCAGCAGCACAACGGAGCACAGCTCTGCAATGACCTTGTATCTCGCTGCCTTAGGAAATCCCACTGGAGTCAATGGATTTAGAGGGCTTTCAGGCTCAGGCCATAAATCATTCAAGATATGAATTACTGCCTTATTAGAGCAGCTTCATAACTGTAATTCCAGATAAATGCACAATTAGTCTGATCTCTTCTGATAACATGCCAACAGGAAAAAAAAAGTCATCTCCTACTAAGCTGAGTAGCTATTCAAAGGAACTGCAGCAAAGTTTCACAGATGTTAAGGCCAGCAGGACCATTATAATAATCTCACCTGACCTTCTGCATGGTGCAGGGCAGAAAAACTCACACAGGAGTTGCTGCATCATTCTGAGACCATGGCTTGTTTTCCAGGGTAGTACCTCGTCTTGGTTTGAAGTTTTCTGAAAGCAGAGATAGCATCATGTTCCTGAAAACCCACCACATTCGTGCCACGTTAATTATCGTACCAGCTTTCTCCCAGTAACTCCACTCTTAACCTCTGCTGGGACATCGGGAGCCAGCTGAAGTGCTAGAGTCAACGAGCATTGTTGCTTTAAATTTGTTCAGACCAGGTTCAAGAAAGAAAGTAAGTTTTCCTCCACACAGTAAACTCCACCTGGCAGGGATGAGCCAACAACCAGTTTTTGGAAGAGCTACCATACCAGGCAAGCAGCACACCTATAAAGGCATGCTAATGGCCTTGCTGGAGTTAAGAGAGAAGGGGAATGCGTGGCACGTGCCAAGACCAAACTGGAGGTGACCTTGGTGTTTTGACTCCTGTTCAGCATCTGAAAAGGAATTTCTGGAAGGTTTTTGCCACGGTAGCTGGGGCTCACACAGGCAGCGGCACTCTGCCACTGCTCTGATTGTGCAGTCGCTCTGATTTTAAAGGAGGTGTTTTTGACTTCACAGAGCAGCGATGCGAGAAGCTCGGTTGGGGTAGAAGGCTCTCAACACACTTCTGAGGCCCTCAAACCCTTTTTCTGGGTGGAAATGAGATCAAACTAAAGTGGCACTGTTTGCATGAGTAACAGCTAATCCCGATTACTCAGGGCTGCGAGATGAGGATCCCACGGCTAAAAGAACAAGGGTGTTTTTTTCCAGACATGGGTAAGGACTGTTGACTCAACTTGCAGGGCTATAAAATTTCTCCAGTAACAAGCAGGGACAGACTCCTACAGCAATGCTGGAGGGAAGGGAAATACCCTGTCTCTGAGAATCTAGTTATTTCAATCAGCCTGGAAGAGCTGCGCAACACTATAAACAGATCTGGCTGCGCTTAAAGGATAGATGGGCGGAGGAAGAACGCCCTTCGCTCCTCCTGTGTTTATACTCCAAAACTGCAAGACAGAGAGTGGGGAAGCCCCTACTCCAGATTTATTTGCTTTAGAGGCCCTTTTGAGGACCCTGTACAAGCTGGCATGGGGAGGGCAAAAGAAGGGAGAGAAGCACTTCTCTTTTCCAAGGGCTGCAGTGACCACAGCGGTCTGGGACACTCTTTTCATGCCTTGGACTAGGAAATGTGGAAAAAAAATCACTTTTTCAACATTTTCCTTTTGTTGTTCCCCGATGCACAGTGCCACTTCCAATTACAGGCCAGCGTGTCAGTTGTGACCTGCTCCGGTGTGACGTGCCGTGACCCCACGGGGCAGACACAGCGCACTGAGGATGCGAGGATAAAATGTACAGTCTTTGGTAAACATGTGGGGCCACGCGTGGTGAGGTGGTCCTGGGTGACGAGACTTCAGCAAAAGGCCTCCAAGCATCACCCAGCGTGGGAGAAGCAGCAGAGAGTTGTGACCTGGGTCACATCTGCAGCTGGTATAAATCAACATTGCTCTGTTGCTATCTGGGGAGCTAGACAAATTTGCTCCTACTACTACGAATTCAGCTCTTTTTTGTTTATTTTCATTTTGCCGAGCTCTTTTGAAGGCTGCTTAGCTCCCATAAAAGCTGTTATAATAATATGTTATATGTACTTCAGTGGTTAAGATATTTTACAAGTGCCAGCCTACTCTTTTTCTCCGGTATCTTCTGTAACACACTCACAAAAAACATTTCTGTGGAGTGGGGCCACTTCTCCAACTGTGATGTGATTCCCATGTATGGGTTTGGTGTAGGTTTACAGTAGCAATGGCCACACACACACTGGCAGTGACCGAAAGGGTCATGCAATGAGCTGCTGAGGCTCACACGCGACAGCAATGAGAGGAACGTGTCCAGGTGCTGCAGGCCTCCAGTCACTCAAATATTCTAGAGGAGCTTGGGATATGCAGTTTCCACTGTGTGGACGTTTGTGATCACCCTTTTGCATGTCAGCACGCGGTTGCTCCTGGCCCGTCAAATAGCAAAAAGCCCGTAAATATGAGTAGTGGGAGGGCTGAGCCCTTTCCTTTTGCAGCAAAACTTGGCATATAGACCAAAAGACAGCCTTTGCATGGTACATCAGAAGATAGAAACTCACACTTTATATAAGACTCACAACAAATCAGACACGCTGTTGGGCAAAGGAAAAGGCTCTAGGCTTGAGAGATTCACAAAGTTGCCTTCTAGAGATGGATGACACCAGAAAACTAAGGGGTGAAGTGGATTTTAGCACCCTCCTTGCTCACTAGACTAGATGAGCATGTCTTTAAGCTATGTTTTCTTTATTCCAGAAAGTACAGATGAAAATCCCACCAGGACGTGCCCTTCCAACTAGCTCTATGCATGTAATGGGAAAACAGCATAAAGGATAGGGATTTTTTTAGAAAAAAAGTTCATAAAATTCATATCCACAATCCTCATGGAGATACTTTTGTGGTTGTTCTGTCAAAGGAGGCATCTTCTGGCTGGGAGGAAAAGGTGCAAACAGCTTCTATGTTGAATTTCACCCAGCCCTAGAAATCTGAGATAAGTGGAAGAAAGAGAAATGACTGTAGGAAGGCCCTGTGAACACCATATCTATGCTGGTCTGCAGGTGTTTCATGCGAGCTAGACAATAAAATGAGGATTGCAGTCTTATTAATCCAGGCTGGATCTCTGCCAGACTGGGATTGCTGTTCTTACAGATACAGACTTCAGAGCACCTTCTGCAAACTTCGCTTCCTCTTCCAGGATCCCAAGTGGGAGCTCCAGCATGGTCCAAAAGCCTGGAGCAACTTTCCTCTGCTCCTAAACTGGAGCTGGGGTGTGCGTAGCCCCTCACTTCCCTCAACACCAGAGAAAAGGGAAAATTTTAAAAGAAACCTTTAAAGAAACGTCGTCTTATGTGATGTCTCTGCAGGACACATGGGTTGAGCTCTGAAGCTGGTAACACATGAGGCCATTGAGCGAGTGAGAGATTGAACTCTGTCTTGGCTAATGAGATGCACATTTCCTCCATGCACCTGCAGAAGGGAGGCGATGCCGGGGTGGTTTGTCTTCTTTGAGGAACTCATTTAGCATTTCTGATGCCAGAAGAAGTGGCACTAAACTGGCTGGTTCCTTCCCTGACATTTACTTCATAAAATTTGGAGCTTCCCTTAGAGGGCCTTTCTGGAGTTTAGCCCAGCAATGAGTCAGAGGCTAAGTGCCTCCCAGAGCCAGATTCTTCTGCTCCTTTGAGTCCCTCTCAGCAGTTATTTCACCCCCAAAAGAAATCCCATTGCGGTTCTTTACTTCCCCTCGCAAACACAGAGACCGCTAAGGGCCACGTGCCTCCTGCCCATCACTCAGTGCAGCTCCCATCAGCTTTATCAGCTGCTTATAGCCCAGAAGCAGCAGCTGGGGCTGGACATTGCCAAGGGACTTTCTGGAGTCCTGGTGACATTTATAAATCTTTCGCTACCTCCTTTTGCCAGCCAGTTGTAACCCTTCGGCAGGCATGGTTTCCCAGTGCAGGGCTCACGGAGAAGCCCACCCAGTCCCCATTTCCCCACGCAGCCCCATCTGAAAGCAGATCTGAACTCCCCAACCAACTTGTCCCTAAATCCAGAGGGAGAAGATTCAGGGTGAGACAGGGGCGAATAAAAGGTGCAAGAAATAATGTCATCATCTGGAAAGCGGGTGGCACTACCAAGAGCAGAGGGGACTTAACTCAGGACTGAGAAAGCTTCAAGCCAGACGGATTAACTAATGAGGCGTGGGATGCTTCAGGAGTCAGGACTCACAACCTCAGGCACGTTTTTGCTGGTTGCCCAGGCATTTGAGGAGGGACTCGCTGTTCCCACTGTGCACAAACCTGGGGGTCGGGTCTCTTGCCTTCCTCCCGGGCTGCCGGGCAGCACACACAGCCCGTCCACAAGCCCAGCAGCAGGTTCACCCGCCAGTTTTCTAATGCAGAAAACAGTAGGGACTCTCCCAAAATGGTTATTTAAACAGGGCATTTTAAATTGAGCTGCACTGATTATTACGAAGCGCAGTAATTTTCAGTCTCGTGGCACAGAGGCATTATAAAACTGCAATGAGCAGCACTTCATCAGCGCCTCTAGTTCCATCTTTCTCCCACCTTGATACTCCTGCAGTTTAACCCTGATTATTGCCATTTATCTGTTCACCCCGTTACGATGGATGCAGTCCCAAGCCATCCTTCGGCTCTGTGCCATACAACATCAAAGAATCCGAGTCCTTCACTTCGTACCAGCGCACCTAGTGATGAAACGGGTTCTGACCCAGAACAGAGCAACACAGGGACACAAAGTTAGAAAACTGCCTGAAAAATGTTGAAGCGTAATCATAGAAGAGAGCTAAGTGGAGTTTTCATCCAAATTCTTTAAAAAGACACGTTTGGACAGGAAAAACTCCTACTCCAGTGTAGAAGGGCTTATTCTCCAGATAACTTCAAGTACCACAGCTAAGCTTATCTAACAAAGTATTTGTGGATCCTTTCCCCTATCTTTAGGATATTTTTCCTCCTATTCATTTGTACATCTTCTGCTCTTTAGCTGTAAACTGCTCCAAGATGTACGTATGATACGAATTTATAAACCAGATGACAGCTATCATTTTCACTTTAAGGAGGCAAACTCACGTACTGTTTCTACGGCTTTAACTCTTCATCTTTGTTTTCAGAGCCGTATGTACTGCTCTATTGATATTTCTGACCTTTGGTTTCCAAATATTCAATCTCTTTCAAATGAGATTGTGGTAGCTGGCAGTATTTGAAGACACTGATACTGCTAATCAGCAAGTCTTGCTGAGTTTAGAAAAAAACACCTTGTCTGTCTTGCATGACAAAAGACTAATGCTAAGCTAGCCCCAGCTGACACAATCAGGTATGGAAGAGAGAGCAGGCTTTTAAGGTTGGTTAATACAGAAAATATTTTAATCACAGCTGAGAAAGGAAGAGATCAATGTCAGGTTTACATAGGCTCAGGCAGCTCCTCAGCTGGTGTAAATAAACTCAGCTCTGTTGAGGTCAAAATGGTTTACACCCACAGTTATTTTTCCTGAACGAGGTGAAAGTGTAAAATCCCTTATCGAGTCATTTTCAGCAAGCTTGAGCAGGTCAATTCTCACTAAAATCAAGAGGAATTAGCAGTCTGAGAGAGGACCACCCAAGTTATTGCAGACTATCGGTAGCTTTCAAGGGAAAAATGTCTGTAAATCAAAGAACACAAATTCTTTCCCATTAAAAGCACAGATTAAGTATATAGCTGAAAGGAGCTCAAAACCTTTCCTTTCTGCATTTGACACAGTAGGAGAGTGTTTGTCCTGGCGGCAGCATTTCAGGTAGACTGGGATAAGTCAAGTATGTAAATATTCAGACTGAAGCATCCCATCTGTCACTTTGAGGGTGGCTAAGAGAGGTACCTGGCAGGCGATATGGCCGGTACCTGGATGGAAAAGTAGAGAAACACAACAATGAAGGGAACATCCAACTTTCAAAATGGATGGAGGAAAAGAAAATCTGAACTGACTCTGAAGGAAAGAGTAGAATTGTAGAGAACTTCCAACAGACCATCAAAATTGTCCATTATATGAAACCAAAGGGACATTTTCAGGGAGTCTGGGGTCAGAAATTAGACGGGGTTTCAGAAGTAACTGTACCACAATCAAGTCAAATTTAAGAAAAAAAAAAGAAAGCCCACACCAAGTCTAAAAAGTCTTGGCACTGCAGGTAAGAAAACTGGAGCAGTAAGAGGCTCTTTTTCTTCTATGGCAAGCTAAAAAAAAATTAAAACCAAACTTTGAGATTGAGCCAAAACGCAAGTTTCTCTGTTTTCTCGCCAAAACTAAAAGCAAAAATACTTCGGTTTTAAGAGGAAGTGAGTGTTAAAGATGTCACCAAGTTTGCGTATCATTTAAGTCAATCCACACTTTAGAGGTGGTCCCAACAGCAAGGGAAGCATCCTTGTGCACACCAAGCAAAAGTGGTCAAAAAGATGAGTTAAACCCACCCGGCCCGGTGTTTGTCTGCGCCAGATTAACAGCGATTTAATCCTAGTGTCCCTATGCCCACGCTGCCAGTAAGGACTTCTGAGCATCCCAGCTACTTTCTAGAAACTTTGTCGATGGCAGCCATCTGTCATTGGGAAAACACAAGAAGGGGGATTAGTAACAGACTGGCAGTGAATACTGGAAAACTGGCAGTATATTTTACCAAGGACAGATGTAAACACAATGAGGATATTGTTTTGAAATTAAGGGAAGCACAGGAAATTTTGCAGTGTTCTCCCGAGGTTTTTTTTTTTTTCTTTGCCAAACCAGTGGGAAAAAAAGCCGGCAAGCAAGAAGACTAATTATAGGGCATAAATCTACCATTTTGGGGAATCTCCCCTGGGGTCTGCTCCTCCTCTGTTACTGCTCGATTGCCACCATAACTGCATGTGAGATGCATGTATCCGCTGCTGCTAAATGCCACAGATGCATCTCTATTATCCTTGGAAGCATAAACTACTTTTTCTAACAATCAATTGCCCAATTCAGAAACCAATCTAACGAGCTCATTCTGCCTTATTTGTTGGAATCCAGCACCATTTCTGCTGGGACTAAGATAAAAAGGAAAGTGCGCAGAAACCGCTTAGAAAAGCTAAGTGGGGAACTTAATTACTTCAGTAATTTTGCTTCCCAAATTACAGGAAAAAATGCTTCACAGATGAGAAGATTTTCAAAGTGTCTTAATTCCAGTGAGAGAGATTTCTGTTTAAAACGTTGATGGTCGAAACATCTCCAAGGCCATGTTCATCGCAGAAGGGGAAAATATTCAGAAAACTGCCAAAAATGTCATCCAGGGAGGGAATCTCTCCCCAGATCTTGTCTGCACTAATAAGAGGTTGCTGGCACTTTTGAAGGCAGATGTATCTTCTGCAAAAGCCTTTCCCATTCCTTCACTGAAGGAAGACACGCTCTTCGGCTGGTGTAAATCCATATATTGCTGCTCCTGCTAACATCAATATGTCATTAAAAATCGCAGCCCGAGAGGCATTACTGTGGCAGGAGAAGTCTCCAACGTGGGGTAGGCTTTGGCTGGGGCCTGTCGCTTGGGACGGGGTCTGTGTCACTGCTGCGGCAGACGTAAGGACCAGCGAATCCCCCAGAGTGGGGGGAAAGCATGAAGACTCATTAACCAGCCAAACCTGCAATTAGTAGGGTAATGTTAGGCAGGGAGCATGATCCATAGAAGCAGTGGCTGGCTGAGATCACTCCTGTCCTGCTCAGCTCTGCTCTCTTCACCAGGTCTCCTGCGGATTAACCCAAAGCTAACTGAAGTGATGGAAATACTTCACCGACTTCGACAGACTTTGCATCTGGCTTTTCATGACATTTTATCCTCTGGTACTGCTCCAAAAGGCCCTACACAACGACCGTGCGACTGAGATTTTCAAGTCTACTCCCATCACTTTCAGCGGAGACTTTTCTTCCACCTGCTGAGACAACCCCGAGCCACGCACATTAATAATTAAATAAGAGCCAAGCACCAGGGGAGGGGAAGTGACAAAGCTGCCAAAACCCTTCTCAGATATTTTGACAATCCACAGCCTGAAAAGATTGTAAATGAGGGTCTGGCCCCTTGTTACACTCCCACTTTCTCCTGCGTATCTTTAAACATCACACAGATTACGCATCATCCATCCTGGAGATGCATTTTGATGTCATAACAATAGTTGCGACGCCAGAGTACACAACACTGAGCTGCAGGCACCGTGATTAACAACCGCTTTCGCCACTGTACCATCCGGACTCCCATCATAGTAAAATTTGTCTCAATTAATCAAATCCGAGTGTTCTTTGCTGCAATGCTCGTTTGTATTGAGAAGATCTCGAACGTTCATCCCGGATGCTGTGCGCGGCTGCTAACCTTTCAGTGGAGCCCACTGGGAGCTGCTGCTCATTTGTATACAAAGCACGGCGGATGAAAGGGCAACTAAACATAATTTACCTGGAAGTGAGGTTAAAAGTGGTTTACCAGCTTGATGGTGTTTGGCTTGAGAAACAAGACATTAATTAACACCTACCCATTGATTAATATTGATCAGCTTTTTTGCCTTCTGCAAGTTTTAAGTAGGCAATTTTTAAATTTATATTTTGCTAAATTTTCCCCTTACCAAGAATATTTTGACAAAACTTCGGCCAAACATGAGCCTGTTTCTGGTCTGGCTGCCTGATATGGAGAAGACCTGAACCTCCACTGAGGACTGCAAGCGCTACTGCTCCAAGAGGTCCTCCTGCCCTCAGTGGTAGCGTGCCCCAGGACATCCTGATCCAGCACCACTGACATTAATGAGCCTTGTCACTGCCTCCAAAGAGCCTGTGTCCAAACCTATATGGCCAAATCCTGCTGCCCACAAGGCTGGGACTTGCTGACATGCTCTCCTTGCCTTGGGAGCCATGTGCCTAATTTCGCTGTAGGCATGCTAGAGAAACCCAGTGGAAAGCCCCAAATGCTTGATTTCTTTGAAAGACGTATTTATTTTGCAGTAGAATCCTCCTGGTGCCATTGCAACTGTGACACGGGGTCTTTGCATGCCCTGAGCGCCCTGAGCACCCCACCGATCCCACAGACAGAAGTTAGGCTGTTTCACCCTAAATAAGAGCAAAAACCTGCCCCATGCTTTGCTACACTCCCTGGATGTTTGTGACATGGATGAAAATGTCCTTGTTGCCAGGGTGCTCTTTGTGGGACAGGAACATGGTCTCAATTCATCCTCTGAAAGTGCTGCTTTTATCACTTCTTGCCCATCTGTGGCACATTTAATTTGGTGTCACTGGCAGATAGAAGCAAACTTAAAGCCAGCTATTCGCCTATCCAAGATGGGAGGAATCCTGGGTTCCCACAGCTAACAGACACTGTAAGTGGGGAAACTGGCTTTCACATGAATCTTTCAAATAAAAAAGAGAGCCCATTTCAAGCAGGGATGCAATTTGGGGGCTGCGGTGGGTTATTAGCACATAAGCCTGGTCTTCCTCCAGAAACTGTCCTTCAGGCTGTCCAAAGCCCATGGAAGCAATTTCTGCAAAAACCAGAGCAGGTGGGAAAAGCCTTCAGGCAGCAAAGGCAAAGCCTTGAAGCTCTATCTGCCTTGGCAGGCCTTGAAACACAGCCCTTTCTTTGGATTTTTTTTTTCAATGGCTCTTTTACTGCTGTTTATTAAAAAGTGACCACTTTTGAAACTTAAAAGATCTCTTTCCAAATTGCCACCATTTTTCTCATCCTCCAGAAATCTGCATTTGCTTCTTGAATTGAATTTTCCATAAATAAAAGACCCTCTGCAACTTTGAAAACTACTTTGATTCAAAGTTTTAATAAAAAACGTTTGAGACATCTTATTGTCCTCGCCTAGAGAGAGGGGAGAATGCTTGTTTGTTTGTTGCCAGGATGGAAAATGCTGACAGTAATAGCAGCTTCAGGAAAAATTAATTTTTGGGTAATGAGCTTTTTTTTTTGTCCTGGCAATCCCCAAAATTTGTACATAGGGGTCTATACCTTCAACTATACAAATACTAAAGTATATGTTTGTTTAAATTTAATCTATTAAAATATTTCAATGTACTGAAGCATCAGTCTGTTCATTTTCTGTTCTCACCTCCCATTTGAAACTGGGATGATTTTGCACTCCAGAGCGATGCTTTTCATTTCAGAGTTAACCTGACTTTTATAGGACAGGTGAAACAATCCCAACTGCAATGGGATCTTAATCAAACCAAACGTTCTGAAAACATTTCAAATACTTCAAATAACTTTTTTTTCCTTTCGTAAAAGAAAAAATGCCCATTTCAATTTGATAGAAGCCAAATTTCCCCTTGGCTTGCTTAACAGACAAGAAAAAAAATTATTTGCCTAAATCTAAGTATGAACAGAAGATGCGCAGAGGAGCTTATCATTGAAAGACCACTACAGCTTGCCCTGACTCCCGCCAGCGAGCCTGCTGGCTTAGAAACTGCTGATGGGCACCATTTTGCCAGTTTGTTTTTGTTTGATTCATTGGGTTGTTGGGTTGTTTTTAGGAATAGATCAAAGCAGCACATCTTGCCCATCACAGAACAGTGGCCCGATGTAGTCTTGGCCTATGCCCTATCCTCCAGCCTCCTAACGGCTGAACTAGATCAAGCGCTCAAGGAGTCTGAAACCAGCCCCGACCCAAGAAATATGCAGTGTACAGAGATCTCGCTCTGGGCCACTTTGCAGAAGTGCATTTTGCTCTCTGTGCTCCGCAGCCCCCAGAAAGCATCTTTAAAATCATTCCTCCAAGTGTTCTGCAGCTTAGCCTTAAATGCTGACCACAAACAAGGCAGCTTCAGCCTTTAGGAGCTGCTCCATGGCTCAAGCTGTCCCAGCACTCCCATTATCTGCCAAGGGCTTGGGATTCGCTTGCATTTATGTCCATGCACGAGGGAGAGCTGGTCTTCTAGTGCTCAGATGGTACATGAAGATTATCGCTAACATATACAGGTAAAGAGAGGGATGAAAATTGTTTAGATCTGTGGTTTAGTGGGAAGGAGTGATTTCCTTGCAATTGAAGCCTGGTGTCCCCAAAAAGGAGGGAAGGCTGAATTTGCCACATCCCTTTAAGAGCAGCTCTGCGCATCAGGCTGCAGCCACTACTTGACTGACACAGAGATTTAGGAAACTCTGTGAGTGATGAGTCACGTCCCTGTGGGAGCGTCCCCCGGCCCCAGTGGGCGCATAGGGCAGCCGGCCTCTCCTCTGGATGGATGTACAGTCATACTCATCAGATGAACAAGCTCTAGTTCTCCAAGGCTCATAACTCAGCCAAATCAGTCCCAGTTTTCACGGGAGCGCCTGGCTGCACTCACCAAGGAGACCCACTCCCCTGCCAGGATTCATTTGCCTATCCCCAACTGCTTTGTCTGTACAGATGTTAAAAATAAAGTTGCAATGACTGTTTGCTACAGGAAAAATATAGTTTTGGGGCTCTCATATTACAGACTGAGCAGGGCAGGTCAACTCGCGATTCCACATTCTCCCCCAGTTGTCTCACCCCCACTCATATTAAAAAAACACATGAAAAAGCGAGAGATCAGTAGCCCTTTTGTCCAGAGAGAGGCCAAGGTCTGAAATCAGTGCTCTGGAAGGCAAATACAGAAAGCCTCTTTAACCACCAAGAGACCCAGACACCTCTTTAACTAGCACTCAGCTGGGGCTGGGGGGCAAAAGCCCTGTTGAACACTGGTCCCAGGTGCCTTTGGAGGACGCCTGCCAGGACGGAGCAGCTTTGGTCCCTGCCAAAAAACTTACTTGTCTGTCACTTATTTTTTATGAACTTCTACAAGCTGCCAAGAAAGAGATTTTCTTACACGGAGAATCGACTAAGACAGCAGGAAGACAAGAAAAATGCCCCTTCTCCCCCATTTTCCCATTCATCACTAAATTAATGAGAAGCATTTGCAAAGGACACAGGCGATCCAGCCCACGCTGCACGCCGGGTTCCCCACTCCCACGTAACCCCCACAGGTAGGCAGCATCACCAAGGACTGGCTTTGTGACAAAAGGCACCCACCATGGCCAGAGCTGCAAGTCTTTAAGAACTACTCTTCAATTAAATGAAAAACATTTCTTGCAATAGTGTAATTCAGAGCCTGGGGCTTAAGGGAGAATTTCTGAATGCCAAATAATCCATTTATTAAAAATAAAAAAACCCTGCCCTTACTTTATCACCTGCTATTCTGAGGTGAGAGACTTGCAGAATGCAACTATATTGACTACAAATGGGATTACTCACAGGAGCTTTTCATTTGTAAGTTTTCTGTAGAGCTTGAAGGTCACACATTAAAAAGGGCTACAACCTCCTTCAAAAACCAGCAAGGGAGAACGCATTACCTTTGCTGCTGCTGCTTATGCAGGGAAACAATAAATGTCTTTCTTAAATGGCATAAATTGAGCTGTGCTGATGTTTCACGAAGCCACAAATTGCTTATCTTATTATCTTAGCATCTTAGCATCAGGTTGTTTGCTCCAGGATGAGATCCATGCCACTCCACCACAAGGGACAAGATTAACTCAACAGCTCTGAAGCAGGAAGGGCCAGTTTGGAGTGCCCAGCACAGCTCGTCTGGCCACCTAAAGGATATGTGCAGGGGGAATCACTCTATCGCACACATGCATTACTTTACCATTTATAGCCCAATGACCTGAGTTTCCAGAGGTTGAGCTTTGACATGGTCAAGCCAGAAGAACCTTTGGTCCCTTCCAGGATCCCTCTTGAGACCCAGAGGTTTGGAGAAGCCACCACGTGCTTGCTGTGCCCAACCGAAGCAAGGCAAGATGGGCAGCCACATCTTCCCGCTGGCCCCAGACCCCCCTGACCCTGCTTGAGGGCTGCAGGCAGTCTCGTGGAGGTGACACAGGTGTCAGCTGTCTACCTTGTTCCTGCTGGCAACAGCTCCAAACCTCTCGCAGGTTTGCAAGTGCTGCAAAGCCGAGGCGACGTGCTTTCCCTGCTTCCTTCCCCAAGCCCAGGATGAGCACCACGTGCCCGTGGACTCCCTGGTCTCATCAGAGACGTGGTGGAGCTCGTTTAGGAGCAAAATGAACTCACCTCGGTCTTGCCTCTGGTCTCCGCAGTAATTAGTGGTGGCTCGGAGGACCCCTGTGCCAAAAATAACACATCTGAAGAGATCCTTTTATTTTGAATTAATTTTCAGATTTTTTAATTGTCTCCTTCAGCACATTTCAGTGACATCTATCTTTCAAAAATGTCTTAATTAAATGCCAGATTTTCAGAACTTTGAAGGATAGCAGTGGAAGTGTCACGGGGCAGGCATACAGACTCTTACCCCATCAGACTCCAGGGGGTTTGATGATCTTTTCTTTTTAAGAAAAGGAGTTGAATTGCCTGATCCTCAAAATGGCTGCTTGTACCAATTTTTTAAATTCTTGCTTTCGAAAACATTTAGTACTGTAGCTCTAGCCCAATGCAGAAATAGTGCACATGAAGTACCTATGATTAAAAAACGTGCCAATTCCGTGCCTTAAAGACATCACTGAGTATGTTTCCTGCTTTCTACTTGCAGCAGAGAATGAATAACGTACCATCAATACCCAGAGGACAGGATCAGAGGTCTGCATGAAGACTGACTGCCCTGTGAGGAGAAAGAAAGATAACAAATGACTGTCTCTGCTCTGTAAACCTGTCCTGTTTGATGGGGTTCCCTAAATGGCCGGAGTGAGCACTGGTCTGACTCAGGACCAACTGGCCCACCATGACCAGAGCCGTGAGAGGGGATACCTGCAGGAACCTGGACCTGCTGTCTGCTCAGCTGGAAACCACATTTCTGGAGGAGCTATTTGTCCTTCAAAAAGCCATGAATCACTCACATGACTCCCCAAAAGCAATGATTCACAGGAACCACCTGAGGTAGCTGACCCTGGTTACTCTGAAGGACACGTTCTTCCTCCAATGGCCCAAAATAAACAGCAGCGAAATCAGAGGATAAAAAGGGCTGAGTGCTAAGGCTGGAAGAGATTCATGGGACCAGAAGAATGACTCCATGAGATTGCGTTAGTAAGCACAGACACACACCAAGCAGTGCAGGAACTTCTTTTCCAGAATAAGCACCCATTACAGGCCCTCCTCCCTGACCACAAATCCTCCTCTGCTGGGGTGAGAGCTGCCCTCCTCCTGGCCCCAGCAGATTTTATAAGCCTGGACCGGTAATTACTGCCATCTGCAATTCCGGTTTTACCTGCGTTAAGTACCTGCGAGCAATACAACTCCCTGTCCCCATGGCATCCAGTTTGCCTCTCCTGGCTTGCTTAAACGAGATGCAGAGCAAATTTTTCTCAGGACCAGCTGTAACTAACTCTCCTTCTGTGATGTTCTTTTTTCCTTACTTATGACATTTTGGCACATTAGCTTTGCTCTGGACTATTACATCTCCAGCTCCCAACTGTGGGAAAGGAAGGCTGGGTGGATGGAAAGCCTTCTTGAAAGATCACAAACAAAACTGAACGGTTACGGGGGCAGCAGCATAGCCAGGCTCTTCTCCTGCAGCAATTGGTCTGCTCACCTGGACAGTATCAAAGGAAAGTGCAAAAATGGCTTTGGGACAAGGACATGCAGCCCATGGTGGTGCCATATACGTAGTGAAGACCTCAGATAGGTGATCCGAAATAGCCAGGAATGATCCTCCTGGAGCCAGCCCCCAGGAAAACACTTAACACTAGGAGAAAACTTGGTCTTGGCTGGCTAAGCTAACCCTTGTTAGCCATGGGAAGGCTGCTGGCTTCCCAGGAGTCCCCCAGACTTGGCATCC
Source organism: Pluvialis apricaria (assembly GCA_017639485.1). NCBI lineage: Eukaryota > Metazoa > Chordata > Aves > Charadriiformes > Charadriidae > Pluvialis > Pluvialis apricaria. The sequence goes on along the minus strand of CM030011.1, from coordinate 71,459,931 downwards.
GTGTGGTCCCACAGAGCAGGCGGCTGTCCCTCACGGCTCCAAGGCAAAGGTCATCTTTGTTTCTTGGCAACTTCATCAGGTATCACATAATGACATGGATTCTAAATACTAAATAAATCATGTCTTTCATAAGCGTTTATTGCTCATTAGTTTGGACACTGAGCTAATGAATGACTCATTTGTCTTCTAAATCCCTAATGACCATTAATTACAGAATTTACCCAGCCTGATTAGAAATGGAAGTAAGAAATCAACTGTCAACTGTTTACAGATATATACAAAAATGCACGGCTATTTTTAAGACTCCAGGACACTTTGTCAGAGAATTGCAATCACTCACCAAAGTGCTGCGCTTTAATTTCCAGTTGGAAAGCTTCGGAGCATTTCTCCTGGCAGTTGTTAAGTGGCTGAATGATTGCTCCCCATTGACAAATGAGGGGCTGGCAGGTCGCAGGTGGTTATGTGCATTCATATAAAGTAGCACAATGCGAGTCAGTGCTGCTTAGACGCGTGTGTCACCTCTTCATATTAACAAAGAAAAATACCACTAAAGGTTTCAAGTGTTTTGCTTATTAAGCAGTTGACTGATTGCTCCAGACTGGCAAGTGACACCATGCAAGGTACCAGGTGCTGCTGCTTTCTGGTGTGCTAGAGCTGCTGAACTTCCTCTTGGGCTAACAAATTAGTCAGTGGTACAGTAAGAAAATGAAGTTTTTGGTCGACTAAATATTTCAAAGTATCTGTTATGTCGTGTGTTCTTGTCAACCCAACACCCCTCCTGTTATAGATGGAGCAGCTCTTTCTACTCTGAAAACAACAAAAAAAGGACTTGGCTGACCACTCGAGACACAAAAGTTTCCATGGAGGCAGATGGGGGCTCGGTGTAATTGGGTGTCAGGTGAGGAAGCATTTTCTTGTGTTCGCTTTGAACCTACCGCTCAAAATATTCACTGGTGGCCTTTGTACTTGTGTCCAACAGCGTGGTGAATAATCCTCTGGTCACTCCATCCATCACCTTCAAGATATCACAACTTCTAGGTCATCTCACTTGCAGTCGTTTCTTTTCCAAAAGCAGAAGTCCCAGTCTGTTTAGTGTTTGGCGTATGGAAGGAAACTCTTGCATGCCCTTGATCATCCCTTGCCCTTCTCTGTATCTCTCCTGATAGATGAATAATGCCGTTGGCTCCATTGGAATTAGTACAAGCTAGAAGTTGAGCTTGTTGTTTAGAATTTGTTGGTTTCATCTGTTTTAATTTCTTCAAAAGTCACGCACACTCACACGATTTCAGTGACACTGGGCTGGACGAGGAAAAGTGTTGGCTGGATCACCAGGTGTCCAGCACACAGGCTACCAAAGCACGGCCTTTGCAAGGACTCGGTTGTCTGGATCACTCGGTAGCTAGCAAGATCTTAGTATTAGGTGATGCAATAGCCAATACATGCCTTTGAACTCCCAATACTCACTTAATTTATACTCTGTAATTTACATATTAAAGTGTTGGCTGGATACATCTGCTGAGGGGAAGAAATAAGACCTCATATTGCCAAAACAAAGCATTCAAAAATCATGTTAAACACCATCCTGCCTCCAGAAAACACGTACAGGGGGAATTATCTTCTGGGAGGAATTTTTTTAATCTGTGATTTCTGAACCCGTGAGGTCTGCCGAGCTCCCGTTTCCAGGCTTTTGGGATTAGCCGCTCTCTTTGCCGGCGTCTCAGCATCCTATGGCGACTCAATCTACGGGGAGGGTTTTGCTGCAGCATCTTCCCTCCTGCCACTTCCCTGGTGTCCACCTCTGCCTTGCACATGGCTCTCCCACGGCACACACAGGCAGACAGCACAGCAGTGGGTATTTTGTGGTGTCTGAGGTGGGATTTTCACCAAAAAATAAAATAAAAAAAAAAAAAACAAACCAAAGATGCAAATGAACTAATTTTGTAACCACCTCTGTTTATGTCACTGCTGAATGGGGCAATGCTCAAGTTCTCAGTATCTTTGATGGAGTGGAAAAAATATTTCCCAACTAGCTCTGCCTAATTACAGGCTCATTAACAGGAGAACTGCGTGTACTGAGCCACTGGCAAAACTAGGCTGCCACAAGGGAAAAACTGGGAAAGGCCATGGATTTCACGACCTGTCCCACTGCCATGCTGGAGCATCTATGGTAGGTCTCATGAAGAACCAGTCCAGATGTCGCGAGTGTGCATACACAAATACGCCTGAGCGTGTATTTCTACATTTTCAAGGGTGTGATAACTGACAGTAGGTGATGCCACCCCCCGCCGTCCTCCATCCAGTGCTCATCCCCAAAGCTTCACTCGCTCCCTGCTTTGCCGGCAAGCACAGCCTCGCCTGCATCGGCACACCTCTGCTCTCGCAGCAGGTCGCCTTGGTGCTGCCTCCAGCAGCTCCAAACTGACAAGCCGGGACAAAACAATCATCATGAAGCTGGCCTGAAAAAAAAAAAAAAAAAAAATCATATGTTTAGGTGTTTCAAAACACCACCATGGACTAGTAAATCCCCTGGACTTGCTCTGAGTTTGCAATTCCTTGGCGAGAGGTGCAAAATGAAGGTGGAAAACACAAGCTGGGGTGTATACAAAATACATACATGATTAAAAGCAGACTGGGCTCGCCCAGCCCGCCCTGGCTGCCCGCCTGCCTGGCTGCCCTGGTACCCTAGCATATCCCATGCTTCAGCGGTCACTGCAGCTAGAAGCCCCCTGATTTTTAAAAAAATAAAAAATAAAATTGGTGTGTAAGCAGTAGGAAAGATTTGGGGCATGGGTTTGGTTTTTAGCTGATTAATTTATTTAATTAATTGCCTTTCATTATTTTCTTCTTCCCCTGGCTGTCTCCCATCCTCCCAGGCACGCACCAGCGCAACCCAAATTGCCGGCAGAAGCGAGACGAGAGCAAACACCAGCGCTGAAGGTGGGCGGTTGGCAGCAGAGCTGGGGGGTAGCGGCTGGGAACGGCTGGGCGCCTGCTCCGCGTTCATCACCGCTGGGAGGACAGCAAGGAGCCAGAAAGTTTCATCATGTCCGAAAGAAAAGAGCAGAGTAATGAAAGACTGCTCAGACAGTGCTGCGGGGTGCCAATGGTAATAAATCAACCAGAAGGAAAGTCAAAACAAACAGGAGCGAAAACCTATTTTTGTGCTGAATTTCAAGCTTGCTTTGTTTAAATTTGGAAGCATTTGGTGAGGGCAAGTCTTTATTTTTATACAAAACATTCGCAATATAATTCCATTTTCTCTCCAGACTTTTTGTTTGAATCAAGAATGATTTTTTTTTTTAAATCGAGAATGATCCTTCCACAAAGGATTTTGTAAATGGTACATCTACAGAAATAATATTTTAAATAGGATTACTTTTTGCCCAAATTGCTTTTTTAAGTAAAAACTCATGTTTATTTAAATGTGCAGTTCGAAAAAACATTGACCAAAATCCTCTTAGCAGAAACCCTGGCCACAGTGTAATGAAGGGGATTTCTGTTCTCGATTACAATGAGGACCAAGATTAATCACAAGATGATTTTAAGAAACAGCTGGATTTTTGGCTAGAGGGGAGGGAGTTTAAAAATAAAGTTGGCATAAAGATGAAAAAAAAAGACATTATGTTTAGCTAATTAGCTAATTATTCTGTCCTAGCAGTTCTTCTGTCTGCACAAAATGAAAATAATCTTAAACGAGTGCCGAACTCCTGCAGATTTCCAAAACATATTTTGGAAGCTGTTTTGCCCTCTGATTCCTTCCCTGAATTTCTCTTCTCTCCTCAGCCCTGCCAGTGATCGATTAAATACCTTCTGTACATGTTGGGGGGGGTGAGACATGGGTATGGACCTGCCGCGGTGGAGGTTCTCCAGCCTCAGAGCAAACCTGGTTGGAGGTTGGACCTGTTGGAGGGCCATACTGGTGCACAGCGGCTTCTCTTCTGCGCCATGCACTCTGAATTGCACTGTGGTAAATAAGGATTATTTTACCCCCTTTTCACCTCTTGGGAAACATGCAGACCAGCCCTTTGCTCTTCAGGTGGAGGAGGGATATTTTTGCACTTGTAATCAAAGTAGCTCTCCACAAGCCCATCAAGCTGCATTTGTCAGGCAAGGAGAAAAGGTGGGTGCAGGGAAGGCTGGAGGAAAGATGTAGCTCTGAGGGGTGATGGATAGGTAGTAGCTTGGAGCTGCTGTACAGAAATAGCGCGTAGGATGTAGGCATAGCCTGGATGCAAAGGGCTTGAGACAGTGACCAGACATCCGCTAGCATATGTCAAAAAGGCAAGCTGGGACTGTGATTTGGGAGAGTGATGTTGGTCTGTGAGTCACCAGCATGGGCTGAACTGAAGTTTGCAGATGAGAAAACCTGAAGAGATGTAGAGCGAGAAGAGAAGGGGCCCAAGGACAAAGCCGTGTGGAGTTCTGATATAAAAATGGAAAGACAGCAAGGATGGTCCAGAGGTGATGCTCACAGCCTGGTGTGCCACCACACCTTCGCTGCCAGTCCTCGGGGAGCAGTGTCCTTCCCTGGCAAAGGGATGGGAGGAGCAGACAGATCTGCCCTGCTGGTGGGGCCCAGGTAGGAGAGGAGCCAGGGCTGCGGGGACACTGGGCACTTGTCCCCTGACAAGGCGTGGAAGAGCTCAGCTGACCTGCTTGGACCTTAGCCCAGCCATTGCAGTATTTCAGAGAAAGGGAAAGATCCTCAAGGAAAGTCATAAAAGAACTCTGAGCTTGAGGCTTACAGGCAGATTAAAGCTTAGAGTTAGCCCAATAAGCTCAGGCACGCTATTACCATTGCGGCAATCACGTTGCCTTCAGAGACTGCTACCATCACCTGGGATTTTACGTACCCAGAGCATCATTTTAAACCCAACTGCTGCATCAGCCCTGCTGGACCACAGCTGTGCTCAGGAGCTTTGCAGGGACCCATCCAGCTCCAGTGTACTCCTCGCAACAAGGCAGCCTGCCCTGCACATCAGCTTGGGCATGAGTCAGGTGAGAGCAAACCACTCCCCCTCAGAAGCCCTCAGACCCACAGGAGCCTCCAGGCAAAGGCAAAGCAGCGAGCAATACCCTGGAAGCAGCAATTAAGTCAGTTTGATTTGATTTGTTTCAATATTGCCAACAGCATACTGGCCAGTCCTCTCTTCTCGCCCGCGGTGCCCCAGCAGCAGGGTGCTCTGCTCCACAGTGGGTGCCAGGACATCGCTGTGCCGGGACACGTGCTGAGCTGGCACACAAGCCAGCCATCCCCTGAGCTAGGAGGATCGAGAAGGGGTGAGAGGGTGCAGCGTGGACCTGCCAGGCGGAACATGGTTCCAGCCATGTCCTTGCAGAAGACAGAGTAAATATGAGCTTTTCCTGGCATCGGGAGGCATGATGCTTCATCAATTGTCCCTAACAGAAGTCTGTTCTCACATAACAATGGGGATAAACGTAGTGACCTGTTACTTCCACCACTGACACACAAAACATGCAAGAGAAGGCTGGCAGCTCCCTGGTCTGAAAGCTTTTTTGTCTTATTTTTGCTGCCTTTTTCCCTCCAGCTGTAAGTCCCTACCAACTCTCACGTCCTCTTCTACCAGGACAGCTATTTTTGTCTGCAGTAGTACAAAATGTCAGCAGGTATCACCGCGGACTTCCTGGGTATAATTTGGGGATTTCAGAGCTTGCAGCCTTCCTCAGTGAGAACTGTGTCATTTTGACAATGCTCTGCCCAGCCTCCTGCACTGAGAGTTGCGTGGATTAGCATGGCGTGTCAAAATGAATTCTCATACAAACACCTTCAACCCACAGCTACTAGATCAAGTTTGGCCTGCTGGGTAGCAGGGAGCTTGATGGGCATGATGTCTTGTTTGGCTGTAATAACTACTAGCAAAGTGATCTCACAGGAGTGAAATTAGGAGGGCAGAGCTAGCTGCAGCAGTGTAGGATGTTACCACCAACAACCGTGTGCCTTTGCCAAAGGTGTGTCTGAAGTGGGCAGCAAAAACCAGAGTGTGCCCAAACAGCAGAGTTTGGCTCTTGTGAGCACATCAGCAGACATGAAGCTCTCGAGGAGAGGCATCCCATCACCTGAGCTGCGGTGGCTGAAGCGGGACACACATGTCTCTGCCCACCACCAGCAGGAAGGAGAGTAGCCGGGGGCAGTAGTTTCTCCTCCCATAGTGCTGAGCCTCTCGTCTTTTCATCAACCAGCACCCTTCTGGTCAACCACATCAGTAAATCAATGCCTACTGATTTCGTGAGGCCAGTTCCTCATGTCTAACCCACCATACACATATGCAATGAGTTGTTACAATTTCCTTAAACCCATCATTCACCAGAGTCCAGAACAAAACATCTCTTGTCCTTCCCTGCAATGTTTCAGTCCTCAATGATGTGAAAACATGTTTAAACATGTATTTTCCTGTAATGCTTCTTAAAAATGCTTTCCAGAACTGGTCCTCTTGCCCTGATTTCTTGCTGCCCTTCTGTTTTCAGCATCCCTGTTTAAAATCCTGATCAGAGGTTTGACTCGCGTGTGGCGTGCCGTGCCCGGGAGCACTTCCCTAATCGCTGTATCACCGTCAGACCTGGTAGTACACTGCACAGTTTCAACATCGTTGGCTCAGGTGCAAACAGCATTTCGTAAGGGTTTTGTGAGTTTGACAGCACATCGCTGAAGTGAGGAGGAGACAGGCAATTCATGAGCTGCAGAGAGTCTCCAAGCCATGAGACATTGCTCTTTCCGTGCTCGGTATGGAGAACTACATCAGCGTTCAATATAAACGGCTGAGCAGCCTTGTCTTGAGATGCTTCTCCCCCCACTGTTGGTGCACGAGCCCAGCTATTTGTTGATGAACTACTGAGCCTTTGCTAAAAATTATCTGTGATGGATCCCCAAAACTTCCCAAACCTCCATACACTGCTGTCAGACGTAAGCAGATATGACTGTTATTGTAAGAAACAAAATGCTAATAACTACTAGGCAATTCATTTGATGCTGTCAGCTTCATGATTGTCCACCTCAGAGACATGGCCTAAGAAAAGGCAAATAAAATGTGTGAGCCAGACCCTCATCTTCGCAAATCTGCCTCATTAACTCCGTTGGTGCAAGGGAGATTTTAACATTCTGACACTTAATTCATGTGAAGGACCAATGTCAGACGCTGGGAAAGAAGCACTTCATCGAAAACAGGAGGCGTGCCATAAAGCATTTGGTGTACAAGGTGGGAGTTGAGTGTAGAGGCAAAAAGGCCCAGGAATGGTAAAGTATTAAGCTTCATTTCCCACCCATCTTGAAGACTGTCTCTCCCTTGAGTAGCGCTTAGCATAAGAGCAAGTCCGTGTTAGAGTTCAGTGCTTCAGTGGCTTTTGGCACATGTCATGTTGGGTTTTTTTCTCAAACACGGGTGGGGGAAAAGTTGGCTGCTCAGGCACACAACCCGTGCTTGCTCAGGTCTCCCCGAGCTGACGCTGGCCTGCCGGAGTGGGGCAGGGCAGAGTTTTACAGCAAGGGTCACAAGACATTTTGTGATCTTTGGACAGGTACGTGCTTGGAGGTTCCTCAGAAAGGGAGATCTGGTGGCCTGCTCTTACCCAAAGTCACCCAGTGACAAAACACAGTCAAAATTAGCAGCCACCCTTGGCAATGACATGGTATCTAATGGGTCCAAGAGTCAGAGAAGAGATAACACTCCTGAAATCCTGCTCATCTCCTTTCCTCCTCCTCTATACCCCTTACACAAACACTTTGTCCCCCAGGACCCTGCTCTGACCCTGGCCAGGACAAGGGCTGCTTTACCATCCTTCACCTGCAGCTAATGGAGGAAGTCGACCTTACGGACAACCTTGGAGTTCACCTCACTTTTCTACACCCATCACCATTAGTTTGTTACTTCATGCCCCGAAACATTCTGCTTGTAAGTCTCTTTTCAGAGGTCCGAGTAACTTTCACGGCGCTCCATCAGGGCACTGGCTTTCAGGGCGATTTTTTTGCCGAGCTTCCCTCAGTTGTGCTCCCGGTGACAAGGGCTGGTGCATTGCATAAAGACAATTTCATACCTGTTTATTATGGGGAAGGACATATGCATCTGCAACTGATTTGACAGCAGACAGCATGACAGCTGTTTTACAGGATTCTCCATTGAAATAGCAAACGAGAGGCTTGCTAGCATGTATGGGACATATTTATACCCTAAACAAAAGGGCAATAACGTACATAGTGACAAGCCGTGTTTGTACACAGCTTTCAGCAAGTTTGTGCCAAGCGCTGGCTCCCAGCCAGGCTCGCGGCTGGTACAATCTGGCACAGCCCCGCCGACTCCGAGGCAGCTGCATCAATTTACACCAAGGAAGAAACAAGGTATAATTTTCTCAGTTACACACCAGAATTATAAGAGAGAGAAAAAAAAAAAAAACAACACCCTAACGATCTTCAGGAAGGCTGGAGGCAAGCAGCGTCTCCGCCTGCCGCGTGCTGGAGGGGGATCGCTCTGAGCGCGTTCGCAAGGCTGGGCAGTTGGATTCGTGCGTGTTGTGGGGGCTAGCAATAAAGACACAACCATTTTAGAAGCCACCGATAGATGCCTGCAGCCAGCATGGCCAATAGCACTTAATTCGGCAGCCCCCTTGTTGTCAACCTGTTTAAACGGGAGATGGGTACGGAGGGAAAAGCTGGCACCTCTGTGGATGCTTCCACACTGGGAAATGGGGATAGGGCTCTCCCATAGCGCAGGGTCTCTAATCATCCTGCAAAAAGCAATTTTCTAGCCCAGGGAAAAGAGATATGAAGATCTCTTCTGGCCCTCACTTTGTCCCCAGTCATCCATATAATGCCAAAGGATGCTTCAGGGAAGAGGCTGAAGGCAGTAGCCAGTGGAGGCTGAAGCAGGACATTAGCGATTGCACCGCTGAGCTGAATTTTGGCTGAAACTAGCAAAGTTAACAACTCTTGCCATAACATTAGTGGCTTTTTTTAACAGCAGCATGCTGTCAGGATCACAGTGAGCGTTCATGCCATTTCCAGGCAATAATTCAATGTGTTCTGTAGAGGTCTCTACCTTAAGTCTATTTTAAATTGATTTTTATAACTCAATAACCAAACTAAAAAATGATGTGGTCGTTTAGTCCTGCTATCTAGCAAAGACATTGCTTCTCCTTGGATAACTCCATAGCACCTCTCACCACCGAGCTGTTGGCTTGACTTAAGACATTTGCACATTGATTCAGCAAGAAGAGAAAGAAGTCACTGTTATTGTTTATTAAAGCAATAACAATTAATACCAGCAATAACAAATGATGCTGTGCCTGTACGTCTCCATACAGTATAATTACACCCCGTCGCACCCAGCCCTGCCCAGAACTGCTACTGAGTATAAGGGATTTGTTGCATTTCCAGCGAAACCCCTTGTATCAGTTCCTCACGTGTAGCCAGAAAGCTGCCCAACAGATGACCCTCTCAGAAGGCTGGGAATTACAGAGTGGCCCAACCATGTAACTTTGCTTTCACCCTGGCAAAAAATTATGCATAACGCAGGAAAACACATAGGACATAAATCTTAGCAAGAAGCTGGTATAGATGCCTGTATCATGCCTGTATCACAAGTTTTATGATCTTCTTGAAGTTGGCTTGTTATGTCAAAGATAGGTATGTTAAGAGAAAGTTCTGGGCGTTTTTTTGTTTTAATCTCCACTAAGGCAGGAACAGACAACTCATTAGCTTTTATTTTAGTTTTCTAATACTAAAACAAAGTTTCTTGTCAGGAAATTGAAATAATTTTGCCTCCAGCTATTAAAAGCAACAGTACATGTATCGTACACTAAAAACCCCAGGAACAATGGCAAAACAAGAAGCCAGTGTAAGCAAATGGATGAGGCAACAAAAACTGAATGAGACATTTTCAAACATTTAATGATTACATGTCAAAGCACAATTTAAATGTCACAGCGCCTTATGTGTTCATGAAGAGGAAAACAAAATGACTGAGAACTCCTGGCTAAAATAGTCTTGTTCCTGGCACTGATTGATATTCTTGAATGGAGGACTTGATGGATTATGATTTTTGCAAGAGAATCATTACACGCCAGGTGCACAAATAGAGAAGTACAGCTTGTTGACACCTCTGTGCAAAATAAAGCCATTCTAGGAATTTTGATTCATTATATCTCTATTAGGAATCAATCCACCTGACCTAAATTTTGCATCATAAATCAGATTAAGAAACCCGGCTGGATCTCAGCAAAGGCTGTACGTCCTTGGTTTAAAAGCACTCTACTATATCCAGCACACCATTATTATTCTAAATGCAATAATCTATACTGTATAATTTAGGTCAACTTGATTTCAGAGTAGGCAGGAGCATTTCTACCCACTCACCTCCATAGGAATTTAATCATTTTAGGGACGTTATTTGTCTTTTTTGTATATGGGTTTTTATTTTCACATTCACGGCGCAAAATGTGAGGGAAAAAACCCAAACAACAACATGCGTAAAATACTCCAGGACGATCATAAAGCAACTTTGGAGATCCTTAAAGTAGAGCCATATCATTTTCTTACATGGGTAATTACAGTAAATGGGATTTGCACAGCTAAGTAGAGAGGCATTGATTTTTGCCGGCTGGCCACAGCGCTTAACAGAAGCCAGGTGGGTTTGTGATGCTGCCTAAAAAGCTTTGACAACTGAAAATCTCCCCCCCAAAAGTGTATAGGAGCACATAGGTCTGGCTGAAAGTCAAAGGGATTTGCATCCTAGTCTGAGGTGCTTTTGAAACTGTCCCCTATGGTATCAACCTGGAATTTGAAGTGAGTCTTAAAAGGAAAGATGGCACAATTTTCTACATAAAATTAGACAAGTTCATTAACCGTGAGGATTTTTTGTTTAACTTTAAGGAGCTGCGTCGCTTGCTCCTCTTTGAGCTGCACAAGCAAACCCAGGGGTACGGCCCCAGTCTTTGACAATGAAAGAGCTACGAGCAGAAGCAAAATGGGCTTTTGAAAGCTTCAAGCCCATGACAGCTGCGAGAGCGCAATAATTCAGGAAATGTCTTGGGTAAAATCAGCTCCAATGACTTGACGCTTTGTTTTATCATTATGAACATAAAGGAGTTTCTTTTAGTTATCAGCCGCAAATCTCAAGGGGGTCCCCGCAAGATTTGATAACAACATGCCTGGAATAGAAATGGCTGCAAGTGGCAGCAGAGTAGCAATAGAAAAGGGACGTTTTACCCACAAGTGTCAGTTCTGTCACTAAAACATGAGACTCCCTAGCTTGACACCTACACCCTGTTCCCAGCACTGCCTCGAACCCCGGCAGGGCAAGTCCCTCTCCACCCTTCAATGTACTCACCCATAAAACAGGGATGGCACAGCTGGATATTTAACTTCCTATGGAAAGTTCCTGGGAAACCTCCAAATAAGGTGATCTGTTGCTATGGCCCTGCATTTTTGGGGGGATCATTTATACCCATGCATGGGGGGCAAGGAATAAAACGTGCTGTCAGTGTTGGATAGTTTTGCAGACGCTTTGCCAAGGGGTAGGCACCAAGGCACGGGGGCTCAAGACCTGCAGAGCACCCCGGTGCCTGGGGGAGCTGGTCCCCATCTGAACACCCTGCTGTGGTCAGGCAGAGTCAAAGCAACAAGTGTTTTTCTAATAGCATTTCTACACTGGGTTTGCACAGACCCATTTCCAGATGAGGTGGCCCTTTTCCTGGTGAAGGAAGTATTTACACACACCGTGTGCTCATTTTGTTTTGACCCGTAGCCTTTTTGTGCCTTTAAAGAGTGTCCCCGTGATGGGCATGGCTGAGATGGTCCCAGACTCTGAGCCTGGGGCAGGACCAGTCTCCATCCCCACGGATGGATAATACCCTGACCCTACCCGTTCCCCGTCAGAACCCCCCCAGCCTCAAGACAGCTCAGCACGAGCCTGGGAGGGGAGAGCACAGCGTGGCACTGGGGAAGATGCCAAACGCGGTGATTATCAGCTGAGCTAGCTGGTGCCATTTACACCTGCAGTGGAAAAAGGCTTTAAGAGGAACATAAATGTTCTTGGCTCCGTCCTCAACCATTCTTTTACCCAGCACAGTGGTGTGAAGGGACTAAGTAAACACTAAAAAATCTTACCTACTCTGTATTCTGCAAAATAAGACCCGACCAACTGTCTTTTTTATCTTTTTAACACAAGACGACGAATTCTCTTAAGAGTTTTCTGACTTTTTCCAAGTCCTCATATATACTTTCTTAACAAAAAACTAAGTTAAGCCTCTCTTCCAGAACATTTGGACAAATGAAAAAAACAGATAACAGGCTGTCCATATCCCTTAAGTATACATGTATTTGCTGACTATCTGCAAGGAAGCCGATCAAAGCTTTAAAGAGCTATGAAGAGTAACGGTAACACTTTTGCAGCGGGGAGGCTTGTGACACACATTGTATTAAGAAGGTTACTTACATTTCTTCAGTAATTAACCCTGCGATTTAGTAGCATTATTGATCGAAATGGTTAATGCTGGAGAAGTACAACTGCCAGTGTCACACTCTTTAGGCAACTTCGAAACACCTTGGCCAAAAAGCATCTCTCCTGAACTCGGTTGCACCATTGCTGCTTCCCAGAGCGCTGGGTTTAACTTTTTTAGTCCATTCCCAAACTCCCCCGAGTACTGGCAGCGCCGAGGTGCTACGATGGGTTGTCTGAGGATGCTCTGGGAGCACCGTGTTGGCATCGCCTAATTCCCCTGTCAAACACTGCAAAGTCCCATTGCGCCACATCCCCATCACTGGCAATGCCAATGTTATTTTCACAGAAAATAAAGACTTCCTGATAGACACGATTTAAATAATACAGTCTTGTCGTTTTAAAGGGAAAGAAACAAACCGTTCAAATGCGGAATTCTTTCTTTCTCGGAATATTTCAAAGTCATGTCAGTCTATCTATTACCCAAGACAAATTACTTTGACAGCACTATCTACTCTTGACATCTGAGTTGTCTCTCTAGCCTATTATATTTTAGCACAGGCATAAAATATTGTTCAGACAGTATGGTTAGTCTAAAAGAGTAAATCTAACTGCTTTGAAATGGCCTATTAGGAGATGAACTCTCAGTTTAGCTGCAGGCAGAGAATTAATCCAGTGCTTTTCTTAGTTCTTCAATGGCAATCTTTTCTTCCCCGCTAACTAAACGCTCTTTATTCAGAGGGATGTAAAAAGGGAGTAATCTTCAGAAGGAGAGGGGGCAAATTAAACTGAAATCAGAGGGGAAAGCGTCATTAAGAAATTCTGACACATGACATCGTTAGAGGACATGTGTCTGGGCTCTCCTTTCGTGGCAGAAATGGAGACGGGGTTAAATTTTGACTTCAGTCCTGAGAACAATTATACACACAAGCACTCAGCCTCCTGCATGCCTTAAAATGCAACACCTGCCTCTGCTCTCTGGCTTGGTGCATTGTAAATATTCAGTTATAAAAAGGGTTTACCCTGGGGGACACCTTCCCAGGGCACAGCCGCTCCCGAGTCCCGAAGACGGGAGCACTGTGGGGTCCCAGCCCCTCTCCCACCCGCGTGGGCTCCAGGTGGTTTGGCAGGGGAGGGTGCTGCTGCGCAGCTCCCAAGGGCTTCTGACCGTCTTACAGCTTAACCTTCGGCCGTGGGAGCAGCGTGAGCTTGTGCTTGGCCACAACACCCTCTCCTGCGTGTGTAGATATGTGGGTTTTAACAAACAAATGGTCTCAGCTGCTTCGGAGGAATTAATTTCAATTCTCCCCCGGAGCCGCTCCTCTCTTTAGCACCTGCCTTTTCAGGGCTTGCCTTTACATTACAAGTTTAATGTTTGTCTATTTAACGTCTGCTGTTCAGCAGCTACTTCTCTTGCCACCGATGCATCACTTTGCAGCTTCCGCAGGAGAGGACCTGAAATCAGAGCCACAAGTGTATTTACACGGCCCAATTAAACGCTTTCCAGCAACTTGCCGCCCACCGAGCGTACGATGGGGGGTTTGCACGGGTTAGCCTAAGCGAGCAGCAGGTCTCGACTCTTATCCCACAGACACCACAGCAAAGCAGATCCCCCAGGAAGCCCGGCCGACGCGCGTCGGCGGCACAGCAGCGGCAGCAGTGGCACCCCGGGGAAATGGGCAGCAGCAGGGTGGGTGCTGAGGCACGGCACCATGGCTGGGGATGTTACCAAGAGCCACTCCGAAGCGCAGCGCTGGCCAGAAACACCCCATGGTGTTGAAGAGGTACCAAGCTGGAGGTGCCAACCCCAGCCGGCAGCACCCCATGTCCCTGTCCCCCCAAGGCTGTACCCGGAGGCAGTGCCTGAGCCCCTGGCAGCGCCGGACACCCAGGGACCCTCCAGCCCAGGGTCTTCTGCTGCTCCCCAGGAGGCTGTGTGCCGCGGCAGCAGCAGGACTGGGCTGCAGTAGCTGAAGGCAGGCATTGCCACCCTGTGGAGAGAGAAGGGGAGCAGTGAGCTCAGCTGGGGAAGGCTCTTGGCACTGCCTCGCACTGACACCTTCTCAGGACCCCAACGCTGGAGCCCTGAGAAGCCCCAAAATGCCAGCACAGAGGAGGCTCGCAGGCCACCATCGCAGGAGGGTCGAGGTCCGGCATGGCAGGTCTCTCCCTGCATCGCCGGCGCTGAGGGGGAGCATAGTTCAACACTCAGCTGCTCCCCTCAAAATGTGCCCAGCAGCCGGCTCGCCCTCAAGCTCCTTCAGCCTCTGTATGCCCTGTTTTAGACCATGTCCCAGAGGAGATGTGGTCAAAGGATGCCCACTGAGATTCCTCAGAAAGCTGAGGAAGGGCACAGGGTGAAGCACAGGGTGCCAGCAGCTCCCCAGGGTAGGAGCATCCCACGTTTCCCTTTGCGGCTGCCCAGCACGTGTCCATCCAATGACTCCAGAGGCTGGCAGGACCTGTGATACATCTGAAAAACCAAACTGCAGATCAAATGCCTGAGAAACAACCAGCTACCAGCAGCACCAGAGCTTGCTGAAGCAGCGTCCAGAGCCTCTACGTATCCCCCGTGACAAATCCCAGCACCACTTACCATGTAGCAAATCCACCTTCATCACCCTCATCCCTGGATGATGGTGAAGTTTAAACTTTTCTACGCTTCCCACACTGTGAGGTCACTTCTTGTTAAAACACATTTATCGTTGTGACGGCTTCGCTTTGTGTAATTATCTGCTTATCAGCCACCAGCCTACTCTTACTAACGTGCTTGCCTCTCTTCTTTTTTATTCATCGTGCCTGATTAGTCTTGAAGATAGATGATATTGGGTTAAACGAGCTTCCTGGGCTAATCAATCAGCTCCGGAGATGGCACCTCGCGTTGCTCGATGAAACTCCCCGGTTGCTTTACCTCCGCAGGGTGATTACCTCGCCCTTCCCCCGGGACTGCAGCAAAAGGATCCAAGAGGCATTTGTTTTGCTTTTTTTAATTGAAAGGTGAAAACTCCCCTAATTAATGATCCAACTACAGGGTCTTATTCTGTCATTACTCCTTATTGATGAAAACGGAATAACAGCCATCGGATAAATTAGGGCAGGCATGGTAGGACCGTCACAGTGCTCCTAAATTGCATGTGTTGTCTCGTGAAGGACTGAGCATGAGGGGACTCATTAAGAGTGGCTTGATGACAGAAAGGGACACCCAGGATTACTGTCCCCTGCTGTTACATGTGTCCGAGTTACACACCCCGTTGGTAAGCCAGGACATCTTTGTGACCTTCCTCATGTACTCTTGGGAGCTGTTCCAGAAGCTCTTTTGCTGGTAGGTAGAAATTTTTGACCTCCCCCCATTCCTCATGGTTAGAGTTATATGAAGTTATATCCATCTTTTTTTCTTACCCAGCATTGTCCTCTAACTCAAACCGCTCCTTCTTCACCCCCTTGTCTTTGTCACAGGGAGCACTCAAAGACAAGCACTCCTGTCCCTGCTCCCAAGCACTCAGCCTCCTCTGTAGGATAAGCTCTCTGCTCTGCTCTCTTTCTATCAGTTTTTCTCTGTAGCTGTTCCAGGATGAATTCATCTTTCTTGAGGATGTGTGACCCAAATATGCAGTATTCCAGGCAAGGACTTGTACAGACCTTGTGTGCTGGTAATGATATCTCACTTTCCTGTATATGGGGGGAAGTCTGTCCCATCCTAAGGTTACAGTTGGCTGTTTGATACCTGGAGCAAAGCGGGTGGATGCCCTCGCTAGCTCCTAGCCCCCAACGTGTATCACAAGCTCCTGACACTGTCTCAAGTGCCCAAATGCAGGACTTTGCACCTCTCACAACATTTCATTCCATTTCTGCTGGTTCTTGAACAAAAATACAGTGATTCTGCTCTCTACTGACCAGATCTCCTGAATGTGTCTCAGTGGTTAATGCAATAAATACTGTATTGCCTTTTGGGCTGTTAAGGAAATGTCATAAAAAAAACCACTCCTGTGACTTACCTTTGAGAAAAGTCTTTATTAAGCTCCTTGCTTGCTGTTGTCCACCTGTAAACTAATTCCCTATCAACCTTATTTGTTGATCTGTTGAGAACCAACTTTTCTAGTTCCACCAAGGACTTCTTGTAAAAGTACTTTCTCAAGAGTACGTTTTCAGGGAGGAGATTTACTGCACTTGTGTTGAGGGTGTTAGCATAGCCAAGGAAAGAGAGAAGTCAGGTTAATCTGGCATGAATTCTCTGGCAGCACCTTGCAGGATTTTGCCTTGCCAACCTTCCTTTTAAACTGTTTGGGACTCTGATCTTTTGTCTACAGAAATCAAAGCTGCCTTTTCTACTGTTTCAATAGTCCATGGATCAAATTTTCCTTCTGGCAGCAGCCTCTGAAGTGTCAAACAACTTGCCATGTTCAGATCTTTCCCAGATCTCTACCCTGTGTGGTGCCACCTCCCACCCCAGCCTTGTTCTCCCACTAAAGATGGGGAGGACACTCAACCAGTCTGAGGATGAGAGGAGGAGACAGGGAAATAACACTTGCCGTTCAAAAAAATTGTATTTGAAAGGAAACTTTCTCCAGTTGCATGAAATCTACCCTCATGCAGAAAACCGGAGAGTTTAAAGACTTATGCAGACCTTCCCACCAGAGCATCAATCCACTTGTCCCTGCTCAGTGCACAGCATGCGCTGGACAAACACCTCTGTAGATGAGACCTACTACTGTCTGCTCATACTGTACTGAGTAAAAGGCAGACGAGAGGTATCACTGGAGCACAAACAATAATCATGAAGGTGTCTTCAGGGTACGTGAGCTGTATACGCACACACAGAGCTATTTAAGTGCGTTATAAAATGTCTCCCCTCCTGAACCACTCCAAACCAGCCACGGGGATTCTGCAAGCCAAGCAATTGTAGGGGAGGGAGATCCAGGAAAGACTGGCATTTTTATATAGGCAATAAATCCTACTTCATGAAGAAACATGTTGAGGTAAAATTGCCAGTGGCTGTTTTAATAAGTATTTATGATACATAAAGGGATTTGATTCATAAACACAGTAATTATGTCTTTACTACAAAGCAGTACAAATATAAAACCTCCTACCTATGCCATTGAAACTGTAATTGCATCTCATTAAAGAATATAAGCAAATCAAAATTAAAAACTTGAGGCGGGGGGGAGAGAAATGCTACCTAAAATCTTGGTGGTTAAACATTATGGGCTTTATGTTGTGCCATTCAATCAGCCTAAATACCTCGTAAAATGGAGCGAAGCCCTGAAGATCTGGGTGGTGTTCCTGCAACCCAGAAGGTGGCTTTGCTCACCTAGGACTGAAGTTTGCAAAGAGACCTGTCGACTTAAAAGGCATAAAAGAGACCTTGGCTTTAACCTCAGACAAGTGGGAATTCCACCAGCGCCTTCCACACAGCCACGATTGCACCACTCCAGCAATGTCAGAGCTACAAAGGAAGGTTAAAGCCTTCCCCATCCAAACGCAGCTGAGTGATAGGCTGAAATAAGCATTTTAAATCCTATTTGAGTACACACATCTGAGGACAGAGTCTTTTGCACTGTGGCAACAGAGAGGTGTAACATCACTGTGCTCCCCTACTGCAGGCACTGTGTGAGTAGAGGGTAAATTAATGTCACATACAAAAATAACAGCATTGGGTTTCAGGCACTGGCCACAGAGGTGCAAGAGCCTAGTGGAATCCCCCATGGTTTCATCCCCCTCCAAGCTAACCCCATCCCATGTGGTCTTTGCCCAGCCTCTACGGGCTCCTCACTGGGTCTTCCTTCAGCATCTCCAGAGGTTCAGCCTTTTCCCCTCTGCCACGTTCACTTAATGGATGTGATTTTGGGGTGAGGGGCTCTCCCTTCTCCCAGCTGCACCTCGTTCCTGGCTAGTTTGAGTCTCTGAAGACATTGGGCTTCACTCACTGTGTTCAAGATGAGTTCCTTGTGATCTGGTACAGCTCTCATTGCCCCAAGTCACTTCAGCCCCAACGCCTGCCCACCTCGGTGGCCAGCCTTGCTACCAGAGCACCTCCATAACATGCTGGAGCAGTGCTGGAGTTATTGATGCAACTTTCCTACCAAATGTTCTTTGGTCTAATCACTTTCTTAAACTACACAAACACAATCTCTGCACCACGATCAATTATTTAACAGAAAATGATGCATTGAGTTAGAAACTAAATACCATTTAATATGCTCCAGGAATTCTAATTGAGAGATTTCACTGTATTGCTAATGAAAACTTTAACTTTGCAGTGTTTTTAAATCTTCCTTGAATATAGATAAGCCAATATCTATATACTTTCTTTTAATGTCTGGAATTATTTTGCCATTTTAACGTAATCAGTCTTTCTATTTTGAAGAGGGTGCCCTTGTAGGTTATTTGTTTTCCTTCTGTTTTGCAAATTGTTCCCTTTTCAAGATTGTTTGTTTAGTGTCAAGAGGTTATTAAACAAACCAAGCACAGTCCTTAAACTAATCAGCTAGAAGTGACAATAGAGATCAGGAATAATTCAATATTAAAGAGGTTACTTTTAAAATTGATCTGAAAATGTAACGTATTGGGGGGGAAGGGGAAGCATATGCACATCTCTTATTAAAGTTGAAAAGATGAGCTGCAAGGACCAGATGCCTGAAGAGCACAAGTCAGGAGCCCCCGTTGATGGGAAGAGTTGAGCTCTGACACGCCGCAGCTGATTTCCACATTCATACGTGCTCTGCCCACCTGAATGACTCAAGCAAAAACCCCAAGGGCCTTGCAAACAGGTGAGGGCTGCCCTTCCATCAGCCTTTGCTTTCAGTCATTATCAGTCTTTGGAATCTTTCCCCAAGTATTTTGTGTGCCACCACGGCTCACGGTGGACCCCGACTCATGAACTCAACGCTACAACTCGTCTTTCTATGCAGTGACGGCTGAGGGGTCTGTAAGTCTGTCTCCCTCTGACAGGCTGCTCATCAGCTAATTAATACAAATCACTGCTGGTCTCGCCCATGTGACTTTTCACACACTTTTCTCAATGCCCCCTTTGAAGTACTGGTAAGCGTGTTGCCTTGGGCATGGTAGTGTTCCTCCTGACTTACTCACTTTCTCATCTCTCCTACTTGCTCACAGCTGGTCAAAACACAGAAGGGGGAAGGAGAAGAAAACTATCCACCAAGGGGCTTTCTGAAGGATTCTTAGTCTTAGTCGTTTCAGCTGGATGCTAATTCTTATGCAGCAAGGACCGTACATCTGCCAAGGACCCAGCAAACTCCCGGCACCGTAAGTAGCGTTGTCCATCCCAAGGGCTTTACATCCCCTCCACTGAGTTCTGCCCAGGGAAGACACTGTGGGCATGGGACCTTTGCTGGCCAAGCATCCTCTCACAGAAGTGGCTCCTCTGGGACCAGCAGCAGGTCACTGTGGCTGCCAACCTGGTTTGCAAAGCACCTGGGGATTAAGCTTGGAAAACCACAGGGAGGAGCTGGGTTTGTCAGCAGTTACAGCTGGAGTCAGGCTGTCACTGTGCACTTTCAAACTGCCGAGCTGGTAGGTCATCCCGAACCTTTCCGGATGGGACATCTCTGTGGTCTCATTTAGTTACCTCATCAGAAGGCCACTGCCTTCATGGTTCCAAAGGAGTGTTCCTCGTCCTGGCTGTGTCCCCACCGTGCAGAGCGTGGCCTCTCCTCATGCAAGAGGACACAGCAAGCAGTTTGTGAAGTATACCTAGGAGCTACCTGCCCAACGCTGCCCATACCAAGAGCCTTCAGCCCACCGGCCAACTATGAACAATCCTTGCATTGCCCAATGTTCAGTTTAATCAGCTCACTGCTCCTGATCAAGGCAGAGTAGAGACCTCTGGGGTCCCTGGTTTCAAACACAGCTCGCAGAAAAGCTGACATGTTGAATTAACATAAATTCACCCTCCCATCATCATTTTGGGCAAAAGATCCTCCAGCCTGGCTATTTATACTGGAGACACGCAGTGCGGAACATGGCGAGAGTCCTCTGGTGCCGCTCGCTCCCAGTGCTAATTGCTTGGGAAGTGTCACCGGGATCGTCGCTCCACTCGTGTTGTGACTGACTTTGGGGAAATTAATTTAAAGGGAGCAGCTGGTAACAGTCCTGCGCTTTCAGAGGCAGCAGCGCCATGCCTTGCAGTGGGTTTCCCTCTCGCGTAAGGATGCAACAAGCAGTGGCAGAGAGTCCCTGTGCATGGGACTGACTTTTTGCCTCTTTATTAAAGAGTAAACACCTAAATTCTCACCTCTGTAGTTCAGGAGATGGCTAGAAGTCCCCCTCCACGGGCTGGTCAGCGAAGGGCAAGGCAAACAGCCTCCAGCGAAGCTGCTGCTGCAGGAACTGCTGGCTGGGCACTTTCGTGATGCTATAAATGGGGCTTGGGGATTTTGGGATATTTTTCTTCTTCTTGCTGTCACTTGAAATCAGATTGAAGCTGAAGCAGACAAAATAAGCCATTCATAGGTGGAGATTTAGTAAATTTACCGGTCTCATCATAGCTTAAAACTTCCCTGTTTATTTAAAGCAGCTGAGGGGAAGGAAGGAAGGGTGGAAGGGCACAATCTGGCAAGAAAGCTGCTGTTGTAAGCCTGGGTGGTGAGTGCTGCTGTCTTTATCACAGAGGGGGGCTCTTAAAAGCAGAAATGATATAACCACTGAGCCAACCATCAACTGAGTGCCACTTTCCTTTTTTAAGCTATTCTGGTTACAGTTGTCTTCAGAAAAGGGAAATAAAATATGCATTAAGAAAGACCCGCAAACACAAATGAGGAATAGGACACTGCAAAGAGGACAAACACCACAATCTAAGTCACTTTCTTTGTTACAATCCTGGAATAAACAAAGCTGCTTGATAAATATTGATATTGTTTGTACATCATGCCTTTGGAAATGAATAACAGAGCAATGCTCTAGCCCCTTCCCCTCTCTGCAGAGACACTAAGCACAACACACGTGTGTGTATATGCACCCCAAACTATTTTTCAGAGAAAGCTGGAAAACAAGTCCACACCACCATTGAAATATCCATAATGGGTTTTGGAAGTGTTCGGCCAACACCACCCTTTACTCAGCTGTCTGCGTAATGCCTAGGAAACCCAAGCTTTCCCAGCACAGAACAAACACAGCCACTCTCATGCTGGGACCAAGTGTTTGCCCAAGGAGTTAATGCAGGGCAGCTCCAAGGGTCCCCTTGGATAATCCCCTTTGGCTGGACGGGGCTGCTCCTGGTCAGGGTGCCTTGCTGTATCTCTAAAGGCTCCTTGGCAGACCTGAAACCAGGTTGGTTTCCATCCTAGACTGGTCTTTCCTCTCCTTGGAACATCTCTAGCAAAGTCTGCCGAGCTGGGTCTTGGCTTCATGTTTCAAGCTAGTACCACAGATCCAAGCATCCCTTTTTCTTTTATGTCTGCCACCTCCGTCCCCTGTAAAAGCTCACTCATTGCTACAGACTCGGCTTCGCTTCAAACCACCCAAAAGAGCTCTGCTCCCAACAGCCTGCCCCCCACACTGGCTCTAAAAAAGGACACGGTGACATTCCCACAGTGGTGTTTGGTCTCACTCGTTCCAGCTGAAGCTTTTTAAACATGTGTCAATGTTTATGTAAATATTGAAGCAAAGCTCCAAGGCACGGAGGTTGAGCACATCCCCTGCAGTCACAGGTCTGGGATGCAATGAGCTCCCGCTCACCACACCGCCCCACCTGGCATCCTAAACACAGCATCACTTAATTCACAGCACGACCGGGAACACACAGAAACCACCACAGCGATGGCAGAGGCACAGTTAAATCACCTCCGGGCTCCCCTCCTGCTAACGTCAGGAGCCGTCAAGCCAGTCCTAACTCTGGCATCTCCAGCACAGCCATCGGGAGCAGCGGCTTTTTTCCCTCCTGTCTCCACGGGCAAGGACGACGCTCCCCCAGCACCAAGGGTACCGCCGCCACATCAAGCGGCTGACTGCCGGCTGGACTCTGCATTTCTCCCCATCTTACCTTCTGCAGAGCCACCGCAGTAGAAACCTGCAAAACAAGAGGCCAGGCAACATGGTGTTTTGCAGGTTTCTACTGCGGTGGCTCTGCAGAAGGTAGGATGGAGGAAAATGCTCATTCCTGTGGAGGAACTGCTCATTCCTTCAAGGATTTTAAAATAATGACCATTACCCTGCCAAAGTCTATTTTCCTAAATTGTGATGACATGCTGGAGTCAGTGAGGTCCTGGTCAGTTGGCCCCAATGCACCACCCCAGTAATACACAGCAGATGGTCAGCAACAGGGTTGGTCTCCTCCTCCTCGCTGGAGTAGATCAGGAGGCTTCAGTGAGTTTGGAGCAGGCTGCCAGCACTCCCACAAGATGTTTAGCCATTTTGAGTCTCACCAGGAGCTTATGGAGCTGGAGCTGAACTTTACTCTCCTTGGTTTTGGCTTGAGATTGAATTCCAGAGCCTTGTGCACATTCCCATCAGATACTCTCCTTGGAAATGCTCGGGCAGTTACCCATGATAGAGCTGGAGCAATTTAACAGCTTGCCAGGCTCGGCTCGAGGGCATCTGCCCCTTCAGCTGGAAGTTTCCTCTTCACACCTGATGGGTGGTAACCATGTGCAAATCCTGTTGATGTTGTAAAAATTCAAACAGTCTGGCTCCAATGAGCTTTAGTGGCTCAGGCCTCAAGGAAACCACCTTCCTGGAGATTCAAGCCAACACATTTGCCTTCTCAATTCAATAAACCTGTCTGTGAGGGGGGATCTCCCAGCTGAAGGGACATTTGCTTCCTAGATGTCCTGGTTTCAGCTGGGACAGAGGTAATTTTCTTTCTAGCGGTTGTTGTGTTTCAGATGTGGTATGAAAGGAATGTCAATAATACATACTGGTTTAGTTGTTGCCAGGTGATGTTTATATTTTTCAAGGACTTTCTTTCAGCTTCCCATAGAAGCTGAGAAGAAGCCTAGACAGAACGATGGAAGGGCCAATGGAATATTCCATACCATAGACATCACGCTCAGTATATGAATGGGGTTAGCCAGGAGGTGGGTCCTCGCAAACACTGCTCGGGACAGTCCCAATTCACTGGGCAGTGAAAGTGACTTGTGTCATTATTATTATTGTTGTTACTATTATTCTTATTTTCCTTTTCTGACTTTGTTCTTCAAACTGTCTTTATCATAGCCCACAAGTTGTTTTTTTTTTCATTTCCACTCCTTTTCTCCCTCTTCTCCCTACCCTTCTTGGAGGGTAAGGGGGAGTGAGTGAGCAGCTGCATGGTCCCAGCCGCTGGCTGGGGTTAAACCACAACATTAGACCACCTTAGTTCAGTTGCTCGCAATCACAGGACCATGCCCCGACCTCCATCAGGCAGTTACACCTCAGCCATCAGCTCCAGCATCCATACCATGACGGGCTCAGCGACAACAGCTTCATGTTTTGGGCTTTGTTTGGCTGCTCTTCGCCAAGCACTGACCCTCACCAGTGGAGAAACGTGGCTGGTGAGTGAAGGCACTCAGGCTCACAGCCCCAGCTGCCCTCTGACACCCTGCTCTGATGGAGGGAGAGCAAGGGGGTGACTTACACCCACCAGGATGGGGAAGGAGAGCAGAAAACATCAGCTTGAAACACACTGACATCCTTGCACAAACATGATGCACATCTGGACCCACAGCCAATGCACCCTCCACGGTCGTCGTGCAAATCACAGTGCTGGAAAGTGGGAGCGCTAGAGAGGAGTTCGGTGTTAAAACCATGAATAAACCCAGTGGCACCCACCCACCCCTGCCAAGGCTCTGCTGGGTGCTGGAGACACTGGTAGTCCCTCTCCCCTCCCCACCAGTGCAGGACCAAGGATTAATTTGTGAAGCTACTTCGTTCTCCCTCCGTATCTTTTTTTTTAGTACGTGCCACATCTGTTCGTTTTCTCTGCTAGTCAGATGATGACATGAACCACTAAAAACTATCTTCCAAATGGGCACGTCTCATTTAAACTACCTGGAGGTGTTTAATTATGGCTTAGCTCTAGCACACACTACTGCTGTCATTGCATCTTATTTTATATAAGTGCTTGGGCAAACCCCAAGGCTCTGTGCCCTCTCCTGCTCTACACCACCGAGATTACATAGGGATGTACGTAAAAGACATTTATGGTGCCCTATGCCTCCCTCTGCTCTCTCTAGCAAAATGCATTGCTTACCATCATTTATTCTGTATCTTTTCTACCATCACCTTACCAGCTTCTCTGGTAGTGGAGAGGTAATTTGCATTTAGTAGCCTCCCTTGAAAAGAAAGCAAAAATTAACATTCAGGCGTAGGTAGTACAAGAGGTAGAAGATAACAAAACGCTCTTCGCTCTCACACCGTCCATGCATCATCCCTCCCCAAGTTTTTGTCTGCAAAGCTTGCGCAGAGGCAGCGCGCAGATTTCCTCTGAAACAGCAGCTGGGGGCGAAGCCATCGAGCACAGTCAGCGTGTGCACAAACCACTACATGAGCAAGCCCGGTGGGTGTCCGCATTAGCAGGTAATGCTTGATGCACCCTTCTTCCCCATCCATGCTCTTCAGCGCTCCTTACACACAGAGCATTATTTGCTTTAGACTCTGATTTTTTGCAGGTCACAGGCCCCGCTGCTCTAATCTCTCCAGATCACGCTGTTTCCCCTCAATCTTGATGTGTTTGTTATCCCTCTAATTTTGGGGTGAGATCAAGGATGAAATTACACCTGAGAGATACCCACCATGAAGTATAAGCACTGAATATAGGGGTGTGGTTTTTTTCTGGTTTAGTTTAGTTGGCCAAAGCCCTATGGGGAATATTTAAAAAAAACTTTACTGTGAGGATTGCTATTAGCATATGTCTCCCATCCTGCACCAAAATTTGAGAATCAGAAAGCAAAAAGAACAGCATCGAATCCTTCTTTTTTTTTTCTCTCCCTCCCTGCTCCATGCAATGAGGAATGGGATAATGTTGGTTTGAGTTAAAATCATTTTAATCAACAGACCGTACAGACCCCTTTTGAAGCAGGTGGGAGTTCTGCCAGGGTTTCGCCCGCTCTGTTCGAAGCACGGCCTCACCTCCTCACCCTCTGGCTACAGGGACTCCCACTTCCCGCACAGGCTAAAATAAAACCATCCCATGGACATCACATCCCAGCAGCCACTCCCGGATGGCCGAGACTGCACCAAAAAATGCAAATTCGCAGTGTGGTTATTTGGGGCTGAAGATGCTTTCACTTCTCTATTCCAGATGTGCTTTTTTTACAGGCACTGTAGTACTTTTACAGGCAGGGCTCGGCTGCTTGCGCCAAAGCACGGGTGCAGTAGAGGGATCCCTGAACGCAGAGCAAAGTGACTTGTGTTGGGGATCTTATCAATACTTATAAATACTTAAAGGGAAGGTGCCAGGTAGATGAGAAGTGTCTTTTTTCAGTGGTGCCCAGTGATAGAACTAGAGGTAACGGGCACAAACTGGAGCACAGGAAGTTCCATCTTAACATGAGGAGGAACTTCTTTACTCTGAGGGTGGCAGAGCAGTGGCACAGGCTGCCCAGAGAGGTGGTGGAGTCTCCCACACTGGAGACGTTCAAAACCCGCCTGGACGCCATCCTGTGCAACTGCTGTAGGTGTCCCTGCGGTGGCAGGGGGGTTGGACTTAGATGATCTCCAGAGGTTCCTTCCAACCCTGACCATTCTGTGATTCTGTGTTGCTTTCCCCATCCATGCTTACAGACTCCTTTTTCTCCATGGGAGTTGAAGCAGGAGAGCGTGAGAAAGCTGGGAAAGCCCAGAGGTAGGCGGCCATGTCCCACCATGCAGAAGGAGGGAGCAGCCAACAAAGTGATGGGGCGGCAGCTGGAATGGAGAGAAAGAGGGATTGCTGTGCACAGCAGATATCAAATCTGGGGAACTCATCACTGCAGGGTGACAGTGTGGACATCAACACCACACGTGGTTTGGGAAGCAGACAAACTCATGGAGGAAACTCAAAACAAAGCCACCACCTCATGCTCAGAAAGCCTGAGCCAGATCCCAGCAGGCTGGGAGCAGGTTTGGGAAGGCATCCCAAAGGCAGGCTCGCTCTCCGAGGCTCCCAGAGGTATAACTCACTTTGTTGTGGGTGTCAGAGACCCAAGCTCTGCTGTCCGAGATGTGCTAGCAGTGCAACCCTGCCCAAATCCGTAACTTCTACAATTTCTGTATGTTAACCCTGGAGCGTGGCCCCACCACACACCACGCAGGCAGCAAACACAAAATCATCCCTGCTTGGTGGGAGCAGAGGACAAATGGCAAGGCATAGAGACCGAGACCAAGGAGCATGGGAAGGCAGCAGAAAGCCTGCGGTCAGGGGGATGGCAGTGAGCTGGGCACCCCCACTCCAGCCACGTTTGCATGGACACCAGGGCGCACAAAGCAAAGACAGTATATGGTGGAGGAGGTGAGATGAGTGACCTAGCCAAAGAAAGGGTGATATTTCTTCCTGGAGACACATACGGATCACGTTTTATTTCAGTTATAGAGGTGGAAAGTCCAAATAGCTCTGTGAGCTACGAAAAGCTCTACAGCAATGCATGCTGTTATCACTGAATTAAAAGTTGTGCCGGTCAGCCAGGAGCAGGGCAGGAGGCAACAGCCCAGCGAGAGGCTTGCAGGAGAGGCTGGAGGAGGAATCCTCTGGCAGGCAGAAAAGGCAGGCACCGCCAGAGACTGCCTTTACACCTGTACCCTACTAGCACGCTGCAAGGCAATCATCAGCCTTGACGCATTATCCCAGCTACATGGCTAATGCCGAATTTTAATCAGTGTTTATATTGGCCATACGGACTAGCTGCCAGCGGGTCAGCACAGCCTGCTGTTGGTCACCGCAAGCGACACCAGACCTGTTGTGTACAGGAGAAGCAGGAAAACCCGGTACTCTATTTCCCTCTGCTGAGCCTCACTCCATCCTTCTGTTGATCACTTTACTGACACTACTAATAAGTTCATAAAGACAATCAAACGCTGGGGAAGAGCCAAATATTACAAAGCCACCAGATGAGGAACCAAGAAGAGGAAAAAGAAACCTTTTTTCTTTTTTTCATTTAAGCCCAGAGTCAATCTGGGAGAGATCTGTAATAAATACCAGCAGTATAGCGAGCCCAGCGATGGTCTGCGAGTTCTGCAGTACCTCTGCCAGCTTTATCCGACATGAATTTCTAATGCAATTGGATCTGATTTCACTTCCCAATGATCTCATTTCAGTCACTGTCACACATCCCACTGCCGCCCCATCGCGTGAAGCCGGTGATGCCAGCTCAGCCGACTGTCAAGCCAGCGGTGGCTGATAGCGCTACATCCTTCTCCGACGGGCTCTGCCCAGTTCGGCTGCGAGGAGCACGGGTCCTGGCGGTGGCTGATGCATCGCAGGAGTCACTGTTTGTGACTCTTAATGAAGTGTGAGTCAGCACCGTCACTGTAAACTGTGTCCTGCAGAGGCTTAAATATAGAAACTCTGGCCCAAGATGGAAACAAGGATAGTTAGACTGTTGTGAATGAAGTAAAAGCAAACTCAAGCTGAGACTTGAAAAGCGTGAACATTTTTACAGTGGGATTTTTTTTTTTCTTTTGAACAAAATTAACATTTTTCCCTTTTGTGATCTCAGCTGGTAGGAGGAAAAACAAAAAAAAATCCACAAGTAGGGTACCCTAACTCTGCCGTGTTCTCCCCTTTCTTTTTATATTTCAAAGCTTTTCTTTTGGTGAGCACTGTATTTTCCACCTGTAAAATTGGCACACCCATAAGAGTACTAGCACTTGAAGAGGAGATGGCAAAACCAGAGGTGCGGGGCAAAGGGGCTACAGGAACAGGGAAGTTAAGTGACAGGGATTCAGGGAGACACAGCTTTGAGATTAACCTCTGCATCACTCACACACATCCACTCATGGTGAACTACATGGGGAAAAGGCTTGGGGTTATGTTGGTTGTTTCTCAACAGATAACCCACAGATTATACAGATGAAAAATACAGTGAAAAGTTCTGAGGCATCCCCACTTTGTGGGGGGCACTACAGTGAAAGCAGTGTATGTTCAGCCCCCCTCGGACTCAGCCCCATGGTGCCGTCCTCTGGGGCATCAGGCACGTACAAGCAGGGTCCCTGGAGCTCAGAGGTATATAAGTTTCTCATATACACAAACTTCAAAGGGATCCGAGTGCTAGATGCCTTTGGAAACCCGAACAGCAGGTCCAGGTTTCCATATTCTTACTGCAGGTGCAAAAATAATGTTCTCGGACAGATGCCAAAAGGGCATCCAGTGCAGGGATAACGCCTTTGCACAGTCACTCTGTAGGACTTGGGGGGATCCTCGGCAGCGCGAGCTGCGGCAGTCTGGAGCTATGTAAACGGGGATGATCCAGGGCTTCGCTCCAGTGGCTCACTCCTGACAAGAGCCCTTCCACCAGCACCACCCTGCACGCACCCCGTCACCTCCTCCTCACCCCAAAACCCCCGCACCTCAGAGCCTGTAAGGGATGCTATTTGCTACTTGTCCCTGCTGTGACACCGAAGCAGGCAGCCAAGCAGAGCAGAGCACCAGCGCGGTGGCTCCTGGCCCTCCACCCCTCCATTGCCCACTAACCTCACCCCCAGCCCTGATCCCGGTCCCTGCACCGGCATGGTGGCACCTCCGCAGGCAGCTCAGCCCAGTCCAGCCCAGGCCAGCCCAGGCCAGCAGCACTGCCATTCCTGGCCATCGCACGCCCTCTCTTGGGGAGCGACCCTTAAATCCAGCCCCAGCCCCGACGCATTGCCTGCAAAGAAAACCGCTTTCCGAGTCAGGGGCAAGCTGGGAAGAGGCTAACAGGAAAATCTAGCCCTTCCAAAATGGACCTAACAGAGATGCAGTCACTCCGGTGTGCAGTGACAGCATTACCTGGGACACAGAAACGCACCAAGGTTCATTTTCAGAGTTATGTATTACAGACAGGCAGATGGGTATGTACATAACTCTGCAGATACACTGAGAAAGAAAGGGTGATGGGAAATCAATAGTGCATATGATCTTGAGGAGTCATCTGGCTTGGCTCCTCATCCCAACACAGCTATGCTACAGCCAAATCTGATGGATGTCTAACGCACTCTTACAGACCTTCTGTGCTGGAGACCCACAGCCTTCCCAGGCAACCTGCTCCCACACCTCCCCATCCAAAAGCTTCTCCTTCTGTCTGACCTTGCTACTGCATCTCAAGGCCCTCACTCTTTCCTAACAAAAATGAGCACAAAGAACACATTTCCCTTCCTCTCTCGCCCTTAAGGGCCATCCCCTCGTGCCCCCTACACCCCATTCTTTAGGCTGAGCCACCAAATCCGTCCCTCTTTCCTCTCAGGTTGCAGTTTCCAGGTTGCCGGACTGGAAATACGGTTGTCTCCTGGACCATCCCCAGCCATCTCACAGCTTTCTGGTTGCTCCCCTCAAGTGGAGACTGCTCCAGGTGAGATCTTCCCAGAGCCCTGAAGAATGGGATTACTTCACATCCCTCGGAGGCTTGCTCCAGATTGCATATCTTAGTATGTGCACATCTCAATATGTATGCTGGCCTTTTCCACAGCATACACAGTCACCTCACGTTTAGTCAGTGGTCCTCCATATCCTCTCTGAGAACAGCTCCCTCGTGACTGTTCCAAACCATCCCCTCAGCTCCTCTGGCTTCCCAGCACATGTCCACACCATGGACCACCTCCAGGTAGAGGTAACTTGCACTTCTTGAATTCTGTCCTGGTTTATTTACATCCCTTTCCTCTGTTTTGTCAAGGTCATTTTGAATTTAAGTCTCTTCTCTGCCTTCATGTCATCTGCAGATTTAACAGACAGGTCCTCTACTTAATCAGTCCCAGCACTAACGATGGCACTGAATACAGCAGAGCACAGGACACACTCTGGCACCGTCCCACACAACACGGATTCTCCTGGCAATGCGTCATCCGTAACTGGTCTCATGGTACGTTACCCAATGGGCTTTGAAACCACTGTATAGGAGATTCAGCTAAGTCATATGACCAATATTTGTAACACTCCCACAGCTGTTTTGAATGTAATTTGCTACAGTTGCAGATCATTTTCTTATTTATCAGCAATAAAAGAGAGAAAGGAAGACGACAGCTTCACATCTGTTAAACCTGTGGTTTTCTCTGCATTACCTGATGCCGACTCTGATGCCTGCCCAAGGAATTGCCACCAACAGAGGAGTCTGCAAGGAAACACATGGGAAATCACCAGGCCACTCTGCCCCTAGAAGACTTGTATTAGTGTATTTTAGAATTGGTGAGTTTAAAATGTCCGAGGACAGTGGCCAACCTCAGTTTGCAGACAGGGACGATCGCTCAGTCTTACCCCAAAACACTCTGTGAACCACGGGCCTTATTCCTCCCGCTCCATTCCCTCCCACCATCAGTCTATGACAGCTAAGACAAATTTTTAAAATCTCAGCTCCACCATTGTCCATACTTCCATTTGACAGCACAGTCCATGGATTTTTCAGGCCAGAGGGGACTGTTATATTCACTTCGTTTGACCTTCTCAAGCGATCCAGGCTCTCGTATTTCACTCGAAGATTTCCAGGAGCAAATCACGTGATAAACACTCACAGATACCTCAAAATTTAGCTATTGCAATGAATCCCTGCCTAGCGGACAAGTTTGCTTTTCTACTGCTTGCAGAAAGTAGTTTGAGAAATCTAGTTTGAGAAGCAAGCTCCATTTTTCAATTTAAAGTCTGCTGGAATACAGAGGTTTCGGGTGGCTACAAACTGGCACAAATTCATTCTCCAGGCATCTTGCTTCCATGAAACAAAGTGCTTCCCATTTAAGACCTATCTAAGAAAGTAAAACTTGGCAGTCCTATTAGTCTACTAATAGAAAAGAAAAAGTAAAAGGACAGCTTGTGGTTAGTTGTGGGTAGTTAGCTGGTGCACTAACTCAAAAGAAAATTAGCTTGGACAAGCTATCAAGAATTCTGCTTCGTCGTTGTGCCTGAAATCAAAGATACTATCCCTGAAATCAGAGAGAGCATCTTGCACGTTGTTCATCTTCCATTCTCTAAAACCATCACACAGCCTCTGCATACATGGGGATCACAGTAGTCTGCAATTGCTTCAGTTTTACCTCCCTGGCTTTTTTATTCCCCTTTGGAAGGATGGTAGTGGGAAACGGAAACAGAAATCTGAATTGGAGTTGTCAGAAAGCATCAACCACAAATTAATTCAACAGCTACGTATTTGATTTGCGCTGTTCTGAAGTAAAAGCACGTCCATCCCATGCTCTGCTCCACAGGCTTCAAAGACTGTACATATCAATACAGAGGCTTATTGATTATGCCAAGATCAAATCGAATAACTTCATGAGAACTGAGAACGGTAACAAAAAAGACCACCAACACAAAATCTCAACCAAAGATTAAATCTAACCATGATCCTGCCCTACTGAAGCCACTGAGCACCTGCCCACCAGCTTTGATGGGGATCAGACCAACCTCACAGAGAGCATCTAGTCCACCAGCCACATGCCTTTTCTTGAGCCCTTCTACCTAGAGAGCAGAGCTCTTACAGACCTGGGGAGGCTGACGAGTCCAGATGTAAAGAAAAACAGGCAACAAAATCTCATGTAGATGGCCTTCTCAATTAAGTATTTTGAGACTAAGAGACAATTATTCCATACAACGTCCCCCTGATCTCGCTGCCTTAGGGAAAGATGTTGGAAAATATTTGAGCAGAACTTATCTTGATGCTGCAAAAGGCAATTTTAGGCAGAGTCACCACAGGGTTCAGCGGTCATGGGCTCTTGTCTTAGGTTGCCAAAACAACGTTCCCCTGGAAGAAAGAAAACATTACATCTCTGTTCAGCCTTCCTGTCCCATCTCCCTTCTCATAGCTTTGAACAAACTTTGTTTGAGGAAAGATTATTTAGATAGCCCAGCCAGAAGTGAACTAAAGCTAAGACTGTTTTAAAGACATGCCTTGCTTTGATCCAAATACATATTTCCTTTACAATCAGCTTCTCTTCGCATCAGTTTGAGCCTTTCCTCTTTTCCACCGTAATTCTGAAAGCAATATAAAGCACAAATAGCCATAGAGACACATTTCTGTGTGGTCTTCCTACCCCTTACTGACAGCCAAGGCTTTGGTAGAACCTGATGCAGCACTGTGACTCACCCAGCCTGTAACGGTTTAACTGGGATCACAGCACTACTCTTACTATGCACAGCAGTGTCTTTTTGAGACTTCACAGTGCATGCCGTCAATATGTAATAACACCATGCGCCCTGAA
Organism: Pluvialis apricaria; assembly: GCA_017639485.1. NCBI lineage: Eukaryota > Metazoa > Chordata > Aves > Charadriiformes > Charadriidae > Pluvialis > Pluvialis apricaria. The sequence continues at coordinate 71,427,199 of CM030011.1, read as the reverse complement.
TTATGGAGTTGCTGGAATCAATGGGATTTTGCATATTAATTGCAAACACACCCAAAAAGACAAAGGAATTTATTGGCTTAATTATTGTTTCAGCTCTAATAACGTTCAAGCTTCGTTCTCACACAAATTGATAAATAGCAGCACAGCGTTACCCCTCGAGGATGCTTTGCCTTTTGAGAGGGGATGCTGAAGTTCAGGATCCAAGCTCTCTCAGCTGCAGTGAGGCACTCAGCAGGGTCTTGGATGAGTTGAGCTTCAGAGGTATTTGACGCCTCTCTTTCCTAAGCAGGTTGCTAGATGCTGGCAAAAGGAGCTACTCCACTCTCTCTGCAGATGCTAATGGTATTTTCCCTGAAAGGTATTTATATAATGACACTTACAGGGCAGGACACAAAATGGAGCTGGACCATTTCCACCTCTAGGGTACAAAGACTGAGATTCATTATAATATGTCCCCAAAGACCAAATAACAGGAACCAGTTACCACGCTGGCAATCCAAGGGTAGCTACATACTTAAGGATTGATTCTGACTCCACGGATGCTGAGATAAACTAAGTTTGAGAAGAATTAGATCAGTGTACCTGGAAGCAGACTTTGGCCCTTGGGGATCCCAGGAAGGACAGCTCCGTGAAAAATGAGGTGCCAGGAGAAGGAAAAGCAAACGTCAAGAATTCGACTGTATACCAAAACAAAACAGAGAGAAACCCACCCGGATCTGATCTCCATCACCTCATGCATTCACATGCTGCAGCACAGCACGGCTGACGCAAAGTTTCAGGAACAGCATTACAATAATGAGGGAAGAGCAAGACACTACCTGAAAAGCAGCTTCCTCCCCAGGGAGTTAAAACATTTTCTGCATTATCATACCATCAAAATTGCATCTTAAAACTAGGATCGGACAAAGAATCATTGTTCGTGAAGCCTGTGCAGAGGATAGCTTGCATCTTCAAACAAGTTACTCTCCTGGGCATGTTCCCCCACCATTCTCAGCAGCAGATCTCTCCTCTTCAGGATGGGCATCACATCACAACATTTAAGCAATAAGCAATTTGTTGACAAAGAGAAATGGCACCAAGAAAACATTTCAGCTGCATTCAAGACTGGGGTTGGATATTTGTTTGTTTGTTTGTTTTTCTAGACATGATTTGGCAGCTGCAAGCAAAAAGAAGAGCCAGGATCATGTGAATGTCCCCTCTGTGGGAGGAGCGCAGCCAAAGGCTGCAGGCAAGCCACGCTCCCCATGTCACTGTGCTCACAGAGCACTGGAGGAAATAATCCTGCATTAATAGGGCAGCAGATCACAGGGCTCAAACAGGCCTTTTCTGTTTCTACCCTAACTCATGAAAAAAAAACCAAACCAAACCAAAACAAAACAAAACAAAAAAACAGGAGCAAATGCAACAGAGAAAGGGATACGCCATCAGCCCCCTGTGAAAAAAATCCACTTCCACTTATTCGAATACAGAGCTGTGCCACACAGGCTAATGGTTAATTCAGGCTATTTTATAATTGGAAGAGCCCAAAGAAGATGGGCGTTTATGGCTTTCTCCACAAGGAAACGGGGCCATCGCTCACAGCTCCTTCAGAATTACACTGTGCAAAACCTTGAGAGCGAGACCCCTCCGCGCGCTCTGCAGCGGGGGCCAGGACGCCGCGGTGGCTCAGCACCTTCCAGGCTGTGACCTGAAACCAGCAGCTCTCAGGGCTTCAGGGGGAAAGAAGGGGAAAGAAGGGGAATTCCAATGCACGTTCAAGCCCAGGGGATCAAATCACATCCCCAGCCTCAGCTTCTTGCCCGCCCAGGAGCCCCTGTCCCACCGGCCATTTCCAGGGAACCAGCATTGCCCTCTGCTGGCATCTCCGTAACTCAGCGTTAAGGCCAGTCACAAACTGGTCCTAAATCGAGAGGAGTCAGAAGGAGCTCAGATCCCTGCCTTAATCCCCCACGCAGCCTTCAAAAATGAAGCTTGGCTCAAGGGCGAGTGGTGGGCTCAAGAAACAGCCAAGCATCTCCCCCATTTCTGCTGTGGCACCCACTGTGTGACCACGGCATTAACTTCGGAACTGGCGCAGGCTTGGTCGAGAGAAATGGGCCCTCATTTGCATGTTAGCCACCGCTTATAATCAAGCCGAACCTCTTTCTGCCATTAGACGTGAAACCAGCTGAGCGCAGGCTCTCACCCGTAAGTGCCAGGGTGTCCACACAGCAACAGTTTACCTCTCTCATCGGTAATTAATTTTCCAAGTCTCTGTACAACGCAGACATTTGCAGTAAAAAGGACCAAACTCTTTGGAGTCTCAAAGTCAGTGAACGTTCAGTTAGTCTTTATTTTATTCTGACAGGCTCCTTTATCCCAGAGACAATACTAAGACCCTGGATGTTAGCAGGAATTTTTTTCCCAGAGTTTAGTCCAATTACAATAAAGAAAATAAAAATGGCACATTACCAAAAAAAAAAGGTATTTAACACAAACATATTACATTTAAAATAGACACATACATCATTCATTTTGCCTCTATCGTCCACAGACCCTTTAGTATAATTAGTCTGTGGCATAAACAGAAAAAGATCACTTGAGCATCCACCAAACCCACCCTCCCTACTTTGAGTTCACAGATTAAACCCATCCAGGCACGTAAGCCCCTGAAGGAGCCACACAAGGAGATAAGCAAGCGTTAAATCACCAAGAAAAATGCCCAGAGTGAGTTTCAAAAGCAGTAAGCCCAAGACCAAAGCGTGGCTCAACGCCCATGTGTAAAGCCATGAGGCACAAAAAGCAGCACTTCGCTTTTCTAACAGCGAAAGGGAAAGAGAAGAAGCCAGACGTGGGGCTGTCCCGCCCCGCTGTGGGCCAGTGTGGCCCCATCAACCCAGACATCATTCCACAAAGGGATGACCATCAAGGAGAAAATCTGCAAGCCCAGATCCTGGAAAACAGAGAGGCACCAGACTCTGCACGGGACATCAGGCACCCAGCTGCGCTGGCAGCACGAGTATCCTCAGAAAACTCTTTCTCTACACTGCCTGGTGAAAACGCAGCCCCAGCAGGTAACCTGCTTCACCCAAGCCAAAGCAGGACTTCCTCACCCATCTCCCTAGAGACTTGCCAGGCGCTCCCCAAGCCAATGAAGGTCAAAACAGAAGAAAACAAGTGCCCAGGCATGAGCCCGCTGGCTTGCCGGGGAGGAAAGTAACCTGAATGCCTTCCTCCAGGGAACAGCCGCAGACGAGAGGTGGCTGGCACCCCTCTCGGCGCTCTCAGTAGCATCCCTATTTCCCCTTTCATGGTGTTCTGTGTGCTTGGATGTCTCCCTGCTCTCGTCTTTTCCAGGGATCCCTTCCATAGCCAGTGCTGCCCAGGCACAGCACAGGGAGCTCAGACCAGGGTCAAGGATTCACATCAGTAGCACAAAGATCAGGGATTTGTTGGTGCAATACCCAAGTTGCCTTGAGAGCACGAACAGCTGTCTATTTTTTTTTATCTCAACTTTTTTATTATTATTTTAACTTGAGCACACAGCTGGGCACAAAACTGAAGTACCCTTTGTCTAAAATGCCGACCTTCCACTCCTCTCAGGGATGTTTCCCAACTCGCATCACATCTGATCACCTCACAATTTTTTAAAAGCTTCTGCTTTACTCGTCAAGTAAAATAACACCTCTGAGGGGTCAGACCTCCAGAGCAGACACTGGCCAGTGGTTGTTTGAGATGCCGGTATCATTTAGGAAAGCTGGTCCCAGAGAAAGCTGAAGTACACACTAATTCTCCTCCCCCGACCCAAACCAGGGGACCAGGGTATCTCCCGCTACAAACAGCCCTTTCTCTTTGTGCCATGAAACACATACAACCCATGGACCGCATCTAAGGGGAGGAGGACACAGTCGAAGCCCGGAGGGTTAGCAGCCCATCGCCGGCTGCTTGCTGGGCTGCATGTGACCCTGCTCTCACCCACAGCCACCCACAGCACAGGGACTGCTGTCCCCATCCGCAACACCGCCTCTGCTTTTTGTGGAGACCTGCACCACCAAGCACTAAAGTTTTTCATCTCCCAATAGCTTCTTCCTGTGTTACTTCAGAATAAAACCAACCCACACACTGAGCCGGTACCACCATGACTGGGATGGAGGAGCCTGTCCAAGCACCACCGCCGCAGACGCTGGGTGAGAGCCATCAACCCCCCCACAGAGGCAATCTCGGAGGTCCCTTCGATGAGGAGAGGAAACAAAAAAGCCTGCGAGCAGCCGAGGGAGACGTTCATTCTATCGATTGTGTAAACTGTCAGTGGAGTGGCAACGAGCATTTTTTTTTGTTTCTATCCCAGGGAATAATCCAGCCTGATAATTAGTACATAAGAGATAAGTGGAAAATGAGACATCTAGCGAGGGTGGTTCAAGCCTCCTCATGACATTGATAATGTGCAGATACATAGATCACTGTCGGGGCAAACCGCCACTGTGAGCCTGTGTCTTCCCATTGCCTCATCAATCCATCATCCGCTTAGCTACTGACACCTTGGCAGGCACACACCGCCAGCCCTGCATTTGAATTGCGAGGAGCAGGCTCCACCAGGGAATACAGATTTAAAAATCTAAGATTCAAATTTGTTTAAGTATTGTGAACAGCAATTCCCTTGCAAGGCATCTTCATTGCCCTTTTGCCAAGGGGGAACAGTTGGGTCTTTGTTAGAAGTACAAATTGCTTCTTAATGCAAAGGATAAAGCAGAGCCCAGGCACCTCCTTAGAATTCCTCCTGGCTCCTGCTAATGCTGCTGCATGTCAATTTTAATTTTTTGAAATTTAAACTGAGGGCTTTGTGTCTAAGCTCCATTTCGTCGGAGGGGAGGGGAGGAATAGTCAGAAAGGATTACGGATCCAGGGGGAATTGAGGATCCATAGCAATTATACTTCATTTGGGTCTCAGACACTGGTTTTAATCATATTCTAAATAGTACAAATCGACACGACATTAGAGATTGATAAGTGTCTAACACATGTACCTGGTTATGAACTCTGCTTCCCTCAGCTGGGGGATGTTTGAGGACAGGACGAAGGGAGGAATTGCTTTCTCTCTCTGACCCTCCTCTTCCAGCCAACGAGAAGACAATACCCACCGAGGACTAGGTAGGAGACAGAAGAGACTGTAAGAACTCAGTCATGGCTGGGCTACCCCAAAGTGGGGCTGGAACAAGTTCATCCCGGCTGTGGTTCCTTTTCCTCCTGCAAAGCCAGGGCAGGGGCAAAGCTCCAGCCTTGGCGGAGCAGTTGCAGTCCGGCTCCTGCCTCTCTTACCTGCGAAACTGCACTAACGCTGCCAAGGGCAGCGAGCTGATAGGGAGGCAAGACCTTCAGGAGGGAAAAATGAAATGACAAGACAATAAAATGAAAGTAAGAGCTTTGGTATATCAACTTAGTTCTTTTAGCTTCAGCAGAGCAACCTGAATTTACCCAAACTGAGGAGGTTACCTACTGGGGTGATGATGAAAGATGCACCGCCTCCACCAAAGGCTCAGAACCGCAGGCACTTGTTACACACCTGGGCACTTTTAAAAGGACACAGAGTGGTTGGGATTTACAGAGGACCAGCAGGAGAAAACCTCTGCAAGTGGTCTGACTCTGTGAGTTTTCGGTGAGCCTTCTCTCCCAGCCCACCTCAGGGGCTGTGCCGACCCACCGACGGTCAGGTGTGGTTTCCAACCCATACACGCGCTGCAAGTGCGGGGGTTTAGACAGACTCTCTCCCCCGCTGCCTTCCTACATTTGTCAAGCATGTTATAGAAACACGGCTTTCCATAATCGCTGATTAAACCGCTTTTCTTGCACTTCACTAACCTCTGGATCAGGCTCATACCCAGTAAATCTGTTTAGGAGATCTGCTCCACACCCCCACTTTCACCTCTTGATGACTGTGTGCCGCCTTTTTAAAAAAAACACATAAAGGTGAAGCTTTTTTCCTCTCCCTCCGCTTCTTCCCAGCCCCCTTGAATCATAATCAAGACCTAACCAGGGTGAGCCATCCTAACCCGAAATGCTGCTGCAATCCTCAAGGACTGGAGTGACCCCCCCTTAACCTCCCGCCCTCCCGTGGCACCACCACAATGCTCCTTTGCAGCACTGGAAGAGACAGACAGCAAGAAGGCATTGTCTAAAAACATAATTTAATGTGATATTTTGGTGATTGTGGTCAACGACTGAATTCTTTTGCGGACAGGAACAGGTTTGACGTTAATGACACCACCATTCACACGAGCATTGCATTGCACAGAAAAGAAAAGTTTACACTTGACCCCATACAGACAAAGCAGCAGAGGAAAAACCAGTTATGGTCCAGTCCCGCTTCGTGAATAGTTGATCTGAAAATTTGTCATCATAATGAATACTCATTGACAAAAAAAAAAGTGACAGGTTCAAATTCCGTATGCGGCACAGTCCGAACTCAGGGCTGTCTTATACCCCCCAGGAACCACTCGAGAGTTTCAAGCTGCTGAGTTCCTCGTGTGACACACAAAACACCAAGGCTGACAAAAGGGAGAGGGGGGTTCAGAGCAAATGGGGTAGAGTAAGGAAAGGGGATCGCTTTGTTTCACTTCTATTTTGTTTCCACAGGGGTAAAAGAAAAAAAAAAAACATACAAACTCATAATGGAGCTAAAGTGACCTGTGGAGACAGCAGACACCAGCAGGAACAGCAGCACGACGGGGTACAGAAACGCCAACCAGCCCCGCATGTATCGGTGGCAGGGCCAGTTGTGTCACGTCGCTTGTTTTGTGTTAATCGGGGTATAAAAGAAAGCCAGAGAAAGTGCTGTACTTATTGTTGTTGCCTCCGTGCGCTTTGCCTCCGTCCAGCTTGACGTACACCTCGTCGCCGGAGTCCAGGTGCAGCACCACGCTGTTGCTGGCGTAGTCGTAGTTCTGGTCCGCGTCCTGGGCGATGGCACTGGCCCGCACCTGCCAACACAGCCGGGGGGTACATCAGCCCCCCAAAAAACCTCTTCCCCAGCCCCTCCATCAGCCCCCCGAGCCCCTCTTCCCCAGCCCCTCCACTCCCCCCGTGCCCTCCCTCCCGCCCCACTCCTCGCTTCTCCTTCCCCCCCCCCAGCCCGGCAGGAAAGTTCGCAAGCCGGCAGTTTGGAGTTTGTCGCGGCTCTAAAGCTGCTCCCCGCGGTGCACCCCAGCTCCGACGGCGGGGAGGATGCTCCGGCTGCTCCTTTCCCCGGGAGCGGCGGCGGCCGGTGCCCGCGGGAGGCGCCGGGGCCGGGGCCGGGGGAAGGGGGTGGTGGAGGGAGACCCGGGGCGGGGAGGACGAGCCGGGGGAGCGGCGGGGACCCACCTGCCCGTTCTTGCAGAGGTCGGCCCACATGCTGGTGCCGTCGCCGCCGCGCATGAGGATGTGGTAGGTGAAGAAGTAGATGCCGCGGACCTGGCAGGTGAACTTGCCGCTGGCCGGGTCGTAGTGGTTGCCCAGGTTGGTGACCACGTCGTCGAACTTGAGGACCTCGTAGCCCTCGTGGGGGCTCTTCAGCCCCACGTAGAAGGCGATGCGCGGCCCGCTGAAGGCGGCGCTCAGCCCGCCCGCCGCCTCGCCGCCCGCCGCCGCCCCGCCGCCGCTCCCGCCGCCGCCCGCGCCCGCCAGCGCCAGCCCGGGCAGCCCCGGCTTCCCCGCGTCGCCCCGCTCCCCCGGCGGGCCCCGCGGACCCGGCGGACCCGGTTCCCCCGGCGGTCCGCGGGGGCCCGGTTTGCCCGGCCGGCCGGGCTCCCCCTTGGGTCCCTGGACGAAGGGCGGCGGGGGGTTGGCGCCCAGGTCCTGCAGGGCCTCCACGGCGGCGGTGCTGCCGGGGCCGGGCGGGCGGCCGCCGCTGTACGGGTCGCAGATCATGCGGCAGGTGCCCATCATCTCGTAGTGGGCGCCGCTCTCGGCGGGCGCCTGCAGCAGCAGCAGGGGCACGGCGACGAGCAGGGCGACGGCCATGGCCAGGGCGAGCCCGGCGGCGGCTAGCAGCCGCCTCCTCCGCTGCCAGAGCCGGGCGGCGACGGCGAGCAGGTCCTCCTTGCCGTGCGAGGCAATGGTGGCGCGGGGGGCCGGCCGCTCCCTGCGGGAGGGGGGGGGGGGGGGGGAACGGCAAGAAAAAGGCGGTGAGCCCCCCGCCGCCGGCGCCTCCCCGCCCGGCCCCCGCCTCAGCCCGCCCGCCGCCCGGCCGCTCGCCCCGCCATGCCGCCGCCGAGCGCAGCCGCCGCCGTCCCGCTCCGCTCCGAGGGGACGCGGCGCCCCGTCCGCCCGGCGGGGCTGGGCCGGAGCGGGGGCGTCTCCGCGCCGAGCGGGCGCCCCGGTTCTGCCCCTCGCCCCCGCGGTGATGGACGGGGGGGGGACGGGGACAAGCGCCACACGGGGGACGGGATCGCCCGCCCCCGTCGCCGCCCCGACGGGGGGGGGGGGGCAGGGGGGGGCGCGGAGCCGAGCGGGGCGGGCGGACCCACCTGCGGGGCCGGGCGGGGGGCGCGGGGGGCCGGGGCGGAGCCGCCCGGGGGTGGCGGGGAGATGGGCGGGGGGGGGGGGGGCTCGGGGCTCCGCCGGCGCTGCGGCCCGCGTTCTGCCCGTCTGCCGCCCGGAGTGGCGGTGGCGGCGCGGTCCTCCCGGGCGGGGCGGGCGGAGGGGAGGGGAGAGGCGGCGGGGCGGCCCGCACACACCCCCGGGCTCTCCGGACCCCCGACGGCTGGCACTGCAGGTGGGGGCGGGAGGGGGGGGGACACACACACGACGACGACAACTCCTCCCTCCCCACCGGTACCGGTGGAGTCCCTGCGGGTACCGCCCAAACTGCGCCCCACTGAAACCGGGACGGTCGGGGATGCATCGCGTTGCCGCCCGAAACTGCTTCATCCCTCCATCCTTCCGTCCCTCCGTCTCTCCATCCCTTCATCTCAGCATCCCTCCATCCCTCCCGGACCGCGGCGGGACGGCCCCTGCCCGACTGCCCGGACCGCGGCCGGAGCTCCCGGTCCCGCCGGGCTGAGCTCCCGCCGCCGCCGCGCCGCACCGCTCTCTGCGGGAGGAGGAGGGATGTGTCTGTGTCGGGGAAAGCCCCGAGCAGGCAGCAGGTTGCCCCGGCGTGTCCCCCTTGGCTTCCTCAGCATCCCCCCGTCCAGCCTCGGCGGCCCAAAGACGAACGGGACAACACCGCGGTTGGCTCTTGCTCCTCAAGACAGCCAAGTGTAATTAAAGTTCGTTACAGCCGTCCCGATTTCCCGAACCCAGGCAGGGATTGCCAGGTGGAAGGGGAGCCCTGGGAAGAAATACCTTTAGCAGAGTTTAGGTTGAGTTAAAGCACAGGGTTGGTTGGGGTTTTTTTTGTAGGTTTCCCTGCATAACGATGGGTCCAAATGAAGTGGGCTTTCCCTCAATCGAGAAATTGTGATTAATCGCCTTTGATTTTCTGAGTAAACGGTGGTAGTACAGCGGGAGCTGTTGCATCGTTAACTGCCTACAGGGATCTCCCCTCTGGAGAATAAATTGTGATTTTCCCCATGCATCTCACAGCGGTGCGTTACGCACCCGTCCGGGCAAGAAAGAAGGGAGCAGTACAGTGATATTTCCTAAGGGCAACATTTCGGTGTCCCCCCCGCTCCCTCGGTGCATAAGAAGGGTGAATTTCCAGTGGGGTCACCGGGGTTGAAGGCAGTACGTTTTGTCTTAAAACGGGCAAAGCTGTAGGTTGAAGGAAGCGAGCGGCTGAGCCTGATCACACGCTTGTTGAAGCCGATGGCCTGGAGGCATCGTATGCAAATGGTGACATACACGCTTGTTCCAAAAAAAACTGTAGAAATGCCCTAAAAGGACTTGGGACTCTTTTGTTAGCTTTCCTTGAAATTTAAGGGGGGGACATCAAGGCTTTCCCATCTGCAATGCATGTACTGCAGGACCAGATCTCATCTCAGTTACACCCCTGTGTGCACCCAGCATTTTTTTTTTTCCTGGAACTATTCAGGCTTTGCTCTGCTGCTGCTGAGATCAGGATTCATCCCTTGCCCTCCAAGTCTCTCTGATTTTTTATTTTTTTTATTTATATTTTTTTCACATCTATGTATTCGAAGCCGGTAGAGAAATTAATCTTTTAAATGAAAACCTTTCCCTGAGAATTGTATAGATAGTCATATTAGAGTAACAAGGTCTATTACTTAGCACAATGCAGCTAAATGTTTTAAGAGACAAGATTGTGACAGAGATGTAAGTCCTTTTCCTCTCCTCTGAATTACCAGTTGCATCCCACAACGTTATTATAAGCCCCCACGCTTGTCTAAAGCCTTGTAAAATGATTTCTAATAGTTGTTTCTGTTACAGCCCTAGTATAATTTTCCATATATTAACCGTGCTAAATACAAATAAATTCACAAATAAATTACACTGCTTTGCTCATCATCCCTACTTAAGCTTCTGTTAATTTCCCTTTTGTTCTGGTATTTGTCACCAGCTCGGCTCTCCCCGTGTAGGTGAATCCTTGCTATCCCCCTAGAGCTCTGCAAACCCCCCTAACGTGGCTTTTTAATCTCCTGTTTTCCAAAGGCGGCAGCCACACTGTAGCTTTTCTAACCCTTTTCTGAATAATTAAGTTCCTGTATCATTTGGGCTCTGTTGCAACTTCCCTATTTGCATTAACTCACTTTTATAATGAGGTGACCGGTGCTGGGAACTATATTCCAACTGGAGGCTCACCAGCCCCTTTTGCAAAGCCAGAATAATTTTCTGTGACGGGGTCTGTTATTCCTACGGATCAGCAAGGACAGACAACAAAGAAACACATTCTAACTTTCAGCAGGACAAAATTGGCACCGTTGTTAATAAGGACAGTCGAGAAGTTGAACAAGCAGGCAGAGAAGATTACAGAGGCATCAGTAGTTAGGTTGGGTGTCAAATTCTAACAATTTTGTTTGGGAATAATTTAATTACTCCTCTGTGATGCGGTGAGATGGACTGATCACCTAGTTAATCCCTCTGTCAGGTTGCTTTAATGTAAACACGGTGTGACTTTAATGTGTAACTCCAGTAGGACCTACAGTCCTGGAGACCTGCAGTTATGGGCTGACTGATGTAATGCATCTTGTGCCCCAAGCAGCAGCACCGTGATCGATGAGGCAGCTGGTACCACCCACTGATCCTACGCTAGAAAGTATTTAGGAATATAGTCGCAAAAAGGTACACGGCAACACTCAGCTTGCAATTTTGATACAGGCTGCTACTAGGCTGTTCGGTGCGCGCTTTCTGTATGCAGTGGGAATGCACCACAGCAGTACAAGGAGCAGGAAATTACCAAATCAGCTAATCAGGCAATGTCTGAAGTACCACCTGCCCTGCAAGGAGGTACCTTCCTTCATTTGAGGTGACAAGTACCAAAGCCCCTCTTAGAGTTAGGCACTTCGCATCTTTCAAAAAGTGAGTCAGGGTGGTGCTCCATCGCAGGCTGCTCAGGGCTGGCAAGACTCAAGTGCCTCAGGGTGTGCCCAGAGAGAGAGGTAAAGGCACCCACAGAGCATCCCTGGTGAAACTCAAAGGGTGTCTCGACCTCAGCATCAGACGATGGGATGAGCAGGAGCTTTGGTGATTACTGTGGTTGGCCAAAGCAAGAGTTAAACACCTAAAAGCTTGCGTGGATCTAACTCAAAACTCCATTTTCCGATGTGGTGTAAAGACTCAGGAACCTGACCTCTCAGGAAAGTGTTTGATAGGTCAGGCACAATTCCAAAATTTAGACAGTCAAGAACCCAGACACTTTGCACTGAAGCTCCAAAATTCCAGGGGCACATGAATTTCCATCAGTTACCTCCTCCTTAATTTCTGCTTCAAGGCACAGCCACCCAGCTGGGGATGGTAGTAACTCTCAAAAGATGTTTCTGCTCCATCAGATTCATCAGATCCATCTGCTCCATCGGATCCATCTCCTGCAGGCATTTCCAGAGAGCGTCTGCTGGATCTGGCCTCCCACTACTGTCGCATGCACTTGCCACTACGTACAAAGGAATGGTGAGGACACCAACCTGAGATGTTGGAGACTTGTTCCAGTCTTTCACCCTTTACCAGATTTGGAGCAGGTCTTTAAACCTGTCTTTCCAGTCCTCCAGGAGAATAGCCCCAGCCTTCCAGCTGCAGGGTGTTGTGAGTTGGATCTTCTTCAGCTTCTTCTCTAGCATTTATTCTGCTGTAAAAATAGTGAAATATTCACGGGGGCAGAGGAAGGAAGAATAATTCCACGGGCTACTTAGGGCTCACTCAGGAGAGACACGAAGAAAGCAGGCCAGTGACTGAAGGAGCTTGGGGCTGAGCTTTCAAACCAGGCCTGTCCCCAAGGCTGAGCCACCTTACGCAGCGTGGTCAGAGCCTGTCCGTCCAGGAGGCAAACACAGGACACTCCTCAAGGCTGCAGCCATTTGCTTTTCACAGGGAGGTTGTCAGGAGGGTGCCGAGGAGGACATCTGGGTTCAGCTGAATTTACTGCCTGAGAAATCCTAACCTGTGTTCCCTGGGAGGCTGCCACAATCCTCCAGGTACAAGCTACCCAGGGGAGATGGAGAGAGCGGGGAGGAGAGCACTGCCTGCCCTTATGTTGAATCTGCTCCTCTTTACGTAAAAAGAATTAAAGATTCATTGAGCTAGGAGGAGAGGAAGACCAAAGGTGACCAATTTTTAGTTTAGTGGTGAGAGCACTTGCCTCATCCGGAGTTTCACCCTTCCTCCAAGAGCTGTTTGTGAATTCCAGCCAGGAAGGTGAGGTACAAGTGCAATGAGAAAGAGAGCGGGTGGCTCTGGCATACACAATTCCCCTTCCTGAAGGACCATCCCAACTGCTGAGCTAAAGACTCTTCCGCACCATCTCACTTTTCTCTCAGAAGGTTTACTTTTTCCTTTCCCCCTTCTCAGCTACACATCCTCAGCACAAACTTAGCTCATGAACTGAATGTGGTTTTCTCCACAGCCAACAAGAGCTGGACCATCCCCTGACCAAATCCATAGCCGTGGCAGGACCCAGCAGCACTCAGACCCACCGAGGTGGTGGGGTTTCTGGGCACATGTGCAAGTTGACCATTGTACATTTGAGGTTCTTGGAGATTGAAGGTAGGTATCTCCCCAGTTAGGCGCACTTAGGCTTGAACAGGAGCTGAGGAAACATTTTTATTTCCAATTTAGGTGCTTAAATTCTGCTTTAATCCCTTCTTTCGGTTCCTTTTTGGATTTGGCCCTGAACTTGAAAATGTAAGAAGAGCCATGCCAGCTCAGACCTCTTATTTAGCAAAATAAGGGCCATGAAGATGATCAAAGGGCTGGAGCACCTCTCCTGTGAAGACCAGCTGAGAGAGTTGGGGTTGTTCAGCCTGGAGAAGAGAAGGCTCCAGGGAGACCTTATAGGCACCTTCCAGTATCTGAAGGGGACCTACAGGAAAGACAGGGAGGACTCTTTATCAGGGAGTATAGTGATAGGACGAGGGGTAAGGCTTTTTAACTGACAGAGGGTAAATTTAGATTAGATATCAGGAAGAAATTTTTCACTATGAGGGTGGTGAGGCACTGGCACAGGTTGCCCAGAGAAGCTGTGGAGGTCCCGTCCCTGGAGGTGTTCGAGGCCAGGCTGGATGGGGCCTTGGGCAACCTGGTCTGGTGAGAGGTGTCCCTGCCCGTGGCAGGGGGGTTGGAACTCGATGATCTTTAAGGTCCCTTCCAACCCAAACCATTCTATGATTCTATGAAAAATGTCACTGTCAAAGTAAGTCTGTGGTGATACTTCCCTGGCATTTTCTCTCGACCTCCAGCAATCCATGGCTTAAGGACTTCCCAAGCCACAGTAAAATACATTTAAGAAGCTGAAATCAAGATTAGTGTGAGTAAAGACATAGACAGGGTCAGTACCCTCACCCATCCCAGGGAGTAGCTTTGTTTTGCTGTCCTTTGTCATGATTGATGGAAGTTATGGATAACATTACCCTCTGATCCTCTGAAGTATTTCATTCATTGCCTTTCTCGCATCACAAGACTCACAGATATTTCTCATTGGCAGAATTAACTATCTGGAACTTCGTGTATTCAACAGCTAGTAAAACATAATATATATAGTCCTTATGCTAAAATGTTCACATTTCTTGCTGAAAGCAAATTTGAATCTGTTAATGTTCAGAATGCATATAATATTATTTCCATTCACAAAATATAAAAGATAATGATACTGATTATTTTTGCTTAATGGAGAGAAAAGTTTAGAAATGGTTAGGCTTATTGTATTAACTGCCATCATTGCCCACAAATACTGTGGACTTCTTTTTGACCTAAGCTGGGATTTCCGACGGTACTTGTCTTAACAGCACAATGCTGAATTTACTTCCACTCGATGGACCCAGTGGGTACATGGGGTCCTGCACCGCAGAAAAAGCATTTTATTCCATAGAACAAGGCCAGGAGCTGGCTCTTGTAGAGTTGCAATAGCCCACAGAAGCACGTGCTGCTGCAGCAATACATAAAATTCGGTCCATATAGCCAGAACCGGGCGCCCTGTACTGACACAGTGTCTGTTACAGATCCTGCACACGAAGAAGTTTGCGCACAATCCAAACAGACATTGCAGTGGGATAGGCTTTATTGTATGTATTGATCACTGTGAACTGCTGCTGTTTGCACTTTACCATATCCACTTGCTGTACGTGGCAGACGAAATCTGCTGGCACTCTCTTTGCAAGGGGGTGTTTCGGCAAATACGTGTAGCTGTTTACAAGCGAGCAGCTCACAAACCCCAGACCTGCCTTCAGGACACTGCTTGGAGAAATAGGAGAAGGTGTGGAGGGAGTCAGTGAAAGCCAAATGCCTTCGCATCCCCCAAACAGGTGCTGTTCACCAAACTCAGGAAATTCAACCTATATTTTCTGGAAAAGAGTGATCAGAGCGACTGAACCTTGCTTCCCGCTTTTGACCCAATGGGACTTTTGCCCTTGCCTTCTCTCAGAGCAGGGTTACCGCCTGAAGTTAATTCGTCCAACTTTAGATAAACTGTGGGAACAGAGAAACCTCACGCAATGACTGAAGCTGGTGCTGAAGATGCTTGGTCCAAACATACATGGCTGCTCATGTCCCCAAGAAACTGTTAGGAACTGTAAGGGATCATCAGCTGCTACCTGGCCCCAGCGTGATGGAAGAAATGTTACAGGAGCTCCAGGCTGTTTGGCAGCTCCCCATTCCCAGAGCAGCTCCTCAGCTGGAGCTAAAGTAGGTTTAGAGAGAAACAAAACTGTCCTTAATAAAAGGCAGGATCTGAGCAACGTCACCTATCAAACTATCAGGTTTGATAGACATCTTGCTTAAAACCAGTAAATTAAAATGAAGCAAGAGGCCAAGTTTGCTTGCCCTTAACCAGCTGAAGGCTGGAATTTGGGTCACAGCAAGAGCAAATTCAACTCTCCTTTCCTAATTCTGTGCTTCTCAGTATGTGTTTACAAACTGCTGGAGGAGAAACAGGTTGGCCCTAGATTTGTCTTGTTCAATTTGTCTCCTTAGATAACTAATGCTTTTCCAGTGTGACTGCTGGAATAACGCTGCACTATCTATACAATCAAGCATCTGCTTTTTTTAATTGAGCTTCCGTATGAAATACAAATAGTGAAATAATAATTAAACACATTTATGGTAAACATAAGAGTAACCCAAATTTGGAGGTCTAGTAGAAGAAAATCCTCCCCTTGCCTTCTGAATACAGCACGTGAGCACTTGGCCAAGCTGCTCAGCAATGTGCGTGTGTGTGTGTGTGTGTGTGTAAAACCAAACCCCTGGCAGGCTCTCCAGCTGAAAATCACCCATCTCCCTTCCAAACCCTCAGAAATGCCCGGCAGGACTCAACTCTCAAGCCTTCATGACTTCAGAAGCAGGAAGGGGGAGGCTGGAAGGTCAGAGCGCTAAAACCAGTCCATTTATGCAGATCCCTTGTCTTAATTTAGCAAAATTTCCACACCCAACCGCGAGGCTGATTCTTTCTACTCTGTGAAGGGAAAAATTGCTGCAGGGAATTGATGTGCATGGGCAGCTGGTTTCACCAGGATGAAGGCACACATTAAAAATGCTTTTGAAGTGCATTTGGGCTTCCCTCTGGGAGTTTAGTAAACCTGCAGTCAGGTACCAGAGAGAATTTTTCCCCTGGAGGCAAAGACAAGAATAAAATTAGTAAGAAATAATAGCCAAACCCACAGGTGTGACAGATGGCGTGGAATGGACATCTGTTGGAATAACATTCAGTTACCATGTTAAACTTTTACCCTGCGTCCCCCAGAATTAAATGCGTTCCTCTGTTAATCACGTAGCACGAAGAGGAAGATGTGAGGATTGGGGACCCAGAGCTAAGGATGTCAGGAATTGGTTTTACACCTCCGTCGGGTGTAGGAAACACACAGCGAGCAGGGCGTAAAAGCTGGAGGAAGGCATATGGAGGAGGTGGGGCAGATGGTCCGGCCCCGTGATGCTTTGCTGTGGTTTACTGGTGCCCAGCGGAGAGGAGTTGTTCCACTGAGCAGAGGCGGCTGTAAGGTTTGTGCAGAGACAAGTTGCTTTGTTATGTTCAGACAAATAGCCCCAGATGAAGAGGTTTGACTGCCACTTCTGGAGTAAGGGTAATTTGGGGTGTTGCTAGAGAGGAGACAGAGAGCTGGAGAAAAAGGTCAAGGAGAATCAGTCCCGGCGCGGTGGTACGGATCAGCCGGACAAGGTCACGTACCTCTGGGATACTCAGGGAATTAATAACTAGACTAACTGTGACAATTGTTTTTGAAAAAGCCTGGTTAAGCTGAGAGAAAGAGTAACCATGAGAGAAAAACATGGATTTCTGTAAAAATGAAGCTTTAAATAAGCACCAAACCAAAGTAGGCAAGACAGCTTTGTGAGATTAAAAAAAACATGTCTGATTAAAACATGGTGAAATTGTCCCAAAATATGTAGCCACCTATGATCACTCTTAATATAAACCCAAATTAAAAGCATGACAATGGGTTTTATTTAGAAACATCCTGACCTTTCTCGTATGACTCTTGTCCTGCCTTCTCGTTACTTGTCATTCTCAGTCACTGTATCTTGCTTAAATGAAAAGCGTAAGCTCTCCAGGGCATGGGACTGCATCTCTTTTTTTTTTTTTTTTTTTTTTCATCTGCTCTGTACAACAATGCATGCAGCAGGGAGACTCTTAAAACTGCTAAATAAAACACAAATAAAACATTGAACCTCCAGTTTTCCAACTTTAGCGAATTTCTTTGCAAGAAAAAACCCAAACCCTCTAGTGTGGATATTAGTAAGAAGTTATTTGCTCACATCAGTAAAAGTTAGGTGAAATAATAATCACGGAAAAGCAGTCCTCTCCTTGGTAACGATGTGTATTAAATCACAGAACAGTTCCTGGGGGAGAGCAGTGGAAGCCCATTGCTTGGGACTTTGAGAGCGAGGTTGGGCAAAGCCAGAGACCGCACTGCAGGGCTCGGTGCCCCGCTGGCAGGAAGACGAATGAGGAGCCCTAACAGTCTTCTCTATTTTGTTCTTCTATGATCCTTATAAGAGAGATTGATGCTGACAGCATCCAGGTGGTGCGTCCATGACTCAGCTGTCACGTCACTGCTTACGGCTTAAAGCCAGTGAGTCAAGGAATGAAAAACAGGTGGAAGGAGGAGGAGAGCCCTCCCGAAGTGCTCACCTCCAGCCATCTCTCGCTAAGCGAGCGGGGCCAATTGCAGACCACAGGGACACGGAAGAAGGAGAGGCAATGACAGAAGGAACGTCTGGTCACCTTCCTCCAAGGGCAGCAGGGTTGCAAGCCATTCTCCACGCCTTACATGGTGTGGAAGAAAAGCCTGGTGTGAGTTAATGGACTTCTGCGAGCCAGAAGCATCCACCCTATGTGGTAGGTCTGAGGCCTGCTGACTCTTGTAACTATGCTCCGTGGGCAAAGCTGTAGATGAAGTAAATATTAAATCCATCTAGTTTAGTTCATGCTAGACAGAAAAGGTAACATCACAGATATCTGGCTGCATATTTTCATCAATACAAAGTTTGCTATTAGGGATCTGATTTCAAGTGACACCCTAAATCCTGTTCTGAGAAGGGTCTTCAATGTGCTAGTGGCAGTGACAACAGACACTATTTCTCTGAAAATCCAACGAGTCCCAGAACGCAGAAACAAGACTCCTTGGAGGCAGAATCCTAGGGTCAGGTGGCTTCTGAGACACTGCTGCCTGTCTGGGAAGGTTCACAAAAGAAATCTGCCACACTTGAGATCTAAACCTGAATCTATTTTTTTTTTTGCCACTGCCTCGGTTGCAAGGCCAGCCTCTTGTAATTCATGGTAGCAGAAGGTCAATGGCATCTCTAGGAAGGTGGGTACTCCACTGCTGTCTCTGCCTTTGGGCATGATCTAACACATGGAAATCCCTCCAGGGATGGAAACTTCATAACCTCCCCAAGAATCCTGTTGCAATGCAATCTCTGCCCTTCACAAAAACATTTTACAGCATCTGATCTTAATTTCTCTGCCACAGTTTAAGCCTCTAATTCCTTGTCTTATCCATCACAGACAGAGAAAGCAGATGATTCCATCCCTTTTGGTGGTAGCCTTTC
Organism: Pluvialis apricaria; assembly: GCA_017639485.1. NCBI lineage: Eukaryota > Metazoa > Chordata > Aves > Charadriiformes > Charadriidae > Pluvialis > Pluvialis apricaria. The sequence continues at coordinate 71,408,581 of CM030011.1, read as the reverse complement.
ACACTCTTGACAATTGCTACCTTGCTTCCCTGGTCAGTCTGTCCTTCAGAAGCTCACTCCGTTCCACCTTTCTTCATCACTGTTTTTTTCGAGAGCTCTGGTCAGTCTGTCCTTCAGAAGCTCAGTCCATTCCACCTTTCTTTGTTACTGTTTTTTTCTAGAGCTCTGGTCATTCCCTCTGTTCCCCCTGGACTTTCTCCCATGGCCCACGTGTTTTTTGATGTGCAGAGCTCAAGACTGGGCACAGGAGTCTTTTGCCAAACCTTTCTATTCATCTATTTCGTAACAGCATACCATTGTTGACTCGTATCCAGCTTGTGATTCCCGTCACCCACAAATCCTTTTCCAAAGAGCACTCAGTGCCCTGTACATGCCTGAAAGCGTCACCTCCCAGTTGTCCCTGCTGAATGACGTTCTGGTGTCCTTCCATGCAGTCTTTGATTTGCCACTATTATATGGACTTCTCAGCCTCTCCTTCAGCCTGCCAGCTGTCACCACCTACTTGTAAGCTTAGTAAGTGTTCCTTATCCCATCGTCAGTGTCTTTCCTAGTGATATAAATAGTACCAGAACCCTAGAGACTCCCACCTTCCATTTTGGCAATGACCAGCTGATACCTTCTCTGTTCAGCTCAGTTTTGTAGCCATCCTACAATGTTTTGGATGTTCCTGCAATGTTAGGAACAATCTTCCTTAGATCCCTTATAAGAGTTTCATATGTAAAAGTGTTAAAAGCTTTTTTAAGTCAAGATATATGGTACTTACTGTTTTGCTACACATGCAAAGAAGAAAATTATATTGGTGTGACACAACCAAATCTTGCCAAAAAGAAAAGTGTGCTGGCTGTCATTTATCCCTTTATTATATGAGCATTGCTTGTTTTGGTAGCTGCCAGGAAGCTTTTCATGCATTGGCACCCTCTTGTGCGAAGTGCTGTGCAAACTCAGAAGCGAAAGATGGATCCTGTACCAAGACATTCACAATCTAATTCATCTTAATTTTTCCCCAAAAGAAAATGCCACCTCCTTCCTTATCAGACTTCACATTGATACGTCTAGGAAAAGGAGAGTATTCATTCTGCAAACCTGTTTTATCACAAAACGAGACAACCACTTCTTTCCAAGGAGTCCCAAACAAGTAGTTATTACCGGCATCGTCAAAAGCCATATCCAAGTCTTGATTTTAACCGCATTAAGCCTTGCTTAAGGCTAAAAGACATCATCTGTCTGCATCCCCCTCACTGTCTGCTCACTCACTGTCTGCTCCACCTAGGATGCAAGTCAGGCAGTTCTTCGGTTTTCAAACCTGACTGCTTCCAGTATGAGTGACACATCTTATGGTGACACAACTGCTGCAGGGTCCGCAGGAATTGTCTGAAAGCCAAGAGCTCTGTCCAAAGGAAGGAAAAATGGCAAGGATGTAGTTATGTGAAGAGAATGAGTAAAAGGCATCAGCTCCAAGACTGCAAGGCACAGTAACTGAAAACGTGGCATTTTGCACTGTCCCTGCTGTGCAAAGTAAACCAATTTTTAAAAGTGCTAAATCATGGCACTGGTTGTGGCAAGGAATGAAACTCGATCTTATTTTATGGAGTTTTGATCTTCACAGACACAAGGAAGACTGTTATCAAGCTAAAGTATTCTAGCCAGATAGTCTCTGGCTGTATGTTTGCAGATCACCTGTGACAGCAAAACGTGGGCTCTGCTGTTGCTTCTGGAACCTAAAAGTTAGCAACAACTAATGTTGTTTATACGTGCAAAGCATTTGGAACTCATTACAGTTTTGTGCTCTATTTAAGCATACTTGTAATTACTTTTGATTAGGATAAAGAGGATCATTTTCTTTTACCAATTCTCAGGATATTCAGAACATCTGGAAACTAAAGCAATACTTTGCACACCAGGTTATTAGTGTAAACTTCAGCATTTCCACAGAAAACACTCCGTGAGTGGGGAACAGCTGAGGCATCCATCATGACACGCATGATCTGGGACCTTGGTGCCACGGAAACGGCTGGACATGCAAACCTTTCCCTACAGTAGACAGACATAATCCGTTGCTCGACCACGCATGTTTGCCCAGCTTCTAGGTGTTTAGAGGCCAGAGTGCCAAAAAGTTCAAATTGGAAACACTTCTTTTACCCAGCTATCTTCCCTTCTCCCACGCAGCAGCTTTCTGAGATGAAGCACTCATGAACCTGCCATCAGCCCTGGCGGGTACGAGCAGGGAATGAGGGTCTGTTCTGGCTCAGCGTAGCAGGTGCCCATACAGTGCAGCTCGCTCTCCACCTGCCTCACAGCTCTATTAAATCATGCCTCTAAAGGCGGCCGTTCAGGGCCGTCTGCTCGCTCTGGTGGGGACGTTGCTGAGGTGGACCCCAGCCTGATTGAAGATGGAGCTGACTGCTTTAGCAGCTGGCAAAACCCAGCTCTAGAGAAGAGGTGGAGGTCATCAGCCCAGAAATTGGCCAGCGTGGGTGGCCCCACAGTGCCTTGCTCAACTTTGCTGTCACATCCACAGCTCGACCACCTCTCCTCCAGCCAGGCCTCAAGGCACATGAAGCACACACTTCCGTAAATAACATTAAAACAGTTCTACTTCTCTGTGGGACAAACTGAGAAAGGAGGAGAGGAGAGGAGAGGAGAGGAGAGGAGAGGAGAGGAGAGGAGAGGAGAGGAGAGGAGAGGAGAGGAGAGGAGAGGAGAGGAGAGGAGAGGAGAGGAGAGGAGAGGAGAGGAGAGGAGAGGAGAGGAGAGGAGAGGAGAGGAGAGGAGAGGAGAGGAGAGGAGAGGAGAGGAGGAGAGGAGAGGAGAGGAGAGGAGAGGAGAGGAGAGAGAAGAGAAGAGAAGAGAAGAGAAGAGAAGAGAAGAGAAGAGAAGAGAAGAGAAGAGAAGAGAAGAGAAGAGAAGAGAAGAGAAGAGAAGAGAAGAGAAGAGAAGAGAAGAGAAGAGAAGAGAAGAGAAGAGAAGAGAAGAGAAGAGAAGAGAGGGGGAAAAGCCAATGCAATGAGTCCAGCATCTTAATCATGGGATCACAGCAAGTATATAATCTTTTATCATGGAAGGACCACACTACAGCCAGGGATGAAGCCCAGGCAGCCTGGTTTTGCAGCTGAACGCAGCCCTGAGGCTCCAAATGGGACCTCCCACCACCACGCTGCCGCAGCAGATCCATGTTGATGGAATCGGGAAGCAGGCACAGATGCCAGTGATTTACTGCGAGTGGCTGATCGCTTTAATATATGGCACATATGGCATGAGAGTGTTAATGGAATTTATACTGTAAAAAAATTATCTCAGCACAAAGTATGGAATTACTTGGGAGGATTTATGCAACAGACATAAAATCCAGTGGAAAGAGTCTAACCTTTCTGAGGCTTATTAAGTTTTCTTTTTATTTATGGAAATGTCTTAATTTATGCAAGGTGAATGCCAGAAAAAATGCTATAGCTCTAGTCAGAACCTAGCTTTTGCTATTTATAGACTTTCAGAGACATATTCTGCTCTTGTTTACACCAGGAGTAGAATTATTTGAAGTCTCTGGGACCAATCCAAAGTCATCTACATTACTCTGTTGAATTGGGTACCAACACTATGGCACCAGTTGACCCCAAAATGGTGCTAATAATGAGCAAAAAGCGTGAAGAAAAAAATGGCAGTAACAAAGATCATGAAAAAAAAATGCTTTGTATCCTGTTTATCCTTGTTGTATATGTTACATTAAATATACATCAAAGTAAGACTTCCATCCTTGCCTGTGTGCAAGCAGTAAGATGCAGCACTCCCTGAGGACAACGGGGTTTCCCTGGGGCCCCAAGATAGGATGGTGCTCAGTCCTTGATGGGAAGGAGGTTCTTTAGCCTGGTTATCAAAGAAAAGATGACACTTTGGTAACCACACCATCTCTCCATCAGTGCTTACCTCATATCCTTTGTCAGTCAGTTCCAACCAAACTGTGACAATATGTCCTTCAAAAAATTACGTTCCTACAAGTGTCATGAAAATCAGAGAGGCATAAATCAGCGCTCTGGTGAGAGGAGACAAGAGTCCCCCCAAGGGCTACACCGTCTCTGGCAGGGCTGGCTAGCCAGGGAGGACGCTTTCAGCTGGCCACCAGGAGTGTCACACACAGGGTGACTTATATAGTACAGATGGAGGAGGTGGATGGAGGGGAAAAAAAAAACCACAAATCCATTGGAAAACAGGCTTCTGTTCATCAGTCAACATATCTTACTCGGTGCATCTAAATCCCACACAAATTTTATCCTGTACTTTTCCACAGCTGTATCACTGAAGCATCTTAATTTCTCACAGACACTAACGAATGCAACCTTAAAATAACCCCCTGAGGTCAGCTGGGGTTATTAAGTGGAGGTTCCCATAAATAATCTCCAGCAAATCTTGCTCCAGTGGCTTCCAACACCACCACCCGACTCATCTGCTGCAACTTCTCTCCAAAGTCACCACCGTGCAGCTGGCAGAGGGGAACCGGGACTGGCTCCCCACCACCTCCGGCTTCCTCGTCCACATCCCAAAGCCAGGCAACTTGTAAGTCAGTGTCCCCGAAACCCAGTGCGTAATGCAAATGCAGGAGGATATCAAACGACATTGGGAAGGGAGTCCCTGACCTGGCCTTTGGAGACCTTGCCCCTGGAAATGAGTTTTAAGAGAAACAGTGTGCTTTTTCCTCTGATTTTTAAAAGGAAAGGATTTTTAAAGCTCCCTGATAAGGAACTGTGCTCGCTCCATGGCGCAGGGGAAAGTGCAGGGTGGGGGCAGCTGGCAGGAGGTGGAATTTGGGCCTCAGAGCCCAGATTTTGCCACTCTGAGTGAGGTGAGCAGAAGGCGGTGCATCCTGCCGGAGAATTGCCCCTATAGGAAGGCATGGACCCAGGCTTTCTCAGAGGGCTTCCCTGCTCTCTTCAGCCGAAGCAAATTCTGGTCAGCTCCAGGCTTGGAGGAGCATTCTCTACCAGGCTTTTGGGCCATCTCCTCCACCCTCACCAGCACCACTTCTGCTTTCTTTGTTGTTGCCCCCCATCCGGTGCCATTTTCCCCGCCTGAGATGTGTCTCACTCCTGTCCTCCCTTCTCCATCCTCTGCTCCACCTCCATCTCGGTTCTCTCACACCCCAATTCCCAACCCGGCTCGTCAGGCTCCGCACCCCTGCCCACTGCATCCAAATCCGCTGAGGTCTGTCCCCTACAACAAATCCAACTCCCGACTCTCATTTGACACCTTCATCCCTCCGTGCCTCCCTACAGCAGCATCCCAGCATGGTCCCCCGCTCCTGCATCCACCCTGGGAGCACGGAGAGCACCGGGACATAGTCCCCAGGCTGTGCCCAGCATCCCAGCAGCAGGGAGGGCAGGGAAGAGGAAAGCCTGGTCAGTAAAGGTCTCTCCCATCACCCTACCGAGCGGTGCACACAACGCCCAGGGGCTGTGCTGGACACTGGCAGAATCCCTTGAGAAAGGAGCTGCTGGACCCCCCTGTCTCTCTGCTGCAGCCTGGAGACCATCTCTGCCATCAAATTTGGAGCTTCTGCTCCAAAGCACGGAGTTTCTTCTTGGCAAAACATCCATGGCAATTTCTATACTATAGATAAATCGCCTGCTTTTCTCTAAATTTATTCCCAAGAATAACGGCATTCTGTTAGCTGAAAATTTGCATTGCTACATACAAGCAAACATAATATGACCACAGGTATGTATCAGCCACAAGATGAAAGACTTCTGTGCAAAGAGCTAATGTTTGACAAAGTTATAATCAAATGGAAATCAGAATCTTATAATGAAAAATGTTTAGAAATCTTAACTGTAGACATCACAGTCTGTATTACTTACTACAGGATAAGGACTAATTTCTACGTCATTCTGTATCGCAGAGAAATCTGAAAACAATGTTCGTATTTCATTTATTCTTCACTCCACTGAAACTCCCTTTCAAATCAAATCAATGTTAGCTGAAAGTAATGTTTTGCCACAAAAAAAAAAAAAGGATCTCCAGATTTGTTCTGCTTCAATCATTTCAGTTGTACTTTTCACATTTTTTTTGACTGATGCCCTGCAAATCCTACCTTGTGCTGCAAAACCGCTTCACCATCTCCCACCTCCCACCTCTCTGAACTCATCTATTTTCCCTTTGCCATTGTCTCATCAAATTGTGCCATGCGGTCATCTCTGCCTCTTCTGTGACGCGCACCAACCCAGAATGAACAGAGGGAAAACATTAGTAAATGTGATTCTTTTAAGCAGGATCTTACGCGTGCTCTCTAAACAGTATCTGATGTGGCGCGTATGTAGATCTGCCTTTGAAAGAGTCATTTAGGGGAGATGCCTGGAGGATTCCCATCCTCCGAGTTTGCCAACACCACTGGCATTTCACTACAAACACATTTAGACAGATGGGCAGGCAGGACGGCGTTTACAAACTCCCAGCCAGGACTTCCGCAAAAGCTGCGTTTGCCTGCTTTAACAGTTACAAAAATGGAAAAGAAGAGGGTGGAAAATGTAGTAAGCGATCCATCTGTGTTGTTGAGCAGTTTTAATTGCTGGCGCATCACAGCTGGCGCAGCCCCGCGCGCGGGGATGGAGGGGGCTCGTTGCTTCAGAAGCACCACCGCTGAGCCCCGCAGAGCCGCCACAAAATCCCACCTCAGTTCCCGTCCCCATTAACAGCAAAATATGTAGAACAAAGGTGCTGAAAGGATATTGCAGGCTTTTCTCGCTGCCCTGTCAGAGGGGTTGTGTACTACATGGTGTAAAAACAAAGTTCAGCTATTTTAAGGATGTGGGGATCAGATCCTCGCGTCAAGTCCTTCTTGTCCCAGCTGCTCTGCTCCCAGGTTCATGTGATGACTGGCCCATTTGCTGACAGCCTGGTGTCCTCTTGGAGACCGTGGAGACCTCTTGGCTGGTTTCAGTAGCATTCTTCTTGTTAGTCATCGTACACAGTTTTACACTTAGGCAGCATTTTACAGGACAAGTAAAGCCAGGGCAGCGGGCTGCCCCAGGTAAGGCAGGGGCTGTGGCCCTGCGAACACCGAACCCCATCACTCAGTGACTCCAGCGAGGGGACACGCAGGTGGCACTTTGGATAGAGACCCTACAGCATGTGGACCTGACTCCCTGACCCCTCCTCACATTCCTGTTATACATTCGTATATATTGTATGAATATATATATTGGATAGTCATATTGTGCTATTCGCCCATGCATGAATTATCTCGCCTGCTCCAGCCTCCACGGCAGGGCATGTACCCTGCCTCCACCTGCCAGGGCTCCCGGTGCCAGTGTTGATGCAGCCATCTCCCAAAGATAACAAGCCGAATCCCTCTCCTGACTCAGTGTGGAGTTTTCAAAGGAGCTTGAGGGGAAGGAGTATCAACGCAAAGCCCAAGCACGACAGCAGGCCTTGCACCAGCAGCCGCAATTGCACTGGAGGGCACAAACGAGGAGCAATCCAGCATAGCTAGAAGAATAACAAAGCGCAGGACATCGCCGCGCTGCCAACAGCAGCTGATAGAGGTGTGTAAGCAGTGCCTTTGGCTCCTTCCGACCTCCATGCTCTGCTTTGTGTACCGCTGCAATTTGCTGCTGTTGGGTTCTTCTGCTCCCTTTCCGCGAGCATCCCAGCTGCCCGGCTGCGCTGTGATCCCGCTGCAGCTGCTTGCTTGTAGGTACTGTGACATGAAGTGGCAAAACCTCGCTGTTTAGTTCTTCCACGTGCATTGCTTGTGAGTTTGGGGTGGCGAAGGTACGACGGGTGAAATTTTCCTTGTCCTCAGGGCAAACAAAGATCCAACTCCAGTTGACAGTTCTCCAGGCAGGGCGATGTACATGCTTGACAAATCTTGGTCTAGGCATCTCAGCATCAAAGTGAGAAACAGCTTTAATCAATCACCCTAAACAGTGATGGAGAACTGGGAAAAATTAAAAAGACCCCCAAAATTTGAGAGTATTTATTTTCCAAGGCAGCATTTTAAAATAAAGATCTGAGGGTTTAAGTGCCTGATCATTTAGATGGCCACTCTCTTTGCAAATCTCTTGCGACAATAAAAAAAATAGGAGGTTGAAGTAAAATAATGCTAAATAAAAGAACAACAAATAAGTGCAGCTACAGTGACAAGACATGTCAGCGGCCAGTTTAGTTTAGTTTAGTTTCGTGAGCTCACACTCAGCCCCACGGCCAGGCAGGCACAAGAGACAGAGCTGGGACTCAGCCGAGAGGAGGACCCTGAGGAGGAAAGGAAAGGAGGTTTAATGGTCCACATTCTCCATATTTTGGCCTCCTGGCACACCAGTTGTCAGCCAGGTGACTGAGGAGCACAGGGCACACAAAAGGCTGCTCCAGACGGGAGGGAGCTGGGCACAGGGAAGCACAAATCGCCGGCGGTGGTTGCAAGGTGCCACAGAAGGATGACATCCTGCTGCCGAGCCAGCACTGGAGAACAACTCCTGGATTTGAATGTTGTTTTAAGAAAACAAAACCCCTGTATCGCTGCTCAGGAGACCGTGAGGTGTCCGAAGGCTGGCAGTGGCACTGGTCACACGTCACTCAGCCCGACCGCAGAGCCGCACGAGGCTCCCTTTGAGCGACAGCGCTGCAGCGGGAGCCGAGCTGCACTACCCGTCCTCGACACGGGTGTAAAAAGAGAAACAAAGCGCTTCAAATTTGTCATTGCCTGTTCTTCATCTGTGCGATCCGGCTCGCGATTTGCTTTAGCACAGCAATATCCTCCGGGGTCTCCTTATAAACCTCCCCGGGGAGCCGTGCCTCCTGCACTGCGGCCGTTCCCACCCCACGTTCCCAGCGCCCATGGCAGGGCCGCTGCAGGGACCCTGGCCCCAAAGCCTCCTCTCCTTCTCTCCATTGCCCATAAGAAGTGTTGGCCTTGAATCAATGCTGATTTAAATGTTTTGACCACCGGTACGGAGTTCCTCCTCCTGGTTTTATTAATGCATCGACAATTCGTGATGCTTCTTATATTAGCATCAGCCCTACCTTACGCAGTGGCCATCAGAGGTTGATCTTGTCACAGCTGCATCCCAGTGTCACACCAGTAATCCTTTTCCAAGTTAATTGGCCTGGGCACACTGCACACACCATTGCATAAAGCTCTGGTTTTACCTCTCAGGCAGCGCGAATCAGAAGCCGGCTTTGCTCCTGGGCTGATGTCCTCACGCTGGTGGTGTGGAGCTTCCCAAGCTTGTGTCAGACACCCTGGCACGCTCACACCAACCAAGCCCGGCACAGCACGGGCCGCCTGGAGGGCTGGGTATCAGGATGAGTGCAGACAGCTAAAAACAGTTCAGAAACTGCAAAACCAGGGCACCTGGACACCAAGAAAGCAACTTTCTTCCTTCCAGGGATCACACGCAACCAGCGTCTCTGCAGAGTCAGGGGGAGAAGGAGGATAATTCGGAGCATCCACATCACTGCTGTGCTCTGGGGGAACATTTCTCTCCATCACCTATAGAGAGACTCAGAAACCGAGCCTTTACATCAGGCGCCTGAAATCAGACAGAAGACATAGCCCCGATGTTTTTATTTACTGTGCGTGCCATTTTGTTATTCAGTAAATAGTTTTGTTTAGCAGGTCATGTTAGAGAAAAAGAGTTTTATACAAAAATAGAGCCAGAATACCTCTTTACACCTCTCAAAGCCACATTGTATGATAAATTTGGCTGGCCAAGCCTTGGCCTCTGACTGCAGAGAGACCCCAGCCCACGCACAGCCTCGCCGCTGGGCCTCTGGAGGTTTGTCACTCCTGGGGTGGGCTGCCAGGGTCCTCACTGCCCGCTGAGACCCCTCCCAGCACCACATGTGCCAAGTGCTGTACTTGGACATCACAGCTCTCACCACATCGTGCTCAGTTTCCTCAGCATCCCCAAATCCGTACAGTGCCAGGCAAGCTAATTTAGGCTTTTAACCATCTGCCAGAAATGGTTTCCTCCTCTCTGCCCTCGGCTTTGCTCCCCATATAAGGCCACAAAATGGTATATTTTGTGCACTGATGCACATCTATAGGTGAACTGCATATTATCCTACAAATTGGGAATTACAGAACTCTCACTCTAACCCAGCAGCACTAAGACAGTAAACCCATGAAGAAATGCATCCTCTTTTCTGTTTCTCAATAGGTTATGCTTGCTTAAATCCCCAAAAATGCCTGGTAGTCACCCCAGCCCTGTTTCCAGTGGTACCAGCACATACAACGTGGCCATACAAACCCTCAGAGCTGGGCTTCCCCAGAGCTCTAGACGTCTGCAGAAGGACTGACCGACTCCCCTGTGTCACGTCCCTTCCCTTCCAAACCCATCAGGACCTGGAGCGAATCCCCCGATCCCCATCGGTGCTGCGGGAGCTGGCGCGGGCAGCTGAGAGTCATAAGGGCGGTTTCATCCGCTCCGTGCTCGTGGTGCTCAGCCATGGGCATCCCAGACCGCACAGGTTAATGGGCTGCCCACGTTTCCTGATCCTCTGAGCAAACTCTGCCAGGAATGATTACTAGCCCCTGACAAAGGTCGTGCTCTACCGGTGCTCCCTGCTCGTTGCACGGGGATGTGTTTTCTTTACACTTGCGTGTAGCTGCCGAGGCTCTGTTATTTCCATGCATTTCATTTCTGATGAAGCATTTCTGTCGGTAAATACTCACTGCTTGGTGGCTTTCAACCACTCTCCCTGCAGCCCTGGGAGAAGAGGAGAGGAGAGGAGAGGAGAGGAGAGGAGAGGAGAGGAGAGGAGAGGAGAGGAGAGGAGAGGAGAGGAGAGGAGAGGAGAGGAGAGGAGAGGAGAGGAGAGGAGAGGAGAGGAGAGGAGAGGAGAGGAGAGGAGAGGAGAGGAGAGGAGAGGAGAGGAGAGGAGAGGAGAGGAGAGGAGAGGAGAGGAGAGGAGAGGAGAGGAGAGGAGAGGAGAGGAGAGGAGAGGAGAGGAGAGGAGAGGAGAGGAGAGGAGACAGTTGAACATAGGAAGTTCCATCTAAACATGAGGAGGGACTTCTTTCCTTTGAGGGTGGCAGAGCACTGGAACAGGCTGCCCAGGGAGGTGGTGGAGTCTCCCACTCTGGAGATCCTCTCTTTCCCTCTCCCGGCCACGGGATGCGATGCTTTCCCTCTTTGCCGGCACAGAGGCCCTGTTCTCCGGCAGGAGCAGAGCTGCTTGTGTGGAGTGCTGGTGACATATTGTGGCTGGGCTGGTTAATCACATGTATTCCCAAGAGCTATCAAAGCTGGTTGGATACGAGATCTGATCTAATGCCAAACACTCACGCTGCCCCCCAAAACCTACACAAGCCAGCAAGGGCTGCGGTTATCCACCTGCTATAGGCTCAGCCTTTCTGGTACGGTTAAAGGTTGAAGTCTGACAGGTTCTACACTATTGGTGTATAATTATATACACGCATGGAGGATTATTTAACACACTATCTCGACTTCAAAAATATTCTGATTTAAGCTTGAACCTGCTGATATTTACATATGAAATTACCAGCTCACCACCCCTGGCAGGCCCTGCAGTTCAGTAACACTCTTAATTAAGGCCCTAATGGGGCTCGATGTTTAAGACTATGCTTAAATCTATTATAGACTTAACGAAATTAAATACGCGTAATTATTTATTGCTGACCACTGCAGATACGTGTGGGTAATCCATTTCGTTCACACACTCCCCCTATGCACGTCTGGGGGCAGACTCTGGCTTTGTGTTTAATTTGTGTATCATCAGCCAGAATGGTGGGGCCAGGCTCATCGGCACTACAAGTAAGATAATCGTTTAACTGACACCATTATACTCATTTAAGGCAAAAGGACTTCTTGCATGCTAAAAGAATGTACATAAATTGTTATCAATTTATATATTTATTAATTGTTATCAGCTGTTCAAGCCTGGGCTTATGAACTTTACCAACCCAGGGCTGATATGCCCCATGTCAGCAGGTCGAGGGCAGCTGCAGCACCTGCGAGTGCTTCCAGCAGAACATGTTCAGGCTACGGCATAGCTGCACAGCGGTACCCAGAAAATATTCAAGTCCTTCCTTGTGCCCTCATGCCAAACTGACATTGCAGAACTGTGATATCAAGTCATTTAAATACTGCCAGTTTATGCAGCATCTCAGTTATCCTTTAATAGTATACTTACCTTTTTTTTCTCAGAAGACAGTGGTGTCTAATCATGTCAGGATTTTCTTAAGTAATTCTGCCTCAGGGTAAAGAGTACTTTTTTTGTACAACAGCGATGGATCTATATGGCTTTAAGAGGCAGATTCTCCTAACACTCAGGGCCTGGCTTAGAGGAGACTCCTGAACTGATTCTGTCAAAAAGCGTTTGCATTTTCTTCAGGGCGAGTTAGAAAAGGGAAAAAACCTAAATGCGTTTTGACATTTGTATTTCGAGTGTTATCTGTCAAATATGCCAGGACCAGATCACAAATTTCCTAAAGATTGTCATGGCTATCCAGCCTATCAACAACAATCTGGAGCCCAGATACGATCCAGGCGGAAAGGCGCGTTGATACAGTGCAATGACAGATTTCGCATTAGGACAGAGGAGGAATAGGGGGCAGCTAACGGCATCTTTAAAATTGCACATGGGTCTTCTCGGTAAGTGAGGTCTGACAGGCCAGTTTGCAAAAACCAGAGAGGAAACAGAAACCAGAAGGTTGCCCAAGGCCACGGCTGTGCTACCTGGAGCTGATCAGTGGCTGTGTCACAAGAGTCTTTTGCCCCTTACATTTCCTGCTGCTGTGGGCAAAATTACTCTGTAGGAAGCCTTGACCTTTCACTTCCTATTTATATGTTATTTTGGAGCAACGGATTTCTTCCAGTCCCCCTTTCTCTGAAACTAGCTAGGGGCAGAGGGACTGTGCAGGGAAAGGCAAGCACTGCCACCGGTGGCTGAGGGATGCTGAGGGGCAGAGCTGTCCCAGGATGGGCATCCCTACCTCCTGCAGAGCCCCAGCCCTGGGACCGGCTGCAGCACCCGCCCAGGTACCTGCTCCGGCAGGACAAACAGCGCTTACCGAGGACATCCAAGAACAGCCTTGCTTTGCCTGTGCAAAATCAGTGGCAGCAGAGGACAGAGGCTGCTTAGATTTTACACTGCTTCATCTATTTAGTCCCCCAGGTTCGTTATTGATTCCACCTGTGACATTACGCAAAAGCCCCCATCGACTACAGGACCATTTAGGATGATTTCTGATACTCCAGCAGCATCAAATTAGATCTGCTTCAAGGTGATCCGCCAGCTCTGCCTCTCCATCACACACCACGCGGTTGTTTCCAAAGCACCCTATTCTAATACTCCCATTTTAATATCGTGCAGAGAGGAGATCTGCAGGTCCTGTTATTATATGAAATTAAAATTCATCGTGCTGGTTACATTCCTAGGTTTAATGTATTGGCACCGCCAGCAAAACAGCGAGAGCCCACCGAACGAAAGGTGCCGCACGTTGTATTAGCTACATTGATTTGTAGACGAGGAATGCACAAATTGATGGCACACTGTACTCCAACATTATAACAAAAATGCCAATGAAATGTAATGCTGTGTAGAAAGACATGAGTTGTTCCCAGCTGTATTAATAGTCAGGCTGAACCCAGGGGAAAAGGTGTTGGTGTGTTTGTTGCTGAATGTTCTTGAGATCCTGTGTGGTAAAGTGATGCTGGTCTGTTTGACCATGGGTGACATTATCCTTACCGACAGCGTGCTTGTCCCAAGGTTTTCCAGGGTTTGCCAATACCCTGAGTCCTGCTACAGATGCTGTCAACCATTTAATTATGGATGCTCAATCACTGGTGGTGGATTAGCCCCTGGTCTCCTCCAAACACAAGCATGTACGTGCAGCAAAAGCTGAGTTTCAGAGCCTGGACAGCAAGCTCCCAGGTAGCTTTGATTTCCCATAAGGTTGTCCCTGCACCATGAATACCTTTCAGTCACATCCAGGCGGATGGGTACAGGCCTCACTACGTGTTTGCTTCTCACATAGTCAATCCTTGTTCAGAGCCAGGGCAGGGCCTGCAGAAAATATTCTGCAGCAAACTGCATTTTTGCAGGGTTTGAGAGATCACTTGAGTATAGGATGAGGTGCGGGAGCAATTCAACATGCAATATTGCAGGAGACACCATGATTCCCCCTGTGCCATATGACATGGAGCGTATGTACCACATGCATCTCACCTCCCCCCCCAAGGTTTCTGGGAAGGATGCTCTGCAAAGCACCAAGTCTTAAAAGCAGTTGACACCGAGAACCAACCCCTCTTTTCCCTCCCAGTTTAATTCCAACCTGGTCCTGGTAGCTGCTGTCACCGCAGCCTCTCACTTACACTGCACACAAAGACTAAGCTTTTGTAATCCTTCCTCTCCAGTGGGTCAAGATATTAATCACTGACACCGCAAACGGGAATCATTGGCCACCACAAGATTGATGGAGTCCCCGGAGGGTAGGGGGGATGGCGATGTGGCACACAGAATGACTCTTAAAATATAGCTACCATCTATTTCATAGTATTGATAGATTTGAATATCAGCCATGTACCTGTTATGAATAGTTTACCAAATTTAAGGGACTTTTAATACCCATGTTTCAGCTGTAATTCTACTTCCCTACCAAAATCTAATGTCTTCTGAATCCTGTGTCACTGCTGACATAAACAGCTCCTGTTTCTCTGTTCAAAAGAGGCAAAAATAAGCCATCAATAATACGGAATATAAAGGGTAGATTCATTTTTTAGCATCATCAGGATGCCAGAGCCAGGGTATAGAAACAAATGCAAGTGCTATGGCACGGCCGCATCGCCTGTGCTGCAGGGAGGCATCGCTGCAGAGCAGAACAGAAACAGTTCTCTTATTTATTTATTTATTTTGGAATCAGAGGGTTTTACGGGCATCATAACCGCTGGGAATAAACCGTACGGGGCAGTAAGGGGCAGTTTGGCGACTCGGCAGGAGCAGCCCCAGAGAGCAGCAGGGACACTTGCTGGAGCAGCAACCCAGACCCAGACCGCCCCTGGCAGGAGCAGCCCGAGCACTCAGCCCTGGAACAAAAATCAGCGCCCCTGCTCTGAAAAGGCTCCCAACTCATCCCAGCGCAGCCAGAAACCCCCAGCCAGCCCTGCACCTCCCAGGGCTGCCCCAACATCAGCCCAGCACCAGCCTCGGCGCTCACCCAAACACCCCCGTGAGATGTGTGCTGACCTCCAGAGAGATGTGTTGGTGGTGGGAAGAGCATGGACAGCCTAAAGGAAAAATCAGGGCCAGGGCTGGGCATTTTGGGACGTCTCACTGTCACCAGAACCAAATACCATCTTCTCCCGGCTGCAGAAATGGTCCCTCACCAGAGATTCCAGGGTGCAAACCCCAAGGAGCAGGACTAATCCCATAACTTCAGGAACTCCCTTCCATCAGAGCATCCATCAGGCTGAAAACAATGCTGACCACCATAAACGCTCCGGGTGTCCTTCCGTCCATCTGCAAATACACACAAGGCAAGTTCCCTTTAGAGATGAAGTCACGTGAATAAGACAACTCCAGAAATCCTCAGCAAGGTCACCCCAGGACACGCCGTAACCACCTCTAGTGCCTTGCTGATCTGTTGGATAAATATTTAAATCACATATTAGCTTTCTCACTAGCTACTTGCAAAGCACCCAGATCAGTGGGAAACTCGGGCTCTGCAGCTGACCAGGAAAATATCGACCTGCTGGGCGGCGCAGAGCTCGTTCCTGATGGTGAAGAGCAGGTATAGGCACCGTAGGGGACGAAGAGACATCCAGCAGCATGCTGAGAGCTGGGTGCTCAGCACCCTGTGCCGGTGCAGGACCGGCCTCGTGGGCTGGGACATGGTCCTGGCCTGCCCTGCCACCGCTGAGCTGAGCTGGGGACTGGCAGAGGTACTTTGGTATCTGCTTGAAAATGCTTTAAAGCCCTTCCTCTTGATGGACACATTTGCAGCATAAATAGTTATGTCCTCTTTGTTTCACTCTGAGGTTTAATTAATATATAAATCAAACGCTTATAAAACTCACAAATGCTTGGGAAGATGTAAAATTTAATTAGTTTGCCCACACAACTCCATATGTCAACTGTTAGCTCAATTACTCTTTGCCATGAAATACTGACTGCACTTTCCCATATTAGTAATTTCCCTCTATCTCAGAGTCATGGTTAATCAACACCCCAAACTCAACACACACACTCGTGTTAAATTAAATATTGAGCACAAGGAGCGAGAGCCTCCTTAATGAAATCACAGCTGGATTTTGCTCAGAAATGAGATCCTCACGCAATATTGGGGCAGACGATAATCTCTGGGGCACGGGGCGGGTTATCGCCCCTCTCCGGGATGCTCACTGGACCAGCTTGTAGGAGGTGCACCGCCACACTCACGTTCTCGCATGGAGAGGAAATATTTATATATAAAATACCACGTTTCCTCGCTGGAGGAAATATGTCGCTGTCCGGGTTTTCTCGGGATGGGAGAGGGATGGAGCAGATGCCGGTCAGGCAGGGACCGGAGGAGACAAGGGAGGGCCAGGGATGAAGCACGTGGCAGGGATGGGTAGGAAGGGGCAGGCAATAGATACGCTGTGATCGGCTCACACACGTGCAAAGTGCAGGTGTGCGGCAGTTAAAGACGGTGACAAGCTACCAGTGTATACATTAAATACGCATTAAAAGCACGTTTAGGTCAGCCCCCCCGCCCCCCAGTTTGGCAGCGAGAGTGAGTACAAATGAGCGCTGCTGCCGCTGCGTTTATTCCCATTTCAAAATTTTCAAGTGACGATGAAATGTCAAAATTACCATCTGGAAAAGGGCCAACAAAATCTCCACCACCCCCTCCCGGGGTCCCCCTCCTCCCCATCCCCATCCCAAGTGCTCTGAAAGCCCCTTCCCTGGAGCTCCGTGGGGCGCAGCCGAGGTCTGTGCCGAGCCCGGCAGCGTTCTGCCCGGCCAGGCGTGCTGCGGGGGTGACTTGGAAGTGACCTTTGCTGGCTCAGCCACCGCACTCGGCGAGCTCGGCAGCTCCCGGCACAATAACCGGCCGACGGCATTGTGTGGGCTCCCGGCCGGGCCCGTCCCGCCAAGGATGGATCCTGCCCACCCGTGGGAAGCGGGGGGGATGTGGCTGTGACCACGGTACCGGGGCCGCTGGGACCGTTCGGTGGGGAGGAGGATGCCGGTGGCTGGATGTGCTGTAGCAGAGGGTGCAGCAGCCAAGTGGAAATTAAGAAAGCTGGGGGCGATGCACTAAACCATTTCGCCGCCTTCAGGAGAACTCCCTTGGAATAAAGATGTCTCTAAAAAACACTTTAAATTAAGCTCCTATTCTACCCATTTGTGCCGCTTGCCTGTATATAATTTTCCCGTTTGTGCTGTGAATACAGACTATTCATTTTCCCTAAAACTATTTTCTTACCCATTTTGCTTTCCAAAAGCTGGCGCAGGAGCAGAGCCCGGCCAGGACCACCGTGCATGAGCCGCCAGCGCTGCCTCCCCCTATGGCTTCTGCTCGGAGCCGTTTGCACCGGGATCTTACAGTCCTGGAAACGTTCCCACCCGCTTTCCTTCCCCAGGCAAGGGATTGCTTGTGACTAACCCCCTGGTTTGCCCCCCGGGGTTTGGGTTTTGCTCCCCTCCCTGTACGGGGTGAGCTGCAGACCTCGCTGGGACGATGCTGGGAAGCCACAAGCCTTGGATCAAGCCCTCCCAGCTTGCTGTGTACAGTTCAAATCTCCCCTAAGCCCGTGAGAGCCCCATTTCCCTGTGCACGGTGCCTGTCTCCAAAAAACATTATCATTTCAAGTGTAAAACCACTTTGGGGGGTGGTTGTTGGGGTTTTTTTTCTTAAGCCGTCCTGATATAAACAGAGCTAGAACCCAGATGCAAAATAAAATTGTTTTCATCCTCTAACTTTTTTCTTGAGGCAATCAGCTTGTTTCTTTAATTCAAATTAGCTCTTCATATTCAAGTCTCATTTTATTTAATCTTCTTTTTCAATTAAATTCAATTGTCTGTGATCTTCTTAACTTCCTATGCCTCCCTGCATGGCTAATACGGACAAATTTTGCATTTGTTCCTTTCACTTTCCTCTTATTTTTTCAAGCTGGTGACGTTTCTGCTTGATGAAACCATCTTCTGGCAGAGGCAACCGGGCAAGAGCAGAGCCCCGGCTCGCTCCGATCCAGAAGCCCGTCTGCGTTGCCCGTACACAAGCAATGGCCACTCAAATGGCGCCGCTGGGAGGGGGAATATGTTTTCCGCCATCCGGCTGCCTCTGCGTGACGTTGGGGTGTTCGTGGTCCCCGTGGGCAGGGAGGAATCCCGGAGCGGTGGGGCGGCGAGGCCGGGGCAGGCTTTCCACCAGCACTGGGTTAGAGGAGAAGGAGCATCCCCTCTGCTTTTTGAGGTGTCCCTTCAAAACACGGCCTTTATTTCTTTAGCTTTTCTAGAGGGCTAAAAGGAAGCGTTTCATGCAAAGCACGGTGTTAAACATGGGCTGCAGGTACCTGGGGGAGTTCAGACCAGGTCAGACTCTTGACTTCAGGTGTCCAACATGTGATGCGCTGCAATGCCTGCAATGGAGCCCCAGGGTAGCTCCAAGCTATATATAAGATGTTTTTTCCTTAAGAAACCCTTTCACAGAGCCTTCCCCAGGACACCTGGCACAAAAGACACATGAGCACAGCCCACCACTCCACATCAGGTCCAAACTCGTCCCTCCTGCAAGCTGTGCACCAGCCCTGAAGTCCCACACGAGTCTCTGCAGCCCGACCCTACCCCTGGTCAGGACAGGGGGACCTGGGGAAAATCGGAGCCATTCAACAGAGAGGGAAAGCAGCACTCAGCAGGAAGGAGAATTTTTGGGATGGTTTTGCCCACAGCTGCGAAGCACCCAGGGAGCAGAGCGAGGAGACGATGCTGGGAGGCCCTTTCCCTGGAGGTGGTGAAGCTGCCACCCATCAAGAGAACGGTTGGCAGTGGGCAGAGTTTGGACAACACTTAGAAAGGGATAAAGTCAGGAAAGGTGCAGCAGCCAAAGACTAAACCTCAACATAAACAGAGGTGATGTATATTATCAGCCACAGCTTTATCCGTCCACTTTCTCCGACACAAGAGTGTAAAAGGCAGCCAGGAGCACCCTGCCCTGCCCAGTGGTCACCAGGCCTGGCATTTGCAGGCAAGACGCTCCTGTGGGATTTGCTCGGTTATTGCATTACGGGTGTTTTGCTGTTTTTACGCTGCAGCAAAGCCTGGCTGTTTCATCATCGGTGTCATCGTGATGTTTTCAGCGCTTCTGGAAAGGTTACAGGAACCAGAGGACCCGTGATCAGGTGAGAAATTCAGTTTCCACCATCTTTTTTAAACACTAATAAATGCTTAGTCCCTCTGGTTACGATAAAAAGCTAGAAGCAGCCCCCAAGTGTATTTCAACGACAGAAAGACCAGAAGGCAAAGAAAAAAGGCCCCCAATTTTATTATTTTATATAATTGGAGAGCAGACGCTGTCTGTAGCACGCTGCCACTGGGGACTCTGGATTTTTAATAAGAAATCCATGTGGGAATTAGACGCTGTTTTGGTGGCATTGTGGCTGATTTACAGGGATGCACCTGGAGCCAGAATCCACGCCCCGAGTCACTGTACTTCACTGAAAGCGAAAATTTAGGCGCTGTTTGTAAATCCTTGCAAAAACTGGGTCTGCAGTGGAAAAAGTGATAGCCCCTTAATTATAGCAGTGCTTGTGGGAGCTGTGATAATTAGGAGTTTCTGGTGTTCTGGAAATCAAAGTGGTTTCTATTCTCTTCTTTAATTAATTCAGGCTTTTATCTATGAAAGTGGAGATAAATTAAGGTTCTGCTCTGGGTAAAGTGCAATGATGCCTGTGCAGTCCTGGCAGGGTGAAGCCACCAGACCCCAGGACCTGGGTGATGTCCTTCATGCTGCCTCATCCCTGGCCTCCAGTTCTTGATATTTCGGGAAAATGAAGGGGAAAGGCCAGAGGGAGATGTGCCCCGAGTAGGACTCGCCGTGTCACACTCGTATCACAGGGACCTGCTGCACGGGGACACGCGTCCATGTATCCACAGCTGAGGACAGACTGCCTGCCAGCGGGAATTCATGGGCGGCAGATAACAGACACCCAGCATTATCACCTCCCCGCACTGGAGAGGGTGAGTCAAGCTGCATAAAAATCATAGGATTGGTATAAAATCATGATTTTTTTTGTTGTTGTTCTTTGAAGCAAATTAATATTATAGGCCTCTCTCATTCCCCCCTGGGAGGGGTTGATTTTGGGAGGTTTTCTCTGGCAAACCCTTAGGGCTGGGAAATCACACTGAGAATCCATGTGACTGTTAGAAGGTGACGACAGCAATATGGGATTTGCAGTAAAATCATGCGATACGACCAAAGCGGATGCCTTCACAATGGGAAATTGCACACGAAGGCATGGCAGAGAGAGGTTTTCAGCCAGAAGTAAAGCCTCCGGCTGATGGGACGACCTCGGCACTGGAAACGGGAGCATCTGCCACCTACCAGCGAGGAAGGAGGCAGATCAAGCCAGTGTACTGCAATTAACCCACACAGCTAATTAATCAGATTCGGCCCTGACAATGTTATCAAGGAGCTGCCCGGAAATGATCCTTTATGTCAAAGTTTATTTTTAGATCAAACAAATCAGGACCCATCCTGGACAAGCCGTGCTCCAGTTTGGGCCGCCTCCATGCCCTTGTCATTTCCCATGCTGTGAATTCTGCCGCAGGTTCCCAAACCACGGGGCCACCACCAGAGCCGTGCCCCAGAGCAGCTTTGTGTTGGATCAAACTGTCCTCCCAGAAAGAAACTGCATTTCAACATCCACCTTGTTTCATTTTTGGTCTTTTTCTCCTTTTCCTACTAGATGGCGCTTGCATGACAGGCCGGGACGAGGCAGGCAGCGCCAGCGCGGAGCATCTCTACCAGGTCTCCTCCGTCAAGGGCTGATAAATGACATTTTTCTCCGAAAAGCCAGGCAGCTGCGAAAGCGATAACCTGCCGGGAGCTGATTAGCAGCAGGAAGCCATTTTCTGGTAGCGCCGCGTTAACTGTGCTTTCCCATCGACTTCCCCAGAGGATGCTGCCAGACCCCCGGGGGGGGGACAGGGTCCGGCCAGAAGCTGAATCCGGGGTACCCGAGGTGTGCGTAAGCCCTGTACGGACACTTCCAGCCCGAGCATCCTCCCGAGCACCCCGGCAGCACGGCCGTGCTGCCGGGGTGCTCAGGAGGATGCTCGGGCTGGAAGTGTCCGGCACGGCTGTGCAGCCACCTGCACTCGGCAACATCTCACCTCAACAACCCGGTCCAAAATTCAAGCATTTCACTGGCACTTCTGCATCACCCGCAGGAGACACGCAGCCGATGGCGGGGAGCAGGCGATCGGTGTGGGTGAGGAACCCCATCGAGTTTTAGCATGGTACAGCCACCATCGCCCCCACGCAGTCCTGGGGTGGGAGGAGGGCTGCGGGGTATCGCACGTCCCTCCCAATTTAGGATGCTCTGGGAGGGATGTGGCAGCGCTTTGTCCTGCCTGCAACCTGCCCACAAACCGCTCCTCTCTGCCTGCTCCCTCCTTGCAGCTCCATGAGGAATACAGCCAGGTCTGTCCCTGGCACCGCCAGGACTCAGCATCACCCCCAGTACTTCCAGATAACCCCAGCAGAGTCGAGGGACAACACGAGCTACTTCTTCACCCAGCGAAGATGCTGTTTGCCCAACTCCGGCTTCACAGACACATCGCAGCTCCCCCCTCTGCGCCCATTTTTGCAGCCCCCAGCTCATTCCCCCTTGCACATGCTTTCTGTTTCACAACCGCGCCAAATTCCCTTCTGGCCCCCGCTCGCTGGCAATAATTAACCACGCGTTATCAATTCCACCTCACCGGCAGCATACGCGCACGTTTCCAGCCTTTCGGCTCCTTTGTGGGCTTGGTGGTTTGGGCACCGCCGGGCCACATGCCAATCCGCGGTGCCGTGCCAGCAAACCCGCCTGACGCTCCTCTTGTGCTTATAACCCAATTTCCCAACCCAAACGGTATCGCTGGGCCCCGAGAAAGCAGCTGCCAGCCCAAAACGCAGCTCTGGAAAGGCCAGAGGAGGAGCTACGTTTACCGACTGCCCTGCCAGATAGAACCTGGTTCGCAAACCTGGTTTGCAAACGCTGTTTGCCATTTGCTACCCCTGGATTTCAGGGGAAGGCAGAGCTCCTCCCTTGCTGTGACATTGCGGGTGGCAGGCCGAGACAGTGTCCCCAAGCTCTGCTTTTATCACGGCGTTTGCTCAGGTACCGCATCCCCCCGTGGCCCCCGGTGCACAGCAGCCCTTGGGCTGGCACGTCCGCACCTCTGTGATGCTCCCACGGGAGATGGGGAGTGGGAAGCAGCATGGGGGGCGTTCGGGGACCACCGCCTTGGTGTCTGGGTAGAGCGATGCCCAGGCACGCCCTGGGACAGGGGAGGGCCACCCACCTTATTGATTAGGTGTAGGGCGGGAGGTGAGCTGGCCCGCTGCACCCCTCCACGCGGCCACCTCGGATGGCTCGAGCATCCCAGCAAGAGCCCCGAGACACAGCGCGGGAGGTGGGGGCTCCCCACGGCTCCCTGGCCCGGCAGCCAGGAGCTGGCGAGGTTCATCTGCCCACCCATGCCACGCTGTGCCGGCACATGGGCACCGGCGGAGCCTGCCAGCCCCATTCCCGAGCAGATCCAAAGCAACTGCCCGACCCCACAGCGGGGGGAAGGACGGGGAGGAGGGGGCCCAGGTGGCACCACGACCAAGGGGATGGAGGGGACACAGATGGTGCTGCTGGAGAGCCGCAACTCCGACCACCGAGTGATGGGCCAGGAAAGACGACTGCTGGGAGAAGGGAAAACCCTTGCTCGGGACCAGCAAGGAGAACGAGGAAAAAAAACAGATACACACACAGAAACACCAGCCAAGTCCAGCACAAGCCCAGCATGTTGCGTATCTCTGGGCAGAAGAGAAATGAAGCCACCTTGCAAGCCCACATCAGGTCACCTCATCAGAAAGACGGTTCCCAAGGGTATTTCTTGAGCAACCGCTAAAGCCAGTGAAGGATCGGGAGCTGGGGAGGCCTTAGCTACCTACCGAGACGGCTGCAGGAAAAATGGAGCTGCAGGACTCAAACCATCCAACAAATGGGTGGCCTGGACAGGGCTGGCCCCGGGTTTGAGAAGAGAGGGACAGGTATAAAATGGGTGTTCATTTTGAGGCGCTTCTTTGTGACAGAAAAGTGGAAAACCAGAGGATATTTTGGTGAAAATGATCTGGAAAAAACCTCCAAAGTTTGCTGTTCTACTAAAAGGAAGTGAAACCTCAAAAAAGAGTACATTTCAGTGCTGTGGGATAAAGGAAGCCCAGAAGGCTGGTCATTACCTGGGGAAATGATGGTAAACCCGTAACAGCAGCCTTGCACCATGCAAGGGAAAGGTACCACTCAGGAGGCCCACACAGTGCAACCGCGGCTTTGCAGAGACCTGAAAGATCAAACAGGAATCATGTAAAATGAATCGCAACAAACAAGGCAAACAAGGCGATGACTACGGGTTCCATAAATAAATTAAAAGGCAAATTTTTTCCTTTCCATAATGTGGGAGTGCAGGTAATGAGACCCAGAAAGCAGAGGAGAGTTCAACGATTTCTTTCCTTCAGTCTTCACAAAGGGTTGATCGTGGCATATCAATTAAGTATCATTAAGATATGCATGAGGAGGCAGAAGCCACAAAGAAGAAGGGAGTAAGGAGTAATCTGGGTCTCTTGGCTGCATTCAGCCACAGATGGACTTCACAGAGGCGTGATGAACTGCAGATATCCCAACGATCCTCCTTCTTCTAACCGTGCCAATAGGTTTTCTCGCCTCTCCAGTATTCTCCGATACCCAGGGAACTCGCAGCATCTCGAAGTTTGCAGCTTGAACATCCCTAGCTTTTGAAGCTTTCTCATACCTGAGGTCACGGTGCCAGGAGTGACCAACATGAGCTTTCCCCAGCAATCCCACGTCTTCGCTGCAGCCTCCCCATATCACCAGGCTTCCATACCTCTCACCCCATGGATTGAGGGCGGATGTGAGAGGCGGTGGGTACCCCCCCTGAGCCGGGACGGCCCCGGCTGGCAGCTGGCCCCATTTGCAGGCAGCGGAGAGACAGGAGAGAGGGGGACACCCGTGGAGGACAGCAGTGAGAATGGGCCGAGATGGTTAAAACCACGGCCTGCCCGGGAGAGGGGAAAGAAGCGGGGCTTGGTTCATGCCAGGAACACGCATCCCGTGGGCGAAGGCGGGCACAGAGAGGGTGGCAGTCAGCAAAGATCAGGAGATTAGGAAAACCCTCGTAACTGCAGAGGCGGTGAAGCACGTCAGGCTGGGTTCAGCGGGGCTGCACATCCCCTGCACAGGCTTCAAAAACAGATCACACCAGCATCTCACCAGGTATGCCACGGTTTGGGGACAGATGGGACAATCGCTTTGGGTCCCTCCCCTCCGTGCTCTTCTCCTCTACCGAGCGAGTGAACCAAAGCTCCAGCGGGATTTTTCTTAAAATCCCTGTGCGTTTGACCCAATGTTTTTGCCTGAAGACACTACTTTTAGTGCCAGCTCTTGGCAGCCTCACAGCACGCTGCCGCCGGTCTATCGGAGCGGGGCCGCGCGGCTGCGTGAGGGGCGGTTGCAACAGGACAACTCTTTCCCAGAGCCGGGGTAAGAACCATTATCTGCTCCACACCCCGTGGCACGGCTTTTAAGAGCGAGTGCGCAGCCCCTGATAGCACAGAGAGAGGCGCACCGAGCCGCACCCGCCCATTAAAATGAAACGCCGGCTGGCTCTGAAATGCACTTATAAATACAGAATTAAGGTCTGCCTCTGACTCTAATGGATACCGCGTCCGCTGCAGCCCCAGCAGCAATGCCCTCCCGTCCGTCTGCGTTTAACCTCGGCACGGCAGTGCCAGCGGGGTGGGCATGGTGGGGAGCGGGGCTGGCGGTGGGGACAGGGCTGGAGGGCTCACGGCTGCCGCAGCCCCGGGCCGGGCAGAGCTGGGCCGTGCGGTGAGAATGCACAGGGCCGTGATGGGCCACGTTATGCCAAGCCATGCGGCGCCATGCCGAGCCGTGCTGTGCTGGGCCATGCGGTGAGCCAGGCTGTGCCGTGCCATGCCATGCTGCGCAGGGCCACGCCATGCAATGCCATGCCGTGCCACGCTATGCTGTGCCGTGCACTGCCATGCTGTGCCATGCTGTGCAGGGCTATGCCATGCTATGCCGTGCAGGCCATGCCATGCAATGCCATGCTGTGCCACGCCGTGCAGGGCCATGGCATGCAATACGATGCTGTGCCATGCAATGCCATGCCGTGCCGTGCCGTACCATGCCATGCTGTGCAAGGCCATGCCATGCAATGCCATGCCGTGCCACGCTATGCTGTGCCGTGCCATGCCATGCCGTGCCACTCTGTGCAGGGCCATGGCATGCAATACTATGCTGTGCCATGCTATGCCATGCCATGATGTGCCGGGCCATGCCATGTAATGCCATGCCGTGCAGTGCCATGCAATGCCATGCTGTGCCGTGAAATGCCATGCCATGCCGTGCAGGGCCATGCCATGTAATGCCATGCCGTGCAGTGTCATGCGATGCCATGCTGTGCCGTGAAATGCCATGCCATGCCATGCTATGCCGTGCAGAGCCATTCCATGCAATGCCATGCCCTGCGGGGCCATGCCATTTAATGCCATGCCGTGCCACGCTATGCTGTGCCACGCTATGCCATGCCGTGCAGGGCCATGCCATGCAATGCCATGCCGTGCCGTGCAATGCCATGCCATGTAATGCCATGCTGTGCCATGCTATGCCGTGCAGGCCATGCCATGCCATGCCATGCCATGCCACGCTATGCCGTGCCACGCTATGCCATGCCATGCAGGGCCATGCCATGCCATGCCATGCCGTGCCATGCCATGCCGTGCCACGCTATGCCGTGCCGTGCCGTGCGGGGCCACGCTTTGCCGTGCCGTGCAGGGCCATGCCATGCCTTGCCGTGCCATGCCATGCCGTGCCGTGCCGTGCCACGCTATGCCGTGCCGTGCGGGGCCACGCCGTGCCGTGCCGTGCCGCGCTGTGCCATGCGGGGCCCAGCGGAGCGGCGCGGCCGCCGGCGGGCACATGGGCCGGAGGGCGGAGCCCGCGGCCCTGACATCACCGCCACCGCCTCGCCGCTACCGGACGGCTCCGCTCGCCCTCCCGCCGCCGCGCAGAGGTGAGCACCGGCCGGGGGACGGGCACGGCGCGATTCGCCCTTGCGGGGACGTGCGCGGCGGGGCTCCTCCACCGCCGGGGGGTGTTGCGGGGGTGGCGGCGGCGGCGGCGGGGCTCGAACCGGCAGCCGCGGGGCTCGAACCGGCAGCCGCGGGGCCGCGCCGGCCGTGCAGTGCGGGGCGGGGGGGGGGGGGGGGGCGCAGGCGGGGGGGGCCCCTCGGCGGAGCGCGCGGTGGCGGGGCTCCGTCCCGCCGGCACCCCCCTGCCCCGGGAGCGGGGTCCGGTCCCGCCCTGGGCTCGGGCGGGGGGGGGGGGGGTCCGGGCCGGCGGCGGGAGCGGTGTCCGTCCGTCCGTCGGTCCGTCCCCAGGGCGGTCTCGGCCGTGGGCGCCTGGGTGGGAGTGTTGGGTTTGGGGCAGGGGCCAGAAATGTCGGAGGGGTCCGGTGTGTGCCAAACCCGGGCGGTCCCTGGGGAGAGGCCGGTGGGATGCTGGTCCCCGGCGGGGCGGCGGTGAGGGGCGGGGGGGGTCCGCTGGAAGCGCTTTGCCGTGGGTGCAGGTGCGGGAGGTGCGGGAAAGCCCCCGGCACCGGGCACAAACCCGCCCGAAGCGGGGCGGTTGTTGCTGCTCGCGGTAGAGTGGCGGTGCGGAGCGCGGTGGGCTGGGGGGGTACAGGTGGATGGATAAGCCGGGTCGCGTCCCTCGGGGAGCCGTTTGCCCGGAGGTTTCGCTTCTTCGTTCTCAGCTCGCCAAGCGCTTTGAGGAGATGAGTGGCTTCTTCCAGAAAGGGAGAAATCGGCACTGAGATATAAAAAAAAGCTTGGGAAAAATCTTGGCCGGGGCCCACGGTCCCTCAGAGGCGAGCGGGGAGCGGCCGTGTGGCTTCTGTACCGACGCAGGGGCTTATTAAAGGTACACAGAGCATCTCTGAGGGGGACTTCAGCATCCGATCCGTGTCGGAGTAACGAAGGATGAAAGCTGTGAAGGATTTGGAGAGGTGACTTTGTAGTAGGACCATCCCACAGGTGATGTGACTTGGGGTGGGACGGTCGCTTGTCCTGTGGCCCTGGCCGGGGGGTAACCTCTGCCCCGGGGGTGCACGGGGCCGTGACGGCCCCTTCGCCGAACAGCGGGGAGCTTGGGGGAGCAGTGGTGTTTGTAATGCCTGCACCCCGCTGAGCCGAGCGGAGGACGGGCCGGTACTGAGGACCTCAGGTCATTTCCCGCGGTATAGTCTAAATAAAACCAAGGAACGGAAAAACACCTCCCGCAGCGAGAAACCAAAATGGAGAGACAGCAGGAGAGGAAGGCCATCGCCTACAGCATCAATACTCCCGTGGGCTGAGGAGATGGAGGGCTAACAAGATTTAAATACTATATCAAGCTTAAGTTTTCTCCTCTTTTAAAATCACATTTGCTGTGAGACAAATGTACAGTAATACAAGATCCCACAGTCACTGCACATATTTGGTTTCCTCCATAATTGTAAAGCAGAAAATGTTGATGACTCAACAAGTCTTTGTTTAAAAAAAAACCCACACCAAACCCCAGGAAAACATGCTTTTCGAAAGCATAATAATTAATATTTTTTGTTTGCTTGCTTTGCTTTTTGGTTTTGTTTTTGGTTTGTTTTGCTTTTTATTGTTAGGAGCTATGCTTTGACTGTGACCTTGTAACATCACACCCATAAATAGAAGCAGGTTTAGATTCAGGGGAAACACGTTTGTTCCGATGGTGGAAGAAGTAGGCCACCCACGGCGGCTCTCTCCAGAGGTGGGGAAGGCACTGCCAGCTGTGGTAAGAGATGTCACATCAAAACCCACCAATTTGTTATCTGTAAGTCTACCATCACTGATTAGAATTATCTTTTTGTAAAGCCCACGACGGAGGCAAATGCTAATTATTTCCAAAATCTGAGTTACTGCTGCTTCACAGGGTAGTTTTCCCTGCAGCGCCACGGTGGATTAAGCAGCTTCCCATCTTCCTCTAAGTTGAAGTGAAACGTAGCTTAACTGAAAGGATAAAACATTTAGAAAGCGTGTCGGTGACGTGGGAGCTTACATCCCATTTTCCAAAAGCCCCTAGGTACTTTGGGGCCTAAATCACTTGAGCATTTTGAAAATTTTGCCTGGGGTTTAAGGAACTGAGCCAGAAATTCCTCCCGTCCTTTTTCCAGGTTCTCAGATTTTCCAGTGAGTCTCTCTCAAGCCTTGATTGTGGTAACACTTGTATATGCGTTTCCATTCCGTTATGAATACACCAATGTAGCCTTTGGAAAAAATGCCCTAAGAGCTCCCCGTGCACCGTAGGCTTCAAGAATCAGGGTCTGGAGATAACGTGTCCACCACTAAAGTATGCGGATACCAACTGCTGATCATGTGCGAGCACTAATAGATAACAACATGCATCGTTTCAGTTACTTAGAATAAGTTAACTCCTAACCGTGAGGGCGTCCTTGCCAAAGGTGGGGGCAGGAGGCAGTGCTCCAGTAGAGCTGGCTTTAAAAAACACGTTCAAGACCATCAAAGAGGGATCCCAGATGGACAGAACGGACCAGGCGGGCAGCATCAGGTCCCTCTACAGCAGCCAGCATAGCTGGGCACAGGATGGCTCTCCTGGGCGGTGGTGGAACACGTGGTGGTTGTACTCGTCCAGCACACGTGGGTCTCGCTAAGTCGTTGGTGTCCTTGTGGGAAGGCATGCAGTGCACACCCATGCACCAGACCTCCCTCAGCCTGGAGAAGGTACCTTCTGCTGCTGTTTTAAACCGAGGTGTTCTCCTTCCCAGACACATCTCCTGCCCATGACAGCCGCTCAGCAGAGCAGGTATGTCCGTGGCATACCTTGAACATGCACCCAGGGACATAGTGTGCTCAGGCAAAAGAAGTGCTATGTTCACAAGGCAATGTGGTCACCGTAGTCACCATCCTTCCATGGTCCTTTCCTGGTGAAGCCACCTGCTGCCTTCTCTTGCTTTTCTTCCAGCTCCTCCCAGGTCAGTAACATTCCCTCTTCTTCCTCCTTTCCTGTTGGTCTCCTCACCTGCTTGCAGGAGCGAAGAAAAATAGAGAGAAATGTAAAATGGATGGCCAGAACGGCACATACACAGCAAGGCGTTAGCAGCTTAGTGTCCCTCAACAGAAGGGACCAGGTGAATTCACCACCGTGGGGCTGACCGGCGAGAGCCCTGTGCTCCCCGGGTGAAGAGAGCTGGCTCTGCTCTCCGGGATGTCGGACCACGGGCACGTTCCTGCCAGGCACAGGCAAACAGCCAGGGGCAGGACGGGGAAGGCAGAGTGCCGTGGGGCCCCAGCATCTCAGGGCAGTGAGTGGACTTTCGGTGGAGAGCATCTCTCTCCCACCCATCCGGATCCCCGAACAGGGCCACCTCGTCAGCCGGTGACATTTGCCCCGTCTCTCCCAGTAGCTTCCCAGGAGCTGCTGGGAAAGGCAGACGAGGCAGAGCACGGCCCTACACCAGCTTCGTTGACTTTCCTGGGCAGAACGCCCCGTTTTCACTGCTGTCCGTATTCAGGGCTGGCTCAGAGCTACCGCCGTGCACTGTGCGCCGTGCCCGTGCTTCGGTGGGGAGGAAAGCAAGAGGTCAGCAGGAGCTGGGCTGACCCCATGCCATCAGTTGTGTCTTCTCTCCACCCCACACTACCTCCCGGGCCATCTTCTCCCCCTCTATGGTCCTGTGCATCCTCTGAGTCACTGGGAGAGGCAAAATCAGAAAGGCGAGGGAGTGCTGGTCTTGGAGACCCTTCTAACAGGCGCTGTAGTGTGGGAATAGCCAATCCAAATATTTTCACGCGCACACAGCGCAATTCCTCTGCGTCTTTCCTGGAAAGAAATAAAGAGGTTTTAAACAATTGGAGCCTGCCAGCTCCCTGCGGTGACTGCTGAAGTCAGGTCGCACCGTCTCCAAAGCCCTCAAGCTCCCAGCAGAACGGCACAACGCTGCCCGGAGAAGAGCAAAAGGGATTTTCCCCGGCTCGGTTCAGGCAGGAGCACCTCCTGCCACGGTGTCTGGCCGCAGGGTGTTATTAGATCTACCTGAGAAGCTTCCATCATCTGGGCTTTTGGCTGCTTCCCGGCACTTCGGGGAGGGGAAGGCTCAGAAATAGGTGAGTCACTGCGAGATAGTCCTTAACTTGGTAAGAGCAGCAAGCAAATTAAGACCCCAAAAGAAGGCAAGAGAAGCCACGTAGGACTTCAGCACAGCACCTGAAGTTGCTGTAAACCATCCCTTTATGTCACTTAAGAACTGTGAGATGATAAGCAGGGAAAATAACCTTCTTATTCAGAGTCACATCAGCCAGATAAAGTCCTGTGTGCTATGTCAGCATCTGCACTGCTGTAGCAAAACCCCGTCTTGCTTCAGCTCTCTGTTCTCCATGGTCTTACGGCGAAACCTCTGGGCTTCCCAGACTTTCAGATTCCCATTTTATGACATCTTATTCCAGGGCAGATGCTTCTCAGGCTCTCGTTACTCTAATTGACACAGCAGGCACAGGCAGCAAGATCGTTTAGCAGAAGAGCAGAGACGTGGTAACTGCAAAGGGGGGCCCCTTGCCTTCGGAGGCAAATTTGGGAGAGGAGAGTTTGGGGCTACCTATGGCAGAACCTGTTGGTAACTGGTTTTAAAAGTACATAGTTCTGATGAAAAGAGCAAGCCAAAAGTTTGTTTTCCAGTTGCGTATTGTAGGTGGGTGGTTTTTCTGCTCAGCATTAATGTTGCCCATTTAACCTTGGGAAGGGGAATTGGTCCTGCGAAGTGACCACAGGCTGATGTATTTCTGTAGGAAAACTGTAGCCAAAATGTCTGAGCTTGTGTGGGAAAAAACAGACTATTTTGCCCCAGTGGGAAATTCTGGTAGCCCTTTCTCCTCTGCTTTCCCATGTTTTGAAAGATGTTTTTGAATTTTGGTCATGGTGAGGAACATCCTGTGGTCAGGGACATGCCTTTGGCTTCACCCCTGGCTTCCAAAAACAACATCCTCAATATTTATCAATGTTTAAACCGGAGGGTGTACGGAGTGGGGAGGGTCAGTGCCTGTCAGCCCCTGTTTTCATTAGCGGTGATGGAGTTGGGAGGCATGTACTAGTTTGTAGGTGACACTGAACTGGGAGGGACTGGAAATATTTCAGAGGAGGAGAAACTAAGAATTAAACATGGTGACAAAGTGGACAGAGCTGGTCTGTAAAAACAGGCCACGTGTTGTGTCCTGTGTGGTAGGACCGACTGACCGCGTGGACACCGGGTGAGCGACCGGCCAGGCAGTGGCTGTGGGGAGCCAGAGGACGGGGTGATGGGCACCGCGGCCCATGAGTCAACATCGTCACGCCGTTGTGCAAAAGCAAACGGCGTGTTGGGATGAAGAAAGAGGAGTGGCACACTGGGGAAGCGGCGTCTCTGCTCTGGACGGTACATTTTAGGGGCTCGATTGGAAAATGTAGCGCTGGGCATCCTCCAAGAAAAATGAGAGCAAAGGAAGAGAGGCTGAGTTGTCAGACACGGGGCAAATAACAGCTCTGAGGAACGAGTTGGGTTTCACTCGTGCAGGAAAATCTCAAGGGAGATGTGAAACCCGTTCTCCAAATGCAGAATGTGTCTGCAGAGAAGGAGGGGGCAAACTGTTTGCTTGCCGTGTCCTTTGAGGGTAAGAGAGGAAGCGGTGAGGTTAATTGGATGGAGAGATAGAGGGGAGAAAGCTGGGCTCTGCAGGAGCTTACGGAAGTGTTTTTAACAGATAAACACCTGATAAATGAGATAATCAGATAAACGTCTGCCCTGGGGCAGGGGGAGGGATGAGGACCTGTGAATGCGAAGTGCAGTGGGGTGAAGAGCCGTGGCAGGGTGACATGCAGCAACCCCGGGAGTCCATGGCAGGTTTGGGGTCACAGCAACCCCAGGAGCCCACGGGCAGGTTTGGGGTCACAGCAGTCCCACAGGTCGCACAGCCAGTCTGGGGTCACAGCAACCCCTCGGGTCCCACAGCAGGTCCGTCCCCACCATATCGCAGGGGACAGCCTCAGCACCCAGCGATGCCCGCTCGGGGCAGGACCGTCTTCCCCAGGGCAGGTCCCTGTCCCACCCATCCCATCCTGGGGGTACGGGCGCAGGGTGAACAGCCCCCCCTGTTCCCCATCAGCGCTCCCTGTCCCGTGTGCCCCACGGGCGAAGGGGCCGAAGGACGGCGGTGTGGGGGGAACGTGGCTCCCGGCATTTCCTCATTCTCATGGCCTGGCTGGTGTCCCGGCTAGGTTTGCGACATGGCTTTTCTGGCTGAAGTAATACCAACGGGTGATTTATTCCCTGTGCCAGTTCCTGGTTTGCCCCACTGGGGAGTTAACTCTGCTGTGGAAGGAGAAGGAGGGAAAGAGGCATCGAGCCGGGTTTCCCCACTCCTTCCCTCGCCTGCAGAGCAGAGGGGTTATTTCCAGCCAGCCTGGGCAACGCTGAAAGGTCTCCTGAGAAGTGCATCAGAGCTGGGGGTTAAAGCAGCTTTGGATAAGCCCTTTTCTTACTTAAAGCTGTTCCAGTCCCAACAGGTACATGGTGCTCACTGTGCTCCTCAGACGGACTCTCCAGGTGTGGGAAAGAGACTTAAATGTTTTATTTTCCCTGGAAACAGAATGGCTATAGCCCAAAAGGGAGTGTTTCTGCTCACGGCAAGACCTGAATGGAGACCTCAAGCGCTGAATGCTCCTCTCCAGCTGGGGCTTCTCGAGGGCTAAGGCAGCAGGAGATGCCAGCAGGCAGGACACTGAGCAGAGGGCTCTGCAAACAGAAGCTGTAGGGCTTCAGCTTCATGGTTCAAAGGTCCTTCCATGCAGACTGAAATTCCCCTGGGGGCAGAGATCACCCCTGTCCCTCCGGTGTGTGTGTTTGTGGGACCATGTTCCATGGAGCCCGGTGGCAGCCACGGCCAACAGAGATCAAAGGGACCGTCCTTGTGCAGAAAGCGGCACGTTCCTCTGCAATGACTTGACCAAGGGCTCTGCTACCTCAATTGATTCCTCCTGTGGCTCGCTGGTCTTTCAACCCACATGCTCATTAGGGGATGTAGATAATAACCATGTGCTTTACCTCAAATAATCCCCAACGCAGAAGCTGGAGCACAGAGCAGGCTCTGTCATGACCTGCACCGGGTTGAATCCACAGCGACTTGAGACTCAGTTGTGGTTGGTCTAAACAAAACCTGACCTCAGGGGAAGACACAAAAGCGGTTGTCTTCGCCAAGGTACTGCTGGCTCAGGCTCCGCACGTGAGGCTGAGCTCAGAGATGAGCTTTTGTGCAAAGAGGAACCAGTTTGGTTGCTCTGGAGAGGACCATTACTTGGAGCTCCTTATGAGATTGCTGTCCTGTTCTTTGGCACAGTTTGACTCAGCGATATGTTTAAGACATTGCTTTTTTTTATTAGACTTGCTGTAAAACTAAGTTGTCTTTTATCTGATAAATCTGAATATGAAGGCAGTGAAATGGGTCTTGATTTTTTTTTGGCCAGAACTGAAGTGGAGCTCGTGCCTTGCCACCACACGCCCATCCTTCTTTAGAGTTTGCAACTCAAAACACGGCCAGACTGCGAGTTACGGGAACCAGCTAAGCTATCCTCCTGTACCAGAGGAAGCGACAGGGGCCCGAAAAGATGGTCTCATTGTTAAAGACGTGGTCAAGGATATCAGGGTCTTCCCAGGCAAACTTGCTAGAGTCCCGTTATCATTAGTATCTTGGTCCCCCACGTCTGTTCAAAGAGGATAATGACTGAGCCGGCCCCCCGTTAGCGGTGGGGGATGATCTGCTTGGCAGATTGACTCTGCTGTGAGCCCAGAGACACCTGAAGGGGCTCCGGCAGCCTGGCTCCGTCCAGAACAGCCGTCCTGCTGCAAAACCTGAGCGAGGCCGCTCAGCGTGGGCAGAGAGGCAGAAAAACCTTGTTTGCCTGGCACTGAGCCTAAGCTAACAGGCTCTGCCAAGCCTCAGGTGCAAAATACATTGAATTATCCGTGTTTTTCTTCTGAGAGAGCCCCTCCCTCCCTCTGCCTGGGCAACAGAGATTTGACTGCTTCGTTTCACCCAGCTTTTGTCTGTCTGATCCCATTCTTTGGGGCAGGAGTGGCCTTCTGGCCAGTTTTGGTAGGGTGCCTGGCAGAGCGGAGCTCCCTGTCTTGCTCGTTGCCCATCACTGCTGTTGTCCTGCAAATAACAGCAGCGATTGCCGTGCAGTGGGTGAACGGCAAGCAGGAACAAGCGTGCTGGAGCTGGACACAGCATCGCCACGCAGTGATATAAAAGTGTCATTAATAGTCTAGCTGAAGGGCAGCTTTACATTGTATTAGATATTTTAATTAGGGAACTGCTTCCCAGTTGGGATTGAAGCTAGATAACTTCCACTGAGCTGTGCTTTAAATCATCTTGTAGCTTCCTCGGTAAGAAACCGATCTCCTTGAATTGCACGAGCCATAACTTAGCAGGGGTAGCGTTTCCTTGATAGGGAAGATCAATAACTGAGGTTTATCTAAGGCTGCAGCATGCCAAAGACGTGTCCGAGCGCTGCGGTATTCACTCTTGCCCTCCTCTGCCTCCGGGTGACTCCGCAGCATCCTGGCCACGGCGCTTTGCGCTGACTTTGGGTGGGTTGACCTTGCCATGAAGAATTAGCTTTGGGAAGGAGAGTTTTAAGCCAGTAACAACACCACATTGTTCACAGGTGCAGAAAAAGCAGTGTGAATAAGTCGGGAGTGGGGGGGGTGGGGGTGGGTGTCTGCGTGCTCCACAGCGACACAGAAGTGAAAAAACCCTGTTGCCTAATCAGACACTCCATTTCCAGGCATCTCTTAGGCAGAGACCGTGGCGTTTGTCTTGGTGAAATGCATTTATGGTGAAAGAGGGATTTTCTCCCCCTTCCTTGGGAGGATTTCGATGCGTGGCAGTGATGGCAATGTGACCCGCGGTGGCAACCAGCAGCTGGCAGCGGGGACCGAGCTGCCGTCCCATTAAGGGCTGTGCGGCGGGGACAGGGTCCTGCTCCAAAGCCCCGACAGTCGAAGTACAACTGAAATAATCACACCGAAATCCGCAGAAAACATTTTGAGGCTTCTTACTTTTTAACCATCCTGCTGACTTCAAAGGCCATTTAATTCTGACATCCTTTTTAATCAAACTAACTGGAGACAGCAAAGCTGTTTACCTCCAAACATTGCCAACATCTCTCTGCATGTTCGGTGGCAGTTACAGGACAGAGAAAACACACCACAAGAAAATTTGCTGGCAGCAAAATTCACGTCCCCGTGGGAGCATGGAGAAAGCTTTTGAGGTGCTTTAGATTGATTATAAAATGAGTCTGTGGGTAACAACCGCTTTGTTACCCTGGATGTTGATTTCTCTCCCCATGGCTGAGAGCCAGAGATGCACCTCTCTATTTTGGGATAACATTTCGTGCATACAGGTGGTGGAAAAGGGGAGGGGGCGGCATAGGAAGGAAAGCTCGTTAGGCTGAACAATAGTGTTGGCCCTAGAACAAATAGTTCTGGCCACGAATAAATTCAGGTGGAGCAAGAAGGTTTCTAAAAAGTAAAGCAGTGAGCTTTTGATAGTGTCTTGATAGGAAGGGGCCAGGAAAAAAAAAAAAATCATCTTTTCAGATAGAGCTACTTTACTTTACATTAGGGGGTTTGCAGTACTGCTGGTTGGGGACAAAGAGGACTGGTCTGTCCGTATTGCTCTCCAGCGTTCCTGTTGACCTGAGCTCCGCTTGTGAGGTTGCTCTTCACCTCGAGAAATCCCAGGCATTCCCTTCCCCTTCCTCACCCATGTGTTTCTTTTCCAAGCTGACAGCCCTTGTCATCTCTCTCACTCTTTCCCTGTGGCCCTCTTCTAGTTTTATTCCTTCTTTTTTTTTTGCAGTGGAGTGAGCAGAACTGCACTGTGCCGTTCAGCGTATGGATTTACACAGTGGTCTAGGAG
This sequence comes from Pluvialis apricaria, assembly GCA_017639485.1. NCBI lineage: Eukaryota > Metazoa > Chordata > Aves > Charadriiformes > Charadriidae > Pluvialis > Pluvialis apricaria. The sequence goes on along the minus strand of CM030011.1, from coordinate 71,372,316 downwards.
TGTTCTCTGTGTTGTTTTGTATGCCTTCCCCGTTAATTCTTGCATGAATCATCCTAGTGGCTGTGATACCGATGGAATATACCTAAGGCAGGGGTGTGTGCCCAGGCAGCAGCTTGGGTTAACCCGGCTGACACACAGGCAGCATCACCAAATCAGCCTCGCGGCACACAAACCCTTCTGCAGGTCTGGAACAGGAGCAGAAACCTTCAGAGTGAAGTGTGAGTCATTCTGAGTTTAAGAGGACTCTTACTCACCTGGAGCATGAAAGAAAGTCTACGTGATGTGGTGGGGAGCAGAGGGAAGGTGTTATTAAAGGGGAGAAGTCATCACGCCTTTCTTTGGCGCTCGTTTTCTCCTGAGACCACTTCTTCCATCATCACGCATCTTTGGTCTCTGGGACAGGGGGGTGCTTGGTGAGAGGCAAGGAGAGCAGACAGACCTCTGCCATAGAAACAGCATTGTCACCGTAACCACGATTGTTTGTATCCAGAACAGTGATTTACAGTTTTGAGGTCCATCTGCTGAAGGTGTTTTGTGGGCTTTCCATGAGGAGTGGGACTGAGAGACTGTGGTTGCTGTGTGAGAGATCTTCTGCCCCAGTGACCCAGGCTCTGTTTGATGTGTGCCTGCCAGGGAGCACTGAGCTGGTATTTTCAGAGTAATGTGACCCTCAGATTATTTTTCAGAGTGGTTTTAACAAATTTACAGCTCATTAAAGTGTACGTATAGTTAGGGGGGTTTATGCCCATAGGCAGCTCTTGCCATGTGTCAGTAGTGAATTTTGGTGCTCAGGCACTTCGAATCAGGAGATCCTTCTGCAGATTCTTCACAATAAAGATTGACTGTCCTAAATGATCATCACGCACAAGCTCCATCTTTTCAATATTCACTCCTTTTCCCAGATCACTTATGAGCATGTTGAACAACACAGATCCTCAGGGAAATCCCTTGATAACCTATTCCCATTATGAAAATTACTTATTTCTTCTTACTCTTTGTTTCCCATTGGTAACTACTCATGCAGAAGTGCCCTTCCCCTTTGCACCACTACTGCACCAATCCCAGAAAAGCCTTGGGTGAAGGACGTTTCCAAAAGCCTATGAAAAACACAGCCTGCACCAGGGACCAGGTCACCCCATCGGAGTGGTCACCTTCGCTTTGAAAGAACTTGACTAACTACAAGGCAAGACTGTACTCCGCCAAAACCAAATTGTCTCGGGCCCCAATATATCATGACTTTGTTAATTATGGTCTTTATTATAATCTCCACCAGTGTGCCCAATACAAAAGCCAGATGTCCTGGTGTGTAAGTTCCCTGGGCCACATCCTGAGCCCTTTAAAAATCTGCCCTTAAGGAATCTGTCATTGCTTAAGGGCAAATTTGCCATTCTTTAAACCAGGAGGCAGATTTGAGCCGCCGGTGGCACATCCCGTGAGCAGCCTGGCAGTTGCCTGCCTGGCTTTCTTCTGTCCTCCAGGGCTGGCTGATGTGCTGCCCATGAATTTATTGATCGGTTTAAAACCTCTCCGTGGCCTCAATATCTAATCTGTTACGGAGAGCAGAGTGTTACAGGGCAAAATTCATTAACGTTTGTAAAGCTCATCAAGATCTTTCATGAGCAAATCCCATCATGCTTTAATATATTTTTTAAATGTCAGGAGTAAGTTCTCATTACTCATTGAAGAGCTGAAGCAAACAGCGCTTGCCAGACCCAAATATTGGAACAGGCAAAGGCTGCAACTCTCTTCCTTTACCACTTTTAGGACACTTTCATTTCAACTTAAACTCCCTGCCTTGATTCTGCTCCTGCAAATCAGAAGCACCCCCTCGGCTTTCCCAAACGTGGGCTCAGGGATCCCCATGGACCCCCGGCCTTGGGCTTTTCAGAAGATGCCTGGTAGCTCCATGGGGGTCTGTTGTTCGCATTGCCTTGGCTTTGCAGTGTGAGATGCCAGCATGAAGAACAGCAAAGGATGGATGAGTGCATCCAGCAGGTGTTGGATCACGCAAACCCAGGAAATCTTCAGAAAACCCTTTGCCTTCCAACCCAGTGTGGTGCTTTGTCCCCCTCCAATGGTGCTTGTACATTACTGCACACTTGCTGGTGGGTTTGGCATATGGGTCCTGGGCTACAGGGACCAAAAACCACATGCAATTCTGTTCAAGTCGGCTAAGCGGCATTTTTCCCCATGACCGCAGATGTGGTCTGGGTCTCTGCAAGAGCTTCACAATGAACTTGGATTTCCCTTTGTTTTTCCTGCCAGGATGTCCGGAGGAGACATGGCCAAACCCCTCCTGGGCCATCGGAGCATGGAGGGTGACCCCAGCATCACGCCTGCAGCCGGCCGCACCATCGGGGTGCTGGGGAGCGGGGACTTTGCGCGGTCGTTGGCCATCCGCCTGGTGTGCTCCGGGTTCAAGGTGGTGGTCGGCAGCCGCAACCCAAAGCGCAAAGCCGGCCTCTTCCCTTCTGCAGCAGAAGTCACCTTCCAGGCCGAGGCCGTGAAGAAGACGGATGTCATTTTTGTGGCGGTTTTCAGGGAACATTACTCCACCCTCTGTGACCTGGCTGATGTGCTCGCAGGCAAGATCCTGGTGGACGTTAGCAACAACACCGAGATCAACCATCACAAAGAATCCAACGCCGAGTACTTGGCTTCCCTGTTCCCGGCCTGCACCGTGGTCAAGGGGTTTAACGTGGTTTCTGCATGGACGCTGCAGTCAGGTGCCAGGGATGGAAATAAACAGGTATTGTTTTCTTCTGACAAGGGCAAAATCCCAACTGTTTTGGTAGCCGAGGTCTGGCAGCATCAGCAAATGGCCTGAGGCTCCAGGAGAAGAGGACTGAGCACTGGCCATGGCATCCGGAGACCATCCCATAGCTTCTGCGTTTCTTTGCTCAGAAATGGAGTACCCTCACTTACTTCACACTGTGGTCATTGGAGCCTCTGCCTAAGTGAAAAGTATTATTTAATTGTCTGTTTATCTAAACGCAGCCAGTAAAACAAACTGGTGGTGCACACATGAAGGGAAACCTGTCCAGCAGAGAGGTCCTTGGCAGCCAGGGTAAACCCCCGTCAGAAAGCCCGCCGGGAAGCATGATGCTCAGAGGCATAATGTAGGCTCCCTTTAGCACAGCATCCCTCCCGACACACGCGTTCCCAGCAGCCTGATCTCTCTTTGCCCTATATGTATCTTTCTGTCCGTTGCAGGTTCTGATTTGCTCAAATAACCAAGAAGCCAAGCGCACTGTAGCAGAAATTGCTCAAGTCATGGGATTCACCCCTGTGGACATGGGCTGCATGTCATCAGCCTGTGAGATCGAGAACATTCCCTTGCGCCTCTTGCCAGCCTGGAAAATCCCCATCTTTTTGGCTCTGGGGCTCTTTCTGTGCTTCTTCACTTACAACCTGGTCCGGCAGGTCATCCACCCTTACATCAGGGAGCAGAAGAACAAGTTCTACAAGATCCCCATCGAGGTGGTCAACACAACGCTGCCTTGCGTGGCCTACGTCATGCTGTCTCTCGTCTACCTGCCCGGGGTGCTGGCAGCCTGCTCGCAGCTCTACTATGGCACTAAATACAGGCGCTTTCCAGATTGGCTCGACCAGTGGCTCCAGCACCGAAAGCAGATTGGTCTCCTCAGCTTCTTCTGTGCGGCTTTGCACGCCGTGTACAGCCTCTGTCTGCCCATGCGCCGCTCCCACCGCTACCAGTTAATCGAGACGGCCGTCAAGCAGGTAATGTGGGTACTTTTCAGGTCAGCACCTGTAGTAATCTTCTACACACATCCAGATGTTGGGTAGCGGGCTTAATATCTTGGCCTTTGCATTCACTTTCCAGAGCATGTGTGGGTCAGTGGGAATAAGCTGGTATCTGTATGAGCACTTCTTCCACGAGGCACCTGCGCACCACGCAGCAGGCATGCACCTGTAGAATCATAGAATGGTTTGGGTTGGAAGGGACCTTAAAGATCATCGAGTTCCAACCCCCCTGCCCTGGGCAGGGACACCTCCCACCAGCCCAGGTTGCCCAAAGCCCCATCCAGCCCGGCCTTGGACACCTCCAGGGATGGGGCAGCCACAGCTTCTCTGGGCAACCTGGGCCAGTGCCTTACCACCCTCACAGTAAAGAATTTTTTCCTAATATCTATTCTAAATCTCCCCTCTTCCAGTTTGAAGCCATTACCCCTTGTCCCATCACGACATGCCCTTGTAAAAAGTCCCTCTCCAGCCTCCGCGCTGAGGACCCGCCATCTTAGCAGGGTGTTGCCCATGCGTTTACAGCCAGGGCTAGGATCAAACTCCCCCGTGTCATTGCTCCCCAGAAGCACAGCCAAGCCTTTGAAACCAGCCTTGCCCAGCACCTGGCATACCCAAGACAAAGGCAGAGGCGGAAAAAATGCTTGGAGGGGAGAAATCTAGTGGTGATTTTGGGAGATCCCTGTTTGCTCGCACTGGCATTCGCAGTAGGTGCCTGCTGGAGTGACCAAGTCATAACCTGGGGGCTTTGGTTTGTGGAAGGTGTGTCCTCATCACAATGTGCCTCCAGGAGTTTAGCAAAATGCTGGTGAAGAACCAGTCATAGTCTAAGAGAAGGAGGAAATGGAAGAGGACTTTATTGCCTTATTGAGACTCTCTGCAGTGTTTAGCCAGTGTGAGAATTGAGCCGGCACTGTAACTTAACAGTGCCATGGGAAAATGTGATTTTGTCCTTCTCCTGCCCCTGGCTTCCCGCTGCTCCTCCCCGCTCCCTCCTGGGATGGCACAAGCCTCGTGCAGCTGAGTGGGGAACCTAATCTAGGAATTGCCCCAAAGCAGTCCGCTTTCTGTGCTGGGATATTTGCCCGAGTGTTTCCAAATGCTTGTCCCACCAGAGAGGAGGGAAGGGGCCGTGGGGGCAGCAGGGAGCAGGATGGCTGGTTTCGGCAGCAGTGCCTGTTCAAAGCATCCATCAAACAACATCCCCAGACTCTCAGCTCCAGCCTTGAGCAGGTCCTTCTCGATTGCCACACTCACACATTAATCTCGGGCAAGCATCCTGTGTTCATTTCCCCTCTACCTCCTGTTTTCTAGCAACATCTTTGTTTAGTAAATTAAACCCATTTAATGGGCTAAAGAGGATGGTTCTAAATGTTGCTGTTTGCCATGCAGCATAAAACCCATCTTCCCTTCCATTAGTATGAACAATTTCCCCCCTAAATGCACTTAAAACGAAGGTTATTAGGAGACTACTGCATATTCAAGCATCTGTATTTGTTTTCATGGCTTTAAACTGACTTCTTGTTCTAATTATCTTTCCAAATGCGACTTTGGGGCTTGCTGCTGTGGTTACGGGGCTGTGGGAGCTGAGAGCGTTCAGCAGTTCTTCCCAGCAGGCTTCAAATCAAGTCTAGCTTTGGCCAAATGGTGGTGGGATAAGAGAGCATTTCCATACCTCCCCAATAGGCAAATAGCGCTGGAGGTGTGAACAGGACCCAGTGTTCACCCAGGAAACCTGCTTCCAAAACCAAAACGAATACAGATAAAATTCAGTTCCTCTATTCCTAAGCGCTCCGTTTTAACAAACCTTCGTTGTCATGCCAGGCTGTGGAGAAGAAGATGAATATCTGGGTAGAGGAGGAAGTCTGGAGGATGGAGATTTATATCTCTGTTGGAATAATTGCCCTGGGCTTGCTGTCGTTACTTGCCATCACTTCACTTCCATCCATCGCAAACTCTCTCAACTGGAGGGAATTCAGTTTCGTTCAGGTAAAGTTGACATTCGCTGATGCCAGAGAGCGATTTTGCAGTCAGGGTCAGGCCGACCTGGCCTCGAACACTTCCAGGGATGGGGCAGCGTCACGGGCATCTACGTGAGGATTAGCAGCAGGCTTTGCAGGAGGGAGTCTTTAATGTCTTGGCTGCAGTTCCTTCTCACCCCACGTTTACCAGCATTAGTTACAGATCCTGAGCAACGACCAGCCTGGGCTTTGCCTGCGTGACGCCCCCCCGGCAGAGTCCTCCTTTCCCCCTCGCTCTGTGCCCAGGAGCAGCGCTGCCGTTCACAGCCAAAAAGCCTCCCGAAGTCACACAAGGTAGAAAGGCAGAAAGCCTTGGGGTCATTTGGAGAGGGCAGGGTTGTTCCCTTCCACGGGCAAGATCCCCCTTGGAGCCGGTCGCGTGTCAGTCACGCACGACGTGCCGGAGCTGCTGCGGGGAGTTGCGGCGGGCTGGGGAGGGCAGGCAGGTAACCCGCCGAGGAGAGAACTGGCTGGGGGATGCACACATCTGCCCGTGCATTTCAGGGAGGGTGAGCTTCGGAAAAGTTAACGGTTAGTTAATATGGAATAGACAGGTTCGAAAAGGCCTTCGCCTCATCTATAAAAACGCCAGAGCTCAAGAAGCACAGAGAGCTGGGTGGGGTTTCAATGAAAAGTCCACGTCTGATTCTAAAAAGCGCATTAGGAGTGTAATTTTTCTTTCTCCAAAGTGGCTTCTTTCTCCAGTGGTTTAGGAGCCTTCTCCCCACTTGCAGCGATCTCCAAGCTCCCAAGGGCCAAATTCCCATAGCGACCCGAGTCCACCACGTGGGACGTTCACGACCCCCAAACTTGGGGGCTGCAGCGCTCTCAGGGCTGCGCTTGGAGCCAGGCTTAGGGCTAACTAACGGGGGTAGCAGGGAATGAACCTTCAAGCATTCCCTGCACCTCAGACCTCAGTTTGAGGCTAAATTCCCCAAAATCCACTCACCACGTCACTGTTGTATCCCATAGCCCTGAAGCCCCTTGTTACTTGTGTTTCCTCCATCGCTGCTGCATAGCATGTGCCAGGCCTCAAGTCCCTCTGCAGTGACCCAGGTGGCACCCCGACGTGCGTGACACCCCGTGGGACCCTGTCCCCCCGCATTCCCCCTGCGGAGCCTCCCCCGCGCATCACGTCCAACCCTTCAGAAGGGGAGGGCAGGGTTCGGGGACGCAGAGGTGAATATCTATCACCCAGCCTCTCCTGTTTGAAGCTCTTCAGGGGCACATAAATAATTCAATCTTCATTAGAGCAGGAGTCTGAAGCCTGCTCCCCCCACCAAGTGCCCCGATCACCAAGTGAGTAAGTCAGTTCATCTTTTTTTTTCCTCTCTTGCTGTAGGTTAGTGAGTAATTATTTGCACTGAGAAGAAGAGCCTCACCAGGAGAGCTTGACCCCAAAAGATTGTCCCTCGGGGAGAAGGGAGACCTGGCTTTAAATCTCTCTTTCTGATCAGGCAGCAGGAGCATATTAAATCTCGCCACCGTGTCTCAGGGGAGGGCTGCAGCCGCTGGGACGTTGGATAAATCGATCCTGGCTTAGGCATCTCCTACCGGGAATAGCAGATGATGGGAAGTATTCCCTTGCAGCCTGGAAGGAGGGTTTGAAACCCCCTGCATTTCCCTTTGGCTGCCCAGGCAGCCCGTCAGCTCTCCTGGAGGGTGCTGGCAGCGTGTCACGTAATATATACGTCGTCACGGCAAAGTAGCGCTGCCGTCTCTGACCAGTGTTCGTAACGCGACTGTCGCATCTGCCCTTTGGGACCCCTTCCAGCATCTTTCGAAGGGTATGTCAGCGCCCGGGATCAGACAAATCCGTGATGGTCAGCTCCAAAATAGCTCTTGGCTGCCCCACACGGGAACTGGCTGGCTTAGTTCGTGGAAAGATGCACCTATTTCTGTCCGTGTGGGATAAGGCATGACAGGGTGACACCAGCTCCTGGCAGATCACATGCAGGAGAGGCACAGCTGGTATTGTGCCTTACTGTGGAAATACCATGTAAAAAGAGCGGGTTACAGATCTCTTAGCATGTTAGCTTTCTTTTTATGGTTTTTTTTTTTGTAGCAAGGACTCTTTTAACTGATTTACTCTCTGATAAGTTGGTGATGCCTTTCTTCAGCAAATGAAGAGCAGATAGAGCCACTGCTCCCGGGCTCCAGAGGTTAACGTTCCTGCAGCACACTGCGATCCTCCCTGAATTAATGCGCAGCGGCACAACGTAAATACAAGGGGTGAAGCGCCAGGCTGCTTTCTCAAATATTTGGGCTCTCTAGCGCTTGACCCTTTTACAGTACATCAGAGGCATCGTGGTTTCCCGTGCCTGGGAAAAGTGAAAGAGGGAAAATGGGGCACGCAGCCGCCCCAGCCAGCCATCTCCCAGAAAATGCCGCAATTTTTTGCCATCTCAGTTGAGCTGGTTTGCATGTTTGAGAGACGCTCTACCAAAATCCACATTTGAGAGAGGGCTGGGGCTTCTTACACATCCAGGAGCCGCTTTAGTCCCTTCCTTACCCAGAGCTTCCCAAGTCTGACATTTTCCAGCAGCAGTGTGTGCACCTGTATTAGTGTCACGGGATAGTGCCACGCTCTTAAAATACGCATCTGTTGCCCCATGGGCTGAAAATCCCACTTGGATTGTTGCTAAGGTTTTAGGGAAAAAAAAAAACCAGTTAAATTTTATAGTAGTTGCTGCACATATACAATTTTCAATTAAGGATAGTTAAATTGGATACACAGCTCCCTTATATGCCCAGTTTTGATTAACAGAAAACGTACAGGATCGAGACACTGGATAACAGGAATGATTCGTATGTAACTCAACTTATAGGAGACATTTTTAATGTTCCCCAGTGATTTACAAATCAACTCTAATTGGCTGAGAAGTAAAAATGTGTATGATTGCCTTTACCTTCCCACCCTGAGAAGTCCTCCTGGAATTTGAAGGTTGAATTGACCTGGTTTCTTTCTTAGCTCGTGTATCGCAAGATATAAAGAATCTGTCATCAGACCTTTTCTAACCTTCCTGTCGACAAAGTGCGAAGCAGAGCCGCTTCCATGGGACTAATGACTTCACGGGACTGATGGCAGCAGAAGTCAGAAACATATTTGGGTCAGGAAGGGGCTGTTGGCTTTGGACGCTGCCCAGACATTTCTAAATGAGCCACATGCGACTGAATCACCTTCGCTGATGCATTACGGGGAGCCTCGCAGACAACAAGGTGATGGGGGAGATACAGGAGTCAACACAGAACAGAAAATAGCTGCAAAGCCGGCGTTAGGAAGATACCATCTTCATACAGCCATCTTTAACACCTTACATGGGCAATGGCCTCATATTCCCCATGCTGTGACAGCGGGGGAAAAAACCTGCCACTGCTTAAAACAAACAAACAAAAAAAACTCAAAAAGCTCCATAGCCAGAAACTGCATTGAGAGGATAAATGAGAACAGAGCTTCACTACTCAGTGCAGTATCAGGGATAAGCACGTTGGCAAATCGGCCGCCGTGGGGTGCTCAGCAGGCTCTGCATTGTCCTGTCCTGAGGATGTACTGAGCCGTATACACTGAGCTAAGCTGCGATCAGCAATACTTTTTGTCTTTCGTGCGCTTATAGATCAACCTGTACCCGGCTGACAGCTTGTCTGGTGGGTGCAGTGATGGGGCCCTGCTGACCACAGGTCCTTCAGCCAGCCGATGGCACTGGGACCCCCCCCGGCACCCCCTGCTCAGCCCCAGCACCCGGGCTGTCACCAGACAGCCCCGCATCTGTGTTAGGAGCACATCAGCCCGTTGCTGCGGTCTGAGGAGCCGCCAGCACTGTTTCCAGCCGCCGGCAGCTTATCCACACATTTTTTGCCAATTAGCTTTTTTGTTTCGTGTGACCCACCATCCACACGCAAAGGTGGGTCACCGAGCGCCTGTGATGGTTTGTCACCTTTTGTCCTGTTAATTTCTATTCCTTCTCTCCCCGGGTACCAGCAGCAGTTGAGAGAGAAACTGTAGAGGAACAAACTAATTATCTCCAGCTCCGACATCTCCGCCGTGCATAGAGCCCCGCTCGGGCTGACTGCGAAAGCACCCTCCGCCCAGGGCAGAAAGCGCCCGCTGCCCTTGGACTTCACTCCATCCCCTTTCCCCCTGCCCTGCTTTACATCTCAAGCTGGTACTTCCAACATTTTGCCACGCAGGGATTATTTTTTTTTTGCCTGTTGGAGAGAAGCTCAGAGTTGATAAATAATGGATGAGCTATGGGTCGGGTCCTGCTGTTAGGTTCAGCTGCAATCACGGCATATTCCAGCAAACTCCTCCTTAATTTTCCAAGTGAAACCAACCTTGACCCCGTGGGTTTGCTGCTGGTTACCACTTTGGCTCAGGAATTGGACATGGCTTTTGGTAAGAAGGATGTCTGTCCCTGGAAGAGAGGATGGGTGTGGGGATGCACGCAGGACTGAAGATGAGTTCACATCAGCTCCCGACTCCTGGCACAACGTTGAGTAAAGCTCGGCTGTAACACAGAGAGGAGAGTTCCCTACCTTGGCGGGGTGTTGTACGGCTGAAATCTTGGCAGGACTCAGTGACACCCACATGACTGCCTGATAGGTGCTGTAAAAGTGAAGTACCTCAATCTGGTAGCACATTTTAGAGCTCTCCTTCCCTCCCCTCCTCTCAGCTGCCTAAATGATTAGCTCTAAAGGTTAGAGGATCCTTTGTATAGTTTGTTGGTAACAACATGGTACATTTTAAAAAGTTGTCTAGGTTTTTTCATAGTTTCCCAAAAATCAAAAATAGGAAGGGATGCTTTGAATTGAGTAGTTTTCCAGCTAAGATTGTTTTTTCAAGACAAAATGACGAGTCCTTCCTCCTGTCTTGCCCTGGTCCCTTATTTCCCTGCTGTGCCCTCTTTCCTGGACATACCTTCAGGAAGACCATGTTTCTTGCTGATCTCTGACGAGCTGCACCACGCCAGGTATTTTGACTTGTAAAGGTTTCCTTCCCTAAGTTAGGGACATCAGCAGCAACATTTTCCCTGTCTAGGCATCTTGAAATTTGGTTATTTCTGCAGGCTTAGACCGAGCATTCGAAGTAGGGCAGCAGAGCAATACGCTACACCCGTGCTTTTCTTTGAAAACACAGCAAAGGTTTGTACTCGAGATGCCGCCAGGAGCGGGTGCCCAGGTCCTGCTGAGTGCCAGCGGGCAGCGGGAGCTGGCAAGCTCGGGAGCCACCACCTCTGATGCTGGCAGGAAACCACCGGTGAGGGGACCAGTCTAAAACCCCTCTTGAGAGCAACCCTCAGAGGCAGTTGGAAATATTCAGGCAAAACGTTGTCTCTGTGGGTGCTTGGGAGCCGTGATCTCAGCTGAAAATGGGGAAAGTTCTTGTCTGCAGAACAGGGACCGGGTCCTTGCTGCCTCCCCAAGTGGATGAAGGGCCCTCGATTCCCCCTTTCAAGGACTTAGTCCATCATACAGCCTGATGGTCTGGCTCGTGAACCAACACAGATCTCTGGGACAGAGAAGGAAACCCTTCAGGGCTGTTGCTCACCTCCAACCAGAGCATTTCTGTCTCCATAATCTCATTTTCCTGGAGATGACAGCAGTTACCTGAAGGCGTCTTTGCTCTGTGCGAAGCTACAGCTTCACCGACTATCTGCCAGTGCCAACTGCTGGTCCAGAGCCACGATGCTGATGCCTCACGCCGGCGGTCAGCAGCCTCTCGCCAGCCACGGAGCGGCAGGCAGCGATGCCGGCAGCTGCGGCTCGGGAGGAGCGTTTGCGAGCTGCCTGGGGTTAGCTGCTCCGCAGGGGCTGGGGGCCGCTGCTTCGCCCGGGGGCAGGAGCCCACCTCTCAGCAGAGTTGGCAGCACCTTCTGGGAGACTCCTGCCGGGTTTCTAATATCACACTTAACCTCTGATTAGAAAAAGAAAAAATGCAGTCTGGCACACTACCCGGGAAAGGTTTCCCGGCACGTTTTATTCTGTCCAAGAAACACGGGAGTACTCATTGCTTTCTCTGTGCTATATAGCATTAGAAAATAGTGTAAAAAAAAAAAAAAAAACATACAGGAAAATAGCCAGGCACAAAGTCCTCTGCTAACTGGCGTGTGTTTCTCTTCCTTTTAGTCCACCCTTGGATTCATAGCCTTGGTAATCAGCACTCTGCACACACTCACGTACGGATGGTCGAGGGCCTTCGATGAGAACCAGTACAAATTCTACCTGCCTCCGACCTACACCCTCACCCTGCTCGTCCCATGTACTGTGATCCTAGCAAAAGTCATCTTCAATCTGCCCTGCATCCAGCAAAGACTTCTGCGAATCAGGAGGGGCTGGGAGAAGGGAAGATACGTGAAGTTTGTTCTGCCCAGCGCAACGGGGGAATATGCAAGCGGGGAGACCTCTAGCAATGTCTAACAGAGCCCCGGCTGTGACAGAGGATTTCAAAGCACTATCAGCGTTTCTATAAAGGTGTTTCTTTTTCTTAAATATATGTATGTTTTGGTATAATTGTATTGTGGGTAAATAATAAAATTTGGTGACTTTAGAAAATGGATGACCATGAAACTAGTTTAGACAGAAGCAGTTAAATTATATTGCTGATTTGCTAGGACAGCTATTGCCTTAAAAGTGACGGTGAAAGCCAAGCTAGCAGCACTGATACACATGGGAAACTGATGGACTCTGTTGGTCCGGCCAAGTCGCTGGAGGTGCTGGCTGGCAGCTCCCCGGACCAGTGCTTCTCAGTTGCTTCCCTAGCCGCTCTCATAAATTTCAATGCCTTTTTTAGTTATTTTTAAATATGAAGTAGCAGAGGTTTTTGGGGTTTTATGACAGCAAAGGTATCCTGCCTCTTGAGTGTCTGGTTCAATCAAGGCAACAAAGTTTAAAAGGATGAATTGTCTCTGGTTTTGATCTCCATGAACTCTATGGACAAGGAAGAACAGCAATATCCATGTTATGTAGCATCTGCAGATTTTACTAAAAACATCCAAACCTGACAGCAAGTCCAAGTATGCCTGTTCTCTCAAATACAGACAGCACTGCTGGTCCTGTACGCTGTGCCTGGTGCACATTTATAACCTACGGAGCTAAAGCACTCTTTCCAGCAGTATAAAAGCATTTGAAGAGAGAGATGTCCCTAACATCACACATCTGGTCTGCACTGCTGGTTCCGAGATGACAGCTGCCGCTGCATGTTCTCTGTTTTACTAAGCCAAAGTTTCAAGCAGTATTTGATGGAAATAGAATGAAGGTAGTTACCAGAAAGACCTGCTGCTTCACAGAATTACATGGAGAAAACCAAGGCCTTCCAGCTGGCCTTACATCAAATAATAGGGTGAAGCTTTTAAAAAAATCATTGTCACCTGAACATGCCCATTTATGCAGACAAAACAGCACCTCTAAGCCCATCGTTTTCACCAGCAATGATAAGATCTTCAAAGTCTTGCAAAGGGATCAGCAAGTCTTGACCACAACATGAAAATAAAGCAATTGCACATTTTGGGCACAGTCCTTCGTTGCCTTGTACCTTAAGAAGTAACTCGCTAGATTGCAGAGCAGGTATGAAATGCTCTTCTGCCTTCACACCCACTTTGGACAAGGTACGGGGCAATGAAGTTTTCTGTCCTAATTTCATTTTCCACCTCTCACTTCCTATCCCTTCAAGCTCTTGCTGTTTATCAGAATAATTCTGTAGGTTTTGGACATCCAGATCACCAAACAGAGAATGGACTGCCATTCACAAAGGCTCATTTAAAAGCAAGCAATGGGGATGACACAAGAAGACTACCTCAGCAAGGTCAGATACGAGGGCATGGCTGGAATAGCCTCTTTTTCCTACAGTTAAGCAAAAGACATCACTCGGTGTTCAGTATTGCTTTGAAAAGCAACAGCTGTCAGCATCAAGTGAGGTACAGTTTGTGGGATAATAAAGTACTTGTTACTAGACCACAGTTAAATAGGGGGGGAACAATCAACTTTGGGGCACATAAGCCCTTTGACCAGCCAACATTGCATCTGTAACCTGGGTGATTTCTTCACACATGGATCTTAAGAATTCCCTGTTTAGCCTAAGATAACCGCAGTGAGTAATGTTCTCCAAATACTGCTCAAGCTGCCAGTGATGATATTGAGGGATTTCAGTTCTTGCCTAAGGCTTACAGTAAAGTCTCCAAACGCCACCTCTTTTCACTGAATAGAAAGAAACTGGCATGAGGACGGAAATACCCAGATTTCATCATCAGCTGATTGGTTTTTTAATTTTTATTTTCCCTGGCAACACAAGGAAGGTACCATTCTTTCCCACTGTCCCCTTCAGAAAACTGCAGTTACTCAGGTTTCGCCATCCATCTCCACAACCTAGCCCAGATCAGCACCTCAGCAAATCACTCACCAAGCAGATTTATTACCTGGCACTATTTATTTGTGTTTGAATGGTGGGTTAAGTTTCCACATGGATTTGAGACAGTTTCACCTGAGTATAATTCCACCCACTCCAGCTTAACTCATCCTTGAGGGAAAACTGGATTCAGCACGCTTGTTCTTTCAGTCTTCTCCATTTCATCATCGAGCAAAGTCAACATAAAAGCACCAGTTTACACATTGTCTGGTTACAATAGTGTATTCCAATGCCTCTTTTTCCTATCTAAGCTTCTTTTCACATCTTTAGGTCAGGCAAAAAAAAAAAAAAAAAAAAAGGATTAGGAGGCAGGGAGGGAGCATTACACAAACTTTGTGTTAAAGGAGAAAGGTGTGGTTTTATTGTGAGTTGCTGCAAGGTTCAAGACTCACCTTTCTGCCCAGCAGAAGTACGGTTTGCACCTTTGCTTTGTTTACATGACTTTCACACCCACGTACCCTTTCCCACTGACGGCAGAGGGGCAGTTTTCATGAGCAGAAGCAGAGTCGGGCACCCGGACCTACCTGAGGAGCTGGCTCCGTTAGTGAGCCAGCACGGGGCTTTTCAGACGGACACAAGCCCAGATGGACAGACGAGCCAGTTCAAAATCCCCACAGCTACCGCAGCTCCACAGCATCTAAAAAAAGGCTGGTCAAGTGTCTCCAGGTAACGCCTGTGCCAACATACTGTCCAGCCAGTCACCATCCCTTTTAAAGACTGAAACCCATTCCTGTAAATGCAGAACACCATTTCAAATAGTGCCCTCTGTAGGCGGCTGGTCCTTAAAGCCTTTGACACAACAGTTTGAGTAATTTCTTCTGATTCTGGAATGCTGAACAGTAGTTTAAGGAATTTTTCAATTATCTTTCCCTGTACATTTTTTTGGATAGGGGGTTTAGTGAGGTTGGCTTAAAATTTACTAATTAACTGGTTTTGTACTTGGAGTTTCTGTATATATGTACACACACACACACATATATATATTATTGCAGAATATATAGCTGGAATGTAAATTCTTTATATTTTTATTTTCTGTATTGCCTACTATGTGCCTCTGGGATATGTAAGAACCAACTGAAAAGCTGTAAGAGTACAGCCAGTTTTAATCACTGGCATCAGTAGTTACATAAAAAAATATTCTGAACAGATCTATATAATTATATCAGAACTCGTTTGGGTCTTTTTTCCCCTCCTCGCCCTAAACAATACTATTAGTTGAATGGCAGTAGAGAGCAGTGTGATTATCCAGAATTTAACCACTAGGAAATAAAACCCACCACAGCCAGAAGCTGGTAGAGTCTCATTATCAAGATATTAAGTGAAAATGATCATTGCTGTGATCCAGAGCACCGGAGCCTCTATTACAGGGTTCCTACGCATGTGGGAGGGCACAAGTGTGCCCAGACATACGTTTCATTACAAGAGGATAGTGATACTACACAGCAGTTGTAGCACAGGATCAAACAAGCTTAATTCACTAAACAAAAAGTGCTGTTGATACAGAGTTCAAGGAAGAGAGAGTTAGAAATGAGGGTTTATGGGACTGGAAAGGAAAAGGGAGTTTTAATACTATCAATTTGTTCTCCGTTTCTTAAGTCACTTCTTCATAGAAGTGGCATGCCAGATCAACCAACTTCTGGATCTGCAGCATTGCATTTTAATGAGCTAATTTGTAAGTTGATTTTAATGAGTTCATTTAAATTCCTGTGCTGAAGATTAACCTCTGCAGGTACAGTTCTCTCACTCCTTCTGTTTTAGAATACAAGGCTTTTAACAGTGCAATTGGTTTCTTGCTCTTCAGGGATTTACTTACAAAGTGATATATCAAACTACAGTTAAATCTTTAGGGGAATGCACTTGCTTCAGCAGCTCTATGCAATGTATTTCCTCCGGTCTCTCCAAGATGACCAGCGCAGCTGCATGACCTGCTACAAGCAGCAACAAAAGTCTGGTGTTATCCTTAAGCTCAAAATTTCACGCACTGAGCTAGCAGGATCTGCGGATTGTGCCTCAGGTTTAAGGAACAAGATTTGTTACACTAGGACAGTTTTCTTTTATCTGTTTATTGCGCCTTAATAAGCAGCATCAGTTTTGCAGAATTTCTGCACGAGTTTTTTTTAGTGCAAGTCAGAACCATGCTTATTTTAAAGCTGAGCATACAATATACAGCAGGAAGATACCATCTGTGACTAGGGACAGTTCTTGTTAGCAGAGCGTGTGCAGGACTCTCATAATCAAAGATTAAAAATAACCGTTGTGTGTGGCCAGTCAGGAGGATCACGTATTACAAGCCATAGTATTACAGGAACCTTTCAAAGACTTGAAGTGGCAGTACTGCAGTCCTCCTAGAAAGATAATCTGCTTTAGATTTAGAAACCTCAGCACTGGAGGATCCACTACAGCTGCTGTTCAGCTGGTTAGTTAACTCTTGCTATCTGCTTCCCATATCTGATCTACAATTAGCTAGCTTCAGCTGCCGCTGCTGCGTGCCAGCCTGCTGGCTTAAAGAGCTATCTACAATCGGATGTCTGCCTTTAAGTAGCTGTCTCATTTAGCGCTCTAGAAAACAAAGTTGCTGTGCAAGATTCAAGTCTGCTTTCTGCAAGACCAGATTTATTTGATTTGGGAGGGACGGGGCAGGGGAGCAGTGTGAGGAAATGGCCACAATGCTAACTGCTAGGATATAAGGCTTTCATTTCTAGATTGCTGCTTTGACTCTAAAACCAACTGATGTCCTCCAGTCGCATGGACACAAATACACACACAGAGCCAAAGAAGTGACCTTAAAGTAGTGTGAAAAACAGACGACACCACACCTTCCATTTTAAAAATCTCAGTTCGCTGAGAACAGACAGCAGCAGTTCTTACACTACTTGCTGACGTTGCTGGTACACAACACTAAGTCACCTGCCAGAGAGCAGAAATGGGCATACAAAGGTAAATTCTTATATCAATCTGTCATACTGAATGTATTCACTACCCATTGAGACTCCCACTCTTCTGGCTAGCTGCTCTTGGGCCACTACAAGGGAAAGAATCTATAGCTATCAGAGAGGATGCTAGCAAAAAAAAAGGTACGATCCATATCTGATCAAAAAACATCATCTCTACAGGAAGATGAAAGCTCTATGCCCCATCCTCTCCCCTACTGCACCACCAGCCCAAACACCCACCTCTCCTCTCAGCTATCTGCCGTGCGTGCCGTGCTTCAAGACAAGGTCCCGGTCCCCAGCGAAGCAGAACCAGGTGCTGCGCAGAAGGAAGAGAAGTGAGAATAACGCCCCCCAAGCCACCAGTACCACCATGCTGGCTGCACCCCTGCACACAGTACTCTTCCCCTGCAGACAGCACAAGAATGCACGGCTGCCATCCCCCATGCATCACCTGCGGATTGTGAACGGTGTTTGAGGGTTATAGCCATAGTCTGGAATCAATAAGCGGTTCTCATACACAGCAAGCTCTGGTAAACCCCTAGCATGACACCAGTGCTACAAGGCTAGAAGAAAGGAACTAAAGAAGCAGCCCAAAACAGAAGGGAGGAAGAATTTAGGTCACCCAGGCTCTATTTGCCACTTAACCTCCCTCTCTTTGATAGCCTCCCTGGCATTCGCAAGCTGCTGCAAGAAAAGTGACAGGAATCTCAGCAGAAAGCTCCGTCACACCTCATCCCCGTGCAACAATTCAAAATTGCCCTTTGAAGCAGGCAGCATTTATGCACACTGCAATCACTGACAGCACAAAGCCGTGCACAGTGCTTGGGTTTGGGCTCCGAAACTCGTATCCCAATCTCAGCTCATCACAGCTCAGAAAGCGTGGCCCAGAGAGCGCAGCGCCAGGTTCTCCTCAGCCCGTGCGCTACAAGGAAGAAATAGTAGGAGCTTAGGGTCAGAAGCATGGAGGATACATTTGTTGTGAGTTTAAGCTGTGTTGCTGAAGATGTTTTGCTCTGCTCTGCATGTGTGTCTGTTCTGGGTGGTTTTCCTTGTGTTTAAAAAAAAAAATAGGCATACTTAAAGTCTACTTTACAAAACCTCAGCAAATTAACACTGATCTTTTCCAGACAATTCTTCAAATGAATGTTCTGCAAATGCCTCCTCACAGCATGCAAAGATTTAGATACGCTGGAACTGGCTCCGCAAAGGATGCTCTCTAACAAGAGGAATTTAAGCACTGATACCAGTTCAATTTGCCGCTTTTTGATTTTAATATAAAAAGAAATACTTTCTGCAAGGCAAGATTCAGCTTTCATCACCAGAACCCTAGTACCGACTTTGCAGGCTAAGCCAATTCACAGATAAGCACTTTTCATAAACATTACATATTTCTTGGCTTACAGAGGTTCTGGAGAACGAAAGAACAGGCTGTGCTGACATCTGGTGGCTTTCTCTGCAGACAAAGACAATTTATGGCAATAGGTCTTGGCTTTTCACTGTCTTTTTTTTTTTTGCATTCCTCATATAACCTCTCTCATTTCACAAAGCATTATAATAAAAACATTTTTGTTTCCACTGACCAGTGGACAGTGCTATCCTTCTGTAAAGCAAAAAAGGATCCTTTGTTGTGCACTATTAGTGACAGTGTAGAAAAGGTCTCCTCTCTATTTCAAAGCATATTTCTTCATGAATACAAAGAAAAATGTACATTCGCTGCCACAGGAAATGCTGCTATTGCATATCAGATAAGGCGCAAACCTAACCATCAAACCAGCAGCAAGAAGCAAAGGGAAGCAGCAGGTAAACACGCAAAGGTGTGTCTGCTTCTCTAACTCGATAGGAGAGTAGGTAGTAAGGAAAAGTCAATGTCCTGATAATATGAAAAGTAGCAAAGTTGTCTACCAGGCATCGTTGTTTGACTCATTAATCATTTGCAAATCTGTGTCAAGTAGTACTACGAAAACGAAGTCACGGAAGGAGGATCGGGTGCCAACCAGGAAGACCGAGCTCAGTCCAAACTGTTCCATAAGCAAAAGCGTGCACTTGCCTTAAGCACTTGTGATGCCTCCAGCCAGCTGCCGTGGCTCTGAAGCCAGGATCCTATCACTCATATGAGACCGAGAATGAGTATCGCGTGTTCTGGTTTTTCATTCTTGATCTCCGGACACTCAGGATTTCTGGGGCTATTAGCTTCCACGGACAGAACCCGCAGATGTCCTGTCATGGTTGTGGTAGCTCTTGGACTGTTACTTGCAAGCTCATTTTTAAGTAAATGGGCTGTCAGGGGATGTCTTGAATACTCCCAGGGAGTGAAAGAGAAACACCACAGCTTACAACGTATCTCTGGATCACCTTTAAGACAGAATGTTTACATCAGATAACGCAGCTCCCCAACTTTAACCGTGGTGCATATCAGATCTTTGAGGACTCCTTTATGCCATCGGTAACTGTCAACATTTAGCTTAGCTATCCATGCCAGCAGTTTTTTTAGCTCTTGCTTCTTCAAGAGGCAACATAACTACCTACACAAAAACGGTTGCATGCAGAAAGTATAACGTGACAAAAGTCAGAAAAAACAAGATGCCTATTCCAGCAGTTTATGAGTTCAAGTCCAAAAATTATTAAAATGCACCATTTCCATACCTTTAGTGCTATAAAAAGCAGCACTACTCCAGTATTTCTGTGCCAAGAGTGTTGTACATTCAAGATTTTGCATGTTTATTCAGTTACACTCTTACCTTTTCTTCTTCTTCATAATTCCTAATTTCCTCTCTTCTCCTTTAGTACCTATTCTTCCACACCTCCTAACCAAAACTCCAGTCTCTCTGATTTTTTTCTCCA
Source organism: Pluvialis apricaria (assembly GCA_017639485.1). Classification (NCBI taxonomy): domain Eukaryota; kingdom Metazoa; phylum Chordata; class Aves; order Charadriiformes; family Charadriidae; genus Pluvialis; species Pluvialis apricaria. Next base: position 71,352,361 of record CM030011.1, on the reverse strand, counting down.
AGAAACACTCAAGCCCCACACACCCCCCTGGCTTCCAGTTTGACTGCCCTTCCCTGCCACAGTGCTATAACCCAGGAGAAGTTGTATCTTATTTCAGCGCCCACTCTGGATGCTGTTATTTTGGGTTTTCTTTAAAAAAAAGGGCTGGTAAAAGGCTCCAGGGACATCATACTGAAAGATGAATCCTTATTAACCCCACAATGTCTAACAACACTAGCAAAGCCATATGACTTACCCCACTACACATAATGGAGAAGCCACGTTTAATTACAGTAATTGTAAACCAATGCAATGCACTTCATGACCTCCGCCAGGATAACAAACCATGGTATCAACTCTGTACGGGGTTTCCTTCAATAGAAAGAGGATTTCATAACAGCATGGGCAAAGACATCTGTCTTTAGTAATTTATTAGCCAGCATTCACAGATATCATTCAATATTCAGCATCAAACCTACTTTGACACAAGGCTGTACCATATCCCACCGAAAAATGGTGGAACAGCATCTGTCTTAACAAGTTCTCAGTTATTATCTATGGTTTTGCGGGGTTTATTTGAAAGAAGCATTATTAAAGGTCCAATTAAAAAAAAAAAAAAAAAAACAACGAACAAAAACCAACAACAAAACAGTAGAAAAACACTTCAGGAAGAAACCAGTTTACAAGTATGGCCGTTGAGAGCATTACAAAAGGCTCTACTGTGCTGCTGCAGAAAGGAGCCAATGAAGTGCCATTGCCAGAGTGAACTGAGCTCACAAAGCAGTAGTTTAACTCTTCCCTTGGAAACAGAAGCTAATCTGGAGTGCCAGACACATCATTCTTGAATATTTCCATCAAAACATTTACCAATGCTGTAGAATTGCTCTTTCACTGTGCCATACTCGATGTGGCACTGAACATTTGTAACTGTACTAGCCCAGAAAGGACAGTTGTTAAAATTTGGTGAGTCTTTCAAACGCAAATGCCTTAGAGAAAAGGGATCACAAAACCAATCCAAATCTGTCTGAAAGGACTGGAGACGAAATTCAAATCCCCAGAACAGGAGGAAAAGAATGTTTGCTCAGTCTCAGAGCCTGAGTGTGCTGACAGATGCCATCATGCCTTGGTAGGAGAGTCTGAGACATTGATCTCTCTGATATGCCATCTACTTCCTTACAAATTTACCTTCGTTATTGTAAATTTGGCTGAGCAAAGCTGGTATACTCTGGAGTGCAATGCATTAGCTTAAACCGTCTGAGAAGATGAGTACAAACTCGTATCAGCCAGATTAATCTGCAAACATGACAGACTGTGTAAGAAGGTAGCTGAGACATGGGCCCATGTTTGGGGAGCAGGTACCAGCAACAGAAGGACGGCCTGGACAGAAGGAGGAGGCACAAATTCATCAGAGCATGCATAACATTACAAGATAAAGATACAATCACCCTTTTAATCGCAGATGACAAAGCGGTAGACTATGTTCACAAGAGAATAAAACTCTGAAGCAAAGCTGTTGGTGAGTAACACCAGCTACCAAAATCAGCCTAAACCAGACCGTTGTCAGGAAGGATGAAGAAAATGAGGTGGGAACAATACATAGAGGTTTATTTGGCCCTACATCTAAAGTAAAGAGAACTTTTATTTACGTACTTTGGAAATCACACATCTGCTTTCACTATCACGTCAATAAAAAAAACCATCATCAAAGCTCTAGGAAACAGTAAGCTTACTTCTCTGGAAAATCTCTTGTGGAAATGGTGTTGTCAGCTCTCACCCAGGGCTGAGGGTAGATGTGTGGGTCTAAAGCCATTGCACAAGAGGTCTCATTTGATTTAGCAGAGTCTATGCCCAAAAAGCCTGCTAAAGCAGGGAACCAGCATCACTTCTATTTCAGTGAAGAGAGGCTTAAAGGCATAGTGTCCCATCTTGGTACCCCTAAAAAGCAGTTTTGTATGCAGTATCTATCTAAAGGTACTTTACCAGATGCGTGATTATTTTTTCTTAATCTTGATTTGGTTAATGTAGTAGGAGAGCCTGGAATTACCAAGAACTAACATATACCAACAGAGTATTCAGCTCTTAGAAAGCAGGAGAGAATCAATTCCAGTCTTGAAGACATGTGGCTCACAGACTGGGCCTCTCCTCGCAAAAATGCAATCATTCAGGTTTTATTCTTAAAACTGAAAGCATGAGCTTTCACTCCATTTGGAAAAATGCCCAATTCCTACTTATGCACGCTGATGTCCTGGCAGAACTCAGGTTGCTACCTCTTACATGAAGGTGTCTCCACGAAATAAAGCTAGCAACAGGCGCTGGTCCTTGGAACACAAAAGCCTCCCAACAGCCATTTGTCCCTTTCAGCATGAGGGCTGGAAGAGAATACAAAGGAAAGCATTCACCAGTGAAGAGCATGAAACACTTGCCAGTCTGCACCATTTAAACAAAAGAGACCAAACATAAAATGAGAAAAGTAAAGCTATGACTTGAAACAGAGATTCTCTTCACAAGCTCTCTAAAATATCCAGTGATTTGGTCATAAAACGTTTCCGTTTTCATTAGAACTGAGTACTGTGACGGGACTCACTGTGCATTGTATAATCTCCATGTGTAGCTAACGTCTGCTGCAGGATCACACCAAGAACGCGTGTCACAGGTCAGAGATTGCACTGCCTGCATCGTAAGAGGCAAGCAAAGGAAAAAGAAATGCGAGAAAGAACTAAAGTCATTTACGTCCCCCAGTTTTCCTTCTCTCACTCTTAGCATATTGACAGAAATTAATTTCTATAGGAAGGGAATTGCACTGTTTGCAAAGCAATCCTCTAGGATTTATTGATCTTTAAGAAAAATCTCATTAAGCGGAATAAGGAAAATTTACAACAGGTATGGGAAAACAAAACAATCTCTCGGGATCTTCACCAGGCCGAAACAGGATTAGCTTTGTAGTTTCTGTAATCTTCCTCACAGAAGAATGCTAATTCGGTCTCATTTGCTAGAACGAATAAAAAATTAAATATTTAGCACACCAGTAAATGAACCACCCAACAACCAGCTGTTTAGAATCTTCGAAGACAACCGGCAACTTACTGGTCGAGGACAATTATAAATCACCACACTCCCACCCCCCCCATATTTTTGCAAAAAAGATTCCAGTATTAAAGATGTCATTTAACCTTGTTAAAAAAACAAAAAACAAAAAACAAAGCCCACAAAAAACAAGAACCTGAATATATAAAAGTAAATATGTACACAAGACCCCTCAAGATTTGTTTAACACAGCCTGCAGAATTGTTTGTATAAGCATTCAGCAAATTAAGTGATTGCATTTGTAATACCTTCAAATGCTAGAAAAATAATGAAGCATGATTTTGTCTTTTTTAGTGCATTTTTCTGTTACGAAAGGGAAAAAGAAACTATTTTTTCCATTAAATTAGCCTGTAGGTATAATAATTTAATACTTAGAGGATCAGTAGAATATTTTACAGATCACTTTACATTCTCCCTCATGACCCATCAAAATATGTGTCTGAAGAAGTTAATTTTTTGCCCTGCTGATGATTAATTCATGAGGCTTCAACAATATGCAAAGTGAAAGACACAAATTGGCTTCTCCAGCAATACCTTCAAATACCTCTAATTATTCACAGGGGATATGGCAGAGCTAAAGGACCCACAAAGGTTCAGAGCAGTCACAATTCTTTCAACCCAGTAGGTCAAGGACTTCCTCTTCTAAAACAATAAGTCAGCAACATTACTAATTCAGAACAGAGACAAATCTGATGGAAAGCCTTCACAATTATTAAACATGGAATTCTTTAAGGTGCTGAGCCAATAAGTTCCACATTCGTTTTTTAAATTAAACCTGAAGTTAATGAAGTCTGCCTGTCTTGTAAAAAAGAAAAAAAAAAGAGCAGAAGGGGTTTTTAGAATCTCAACTAGAAAACAGACAAGACTGTTTGCACTGAATACAGAACACTTTATTAACATACACCCCGCTTTAAAAAAAAACAACAACAAAAAAAAAGCATTAACTTTGCTGACTCGATAATAACTAATAATAATCACTGCCACAGAGGCTTTCCCGAAGATACTTATCTAATGTCCTCATAATTTATAACTCTCTAGCCCAATCCTGTAAAGTGCCAAGGGCAATCAATTGCAGCTTAGAAAAAATGTTCTGCATGTCTCAGAATTTCCCAGATTTTCTAAATGCAGTTCTCTGTTTTATTCGAGTAAATCTTGTCCAGACTAGATATTGGAAAAATGTAATATGTCAATAGGGGATTTCAAATCTTCTTACTGATTTAAATGAAACTGTACAAAATGAGGACCAGTGGGATATGCTATCATACTGCAATTCCTTGGTTTACTGTTTTCCACTTCTTGTTGAAGAAAAAAAGTAAAATCTTCAAGACCCCACTCCTAACTTCGCTAATTTTCATATCAAGATATGCTGGAACACATCAAAATTCAAAATGGCATAATGGCATGCTGCATTCTACAAAGCAAGAGTTTTTCTTTTCTATCACAAATACCCACTATAGACTAATGACTAACTGCTGTTAGTTATTCCGAAAAAAAATTAAAAGCAGCTTTAAATTGTTTTCTGCCCTGAATAAGCCACCCCTTCTCTTTGTACAGAGACACAAAACAGGCTGGTCTAATCCTATTTCCTTTCACTGTAACATTTACTCTGATGTTTTGACACCTTTTTCAAGATCACATCCAACTGTTTTGCTGCTGTAGCTGCAAACCTAGTTTCAAAGATGGATAATATACACAAATATTTATCAATAGCTTTTTGAAAGAAGGCAGGTCTGGACAATGTCATTTCTAATTCAACATTTGGCACTGTCATCAGTCCCTCTCCTGAACTGCATTGCCTCTTATGCCTTAGGTAGATAAAAATCATGCTTAAATGAATCTTCTGCTAACTAAATTACAAATCGATAAAACTTGAGTGCCAGTAATCCTCCTTCCAGAGGAATCTTTTTTTTTTTTTCCCCTCCAGATAAAAAGACCCAGTTTAGTACGAACAGCCAGAGAATAACTGTGATTCACATTATAGGAAAGCCCAAAGACCTTTAGGAAAGGTATACTCAGGCCAGTTGCAGTGCACTCCGGAAAGAAACATTAAAGACACATCCCAAGTCACTTAAAAACAGAAAGTAAATGACAGGAAACAAAAGAGCCAAGAAATATATGAGAAAGAAATCCCATTCACTAGCTGGGGAGCAATCAGAGGGCGTCAGGAACAGGAGGGAGCTTTCTCTGTGAAACCCCTGCACTTAGAGCACTGGCAGTTACGCGCTACAGCTAGGCAAATCAGATTAAAATGAGCAAATGTCCATATCAAGGTGGAATGCAACTACATCCCTTAAGTACCCTGCTGCCACAAAGTCATTCAGCCACATTTATGAGAAGCCCAAAGGACATCCAGGGACCATGAATTTTATCATGACAGACATTTCTTTACATTACCAAAAGACATGCCCTATATGTAGTCCCCTGTCAAAATGTGAGAAATCAGGTCAAGTTCCAACTCTTTGCTATGTTCAGCACATTCTCTAAATGATACTGCTTAAGCTTTCCTGAGCAATCTGGCTATCGGGCACTGTATGCTGCACATTAAACAAATCTAATCTTATTTCATTATTCCATGCTGGTTCCACTACTTACATTTCTAACCAAAACATCAGTTTAAATGTTACTGATAAGACTAAGCAGACACGGTACTAATAACCTATCTGTCAATCATTTAAAATTACTCTCAGCAGAATTATAAGCATACCCTCTAAAAATCACAATTTGCATTCTGAACATTTGGAGTGCAGATACCTGCTGCCCTCGGTCCAATGATTTGAATGTACATTATCCCCCCCCCTTCTTCCCTGAATAATTATCAAGTAGTGTAAAGAGCATCAGGAATAGCATTTACTTTTCAGCAGGCTATCCAAACATAATCAGCCAGTTATCAGTTTAATGACAACCACAACGAACAGCACCTTCAGTCAATACAAATGTGCTCCTACCTACTCCAGCTGCTTTCAGTGTACTGTCTTCTTTCAAAATCAGTTTGTCATCATCTTCCAAACTCACTATAAGTTCACCAGTCTACAAATCACAGAACCAGAACACAAAGATAAGAATAAGAATTTACTGTCTCTGCCCCAGTCTTGTTTGACAGCACAGAGATCTGCCTGCGTTAAAGCAGGGAATAATACAGCTAAAAATCATACCTTAGATTTGTGTGCTTGGTGAATAACCTTCATCGTATCTGAAAGAAAACACAAGGTTTTCCTTAAATAAGGCTTAATAGGCTGGCAGCGCTGAAAGTTGTACTTGGAGAAGAAGAGACAAACAAAGACGCAAGATTCAAAATCATTTATTATTAGCAATTTTGTGTATTCAGCCTAAAAGAGGAGTAAACATCTTAATTTCCCATTCCTACAGCCACAGTCTTAAACCAGTCAATCCAACATTAAGGCACCATATCCTATTTGGCTTCTGTCTGCTGGCTGAATTACAATAACTAACTAATGACCATCCCAATTGCCAGTCAAAACACATGAATTTAAATGCCAGTTAGGGTGTTTTGACCTAACAGGTTTTACACATGCAATTGGGGCAGGACAAACAGCATTTTTGCACTGATAACTACTACAGTTAAGTTGGTAAGCAGCAAGTAATTAAGACACAGCAACCTGATCACTTCAGATCATTCCTTGAAAATTTCCTTACCATGAAGAAAGCACCCATGGAGACATTTTGTTAAGTCAGTCCATTTTCCATGAGCGTGTACAGCCTTTTTAATCCTATAACCTCTTCAGTAATATTGATCTCTGATATGTTTGTGCAGTGTAGCACTTTAAGAAATTACGCTATAGAAAAAAAGAAGTATTTTCCCCTGGCAATGTGGGCAGTGCTTTGTTAACAGAAGGGAAAAAACAGGGGAAAATAATGTGGTCAGTAAAGCGACCAGATGAGTGCAAAGATCCAGAGGGCATGGGAGTCAGAAGATGCCCATGCAACACTAAAAAAAACCCAAACGAAAACAAAAAACTCAAACTCCGAAGCCTCTGTGTTTGAACAAATTCAGAATAACACATCGATCCCTTCCCAGCAAAGAAGAAAAACTGGTTGTTTGCCTCCTCATTTTCTGTTCTAGTTTGGTTTTGTGCATTAACTGAACACTACAGGCTGCAACAGTCTGGTAAAAGAAGGATGCAAGAAAGTTAAATATAGGCTAAAACAACTTTCAAACTACCAAGAGCAAGTAATCAGATGTTCAGAATAACAGAAATCACATTCCCATTGAAAAGTTTGCTTCCATACCACTCTGGCCCATTTTGAACATTTTCTTTAAAACACTACATAAGGTCAAAACTACTCTGTATTCCCACTAGAGAGGTCACTGAGAAGGCAGCCTTAGTGTGCTGTAATAAGTGCAGTATTAGAAGAAAGACACATACTAAATTGCAATTACCAGAAGCATTGCAAAAAGACTAAGTTATTACAGCAAAAATATACTGCAATCATGAAACCTTTCTACCACAGCAAATACAATCCAGCCTCTGCCTGTTAGTTTTAAACTTCTCAATGTAATTTTTCACATTCCCTTTTCTCTAGTCTTTGCTCATTCTCTGAACTATTGTCTCAATTTTACTTCTTCACAACTCCACCACTGGCATCCAGCAGTTCACTGTGTCTTCATCTGAGCTATTGAATGGCTTCTCTAACTCTGTTACAGAGATGGAACTGCAGTCTCTTCTCAGCCTAACTAAAGCCTTATGTTCTCTTACAGCCTTTGCTATTTCATCCCCATTCAGTCCGACTCAATCATATTCCCAGATTTTCATCTTTCCTTTTCTGGTAATACAGCTTCTGTGACAATAGATAAGAAATCACTTTCTAAGTCTGATTCTGTGAAGTATTGGCCATATTGCTCCACATTCATGGAAAAAAAAAATATTTGAGAAGCGGCTTATGAGACAAGTTGGCACCCAGGCTGCCATCATCAGTGAAAAGATGGCAATGACAGGGTAGGAAGATGAGAAGATTGACTGAGAAGAGTTCTAGACTGAGGAAAAGAATGATGTGTACAAAGAAATGCAGAGAAAATCAAAGCCATAAGCTTCGAGATGTGAGTTAGAGCATCAAGCCAAGAGGAAAAGTGTTATGGCATTATATACAATGTTGAGAGAACAAAGTGGTGCTGAGCTCTGGAGAGAAGGAAGCCGACACAGGCAAGGCGAGAGACAGCCAGGTCCAACCGAGATTTCTGGCACTGCCAAACAAAGCAGAAGGAAAAATCTGACTCTTACTAGCACTCTTCACACAGAAGTCTCGCTGCCCTTTCATCACCAAAATACAAGCAAGACAGTAGAGCACACAAGAGATGCCAAAAAAATGAACCTGGATGATTCACAGCCCGAGGGGAAGGTGAGGAACTTGGCTTTGATTTTTCTGTGTGAAAATTTCCACGGATAGCACCATCCCACTAAAAGTAGGCCCCTACTAACTGGTGTAACAGGTTTTAAAGTTCTGCAGTGTTTTTCACCCACATTATGCTCAGTCCTACACAGCCCAATCAGGCGCTCAGCCACAACAGATGCCTTAGGAAAAAATAAACTGATGCTCTAAGTGATGAAAGAACTAGCAGCAGGGATGGGCAACACCAGGAATACAAGTGATAACAGCTGTTCTAGATAGGACCCCCTCATCTGGCCAAAGACACAGATGTTAGGGGGAAGAAAGACACCTCCAAATTCAAACTTACAGTTACCTATAGACCTTAAATAATGTATTAAAAATAATAAAACCGTTCAAGACCTTGTCACTTGGGTATCGTAAATCTTAACCCCTAACTCTTTTTCTGCTTTCATTTTGCGCTGTTTTACCATCAGCAGGAACACAGAATGAAATGCTTGTTTGTTGGTTTGTTTGGGTTTTTTTTAATAGGCAAATAGAGTCTATTACCATTCACATGTATTAAATAGGTTCCTCATTCAATTCTTTGAATCACAGAAGAGGAAGGAGTTTGTCAACTCCAAGAACATGGGAGACAGAGGATCACTTGCAGCAAAACTCCAAGAGAACTTTCAGAATTGCCAAGTTTAGGAAAAGATATGTTACTGACATCCGAGCCAACAAACTCCAAGAAAGGAAGTAATTTACTCTATTTTGAAAGTATATTCTGTCCCAAACAGATGAATTGCACATGTTCATGCCAGTCTTCACAAAAAGGAAATATACACATAGCTTTATGTTAGAGGATAAAGTCAGCCTAAATTTCACAACAGGCTATTTCATTCCATCAGCTTGTATTTAAGAGCTTTCTTATCTACTTTGAGCAAAGCTCCCCTGCTTCTCTTATATACTTAAATAATTTACACAATATAAGTCTTAAGCATTTTCTATTTACTGCCTTCAGCTCCCACTTCACCATCCTGACTTCACAATTAGTAAATAGATACTGAAATACATAAGCAGATAGAGAACTACAATTTCAAAGCATTTGAGATCACAAGCTGCTCGCTAGAGTAAAAACAGAGTTAAAAGGCACATATAAAAGTAATAAAAATTAATACCAAAACCCATCAGTACTAATTAGAAAATAATGCATAACATGCAGCCTAAATCAAAGATTAATACAGAACTTCAAAATAATGGTCAAGTTGTGTAGACGTGATCGGGGTTGCATAACCTCAGCTACAAGAGCTGGATAGAGTTTCAAGTGTCGGCAGGCACTGCCACCACCACAAGTATTCTACAGCAGTCGTCTTCTAAATTGTATAGAAACTGGTACAAAATACTACATCTGCATTTTACAGGAATTAAAACAAGAAAAAAACCCACATACCATACTTGTAATTTTTGAAGGGAGGAGGAAGTCCTGTTCTTGAAGGCACATCTATTAAAATAAAAGCATCAAGTTAAAACAAAAGTTGTCTTTTTTTTTTATTATTTCCAGTATTTTATTTTCCAGTATTTTATGCATGCATCCTGGACATCCTTTACATCAAAATAAATCCACAACACCGGAGACTTGTTTGAGCATCAAATACTAAACCGCAACCTTTGGCTCAGATTTTATAGTTACTCCATATCTGATTAACTTCACTTGAGCATGAAGTCCCTCTGAAGAAAATGACCCTTGAGGACAGCGAGTCAATGCAATTAGGATATGATCACAGAAGTCTGATCCTTCAGAAATCTGTCAGGAACATCCTGTTAATAGTTTGCACAGCATCTCTTCCTACCTTATACAAACAGCGGACAACTGTCATTCATAACTGAATTGTTCAGTAAACACAGCCATGCAAACCAGCCGCAAAAAAGAAGAAAATTGACTCTTTAGCTGCATGCAGGACACAGCCCACAAGCAACTGCAAGAACATTAACACCTTCCCTGGTGCCAGTGTTCCCAGTGACACCCAGGGATTTAACCAAGGCCTTGGAAGGCACAGCCACCTGCGGGGTGCTCAGCAGCAAGGCAGCTAAAACCATCACGTCATCAGTAGTTTAACAATTTATCTCAAACTCTCCCTTCAAAACTGATTACAGTAAAGGAAGGAACGCAGCTTTTAGACCAGGAAAAGCACTGTCCATCCATCTGTGGAATGAGGTTCCAAAAAGTCTTGTTTAAGACACCAACTTTGTCTCAAGTAACAGTGAGGTTCAATACTGCACACATCAAAAGCAAGTTTCTTAGCATTGCTTTTTATTTTATTCTTTGTAACAGCAGCTGAACCATATGTTCTGAAAGTGCTTGCAGTTTTCTAAAAGCATCCTAAGATCCTGCCGTGCCTATCACTGTCTAGAAGTTGCTGAAAAAACAATACAGCTGTGAGGCCCAGGGCAATGTCCTAGGAGTTGCTCAAATGTTATCAGCTATAACAGTTCAAGACTTGTTTAAGCTGACTTCATGCAAAAAAATAATGATATTATTCTGTACCCTTTGAATGTCTCCATTTAGGTGTGTAGAAATACACCTGCAAGATTAGGGTAACACCCTAATGACTGAGTCGCTGCGTGGGCTGGTCTACACTAATTAACTTTTAGATACGCTGTCACTTTCAAACAGGCTTCTAAAACATAAAGCCCATAGATGAGTAAATCTGCACTACAAAGCTCAAGATGGAGACAAACTCAGAAGCAAACACGCACAGTGAGAACCTCACAGTGTCAAAAACAATTTTTCAAGATCCTCTCTTTTCACAAATAGCAAACAGACTTGTGTTCCCACATTCCACATATTGGTGTAGTTCCTAAGGATCAAAGGCTCTCTAAATTCTATTAATTTACTCCTGTTAATTTATGAATAGCTGCCTGACAGCACCACTCAAGGAGCTTGAGGCACTGAGCCAAATGCAGCAATGCCCTCCTCTCTTTTTGACTAAAGATGGGGATTTGGGCAGGGGGAGAAGTCCTTCCAAATTTAGGCATGGCACACTGACCATGGAAGCTCTTATTAATTCCAGACCTCTCATCCAAGGGAGAAGAGCACACAGGGGATGTAAACACAAATCTGGCATCTCTACCAAAGCCACAGAATTCCCATTCATTTGCTCCCCTCCGCTTTCTTGTGCAGACAGCAACACATGGGACTGAAATGAACGAATAAGACAACGGCCCCTTACCCTTCCTCACAAAATTAATGAACTGCTTTACTGTCTGATCCAAGTTAACTCCATGATACACCACAGGTCTGAAGTTCCGGTGTTCAAAAGAGCGAACAAGACGGACTGTGATGGTTGAGCTTTCTGCTGACATGAGAATTAATCCTGAATAACCTGGAAAACATTAAAGAGAGGAATTATTGCCTTTCCTCTGTGTACAAGCACAGCTAAAAAACAAGGTGCAGGTGGCCGTCATGCAAAGATTAAAACATGGCAAAAAATTCAACAGCATTATATCTTTCAGGACTTCACTTTTAGTATTTCTACAGAAGCAGTAACGAGATCTCAAAATAAATAGGGTTACCTAGGATATTATTGATACTGCACACCAAAAAGTCCAGTATTTGTACCCATGCCGTACCTGACTGAGCACCAGACTCCCTATTAAACAGGCAAAAATGTTATGGATAAATGCAAGTATGTCATTGGGGTTTTAAGTGACTGCAGACTTCACCTGCTGGGCAAGTAACCTTGTGCTCTAAAAGAATGTACTAACATGAACAAAACCAAAACCTTTTTAATATACTTATGTTGTAGAGAGCATAATACCCTGAAAAATGCCTAAGCTCTTACACAACGCTCATTTTCACCTCCTTACAGAAAGTGGAAAAACCTCCCCCCACATAACACATGCAAATAATTCTCCTGGTATACTACTACATAATTAAGGGGTTTAATTTAATTTATAATAGTAGGTCTCTAGAATGGCTCTACAGGGCCTATACTACTTTAACAAAGAGCAGAACCTACAATGGAGTGGCATTATCAACCCAAGCCCCTCTTCAAACAAGCCCACGTTACTCCCTTGGGTTCTTTCTCTTCACAGGAAGACAAGCTATTTCCTACCTCGGCAACCTTCTCTATTTTTGGTGCTGGGTATTCCTCAACAACCTTGTTTTCTGGTCACACGCTAAACTGCCGTGGCCGCTGCAGACACACGCAAAGTGCAGTCCAAGTGCTGCAACACAAGTCAGGAGCACAGCACAACCTCTGCATCTCCTTAGCAGCCATTGCAGTCACCGCTTCCAGACCTGCAAGGGATTGTCTTACCTATTCATCCCTTTATGTTCTTTTTTGTGTGTGTCTCTTCTATCTTTCCCTTTTTTTGCTGGGGGGGGGGGGTAGATTATTTAAGCACCCCACCATCATGCAGGTATCCAGGTACCTCTCGATCTTTGCTATATTTGTCCTAGCTGTATCCTGCCAAAACAAACCAGCAGTATTTTCTTCACATACTTTCTGCAGAACGGGGACACAGACCTTCCACGTTACAAGGCAACTTGCTTTTTACATCCCCTTGGCTAACAGTTCCCATGCCATTTTCATTGTAAATAAGCTGTGATACACCAAAAAAAAAAAAAAAAAGCCAATCAAGAAAGGCATACTTTCCACCTGAAGATAACTAGATTTCTATTAAACAGCAAAGATGGATATTTTCTTGATGCTATTCCACACGGAGCTCCGGAGGGCACAGTAACGGGTAAAGAAAAGGGGACAGCATTCAGTTCAGTTTCTCCTCAGCAGCGTGGAAGAACGCGGCAGGAATACAGATTTGGGAACACAGGTAATTAGAAATCGCCAATTTTCACATTTACTGTACAGACCCAAGAGCCTGATCCCATTTAAGGCTGGGGCCGGGTACTACCCGGCGCCTGCTCAGGGACAACGCGGCAGGCTCTTCTCAGGGCGCTGCCCGGATCAGCGGCGCCCACGGTCAGTATCTCTGGTGAGGCGGAACCTCCCCCGGGGCCTGCCCGGCTCCTTCCCGCCGGCAGCAGCGCCAGGACCCGCGGCGGAGAGCCGCCCGGCCCAGCACACCTCCCCGAGCCCGAGCGCCCTCCCCTCAGCCCCCACACCGCCCCGTCCCGCCCGAAAGGCGCCGTGAACGACCCTCCGCCTTACTCCGACTCCCCTGCCGGCACTTCCGGGTCCTCTCCTGACCCCGCCTCACACAGCCCCACCAATCACGACCCGTCGGTGCCACCCGCCGCACGGCGGGATTGGCTGTGAGGCGCCCCGTCCCCGCCCCCCAAGGCCCTCCCGTTGGGCAATGTCCAGGCTCACCGCTCACGCTAGCGGGCGTCGCGCCACCCCTCTCCGAAGCCCGCCCAGCTCGCGCCGCCCTCGCATTGGCCCTTTGCCTGGCTTCTCCCCGCCCCCGGCAGGCGCCGATTGGCGCCGTGTTGCCGGTGGCGCTGTGATTGGCCAGCTCGGCGCTCTGGTGAGGGGTGAAGCGGCCGAGCGGCGGGGGTGGCGCGGCAGACGCCGGGGGGGTCGGGATCCAGCCGGGCTTGCCGCCATGTCTGAGGTACGGGCTGCGCCGGGGGGCGGCTTGTGGGGAACGAGGGGGCGGTGGAAGGCGGGTACGGTTCTCCCCCCCCGCCTTGCTTTGCGGTAGCAGCCTGCGGGTACTCACCCCCACCCCGCTCTGGGGCCTTCTTCCCCCTTTCCAGGCCGCGTTCCAGAAGGCCGCTGAGGAGGTGAAGCAGCTCAAGTCCCAGCCCACGGACCAGGAGATGCTGGACGTGTACAGCCACTACAAACAGGCCACGGTGGGCGACGTGAACACGGGTGGGTACCGCCTCGGGGCCTGCCCTGCCCTCTGTGCCGGCGGCTGCGGCCTGAGGCTGAGCTGGAGGCACTTTGGGAGGCAAAACCTCTCGCCTATTGCGTGTCTCGCTTCGTGCAATCCCGCGGTTTAGCAAAAATGACTCAATACCGACTTGGCATGGATTTGCAGGCAGGCAGGCGTAAGCTGACCCGATAAGGGTTTGTGCAACTTGTGGTTTTTAGATTAACCCGGCTGCAGTCGTATAAATCGTATAGCAACGGTCTGAGAATCCTTTGTGTTAGCTTTGTGCAAATATTGGGTTTGGGATTTTTGGAGACCTCTATCAGTAAGTAGCTGCCTAGGTCAAGGGATGCTGCTTTAATGCAAACACTTCTCAGTGAAACAGGCTTTTACAGCAAGGCAAACTGTACACGTGTGGAGTTGCAATACTTAGTGGGAGCAGTTTGTTTAAACTGGATTGGCTACTAAAAATAGTATTGGGAAGCCAAAATAGAAGAACAGGGGAACTCTTATAGGAGCTGTAATTAAATATCACATCTCGAAAGGACTGTAGCAGAAATATCTCTGCAGGTACACTATGCAAAATCTCCTGTTTGCTACACTTCCATCACTGGCAGCTCAGCCTAGGAATAAGAATGAAGCCCCTCTCTACTGACCTTGTGTAACACTTGAGTAACTAGATTTAGAAAGGAAAAAGGTCATGTGTTTGAAGCACTGGCCTCCTGACCCAGTTGCTGGTGAAGTTTATTGGGTGTTGATTGAATTCAAAGTTGGCAGTGAAGTTTACAGGAAGTGGTAAGTATGGGCGTTTGCGGTCTCTTTTTCCTGAGATGGGCAGCACTGAGGGAAAAAAGAACCAACTTTGGTTTTAAGGTATGATCCTTTCGGTGTGGCTGGACCTTAGCATTATTAATGTTTGCCAAGGTGAAACGGTGCTCTAGAGCTGTTAATGTACCAACGTTTCTGTAAGTCGCTGCGTTCTTGTGAAGCGGTAGCTAACAGGAGTTGGCCAGAAGAGCAGTCAATGTAAGAGTGAGCCAGTAGGGATTTTTGTTGGAGAAAAGTGGAGCTGCCAACTAGCTCTCCAGGTCACATTGCTATGTGAGCAGCACAAGGGTATTTTTGTGGCTAATGTACAGGCTACTGTCCAATTCCATTTGTCAATCCTAAGAGTTGTCTTTAAGGAAACAACGAAGGTGTAAAAACAGAGAGGACTTTATGTGAAGAATAACCATATATACGCATGCATATCTCATTACAGGCCACAGTGTAGCTAAACAGAGAAGAAATTAATGAAGTGTGTTAGAATTCAGTGCTTATAGTCCTAGATGACAGAACAAATGAAGAGCTATATGTTAGAAACATACTATTAACTTGATGATAATGAGTTCTAAGCTGTATGCTGCTAGCTTTAGGTTTCGCATCTCTGCATGTAATGGACCTTAGGGCATTTCTGCTTTACTTTGGAGCTGATGATATTCTTTAATCAGATAGTTGTCATGCAACAGCAGTCTCTTCAGAAAGTACAATAAAACCAAATCACACTATTTGGTGCTTTTCTCAAATGCTCCTGTGTTAAGGGAACTTGACAGAGACTGTCTCTGTGGCCCCTGACAGCATTCCAGCATGCTGCCTTCGGCATCAGAGGTGATCTCCTGACTACAGGTTGGTCATAGCTTCAGAGATGAACCACTGTGTTTTATCGTAGTTAAGAGCTAAATAGCCTTCAGGAAAGGAGTCGGTGTTACATACACCAGACCGCACAAACTAATTCTGCTGCTTATCCTGTCTCTCTCAGACCGCCCTGGTATGCTGGACTTCAAAGGCAAAGCAAAGTGGGATGCCTGGTATGCATTGAAAGGTAAGTGTCTGTTAAAAAATAAAAATTAGTATGTAAAGCCACAGGTAAGCTATTCAGAAAAGCATATGTGGTTCAGCAAGAAATAAAATAGTGTTCCCTTATAAGACGAGAGTTCTAGAAGTTCAGAATGCCATGATAATAAACTGTTACTTTTGATTACCTCTGCAAGGCAGGAGTAATCCTGAAAAACGTAGCCTGTGTGAAAGGAAATTATGGCGCAAAATTCCCAGCAGGCCCAGAATCTTACACAAAAGAGAACTGTAGTAGCAGCAAAAACCTAAATCTGTTTTCCAGGTCCCAGCCTAGTACCCCAGCTCTCCCTCCAGTTGTTCTGTTTCTTCTAAAGCTTTCTGAACTGGAACATGCAGCCAGACTCTGCTCTAAATGATGAGTGGTCTAATCTATGAAAACAGGATTTTCTGGTGTTTTAAGGAGCCAGCACTACATCTAAATGCAGTCTAAGCTGATTGAATAGCTTTCATGTAATAATTGTGAATGGTGTTAATAGAACTAATATTCTGTTTAGTTGCTGTCTATACAAATACCAACTTTGCATCAAAACATTTGTTTTCTCATGACTGTTGAACACATTTATTTAAAACTTTAATACTAGATTCACAGCCAAGTGACCTTCGTGGCTTTTTTGCTCTCTGGTAGCATCCAGCTACATGCTACGGCAAGGAATTGTGACTTGCGTGCAGAGGGTATCAATCTGTAAAAGGTATCTGACTGCTTCCTGTGTTCTGTCCTTCAGGAATGTCCAAAGAAGATGCAATGAAAGCTTACGTAGCAAAAGTGGAAGAACTGAAGGGCAAATACGGCATCTGAGGACTGGATATAGCAGTCGCTTGCACACACCTGAAACATGCCTTATTTCTAATACTGTGGAAAACTGGTTTCTGAGAGTAATTTTAAATACCTAGTATATTATAGTCGGTTCTCCTCATGCCTGTAGTTCAGGGGAGGCTGTGTACCCACCTAATGTACTGACACGTTATAAATTCCTTCTGGGAACAAAATCTGGAACTCATTAAAGTGCATTTGGTACTTTAGCTGTTGTGGTGGTCATCCCTTAGAGGTTATTTTGAGCTCATGCTTTAATTGCCGTGTTGCAGGTGGCAAACGCGTCTGTGTAAGGCACAAACCAACCTCTCCGGTCCTTCGCCACTAGAGGGGGCTCATAACCTGATTTGTGCAACGCGGACTTGTGTCCACGCCAAACCAGCGATGTCCGATACTGCTTCACCTCCTTTCTCCTGTAGGTAAATGCCAACCCACAAAAGCTGGAGCACCGCAGAGGTTATCGTGGAGAGGCTGGGTCTAATGCTGTGTGTGCTAAGAACAACGTGCTTGATACGTGTTGCCTCCGGCTTTCTGTGACTTACTCAACAATTGTCAAACCATCTTCTGTAAAACGCTTCTTGGAGATGTTATTCCCCAACGACAATGTTTGGGTTCTGGAGAGAAGGCAAACACTCAGTAGTTGAATACAGAACCTCCCCTGTGAAAGAGAAGGTTCTGCAGAGAGTGGTGGTGTTCATGCTCTTGATGCTGTACTGCTGTAAATACAGAGTGCTGGTGTTGTGAATTGAGTATAAATTGGCTTAATGCTTATAAGGCTGTTCAAACAGGAGAACTTACAGTGATCATCAGCAAAAGTTTTGTGCAAAACCCGCAGTTGTGACCATCTCTAGTAGGCTTTTACCCGTTTTGGTCTGCCTAGCGTAGCCTGTTAAGAGTTGCTGGGCCCAGAAGGGGAGACTGATTTTTAAAATGTGGCACTGAACTATTCCAGCATAGAGCCATGCGAGAATAAAGTCACAACCTGATACAGGAATAAGGCATTCTGATTCCTGCCGTGCTGGTTAGCATCTGAACAGCTGAGGGCTTCAAACCAAACTGCCTTCAGATAAGCAATTGATTTTAGAAATACATAGGGACGAAACCTATCGTAGCCTGTCTGTCCAGGTAAGTACACACCTGTGTACTAAGTAACACAGGCTTTGCTGCGTGTCTTACCTAATGTGTATTTTCTCATGCCACTGGTAAGAGATGGAGAGGACTTTACCTTGCATGCTTTTCCAAAAATTATAACTTCCCCCTTTGCCATTTTTAATGGGGAATGCTCTTAGTGTTACTTGTTCACGCTTTAAAACGTATTAGGATAGAGAAGGGTTTGGTTTCTGTTCTTGTAAGGAAAAAGATTGCTTATTCTTGTTCTTCTGGGTAAGTAATGTAAGCATTTGGGTTTTTTACCTCTTGTATCCTCTGTAAATTATTTGAGATTGTGTTAATTACATTCACCTTGCAAAAGAGCAGATGTTGAGCATAAGAGATGATTTGAGCTCTTTGCCAGCCCTGAATTCCACAGGCAGCTCCATCTTCACAGCTGTATTTTGTGAAGCTGGTTATCCTTGGAGGATTCTGCCAGCCTGTAGCGAAATGTAACTCATACTGGCAAACGCTTCCACTTCTGCTCTTGTTTGCTGGCAGCCGATGCGCTGTGAGCGTGCCGTGCTTTGCTAACGTGCTTTCAGTCAAAACAGGTCTGGTCGGAATTTTTGACTGCTAAAGCAGTGGAATTGGATTCTGTCTAAAGAGCGGGCTGGGAGTAGCAAGTTCTATATCCCAGACCTCGATCGGCTTTATTTCCCCTGTGAGACTTAGCTAATCGTCACAGCGCTGCTCTCCTTTCTCATGCCTGCCTGGCATTAGGAGAGCGTTGCTGTGTACACACAGTGCTTATCCCAGAGAGGGACTGGTCTTGGCCAGACTTCTGTATGTTACCTTGTACTTAAAATTAATGCTGTTTGCCACTCTGTAAGAGTGATGGAGAACTCTTCCTTGAATGTCTTTATTTGGGTACTTCATTTTTACTGTAGTAACGCTTTCTTCCTGC
The DNA here is from genome assembly GCA_017639485.1 of Pluvialis apricaria. NCBI lineage: Eukaryota > Metazoa > Chordata > Aves > Charadriiformes > Charadriidae > Pluvialis > Pluvialis apricaria. Next base: position 71,333,372 of record CM030011.1, on the reverse strand, counting down.
TTGGGGCTTCACCTTCCTTAGGAAAGTAATGTCAGCGGTCTTACTATTTGAAGTAAGCTGAAAAACTCAAGTTGTGGAAGTAAGAGACTATGAAAGGCACTGAGGCAGGAACACGGTGTCTGTGCACGGGGTTCGTGACAAAGCAACACAGCAGTTGACTGCACAGCCGTTAACTGTGGGTACTGCCACTGCAGGGAGAGGGTTGAAACGGACCGAACTGAGTTGGGGGGCTGCTTTTTTAGCTGCAGGATGAATGTCTGTAAACGCACGGGGTGTTGGGCTGGCTGAAAACGCTGCTGGTTTGCTGATGGCATGCTGCTTGCCAGTATGGAGTACGAGACTCCCGGGCTGCGTATATAACACTTTGGTGGTAGCGATGCTAGGGCAACGGTCAGATTTGTGGGTAGAGGTAATTGCTTTTATTAAACTAATCAAGTGGTAAAAGTAGACAACCATTAAGGTATGTAGCCTTGAGATTTGAAACAGAAGCAGCAAGCCTCGAACCAAAATACAACTTCAGAACCATGGATCTGTCTGCAATAAGGTACTCTTGATGCAGGAACAGATGCTTTTGATGGTTGGGCAATGCTGCAAAACAGGGGATTGTTCTGACACCCGTTCGGGGAGTTGCTGCTGTTTCCTCTGTGTTAGATCAAAGAAAGGCCAGCAACATCCTGATCCTTGCAGTGCTCGCGAAGGGGGGAAAGACGTGCGCTGAAACAAGCCCGACGCGCAGGAGGTCAGAGGCCAGCTGGCACGCATGCACTCGGGTCTGGTTTGCTGAGTTTGCAGAGTGCAGGACGGAATCTGGACTTTGGATATGGCAATAATAAATGTTAACTTGCGTCTGTGATAAGACAGTGTTCCTTCTATCGTGCTTCTACTATTTTTGCACAGATAAACTACTTGATTGGTACCCAGTGCAATTAGAGATAAGCTGTAAGGGAGATGATGTTTTCCTTGGGGTTTTTTTCTTGTGGGTTTTGCTTGCTCTTAACAAACAAATGTGAAGGTGCAACACCCCCAGCACAGATTTAATAAATCAGTATTGGTGTGCTGCTTAAGGCCTGTAAAAGAGTTTTCAACCCCGCAAAGTTTTCTGTTTGACTAAAAAGCACGCGGATGTTGACTGCTGTGTGCAACTGTCTTTGTCAAAATTCTTCAGTCCTCATCTGGAGCGATCTTTCACAATGCAAGTATTTTAACCTTTGAACTTACTTGACCCTGGTGAGACTGCTAAAATAATTGACAATGGTATTTACTGTTGTTTAAAATACTTGCTCTGCCCCCTGAGTGTTCAGAGCAAACAATATTGGGCAATTCCACTTTGGGGTGATCAGACATCTGAGCCGTCTTGGGGGATTGGTGGGATTGATTATACATTGGGGTAGACAAAAAAAGAAAATGCATTTTTGGCTTGGATAGATTTCTAGCTACCACAGCTGTCACCCAAAAAGGGTTATGCAGTCTTCCAAGTTGTCAAGGCTGCTTAGAAGTAAGACAAGTTCATACCACGTAGACATAACACATTCGAGTGAGAGTCACAGCAATAAACTGGGAAGTGTAAAAGTTGATAGAATGGAACAAAAGATAGAATCTGGGTTGGCTGGTTTTGGGGTTTTTTTCCCCTACCCACAGGTATATGAAGTATGGTCAGAGTAAGATAACTGGTCTATAAATTAGCCAATCTTCAGCTGCACATTTAAAGTGCAAATAACATTGATCCATTCTAGGCATGAGTCTGTCTTCATCGTTTATAAGGTGAGCCTGTATTTCCTCTGGAACCAGCACACCTGTGAAGGTTGAACGCGGCTTGGTTGGGTTATTCTAGAACAGAGAATTCATGCGGAGCTTGGCTGCGGCAGTCTTCTAACTTTCTTCCCCATTTCCAGCTGCAGCTACTGGATTTTTGGTTAGTCCCAGTACGCATACATTTACTTTACAAGGTCTGACACTTTTAATGCTTGTTAGAGCTGATTCATCTCTTACAACCATCCCGCCATCCAGTGGAGTTTTGGTGCAATCCTTTGCTATCTCAAGAGTACCTGAGACGTACAGAGCTGATCTCAAAATCATTCAGTGTGTCTTGCTTCTAATGCTTGAAAGCCTTCCTGGACTTTAGACTGTCCCGAGTAACGGAGAAGCCATTCAAAAATACAGTGTCATTAACGAGCGTGGGCCCGGGGAGGAACGGCTGATCAAAATTCCTGGAGCTTATGAAAGGCGATAGGAAAAACTGCCTGAAGGTGGAATTGGTGGCTCAACAAATCCCCTCCAATCCTTATGCCAGCAAGGATTGCTTTACCTCCAAGTGCTGCCACTGCAATGAGCAGCTCTTTATCGTTAAGTTAAAGAGCCCAAAGCCCCGGTGCCCTGGGATATTGTGGGATCTCTCTGCCCAGTCGGTTCTAAGCTGGCAGCTTGTTCTGTTTCCAAGCCTGGATTGCCTCGGACAGGTGATTCCACACCCTGGACAGAAAATATTACTTGTCAAACACAGCCAGGGAGACACCTTGTTTGTCCCCACCAAAGCGTGCAAGACTTGTACCGTGTTCCCCAAAAGGCTGAGATGGTGGGTGCCATCTCCTCCTAACAAACACTGCTCATTTGAGTAAGTTTTGAATCTGAAAGGTGAGCTCACCAGTTTGATGGACTTGGTATTTTTTAAATCTGGGTATTTAGCTGCATTGATCCGAGTTTGTACTGAGGGAAAAAACATACGACAGCTGAGAAACTGAATAATATGATTTTCTCCAGCTTACGTAGTATTGAAATATGGACCAAAATTTTTATAGTCGTGCTAAAAGGGCTGAACTTTTATTTTGTGTGGAATGTATATTTGAAAGCATCAGTTTGTCACAGCGGACAGATGCAAATGGTTTGAGGTATGTCCTCAGCCAGTGTAACTATTGCCAGAGAACCCAGAAGAGGGCTGAGTCCAAAGCAGAAGGAGTGAGCGCCCGGTGTTGGGTCTCTGCAGTGTGGTGCTGGGGCAGGCGCAGGAACTGATCAGTTCTTTCCAGGATACAAAATAGATTTGTTCAAGTTTGTCCTTCTGCTTAAAGTCTTTCATCTTAGAGTTAGTTGGGGTGGGGGGTAAAGTCACTGCCATGAACTAGTGTGCTACCACCATGTTCCTAACCCCGCTGTGAGTGCCTCAACAGGTACCCTTGGGTTCGGAGGAACAGTAGGATCCCGCACTCCATGGTGGATGTTACTGCCGTGTCCAGCAGCCCAGGTCCCTCACGCGTGTCCAGCAGGGAGTGGGAGAGCCTGGGGCTGCAGGGACGAGTAGCCCCTGGCCTGGTGAGCAGTCTGCCTTCCAGTGGCACCGGAGAGGTGTCCGAGCTGGAGACAAAGTGCAACCATCTGCCCCAGGAGCCAATTCCTCTTTATGTGCTTAACTGCATCTCTTTTATGTGCTAGGAGGAGGCTGTCCGCTTGGCTGCAGCAACCCGCAGTGATGGGAGGAAAAATCGTGAGCCAAAGTAGTTGTGACAAGGGCTTGGTCCGAGCTGCGTGGGCCTTGGTACAACCCAAAACCCCCTTACGTTACATGTGCTGCCTGGCGCGCTCCTCACTGAGGATGGCTGCGCCTGTGTTCCCAGCAGCCACCGGCCTCGAGCAGCTTGCCAGCAGCTTGCTGACTTTTTGCCCCGTTCCAGAAGCAGTGCTCCAGCCCAGCTAAGTTGAACCCCCAACCTGAGCTGAATGCAGCTCCTTCAGCTTGGCTTTTCAATCTGCTGCCAGAAAAAAAAAAAAAAAAGAAAAAAACAAACTGCAAAAGAATAGTGACACAAGAAAGCTAGTCTCTTCCTCATAAAATTTTCTATGTGCTCACTTTTTGGGGAAGATGCAAATAAAACCATTTTGCCTGTCATACAGGCCTTGGGCATGTCCCAAAGTCTCACTCTGAGATACTGAAGATCTATTTGTCTCCAAGATCAGGTCAACTCCTGTCTGGAAAGACACCTTGGAATAGGGATCTGATAAAAATGAGGATTTAAATGCCTAGCCAGATCAGTTGCTATGCCAAGAATTAAAGAAGTGATCAGAGAGATTTTTATTTAACAGACAAATGCATTTACAGAAGTAACCAACTTGGAGATGAGACCAACCTGTACTGGTGGTGACTCAGTCACTTGTGTTCTTCTTTACCTCAAAGTGAGACACTACATCGGGTCACTGTTCCCTAAGCCCCAGTTTTAGTCCTGGGGCTCAGACTTTAGCCCTGAACCTTCTCTGGGCTTCTGCAGGAGAAAAGCTGGAACAGATTCTTCAGTGTTAAACTTCTCGTGGCTTTAAATGAACCAGATGAAACTCTTTCCATGTTTTCCAACAGTCTCTGGTAATTTCCATTATTTATGAACACATTTCCCTGAAAACTTTCTCTCCAGGGATAGGATGTGAAATACCCACTTAAACAATAGAGAAAAGGGACTTTCTAAACAAAATAATGAAACTGGCAATATACCAAGAACTCTACATTAACACAGTTGAACCAAAAATACATCTGAAGTGCTTTAAAAGTCTTTTACTGTGTTGTTATGATGTAGGTAACATTTGGGGGAGGGGAATCTTGTTTTTTCTTTTAAAGCACTGAGCTCTTTTTATTGTAAAACACTGTATTCGCATATGGCTTTCCAAATTAATAATCTTGAGGCATTTTTCCACAATTTGTCTTTTCTTCAAGCAATTCTGTTGTTTTTTAATCGTTAAAAGATGGCGAATATATTTGTCTTGTTATGAGACAGTGAAGATAAACTCATTTTTTCCATTTGAAAAAGGTGCACCGTTCTAACAGGCTTCGTAAGTCCAACATCCAACCAGAAGACATCTCCTGCCAAGCAACAGCAGAAGCAAAGCGCTAATAAACTGTTAGTAGCTCTTCTATTTACACAACTGTTACGATCGTCCTCCCCTCGGTGACTTCAGTGAAGAGTGAGTCTGAAAGTACCAATTCAATGCTGATGTGAATTACAGGCTGAATTCTGGTTTATATTTTATATTTGGGAAAACTAAATTAAATACAAAACTGCTGTAATATTTTGTACGTGCAGCAAAAGTACCATCCCCAAACCACCCTTTTTCTCAATGAACCAGCTCGGCAGATAACTAGATATCTACTCAAAGATCCCAGTGTGACAGGGGGCAGTTTCAGTTTCATAAGTAACCACTTTAAGTTCCTCATTCTGCAAAGCTTTTTATGCACGTGTTTACTCATGTGAGCCTTACCACAGGCTTCTACGGAAAAGAATTATCTTGTTCAGCAGGATACACCTCACTATTAAAAATGATTTATTTAAAAAAATTGTTAAAGTTATTAGAATGGCTCATGTTTTAAGGCAGATTTATGCTTAATAATTTTGCTAATTGGGGGGCCAAGCTACCTAATGCTTTGCAGGATTGAGCTGCTGTTACAGAAGGCGTAAGTCATGTGAGGTTCTGGCCAGATAAGAGTCGGTGTATTTTGTCTGTCCCGAGCCTGCCTTTGCTTAGCACGGTTAGGGGCAAGCGGCGTTTGTTCAAGTAGCAAATGAGACGATGAGACCCGCTTGTGCTTTTTGAGCCAAAAATACATAAATATTCTTAAGTTTGGAACTTAGAAGTGGATGGGCGTAACAGCAAATGCATGCGATCCAGCTGAACGCTATGATACGGAAATGCTGTTTAACCTGTGGAATAAACAGCCCACGATGTTCATAAAACTATTCTATCATCTGATGAGCCTAAAATGAAAAGGATGCGGCAAGCATCAAGTCTGCTAGCTTGGATAACATGTTCAGAAAACAAAAAAAGGTTGCAGACCACAAACCCACAAAAGAACTTTTGACTACAGACCTTGCAAAAATTTGCTGTGTCACAAAAGCGGGAAATCCCAATTCAGCATTTGATAGAAATACAATCTAATAATGTATACAACTTTGAACAGAAACAATTAGACAAAAGATGTTGCAGGAAGAGAGAAAGAAAAAGGTCAGAATTTGTCACTAAAATGTGAAGTACGAAAACTGATGTAAGCATATTGTTCAGAACACTCACTCTTACTAGAAATACTGTTACAGAAAACACCCCCAGCCAAATCATAGCAGATATATATGTATTTTTAAAGGAAACACACAAAGCCCTTGTAAAACTGTGTAGAGATTAAAATAATGATACCATCTGTATAGACTAATGATATGTTCAGAAATGGAAGCTGGAAGAAGAGTTACAATAACTTCTACTGCCCCATGGTAGAGAAGGGGATCCTTCTAACTCCTTTCAGCTAGAAAGGGAATGGTCAAACTCTGCCCCGTGCTACATACGAGGGAGGCCCAGAACAAGGACCCATGAGTCCCTCCGCTGGAGCCTGTGGAATCACTGCAGACCCCTCTGCTGGGATCCAAATCAGAATTTGGCAGTAAAACAAGAGTTTCTGATTGCACAGCAAAACCCAGCTTCCTTGGGCTTTTTTTTTTTAAGCTGTTTTGACCCAAAAAAAAAAAAAAAAAAGTGAAGCAATCAGTAATTCATTAGAGGATGGCAAAACATGAGTGAGAACAAGAGCAAGGGCATAAAACTTTATGAGCGGGGACGTTTTTGCTGACGGTACAGGTGGAGATACGCGAGGTTAAGTACGCTGGTGACAGATAAGAGTGCGAACGCGGCCCAAGGTGAGGAGAGAGCGCCGGTGTCCGAGCGGCTTCGGAAACACGAGCAGAGGGGGGGCCGGGGAAGGGCAGGACGGGGTGTCACCGCCTCCTGTGGCGGGGTGTCACCGCAGTGCCCGGCACCGCGACCGCTGCTCCCGCCGGGCACGGCGGGGGGGGCTCCTCCGCAAGGCGCTGCTGCCATCCCAACCGGCAACGAACGGCGACGGAGGGGAGGGCAAGCGGGTGTGGGGCTCGCTCGCCGTCCCGTAACGGCCCGGCGTCGGGGCAATTAGCGCCGCCGCGAGAAACAAACCCCGAGCTCCCCGGTGATGCACGGGGAAGAGGCGCAGCCGGGCGGGAGGCACCGCTGCCGCCCGGGATGCACTTTCTCCCGGGGCGGTGGTGCTGTAGAGCGGGCACGGATCACCCCCTGCCCCGGGACAGAGCACCGCTGCCTCTCCCCGCTATGCCGGGGACGGGGGGGGGGGGGGGGTAGGCGGGGAGCGGTCCGGCTCCGCCCGCCGGGGCCGCACTGCTGACTCAGCCGCGGGGAGGGGGGGCCCGGAGGGTGCCCCGGCGCCGCGGGCGGGGCGGGCTGCCCGCCGCCCTCCGGGGAGATAAAGAGCCGCCACCGGAGCCCGCCCGCCCGCCCGTCTGTTTTTCGGCGTTGCCGGCAGCATGACCGCCATCGGGGCGCAGGTACGTCGCCGACCGGCCCTGCCGGGGACGCGGGGGGGGGGCTCCGGGTACCGGAGCCGCTGATTCGGCTTGTCCGTGCACGGCCGGGGTCGCCTCGACCCTCCCTGAGAGTCGCGGGGCGCAGCCGACCGGAGACACCCCCTCCCGGGACCGGCAGCAGCTCCCCCGGCTCCGTGGTTGTCCCCCTCCCCACCGGCGGGGCTGCCGCCGCTCTCCCCGCCGGGCAGGGCTGGAGGGGGCTGCGGGGTGCTTGGCTTGGCTTTTAATTAAATTTCGGGCCCTTTTTGGAGGGTTTCGGTGAAGAAGGGGGGGGGGGGGCTGCAGCGGGAGACACACGTACATCCCCCCCGCGCCGGGGGAAAGCGAGCCGCGCCGGCCCCGGGGTGAGGAGCCGGAGCCGGAGCCGGGTCCGGACCGGTGCCGCTGCCGGCGAGAGGAGCAGCAGAGCCCGGCTGGCTGCAGCCCCGCGGGGCTGGGGGAAAGGGAGGGCAGCGATGGTAATTCGGTGTCTTGTGTTCCCCCCCTCACCAGCCCTCCCCCCCCAGGGCTTCTGCCGCCGCCTCCCCCGTCCCAGCCGTCGGCCTCCATCCTCCCAGGGGCCGGCGGTTTCCTCCAGCCCTGCCAGAGCGGGAGGCTGTGCCGTGGGGCAGGGATCCTGCTCAGCCCGGAGCCTTTGTGATCCCGAACCCGGGCCCTGACGTGGGAGCATTGTCCCTGCAGCTGAGGAACCGGGAGAGCTTCACCCACCCTTCCTCTCTCCTGGGTACAGCCTGTAACTGCGCTGCCTTCCCCTGTGAGAAGGGGTTTTGATGTGCACAAGCAAATCACTTCAAACACTGAAGTCCCCGCAGCTTTGTCCCTCTGGTTTCATTTCACCCTTAAGTAGTGAAAAAACTCAAGGGTTTTTTTTTTCCCTCCACCACTATCCTTTAAGGCGCAGAGGCTGCTGACGCACCGGAGACCGCAGAAACCCTTCTTTGAGACGTTCATCAGGAGCCTGATCATCTTGTGCGTGGCCATAGCCGTGGTTTTGTCATCCATCTCCGTCTGCGATGGCCGCTGGCTCTTCGCGAGGGGGCAGCTCTTCGGACTGTGGCACTTCTGCACCGTTAGCAACGACAGCGTCCTGAAGTGTGTCACTGACCTCAGCCTGGCCAAGGTGGAAGGGCTGAGCGTGGGGGTGATTCCCATAAGAAGCATGGTGTCCTTTGCCGTTGTGGTTGCCATATTTGGCCTGGAGCTCTTGATGGTGTCCCAAGTCTGCGAGGACGCCAACGCGAGGCAGAAGTGGTCAATGGGCTCCGTTCTCATCCTGGGCTCTTTTTTGCTGTCGGCTACTGGGGTTCTGAGCTTTTCCATCCTCGTGAAGGACCACCTCACCTTCACGGGCTTCACGCTGACATACTGGTGCGAGTTCATAGCTGCCTTTCTCTTCTTCCTTAACGGGATCAGCGGACTTCACATCAACAGCCTCACGCACCCTAGGAACGGGGTAGGCAAAATCTAGGCGCAAAGGGTGTACCTCCACCTTTGTGTAATCAGCTTTGCCAATTAGACTGGAAAAAAGGGAGTCTAATGAAGTTTGAAAAGGACACCGTGTCTTAAATTGTGTGCAAGGAGGGGAAGAGTGAGTCAGTCTCGATGCCTGTAGAAGACCTACCCGCCCAGCGGTCAGCGTGGAGGGCCTCACAACACGAGCAAAGCACAGACTGAGACTGAGATTGGCTGCTGCTGACGTGCGGTTTTCTGGAGGAGTGGGTTAAAGAAGAGGGCATCCTGTTAAACACGCAGAGGGGTGGCAGACTGCGATCTACACATGGGAGCTCAGTGTTGAGGCTTACACAAAGCCTGTACTGCTATGGGTTTGGTGTTGCTGTGCTTTCCCCCATGCTCTAGAGCCTGTGAAGAGCGTGACGCACCTTCGCTGTGTCTCATGGCTTTGCTCTGTCTCAGGGACAGATGATTTATGCCTGGCCATGCTCACTGGCTCAGAGTACTGAAAGTCTTCATTGGATCTCACTCCTCCATTTCTCTTTCAAAAGAGAAGGCACACAGATCTTGATCTAGTCACCCATTTTGTTTCCTGCTGGCACGTTCCCCGTATCTGTCCTTCCCTCTGGGAGTTTTTCTGGGACACCTCTGACAGAGGTGCATGGAGATGTAGCTGTTTTGGGGCTGAGGACAGCTGTTGGGTGACACAGGTGTACAGGGAAGGGTTGTGATGCCTTCTTTGGGCAACAGTGCACATTTCTGTGCTCGTGGCCTCTCCCTGCTGTCACCACTCCTCTGCTGCCCCTGTAGGACACATGCCAATCGGTCACCCAAACTGGCTCCTTCACAGTCCTCGCAAAGTTCTCTGTAATGGGGCATTGCTCTTCCTGGTTTCGCTTTTGTCTCTTTGGGGCAAGAGGGACAAGCTCTGCAGGGGTTTTAGGTAAGCGTTTTGGCTAGGTACCATGCTGAGACCACTGTGCCTTCTGGGGTGTGTTTTGGTTGCCAGGATTTCCGACTGGGGCAATGGGAAATCTCCTCATCCTGTAGCTGAGAGTCTCCTGTAGCATTTCTTCTGGGAGGAGAAAGCTCTAGATCCTCCTGACCAGACCAAGTCCTTTTCATCCCCTGATTAACAGTGGGCCTGGGAGGAGAAGCCCAAGATTGCCTAAGAAGGGGCTGATGGGAACAACTCTAATCTGTCACAGCTGATGGAAATCCAAAGAGACTTGGCCAAATTACATTGGGGCTGGTCTTCCTCCTGCCTATGCCTGAGTCATGACCTCTACAATTGCTGCAGCTTTGAAGTTCCCGATGCTGTCTGATGTAAAAGGAGAGAAGACCTCAGAGGTTGGGTTGCCCCACGTGTCCTCCCTGTCCAACGCTCAGCACTCCATTGGCCGCAGATAATGTCTTGGGAGTATTTCAGGGTCTCTGTTTTAATGTTTATTTTGTATCGGCTCATAAAAATGCTTGTATTTTTGTTTTAGGACAAATGTTTCTACATGTTTTGTTTCTGTAGCTTGTCTGATAGCTGTTGAGCAAGGTTTTCATTTCCTGTGCAGCAAGTTTGACACAATTTTTCACCTGAAACAAAAGCATCATAGCACGAAGGTCAAGAAGGCTGTGTAGGTGAGCCATGAGTAAACAGCTCTGTGTTTGAAAGCCCGGAGTCGTAAGTCCCACCTGAGCATACATCCACACTTGCTGAATGTGCTCCTGTGGACTCGCTCGCCTTCACGAGGACAGTTGTCATTCCTTCTCAGATTTCCATAACTTTTTAAGATAACGCTACTAAGCCTGTTTTGTGATGTGGTTTCAGACCAGACCTGCTCTGGACAGTGCCAGTTGTGTTTTTGCGCATGAGCGTGCCCGATTTCTGGTGAGATAATGCACAGAGCTGTGCTACCCAGCCAACTCTTGAAGCTCTTGCAACGTTCAGGGCTCTGTCGGGGTTTATTGACCCTCTCTCAAGGACAAGGACTTGTGCCCTTAACCTGCCTCTGGAAAACTGCACTGTGATTGTGTGTCTCTTTGTGAAGGTGCTTTAGATTTGCTGAATTGCACTGTTGAAGACATGCTGGTGGGCTGAACTTGCAGATTCTTGTGTGAACAGTGCTGTTGGCTTTAGCAGAGCCACTTAGGCCAGAGAGATTCTGCAAGGTCTCGTCCCAAGCTGTTGCACTTTGGTGTTACCAGATAGTAGAGTGCCTTAACTAACCGATAAATCAGTTGTGGTGCCCAGGGGTGCCCGTGCTGGGCAGGACAGTTCCCCTACACGAGGTCAAGGGTGTCCATGGCTTGTCTAGAAACATGGATGTAACTTCAAAGTGCCTTCTTGGTGACATCCAAAACTGGAAATCAGTTCTGTGTGTACTCCCCTTCGTGCTCGTGGGAGGCTGTGCCCCCAGTCCCTTCCCTGGGGGAAGGCAGCCATAGCCAGACCCAGTCCCAGGCTGGTGCCTCCCACTCGGGTTAGAGGGAGGCAGTGGACAATTGGCCATTGAGTTCACCCAAGACTTGGTGCAATTGTGAATGATTTTAGGATGCCCTTTGCTAGCTGAAGAAGAGGCCTTTTGTTGGGGGTAGGGAATCCTCTAGGGAAAATACAGTAATTTTTTTTTCCAGCTGGCTTTGTATAGTACTGCTTGACTTACTAACGCTGGAAGAAGATGCATTTTGATGGCTAAATACTACAAAACAGTGCTGATTGTCTTGGAGACATCTTTATATATGGCAACCTGTGCAGCAATGGGGAACTGTTCAATTTTCTGAAGCCTGTGGAAGTGTCAAGCAATATTCCTGAAGTTTGTTAAATAAATTTCTTTGAAATAATATAACTGCAATTCTCTCTTCTTATATTCAGATATTGGGGTGCAGATTTAAGGGCACGAGCGGGGTTTATGTAATCTCCCGGGCGCCAATTCTGTGTGTTTACCCAGCTAGACCGACGAAGAAATGACTGCTTGGCGCTTTGCCGAGCTCCGGACCAAAGGAGCCGAGGCTGCTTCTGCTGCACACTCCCCTCCCCTTTCCTTTCCTTTCCGTGTCCACACCAACCCAAGCAGCCAGCACCGCTTTCTTGTCTTGCAAAACAAGAGGGGCAGTCAGCTGTGCTGCTTCGTGGGAATTAGCGATAACCTTGTCGGCTCTTAATGATTTCCTGCTGCTGCATGTGCTCTGTTTACCAGCTAAAGAGCCCTTTCCTGTGTCCTTCACCTCCCTTTTCCCACACCGCACCCTGTGTTTGAAGCATCCTTGCTCTTTTCCCCAGCTTTGCTTATTTGGCCCGCAGAAATGGTACCTGAGCACAAATGCATTTATACAGGTTTTGTCCCCTGTGCTCACAGTACTAAAAGGTTTAGTTAAATGTCAGGAAAACAGACTTCCAGCTTCACCACTGAATTAGTTTATGTAATCTCAAGTAAGTTAATTAGCACCTGGTGTTCTCTTTCTGATGGGAGAGGTCACTGGCCTGTCTCAGATGGTTTAATATCTCTTAAAAGCTGGGTAATGAACATCACCTCTTGTTAATGAGCTGTTTAGACTTGCTCAGTTACTAACTTTAATTGGAAACTTGTGCACAAACCGTTGCTCGCAGATAAGAATACAGAAATAATGGCACAGGGCATGCTAACGAGGGAGATATCCTGGACTGTTAATGGTACTTTAAGTCTGCAGTACCTTCATCAGCTGTGCTTGGAGGGACAGCTGGTTTGGGGGTTGAGCATTGCTTGTTTTGCGAGCCAGGTGAAGGTGATTGCCCTCACCTGCCTTCTCTTTCCCTCTGCTGGCACCTGTGGTAAGCAGGTAATGGCCCTCCTTCTTTGTAAACCTTCCATGAAGAAGGGCCTTGTTTTGGGGCGAAAGAAAGGTCTGCCCCAGGGGGTGTCTTGCATGGGGTGTTGGCTGGATTCCTGGGGCCTCTCACCTTCGCATGGCTTCAACCCCTCTGAATTGGCACCGCCCCCTTCTCAAACAGTCCAGCTCAGCTCCCCCGATGCCCAGTGAGGCGTTGCACAAGGTAATTATTCACTGCACAACAATACCGCTTTTTGCTTCTGACGTTTTGCTGGGAACTTCCTCGTTGCTGTGTTGGGAAAGAAAAATCCATTAATCGCTTCCTCTTAAATTCAGCCTTAGGTCGTAGACTGCTGATGTTCAGGCTGCTGTGGCTGCCGCCTGCACCACCGCTGGCTCGCAGAGCTGCTACTGGCTTCTCAGGGGACCTGGAGCGAAGAGCCGGAGGCTGTCACCAGTGTCTCAGAACAATGCTAATTACTTGTCTGAAAGATGGTACTTAAGTCCTGTTTGCTGGTAACAAACACCTGCTGTACATTGAATACCGAGGAGCAAGTATAGAGAAAGCGTTGGTGAACGCTGAATGTGGCGTTTGTGTCCAGCCTGTGTTAGTAGTTTCAGGGCACTGGGGTCTGCGTGCCTTGCACCCGTTCATCTCCCGCGTTTTGCATTGCTCCCTGAGATTTACTTCCCTGTTCCTTTTCATCTGCTTATAAATATGTCAGCGTTGCTGGAGCTAAGCAGCTCTTTTCTTTAGTATTCGTCAGTGCGGTTAATCGAGAGAGATCCCCAGCAGGGAAGGGTGCTTTTGCATCGCTTGTGCAGAAGATGGGTGAGGTGAGAACCCATCCCACTATGGTGGGGTTTGGCAGCAGCTTCCTACATCCAGGTCACACCATCGTAATGCCGGGGGCCATCTGCTTCTGGCACCTGGGCGAGTGGACTTGCTTTTCCCAAAACGCCAAGGACTCCGAAAGCCAGCTGATATCTGAGGGTTTTTATGGAGCCTCAGCTCTTCATACAAACCAGGCCAGCGCTCAGTGCCTGAAGCAAACATGTAATACAGAATCTGGGAATACTTCTGTTTTTTTGGTTATTCCAGGCAAGTCAAATAAAACCAAAATGACTATGTAAAACACTAACTTATGCTAGAACTTTTTTTTTTTTTTTTTTAATACAAAAACCAGCAGCATTTTGTTTCAGGGCATGTGGTTCACCCAGGACTCCTGTACAAAGAGGTATCATGCTCAGCCTGGGCTCCACCTGATCTTGTGCCATCAGTGTTGGTCCTAACTACGCACTGCAGGGCTGAGCTCTTACACTGGCTTGTGGGAGAGCCAATAATTGCATCAGATCTAATTAATTACATGTTATTGTATCTCTGAATCTCTATGTCTTCGTTTATGCCAGAAGAAGGCACTTGCATTTAAAACAAACAGCTGCTTTGGCTTGACTGATAAATGTTTAATTCTCAGACAGGGAACATACATGTTGTTTCACTCTTCTTGGTCTTATTTTTAGGCCAGAGAGAAAATTAGGCTAATGGTTGTATCTTTTTGGAAGTCTCTAACTTGCTAAATGCGCTGGGACAGAGTGAATCCCCAAGAAGGTCAGAAGCTCTGCTTGGCTTGGGTAAGTCAGCGAGAAGTGAGATCCTTCACCCAAACGTGCAAGGAGGGGCTTTCACTTCTCCCTCAGTCACGGGACTGATCCTCCTTCTGCTCTTCCTTCCACTTGCTTTGGCTGAGTTTTAAAGGACAAAGTCGACTCAAAACCTTGCCATTTCCAAAAACGTAAGTTTAAAATTAATTCCTAGAAATGCTTGCCAGTTGACTGCTTAATATCTGGGTGGTTTTTTTTTTCCCCTGGTTTTCAAGAGGTTCAACTCTCCCGCTGCTGGGTGACCTGCATCAGCAGGCAAAGCCAGCCGGGCAGGGGAGGCCGGAGCGAACGTGAAAGCCTCCCTCCTGGCCTGGCTGCCATCAGTGGTGCTGCTGCCTGCAACGCCTGCTTCACCAGGGGGGATACAGGCTGTGCAGTCTATCTGTCAGCACCGGCAGAGAAAAAGAGACATCTTTCCTGAGTCTCAGGGTTTGAAACAGTGCTAATAGCACTCAATAATCTGCTTCTGCACAGGTAATTTAATTTTGAAAGCATCCTTTGAATTTCACTGCACGTTTGCCTTCTGGTAAAACGGCAGAAGTTTACCGTGATGGTTTGGTGTGAATAAAAGCTCCTTAGAGCAGTTTTGGTTGGGGAATGCTGCTTGGTCAGCATTTGACATACCATGCATGTTTTGCCAATGTCTTGTCGGTGATCGGGAGAAGGGAGAAGTGTGATAAACTCCACTTGCTTTCTGCTCAGTCATCTTTGTCCTTGAAGAAAACCAGGCAAGAATTGTCCCATCTGGGGAAACACGGATACGAACTCAAGTAGGAGGTCTGGTTGCATTTGTTGGATGAATTGTTTTATCCCTCTCCCACTCAAACCAGGGAAACTTGCTTAGCAATTTTATCCTTAAGAACATACAGCTGTAATAGAAGCTCAGATACCTTGTGACAGTGTATTAGAGTGCACAGTCTTGCAGATTTCAGCATGCTGAGTGACCGCAGACTCTAAGGAGATTTTTGCCAGCCACTATGGTGGTGTTTTTTCACAACAGACCTTGTACTGTCCAGTTCAATTGTGTTTTAACTGTCTCAAGGGCTTTCATTGCTTCCCTTCAAAGACTAGGTGGACAAGTCTCAGAGCTACAGAAACGATAGGAAAGAGCCATCTCACTAAAGATTTCTTGGCTGCTCTTGGAATATGCTATAATAGCTTTTTTACTATTTCAAAAAGATATGAAGATCCAAATTGGACCACTGTTATTTCCAAGGTCTCCACTGTTAGAAAGAGGCAAAGGAAGAAAACTGTCTGAAACTCACTGGAGCATACCTGAGCAACGGATATGCAGTCAGAGAGGAAACAGAAGCTCAGCTGTGCTTTATGCTCTCGGTGTCCATCATCCATCACCACAACAGAAAGACTTTGAATCTCGGTAAATTTTAGGGATGAATTAATTTTGCATTTCAAATCCATGGGCTGTGTTAAAGGATGGCGCGTCACCTTCATCATACAAAATTGAATGTCCTCCCAGCTTCAACAGCAGAAGTAATAGAAAACGTCTAAAACTCACCAGCCTGGCTTAGTCTGGAACATGTTGGAGAGCCACATGGAAAACGAAAGGTCTCATTTAAAGTGGAAATAGTAGCTGAAAAATACTGGTGTGGAAAGAAACACAAATGACTGTGGCCAGAAACCCAAAGAAAAGCATAATGTTGTGGCCCATTTTGCCTTGCAAAATAACTCTGGTGCTACACAGGATATAAATGAACAGATGTGCTTCAAGAACCGTTGATCTACAGCCAAGTCCCGCTTTCGGATACATACACAAGACTCCCAGCACGGTCCATGGGACTTAACCGTGCGTATCTGAGCATGGAGGTATCCTCCAGGCATACAGTGTTAAAGCACGCTTGATCTTTGGAGGGTTGCTCTCCTGTGCTCTGGTGGGCTCGACCTCACCATCTGCATCTCTTGAGTTAAGCCACTTCCTCCATTACTCGCTGAGGTGCTGAGATGCTGACGCAAGTGTTTGCTTAAATGCCACTGCCTCCATTTTCTCTGAACTTCCAGCTGAACCTAGGTAGAAAGGTCACAAAATACTTAGTTCAGCTAGTTTATCTTGGAGCCCTGCATTGCGGAGAGCAGTATAACAGGAAAAGGAGAGTGGGTTACCTTTGCCAAGGTTTGGATTTATTTATTTAACCCCCAGTTTAAGGGGTTAGGGTAGGGCCTGCTTCTTGTCACTTCGAGTGATACTGTTGTTGCAGCCACACAATTTTCTGTTAACATGTTTTCGTGTTTAATTGCAGGTGAAGCAGTTCACAGGGCCTTAGTAAGTGTTTGGTTTAGATTTTTTCAAGATTTTTATTTTAGTTATAAAAACGGGACATTTGGGCACTCTAAGGTAAAAAAATGCAGATTTTCTTTTCAAAACAACTTTTTCTGAACCCTGTTAAAGGATCAGTCAAAGTATTTAAAACCTCTCCTCCATTTCAAACTGACTTTTTCTTCCAGCCTTAGGCACTAATGTTTGGGGTTTTTTTTCCTTCCAACAACTTCAGGATCTCCCAGGTATGGAGAATGTTTCCCCCTACCTCTACCAGTAGCAGCATTTTGAAGAGCAAGTTCTAGCCCAGGAGCCTGGGAGTTATCATACGACTACAAAGGAAATGGTTCCTCTTCCAAAAGCTTTACCTTATGAGAGTCCTAATAAACTTGGACTGGATACAGCTTTTGATAAATTCCCTCCCAAGGATCAAGCAAAGAAGACAGCCATGGGATGATAGATAACACCACCATACGTCAGAACCAGTTGATTGTCAGTGTGACCGTACTCCCACCCTCTGTTCCCAGACAGTAATAATTCTATCTGATTTACGAAAGGGCTGCAATAGTTGAGAGGTGAAGTTTGCATCTGGCATACAATTACTTAGGCTTGCCAGGTCTAGGAGGTATTTCATGAGTGATGTTAGGTAGCTGGGAAGAAAATGTGTAATTCATTGGCGAATGTATCCTACTGATTAATGAGGCATGCTTGAGCAATAAAAAAAATGTTATATACACAAAACTCACCTCACCATTAAGAAAACAATAAAGTACAGCCACGACAAAGCCCTAAAAGATAAAAGAACCATGGTCACAGAATTAGAACTGCAGTTTCAGCTTTTGAATGGGGATGAGGCATCTCAAGGGAAATCAGACAGCTTGGTTTTGTCACTGGGACTCTGCTCTGTTGCAGAGTTATATGTTATGCCTATTTGTTTTTATTTTAAAGAAATAATAGCTTATAAAATATTACCTGGAATGATCCAAGAGCCAATTCGAAAAACAGCTGAATTTCCATTGTGCCGCTGCTTGCGTCTTCGGGGAAAAAAGCGAAGATAATGTAGTGGACCCCAAAGAGGGGGATGAGGAGGAGGGTTGACTTTGCAAGTCTCCTGAGAACGAAAACAGGGGAACACCAGTGTAGAAGGAGCAAGAGAGGCTCAGGGGGGGTCACGTGGCATAAAGTCGCAACGTAAGGGACATACTTGTATTGGTTGAAATCACTGCTCCGTCCTTCAGGCGAGCTGAGCTTCTTCATCAAGATTCTTAAAATGTTGACAAAAAGAATGAAATTAACCTGAAAAAAAGAAAAGTAAGGACGTGAAAAACAAAAAAAAAGGCAACAGAACCAAATTCCCAGTCACCACTTATGTAACTGCCAGGTATCAGCAGAGCCAGTTTGGGCTGTTTTGGCTGAGCAGGCAGAAGAGAGGGGTTGGGGCTGCCCGTATCCCTGTCCCCATCCCAGTCCTTGTCCCTGCCTCTTGGTCACCCTGGGCTTGGGTGCTGGCTGCTTTCCCCACTGGTTTGCTGCAGCTTCAGTTATGGGGACAATCGGGACTTATCATCCGGGCAAACCACCGAAGGGCGGGGAGACCAGGCGCATCGGTAGGATCCCTTCTGGCTGTGGGCTTCAGACAGCCTCTGCACTGTCTGGCCCCGATTTGGATGCCAGCAAATGGGCAGCACTGGGGCTACCGCTTGCTAACTGGGACTGCAAATGCCATTTTTTCCCCTGGCAAAAGACGCAGCGTAGGTTGGGATGATGGAGGCAAAGTAGTTGGAAGTGGGGATAGGAGAGAGTCAACGCTGAAGTTCTTCCTTTTGCATTTTCCCCCTCTCCAAGGGTGGATATCAGATAAAAATGCTGATCTGCTGCTCAGTTTGGGTGGAGGTGAAGCAATAGCAGTTTCTGCTCATTTGACCCTCAGGCAAAGAGCAGGAGTCACAGGGGAGGCAGAGCCTGAGCGTGTCTCTCTCCCACGGGCCACCGTGTAGCCACCTCAGGCCTTATCTGCCCTTCGCATCAGGGCTCCCGACGTGGCCCTGCTCTCCTCCTGCACCCGCACAGCCCTTTTGCAACCCCCTACACCGTGGCAGGCCCTCAACCCTCCCCTACGCCTGGAAACACCGTCGCAGCCCTGCATCCTCTTCATGGTGGCCTGTACGTGCCTGCGGGTGCTGGAGCAGGGGCTCGGAGGTGGTGGGTTTCCCTCAGAGAAGCGGGTCTGCTGTAGGTGGGACAGACCCAGGATGTCCCCGGGTTCCCTAAATTATTGGATGAAGAGGGAGCAATTGTGGCTGCGTGGTCTGGGCTGCTGAGGGTGTCTGGAATTTGGGGGAGCTGGGGAGGGGTGAGGAAAGGAGCAGAGCTGTGAGGAGCTCGGGGTGGGGAACACGAAGGAAAGACTGAAATATTTTGAGGGTGTTGGAGGAGGGGAAAGGAGGTTCAAGCTGGGGATGCAGGGTTTTTTAACCCGCTGGGTCAGGCTTAAGCAGCATAGTCTGGGCAGGAGTTTTTGCTAATGAAAACTATGGGGGGAAGGAGGGACGGGGAGATTGCTGCTGGAGGGATTGCCGGCGGGCAGCACAGCAGTGCTGTTAGTGTTAGCCTAAGAGCACAAAGGAGTTTATCTGGGTTGATTTTCTGCCCTTTGAACTGCTAAGGACTGTGGGCTGTGAGGAATAAAGAGATTAGATCTGAATTCTGAAGGACTGGCTGTTTGTCTGTGGCTATGGGTTTGAGAAGAGCCTCCTTCAGGTAAAGAGGCAGAGCCATGTAGGCGTCTCCTGCCTTAAGTGGCTAAGCTAGATGTGATCAGGATTTTTGAGAAAACTTGGAAGGGGATAGTGGGTGGTGGCCGTCAAAAGAGAAATTAAGATTGTGCTTTTTGCCTTGCAGAATGCTTGGGTGTTGTTGGCACTTAAGTATTGCAGAGCTGCTCCTGGAGCGTAAGGGTTGTTTCATTAAGAAAAATATATGCTGTGGCCTCCTTAAGTTGATCCTGGGTCACTTGTGTGGTCTTCCGCTTGTCTTGTGGGGGTGAAGGATTGCTCAGTGGTAAATAGGAGCAGAACTTTAACCCACCATCTCTGCTGCTTGGGTTTCCAAGAGGGCGTGCAAGTGTTGCAGTTTGCCTTTTGCAAACAGAGTGGCTCCTACTGGCAACACAAAAACCTCAACCAACTCTTGGATTCTCACTTGGAGCGTCAGCGGGTTGCTTAACTAGCAGTTAGCCTGTTTCTGCACTAGGGCTTCGGATAGATCGTTGCAGAGTGGTCTGCCCCAGAGCATCTCCGTTGGGCAGAATGACTGTCTCCAAGAAGCAGCTCCAGCCCCGTGGTACCTAAGGCTCTGAGGGCGAGCACCAGCAAATGCTCAAACCATAGGTGCTGAGTATTATATGTACCAAATTGTTCTTGACATTGCTACTGCCTTGTACTGGGCAGGTTCACGCTGAGTTTCAATGCCTATGCTTTGTTTCAGTGAGCAATGCCATAACAGTATCACTGCAGTCCTGGTGCACGCATCCTGTGAGCTGCTTTCATTGCTGAAAACAAAAGCTAATGGTCATGTAAGGCAAGTTGGTTTTGGCTTTGCTGAGAGGGGCATTGACCGGGAGACACAAAGGCGATTGTACTGAAATGTACAGCCACTTCGTTTCTCCTCCAGAGCCTTACTTGAAACAGTCCAAAACAAGCTTCCACAAGCCAGCCAAGTTCATATGAAATCAACAGGATGTGGAAACCTGATCTTCTTCAGGCTCTTGCTTCTTGGGAGGACACTCTGGCTTTCCTTGTGAACTTAGCTTCGGGGCATTGGTTACTGACTAAATCCTGCTGAGCAGAAGTTGCTTAAGCAGTAATTCATGTGTCACACCAGTTCAGGCACATGTCTAAGATCAGTTCATTAACAGACTTCTAAAGCATATTGAGTAGATGATCTCTGACTTCACAATATTTGAAAAAACGGTTTGAATCTGCTTGTCCCAGAAAAGACTTACAAAAATAGACAAAACTACAGGGCCTCTAATGATCCACCATGTATTGGCATCAGTGTTAATGTCCCAACACCTGTAAAAATAGACGAGAAGGTGCAGTCAGTTATGAAAACACTGGTGCCTTTTCGAAGAGGTTTATTCTGTTTTGCACTTCAGATAGGCCCCTATTCCCTTCTTCTATGAAATTAATTGCCTGTTCTCGCTTAGCTGTACAACATTTCTGACAAGCAACTGTCCACCTGCACGGGACAAAAGCAGTAGCCTTTACAGTAGAAACACTATTCAAAATTTTGGAAAGGAAAAGAGAAAGGAACAAAGTTTCGCTGATCAGAAGGTCAAATAAAGATGCTGAAAATATCATGGGCTGAATTCATACTTGAAGACTACCTCCTGCCCTTGAAAATGCTCAAATGAAATTTGAGGCTCTTTCTCAGGTTGCTCAGCTGGACCCCTACTCCTGCCCACGCTAGGATCCAGGCTTGCACCACAGCAGGGTGGTGGTCTGTTTGCTTGGCTGCAAGCAGGACCCCGTGGAGCAGCCTGCGTGGGGGCTGCATGCTTCCCCCCGTGTGCCACCTTCCCCCCCTCCACACAACTTACCCAATATTTTCATGGAGTTGCCTAGCAGTTGCCCAAGCAGCCACAAACACAGCTGGTGCACCTGCGGTTGGAAAAGCTAGTTACTGCTCCACAAGTCCACCCCAAAGGCAAAACTAAACCCACAGTTATTCTTACTGAAAGGAGAACCAGTACCCCATCCGAGGGCAATGAACCTCCAGAGGAACTTCCTTTCCGAGAAGAAAGAAATAACCAGGAGAGTGTGGAGGTACAGTCCCTCCACGAGGAGCCAGCTGTAGTTAGACATGATGCAATACTGAAAGAAGACCATGGTGAGCTTACACCCAGCCTGAGGAAAGAGAGAATAATTAGCTTCTGCCTGGGTTTGTATTTACCTTCTAACAGAGAGAGAGAGCTGTAAGTAAATCTTGGCAAATAGAGATCTCATAGCAATTAGGGGACTAAACGAGTAGCCTTGAGACAGGCGTTCACATGACAAGAAAACACATCTGGCACTCATAAATGCATTGATCAACTGCCTCACTAGCAAGAATTGAATGTGTCATGGACACATGGGTTTGGGTTACTTTCTCACTTAGAGCAGTTTCCTTACTACTACCTTGTTAGTATCAGTAGCACTAATATCACCTTAGAGAAGCACGTGAATGTGTTTGTCAGTCGTTTTTTCCTAAGAAAAAGGGTTGATAAAGACAAGTTAAAATTTGCTCAAAATGTTCTTCTTAAGCAACAAAAATCCAGCAAAACTGGGGGGATAAAACAAACAAACAAAAATCCTCTTTTTTTGTTTCTCTCCTTAATTCTTATCTTTTGGTTTAAAGCATTGAACATTGTCTCCAGTGCTCACCTACCCCCCATTTTCAAGATAGTTTGCTGCCAATAAAAAGAAAAAGGAAAAAACAATTCAAAATTTGTGATGTTCCTTTTCCAGGTTCTCTGGGTGCAAACCCATATCTTACTATCAGGTCTCACACTGCAGTATAATTAAGCAATATTTAATGTGTTCTTGTACTTTTCCTGCCATCCCCATCTACCAGGATCTAAAATCCATGTAAGAATCTCCACCCTGGTGGTGTATCCTGTGTTCACAGCCTGAGACACCCAGGTTCAGGCATTTCTGGTTCAATGTGCTGAACTCCTGGTGTCTTCTGTGGCCATCTAGTCAACACAACTGAGATGATGAATGCAGGTACCTACTTCAGGCTGACCTGGATGCCCTCTGCTCCAGTACTTGTAAGGGCATCTATAGCCAGGAGGAACAGCACCTGGGTTTCTGTGTGTATGCTCCAGCCTGGACTGCTTTTGCATCCTCACGCCTCCATCACTCATGAAGAATACTCCCAGACAGGGAAATCTCAGCCAGGAACAACCAACATGTGGGATCAAGTGACAGAGACGGGACAGGGCGTACGTCCCTTGCCCTGTAACCCCACACACTGAACAGAAAGCCGGGACAGAGATTTCCTCCCCTGCACACTAACTACTGCTAGGATCCTGCTGAGAAACTGAGGCATGGAGCAAGCTGGAAGGCAGATGGTTACCGTGTATGACCCGCAGTAATTTGTGTCTTCAGAGGAAAACAAAATGGCATCCTTGATGAAGTTGGACAAGGCTCGCAAAATGAACGATGTGAAGAGATGCATGTGGATGTAGTTCCTTGTACAGCGAAGTCTTCTGTTACAAAAAGAGAGAGATCCTGTGAAGTTACATTTCTATCCAATGCAGGTAGCTTGTGGCTGTAATGCTTGTTAATGCTAAACTGACATGCTAAGAACGCTGTTTTTCTGTCTGTGAAAGGAAGACTAACGCATTTCCCAAGAGGGATATCCTAGAGAAGACCTTAAAAAGCTGAAGTCACATCTGCTCCACTCAGGTACTAAAACAAGCTGAACGTTGCCAGAAGAATGTGATTTCACGCTAATACGCTTGGTCTAGCCTCCCTCCCTCCTCTCTGGAGTAACATGAGCCCAAGGTGTTTATCTACACCTGGGCGGATTTATTTGGTTTGCCTGCACAGTGCACTTGTGCTCGCAATGTTTTCTGTATTAAATCTCCACATAATCTGGATCCGGAGGCTGTGCAGCCTGAAGACAAGTTTGCAAAGTAGCTGGGTTTCCTTCTGCCCGGAGGTGCCTCCCTGACACTGTAAGGGAAATCCATTTTACTGAATAAGCAGCAAAGTACAAATTCCAGGTTATAAGGATGCGTGAAGATAAGCCGACTGTCAGATCACTGCTGTAAACCTGAAACACCTTCCCAGAACTCAGTGCAGCTGCACTTAGAGCAAAGTTTTAGCCACAGCCTCAAGCAGGGAAAAGAACAGCAGGGGGAAAGACACTCTGCCGAAAGGACACTGAAGTCATGGGAAGACCTCAGCAGGGAGGTGGTGCAAACGCCAGTCTGCAAAATACATCCGGCTACATTTTGGAAAGAACAGGAGAGCACAATGTGAGGAGCAGCTCTAACATTTTCTGGGAGATAAGACTCAGAGATCATTTTTGTCACTGATTTCTGTGAAGGTTTTCAGAAATACTTAAATTTTTAACTTGCCCTGAAAGTCAATAGAAGGATCTGTGTCAGCTGGGATGACCAGAAGTCCTGGCCAAATGGAAACCAGAGATGCTTCTCCTTACCTGAAAGAGACCAGGACCACTAACGCTATCGTCAGCGTCACGAGGGAGGTGCAGTATCCAATGGTGTACATGGTCTTCAGAGTCATGAAATACGAATGCTACAGGGAAACATATTCACATCTTTATCTTTGACTGTCTGGTAGAAATCAGCCCACACCAAGAGAACGGTGTCTCCTCCTATTTAGCAAATACATTTTCTTGTAAAATCAGCTACTGAAGTTTTACCCTGAGCAACCCATTCTGACCATTTGGAGGAAGCATTTATGCTGAAAAACATCTGTAAGACTAACCCCACCTGAGTTAAACCACAACATCATTCAGTCTCCCCTTAACATGTCCCTCCCCCAGGGCCCCAAAGCAGCAGATCGGTGGTCACAGGCACTCAGACTCACTCTCGCCTCGTTTGTCGTGTCATTGACATTGTAGCCACAAGCGATATCAGGTCTTGGATATGGGTCTGACCAACCCTCACTCGTACAGTTTCGGTAGACAAAACCTGTGTGGTAAGAACAGAAAAAAAAAGACATAATCAGGTGTGATAATTTCCAACTGTGTATTTGTTCTCCTGGGAGATCAGTCACCAACATGTAGAGTGGCTCCAAGAGCAAAGAGAGTATTTTCCCCCAGGCAGTGCACTCTGCATAGCTGGAGGTGAAATGCAGCTGAGCAAATTATGTTGATACTTGCCCCAGTGTACTTGTGTGGGTCATAATATTGTTTGCCAACTCAGGGATGACTGTGATGGATGTGTTTTTATTAATTGCAACATAAATAATACTGTTCGGTACATCTGGTGTTTCTTGGCCAGTATTCCAAGATCAGCAAACACATGACTTGTTCAATCACAAATTCATACTCCATGCAAACCTGATACTTTCCTGAATGCTCCCACCTCCTTGCTGTGGTTTGTCATGGTCTGAAGAGAACACAAAACTTTAGACGGTCACAGATTTTTGGTGAGATGTACATGAAAACTAAGAAGCTTTTCCTCACAGTCAGGTCTGGGCATTATCTTACGCTGTTGATTTCCTTGCTTACTTGCAAATTAAAGGCTAGGGTGGGATTCCGCTAACTTAAGTTAGACTTCTGAAAGCTAAATGCTTGAGTCCAACTGTGTCCCTCATGGCTGTCTTTCTAGTCAGTGGAGAAAAAGAGGCGTTTTCAGAATTCATCTCATTTTCAGACAGACATCCTCAGAGGGCAGTTTGTCTGACCCACTTCTGCTGGGACATCTGACTTCTAGACCCCTAAACCGAGTGAGATGGATCCTCAGCAAGTTGCACATGGTTGAATA
Source organism: Pluvialis apricaria (assembly GCA_017639485.1). Classification (NCBI taxonomy): domain Eukaryota; kingdom Metazoa; phylum Chordata; class Aves; order Charadriiformes; family Charadriidae; genus Pluvialis; species Pluvialis apricaria. Next base: position 71,308,309 of record CM030011.1, on the reverse strand, counting down.
GGACAGGTTTGAACGTGTCCTTATTCATGTTTGGCACTAAAGTGGAAGTGGGAAGTCCTGCCCTATACACCTTACAATCTCACTGGAACAAAATGACCCTGGCGGGCATGTAGGCCATGTGCTGAAGAGATCAGAAACTTTTACAAAGAAGTAAAACCACTGCCCGCTGTCCTAATCACATTCATCTGTCAGGTAGGAGCCACACTTTAGCAACATGGAGTAAAATCCTGGCTTTGCTGCAGTAATGGCAATACTAGCAAGGACTTACAGAGGGCCTGAAATCAGCAGCCTTGCTTAGTAGAAGCCTTGACAGAAGGGACCATAAAAGTCTATTTTTGCCCACATATTTAGCCATGGGGACCCTAGCGCATCCAGTCCCTGCAAACATCCCCGCAGTGTTGAGGGAATGGAGGGAGATGCATATGCAGCAGTATTTGGCACTGGTTTATGCTCTTTGGAGCCCTGCTGGGACTGTCAGTACAGAGTTGGGGCTCCTGCTACCTCTGGGCTAATTCTGGTGACCTGACAGCATGTCTGCACTTGATTTGAACTCGCCTCTGTAAAACTGCAAGGCACAGCAAACACACTGAGATCTCCGAGTGGGAAGAGCTCCGGGTGTGTCAGGATCAGACTATTATTTTGATGCTTTTATGAACGTCTTGTTCCAGCTTAGCATCTTTGGAAAGGCCAGGCGTGCTTTTTATACACCCTGTATTCTATACCCTGCTGCAGTGCAACAACAACAGGACAGAAACAGCTCTCCCAAACAGTTCTCCCCAAGCTGCCTTGGCGCTCAGCAGGGGAGCGGTATGGTGGCAAATTCTCTACTTCGGCTTCAATTATTAAGATGCGTGTACTTAGAGCAGAGTGCTGTGCTTGTAAACATGCCTGTAACTGGTTTTTACCTGAGGATGTCAAAGTAGATCAGACAAGAAGAGGTGAAGTTCTGCGTTGGTGCGTGCATGTGACTGCATTATATGCGCAGCACGGGAGATTATGCAGGACATCTTATACTGATGGATGTGAGCACAATTTTAACAATGCTACTTGCTTATGGGTGACACACACACTGGGGGAAGTGCAGCATACCCTGCTCGGAGCAGACTCGCAGTCTAACAACCAGTGCTTGGTGTTTGCTGGTGCCTTGGAGTTGCCTAGGCAAGGGGGAACACTGGCTAAAGGGATGGCCATGGAACTGAGGTTATCCTAGGCGGCCTTCTCCTCTGCCTCTGAATCCCCACAGTTGTCACGCCTTTCCCCATTTCTTGCCTGAGACAAATTGTACAGGTCTGGATGCGAACTGCAGTTATGTTACTTGTTTCCAGATTATTTTGTTTCTTTGGTCTGTTTTGTGGGAAGGGGGCAGACAGCCTGGGCTGCAAATGCAAGTCTAGATGTCAGCACAAAGCTCAACAGCACCGAGACCAGGGTTTGGGCAGAGCTCAGAGCTATCTGTGTCCCTTAACGTATGGGCCTTTGGCATTTGTGGCTGCCCATCTGCTTTGTAAGTGGTGAGGAGAGAAAACTTTTGCTTTTTTTTTTAAGCAAACAGATCTTTGTTTTTCTTTCGCAAAATTGCTTCAAATGGGACAACGTCTGTAGCAGTAATTAAATACATGAGTCACAAGCCAACCACAGCATAAAATCAGAGAAGAATGCGGCTATGAGAATGAGAATAAACTATTGCTGACTTTGACCCAAAATGCCAGATGCAGAGACTGAAATAAGATGCAAATGCCAATGGACCATGTCTTGGGTTTCTGTTTTGAGCAATGTCACTCTGATTTTTGCTTATCAGCAGTGGTTCTGCTCTCAGCTTCTCGATAAGCAGGGCAAGTAAAGTTTAAAGCTGTTAGACTATCTCAAAGATAATGCAATGCACATTTGAGATGTAATTATGACCTTTGGATGTACAAATTCCTGTTTTCCTCCCCGGTAGGAAGGCCAGAGGCAGGGAGAAGTTCCCTCTAGTGGCTGTACCAGCAGGGATTTCATTTAATGCATTTAAGGGCTGGTATCACTATGCTAAATATTTGTGAGCTCATGCCAGACGGATGATTTCTTCAGTGATCTGTGTCTTTGTGTAGTTTATCCTCTGTCTTTAAACCAGATTACAGGATTCAATGGGCAGCTACTGTTTGTGTGTACAGAAAATAGCACGGTATTTATTTTAATCTGAATGGCTCATGTCTGATTTTATTTAAAGAGCACTAAGTGCTTCTCGTCTGACTTATCTAATCTTTATTAGACAATCTAATACTTTGTCTCCCGTTCCTCCTTCCATAAAATGAATTTGTCTGCTTTTCTGTAAGTACTGAACCTCATTAATCCATGTCCTATAACTGAAGAATGCAAAACCCTCTTCCGATTTGAAACATTAACTCGCTAAAAAGAAATGTAAGCACATTTCTTAGGCATTGTTGAAAAGTAGAACTAAACAGAAAGCAGGCAGAAACTCCTACTTAATGGCTTATGATTACTGTAGTATACTGGGAATAAATTTCCCTTCATTTCTAGCTTATAAATCCCAGGGAAAGGACAACAAACATTTCTTGAGCTCATCTCTTTTTGAATAAGTTGTTTGGTGAGCCATGAACCTGAGTTCCCATGAATTTATGCCATGTTTGTGGAGCCTGTCACAGCCGGTGCAGATTTCCTCTTGATGGAGGTAAAAAAGGGATCTTTTCCCCCTACCTGGGTGGCTGTTTTGCCAAAACTTGTATGAACATAACACTGTGCAAAGTTTTGTCCCCATCAAGCTCAGCTGAGATCAGCCACTGTCTCTAAGAGTTATTAGAAGGGGAAAGACGGACAGAAGTACATGAACACAGAGCCTGAGAGAAAACTCTTTCCCTTAAGAAACCATGCTAAAAAACTGCTTTTCAGGATAGCATTTACTTCCTGCATTTTCTCCACATGGCTAAGAAAAATAAACACTTAAAACACCTTGCTACTTTAATTCCAGGCTTTCCCATGTTTAGCTTAGTGCTGGAAACGGAGCTGCTAAGTGACCATCGGTCTTTAAAAGAAGCAGGGACACACTTTCACTTCAGGTTCACACCTGACAGTGGCATCTTTGTAAATAACACATTTAAAAATAAAATTAGCAATAAAAACCACCTGGGCAAGAAAAGCAAATTTTTAGTGCTACCTTTTTTTCCAGTTAGCATCTGGAAGAATTCAGGGCAGTGAGCGTTGACAGTCTGTCCCACGGCGGACGATGGCCAGCAGCTCATGTTATCCCACATTCCAGCACATCTGCCTGGGGAGGCAACAACGAAACACCATGCAGCATCTCCCAATGATAAAACACCGTGAAATTTCTCCCAACAATGAAACACTATGAAACATCTCCAAGCAACAAAACACCATGCAAGGAAACACCATGCAACTAAACACCAAGGACCAAGGGGCAGCTATGGGAACACAGATGCTCAGTACTCTGAAAAGCAAGCTGGATGAGACAGAGCAAGTCATGCTGAGACCTGTCGAGACTTGGATAGGACAGAACAAGTCCTGCTTGCTTCAAACCAGCCCCAGCAAGCTCCAGGCCTGTCCTGTTCTGGTCCTTGACTCCACTGGTTTCTACTAGCTAAACAAAGAGCAGCTTGGGCCATTGTCAACTTTGCACCAGGCCCTTGGCTATCCATCTGTCTTCTGGTAACTATTGAATGGCCCAGGAAAGATGAAGGAAATATAGATGTAAATTTTTTAGCTCACTTTTCAGTCTTTCTAAAGCTTCCACTCTGAGTCACCCTGATGTTTTCCTTATATAATCCTTTTGTAAACAGAAAAAATACAACTTGACTAGGAGTTTAAACAGCTTCAGAATGATACTGGGGAAAGGTCAGAGAGGAACAGTATCAGTGTCATCCTTGTATCACCATAAATACTCCTCTGCTTGTTCATCTCTTTCATTATGCCAAAACTGTGCTGAAGCGAATAATGCCAATAGACCACTGACTGGGCTTGGCTGCGGGTCTCAATGGCTTTTCTGCTGCAGGAGAGCAAAACTTTGCTAAGTTCTGTCAGTCCCCAGGACTGTAAAGGGAAGGTCATCACATTTACAGGCCAGGGCAAAACATGGATACACACAAAATCTGCCTGTACTGTTCTTCTTTCCAAAGCCAGGCCTCTGACAGCGTGATGTGCCTGTTGGAGGACCCATCTCAGAGCAGCCATTGAACCTGGAGTCCTGCTGGGCACTCTGCAGGCATGAGCCCATGGCTCAGTTGCCTTCCCTGCACCTTCTGCTACCTGAGGCCTCCATCAGCTGCAGGGACTGACCGACACTGCCCAGATTCACTCAATTTTCCTCAGTTAGGTGAAGGAGCTGCTTCTATTAAGAATGGGCCTGTTGTGGTCCCCTCCTACAGTCAGGGTGTGAGGCAGGCTTTTCCAGCTGCACCCTCAGCTTGGCTGTGTTGCCTTCTGGAGGGCTGGTAGAGATGCATCAGTGGCCTGATGGTCAGTGGAGCACAGTGTGACGGTGATCTCAACTTAGACATCTTGCTTAGGTGCTTGAAGCTGGCATGGATGAATTTTGGCCCGCGGTGTAGAGTGTTAATAGAGAAGACCTACAGTTGATGCCCCTTGTGCCACAGAGAAACTGTAATTCTGGTCTTTCTTATTTTGCTCTTCTCCAGACATAGGCTGAAATCATTCAGGCTGGTTCTCTTTTGCCTCCACTCACTGTCATTGGTTTTAGAAAAATCTCCTCTGTAGGTTTTGTAGCATGATGGGGAAAAAAGAGGCCACTGGAACATGCCTGGACCACCGCTCTACACTTGGTGGGTCCTGATGTGTGCCGAATGCCCTACACACTTACTGAAAGCAGAGGGAAGTGCTGAGCACTCTCCTCAAATGCTTTGTGCCTCATATGGCCAGCCTCCAGTAGCCTGACAAAGATATTTTCATTTCCAGAAATGTATTGATTTGCTTCTGCACAACAGTCCTAGTGCCTGGAATTTTCAACAGCCAGGGCACCTCAGCTCTAGTCTCCTCTCTGTGCCATTGTTTATATGACTTGGTAACCATTTATTTCAAAGCAATGGTTTAATTGTAAATGAAACATCACCTGGGGTGATATTTATGCCTAGCTGTGTTGCAGTATTTGGGTTATCAAACATCACTGGCATAAAGCTCCCAAATCAGACTCAGTGCACAGAAATACCTGTTGGGATGGTCTCCTCCCAGAAGGAGAAAACAAAAACCAGTCAAGCCATTCATCCTGTAGGAGGACTTCTCACCAGCCCTCAGGGAGCAAAGCCAGTGCCACCCACCCCAACCTACCTAAAGAGCCTCCTGGGTAGAGGCAGAGCACAGTTCTTCTCCCTCCTCCAAGCTACTGGTGTCACAAGGGCAGGCGTAAAATACAGTCCCTTTTTCCTTATACTGCAGCAAGATAAGAACACTTACTGCTCAGCTACTTTGTGCTTGATTCACTCACAACTAATCATGTGCGTTTGTACCATTTTCACAGGGATGGGAGCATTGCAGTACAGACGGCACTGTGGAGGCTTGTTCCTTGCTTTGCCCCTCTTTGTACCACTCCTTGACACTGCCTGCCAGCACCAGGCAAAGCTTCTGGGCAAGATGCAGGAGGGACCGGGGTATGGAGGGTGACCTACACCCTGAAAATTGCCTTTCTCTCTTCCTACATTATCCACCAGTGACATGCACTGGATACCCAGAGCTTTGGTTTCTGTCTTCTTCAGACTAAAGTCCCTGTACGGGATTTTCTCCACATGGATCTCAGACATGCAGATAATCAAAGGCTGGAGGTGTTTGCAGAGTACAAGCAAGTATTTTCCAGAATAAAAGCATTACTCCATAATTTACCGAGGTAACAAGCCCTCCTCGAGTAAAGACCAGCAGAAGGAAATTCCCGGGCTCTCTTTTCAAAAACCAATACTTGGGAAAGATGTGTATCTTACTCCTGTTTATTTTTCTGGGGTTTCACTGCCATGAGGTGTGTTTGCACAGTTACAGCGACAGGGCTTAGTCACTCTGGCCACTTTCAGCTTAAGGCTTTCTGCTATATGGGCAGCCCTGAGCCCCCGGCTGTATGCCTTGTTTGATCTGACTCGCCAGAGTTAAAAGAGCAGTTTTGACAGCCTTTGGAATTGCTTTCTCAAAGATTTAACATAATCCTATACTTTTACCTTCTCTCTTTGTAGATTTGGGGAGCATGGCACAGAGGGTAGAATTGCCCTGTTTAAAAATTTTCACTAACAAAAGGCCTCAGGGGAATTTTTAAGATTTGGATCCAACTTAAAACTAGATTAACACTCTGCCGAAGAGCTACTATTTGACTGAGATAAAATGAGACCATCTGTGAAATGGTACTGCCTGCTGATGCTAGTGCTGGTCCACGCCTGCACGGTCCTGTAAAGTTTAACTTGTTTGCATCTGCGGAGCTCTGGTGCAGACGAAATGCAGAGCTCAACATTAGACCCATGTCACAGGATCAAAGCAGAAAAATAGATAGGTTGTCAAACCACCCTCCTCTTTGGTGAAGCAGACCGGGGAAGGAAACAAACAATACTGATTTATTCTTATCATCAAAGTTCTTCTATGCAATGAGACAGATCTGTATTCTGGAGTACCTGGCAACCTGTTGTAAGGTACCCTTGTCACTGCTACATGGGCGTAACACCCCGAAGCTGTGCTCACACCCATCAGTCTACAAGGCTCATGGGGATGGAGAAAAATGCTAGGCATGCCAAGAAACCAGGCAATAGATCTTCCCTCTGAGTCCTGCCCTAGGGCCAGGTCATAGTGAAACAGTTCTGTCTCTCCAACACCCTCGGCTAGAGAGCAGGGCTTTGAAACTAAGAAAAAGCCTCAAGTCTTCCTCCACACTGTAGCTTATCTCTGGCCAGGACACCCTGCACACAGCATATTTCACAGGAGCTCCTTCACTTTCTACACTGGTGAGGACCTTGCCATGTCATGGTCCACAAAAGTCACCCAAAACCAGTTCAGTCTGCGAGATGCTGTGAATGACACAGATCCATCCTTAGTGGTGACAGCCGGTCACGCACAAAAAATAGTCACATCTGTTGCCTCCATCCAACATGCTCTGTGAGACACTGACCCAGCTGCTGCCTGGGGGAGCTAACACTCAGTTCGTAGGCAAGTTTCAATAATTGCTTGCAGTTATGTCTCTGAAATCCCTTGCACATGGACACACTTGCTCAGCTGTGAAAGGAAAGCTGTCTATGTGATGAGGACTCAGTACCACAAGACCTTCCCAGGCCAAAAAACTCCTTTATGACGATAAATACTCTCTGAAATGCAAGAGCTCTGTTACGTGACATTAAGTTAGAGCAAGGAGGAAGCAACAAGAATCTTCAGGCCACGTGATTTAAATGTTGGCTGCTGGTATTGATTGATTTTGAAGGCAAATACAGTTAAGTAAATTTGCACTTACTGGGCTGACTTTATAAAAATAACCTTGTCCAAGATGAGAAGAATTCCAAATCCTGTGCAATTTGCAAGATTTTGTTGCTGATATGCTCCCTAGTTGCAAGGACTACAGATGAGCAGTTGAGTTAGAAGACTCCTATGACTCTTGCTGTCACAGTGTGGTCAAAATCCCACTCTCGGAGCCTTATAACAGATCTTACCTGTTTTCTCCTCCTAAATGAGAGAAGAGTACAAGATGCACGCCTCCTCTGGGAAGGAATGTGGGGTTATCCGATTTTGAGACCACCCAGCTCATCTGAGAGCTGTTTTTATCCTGCAAATTCGTTCAGCCTTTACCTGAGCTCAGGAGCAGATCATTTTCAGGCGTTCTATTCTTCGCCTCCAGGGACAGAGTCTCAGCACAGTTTTCTTCCTCCTTTTTCAGGACACTCAGGAGGTCGCAGACAGGTGGGACAGCTCTGATCTGCAAATTTTAAAAGCAGAGGAATCACTTTTCCTCTTAAAACTTACGTCCCCTCAACAGGACTTATCCTTATGCTCATATTCCCTATGCAACCCTATCAACTGATTGTGGACAATATTTTCTTGAAATACAGTCAATCTCCTTGAAATACAGTCAATTTTCCTAATTAAGTCCGCTTTTTTTTAGTAGCAGCAGGCAAGCACAGACTGAATTTCTGCCTTCTACCTTCTGCTGACATTACTGTTATTGAGAAAAATGAATGTGTTATTCTACTAAATTAAGTACATGAGCAGGATGCTCCTCCAAAAGACTTCAGAAACATCCAGGGCACTGCTGGACTCTCCTAGAGCAACAGAGAATTAATTACTTGCCCCTGGCAGTGTTAAACCATAGACCTGGCAGGTCATTTTCCTGGGCACAAGTGGTCCAAATATGTCCACTGGTTGCAGTCCATCCAAGCCTGTTTCACTGCTACTGATCAGGAAGCTGCAGGAGCCAACCTGAAAGCAGAGTCTCACCCAGATTTTTGTGAGAACCCAGGCGGTAATTTGTCCTAAGGTCATTTTTTCACCTTCCGGTCTTGCGCCCATCCTCCTTTCTCACAAAGCAGTGTGGAAATGTTAGTCTTAACTCAATCCTGATGTAGCAATTAAATGTGCTGTTTACGTTATGAATGTACAAAACAGCTACCGACCATTAAAACGGTGCGTGTTAAAAGTCATTGCAAATGATTTGTAGGACAAGATCCCAGTTGTTATGTCTTGCAGTAAAAAGTACTTTTACCATTTCTATTATTTTACCAGTTTCTATTATTTTTGACAAAAAAAACCCCAAACCTGAATATAAGCAGGTTCCCATCATAACAAACTATATAATTCCTCCCTCACGAACAAAACCAAAAATCTTTATAAATTCCCACTATGGAACTGATATGTACATACATATATACACACACGCACATACTTAAAAGATTAAAAGCAAGTCATCAGGATGTATTATTTGAAAAGCAGCAGATGATAGATTTTTTAATGTACTTTGTGTAGGAAAAGTTAACCCAGCAGGATCATATTACTACTCAACTTAATCAAACTGGTAGCATTGCTGATCACTTTCGGATTAGATTTAGGAGAGAGAAAAATCACTGAAAACCTTGTAATGAAAACTATTACTTTCCTACAATTAAATTTTAGCCTGACAGACATCAACAGCTATATTCCCATTCATTTTGGCTGGAAGTATGCTGGGTATTGTATTTCTGAACAAAGTTTGGTCTTTTTAGCAGTGTATCATGCCTCATCTAATTGGTCTGTTGTGTTTAACTTCAGCATCTTTCTCCTTTGTCTTTGCGCATCATGAAATAAATAAAATAAAAAACATTTGACTTTGCATAATGTAATGATTTTCTGTAATCACACATGCAAAGAATTCAGATGAAATAAACTATCCTCTGATGCCAGGATTTAAATGCATATTTAATCCATGTAATATTTGAAAAAAATAGATTTCTAAAATCCATTTAGTCTTTGAATAAAATAGAAATATCTGACTGGAGTAACATGTCTAAAGAAATGTAATTGATTTTAGGAGTTTCAGTTGTTAGCTGAAGGCTGAATTTGATAATTTCTAAATATTGGTAGATTTTTTAAATGTGCATTATTTATCACTCTAATCTATTTGATTACCAATAGTAAAGCAATTTAGTATGTTTTCAGAGTTCACAAGTACAAATGTGACAGTTAAGACCAACAACATACTTCTACTATAGTATCTCTGTCCAAAAGTTGCCTTGAAAATACATTAAAAAACAACATCAGTATTGAGCATTTGAAGTCGCCAACAGAACCGGTCTGGTCTGCGTGCGGGTTGTTCAAGACAATACTAAACATACGTAAAAATAAATGCTAGCAATCACGTTGTAATAATCTTAGAAACGGGAAAATCGTTCATCTTAAATAAGCCTATACAACTTGTGAGCACCGTTTCCTTTTAAGAAATGGGGGTCCTAAGAAAACTTTCGTTCTAGAAAGAGGTTTAAAGACTACATTATTTCTTTATGGCTAGAATGAGGCCGCACGCTTTTAGCACATTCAGCTGTGAAGCCCACACTGATGATCTGAGTGAGTGTTGTTTTCTTACATGAAACGCAATGCTCAAGCAGGAATATGGTGTACTTAATGCCTTACAGTCACTGTTTTACCCCACCCTATGTGGGTGATGTCCACCCTATTCTTCTGATCAGATAGATACGACTGCCTGGTAATGGACGTGCGGGTAACAGGATTTTAAACCCAGAGAAAGCAGAGAACCTCCGGGTGCTGGTTTAAAGACCGTGTTTTCCACAAACGCGGTCCCTGGGTTTGTCTTTGCCAACGCTGGCATCCGACGGGGCAGGCTGGGAGCGAGCGGGACTGTGGCAGGTCCGGCGTGGCTGTTTGCTGAGCGATGTGAAATCCCGATTCACAGACAGATAACCCCACTCTGCTACCAGCTGCGCTCAGTCTCACGCGTGTTTACCGTCCGCAACTGGGAGCAAACAGCCTGCCCCCGTGCCTTGAAATCAAGGAGGAAAATGGGCTCCTCTACATGTGGTTTCTTCATCTCTTCCTAAACAGTTCACTGAAAGAACTCCCAGGCCGTCAGATTTTGATGAGGGGGCAAGACATCCTCATATTTTGTTTAAAGACAATATAAGATACCAAAAGCATTCCAAACAGAAATAGCTAGTGCTAACTAGATGTCCAGAATGGGCAGAAAGCTGCAGTTTGTGATATTGGTAGCAACAGCCAACTACAGTTTTTGGCCTGTGAAATGAATGGATATAAACACTATTTAATATAAATAGTATTTGCAGCCACAGAATTCACAGCCATTTAATTTGAAAGTAAGTAAGTGGGTTTAGTTTACCAACAGGATTTAAAGGAGAACAAAAGAAGCCTGGCAAAACCAAAATAGGTATTTTGAATGATTAGAAAAAGAAAAAGTGGAAGGAGATGCTCTCAGTAGCACCCTGAGTGATGACATCTATTTACAGCGTCCTTTAGGTAGTACCGAAGAATAAGAAACCAAAATGACAAGAAAACCATCACAGTCACTATTTTTATTGTGGAAGATGATCAAAAGGCAAAAAAGTTTGCAGATTGCATTCACTCTGCAATTAAAATGTCTAGGCAGCGCTCAGGTTTTCTCAGAGTTGAGACCAAATCCCCTGCTGGGACAAATAGATTGATCTTTTCATCAACTGCAATGAAACAGTGATTTTTTTACGTTTGCCGAGAGTTTGTTCCTTTCCCAGCTTCTCACACCCAAGCTGGACCTATCTCACTCTTGGTTTTGTGTGCTTTCAAAATCTGAACAAGCTGAGCAGCACCCGGAGATCACAGCCCAGGTTCAGCTGTCCTTCGGCCAACGGGTCTGAGCGCCCGGAGCTCAGCAGTGACAACCTGCCACATACATTCCCCGTAAAGTGATAAAGCTAAACAAAAGAAACCAAACTTTGTGGGTCAAACATTGCTTTGCATTCCTTCAATCTGAGTCAAGGGAGGCTTTGGTAGCGGTGGGCATTCCCCCTTAGGGGATCACTTGTTGGTGTAAATAAGCAAAGCGGCTCTAAATGGCATCAAGTCTTTTCTTCATCACAGAACCTGCTATGTTTACCAAAGCAGGTTAGTAACACTGCTGTCTTTATACATCTGGGGAAAGTGAGGCATGCTGCTGTCTTTATGTTGGTGGGGAAACTGAGGCATCCAGCATCTAACCATCTGGCTACTGTCAATCGGTGCAGGAAGCAGCAGAACCAAGAATAAAAAAAAATATAAAATAAAATCCAAGCTGCTAGACAGACCTTTTTAAGCAAAGACACCACAACTTCATGGAATAGAGGTACACTTACTCAGACAACATGTGATTCCATGCAATTGGGAATAGATAGCTCTGAGCACCTACCAGGACAGCTGAAATCCAGAAGATGATCACCCAGATGGTCCACATAGTCAATCACAGTCTGTTTCCTTCATCCCTTGTGCACTAGAGGTCACCAGGCTGTCCGTATGCTCTGCAGCGTGGCTCTTAGCTCCTTTCACTTCATCCCTTTCCCTCCTCTCTTTTTTTCCTTCCCCGCTTTGACCATCCTTAGCCAATGTTTCTCTCCAGCTGCTGAGCCCTAGAGAGCATCAGCAATGACAGGATTCCCCCGTCCACCCTCCACGCTCTCCTCCTCCTCCCCTGCAGAAGCCTCCTGTCCCAAAAATAACAGCACCTCTGTTGAGCATGTTCCTGCTATCGTCTGCCTCCCTTCCCGGCTATTATTCACTGTTATCGACGAGTGTTGCTGGGGAATGATCATTCCTCATGCTCCTGTGATAAGGGACCAAGCAGGTCTCCCCTGTAAGATGTCAGCCCCACAACGGCAGAGGTAATCAATCAAGGGGAAACACAGCCCTGGAAAAAAGCGCTCTGCTGAGAAACAGGGTTGGAGGAATGTGGTGCAGGCTGCCTGCACTGCTTCTGCTCCTGACAGCTCTGCACATGCCTCCTGCAGCAAGCACACATCCCTGAGAGCCAGAAATCAGGAGGCTGGCGGAGCCTGCTGCAGGAGAGCCGGCTACCCGTGCCTCCCACCAAGCCCAGGCGAGCACAGCTGCCGGAGCTGAAGGTGACCTTGAGTCTGGGGTAGGCACCAGAGAAAGGGCAAACAGGGGATTTTGCCTTCCCACCCCTTCCAAAGAGGGCTCTAAATGCTCCCTGGGCTTCACCCTCCTAATCCAACATCCAGAGAAACAGCCAGTCTGCATTTTGTCTCGGTGCTATAGGTTGCAAGATGTCATCGCGTTTGGCTCCCTGTGGTACCTCGTTAGTGGGAGGTAGATTCCAGCTGTCCTGGGTTCCCTGTAGGCAGTTCCTCAGCAGTCCCCTTCCCTGGCAGCAGAGCGCTCTTTTGTTTTTCCAGGTTTTGTTTCTGTGGCAAAACTATTGCAAAGGGGCTGTGTGCTTAACCCGGGTGTGGGCTCCCAGCTGCCCAGGCAGGCGCTCCAAACCCTCGCTTGTTCACTTGTAGCACACTAATGAATACAGCCTCAAAAAAGAGCCAAAGTTTGTACCGTGCACTAGTGCTCTTTCTCAAAGCACTGCAGTCCTCAGCTTGGCAAAGTGTCTCGAAACATCTTTTACCATCTTTTCCAATTTACCGTTGCCTGTGATCCTGGACAGGTCAAATGTGATGAGCAGTTGCCCAAAACTCAGCATCTGCTCTCCAGTCTGCTGAGGGTGTGCTCCAGATCTACCAGTACAGTCAATGACTATGGACATAAAACGTCTGGCTCGTTACCCGCGCACTGAAAATCCAACTATTGCGTTAAGCCAGTCATCAGCCGAGCAGCACAATGAAGGAATATGGATTTCCTAGTGAGTGTTGCCCTTTCCCATGCCCACTCTGACCACAGTGACTCCAGCTCATCTCTAGATGGGCTCCTTCAGCTCGTTGAATTCCAATGCTCTCCGTTTCCTTACACACCACCCTCCTGTCTCCCCACATCCCCAAGAGCAGGAGTCAGGGAAGCGGCAGCACTTGCTCTAACCCCACGCTATGTCTCTGCTGCCCGGCTGCCTGGTTGGATGCGCTAGCTGCCCACATGCCGTGCTCACACAGCATCGTTGCCTTTGCAAAGGGCAAATGTTTCAGTCTTCCTTGCCCCTGTCCACGCTAAACTTGTAGAAACTTCCATTTCTTGAAGAGCTCTGCTTTCCCATAGAGTTTGGCTGAAATTGGTCAAAGGGTTAAACAAATTGTTAAAAGGGGGTCTGAGAGGCAGCCAGACGATGTCATTACAGTAGTCTGAAGAAACCACATTGGCAATGCTGCATCATCTCAGTGGGGTGCCAAGTCATTCTCTCTCTTCCTTTGGCTCAAGGAATATTTTATTATTCCATTCATATTGTAACAGCTTCCCCTGAAAGCCACCGCTCTTGCTCGCGTTTGTGGACTTGAGGGAGCTTTGCTCCTGAAGGTACTTCTGAATGTGGGGCATTTTCTGAAATAGGCAATGGTTGCCCGGGAGTTTGGGAGAGACAATGTTAGATTTAAACACCAATGGTGTGAACGAAAAGCCTAATATTTTGTGACTCTCCCTTTATATTCATGTGCAGGCTGAGCATTTGAAAGAAGCTGGATGCAAAATAAAACCTGGAAAATTCTCACCTGTGCAAGTCATTGCTTGACTTGCAGCTCAGCAGATGTCAGCGCAGCGGGACGGGCACCGTGGGCTGGGAAACCTAAGAGCAGCAGCAGACTACAGAGAATTATTAAAAAGAATTCACATATCCTGAAATGAGGTGTTTGTTTAATTAAACAATGTAGTGTTGCACTTGGCTGTGTGCATCTACCTTCATTCCTACTCGGTATATCCATTTTAAATTTGTCACAGCTGCAATTTCTTTCAAGTCTGTAATCTAAACCAGGAATGAAACATCAGAATTTGTTCATGCAATCTTAAAAGAATTTTAATTGTAACTTTAGGAGTAAATAAAACAAATTACTTTGCTTTGTATTACTCTGATTGTAGGATTGTTTACTTATCAAACACTAACCAACTTTGATATTCAATATTTATTTATTCTTACATTTTCCATTAGTGCTTCAGTCTAATAATTCATTTTTCTCCCTTCTTTGCTAAATAATTAAATTGTTTGCAATGCCTCTATTACAGCTGGACAATCAGGCCACGCGTTTTTCATCTGATGTTTGGAATACAGAGATAAAACTGAGGTGAGAGTCACCTATTTAAATCCTAGTTCACGATCTTTATTTACACTAGCCCTCCCAAGGAAATCTGCAGATTCGTTGGCTGATAATTCCCTCTTTTCACGTACCTTTTCCACCGATTTGCTACCTCTCAGGAAACCTTACAGACTGCTTTTCCAGAGGTGCACCATATGCAGCTCCTCTGATGTGGAAGTGGAGATGGATTCTGGTTTACACTCGACTATCACTGTGCAAACAGACAGATGTCCAGGGATGGGGCATCCACAGCTTCTGGAGGTGTTCAAGGCCAGGTTGGATGGGGCTTTGAGTCACCTGGTCTAGTGGAAGATGTCCTTGCCCATGGCCAGGGAGGTTGGAACTAGATGATCGTTAAGGCCCCTTCCGACCCAAACCATTCAGTGATTTCGTGATTCTCCTCCCACAGAAACACAATTCACATGTACATCTGTCTGTTTGTGCAGTGATAGTTGTGTCTAAACCAGAATCCATCTCCACTTCCACATCAGAGGAGGTGAATATGAGAAATATGTTAACATGCCATTTGCACATTAACATGTGTTCCCACGGCCTTTTTCTTGGAAACAGGAACAAAACCCCAGCAAACCCATGGACCTAAAGCAAGTTCAGTGTGGGACACTGTGATTAAGCTCTGGAGCTGGAAAGTGTATTTTCAGTGCCAAACTGTGCCACGTAAAAAATGTAGCATTTTGTAGAGACATCTCCCTTTGCCCTGGGGAGCCGAGTCGGGCAGCCCAGCCCCCTGCGAGGGTTCTCCAGCAGATCCGTTCTGCAAGAGAAAATTATTTCAACCATCAGGTTGTCAGGTGGAGAATAAACTGTCTGCCCTGGTCTGTTTACTCAGCTGAGGTAAACGGAGAGTTTGGAAAAGCAGCAGCTTGCTTTCTCCCCTGATGTTCAAAACCGTCAAAGCTCCACCAAAGGCAGACGGCTGAGCACGTGGAGCTACACGGAAGCGTGTGCACTCAGGAGAGGAAGGCTGAGACAGGAGGTTTGGCAGGCAGGAGGTGTTTTAGGTACCTCTCTGAGGGGTTATGCACCTTTAGAGTGGTGTAGCACACCAGGGCACACACAGAGGTGAGGTGAGGACCAGATCTGACCAAAAACGTGCTGTGAAATGGTGGGGTAGCGAGCTGCTGGAGTTCACACGAAGCCGGTGCAGAAGCTGATCCTGAACTTTCTCCTAAACCCAGCTTGAACGCTGTCATCGCTGGGCACCTCTCCCCAGCCTCGTCAAGGGTGTAGGTGTCATTCTTTCCTAACCAACAGCAACTACATTTTATGATCTGAAGTTTTTCCTCCTTCCTTTTTTATTCAAACTGAGTGTTGTTGGACTACTTTTGCTCGCATTTTACCTCTATGTTAGAAAAGCTGAAAGGGAAGATTTTAATTCTTAAGAAAATATATATATATATATATATATAAAAGTTCTGGAAATATTTCTGGCTTTCTATATTAAGCCTATATGAAAAAAAAATGAAAAAAACAGCAGCACACATGCAGGTAAAACTAAAAAAAAAAAAAAAAATTGTAGGTGGCAAGAGCAATGCACTGAAATATGTTTCCAGCACTATGTTTCAAGGGACTGCTCTCTAATACTGAAAAGTGAGAATTTGTAGGTAATGGTAAAGGATGTGGTCTCTTTTTTAAAATGTTGTAATAAAACTTTCCAAGCCTGTTTCAAGCCAGCGCAGGCCCCGATGGACACCGCACGATCCCGGCTGGCGTCGCCTCACCTCAGGGAGCAACCTTTATTTGAGCCTTATCAAGGACAAACAATTTATGTGTTCATAGACGGGCGTTTTTGAAGGAAAAAAAAAAAAAAGTGCCTTTGCCGTGTCTGCGGCCACACTGTGGATCCTGAAAACGACGCTTCTCATGGGGGAAAAAAAAAAGAAAGGTGTTTCTTTTCTTTTTTGTACCCCCCCCTCCCCCGTGCCGAATGGGCGCTCCCGAGCGCGGCGGTCTCCCCGGCACCAACACACTCCCCCCCCCCTTTCCAGCGGCGAGTGGTGCGGCCCAGTTGGGGCTGCCCCGTTGCCTAGCAACCGGCGCGGCCCGCCGCGGCGCTGAGGTGAGGGCCGCGCCGAACCGGGCCGGGGCGGGCCGGGCTGCCGGCGGGGCTGTCGGGCCGCCTGGGAGCCGCTGTGAGGGGAGGAGCGGGCTTAGCAGGGGATCCCTCCGGGCCGGGAGGACGCGTGGGGCTGAGGGGGTGGGCGGGGGGGATTGCGTCGGCCTGCGGCGCGGCGCGGCGCTCGCAGAGGCCCCAAGGGGTTGAGGCGGGACGTCCGGCTGCCCTCCGGCCGGGCTGGGGCTTGAGGAGGATGCGGCACCGGCTAGGGTACGTGTTGTAAGCCCTTCTGCCCGCTGAGAAGCTCTGCTAGCCCAATTATATTGAGTGGACCTTAAAAGCACTTTTTACATTGCTCCTCAAGCATGTCGATGCTTTTGCAAGTCTCAGGCAGTATGCAATGCCATTAAACTGCATCCATTTCTGGCGGTGAGGTGTGCTAGGAGCTCTGAGACACAAAGGGATCAGAAAGCCCACCCAAGTGCTGACAGAAGAAGGGTGATACTCTGGTTTGAGGGCATTTGAGGTGAGTTTCACAGAATCATAGAATGGTCAAAGTTGGAAGCGACCCTGAAGACCATCGAGTTCCAGCCCCCCTGCCATGGGCAGGGACACCTCCCCCCAGCCCAGGGTGCTCCAAGCCCCATCCAGCCCGGCCTTGGACACCTCCAGGGATGGAGCTTCCACAGCTTCTCTGGGCAACCTGTTCCAGTGTGTCACCACCCTCACAATAAAGAATTTCTTCCTAATATTTATTCTAAATCTGTCCTCTTCCAGTTTGAAGCCATTCCCTCATGTTCTATCACTACATGCCCTTGTAAAAAGTCCCTCTCCAGCTTTCCTGTAGGTGCCCTTCAGATACTGGAAGGCGGCTATAAGGTCTCCCCGAAGCCTCCAGGCTGAATAACCCCAACTCTATTTTTTTTTTTCTGCCATTGCCTGCAAGGGAACTGGAATTTCACAGCCCGAGAGTTCTCCTGTTGGTGGCTTTGCACAAAACCAAAAAAAAGTCATGTTAAGGATAGACACAGGTATCCTGGAAAACTTAAGAACATCAGTCTACCAGTCAGAGATTTCAGGACCTTGACATGTTAACATTCGTCCTGTATTAGCCCTTTGAGGAATACCGCAGTGTGGTATTAAAGTTGGTAAGTGATGATGGTAGCATCACTGTAAATTACTGATAAGATTACATGGGGAATCCTTTGCTAATATAAGTCTGTCTACAGCTTTTCAAAACTGGTATTCCTGGTTGGGAATGCTGACCAAGAGCAGGAGGATAGCAGTTGTATAAATTAAAGTTGAACAACACAAATGGAAAGAATGTAGGCCTTATGTTTAGAATTTTTTTGGCATGTTTTTGCCCAAGTTTGGTTGGTATCACTACCTCAGAAGAAATTTACTGTTGTGCACAATAATACAGTTCCTCATACAGATTTTCTGTTGCAAGTGGAAAATTTGTACTTGGAGGCATGGAGAGGAAAATATTACTGAGGCCAGGGTTCTGGTAGCACATTATTTTAAGCTTCTTGCTTATTTATTATTTAATAATGCACAAGGCCATAAATCAAAACAGCACTTTGTGAGCTTGAAGCACCTCTCAACTTCTGCCTGAAAGATCTAAAGCAGACTGGAAAACCAGACAAATACCAGAGATGAGACCATAAAATGTAATGGGGGAGGTAGACCTCTTCAGTCCTCAAAAGTGCTGATCCAGGTATGTTGGGCATCACTTTGATGCTTCCCCTCTGCCTTTCTTCCTTCAAACTTTTATTGATCAGTGTTAATTTTAGGTTGAGGCCCTTTAAGGTCATTCAAGCCAATAAGAAAGTGTTAAAACAACAAACACAATACCGCTCTTGGTACTAACAATTCAAGTTTGGAACTGTTGAATCTTAAAGTGCTGCCATGGTGTGAATCATACAGTCAAACTCTGTTGTCCAGGCAGCTCGTCAGCCTTTGTGCCACTGCTCCAGGAGCAGGAAGGTCCCTCATGACAGGAGCCTGGCAGGAGGAGTCTATATTTATAGTCTTGTTTGGGTGAGTTCAACTGTGCATTGATATTAATGCGACACCATGTTGTGCTGCGCATCACGTTCCTGTTCATGAAGAACAAATACAAAATGAAAGGTTTTCAATCCCCTTCTTAAGGGTTGAAAACCAAGCATGTCTTTTGACCTCAGTACTTTTTCCAAAAGTATCCTGTCTTTTTCTCCATGCAGTTCTCTGGTTCATAGGAAAGCCAAGAGCTATGCGCTATATTTATGAAGATAATTTCTTGTGGATGGATTGTGTCTGGTGTCCTTATTGTGTAATATTTGCACTTGTCATTAGAGAAGTTTATGTTCTGATAACTGTGCTTACTTAACACAGGATACCCGTGGCCTTTTGGGTTTACAGTTATCTTCACTAAACAAATAATCCAGATGATGCTATCCAAACAAAAGATTCAAATGCCAATTTTCTTATCCCTCATATTAATATTTAAAAATTAAGAATGAATCTGCAAGTTAACAACCCAAACACTCAGGAGAGATTGGAAGAACATCCTGCAGAAATCAGTTTGGACAGTGGAGTTACCAGAAGAACCTTCTCACCTTCTCTGTGCTGGGGGATGTGAAGGAAGAGAGAGATGTTTTGCAGAGTCCTGAAAGCCAAATGTACCAAATAAGCCCTAGAACAGATGAACATGCCCAAAATGCTAGGGCTTGCGGTGGGAGCAAGGTTTCCTGGAATCACTCTGTACTTCAGTAGGAAAAACGTAACTCTCTCTCCTTAATGTTTTTTGGCAGTTTTAAGCAACAGATGTTACCCGTGCAAGGGAAGACGTTTCGATCATTATGTTGTTTTGATTCGCCCCCAGGTGCTGAGGAATTTTAGTACCATTGGGACTCCATTTCTTTCCTAACATGGACGTGGTTCAATCGGCCTCCACAGAAATCACAATCACGAAGAAATCCTTCAAGAAAATACCCAGTGTCCTTCTGGGCAGCCTCGTGGAGGAACCTAAAAAAAGACATGGTGTCCCCAATCACCTGCTGGAATCAAGTAAATTTCTGCTCTCTGACTGTTCCCCAATCTTGGAGCAATCCTAGGAGGCACCTTGCTATTTCTTTTCCACAACTCACAGGCAAAACGCCCATCCTGTTGCTTAAATTGCATCTTCCTGTGAGCCCAAATCATAGAAGAGGTGGTTAGGAAAGACAGAGTGGCTGTACTGATCCTGGCTGACCCTAAAGTTTTGGGGTGGCTTGTTGAAGCCACGATGCCAAGAGATAAACTGGCGACAGGATCACGGCTCTGCTGGGGTAGTGGATGCTGCCTTAACTTTCCATTTAAAGAGTCATGCCTGTTTAATTGGAGAAATCATCTCTGTCTCATTTTTTTCACTATGGGTGCTACATAAATATACTTAATTAATGTAATTAATAATCTTCATGTGTGTTTCACCAGGTCCCTTTTTCTCCCTGTTTTATTATCTGTCTATGTAGAGATTTATTCAGAACTTGAGAGGAGCAAGGTTATACAGGCTGAGCCTGCTGTGTTGCACTATGGAGGGTATGAAGTTGGAAAACATCACCAACAGACGCTGGTAAGTCTCAGAGCAGGGATCCTCTTGGGGCTCGTAAAAGGATAACAGAAGCCGAGTGGACTGCTTGTGGTCGTGAGGCCTTTTGCTCTATGGAGTGCTCTAAAAAGCAGCACTTAAAATCAGCGGCCCTGCGGTAACAAAACAGACGAGTACTGTGCTGTGTGCATCACTGTCCTTTACAATCTCTGTTTTACCTTTCTGTTTCCTGTGTCTGCGAGCAGTGTTAGTGATACGTGGCTTGCACGTCATGAATGAAAGATTCATGCTTTAAGTCCATAAGAGACTGTTTTCAAAATGTACTTGGACTGTCACTGTGTCTGCAAACATGTTCACTGTGGGAAAAGTTTGAAAATGCCTCTGGCCTTCTGCCAAGAGCAATTTAATCTAAGGGAAGAAACTCAGTGCATAGGTTTGATTACCTTTCCTTGTGAATAGTTTGGGTGTTTCCTTTTCTTCTCTCTGGTTTCCCTTTGTCTGCCTTCTTTATTCACGTGGTAAATGTTTTGAGGCAGAGGTTGGGTGATTATGGCAGGCTAGGTTCTCCAGATATAATGAAAGTAAACAAGATGCAGGAGGCTTTACAGGCTGAACTGTCACCATCCAAAGGTTTGTTGCTTTGTGACAAAAACAAAACCATGGAATATTAGAACATGGAATATTATTGTTTGTAAACAAAACCATGGAATATTACATCATTTCTGTTGTTTCAGACCTCTGTAAAAGTGAAGTCAATAGGTTGTTTCATTTTTTGTTCCTTTTGTACATATGGAAAACAGGACCAGAATTTGATTCAACAGTAGTGTCTTCTTTAGCAAGACTAACTGTTATTCCTAGGTAAGGAATTGTGACTTGGTTCCAAAGAATAAAAATGCAGGATGCAAGGTTTACATAATTTTCTTTTAAGTTCAGAGCATATTCAGAATTGTTTCTGCTAAAGTAAAAATTACTATTTCCTTGTTTAATAAAGCTTCTTTGCTATAGATAGTCTCACAAAAAGTACAGTCGGCATTCTCAGTTGACCTTTTATATTGTAAAGTGTTTTGCGGTTTTGGTTTTCCTTTGTTCTACAGAAGCTGATAAATATTTCTGGTGATGTAATAAACCTTCACATAATACCACCCCAGACAAAGTATTTTCAGATCAAATACAACAAAACAGTAAGTGTCAGAAAGCCTTCACACTGCTCTTTGCATGCCACGCTGGGTTTGTGTCATATAAGCAGCTTTTACATGTGTTCTATCATATTTTGGGTTGTTTTCTAGCACCGGCTTGTCCCTGGCTTGTCATATGCAGTTACTGTTGATTTTTGTCCTGATGAGTGGCGATATTACTATGACTGCATCCGAATTCACTGTCAGGTGAGGATTTATTATAAAATACATTTACAGTTGTAATGGAATGAAACAACTATTAGTAAATGATGATAATGATAAAGTAAAAGTACGGTTAATCTAGAGCCACATGGGTTTATTCCCAGTAAGTCTGGATTGGAATATTTAATTTTAAGCATTTAAAATTTTTCTCTCTGTAAACATCCCTGAGCTGTGTGTAGAATATCTTCCTTATTCTGTTATTATTTGCCAGTAGAGCAGTCTTTGTGCCACACTGATGTAATGTCTTAGCTGAGCAGTCTTGGAGGAGTTCTAGATAGTTGCTGAAAGTATGGAAAAACAGATGGATCCTGAAAGCAGGTAGAATATCAGTATCCTGAGGTGCAATACAGTGATGATCTTGAAGATGTTTTATGCCCACTTACTGGCCAGCTACTACCAAAACTTCTTCTTTCCGTAACATTTATTCATTGTTGAAATAAATAACCTTTTTTTTTTTTTTTGCAGGGGGAAGATACGTTAGTCGTTCCTGTGCATGCTTACCCTGCTGTGAATGTTGTAGAATTTCCATCATTTATAAATCTGTCTGATGTATCAATTGGTAAGAGGTGAGTTAAGGACAGATGTTTGTCCACATTTTGTGAGACATGCACAAAATCTGAAAAAGCTCGTTTTCCTCTATTTGTACAACTTAACATCTTGGAAGCTTTAAGGAAGTCAGCTACCATCTGGTCTGCAAAATAATTCCATATACGAACTGTTTCAAGCGCACAGTGCACATTCACAGGAAAGTAAATGCTGTGCAAACTAAACATATACATAGATGGAACTGGAGTTTCAGTCTAAATTGGTGCTGGCTCACTTTGGTCATCGTATGGTGAAGCGACATGGCTGCTGTTCATAATCTCCACACTCCCAAGTGCTATGTCTTTCGGTGTTGCTAAATCCTAAGTGAATGGATCTTCCTTTCACGATGAAGGGTTCTGAAAATGAAGGTATGAGCTAGTAATGGCAGGTGTAAATGATAGTAAATAGCTAACCTCAGCCCAGAAATTGATAAGTCATTAGATTTGCTTCTTCTATTTAAAAATATTTAAAGTGGTCTTCTGATGTGGAGCTTTAAATGGCATAGGCTTTATCTTACACTGTTGCATAGATGTAACACTGACTGTTCTCATGAAGTAGTCAATAATAATTGTTAATAGGAACCAGGAAGGGGAAAAGGAGAAGGGAGATCCTGTTAATTAGGGTCTAGTTCTGTGGTATATTGACTACATTAGTTTTAATTATGGTGGTTTGTGTTAGTGTAAAGATTTGTGTGAATTTTAGGAACTGAAGGTCTTAGCGGCTAGGTTCTATCTTAACCTGTGAGTTGGAAGTAACTCATGAATTTTACTGAAGCACAGAAATATGACTAAACAAGGCACATACAAGGAAAATGCAAGATTCTGCAGTAAAAATGAACCCAGCATTGTAGAATGAACATTTCTGTCTTTTTGTTTATTTGTTTTTCTGATCTCCCTTAATCTGTTAAACTCTAGTGAATCCGTCAGAAGTGGTGTTACAGCTTTCTCACGGGACTGAACATAACTCCTGACTTTCTGGGTGCCTCTAGGCATGATGCGATTCTGTTTATTTGCTCCATTTTTATAACAAGTGCTGAAGTATACAGAATTTTCATACTCTCAGAATACAGAGAAGAGATTAGAGAGAGTACAAGATACAATTTTAAATAATGGGAAAATTTTTCAACACAACAGGAGTGTTCAGAGATGCCCCCGAGGGAATTTGGAAGAGCTCCTGAAGACAAAACTGATGGTTTCAAACCTTAATTTTTACCAATATTTTTCATCATTAGGCTATTAAACTTTCCGAAAAATGAAAATTCTCTGAGATACTTGATACTGTACAGAACCCAAGGGACTATGGGCTTAATCCGTAGCCCACTGAGGTCAATGGAAAAACTGCCTTTTACTTCCACAAGTGTAGGATAAAACCTATATTCTACCACCCAGCTTTCTCATTAGGTACTGAAAGCCCATCAGGCAACGGGCAGCATGATTGTCTTGTTTTTAAGGCACTTTGGTTACTGTACAAGCTGCACTACACCTTAAAACAAATTGCCTCCCCAGTCTGCTGTTACATCTTCTTCATGAACAGGTCATATGAAGGCAGAGAAAAAAGGACCTTGCTGTTATTGTTTATTTCCTTAGGGATTTCAAAATGTGCTTTCCAAAGGAACACTGTGTATAACACACATTCTTTGCTAATCAGCAGGATAGGATTTCAGTCAGACAGTTTACAAAAACCAGAAATAAGCCTGGGTAAATTGGTCTTGATTTGTAGGATGATGGATGGTGTTACACCAATGCTTTTGTGTTTCAATTTGATACGTGAAAATAGATGCCTGCAAAAGCAAGACAGCTTGAAAAGATGTGTGCTAATACCCCTCACACAACCAGTGTGAGACATAAAGGGCTTTTATGAAAATCAGGCCATGGCATCGTTATTTCTATGGTGGTTAAAGTCCAGTCATTCTGATGTGCTGGAGTTTTCAACACTTTTGAAGACTGCACAGTCTTTTCTCATCGTCTTCCACAAGGAGGGCCGTGGGAGAAGGCTGATTTCTGGTTCTGTAGTTATTGTTGATCCAGTCTGGTTTGTTTGTACTTGCTAGATGTTGCAGTTTGTAAGAATTTGAGGATACACATAAATAACTTCTAAAAAGTAAACGTCATATTTTTTTCTGTAATCAGATTCTGTATAAGTAGGAGAAAGTAAGACAAGATGTAAAATATCCAGCATTCAAATAAAGATTTAGTTCTCGTTTCCTTACTGAGTCAAAGATCTGAAGTATTTTGCTATTTTGGAAAAATGAGGAATGACTGTTTTCACATAAACAAGTAACCTGTCCCTCTGAACACAGATAAATTCAGTGCATGTTGTGTATAATATAATTTTCCAGCTTGTAATTGATGATCAACTGTACTTTCATTAATTTCATTCTTCCTTTATCTCTTTTCAGTAAGGAGTATGTTATCCCGTTGCAGTGCAGCTGTCCAATAGATTTTGAATTCCACATTGATTTTATTCAGCCTCACAGAGCCTTCACTGTCCAGCCAACATTTGGTAGATTGAACTTATTTAAAATTCTAAATGTTAGATCTGTATTCATTAGGTGTAGTTACCTGTGGCAGTGTATTCAGTGCTATACAGAAAAAGCCTTTGCCTCAGAGTGTTTCCAGGTAAATGTAGGCTGATAAATATTAGTCATCTGCAGCCTCCTGGCAAATAGCCCTCTGTGGCTGGTAGATTTCTTTTGTCAGTGCCCAGCTACAGACCTCTGGCAAAATATGGGATGTCCCAAACGGTCCATCTGGCCTTTGTCTTCTGTCTTTGCTGGTGCGGCCTTTGGAAAGGAGAGAGGCAGGAAGCCCAGCATTTACATCTTTATCACACCTTTCCCCAAGGACTGTCTGGCTCCTGCCCCATTAAAGGAACAGGTATCTGTCTTTGTGGAATAGGTATGCATCACGTTACTTGATTGGGGGCACAGAGGAAATAAAAGGTGACCTCTGCTCTATTAAATGTATCCCTGTACCTGTTTTTCCCTAGTGGTCTGGAGGAATTTGATAAAATTGTGTCTGTTACTTCAGGGGCCATTGCAGTGATGGGCACAAAGCACACTGCTGCAGGTCTTTCACGGGATGACAGTGGATATTAGATTCAGCCTAGGCCTCTGTGTACGGGCTTTACCAGAGGCAGAGACTTTTGGCTACAGTACGCTCAGCTATTTTCATGCCTAGTGCTGGAGAGGGCTCTGTCTTGAGGCAGGCATAACCATTTGCACATCAGTTGCGTTCATTGTTACATTTGCCAGGTGCGGGCAGAAGCGTGTGAGTGCCAGGTGTTCTGACAAGAATGTGTAAGTGAATGAGACCTGGCTGTGTAATTCACTTAGGCAGTCTGGTCAATTCCATGAAAATACATGAAGATCTAAATAAATAAAAACCTTCATAAATCTGGTGCTTAGTGCCATTTGTGACACTGGAAATTAAACTTTGATTATTTATACATGTCAATAAAATTTGCTGTTGGTCCTGTGTGTACAATGACATGAATTTGCCCTGTCTTGTCAGATGGCCTTTCATTCTCCAGAGGCAGTAAGTAGTTGGACTCGATGGGATGTGTTGTTCACGAAGATGAACTATGCTTCTGCCTTGTTTTGGGTCATTCTTTCAGGATAATATTCTTTCTTATTTTGTGGTTAAAGAAGTTTTGCTATATCAAGGGAGGAAAGGAATAATATTACAATTGAGTAAAATTAGGGAGAAGTTGTAAAATTAATCAGGAAGTTTTTGGTTTTTTGCACGGTCATAGACAAAGTGGCTGGAACTAATTCATGCTTTCTAAGTTGGCTTAGTTCTTGGGAGAAAGGGGAACAAAAATATCCCAGAAAAAATGTCAACCCAATAAAAGTTGTGTCAGAAACTTTGGTAGCTAGAAACTCTGAAGTGCTGAGGGCCATCTGAAAAGCACTAAGAAGTTTCAGCTTCTACTCAAGTCGTTGTGCTCTGAGATCCGTAATGATGAAATACTCAAATTACACATACACACAAAAAAACCAACAATGAAACTAACTGGTGCTTAAAACTACAGGATGCAGAAAACCAGGCAATGGTCACTTTACAGAGATGAGATATTAATATTTCTGATGAGCTCAATAAACTCCTTGTTGCAGAAATGCTGAGGAGCATCAGGGCCTGTATCCTGGGATCGCACTGAATGTTTGGGGATATGAAGGCTGGTTAAAGTGGTTGAGAAAATAATGGAATAGGTAATAAGGAAATAAGACCAAGTAGAGACAGACAATGCATCAAATCCAGATGATGTCCCCGACTTGGAAGATCACAGAGCAATATGTTTATAATGCTTTGCTCACGAAAGCAGGAAGTGCCAGACTTAAGACTGGCAGATGCAAGTGAAGAGTTTCTACATATAAACAGGCAATCACTTTCACAACAGTGGGAAATATTATAGTCTTACTGTCAAATCTCTGCTATTGCAAAATAGCTCCGATTATCTGGCAATGGATAGTTCTTGAAAGACACTTTGAGACCTGAAATATTTTCTAGACCTCATGCCATCCATTCAAACATTAATATAGTTTTAAAAAATGTAGTCCAGAATCAATTTCAGCATACTTAAGTGGGCTCACGTTAGATGGACTCTTACTGGTTTTCTCCTCTCATCACAGGAATCATTCCAGGCAATGGGAAAGTGGAAGTAACTGTGAAATATTCCCCACTTGAGTATGGAACAGCACAAATGACAATGCAGTTATGGATTTCCCAGTTTCACTCAAAACCCTACGTATGTGTATTCACAGGAACATCAACACCACATCTGGGTCTTATGTATGTGTGGCTGACTGATCTTTGAGTATTTTTGCTCAGTGCTAAAAAATACCTATGTAATAGGATTTTATGCCATTTTGCTGTAACCATTTTAAGCATTTGTATCTATGGAAACTTAAAATGTAGTAATGTAATTCAACTGTTAATACATGTACCTGCTCTCTTACGTCATTTGCTCAGAATGCCCCTAATCTGTATGAAGTGAAACTACCAAAATGAAAATAATGAGAAGTTACTTATCCTTAAAGTGTTGAGCATCTTCAGCTTCTGTTATGCCTGCTCTATGTTATTCTTATTGCTGAGGCCTTGCAAGATACAGAGTTTTTTGAGCAACAAGGTCTTTTGGGCTGTACTTAATTTTTTGTAAACTCCAAAGATTAGAAAGTTTGGTTCCAGTTATAATTTGTTAGAGAAATTTCCAGTCTCCTTGTATATCTAAAGGGGATGTAAATGCACGTGCTAGACTAATATGCCATTTACAGAGTACTTATAAGAGCCATATCTGTCCTTCTGACACCTAGAAAAGAACATTTTGACAAACAACGAAGTCATCCAGAGAAAAAAGTTGTGTCTGGAGGAAAATCTGTGGTATGGAGAAGAGACCAATTCAGCCAGCCACAATCGAGGCCTATTCAAAAAGCAAAGGTGTGAAGAGAGAATAATCGCAAGTACTTTTCTGGGCTGAAAATCTTTCTTGTTTCTATTTCTTCCTATTAATTTATATCTCATAGGAAATTGAATACCAGAACCTCAGATTCCCCACAGACTTGTCAAATCCATATGCTGTAGCTACTGTTTTGAATCAGGAACCAGGCAAATTGAAGATTAAGAACTTGAAAGAAGGTAATGTAATTAAGCAGCATAAACTTGGTTTTAGCATTATTTGTATGTTTCTGATGAGGAACTTCTCTTCAGAATTGCTGAGGTGATGTGACTGTAGTTTCTGTAAGAAATTCACCTTAGCTTTATGTATTAATGAGTTCAGTTATCATAATGGGTGGATTTTGCAATTAAAAATTCAGTCTAGTTTGAGGTGTGATACTGCTCTCTGATATTCCTGCAGCCCTTTGCCAAGGCAGTGAAGGCATAAAAACAAGAGAGATTAAGGAAGCCATATTTCAACTGAAAGTCAAACAAAATATTCAGGAAGAGGAAGCAAATCATCTGAAGTGGTAAGTGTTAGTTAACCACAGTAACAACACTGGGGTTTGCTTAATTAAGGCCTCTATGAATGATGTAAGCGATATCCACTAGTGCGTAATGCTGCCATTTCATGTCCTGATAGGTTTGTTTTACAGCTAAGTTTCTGTTGGTTTACTTTCATTTTTTCCTCTTCTGCCCAAGAGCAGTGTCCGTAGTAATCCACAGTAGTACCCAACGAGGCCTTTGATTGTGTTATGGTTGCATTCAGAAAGAAACCTGCCGAAAACCTTGTTCACCTGCCCTTGTTCTCAGGTGTCTCATCTCGAGCCTTTAAGGGCAAAGGAAGCTTTTGTCATGGTTGTCAATAAATCAAGGCTAAAATGTATAATGGAGTGAACAGAATCGCACACATATGTCAAAAAGCATAAAGCAAAACATATAGTCGTGTGTGTAAGGACGCTGTGGTTTCATTAGCAATCCACAGGTCTGCTCTTATGCTGAATGTTATGGACCCCTAAACATCTTAGGAAGGGGCAAATAAGTCTGTTAGCCTTTAAATAAAGCAAACCATGCATTAATTAAAGCATTTTTCATGCCTCCACTGTAAATGCAGGCAAGTTCATAAAGGCAAAGATCCAATCTCTATGGAATTTAAAAAAGAGATTATTGAAAACCGGCAGAGGGAAGAAGAGCAATACAAGGTTAGTCTTTGCTGGTTTTTATATAAATTTAAAATCAAACTTACACTTTCAGATTATGCAGTGCACTAGTGAATTGTATCAAGCATCTTCAGTTTTTCTTCATACATCAATGCAAACCTGTACTATCTGGACTTCTTACTGCAGTTGTATCTGTATTATGCCTACGTATCACTGTTTCTGAGGTGGTTTTGTTTTGGAGGTAGACAGAGAGAATGATAAGTTATTAATGGAAATGTAATTAGGTATTTGCCCAACCTAGCAGATACATTGCAGTGTAATCCTGTCGGCACCGTGGCCGTATCCAACCTTCTGTTTATGGTGTACCTCTCTGAAGAGCTGAATGGCTCACAGTCAAAGAGTTAAAGCCAGTCAGGACTCTCATGCAGAGCCATGGGGAGATAATTTATCAGGTTGTTCTTCTACACTTTCACCCTCCCTCTCTTTGGTTTCTTCCAGTCACCCCAGACTGCAGGTCATCTTCCATGGAGGTGACAGCAGCAGTACTTGGTGGCAGTATTTTTCCCCATGTGACAGAGCCCGCAGGGGCAGTGGGGCTTGTCCCTCTTATCCTGCCTCCTAGGTTCTCAAGTAGCTTCGGACATCCCGCTGACTTCCAAGGAGCTGTTTATGAGAGTAAAAGTATTTATAGCTACGGTAAAGGCTTAATTTATACACTGAATTAAGCACTGTGGATTAATTAAAACATTGTATTTAATGCTAACAAAGGAGGAAGTGAGCAAAAATAGGATCTGAATTGTGAGATTGTTGTATCACTGAATTAGACGTATGTTAACTTTGTTTAGAGACATTTATTTACTTACCTGTAGCCCATAGGGGCTTGGACATCTGTGGCTGGTTTCACAGTTGCCCCCGTAAGTTTCTGACAGAGGCATATTTTTGCTCACGCTGTCAGTTGTTCACCTCACAGAGTATTTACTATCCCTTCATCATTTGCTCAAGTGGCCGCTATGTTATACAGCCTGGGAGTGGCTGTCCTGGACACCTTTAACTGGTATGTCTAACATTGTACTAACTAAAACCTCAGTCCATGAAAATCATGGGAATTTCACTCTGCAAAATAACCCCAAGGTTTTTGTTTAAGACATAATGGTATTGTGGAAATGAAACAATAGGTAAGTGGGACTGGGATGGAAGAGGCACCATGAAAAGAAGCACTGGTATTCATCCAGCATGTCTGAACACTTTGAGAGGGTCTCAAAGAAGTGAAGTGATATCAGTGGTAAACTGTTTGACACATGAAGAGTTTAAAGAGCTGGCACCATTGGAAATGATGACAGAGACGTTCACAGAACATGGAAAGCTGCAGGAAATTCCTGTAGTGCTGTCATCTGGGAAGGTGTGTCTGGGTGCTAACGTATGGTGTTGGTTCTGTAGCTCCTCTCTGGCAGATTCTGGCTATGCAAAGGAAACTGTTTCATTAGGGCAGAGATCCGATTGAAACTCAGACCCAAAAAGACATTATTTTACTTTGTTTGACTTGCTCAAGGGTTGTAATAGTCACTGCATGGAAGGGAATGGAGTCTGTGTTTTGTCACGCATCTCCAGAATGTGAGTGGATTCCACTAATTGTAAAGGAGGAAAGAATTCACTGGATGCTTTGTACTAATGTGATTGTTCTTCCTGGTGACAAATTAGATCCAAAGAGGAGATCCTATCATAGAACAGGAGTTTCAAAGGAATGAAGCAGAAGTTTCTTTCAGACGTGTTATCCGTCCTGTTGACCAGGTTTGTTTATATGTCATTATTGCCTGCTACATGTTACTATCCCCTGCTAAGCTAGCAAACAGCCATAGATATTTGGCACTGAATGCTTTTCCTCCTAATATTCCTATTCCTGTGTCAGTGTCTCATTTTCCGTTTTACTTCTAGTATGGTATGGCAAACATTGTGCTACCTGTGCAACTCGTCTTCTGATGTTCTGATCTAATATGAGAGACAAGTGGAAATCTGCAGCCCTAACCTGAGATTCATACTGCTTGTTTCTGAAAGTTCTCTCAGGAGTAGCTTTCTCATGCCTAAACATAAGGTTAAGCATATCACAAGATTTGCAACCTTCACCTGCAGGTCACATTAACAGGAACCTTTCTGGTACTTGGATTTTTTGCCCTTCTCTGTGGTGTTAGGTACTTCCTAAGATCCATTTTCTAGGATTATTGGGAGCTTTGTTTAATAGATACCCTGCTACTGAGGGAACTTTGAATGTTAGCAACACAAACTGCCGCCTTCTTGAGGAACATGATAGCTGTGGGAGTTGTTTTTTTACTCGACACTTACGCCTGCTACAAAATGCTGAAAATTGTTTGGTGAGACATGGCATGGGGTTGTGTGGAGCTGGTGTTCTGAGGACCTTCCTAATCTAAATGTTGGTTGAGCGCCTGCCATCCTGTTGAGAGGTATTGTACTCTGGGGCCACTGGAGTCTCTTCTAGTGCCACATTCTTCTGTCACATCAGTTTAAAACTAGAGAAGAGATTAATGCATCAAGAAAGAGATTTACTTGTGTTCAAAGAGTATTCTGGCAGTTTAAGGCATTAAATATAGAGACATCATCTCTGCCTCAAGTGCGTCCAGAGCCAGATATCACTAGATGTGGGGAGGTTATTCTGGGGGATTATCACTCCAAGTTCACCCTGGTCTTTTGCCCTTCTGTAGGTATCTGCTATGAGACATTATTGGAGACAGGATACTGTTTTTGCTGGGCCCCTGGTTTGAGCCCTTATAGCTATTCCAACTTCACACCTGTGCAAGATGAAGTGTGTATTTGGTAGAGATCTAGTCTATTCTCTCCGCTGTCTGACTGCCCATGTATTGCACTTAAGTCGTAGTATGTGGTTGTCATTTGTGTGGATGAAGACCATGCTACATTATATCTGTATTCTCCATACTACATCTGCAAATATCTAGTGATTACCTCCCATTAAGCCCTGCACAAGTGCAGGCTTCTGAATGCCAATACTGCAAACGTTTTCATTTGACTTAATTTCAGTGTTTAGAAATAACATATGGATTCAGGCCAAGGAATGGCTTGGGCTGGAGGAAATTTCTCCCTTGTCTAGTTGTAAAAGGGGTGTCCTTTTTCTTTTCTGTTTCTGTTTTTTTAAAAAAAAACATGCAGCATCCAAGTGTCCATCCCACATTCGACTTGCTCCATAATGACCCTTGGGACAACAGAAACAGGATGCTGAGGAAATTCCAACAAGCAGCATACAAGGTAATGTGAACAACCAGAATGCAGTGTGATGGCATGACGGCTTGGAAATAACACAAAAGAACATGCAAGCTAGCACGGAGGGAGTCTTCACAGCTAGCCAGGGATTTGATAGTTTGATAAATATGTCCCTACTTCACCAGGAAATAAGGATCAGGAGTAAGTTTTATATTCAGCTGGTGCTTCAGCTGGTGATTCTGCTGGTGCTTAGTATTGCAGTCAATACTAAACAAATGTAGATGAATTTAGATTTTTTTAAAAATAAAAAATATTTTTGCACAAAAAAGAGAAGCTTTCAAAATGCATATGGGATACTGTGCCCAGTTTTGGGCCCCCCTTACAAGAAAGACGTCAGGAAGCTGGAATGAGTTCAGTGTAGAGCCACCAAGATGGTTGGGATCTGGAGCACTCACTCTGTGAGGAGGCTCTCTGAGGAGACACTTACTCAGCCTGGAGAGGGAAAATGGAGGGAGAGAGCAGCACCTTCCAGTGCCTCTGAGGAGGTTACTGATGACAGAGCCAGAATCTTTGCCATGGTGCATGGTGGGAACATGGGAAACAATGGACATAAATTAAATAAGAAAGGTATAGACTGTGTATGAGGAAAACCTTTTTCACCATGAGGACAGTCAATCATTGGAGCAGGTTGCTCAGAGAGGTTGTATAGTCTACATCCCTGAATGTTTTCAAGACCAGACTGGATAAAACCCTGAGCAACCTGATCTGATCTCATCGTTGACCTTGCTTGGAGCAGGAGGTTGGACCTCCTAAGATCCCTTCCAACCTGGAAGCTAAAGACTAATCAGTAAAATCACTTATCTCATTGGGTTTAAATATTATCTTGCATCTCCTCTGCTCTTTTCACAGTAAATCTAAACATAGCAAGCAATATGGAAATTTCCTGCTCTCCTAGTATCCAGTTTGGATATTCTTCTCCAATCTGTTCAAAATATTAGGCTTGATATGGAGGTCCTCAAATGAAATGCTCTTTCCCGTATTGCACAAATAAGGAGGTGGCTAAATGGTCCCTTCTGGTACTCAAACCTTGGACTCTTCATTGTTACCCTGTGGCAAATTGGACAGCGCAGGTTACTGCTTATTCTCCTCATTCACAGAGCCACAAGTATTCATATGTCCCTGATCAACTGACTGTTTACCTGTTGTTAAATCTGTATATGCCAATAGGCACAGCTGAAGGATTAAGACCTAGCCAAAAAAAGGTCTAATTAAGCTGTAAGACTAAATGAAGGTTTGAACTGTTTTTGTTGTGTAATGTCAATGTAGAGTTGGGATCCATTCTACATCTCTCCTTCCCCATTTTCTCCTTCCTGAACAGAAAACTGTAGTAACAATTCTGAAATAGGGATGTCTGAGTAAGCTCTGTAGAATAAATACACTTGTAATGTATGTATATTGTGATGGCTCTAAATGTTAGTGTGTTCAGCTTAATATTAAACTTTAAAACCATTCTCTCAGATTGTGATTCAGATTCGGCTAAATCGTTTACTGCTTCTGTTCCGTGGGCTATCCAGAGAAGCGAGAGATTTGAAGAAAGGCTCTGTGTCTGGTAAGGAGTGAAAGAACAAGTTTATATTTTGGCCATGAATTATGATAATTCAGGTTATACTGCAGTGTGTCAGGTGTGTTACATAGAAACATAAAGACAGAGTCCTTACAAAGGAGTCTTCCAGCAAAAGAGAGAAGTGTGACAAGGTAGAATCATAGAATAGTTTGGGTTGGAAGGAACCTTTAAAGGACATCTAGTCCAAGCCCCCTGCAATGAGCAGGGACATCTTCAACTAGGTCACGTTGCTCAGAGCCCCATCCAACCTGACCTTGAATGTTTCCAGGGATGGGGCATCTACCACCTCTCTGGGCAACCTGGGCCAGTGCTTCACCGCCTTCACTGTAAAAAATGTCTTCCTTCTATCTATCTGCTCTTTTAGTTTAAACCCATTACCCCCTGTCCTATCGCAACAGGCCCTACTAAAATGTAGAGATGGCTGTAAGTCAAAATATGTCTATTTTTCATACACATTATTTACCAGATCTAAAACATGTGATTAACTCTTCTTAGGAGCCTTGCAGCTTATGTACTTAATAATAGGGCAGAAGTTGTGGATGCTCCATCATTAGAAGCATTCAAGGTCAGGTTGGATGGGGCTTTGAGCAACCTGATCTAGTGATAGATGTCCCTGGCCCTAGATAGATCTTTAAATGTCCCTTCCAACCCAAAGCATTCTATGTTTCTACTTATAGGCCTGAGGAACAATGAAAGGGCAGATGGGACTGTATGAGAAACACACAGGTAGGTAAACAGATCAGGTGGAGCCCGAGACATTAGAGACATAGGATAAGAGGAGCTTATCACATGGGGGACAGAAGAGGGAAAACTGCCTGATTGTGATGAAGGCAAGATGTCTGAACTCAGTGAAATGAGACAGTAGGAACCACGAAATACATGGCTAGGTGGTCAGTACTGGGTTGAGTTTTGCTTCTTATCTTTTTCTCATAAAAGTGCTTTCAAGCCATCGCTTTTCTTTACAGTGAAATGAAGGTGCTGGCCTGGAAAGTCACTTGTTCTTTAGCAGTCATAGAAGGAAACTAACCTTTGATGGGAGTCACAGTTGGGTATACTGGGGACAGAAGAGAATTTGTCTCTTATTTCCCACTCCTTCACACACACACAGTTTAACAACTGCTGAAACACCTTTCCGTATTAGGCCTTTTCCTGCTTCTGCAAGTAGGCACTTTTAATTCCCAGTATGCAGGAGTTGCAGGGATGCTTCAAGTAGAAGGTGTAATGGCAGTTGGTGTAAGAGAGGCTTGTCTCTGCCTTGCTGAGAGGAATGATAGAGGACCATGCTGAAATGAGTGGGCTGTAATGTCCTTTCAGAAAAGGGGAGATCAGATCTGTCTCCTAGTTAAGGTATTGTGTCTGCTATCTTGTAGATGTGGCATTTAAAGCCTTTAGGAACTATCAACTTCCTTTTTATATTAAAATTTCTAGATACATCTTGCCTTAGGAAGATGTTAAATATATTTTTTTACTTGATTCTATTTTTGAAACAGAGTATTAAGATATATTACAAAATCTTAATGTTTGTTTTCCATTCATGACAGAAAGCAGAAGTTTCAGCAAACCAGAGGAGAGTGAAGAATGTAAGGGTTTTTCTTCCAGCATACATGAAGATCGTATATTGCCTTTTGAATTCCCCTTTTACAGTTCCCATGAATTTCACCGTGATTTGGTAGGTATAGTAACTAAAATAGTGGCCAACACTCAAGATATAGATAGAATTTTGTTGAAGACATTGGCCCCAGGCCCAGTACTACCTTTATTAAAATTTTACTATGTGCCTGGTGTTCTGGGGTTCCAACAATTCAATTCAGGGCTTCAAATTTACTAAGGGTGCTGCTGAAAACAGTAAAAAAATCTTTGCATTCTCTTAATTGCATTCTAAAATTCTGAGTAAGACTTTAATGATCAGAGTTAGTTAACATCCATGATTTTGCAGAAGAAAAGAAATTAAAAATAACTGAAATGTGAAAGTCCAAGAAAGGACAGGAGAAATATCAAACAAAATGTATGCATAATTGTTTCCATATGTTTTGAAGTAGCTGTGCTGTTGGATTGCTGCCAGTGCAAAACAAAATGCCCACCATATTACTGGGTTTTAAATACTGTATTCTTTCAGGCACCTGATGCTCTTGGCCTAGTTCCTATCGAATCTGTAGATGTGAAAGTCAGACACATTCTTCCTTTTTACGACTTGAAGGTGAGTCAGCACAGCTCCCTCAGCTGTATCATGTTTCTGTCTTTCATCAGTCCAGTTAGACATGTTTTCTGCCTGATTCAGTGGCCCCAGCGTGCAGCCCAGTTGAAATGTTGCCTTAATACGGCTGAATAATTAGTATAAAATCATAGAATCATAGAATGGTTGAGGTTGGAAGGGACCTTAAAGAACATCGAGTTCCAGCCCCCCTGCCACGGGCAGGGACACCTCCCACCAGCCCAGGGTGCTCCCAGCCCCATCCAGCCTGGCCTTGGACACCTCCAGGGATGGGGCCTCCACAACTTCCCTGGGCAACCTGTTCCAGTGTGTCACCAGTGTGACAT
The DNA here is from genome assembly GCA_017639485.1 of Pluvialis apricaria. Lineage (NCBI taxonomy): Eukaryota > Metazoa > Chordata > Aves > Charadriiformes > Charadriidae > Pluvialis > Pluvialis apricaria. Next base: position 71,272,037 of record CM030011.1, on the reverse strand, counting down.
TATAAAAGTGTCCTTCCTTTTAGAAAGTAATGGAAGTCGTCTGTTTATTTGGCATCCAGTTCTACATGCTTAGTTCCTTCATAGAAAATGCAAACATCTCCTTCTGGAAATATATGTTTTTTCAACTGTATGAGTACAGAAACAGTTTTTTTCTCCTAACTTCTAAACTCTTTTCTCTCCAAGGTTTGAATAGCAAAAGATCAAATTCAGCACCCCATCGAATTAAAAATATTTCCTCAGGTTCAAGTCAATGCAGATTTTGGCTCAATGTTCACTTTCTTTATGTTTCAGGTGGTGTAACAAGTCTAGAAGCTTTCTTGTAGCATTTTTTCCCCTTATTACACATTGGTTCATCTGTCAGTGCCACGTATATTACTTAACACAACTTTTCTCCACCCTATTAAGTTCAGTATATTTGATCAAGGAACTGTTAAATCCATGATCTTTCATAGAAAAGCAAGAATAGAAATACTCCTTTATGCACTCGTTTAGTATTTCCTAGTGAATACAGCTTCTCAAAGTTTTGGTCATGTACCATGTTCCAGAATAGTGATCCAATTATCTTTTACTACAGAGATGTGATGGGTCTGTGATAAATCTGGAATGTTGCATTCCATCCATGAGTTAAACAAAAGTGATTATTGTAAACTTCTGCAGCACATATTTTTTCTTTGCACTTAGGTTCCTCAGCATTTCAGCATTATGAAGTACCAGCCATTTTGTACACACTATGCAGCCACAAGTTACAAACCTCAAAAACTTTCCCGACCACTGAGGCAGGGAGCCCAGGTAACAAGTCCTCCTCAAATACAAACTTTGCTGAAGCCACTCCCAACCCTGCGTTTCTACAATTATTTTATTTATTTTGTCTCAACATTTTATACCAAAAGGCTTACTACACTCTGAAAACCTTTGATGTCTGTGTTTTTTCAAGGATGAGTTGATTCACGTAGTTGCTTCTCCTGAGGAGCAGCTTAACCTGGTCTCCCCAAGGATGGATTTGCACAAACCATCCCCAGAAGAAGCAGCAGAAAGGGATATCAGCCTCTTAAAACTGGTTCCTCCCCAAGCTTTAGTCTACCCTACAGAGAGCAACCCACTTCTCATTTTTGTAAGTAAAAGTTGACTTCCACAAAGAATCTAAGAAAGGAGGGGAAAAGGTGTTTGTTTCATCAGAAGCCTGATGTGGAATTGGTGGGCAATTTTCTCACTCAGATTGTTGTATAAAACTATCCAGAGTGACAGTAACCCTTCAAGGTGCAAGCCCTGGTAGGTAGGAGTCACAGAGCTCGTCCCACTGAGAGGGACACCATATCACTTTAAGGTGGAATTTGATTAGTTTAGGGGAGGGATGATGAGGCAAAGTTGCCAGCGATGGCAGAGAACTGGAGACCCTTCCAGTCTCACACTCCACAAATGGTCACTGATCCCAGGATTCCTTGGAATACCATGGAGCACCTCCATTCTTCTCCATTTGTTTCCTCATTTGGATGTTAGAAGAAAAGCCATAATCTTGGCATCTCAGTCCTTCTATAACCTCATGCTCTTGCCCAGGTAGGTAGGACAGGGGAAGTCTTTTCCTTCTCTTCAGCTAGGGAACTGCAGTTCTGCCTGATCCTTAGTTAAACTGAGAAAAGTGAAGTCAAAGTCTTTGCTCGCATCGCATCCTGCTGCCTTAGAGTTTCCAAGAGTTCTCATAGTATCCCAAAGACACATTTCCAAATTATTAGGCACAGAGATTCAAAAAATCACAACCACGTGCATGGGAAGATTTTGTTACTTAATTGTCATGTAGATTGTGCTACTGGGCACCAACTACAGAAGGTATTTCCCACACAGTGTGGCATAGCCGGGAGGTCCGGGAGGTGTCTCTCCGAGCGGGCAGAGACAGCTGTATAGCTCAGTGAAGTGCTCTGTGTGGGTACAGGCAGCATCTCCAAGCCAGCATGGCACTGTGCCTGACTTGGGTGGCTCTGTCTGTCAACATCACTTAGCTGCAATGGCCCAGAGCCCAGTGTGCTAGTCTGGTGGTCTTGGCATAACATATATGGTATAGACTTGTCCTCACTGCATGTGGCCAGGACTCCAGTGGACTTACTGATGAGATCCTCTGTGCATCTCTTTCATCCCTCTGTCACGTCAGTGTAGGAGCCAGGCACAGCCTGATCTCACACTACCCAGCACTAGGCTTTATTCAGAAACAGATGCTAGTGCAGTGAAATAGATGACAAAATGCTCACTAGCTTCCACCACAGCGAGGACAGTTCCCATTCTTTGATTCTGAACTGTTCAGAGAACCAGCAATAGATTTTGGAGTAATCAGGCAATAGTTTTTTCTTCCAAATTTGGAGACAACACCTAAATTGCTGTATTTTAGACAGCAGAGAGCATGGATAAACCAGGCAGATTATGGGTCTGGGATGAGGGGAAGAGACAGGAAATGAAGGGTCACACCGAACAGAAGAGTCATAATGAGATAAAGGTGTGAATATGGGGAGACTACATTAATTGTAAGGACTGAATTTTCATCAATTTAGTTCTTCATGGTGCTGAGAACAATTTTTTTTTAATAATCTCTTCTTTGTTTTTAGAACCCTACTCCAGGATTAGTTCCAGTTTTACCTCCTTTGGCCTATTCTGAAACAAATATTGAGTATCATCTTTGTCCTCATCCAAAATATGCCTTTACCAAGGAATGCCCCAAAGGATCCAGTATTCCAGTCACACAAAAGAAATTTCTGCATCACAAGGTATGGCCTTTTGGGTTTATTGTATGAGTACCTGGCTTGGGTGTGCTCTTGCTGAGAATTTGCTGCAAGGAATCAAAAAGGAAGATGAAGAGTCATCCTAGGTAGAAGACGTTGTCAAATATAAATTATGCGTGCACCTAAACAGTCAGTACATGGGTCAGAATAACTTGTTCTTGTCTCTTTATCCATGTCTCTTATTTATCCCTGAGTATTTCTCTGCTCTTTCCTTCTTTTCACTGTCTGTTGTATTTTCGTGACCTTGCAGTGGAGGAAGCATCTTTTAAACACGGAGAACTGCAGCTCCCCAGATTCAATTCTCAGCCAAGTCAGATGCTCTGTCCTACAAACCTCTCTCCCCACTGCATTATGTATTAGAGGTCTTATTGCTGTAGGACTTGTCATTTCAGGAAGTGATTTGTGGAGTAATGGAATGGAGAAAATTCTTACCAGTGGTGTATTCCACTTTTTCTAACACTCCCACATTGACAAGTACAACACCTAGGTAAGAAAGAATTTGAATATACAGTGCCTCTACCCTGCACTAGTTTCTGCTGTCTGTAACTACATTGACCAGTAACTAGTCCCACAGATAAAAATGGGCCTAAGGGTGGAATTAATCGCTGCTCAGAAATCCAAAACCAACGGGGAGAACCCCTACTGACCTCCCTGAAGGAAGGGTTAAGAGCAATATCGGAGGAAATACCTAGCCCTGGAGGGAGAGTTCCAGTCTGGACTTTCAATAACATCTCTCCTCAATGCTTTTTGATTCAGTGCTAGAAGACCCCAGAAGGTAGAACTCTGTCTGTTTTGCATAAGTATGAACAGTAAAACCTTTAACGTATGGGCATCTGTGCCCACTGGTAGCCACATCTCTGGGGCTCATGTTCCCTTATATCACAGCAGTTTCTGGTGTAGTCAGATTTTCCAGGAATATTTAAAAGTACACCATCTTCATTGTAACTACAACTACTGTGAAGCTTCAAAATATAAGCATGGAGTGCAGTTACTCTCTCACCAGCTTAAACTAATACCGTTTCTATCACAGGGATCCTTACAGTTTAGATATGCTTCCAAGAGATGTACCACCAATGCTGTGTGACTTACCTGAGAGAGACAGGGAGAACATAATTGACCAGTAAGTTTATCCTCTATTTTGTATTCAATGTGATTGATTATGTCTTAACTACTTGTATGGATGTGTCTAAACCTGTCCCAAGAGATCCTCAATGGCAAAAGCAGAAAGTCCCTCTTGCATAAAACATACTTTTGTTTTTGTTGGCTAAAAAATACTTTTAAAAGGATAAAGCCCGATTCTTATTCGTCTTACTAATTTTTAGTGAGACAGATGAAACTGAGTTCAAAATGATTCTTACTCCAGAGATGGTGAGAGCTGAATTTCCACAAATTGGGCAGGCACTCTCAGAAGAAGGCAAAGAGAAATCAGCAAAAGAAGAAAGGTAAGTATAATTTGAAATTACGGGAGAGGAATGGGAAGGAATCGGAAGACAAGCATCCCCTTCAGAATTGTGTAGAAAGATGAGATGCTCTAGGGGCTCCATCACAAGTGGGATGTAGATCTTGTACTTTGAGCAAATTTGCATTGCAAATGTGACCTCTGGATTGGACTTCAGAAAACAGCTGTGAATGTCACACACTGGCCTGGTCTCTGACTTCAGTTTTGTCGATACGATCTAACACTTCAGACAGTTTTCTTGCCTTCACAGAGATATTCAATGTTCTTGGACCAGTGGCTTTTGCCTTTCACTGACCCTTTTGGTTAGATATTTATTAGTGCTGGCAGAGGAATGAGCCCTTAGAATTTCCCCCTGGTGTGGTGCTTTTTTCTCAGGCTTTTCCTAGGAGTGGGTCACACTTGCTCTGCTGTCTGAGCTTCACACCCCACCAGCAACACATTGTGTTTTAGGCATACAGCACAGCATGTAAAATAACTTGCATTCATAAACACAGAATTACCTGCTCCCTAAAATGTTGTAAACTGGCCACTGTAAGGGCCAAATTCTGCCTTTTTGCCTCCAGTGTTGTCAGGCCAATGTCCTGAGTTTGCAGCTCAGCAGAGAAAGCTTAAGGGGGAACCTGAGGACAAGGAAAGCTCTGAGGGGCAAATGGGTCTTTGATGGGTTTGGTGATTACCACCATGGTTTAAGAGCAGCATTTCAGAACTGCCCTGCAGTTCTGTGGGGCTGGCAGCAGAAGCGGATGCACTGCGTGAAACCTGGGGGTATGTGATGTTGCAGGAAGGATGCAAGAAGGTGTATGAGCTGGTAAGAGGGACGCTGCGGGCAGTGGGCTTGAGCAGCAGGCAGTGTGGGTAGGATAAGTGATTGCAGAGCAACACAGGAGAAAGTGCTGAGTTCTAACCCTGTGTTTTCACAGATACCTTGTGTGACTTGGAGCAAGTGAATTGATCTTTCTGTCCAACAGTTGCCCCCTTTTTAAAGTGGCCATGACGTGGCTTAGCTGTCATGATGTGCATAATAGCCTGAAACTTTCAGAGCCATCAAGAGATTTGAGTGTCTCATTTTCTTTAATTTTAGAGAGAAATTACTTGATTAACATTGAGATCCTGAGCTATGTGTTTACTTATCAGATGGTTAGCTTTCCTAACTGGCCAAGCCAAGAGTGAGTGTTCTTTCCACAGTTTCACTCCTTTTCCAGTTCTGCATAAGTAATGGAATACCTTCTGCGTTCATTACAAAAAAGTGAGAAATTATGTATGAGTGTCCATTCTGTTGTTTTTGTCAGCATTCCTAAGTAGCTCACCTGGCTATTATAAATACAAATGCCATTTTAAACTTCTTGCAGAGACCTGCACAACCATCCAGATGGACATTCTCAACGCCAAAACAACGAACTCGGAGAGAAGGTTCAAAAACATGTGGAGAAAATGAAGCTGAAAGCACTTAATAAAACCCTTATTCTGGGATAAGAGTAATTTTACAAAGTCCATAGTTTGGTACTGCTTATCCTGTTAATGTGTGAGGCCTTCTATGTCCCAGCTACACGTACATATGTTCAGCAAAGTCTGCAACTTCCTGTGCAAAGAGAAGCCCCAGTAATGCCACCTCTGTCGGGACTTTCACTGTGACCATTACCCCAAAGACAGTGATAGCTCCAATAAGAATCATCAGCCATGTACCTGCTCATTTTGTCCTGGTGTGAAGGACCAGAAAACCACAGTACTACCATGTAAATAGTTTGGTAATTAATTTACGGCCCACTGATTTCAAAATAAATATGAAAAGTCCTCATGACCAAGTTCTTCTGATTTTGTTTTTTTAGTTATGACCTGTCTTTGAATTTTTGCAGGTAAGTAACTAAATCTCAGACTTGGCTGTAAATCATACACTTGAGATTTTTAATGAAAGGGAATCATAGAATCATAGAATAGTTTGGGTTGGAAGGAACCTTTAAAGGTCACTAGTCCAACCCCCCTGCAATGAGCAGGGACATCTTCAACCAGGTCACGTTGCTCAGAGCCCCGTCCAACCTGACCTTGAATGTTTCCAGGGGTGGGGCATCTACCGCCTTTCTGGGCAACCTGGGCCAGTGTTTCACTGCCCTCATTGTATAAAATATCTTCCTTCTATCTAGTCTAAATCTACTCTCTTTTAGTTTAAAACCACTACCCTCTGTCCTATTGCAACAGGCCCTGCTAAAACATCTGTCCCCATCTTTCCTGTAGGTCCCCTCTAAGTACTGGAAGGCAGCTATAAGGTCTCCCCGGAGCCTTCTCTTCTCCAGGATGAATAGCTTGGCCTTCTGGGGTGTGAGCTCACATTGTTGTCTCATGTCCAGCTTTTCATCCACCAGTACTCCCAAGTCCTTCTTGGCAGGGCTGCTCTCAATCCCTTCATCCCCCAGCCTGTGCTGATACCGGGGATTGCCCCGACCCACGTGGAGAACCCTGCACTTGGCCTTGTTGAACCTCATGAGGTTCACATAGGCCCACTTCTTGAGCTTGTCCAGGTCCCTCTGGATGGCATCCCATCCCTCTGGTGTGTCAACTGCACTACTCAGCTTGGTGTCCTCCGCAAACTTGCTGGGGGTGTGCTTGATCTCACTATATCACTGATGAAGATACTGAACAGTACTGGTCCCAGTACAGACCCCTGAGGGACACCACTTGTCACCAATCTCCATCTGGACATTGAGCCATTGACCACTACCCTCTGGATGTGCTCATCCAACCTCATCCACCGAACAGCCCATTCATCAAATCCGTATCTTGCCAATTTAGAGAGCAGGATGTTGGGGGCATCTCTGTCAAAGGCCTTACAGAAGTTGAGATGGACATCTGTGTCTTTCCCCTTGTCCACTGATGTGGTCACTCCATCGTAGAAGGCCACTCGGTTGGTCAGGCAGGACTTGCCCTTGGTGAAGCCGCGCTGACTGTCTCGAATCACCTCCTTGTCCTCCATGTGCCTTAGCATAGCTTCTAGGAGGATCTGTTCCATGATCTTCTGGGGCACAGAGGTAATGCTGACAGGTCGGTACTTCCCAGCGTCCTCCTTTCTGCCCTTTTTAGAAATGGGTGCAGTGTTTTCCTTTTTTCAGTCACTGGGGACTTCACCTGACTACCGTGACTTTTCAAATATCATGGAGAGTGGCTTGGCAGCTACATCAGCCAATTCCCTCGGGATTCTGAGATGCATCTTATCAGGTCCCGTAGACTTATGTATGTTCAGGTTCCTCAGGTAGTCACAAACCTGATCTTCTTTTACAGTGGGAGGGAGTTTTCTCCCCCAGCACCTGTCTTGGGGTCCGTCCACTCGAGAGGTGTGGGAAGAGAGGTTGCCAGTGAAGACTGAGGCGAAAAAGTAGCTGAGTACCTCAGCTCTCTCCTAGTCCGTTGTTACCAGTTTGCCAGCCTTGCTCATCAAGGGAGGGGACGTGTGCTTTGACCTTCCTTTTCTGGCTGACATACCTGTAGAAGCCCTTAGTAGTATTCTTTGCGTCCCTTGCCAAGTTCAGCTCCAGCTGCCCCTTGGCTTCCTGACCCCATCACTACACAACTGGGCAGAGTCCCTGTGCTCTTCCCAGGATACCTGTCCCTGCTTCCACTGCCCGTGCATTTCCTTCTTGCCCTTTAGTTTGACCAGCAGGTCTCGACTCAGCCATGTGGGTCTCTTGCCCTCTTTTCCTGATTTCTTACACCTGGGGATTGAAAGCTCTTGCACTCTGTGGAAAGCTAGGAAGACTTGAACACAGTTACTGCCCACAAAGATAATGTCTAAGCAAGATCTCATCAGCTGTTCAGGGATTTAATTTGGTGCACAGCTCTCTTGGCAAAAGGGTGCATGGGTTGGGTCAATGAACTCCAGGGCCTCGTGAGAGACCTGTAATGCTCGGGGTGTATTCCCTAGGAAAGTAGATTTCTCAGCATATCACCTTTCAGCTGAGCTGTCTCCTACTTTCTTGTGGGCAAGCTGGACATCAGACAAAATCGGTTTTATCCATAGGGAGTTGATGGCTCATTTTGAAGAGTGGTGCAGGCTGTTTTTGCTGAAAAGCACCTATCTTCTATACTAAAAGGCATGGAAAATGCACCGATACATAGTATATTCCTAGGAGCCATACTTCTTTCCAGACATACTTAAAACTCCTAAGAAAATAAGTTTATTTCAGAGGGTGGAGATCAGTGTAGACAAACTGTAAAAAGCCCAGGGAGATAGAAAATGTGAAAGTAGGGTGAAACTAAAGCTGCAGAATGGCCTGCGTTACACTAGCTACGCACTCTCTTTGCTCACTTCAAAGAAATAAAAAGCTGTTAAGTTTCTGCTAACTGTCTCATTGGCAAGGGATTGTTCAGAATGCAGGTCTGGATATCTGCAGAGTTTCTCTGACTACAAACAACTGCTTAAATATGTACACATTGCTTTTTTCTTCTGCAAGTCCTGAGGAAAGCAGTTGATCTTTTAAGAGGCGCACTAATACTTGTTTCTTAACATGACCATGACACAAACGTTCTCACAGTTTACAGTGAAAGCATTCACAGTTCATAATTCACAGTTTAGGTTAAATCAAGCATAGATAAATCTTAGGAACTGTTACCCATTAGGTAAATTTCGATGTCTACTGAAGATGGAATAAGTGTTCGGAAACAATGGTGATTAACCAAAGTTGATCTCTTTTTCTTACAGCAGTATCCTCTTTCCTGTCTTCTCCTTCACAGTTTCCTGGTCATCCCAACGGAAATTAGTCATGCTTCTGCATTCTCCAGTGGCAGGCACCAGCCTTCAAAGAAATGAACCTCTTTTCTATTTAAGTGATCCTCCTTTCTGTGTTTTAAGGCTTTTATGGACCAGGTTTCAGTTAGTAGAGAAGGTAAGAAAAAGCTATAACCTTGCCCTAAATTGTTCCTAAAATCCAAAGGGGCAGCTAGTGATGCACAGAGCTCTGTGCATTGTATCCCTGCAGGATACCTCATAATATGAGGCTGACTCTTCTCAAGGTGATAAGCTATCAGAGGAAATCCAGCTGTGTTTAAAAACATGAAATTTGGCTAAATAATTAGAAGTCTCAGGTTTTCATATGAGGCCACTTCAGTATTCTTCTGGTGACTGCAGAACACTTTCAGAAATGGGATATAAACTAAAAGAATTATAACCTGCGGTTGGTGGTTATTCACAGTTCTATGCCTGTTCAGTGTTTCATGAAAAGGACTGAGCTATTACAGAAAATAAATCGGAATAAAAAGGAATGATGTAATGGAAATTATGCTTTTGATGTAACATTACCCAGCACACTGGAATATTTCTGACAGTTGTATTTATCTGGATTATCATTTATAATGTACTGAACCACAGCATAAATTTTGGAGTGCATTTTTACGTATAAAAGACGTATCTATAGTATATATCAACAGACTGCTAATAGCTGTTAATAAACACTCAGATGCTTTATAGGGTCTTTTTTGAGGATCAGACAGCAGGATTCAATAGCAATTGTGTGAGATGTTGCAGGATTCAATAGCAATTGTGTGAAACGTCAACATTCAACATCAGTGCTATTTAAAACAGCATTAGTGCAAACTTCAGCCTTAAGGCTATGTTTTTACAAACTGTGGAAAGCAGTTTATTGAGGCATCTTTAATCTGCTTTCTTATGACTCTACTAAAGATGCAAATTACACTCTTTTGAAGGAAATGTAGCGTTCAATTCTAGGTTAATCCCATGAATGTGCGGATTGAGTTTACATACAGATTGCAAACTAAGGTCAATGAATATGTTATATATAGCCATATTTCCAAACATGCTAATGTTAATTTGTGGATTGCCTTATTTTGGGAACCAAAGGGCTCCATTCTTAATCATTTAACTGGGAAAGTAAGAATGTGTAAATTGATATGCAGAAGGTGACAAGTTTATTTCCATTTACTGCGAATAAAATTGCTGCTGCTTCCTTTGTTTGGAAAGGATTAATTGGCTAAATGACGATGCAACAGTTTTACCAATTAAGATATATCCATCTTGCCTGAAAAAGCCTGTCTTATTAGCAAGGTTAATAAACACTGACTCACACTTTAGCTTTTCTCCCTTTTATTACATAAGAAATGAGCATTAACACCTAAATCAAATGAAAGGTGCATTTTAAAAATGAAGAAAATGTTAATGTTTTTATATCTAAATTATCCATGAACTTAAGTGCTCAGTAACTGGGTTATTAATCTCACTTACTGTTCCATGATGAGAGAAAACCCATCAAGGTCTTTAAAATGTAAATTAATTATATTTTATAAGAAGGCTGGGAGAAAAACAGCAGTGTGTGTCTGATGTAAAGAAGTGAGTGAAATTATGTTTTCATCTCATAAGAATAGTGTCATGAACCCCAAACTAAAGAAACCTTGTTACCTCTGGATTTGTAACACAAAACTCAGTTATTCCAAGCTCCAACCGAAGTTTTTCTTGTGGTCTGGGCATTTATTTCGTCTCTCTCCTGCACAGGTTTTCTTGTGTCTAATAAGAGCTATGCTCACACTGCACCCTTTGCAGAAACATTGAAGGCTTCTCTCCAGCTGTTTAACCATGGAGGATTTTAACTCTTGCTGAGACCTCTCCTGCTCTTTCAGTTTGGTTGGAAATAGCCAGCAGGTTTAGAATTTGTCAGGTGAGACATACACAAACAGTGTAACTTCCTTAGAAAGCTGAGTAAAGGCAGATAATAAGGACTTCTCTCTGTACTAGTGTGGGTAAGTTTCTTTGTAAACATAATTGTGATGTGCTGCTCTGCAATCAGTAAGTGCATAAGTCGTACGGTTCCTGTAGAGACACCAAACAGCTGATGTGCTGAGAGCTTCTATGACTTCTGAAAACCAGAGCTGTCACTAATGTACCTAGGTTTTGCACAGAAGTTATTTTAAGGCAGAATTGGTTTCAAAATTGTTTTTTCCTCCTCTGTTTTCTGCTTATCCTGCTGTCAGCCTGCATACTGAGTACCAACACTGGTTACTTGAAATAAATCTTCTTCTTCAAGCGGTTGCAGCTAGCAGTGTACAGTGATAAGAGAGCCTTCTCAAAATCTTTGGGTTTTTTTTGGCTGAAATGTAAAAAACATTCAGAGAGGACTTTTAAAGCAGTGAGCGGTGTCTACAGCTGCTTGGTCTGGTGGCACAGGAATCAGCTCTTCTAGCCTGAGCAGCCTCTCTGACCTCCTCCAGCTGTGCCAGCTGCCAAAGGATGGTCAGTGGCATGGGCCCTGGAGACCCATGAGGAATACAGTGCTACAGTCACACACGGTTCTTCCCTGAGCCTTGTGGTGTGGGGTATTGTCAGTAGCAGGGTCTCAGCGTGTGCTCGGAAGAGACGTCCTGTTGTTCCCGGGAATGGAGTCCTATTCATACCGCTCCCACCGACTGAAGAACTTGGTCAAAACTTGTGATTCTTAATTTTTATGGATGTTTCAAGTAACATATGTCATTTCTACCAAACTGGAATTCATCAGAAGTCTCCCAAAAATACTGCTGTACTGCACCACCCTTTCATTGGCTATGTCCCTCTGTGTCCTCTAAGAAAACTGAATTCATCAAAATCAAAACCAGTGCAGTATTGTGGCAATAACTTCAATCACAAAACCGATCCAGAAATCACACAATTTGGCCAAAAAAAACCAACCACCAGACACATCTGATAGGGCTATCTTGTGCTACTTAACACCTGCAGAAGCTAATTGGTCGTGAGGGACTTCCCAGATTATGTCTGTATGACCACAGCAGGGACTTGGAAATTAAATCAAACCACTCCTGAAAAACTCCAGGTGATTTCAGAACACCTGCAGGAAGTATTTTTCCAAAGCACTGGTACATCAAAAAAACATCTTCTGATGAGCTGCTCACTGGTGCCAGGCACTGTTTAGTTCCAGCACATTCATGTTTTACCGTCCAAAGGTTAAGCTGCATTTGGGTGAGTGAGGGCTCTCCAGGGTGAAGGGCAATAGCATTTCCTTCTGTCTTTAAAGAAATAAAATTTCCAGGACCCAGTCCTACTGTTAGTTGAGCACATTTTTAAAGGGTTACAGTTTTTCCTGCCGTTAGGCGGCCTTTCTAACTACTTCAGTCAGGTTCTGTGAGTTTTTAATTGCACAAGGGACTGAGTTAACAGTACATTATTTTTAATCAGTTGATTTTGTCTGGCTTCAGAATTCTGAACCAAATTAGAGCTCCGTCACCAACTAATTACTGGTTTATAATCATTTCACAGTGTGGAGTCTCCAGTAATCCAATATGCATTGCCTGCAAATCAACAATGCCCTTTGTCACCTCAGGGATATTGACTGTATGTATTGTTGGCTGAGTTTCAGAGCACCAGATGAAGAAACCAAGGCTTATTTCCCTTGGGTTTGGATTTGCATGATTAGTTCTCTGTATGTTACCCTGAAAATGGACATCAAGTATCAAGAGAGAATTGCTTTCAAACACTTCTGTCTTTGCTTCCCTGCCTCTGAACCACCTTTCCCTGCAGGCACCATTGTGTTTCACCAAACTTGCTACTTCTGGTAACACAGTAGGCACAGATGTCCCTGTGTAAGTACTGTCAGCAATCACGGACGGTCATTTTGTATATTGGTACAGGAAGACCAGATACAGCTCAAGGGTGCTGAAAAGTGTTGTTGATGAGCAATGTCCACCATCAGACCTAGTAGCTGAAAAGCTTCTGATTCCCCTTGTAGCTAACAGACCAGGGACTCTCACATTTTTGAAGTTAAGCTCTTCCTGCTAACAACCCCTCCATGTCAATGTGAGGAGTATCTCCATCCACTGCTGAAACACAGCGTAATTTGTAGTAGCTGTTTGATAACACTGTATAAAAGCTGAAAAGGAACAAAGCAGCTATGTCTGCTATGAAAGTCACACCCACCTCGGCCACTCATTTATCCCTCTGCAGGCACCTCTCCAGCTGCTTGCACGCACTCTTCCTCAATGGATCCTTCCTCCTGGGAAGTGCCAAAGATCCTACTGATGAGTTGGCTTTCAAACCCGCCTAGCAGAAACACGGTTCTGGGGTCCTAGCCCAGCGAGGGTTTCCTGTCCACATCCTTCCCTTTTCATCTGCACCACTGGAAATACTCGTTTATGGAACCAGGGCAATTTCAGTGCCATTCCCAGTGCATCATCCATCATTTTGCTGTCAGTCAATTAAGTATAGTCACACTCTTGCCTTGCAAAAGGCAGCTTCTATTCATGGTACCGATACAAGCATTCACACACACTCTTGCTGTGAGGAGTAACTCAAGCTAAACGGGCCAGTTCAAATCCTGGTAGCAGAAAAGGCAGGCTTCAGTACAGACTGGTCGCCGACATCAGTGTGCAGTATCTGAGGAGGCTCACAGTGCCCACATCTAAATGAACCTTGATTAAAGCTGGCATGGGCAGCTTTTTGTGCTGCACTCATACCTCCCACCTTAGCAGAGGCATGCTTGAAGACTCCTGCATTTTAGAGTGCAACTCTACATCCTCAGAACTGAAAGGTAACAGTGAATAAAAATAACAGGTATACATAATGAGTGATCCTTATTACTCAATTAACCAGCTTGGGAAAAAAAAAAAAAGAGTGGACATCTGAAAGAGCACCCTGGGTATCAGCATGAAGCTTCAGCTGATGTAAACTGATCCAGCCCTCTCTTGAGAACACACAGAATTTTTAATGTGGTGCTGTTTGTAGTTCATATTTAGGAAGTGAGGGAAGAAGAAGTCCATATGATTTCAGTGTTCCAAAGGAGTGTCAAAATGCAGGACTGCTGGGCAGATCTTCAGCCAGCGTGCTCAGTAGTGCCAAATGCAGACATGTAAAGCTCGAGACAGATTTCCAGAATGTCTGAATTATTTTTAATCAACCTGCATTTCTTTGTCTTTTACTTCTGGTTTTTGAGCTGCAGGTTATGCTCAGAGTACATTCTCAAGCTTTTCCTGAAATAATGAAAGCTGGAACCTTAATTTCCAATATATTAAATTAAAAACTGTGTTGCTTAATCATCTGCAAAACAATCATTTATAACAGCACCAGACACTGTGAGACCCCAGACTGTTACTGCTGCTGTCCTAAAACTGGTATTTCTCTCCTGGTATCAGTAAAGATGAACCAGCTTCACCTGAAGACTGGTTTAGGGTCTGGTCCTGTTTTTACAGAAATAACTGAGCCTCTGAGAAACCACCGTGTTTAGATAGATTTGATTCTTTCTGCCTGTCAGTGTTGTTTGAAATTACTGGCTGTCATCCTTGATGCTTTCTGGTCCAAAGAAGGTTCAGTAAGGGAGCAGCAGGCCTCAAGAGAACTTCAGCAGAGTACCTCTATGAGAATTTAACTGTAAACAGCAGAGTCTGTGTTAACATTAAAACTACTTTTCTGCCATTTCCTTTGGAGACTCAAACACTGTGTTGGTCGGAAGAAATTCCTAGTTGTATCTGGATTGGGTGTGATAATTGTGGCTATGTCTAGCCATTGTTGGATTAATTATCCTGATGTATGATTTAGAAGATTCTGTTTATACCAACAGGCAGATAAAAGGAAAGTTAGTTTTGCAAAAGTGACATACTGAATTTTCTTCAGAAGTTTTGAGTTTTGGCTCTGATCTGCCATGGCTGAAAACAACAGGCATTTTGTCTTGTCACTGACATCAATGGCATTAGTGTTAGCCCTTTTAAGCTATGATGTTTCTTGCTGCATTAAACATTTGCCATTGACACAATCCTATATTAAAGGCGGTAGGTTGGAATTTGGCGCCTGAGAGATCACTTCATGCTGCTAGGCTGGGATTTCAGGAGGGGCCTGACAGCAGCGTGCTTTCCTTGGAAAGCCTTTACTTTGTTCTGTTGTTAAACGCTGTTAAACGTTCTCTCTTAAATCCTGTGTGTTTATAATTGCATCAGAGGCTGCTGCGAATCACTGAGGGAGCAGATGGCAAGGAATTCAAGTACCTAACTTCCTTTGATGCCCCTGGCAGTGAAGCATCCAAGTATCTTCATAGATTTGAGCCAAAGAGCTGTGCCAGAATGCAAACAAAGGAATCTTTTAACCTCAGACATCGCAGCGACTTGCTGATTGTGGACAGTCCTGCTTTCAGTCTCTCAGACCCCACAGGTTGTTTGTGCTTATTGCTCTGGAGTGTGTTCGACTCCCACAGGGAAAGAGCAACATTACTAATTTATACTAATCACTCTAAAAATAACGAAAAAGCTGTGGAAAAATATCAGGGAGGAGGCAATGGAAAAGCACAACTATCCTATCTGCTCTTCCTACCCCACAAACACAGATCACAGTGAAAATCTCCTTTTTACTGAAACATGGTGACATAACTTTGTAAGTACCCTGAAAGATGTCAAAATTTTCCATTCTGTGTACTGATGACATCTCACACAGGAGAAGTAAAGCTGTTCATGTACTTTTGGGAAAGAAGTGATGAATTATTACTGTGATTATGGTTATTATTTAAGTGACTGTCTGTTCCAGGAGTTGGAGATTGATGTACAATTTAATGTCACTGCTAAGGTGGATTTTATGTATTAGATTAAAATAAATATTGAAGGTAGGGGGGATAGTGGAAGAAATTGCTTTCCAAAAGGATGAACTGAGAATAGATAAAGTCCACAAGAGTGGCTCAGTTGAAAAATATTTTCCAAAAGAGTCTCTTCATCAAATCAGAACAGTCCAAGTCTGATAAAATATTGATGAAGAAAACCAAAGCGGGCATCTGTGATGGAAAGAGGAGCCTGTGTTTGATCACTGGATTTTTTGGCTTTAAGCAAAAGTTACTGGATGAGACTGAACACACTGACCATGCAAGAGGTCATGATAGTCTCTCTTATCCTTAGGACTAGTAAATATACTAGTCTGTCTCTATTAAGTATGCAAATGTGAGGAACTGATGTTTGCAATTTGATTTCAGACCCCTCAAAGTAAAGAAATCCAGACACGATGACACAGAGTAAAAAATCACTATTTACATCAGCAATTATTTGTTTAACCTGCAGGCAGAACTCAGACCAGTTAGAAGTCATTTATGTACAGCTCAGCACTGGTAAGTCTTGCTTATGTCCGGACTCTTGTTTGATTTAATGATTTCTGCATTTGCCTATCTCTTATCTTGTTCCCGTTGAATATTTGCTGCACTTGCTATGTGTAACAGAAACAGCGTCCATAAATACCCAACAGAAGTCTAACAACACAAAGCTTTCCACTGATAGCAATGGAATAATACCTTCTTGGCATGGAGCACTCTTGGAAGGCTATTTACAGATAATATAGCTGAGGTAAATTCTTACACTGCTAACAGTAGGACAAACCTGGAGTTTCATGGAGAAGACCCCAATAATGTTTTAACGTTATCACTCAGTGTAATATTGGAGTTACTGGTCCTTTGTCTTCACCCATGGCAGCCAGATTTCAGGAAGCTACTTGGCTGTAATGCAATGTCCTTCAGCTGGAAAGATTCGTGGTCGCTTGTAACACTTGAACCACTGAATGCTTTAAGGAGTGCTCCCTTTTACAAATATTCCCCAGAAGAGTCTTTTTCAAATACGTTCTTCCTGTCACTGACATGTAACATGACAGTTGTGCATTTTCTTACGTTATACTAGACAGTGCCAAGGAGATCTTCTGTTTCTTTTAAAAGTCTTTCTCTCTTTTCTGTTTTCTTAAAGATATGATTATACTTCTGATTTTCTTCAGCAAGAAAGGCCTGACTGTTTCTCAGACCCACACGGACAAGATAACCTGTTTCCAACTGTTTGTTTGGGGACTTAAGAGTTTGTTTGAGGAATTTTTAGCATCTTTTCTTTGGTGAGATTATCAGTGGCAGCCCAACTCTGAACACATCAGTGATCATTACTAATGGAGGTAGCCATATCATCACCTTATTCACATCTCCAGGCAAGTTCACATTGCAGAAAAAATATACTAATTTATGTAAAATCTGCAGCTGTAAACTTGAACAGATGCCTTAAGGGCTGTTAGCAGTCTTGGATTGGAGATATTCTGATTTAGATCCTGATTCTGATTTAGACCAGCCTTCAAGTGCTGAAAGAATTTCTACGGAACTGTATTAGTTTCTACCTGACCCTGTTAGCTGCATTCTGTATGGGCAAGATTTTCAAAAAAGGCTATAGATATTTTGTGTGACCGACACTAGACACCACAAGAAGGGTATGAACTTATGGACTCCATGTGATTGTAAGGTGTCTCCAGCCAGGCACCCACAATTTCTAGTCAATTTTAGAATTTGGCTTGAGTGATTTCATTAAAAGGCAGCAATTCATATCAGAAAACTATTTGACAAAAAGCTAACTGTCTCTGAGCTATGTATCTAATGCATTTTGAAATCTTTCGACTTAATGTATTTCAGTTTGTCTGCAGATACTTGAGTAATGTAAGAGGGAACAGCTTGTTTCCTTTGGAATGGAGATACTATTTGTGAAATAGCCTTTCCAGGAGTGAGTCACTGATGAAAGGAGGAAGTTCATTTAATATGCTCCCATGAAAACTGCAAAGAGAAAATTGAGTTTTCAGTTCGTCTGAAAGAAAAGACTGTTGACAAAGTCTGGTAGCATTAAATATGGGATCTTCAGCTGCCACATGAAATAAACTCTTTCCTTTTGTTCTGAGTTTGGTGGCACTCGAAGCAAAACATGAGATCTGGATTGTCAAAGGTTTAGCAGCTGAAACTGCTGAGCCAAACTCAGTCCTTGCTGGAAACAAGTATGGTATGAAGTATTTGATGCAGTCACATGTAATTAACTCTGAGGCAGAGCCATGCCCACAGTAGTAGGGGACCTGGCAGTAGAGAGTGCACAGATTGCAAGTCCAGGGAGTGGGGCATCAGGTGCCCACCCAGAACAGTTCTTTCCTGAGCACACCCAGGGTCTGGTGTAGCTGTGAATCTGAGGTGAAGCCAGACACCGCTTCTGCTTGTGCACATCGGATGTGCCTCTGGACTGCATGCACAGGCACAGAAAGGACCTCCTGTGAGGCACCTTTGACGCCAGCGAGCTCAGACCACAAGTCCTGCATGCCTGTGCTGGAAGGTAGTGCTACTGTGAGAACACTTTAGGACTAGAGGTAACGGGCACAAACTTGAGCATAGGAAGTTCCATCTTAACAGGAGGAGGAACTTCTTTCCTTTGAGGGTGGCAGAGCAGTGGCACAGCTGCCCAGAGAGGTGGTGGAGTCTCCCACACTGGAGACATTCCAAACCCGCCTGGACACCGTCCTGTGCCACTGCTGTAGGTTACCTGTTCTGGCAGGGGGGTTGGACTGGGGGAGCTCCAGAGGTCCCTTCCAACCCTGACCATTCTGTGGTGATTCTGTGATTCTGTGAACACTTGAAACCTGTGGGCCAAGTTCAGCCTTGGAATTGAATTCCACTGAATTCAGTTGGTAATTGCCTGATCAGCTGAAATTCCCGTTGGTATTTGCTGACTTCAACTAATAGTTGTCATGATAGGTTTGTTTTAATTATAGCCAAGGTCAGAGGCTTCATTAGACCCTTCTTATTAGAGCCTTCATTTTATAGACTATACATCTAAAGTCATTAAACTATTAATTCAGAAAAAAGACTGTCTCTCAGTTCTTAACTATTGAGTCCTGATTGACTCATGAGGGGTTCTGTTCGGCAAAACACAACTTTTATATCTTTCCTTCTAGGCCTTTTCAGCGTGTTCTACCAGATTCAGGCCTGCCCTCCAGTGGATGTATTTTCTGCACTTTGATCTGACTTAAATTTTCTATAAGAAAAAGCGTTACTGAAAATCACCAAACAAAATCACACAGTACTACTGGAAAAGCTGAACAGTTTTTAAGGAGGTAATTAAGTCTAGTGGGCCTTTGCTCAGCTCTGTACAAAATATTTTGTGGTAACAAACATATCAGAAACAAATGCAGGAACTGGAAAGAAAAGAGGTTTTTCAGCTATGAGATAATTTCCAGGAAGAAAACAGATGCAGAAGAGCTTGGACAAACAGAAGGAACAGGGCTATTATCCTGTTTCCAGTTTGAAATCAATCGTGACTTTATTGGCCATGGTGTCGCAGAATCTTTGTCTTTTTCACACTCACTCCGTTGTGAATGGCACATCCCATCTCACCAGATTTTATTGGTAAATGAGGTAGGACAGGCTTTTGTTGCTACTATTAGCCTACAGGCTACATCGGGACTCTGACCCAGCTGTTGTTGAAGCAGCATCCCCAGGTGACACTCTGTTTGAAACACATGAAACATTTTAGCCTTTTGCAAAAGAACTCACCTGAAAAAGAATTACACAGGGCTCAGTTTCTGCCTATGATTTCTCTTGCCACCACAGTGGATGTCATGAAAAAGACAGTGGAGTAGTTCTGCTGGTAGAGATCTACAAATAGACCTGGTTTGGCATCTGGCCCCCCAGCCACTGTAAATGGGAGCGTGAGGGAGCGGGGCGTACGGCTGGGAGGAGGGCAGCCGCCCTCACAGTACAGCCACTAAACTGGGCTGAATGGTTCCGTGGGGTGCGCTTAGCCCTTGCCTTACTCCCATCTTCCAGCCCCTCAGCAATGCGTAATGGAAAACACCAAGGTGTGAGCATATCCTGTAGAGGGATAAGGGGGCTTCTCACCCCACCCTATTGCTTTGCAACATGGGAACATAAGAATGGCCGTAAGGGTTCAGACCGAGAGTTATCCCGGTATCCATAAGCAACCTCTTAGGGAAGAGTAATGACAAGCACCTACAATACTCCCCCAGAACTCTCCCAGTCTCCAACTGTTTTAATCTTGGGAATTTCCTAGAGCCTCGTGTGCTAAACCTCAACAAACCTCTTCTCTCAGCACTTGTCCAGTCTCCTCTTGAGTACACATGATTTTTTTTCCATTCCAGTTTCCTTTGGTGAGGGGCTCTAGAGTTCTGTTACTCATGGCATAAAGAACCTTCTCTCATGTTTTCCCCAAAGATTCACAATTTTTCTTTTATGTGGGAGAGAATGATAGGAACATTCCTGCCTTGGAGTTTTTTCTGACTCTTCTCTCTCTTTTTTTTTTTTTTTTTAATTTTAAAACATTATGCTTTTGCACCTAGTCTTTCCCAGCAGATATATTTTGACTACTGATTGGCTGCAAGGTAGCATGTATCTCAGTTATTTACACATAAATTCAATGCTAATGGCAACCTTAAGCTTACATTCTAATGATTGGTTTTCTTGCAGGGAAACAAAAGTTCTTCATGATCTCAATAAGGAAAAGGCTAAAAGCAAAATCTCCCTTAAACTTTTTAATTAGAACCATGACAGAGAAATAAGGGGGAGAAAAGGTTTTAATTTGCTTTTCTTTATAATATATGAAACCCAAGTTTTATAGGAATTCTCCTGAGTGGAAGAAATTATACTTTCATATATATATATAGATAAAATAATCAACCTTTCTCTTTTCTGTATCAACAGGCTTTTCCATAGGCAATTACTGGAATCAAGATCCCATAAAAGATTGGAAGCTGACTGGAAGGTAAGGGTAAAAAATGGAGCTACGATATGTCTCAAAGAGCAATCCTGCAGTGGAAGACCACCAACCTCCCACAGAGAAACAAAAAGAAAAATACCTGTTTATAATAGTAGGGTAACTTTATATTCTTCTAGCCGCAGAGAATTTATACTCCCTAGCACTGGGGAGGTAAGAAAAAACCAAGATAAACTGGAAAGCTGAGTTTACACTAAGCTAGGGAGAACACCAGGAAAGCAGCCCTATTTTTCTGATGGTCAGAAAACAGTGGGCAAATGCTTTCTGCAATCTTTTTGGCAAAATCTCTCAGTTGAAGTGCTGACTAACCAGAATGATATTTTCCATTTCTTTGAGAGCACTTCTGTTCACACCTTTACCATAAAAATGCTGTTCTTGGAAGAGCAGATTGCTCCCAGCCGTGCACCCTCCCAGTCAGTGTCTTCTTTTATGATATTCCTACAGCGCCACATAAAACTGAAGGTTTAACAGATGACTCAGTTTCAAATCCAAAGACAGCAATCACATCCAAAGTTGGACTTCAGTGATTTTGATTTGCACCCCTCAAGAATTTTTGCCGGAAAGATTTCATGTCCAAAACAAGGAGCTACAGTAGAACAGTGATCACTAGTAAGAACCTTCTGCTGCCATCAGTAGTGAACTTGTTAAGGACATAGGAATTGACATGAATCTCTCTCCGTCAGCTCTGATTTTTTGGGTCTGTTATATGTCATCTTCCTATGCAAAATGCCAGACCTACAAACTTGATTTTCCATTCTTTGTCTTTACCAATAATGTCTGTCCTGTTTCAACTTATTTCTAACTTACACTGCCACCTTGCATGTGCTGTCCACCAGCAGTACAAGCCTCAATTGCTTGTTTGTCCACTTTCTCTGAGCAGTGTCTTAGCATGAACCATTTTGATTCCTGTCTCCCACTGAAACTGCTTCTGTTGGGTACACAGATGTGAAACAGTCTGTGAGCTTTTGTAGCTCAGTTTTCAGCCAGAACACGACTGAATACTTGCCCTTGGCCCATCACCAGGCCACTGTACGCTGATCCTGACAGTATTTTAGGCTTTAAATTATTTTCCAAGAATATTTTATAGTGATATTTTTTTCTCTTCCTCTTTTTTTCCCAAGATCTATTTTTGATGGGGTTAGTCATGTTTACTGTATATATATCTTTTTAAAGGAAAGTGAACTAACAAAAAACTGTCTCACATAGCTGAGGTAGCTGTTAAACATATCTTAATCCATCTGAGTTCTTTGTACACTTGTTGCAACTCCACTTACTGCATCTGTCTTTAAATTAGATCATAAGTTCTTCAGGGACTGGCCTATATTGTGGGAGAATGTACACAAACGAGCTCCAGAAAAGATATTATATGACTAGTGAGCCTTTACTTTTTTAATTTGTTGCTTGCTGCAGTCTGACCGCTTGCTGACCACTTTAATAATATGAGAAAATTCACCTCTGCTAGATCTTTCCTCTGTATACAGTGACAGAAGCAGTTCATCAGGAGTGACAGCTGCTCCCTAGCCAGGTGAAAAACTGGTATCTTAGCAGTTGTGCCCAAAAAAGGGACTATAGTGAACAAAGCTAGCTCCAAGCCACAAAACTGAGGACACCAAGACCAAGGGACATAAAGTCCTTTCCCCCACGGTTCCTCTGTAACACAGTGTGCTATAACACAGAGATACAAATTTTTATTTTCTGGACAGCAGCTAACTCATTTCTTACTGATTTTTTCCCAATCTCAAGCCCTTTCAGAGGCTACTAAAACATACAGTAGGACAGCACTTTACAAAAAGTAAAGAGTACAAAAATTGCTACAACCTTTCTGCTAATAACGTTCCCTGCCTGGGTTAAGGAAACTGTCTCAGCCTGTGACAGTGTCCCTCCTTTCTTCCCCGCTTGTGAGAAACTACAGACACTTGTGCTTTCTCTCTGCAGGGGGAGAATTTAATCTCTCATCGACAAATACTTCCTCAGAAAAAAATGTTCTGTTCCTTAAATTTCCTGTGTATTAAATTTGACCTGGTAAAGGACGGTTATAAATGAAGGTAGTGAGCCTGAAGTTTTACAAACTGAGCTAGGTATTTTTCCAGATAAATGTTTTTTCTAGTGCAAGTACACAGTGAAAGCATAAGAATTTGATGTCCAGAGCTGCAGGTGATCACAATGAAATGCTACTTCCTAAACACCTGTTTGTAAGCTTTTAATATGCAACAATTGAATTTACCCTGAGAATGAACAGTATTTGCCATCAGAAATGAAACTCATGAAAGAGCAAGATTATATCAACGGCTACCTTTTTCCTAAAGCAAAAAATACTATTTTCATGTGGAGGCTTACGTTTTGGGTTTTTTTTAAACCTTATAAGACTAAGCACAAGAGCAGTAAACAATAACTCCAGTTAGCACAAGCCCAGATGTAGCACTGGCTTCCCTGATTTAATAACACTCTCTCTCCTGCTTTCTGAATAAGACCAGGGCCACAAATACACTGCAAACATTGGCTTGGAAACCAGAGACTGGCTAGGATTCCTCATTGTATTACCGAGCCAGTTGTTTAACTTCTCTACCCCAGTTTCCGCTCTTGGAAATGGGCTTTAATAGCATTAGTGTTATGTATGTTGAACTGCAGGTCAGGCAATCAGCTGCTCTGTATTAATTTGGCTCCGCTAAATGTAATGGAGCCAAATTAGTTTGCAACAGCCAATGATGTGTTTCTAGTCACTTATTCTGACATTCCTCAGTGCTAAACATTTACTTACTTTTCTATGCACTTCTCTTTTTTATCCATAATGGAGGACACCTACCCTGGAGTACCAGTCTTAATATACCACTTATGCCCTTACATACCACTTATGCACTTTTATCGCTGACCAAAGATTTGGGTGACAGAAGAAGTCTTTGGGAAGATTTTTCTCTAGGACACAGCTTAGAGAGCCTCTAAGGCTCCAGCAAGGATACCTGCACCTGCACACAAAAGTGAGGTAGGAAAGACTTGGAAAATCTGGGCTATTTTGCAAGGATCTTGCTATTGTGTTGATGTTGGTGACTGACCTGAGCAAAGTGCTCAGCATCAGGTGGGGTGCTCGCAGATTAATGCAGCACTGTAGATGGTGTCTCTGCTGTTGTCACCAATAAAATATCTATGTAAATCTTAGCTGGATTCAGGACTGCTAACACTTAAACGGATGCCAGGATCTCAGTCCTGGCCAGCAGAGGCCACTAAGAGATTATAGGAAGAGCTGTTGTACACAGCCCTGAAGGCCTTGTGCAGCATGCTCGCTGCTGGAGAGGTAGCATCTGGGCTATGGATTAGGACTTTTACTAAAAAGAAGGAATTTTCTGAGGATTTTCAAACTTTCCAAGATTTTAAAAATAGTCTTGGGATAAGTATTGCTTTTGCCGCTGGTCTGCACTCTGAGTGGGCTGGTACTTGCCAGCAATGAGCTGGAGCAGGTGCAGAGGGAAAACTCTTTATAAAAAGAGATCCAGGATACTATTCTACTTGTGCACAGTGCTAACTACACCGTGCAGTTTGGTACAGCAAGCCAGAAACAGACTGTCAGCGTGCTTTTGTCAGGGTTTAATGGTCAAGCTGAGATGTCACCTATCATCCCTTTTGGATGGACAGTAGTAAAAGCCCAGACGTAGCTGGGACATGCTGTCTGTGTCACAGGGATGTGGCAAAGTGCCTGAGATGGGCTTTGAATCTGCTGAGTTTACTGCAATTTCATGTTCCTCTTGATGGGTATTTTGTGTTTGTGAGCGGCAGCGTTAGCTTACTTCAAAGCCGTCATCTTTCCTCAAGTTTTTCTCAGTCTCTTTGGGTTTCATAAAACCCATCTAATACTATCATGTCTTTCCCCAGTCCAAACAATTCATTGTTCTGTGCCTAACTTCATACAGTTTTAGGGTACACATTGCTGCGAAGGGACAAGCATTGGGTAAAGGAAGCCAATTTTGGCTTAGTAACCTATTTCCACAATACTGTGCAATTTCTTAAGTCTTGAGCTTGTTTGTGTGCTGCAGCTGCTCATGATGAGCTGAGAAAAGTCATCTGAAAATTCACCCAATGTGTGCCTTCAAGTGCAAAACTCTGGCACAGAGCAGTTCTGCCTGCTTACAGGGGTTTCAGGACACTTGCATTCAGCGCTGATTCTGCTGTAAACAGGCTTTTCACTGACCTTTCTGAAGCTTTGAGGACAGCACTTCCCCAAATTCAGATCTTCATTTTAGAGCATCAGCTCTTTGCTGCAAGCACCCACTGAAAACAGGTGGTAGGAACTCTTCAGAGGGAGCTCTTCAGTCAGGCTGTATATATTTTCCCTTCTCGAAGGAAAGGCTAAGCACGCTAAGCAGAAACTCAGCAGGCGCTGGGAGGCATAGCCTCGCAGAGAGGCAAGATGCTGTCATTGCTCCTTGGCAAGAACTTGGCTCGAGGAAAGTGGCTTCTGACTGACTGAATTCCCAGCCCTGTGCCAGCCTGGCTGTGCTGTTGCAAACTGTGCCTGTGCCATCTTTGGCAGCCCACGCTCCAAGTGGGAGATGGCAGGCAGGTGTTCCTGTGTCAGGATCCATTACGATGAAGGGATGTCCGAGCAGGCAAAAATGCAAACAGCATTCCTCACAGTTTCACGTGCATTGCTCCTGTTGTTACTCTGTGGGTCTGGATCTGATCTGTGTCCCACATTGTGTCAAATGCCGGGTCTCACACTTTGGCCACAACAACACCCGCCAACGCTGCAGGCTTGGGGAGGAGTGGCTGGAAAGCTGCTCAGCAGAGAGGGACCTGGGGGTGTTGATTGATGGCCGTCTGAACATGAGCCAGCAGAGTGCCCAGGGGGCCAAGGCGGCCAACAGTGTCCTGGCCTGTATCAGGAACAGTGCAGCCAGCAGGACCAGCGAGGTGATGTTACCCCTGTACTCGGCACTGGTGAGGCTGCATCTTGAGTACTGTGTTCAGTTTTGGGCCCCTCACCACAAGAAGGACATTGAGGTGCTGGAGCGTGTCCAGAGAAGGGCAATGAAGCTGGTGAGGGGTCTGGAGCACATGTCTTATGAGGAGCGGCTGAAGGAACTGGGGTTGTTCAGCCTGGAGAAAAGGAGGCTGAGCGCAGACCTTATCACTCTCTACAACTATCTGAAAGGAGGGTGCAGAGAGGTGGGAGTCGACCTGTTCTGTCAAGTAACAGTGATAGGACAAGAGGAAATGGCTACAAGTTGGGCCAAGGGAAGTTTAGATGGGATATTATGAAGAATTTCTTTACTGAAAGGGTCATCAGGCATCGGAACGCATTACCCAGGGCAGTGGTGGAGTCCCCATCCCTGGAGGTATTTAAGGGTCATGTAGATATAGTGCTCAGGGACATGGTTTAGTGGTGGGTTGTCAGTGTTAAGTTAGTGATTGGACCAGATGGTCTCACAGGTCTTTTCCAATCTAGGAGATTCTGTGATTCTGTGAAATACAGACCACAGACGTGAAGAGTGCTCGGGCAAATCTGCACTTTAAATGGACTTTATTAAAGGTGTAGTTATGATAGACCTGTGGCAGAAAGAACAGAGCAGAAAGTGTCAGTTTTTACCTGCCTCCTTTCCTTCTGGGGAGAGAAAGTGTAGCTGATGATGTATTCATTACTTCTTCAAAGCTTGGGTGTAAAGAAACTAGCTTCATAGGGGTGTGTTATTAGGTAAAGCAGGTACAGTTTATCAAGAAACCCCTTTGTTTTGTAACACTTCAAATGGAAAGTGTGAGGTAAACAAGATGTAGTCCTCAAAAAAAGTTAATCAAGAAAGTTTCTCCTTCCTGATTTCACCATTGATGGGGAGGTACCAGCCAGGACGACAGTTCAGTAGTTCATAATTATCCTTCTCCACTGCTTGACACTTTTCCTGTGTTTCACATAGGTTGAGCACTCGAATTCCTTAAAGAGAGGTTTCTGTGGGCTCAGTCAAGTCCTTTAAGCACTTAAAATACAGCAAGATCTAAATTGTACAGATTACAGACTAAGCTTGTTCTGGAACTTCATCATCCACTTGAAAGGTAATTTTTACAGCCTAATGTGTGTCAGTCAACAAAGTAGAAAAGGATTTAAAAGGATGTGGAGACAATTTTTTTTCATAGGGTTTTCTTGCTTGCCTTTCACTGACATAACAAAATCTAGAAAATATTTTATCCTCCAAGAAATGTGTTATTTTTAGACTGAAGACATTGTATCTTGTGCTCACAGATCCTATTGCAGATACAATTGTTCAAACAGAAAAATGGAATAAATTCATGTTATAACAATGACAACATTTAAGCCAAACAGATTTCACAGGCTGTGCTTCTGAGATTAAAATGTATAGTACAATAATAGAAGTTGTGCCTGGCAAAGACCTTTAAAAATAAACTGAAGTTTCCCTGGCTCGTTGCAGTTCTCTGCCAATTCTGTTGTATGTGAAATACAGTTTCATTTCAGCAAGATTTGACTTTTTGGGAGAGAAATTATTTTTCCTCAATCCAGATTATAAATTGCCTACCAAATCTGGTCTGCATACTAACATCAACGACGAGATGCAAAGCCACCTTGTGACAGCATCCAGGGATCTGTCCTAGGCAGACAGGTCATAACTCCTCTCAGATAAGCTCTGCTCTAGCGCTATTTTCTGTAGCCTGCCTTCCTGAAGTAAAAGCTGTTGTGTTCAGCAGGTGGCACCAGCTGCTCGTGGTCAGTGCGACGACACAAAGGTGTGCTGATGTGTCTTGCGAGAAAATCTGAGTCCCCCAGAGCCAGCGAAATGTCGGCTTCAACACACAGGCCGTCTCTGGAAGCACTGGAAAATGCTGTCCTCACTGTAAGCGAAGTTTATTTTTTCTCTCCCTCTGCTGCTGTCATAGATAGCGCTTTGTAGTCTTTCACTTTCTCCTGCCTCATCTGTGCAGTTGTACAGTTTGTGTATAGAAGACACAGCTTTTCTCAGTGCTCTGCTAACCCAGGTGTCCGCTGTGACTCGCGGAGTCAGAGCAGTGTGGGATTCGCTGGCAGGAAGGGCAAAGCTGGGCAAGAAGGGGCGCTGGGGCACACCACCCTGTTACCTGCCGTGGTGGGTACTCTGCATCCTACTGCACTGCCCTCACATTAATGGCCCCTCTGTAGAAAGAACAAGTGGATGGGTGAAATAAATTGCCCTTACTGGGTTTGTTATATTGTGAAAAGTACCAGCTGTCCAGTGCCTCCCTTTACTGCCCGTTGTACAAAAGCAGTGAGAACCAAGAATGAGGCGGACACAAGGCGCGGTACAGGTGAGGGAGCACAGTGAAGCAGAGCCTTTAAAAGCAAGGGTCATGTACTCCCAGCCTGGCTTTGCACATACTCCCAACTAAAACCCTGGTCTTGCAGTCTTCCACATGTGATTATTCTCCTCGTTAGCTTTACCAGTCCAGACCAGGTTTATAGATAATACCAGTTAGTCCTAGATTAGGCACGGTTTAGCTAGTCAGTATCCCACAGCTAGGCTTGACGTTGGTACTGTTTTATACCAATGGAATGATTCACAAAACAGGACATATATAATTCATTTCAAGACCAAATTACACATCTCCAGCCAGAATAATATACATGGCTGAACAATGTAACACAGGCTCGTTTTAGCTGCCCAGGTCATGTTCGATTTCTGGACAGAACAGAGGACACACAGCTTTCCCTGGAGAAATGCACTCCAGACTCGCTGGGAGCGTTTGCTTGAGAACAGGCAGTAGGAGTCAATACACGGGGTTTGCCCTATGACAGGCAGAGTCTGGGCATGGCTTTCCTTGACAGGGTGAACAGTGCCTGGATGGAGAGTATGAACCCTGAGCAAACGGAACAATAATTCCTTGTCAAGTGACAAGGAGTGCCAAAAGGGACAACTGCTTTAATCAGGTCTTGATACAGAAGTCATTCTGTTAACGCAAGGAGTACGGTTTTATCCTTACATAAGTGTTTTCTATTTTGCTGTGGATGCACACAGAAAAAACATAGTGCACTTCTAGTATTTGCTATCATTGATGTGGGACTTTCACACTGGTCACAAACCCTGGAGCCACAAGAAAGTTGGAAATTCATCTTCAGTAAACCCTTTGATATCACATTGGTATGCACTTAAATGGATATTTCAGATTAATTCCTTTGCATATTCTGTATAGTTAAAAGAAAAAGCGTTGGCAGTGGTTTTTCATAACTCCCCACCTTTAAAGTGGGTTGCCTTAGTTACCATGGCCAGCTTGAGAGACAGCAAATTTAGTACTAATACATTTTCAAAGCCCTGCAGCTTCTGTAAAATCTGTGTCATAATCAGCTATAACATATGCCTTTATCATAGTGTTAATAAGCTACAGCGGTGATGTCTAGTAAAGTTAAATCAGGGGTGCAGATTGTCACAAGCCAGAATAGCTTTGGGTCATTACCTTAGTGGCTGTCCTGTGTATATTGGGAGAAACAGGTTGTTAAATTTCCCTGTAATTGGAAATAAGATTGGCTGCAAGTGGGTCAGATATCTGTGCTTGAAAGCAGGCTGCTGTGGTCAAGATCGTACTTTCCCCAACAGCAAACTGATAGATAGGTCTTAAGTTGTCCTCTTGATCGGTGATTCAGAATTTTGTCTGACATTTAAAAAAACTGCAGGAAACAATTATTCTTTAAAAGGTAACTACTATCGACCATAAACAGAGTTAACAGAGGTCTCAAAGGCTATTGATTTATCTTGTTCTCATGAGCACTGGATTCGATCTGAGAACAGCTCTCTGTGTAACCTGTTGTGATACAAGTAATTTTTCACCTCTACTCTTCTTTTTCTTTTGCTCAACTTTTAAAATTTTAAGTAGTATGAGCTTAAGTTTAAAGACATTTTATATTATTTCTGTAATTGTTTAAAGTTTCTAGAACCACTTCAGATCTAGAAAGGAATCGTCTCTTCACAAGGCAAAGGGTTGGCAGCAAAGGAACAAGCAGTGCTCCAGACAGCATGGCAGTTTCTGAGCTCGGGGTCCTGGGGGACGGTACACGGTGGGAGAAGGAGTTCTGCTCTCACGGCAGCATCTCCTTCACTGAACAGCAGCTGCGGGCTGTGCTGCAGGGCTGAAGGTGCTCTGTTCCCTTGTAAAGAGGGAACTCTCTTGTTATCCTTTAACCTGAACATAGGTTTTTGTGATGAGCTGAGTGAAGAATAAGAAAAAAAACCCAAAACTGTAGTTTATTTATTAAATTAGCCAGCATGTATTTCAGTGCAGCCCTGCTGTTTTTCCTACTCAATCAGCTGCCACCTGTTGATGTTTCTGAACTGCATAGCCCTCTGAGTTTGAGCTAAGTATCTCAAACTCTGTAAGAATAGTAATTTGAAGGAGCAAAACACTGGATCTACCTTTTATTATAGCTTCTCCTGGTAGCAAAAGCAATGTTCTAAGTATTCAAAGCACTAACAGAGCCCCCCCGCCTGCTTTTTTCTTTTTTTTTTCTTTTTTTTTTTTTTTCCCCAGAAACTTCTGTGCTTCTGAAAGGTCAGACTTTGGGGCTGAGATTATCTGTGTGAAGCTTCACCCCGTGAAACATGTCATACTGAAAATGTTTACAAAGCTTTAAATGGCAGTGGTGAAAAACAAGTAACAAGTCAGCCTCAGGCTTTGGTCACTGTTAGAAAAAAAACCCAGGTGTATTTTCGCATGTAAACATACCTCCTGATATATGTAGTTGTGCAAACTAACCATTGTGTGGTTTTTAATGTATGATATCAAGAGGGCAGATAGTCCTTCAGCTGTTAGATCCATCCGTTTCTGGTCTTTCTTCCCAGCTTTACAAACAGAAATGCCCTCTGGGGTCAGCCTGCTCCCAGTCCACCTGGTCTCGGTGGTGATAGGAGTTGCTGTTTAGGGAGAGAGCATACGCCCAGTCATTTCCTGAAGTCTCTTCCTCTCAACCTCCCCCAGTATCCACAGCTGTGGAGTACATTTATGGGCTTTGTTGTTTGAGAATTTATCTAATCCCTTTTTGCACCTGCTGATACTGTCTGCCTTGCAGCCTCCTCCTAGTTCCAGAAGTTTACTGCTCCCAGTGTAAAGAAGTACTTTCTTAAGTGTGTTTTATAATGATTTATCTTTGCAACACCCCCAGGAAGAAGAGCATATTCATCCTCATTTGACAGAAGGGGAAGATTAGGGGGTTTGTTTCCAAAAGTACCTGTTAATAGTAGATGTCTCATGCATGAGTTTGTCTAATGTGAGGCATTTGAGGCTTGATTTTTTTCAGATGCCTGCACTGATTTCTGTCCCAGATCAGTCATGCGCAATGATTAACATCCAAATGAGGATCACTTGTGGTATTGTTTGATTTATTGACTGACCCATAATTAAATACCAATTCCATGGCAAAGCCGAGGCTAAACCCAGTTCTTCCCAGTCACGGTGAACTTCCTTTTCTTGGAGGTTTGTGCCTGCCTCATCATTTGTTATCTTGTGCAGCCAATGTCAAAAAGCAGCCACAACAAAAGCTGGCATCATTCACTGATGTTCCAGACTTATCCACTGAACAAAGAGGAGCATTTGCCTGATCCAGGGAAAACTGCAGTGGAAAACACAGTGTAGAACAGTACAATTACAGCCCATCTCTTAAGGCGCGTAGAGAAAGGTATAGAATTAACATTGCTGGGAGTAAAAGCATCTCAAAAAGTGTCTTATGGTTCCCAAATAATGCTGCATTCCCTAATGCATAATCCTCAGTATTTCAAAATCTGAACCCCCCGCAATTATCTCCATCAAAATCAAAAGAGGAGGAGAAAAAAAGTACTCTTATTCTTCCAAGCAGCAAGTGTCCAGAACCAACAGGTTGTCTCTGCCTCATACCCTCCTGCATCAGGCAGCAAGCAATGACGGGGGGGTCGGTTAGGTCCTCTGAAAGAAGCGGACCCCAGTAACGGCCGGAGCGGGCCGGGCCCCTCCGGGGGCAGCCTCCTTCGCGGTGCTGCGGGACCCCCCCTCTTGCAGCCCGAGGCGCGGCTCCCCCCTGCCCAGGCGGGACCCCACCGCCCTTCGCAGCAGCGCTTCCTCCGCTGGTGCCCGCTCTGCCCTCCGTGCGGAGGTTACCGGCGGGCCCCGGGGGAAGCCGGGCTGCCCGGGGAGGGCCGCCTGTCCCCCGCGGTGCGCTGGCCGGGGGTGGTGGCGGGGGCCGGGGGTGGTGGCGGGGGCCGGGGGTGATGGCGGGGGCCGGCCACGGCGCGGCTTTGCCCCGCTGGGGGGCGCCATAGCGGCGGCGGCGGCGGGCGCGGAGGGCGCCTCCCCGCCGGGCGGAGGCAGCGGCGGCGCCGGGAGGGCGCACTCGGTAGGGGCGACCCCTCGGAGTGCGGGGAGGGAGGAGGAGGAGGAGGGGGGGTGTGCGTGTGCTCCGGCGCCAGCCATGGATCCCGCGGCTGCCCCCCGCCCCGCCGCCCGGCCGTCGGGCGCGCTGCCGCGGCTGCTGCTGTCCTCCGCCGCACGGGCGCTGCTGTGGCTCGGTCCCGTGTACCTGGCGGGGTACCTGGGGCTGAGCGGCAGCTGGGTGCTGCTGGGGCTGGCGCTGTGGCTGTGCTGGGGACACAACCGGCGGTGGAAACGCGACCGGCTGGCTGCCGCCTTCGCCCTGCTGGAGGACGAGAGGGAGGCGGTGTGCCGGGGCCTGGCCGCCCGGCACCTGCCGGCTTGGGTGAGTGAGGACCGGCGGCCGTCTGCCGAGCATCCCCCCGCGGCGGCGGCGGCGGGAGCCACGGGGAGCGGGGATGCTGCCGGCGGGGCGGCGGGAGCGGTGGAGAGCCAGGTGTTCCGTAGTGAGCAGCTGAAGGGGGAAAGAGAAAAAAAAAAAAAAAAAAGAGAGGTGGCAGGGATGCCTTGGAGCCAGCTGTAAGGTCTCTGATTTCGAAGTCTTGTTCAGTAAAGTGAGAACTGAACTGGAAGTCTACGAAATGTGCGCGTTGCTGTAAGCGTGCTTGTAATATACACTGCTGTATCCCCGGAGAAATCTTCTTTCAAATATGTGCTGTTGCATTGCAGGTATTTTGGTGTAGAAGATACTTACGGTAGACCTTCTCATCTAGAAAGTTTTCTCCCCTTCTTTTTAGCATCATTTGGAAAAAAAAAATATATCTATAAACATTCTCTGCCTGCTAAAACCAAATATTTAACTTTAAAGAGCCATCTCTTGATGGTATGGAAAGTCAGCCCCTGTTCATTCACATTTGTTCCTAGCCACTCTAGGTTTTAAAGTGAAGAAACTTGAAAATCTCAACGCACGTTTTATTCTATGTCTGTGGTTATTTGTTGGGTAGCCTTGGTTGGCTGATGGAAAAGGATGATGAGGGTGCTTTTTTTTCCTTCATCGTCATTTGCTTAGCTTAAAAACATGTCAGGAACTGGTAGGGAAATGCTTTTCTTGTAAGAAAGAGAATATCAAAGAGCTCTATTTGTAAGGAGTGTTGCATAGAGACATTTATAGTCAGCAAACTGCTTTATATAGCCTACAGCGCTTGGCTCTCCTTAATGCTGTGGGAAAGGAAGGCAGTCAGCGCTCCTGAGAAGGGAGGCCAGGGTCTCCTAGCAGAGCTGGTGCAGCTCCTGCACATGTTCCCTCCCGCCGGGCGCAGAAGTCTGTCTCTGAATGAGGTTTCTGCTTGTTTGTATTGACTGAGCGTTTAAAACAACTCAGAACGTTAATGAGTGTGGTGGTGTCAGCTCTTGCCCTGATGCTGTAAGAATAGTGTTGTGTTTTATCCTGAAGTGCCCTGAGTCTTGGTAACAAGAAACTGAGTCCCTTACTCATCACTGAAAAATCAGAATCGCCCCCCAGCACACACAGAGTCCCAAAAGTTCTTCGGTTTTGTGGCTGAAAGCATCAGGCTTCATTACTGCACGGGCAAGTGGTCGATGGAAGGGATTATTGATTGCCCTGTACTTGTCACACACAAGGCTGCGCTGAGAGCATGGCATACCCCAAGTGCAGGAGGGGTTTTGACAAACGGGGAGACTCCAGCAGAGCCCACCAAGATGGTCAGGGGCTGGGGGACCTGGTGTGAGGAGAGGCTGACGGAGCTGGGGCTGTTCAGCCTCCTTCAGGAGAAGCGAAGGTTTGAGGGGGGGGTCTCACCACTGTCTCCCACTGCCTAGTGCTTGCTCACCGAGACGGTGGAGTCAGGCTCTCTCCAGAGGCCTCCCTCCTGATTTAGTTCTTGGAGCTGGCTGCTGGAAGGCAGGATGTAGCACCTAAGTATAAGGGGGGTGCACTATGTGCTTTTAGTTTTAGCTTTTATCCATATTGCCACTTCTTGACCTTTCCTTTTCTATGTTGGTAACTTTAGTTCTTCATCTGTTGGTGTTTGTTTTCACACCACATTTGTACTTGATGTTTTTTTAACTCCTCAGCTTTAATTTTCCTTCTATCCCATTCCTCGGTTTGATCTTCTAGTTCTCCCCTGTCCCAGTCTTGGAGGCTGATTCTCACCTGCTGTCGATTCAGTTTATAATCTGTGGTGTTGTCTTTTTTTAATATTTAATTTTTGCCTTTCTGCGTTCATGAGCCTTCAGCTGAAACAGCTCTAAAAATGTCCCTTGCGTTCTTCTCTCCTGACATGCAGAGGCGGGAGTGGGAATACAATTCAGGCTAGGGGGAGCATGGGTTGGATTTGCAGTGTTGTAATCCTAGGAAAGGTTCTGGAGGTGTGAAGCGATGGCAGTGTCTTAGGGGATTGGTAAATAGTTGTCTCCTCGCATGCCCTGTAGTAAAATGAGGAGGATCCATCCCGTGAAGAATTAAGACCAATCATTGATTGCGCTAGTTGGTTAAAAACCGTTCTCCCTAAGAGCAGTGCAGTGGCTCCTTGAAATGTGTCTCGGGCTCCCCTCCGTCATGGTGGTATCAGTTGTTAGGAGATGCATTCATATTGCAGCCTTTCTTTCAGGGGGGATGCTGGGAGGGTTTCCCTCATCTACTTAACCATCTGTTTCAGGGAATTTGCAGGGTTATTTTGCAGCACCAGTTTCTTGGCTGAAACCAGCCAGCGAGTTTGGAATAGAGGCATTCCTGTGCTAGACAGCTTACGTGGGCAGGCTGCGCTTCCTTAGGAAACCAGGCTGGAAATCTGCTCGTGTCGAGTAGAGTCAGATCTGTGTCTTGGAGAGGTGAGACTTTCTGACTTCAGCCTGTGCAGCCTTTAGCCTGACTTCTGTAAAACCAGTCAGTGCCCAGAGCAGAGGTAGCTGGGCTTCCAGCTGTGTTCTGCCTCCTGGGGGTGGTGATGGCGGCCTCGCCGTGTTGGTTTTGCAGCGGTTAGCAGGTTGCAGGTGAGAACATCCAAGTATGATGGGTTTCTTCCTGATGTTAACTTCCTTTTACCAAGAGAAATTGATATTACTGGGTACAGAATGGTCCTTTTAAAACTTTGCCTGTTAAATTCCTTGTTCATGCAAAAGGCTTGTCTAGACTTTTTTTTTGCCCCAACAAAACTAAAATGCCAAAAAACCCCAACAAAACCCCAAACAAACAAAAAAAAAACCCCTGATGGATAGATTCCTGTGTTGTGTTTGAAAAGAATGGCACTGTTGTGGCAGACACGGGTTTTGCTATTGCTATGATGGTTGGTGTGGCCTGCTCCAGGGCAAGGTGGAGCCATGCGGAAACTTACACATTTTCTTTACTTGCTAGTAATTGGCCCTTACCAAGTGTTTTTGATCTTCAAAGCTCTTTTCAAATGCTAAGTAATTTTTGCAACATTCCTAAAATATTGGCGAGAAGTATGCCTGCTTTTGTAGATGGGGAGAACTGATTTTGATAGTGGGGCTTGCCCAAGGCTGCAGGATTAAGTCTTATTCTGGGATAGTGTTAACTTTGGCAGCTCTTGGTGGCTGGTTCTGGGCTTAGTAGGAAGTGTTTTGGGCTTCTCTTACCTGTACTGTGCTGATGACAAACTCGAGGACAAGACCTAGCTACCAGGGCTCTCACCGGTAACAAGGGTCAGAAGTGAGTCTGAAGTCCAGAGCACATGGTTAAAAAGTATGGAACTGCAGATGTTTTTTCTTTTTCCAAGAAGTATTAGGACACAGTAAGTTCTTGGAGTAAGATGTTGGGTCAAGAAGAAAGCTTGGTGGTGTCACTGGGCTGAGCTAGAGCAGAACTCATCATCTGCTAGTGAGACCTGCACATTATGGGAATACCCTGTGGGTAGGAGAGGCTTTGCTTGGAGCTTGTCTTACTAGCGAGCGGATAATCTATATGCAACACTTGGATGCCAAGCTCTGCTTCCTCTGCAGAGCTGCTCGTTGTATTTGTACCAAAGGTGAGCTCCACTCAACCGTATTGGGAACCCACTGAAATTTGGTGCCTTTCGTAGTAGGCAGAAAGCTGTTTTTCACCATAGGCATGTAGTCGGCCAATTTCTGTGGTGTTTGCCTCTGAGAGAGCCCTGTTGTGTTAGCCAAGGAGCTCCTGGTGGTGTTTGGTACCTTTGAGCTACAGCAGTGCTATTTCTGGTGTCTGTCAAAGGAAACTGAGGCACAGCTTGCCTAGGTAGGAGCTGTGTTGCAGACACATGAATGAGGGGGTGTTGGGCAGGACGGAAATGTACCACAAATGGCCGCTAATCCTATCACAGCAATCTGAGGTGTGACACAAGGATCTGTGATTCATTGCGGTTGCTTTTGGAGTTTGTCCTGGGCCGCCTGGTTTGGGTGTCTGTGGCTCAAGTAGTGAATTCAATTTTGCTTTTTCTTAAGGTGGGTCTAGCTGCTGTCTCCTTCTCATGGTTTTTGCCTGTTTCCTGATGCTCCTGTGTGCTGTTCCAGCTCTCCTTGGCCACCAGCTTGCTTCTTGGATGCCTCTTGCAGTTGCAGCTCTATCAGCTTTGGCTCTAGTGAATAATCCCAGCCAGTTCTAGGGGTTTATATTGTGCTGTGTTTCTCCCCTTAACGTTGGTGGGTCACACATGGGCTGTGACTTTCTCGTTGTGATCTGGTGGCCTAACTGTTGCTCTGAGTCCTGGTCTGTCCTTCCTTTTGGGTCACATCCCTCTCCTCGCTGTAAGATCTTTTGAAGAATGGCTTGCCACACTATTTCCATCCATGCTGTATCCTGCCTCTGACTGATCTGGGTCTGCGGGGCAAATGCTGCGGGACACTGATGCTTGGCAGTTGTGTTGGAGCTGGGAATCAGCTGCTTTCTGGCCACCAAGATTTACGTGCCCTGGCGGAGGACATTTTGGAGAAAGATGAAAAACTGGCAGGTGAAGTGGAAGTCCCTTGATTCACGTAATCCTCTGTACTGTAAAATGTCAGCAGCGTTTTTTCAGTATTGATTGTCCCTTCTGGTGCTGTATTCTCACTTTATCATGCAAATAGCTGGGTAGGCTGACATTTCAGTGAACTTGCATCGTCTTCTTTAATGGAAAAGTTGCTATTTAGAGCATCAAAAGAAATTGCTTATAAAGAATATGGTAATATCACTTTGTTTTTTTTAATGTAATAATTGGAGATAATTTGAAGCATTATTTGAGCAAGGGAAATGGGCTCTGAAATCATACATGAAGCTGGAATAAAAGGCCAGCTGCTGTCCGTTCCATCCAGACATCTCTGAGCATCTCTCTGAAAGCTGCTGAATTAAACAGCAAGCCTTTGACTGAAGAGTGTAACTCACCGCTCTTGTATAAGGATGTAATGTATTGTCCTACCCGATTACTATTACCGGGCTAGATGATAGTCGAAGGAGTCCCTTTGTATTCGAGTGCTCTTGTAGAGTTGAGCAGGGCCCAAATGTCCATTCTGAGAAGCTGCTGCACCATCCTTCCCTTCTGCAATACCCAGCTTATAGCACTGGCTGAAAATACCACATCTGTAAGACTTTAACGTGTGATTGTAGTAAGGTGATTGTGGCTCTTCACTCAGCGGCTTCTTGGTGAGGTCTCAGAGATCAGTTAGTTACTTGAGTGACAGTCATATCCGACTGTCCTGACGGTGATTAAAGTCATCACTTCAGGGAACTGGAGGGTTTTGCAATGAACACAGACACTTCTTGTTGACATTTGACATGTCCAACTTGAAAACATGATGCATGAGTGACTACTTAATTTTAATTTGTCCTTGGCATCTTAAAAACCTCTGAGAGGTGAAAACACTGGATGGTTACACATGATAGTGTATGCTAATAGGCTTGGACTCTTACAGCGCTTCTTTTCCCTGAAGCCATTGGCACTATGTTAGTATTAGTGGAGAAATGCTGCCGCAACCAATAAATTGAGTTTCCCAAGCAGATTCTTGTTTTCGAAAGTGCGGTGTCCTGGTTGAGGTGAGCCAGTACAGGAAACAGGTCCTGTGCAGCTCGTGATCTTGAAGGGAAGCAGGTTCTTGTGGCTTCCCAAGGCATGACCAAGAGAAGGATGAGAAAGCTAATGCTGCTTTACATCACAAACAGGATATGACACTTGCTTTAATTGTATAAATGTGCCCAGAGGCATACGGCTACATCAGTGCACATGTTCTCTTGCCTTTTACTTTTTTTTTTACTGTATTATTTGCCTTTTACATTTTTTTCAAGGAGGTAGGAAATTATAAAGGATGTATGTATGAGGACAGAGGGATCTCAGCTTACTCTAAAACTTGTTCCACGCTCCATGGTATCTTTTGCATGTGTTGCAGTATGCTGAAAGAGATGGCATGTGGCACTCACTTTATTTTCCTTTGCATCCAGGTTCACTTCCCTGATGTTGAACGAGTGGAGTGGCTGAACAAGGTGAGGAGCTCTGAACTCCAGTTTGTGAGGCCATCTGCTCTGAGCTGCATCACAGCACAAACTCTGCTGGCCACTGACAAAGTTATCAAGTCACTACGATCATATCAGTGTCTGTACTTTAGTCTTGGAGCCATTTAAGTGTAGAGTTGCCACTGAGGTTTTGGTGAGAGCAAATGTGTGCCTGGTTGATGCAGGTTTCAGGAATTTGACCACAACACTTCATTCTGAGATTAAAAAAAAAGCAAGTGCACGTGTGTATGTGTGTATAGATGTATGTGTATGTGTATACATGTCTGTATGTATTATTATTTTAGCAAAAGTGGTGGCATCTCCTCTTCCCAGAGAGGTTCCCAGAGAGCCGAGGCAGATGTTCCCATCAGCAGGTGTAGTCAAGCTCTCACTGGAACTGGACTCTCTGGAATTCAAAGCAAAACAGCTGAACTTGCAAATTAGCATCCAGTTACTATCCTGTTTTTCTTTTTAGCAAACTTTCTTTTTGATGTAAAAGCTCATCTCACTCCTCTCTAAATAAACCTAACTACAGGGAACTTTGTGACACTTTAGAGTAATTAGGAGCTGATGTGCTTTACAGACTTTAACCCTGGGCTTTGCTGGCTCAGCCCCTGTGGTTAGAAGCAGCCGATAGACTCTATGGCGCTAAAAACTCACCCTTCAGTTCCTAAAACAAATTCCTTTTCTGAGGAACTGAGATGGATCCTTCCATAAGGATGACTTGGGAGCCCAAATGTGACTTGGTATTTTAAAAGGACAGAGATTAATAGCCAGGTGTTCTGTGATGTGTGTGTCTGTTTCTCAACAAAAGGTATGTTATACAAAGAATCTTCAGTGTGTTTCCGCTTCCGCTGTTCTTTAGGTTCTTATACAGGCTTGGCCATACTTTGGGACAATCATGGAAAAAACATTTAAAGAAGTTCTTGAACCAAAAATCAGAGCAAAGAATGTACATCTGAAAACATGCACCTTTACCAAGATCCACTTTGGCGAGAAGGTAGTGTGAAACCTTTGCAATGCTTGCAGTTCAGTCTTTTCTAAAAAGTTCAAATGCAAAGGGGAGAGCATTTTTTTGGGAGTCTGAGTTCAGCTCTTTAATAGCTCTGAGTGTTTAAGGAAATGGTACAACACTGCTGCCTCCTTTGCTCCCTCCTCATGTTGACTTGAGCGTCTTCACCGTGAAGGAGACATCATACAGGAGACGCACACATCCTTTCCCACTGGCGGTCAGTATCATGGGACTGGAGATAGAAAAACGGGCACATATCCACATTTCTTTCGTTATACCCTTGCAACAGGCATTGTCGGCGCTTTCTAAGCCCTGCAGCATGGGCTACTTGCAACCAGCACAGTGTCTGAGGACTGCCAAGGTTGTTCACACCATCCCTTTAAGGGAAAAGCTTGTGTGGTTTACTCATACTTTACATGCAGTTGTGCAAAGTCTTTAATGAATACAAAGTCTTTAATGAATGCTTCTGTGTTCAGATTGATTGAAGTGAGTAGGACTTTTCACTTGGGCTTAAGTTGAAAGATACTAAGTATGCCATATCTTGTTTGTCCTTATTTCAGTGCCCTAGAATCAACGGAATAAAAGCCTACACCAAAGAAATCAACAGAAGACAAGTTATCCTAGACCTGCAGATATGGTAACATTGCATCCTTGATTATGTAGATGGTTCTTAACTCACTGCCCATTTGAAACCTGCGTCAGAGTTGTCATGCTGGACTGGACATGTGGCCCACTAAGACCAGCACGAAGTGGAGAGGTCCTTATCTTATATCAACCTAGAACGATATGAGATAATCTGTCCCTCAGCTAAATTGTCCTCAATACTTACAGAGGTGAGATGTTGTGCATCAGCCTTTAAGTCAGAAGGCGGTGTCACCTGCACAGGTCTAGGTGTTACCTCCTCTGGCCCATCACTGCTGCCATGGATATAAGAATATGTCCCTCGTCTTTGCCATTCATGGCAGTAAGAACCCAAATTCTGGAACTGTATTTCCTGTTCTGACAGCTCTCAGGCATGGAGGCGCTTGGTCTGTCTATTGCCCCACCATGGTTCCTCTTCAGTCCAACCTCTCCAGTTCTTCCAGAACTACTCGCGCTACTTATTTTTTAATTCCTTCCCCTAGATTAATCCTTTTGTTTTACTCACCATTTGTTCTATGTGCCACCCAACACATTTGCTTTTTTTGATTACAGCTGTTCTCGGAGCAGAAAAATGCCTCTAGCTCTATTAACAACAACAACAAAATTAGATAAAACACTTGATACCTTCTAGGCTGTTTTGAATGAGCTTGTGTATTTTGTTAACATCAGAGCTACTGCAGAGCTAAACTCTCTCCTCATTTAGCCTGGAGAATGGAATTACTGGGGGAATTACCACTTGCATGCTGCTGTAGCTCTGTAAGTTTAGTGGGCGATTGAGCTGCCTAATTTAAATGGCTTTTCTTCATGGTAGTGCCAGGAAAAAGCAGTGTGAAATTACAGAGTGTTTTGGCAATAGCACAGAGCTGTTCAGAACTGTGCCTGCTGCTTAATGTGGCCATGGCACGGCAGCATCCCCAGCCCTGGCAGAGCACTGTTGCTCCCTGCAAAATGACATGCTTGATTTCCAGCCAGAACATGTTGTGTTTCAGTGCTGTCAGTGAAGTGATCTTTGTCATAGCCAGACCAGTTTTAGGGCCTTTGGCAAATAATTCGTGCTTTCCGCATTGACATCGAGGGATTTGATGCCTTTAAGGCTCTGCAGGAGGTTGCTGCTGTTCGCTGTTAAACTGCTTCTCCAGGCTGCTTCTCCCACATACTCATTTTCACTGTCTTTTAACAATCCTCTGCAGAGGGATTCCCCCACCTCCTCGTTCCTGTCCCTCTGGCAGACCCATCAGCATCTCCAAACTGGCCAAACGCTTCTGTTCCTCATCCTGACAATAACTTAACCTGAACTGTCATCTGATAACCCAAGTATTTTCTGTATTCACACAGGAGTGTTCAGACTACCTTGTCTCTCTGATGGGGGTCTCTTCTCCTGGGCTTCTCTTATGTTCATACATTAACATCAATTTCTGCAACTAAGCTGGGTGTTGTGTGTTTTATGGTGTCCGCAGGAGGTAGTAGATGACTTTCAGGAATGGGGAGAAGCAAATCTATGAGCAGTGGTGTTATTTACCGTTTTTTTTTTTTCTGGATTGCCAAAGGAACGTGTTTTTTTTTTTTTTTTTTCCTTTATTCAAAGAAATGGGTGATCTCCACTTTTCTGGAGTGATGCAAGCCCCCATTACAAAGTAGACTTTCTCAGCTACATGAATAGCAGTGAGCATCTGCAGTAGTGCAGCTGGTGTTGGGAGAAGAGCTGGTTAGAGGAGATGGACTTGAGCTACCCCAATGTGAGGCTGCCACCCTTTGCACCACCTCTCCGTCACCATGTGCTGGTGAGGTTTAAATGGCTGGATCTGTCCAGAGAGCTGAGTCCTGGCATCACAGCTCTGGAGAAGACAGTGATGTGCTGTGGGTGCCAGCATGGTGCGCTTGGCAATGCTGAGACTGCAGTGACTGACTTCCCTCTCTTGGGGTCAGTTTCAGAGACGCGTAGCTATGTTGCGGTAGACATTAAAGGATTAAGGTGTCTGGATGTTCTAAACATGACTCCTTTGCCTTGGTGCTTGCCAGCTGTAATTTTGTGGGAGTTCCCTTGCTGGTGAACCCACGTGAGCGCGGGCTGTTGGCTGGTCACACTGCACGTGGTTCTGACCCGGGCGGCTGCAGTGGGGAAGGCTGAGCAGCCGCCTCTCGCAGGGTGCTGCTCTCCTGGTGGACGGCACTCCTGCCTCGGCAGCAGCTCTGCCCCGCTCCGGTGCTGGGTCACCCTTTGTGTTAGGCAGTGTCTTGCATCCAGAAATCTCAGCATGCTCCATAGATGCTTCTTGCTTTCAGTCTCACAGCAGTATGGGAGGAGGGATTTTTCCCTCCAGTTTTATCAAGGAGGCAACTAGTCTCCAAAACCCAGAGTCTTTGACTTGGCCAGGAAAAAACACAGGAAAAAGGCAGGAGTAGAAAAAGCCTTTCCCCCTTAGCCTTCCTTTGTGGTCTATATGGAATCATTTGTGTAGCTTTAATAGTCGCTCATAGACAGATGGTCCATCAAGTGTTTTGTTTAACCTGTGCTCCTGATCCCCATAACATGATGTGGCGCTGAATGCTGTGGTACAGGTCTATGCTGTGTGAAGAAGAGCTTTCTTTGCTCTGTGTTAAATTTGTGATGCGATATCACAGATTACATCCTTTGCTAGGGAACTGTGAAAAATAGCACTTAGAGGTCCCTTGCGGGTATGGGCAGTAGCTGTCAGCAGAGCCAGGGGTGCAGTAGATCTGATATTGCATGGAGTTACCAAAAGGAACTTGAGAAGCTGCTCTAATTAAATCTGTTAACAACAGCTTACATGTCCGTAGCATCAGAGCATTGGGAATGGTTATGTAGAGTACTGTCTCATTGCAGTCTTGACTGTCCCACATGAAAGGACTATACTTGAGTTTTTGGCAGGAAAACCAAGGCTCAGGGGGTGATTACTTGTGAGGCACAGAGACCTTTTGGGAAAGGCAAGGAAGGAGGCTATAAGTCTTCCTTCAAGATCTTTTGCTCGGTCCCTGAGATGATGCACCCAACTGGTATAAATTAAGTTGTGTAAATTTTGTCACAGCTTATAGGACTGAACAGAAATGTTGAGATAGTCACTGCTTACCCTCAGGTCTTCTGTACAGACGAAGTTTGTCATTTATCTGTCTGAAGGTCCTGGTGTCTGTGTTCTATTCATGTATCTGCTTTCCAGTGCAAATATACCTAATCTACAACTTTCACATGACACATAAGAAAGTATATCAGGGTTCTTGCAGTGGCTAAATGAAATACGAGATCCCCACCAGACTGAGATTTGAAATCCCCAAATCTTAGATGTGAGATCCCAGCTCAAAATAAACTGGCAACACTCTGGGATCTCCACACAGTTAGCCCTGGATCTAAATTATGAATCAGTCCCCTGAGCATAGGGAGCTGGCTGTTGGATTCTCCAAATGAATTAATGTCAAAGCATTCCAGAAATGTTCTCCAATATGGCATTTTTCAAAATGGGAACTTTTCAAGTGCAGCCACTTGACCTCCTACAGCTGCTTTTCTTCCCACTAATTCTGCAATTGCCTGAGCTGCTGTGTAGCCATGTAATCATTTGCTGTAATCATCAGTTTCAAAGTATTTGAAGGCACTATTATCTTCCAGAGTAATATCTTGCAATCCAATTGCTTCCTCTTTCGTTAATCTGATTTAGTACTCGTAATCGTTTTTCATTGGAAATGTTTTAAGTTTTCATTTCCGTGCTCCACTGTGGCATTTACAGTACATGAGATGTCATAGAAGAATAGTGTAATAATTAATATGTATAGAAAAAAATATATATGCATTGGAGGAGAATCTCTGGACTTAATATGTATAGAAAAAAATATATATGCA
Source organism: Pluvialis apricaria (assembly GCA_017639485.1). NCBI lineage: Eukaryota > Metazoa > Chordata > Aves > Charadriiformes > Charadriidae > Pluvialis > Pluvialis apricaria. The sequence continues at coordinate 71,228,042 of CM030011.1, read as the reverse complement.
TTGGAGGAGAATCTCTGGACTTCCTAACTGGCAAGTTTTCAGATCTGGAAAGACAGTCTCTGTCATCTAGTGTAGAATTGGAGAAAGTAGTCAAAACAAATGTGCAACTATTCTTTGAGCTTCAGTATAGTTTAACTAAGTTTGTAGGATCTTACAAGAAACTAAAAGCATTTTGGAAACTTGTCAGTCTTGAGCAGAAAAGGAACACTTGTCCTCAGGAGCCTGACTTGACACACAAAGGGAAAAGGCAGGGGTGGCGTGTTTTTTCTCGTATCCTGTGGTACTTGGTCACGTTTTCTTCTCTCTCTTATTTGTCTAATACTGCTTGCTCGTTTGCCCAAGTCAGGCGGACTAATCAGTCGTCTGCTTTACAAAACACTTGAGAAGGCTGGACAAAAGGGGCCTTTTAGCATACGGTCTGATGAGAAGATGGGGCCCGTGGGGAGTTGCTTTACAGGGGGAGAATTGCATGTGCCTTTTCTAAAGGGATACATGGACATCCAGGTTAGTCAGACTTGTCAGTATATGCTCTTGTAGCATCCCTGCCTTCAGCCAATGGATTGCCATTGTATCATAAACACTGGGCCCGGCTTTTCCACCCACAGAAGAGATACAGATACGTGCACCTGTAGGAGCTTCTCCAGTTCTCCTCCATGGTACAGGCATGCTTATCTGCATCACCTTGTGCAATAGGTGATTTAGGAGAGAAATGGGTTGGTTCCTCCACCCTTCACAGGTGGGTAAAGCGTGGTCCTGTGGATAGCAGCAGAGTGGCAAAGCAAGCCCTACATGCTTTTGAGTGTCAAGGCGCGAGTTTGGCTTAGGCGCGCTCTGTCTGGGGGAGGACAGCAGAGAGCACAGCAAGGTTACGCGGAGCAGAACGGGCAGACAAAAGCGTGAGCAGTTTGGACTGGAAATGAGGAGTAAAACTAACGAACAAAGAGTGCATCCTTCCTATCAAGCACCCTGGCATGGGGGTGATGCCTGTATGAAGCAGACTTAAGGATAATTAAAGGTTCTGGCTCTGATAAAAGGGGTAAAGGCTTCTCTGACATCTAGACTTGAAAACACGATTGCATGTATTGAATTGTTAGTGGAGAAAAGGGACATCTAGGACTGGGTGGGAAGAGTTTTTGACTGTGTGGAAAGGCATAAAGGTTGTAAATTGAAACACCACAATTATTATTTGATGTGTTGGACACTGGCAACAGCTGAATTAAATCCTCTTGGATTAATTACTGCAAATTGAGGAACTCATTTTGGCTTCTCATTTAGACTTTTATTGTGACAAAGCTCTATTAGCACCCAGTGTAATGAGCTGTAAGATAAGGCCAAAATTGTAGAAATTAATAAATGTAAAAATAAGTTTGTTTAATTATGTGACTAGCTCATAAGGAAGATTGTGTTAATTTTGGCATGGCCTGTGAGGTTGGTTATTTAAGAAATGAGAATGCTCCAACATTAAAGGCTTTAATTTGTGTGTTATGAGCTTTTTAAATTCTGCTAAGTGACTCTCTGTAAACAAATATTGGAGAACTTTGCTTGCAAAAATGGAGACAAATTCACAGGCTTGCACATTCTTGGCAGGTTTTTTTTTGAGGGAGGGAATCTGTCTATGTGTAAATTACAGTGTGAATTAGTGGCAACTGCAGCACTATTTGCCCATATACATGTGGTCAGAGCAAAAATCTTGTCCTTTTTCTTTGATTATGGGGTGAAATTATGCACGCAGGCGGCAAGCACAGCACATTCACTATGCTGCGGTACCTTTACACCCTGCTTTACCTGCAGGGTGTTTGTGTGTCTGCATCCAGAAAGAGAAATTTCTCAGAGGACTGAAAGGGAACTTGGTAGCTCCCTTCAATTGTTTTCTGCCAGAGGGATCAACAAATCTGCTAGGTTCTGCTCCCTGGGGAGTGGCTATCCGTTTCTGCATAAGGTGATGTTTGTACTTTTATTAAAGCTTAAGGTGGTTTCCAAATTGTGAAAGTACCACACTCAGCATTCATTTTATTTAGAGCCTGATGTTCTCTATGGCAACTGACCAAAATCTGATCTAAGACATTGCCTTTTAATTCAGCCTCAAGGAAACCAGGTTATTTTTAGTGATGAATTTGTCCTTCGAGTGGGCTTTGTGGTTGTGGGCAAGGTGTGGACCCTGTATGTAATGGCAGGATGTCTCAGCATCAGCTTGGGAGCTGGGTCACCAGGTTGTGGGGTGGGGTCAGGCCCTTGGTGGAGAAGGGAGCAAGAGGGCAATTGCTGTGACTTTGAATTTTGAATGAGCCTGTTGGTCCCCTCCTTGGAGCAAGCTTGCCTCAGCCAACTGCCAGTCTTAAGAATGGAAAAGTAACCTTGAAATGCAGATGTTGCTTTGACATTTTGCAGGTAGATCAATATCCCAGCTGACTGCAGGGGTTCTCTTGTGAAGATCTGACCCGTGTTCAATGCGCTCAACTTTGCCTTTTCAGTTGCTTGAAAATCCTTCGCTGCACATGGTATCATGTTGTCAGTCATTAAACTAATTTCCTTTATACTGCGTACAGCCCAACATTTCTCATTGAACTATTGCAAACTGTGGAATAATGTGAGAATTTTCTTTCAGTTACATAGGGGACTGTGAGATTCACATGGACATATCGAAATTTAATCTTGGAGTGAAAGGCGTACAGGTGCGTGCAGTGCTAATGTTGTCTGTGTGTGGCAGGAGGCAGCATGTCTCAATGGGGGGGTCATGACAACTGGGAAACCACCAACTAGCAGGCTTGGAATGATTGGCTTTATCTCTTTGTGTTTTGGCTGGGGAAATGATGCCTTCCTTGGAAAGCACCTAAATACCACTTTTAAGCTTCGTAGTGTGACTCTTAAAGGTCAGTGCTAGAGCATCAAGCTTGTGTAGGCTAGCTTTTACCACTGGAGTACAGAGGAGTTGTGTGTTGGTAGAGAACTTGAAAAGAGCCAGTTTTGTCAGGGTGTTCATAAATTCGTTTAGATTAGACCAACAACCCGTTCATGCACTGCTGAAAACTAATAGGCAGATCACTCCATTGTATGGCAGTCAGGATTGCAGGGAGATTCCACAAACTTAGAAAACATTGCCCAATATCAATAGCAATGGTTTGGGGGGAGGGATTTTTAGTAAAATTATTTCAAGTAGGATGTTTAAAATTATCACTGAGAAGCTCACAGTTTTGAAACTGCACCCTGAGAGTACCTTCAGGCTCAGTTTTCCTTGGTCTATTCTGTTTGCAGTTGTATGGGACACTGCGGGTGATACTGGAACCTCTTCTAACAGATGCGCCTTTTATTGGAGCGGTGACCTTGTTTTTTCTGCAGAAACCGGTGAGTCAGTAGTGAACTGCACTCCGCAGCCTTCTAGATACCTGGTCTGTCTTAATCGATGGATAGATCTTCAGTGAGTGACACATCGCTGGTAGCCCAAACGGCATGACTGTGAATGCCTCACAGTGCAGATGTTTAAATAGCAAATTCCCAATTGTTCAGTGTTCCCCTGGAACCCCAAGAGGATGGGAATGAATTCACCCTATTCTCTTGCAGTGGTAGTAGTGCTTAAAAAGTTACTTGCTTCACTCTAAGAATGGGAGGACTTTGCGATGATGACAACACAGCAGGCGTTTCATAGGACTTTGCTGCAAGGTTCCTGTCAGGTGGATTTTAAATCTTCCCATTCATAGATTTTAAACGCAGTCATCTTGGAGACCATTCAGTCATGGTCATGCTTTGAAACCTTGCCTGTTTAAGGTCATGTGCCTTGTAGCTGAATTGTGGTTTAATAAAATATGAGAAACCTTCTAGTCTTGTAAGAACCAGTTATCTTACAGCACACAGCTTTGCTTGCTTGTGGGTTATGCTCTGCATGAGTTCGTGGAAGTCATACATTTTTGATCTTGGATGAGGTTTTTTTGTGTTTAGATGTACTAGCATTATTTTAGCACATGAAAAAAACCCTTTTTGTTTATTTTGAGAATAGAAATACAGACTCTTGAAGCCGGGTGGTGTTTGTAAATCCCCCTGCCTCAGGGCATAGGCCAACCCCTAAGTGAAAGGATGAGGAAGTAACTTCAAAGTCTACGTAGAGCTGTCAGATTTACTACGCATGACCCCAGGGCATCTGCTAGTGGCCATTGCTAGCGGCTGAATGCTGTCTTTCCCTGTGCTTGCAGGAAAAATCCCAGTGATACCCTCATTTCAGGTATGGCAGGTAAAACAGATAAGGGAATTGCTACCAGCTGTTGGTTTTAATGTATAGATGCAGTCACTTACTGGTGCAGGTTTTGCTTTCTTTAAACAGCTGGCTTTCTTTTAGAAACATTTGCTTCGCCTTTAAATTCTACATTTACTCAGAAATCAATTTTAATGGTCCTGTATAATTTTTCTCCCTGATCTTATTGTAGCACTTGGAAATCAACTGGGCAGGCATGAGCAACCTCCTGGATGTCCCGGGAATTAAGTGAGTGTCTACTTTTCTTCACTTTACTCTTCTTTAAAAAACCTTTGGAAGTTGGGATGGCGTTCTTCAGTAGTCATCAAAGCTATTCTCAAGAGTGCTGTGTAAAGGTGTTGTGCTGATATTCATCCCATCGTATCTGGCTGTGGAGTCTGCAAAACCTGAGGAGAATGCTTTTTACATTCTGTCAAAAATGCTTCAATCGCTTCATTGCATTTGGGATTTAGGATGGAAATAGTAAATCCCAAAAACTACAATGGTCTATAAACTAGAAGAGAAGACCGCCTGTTTCCCATGTGCCATTTACTTGCAAAGGTAGATGAGGTAGATCTAGGTGACTGGCAGTCTGCGCTTATGTTTGTTTTCCTTGAAGAGAAAAAAGGCAAGGTATCACAGAGTTGCAGTCCCTCTGACAAACTGAAATGCAATCTATGATAAAGAAAACTGCACCAGATTTATAAGGAGAAACGTTCTTCTCCTGTGTAGTCTGCTTACCCTTTAAGTTCTTCAGAGGATGTAGCTCTTCCCTAATGCCTTTTGGGTTGATCTTGTACCTGAAACTTGCTCAGCAAGGATGAAAATCTTAGCGGTTTTCAGTACTGAAAGTTTCAAATTGTTTCTCCAGATTGGAGCTTTGCTTTTTCCTTGTTCCTCAGTGTAAGGAGAAAATCTGTTACACAAGAACAAAATATATTTGGTTACTCAGCCATTGCTTTTCTCCCTTTAAATGCAAATGCAGACACATTGGCTCCCCTCTCTTCCCCTGCAACTCATGGTTTGCAGACTCATAGGAAGTGGTTTGCTACTTCAGGTACCAGTTTATGCATTAAAGGGCCTCTGAAGACCTTTGATGTTGAGTGAGAGGAAACTTTCTTTTTGTTCTTAATTTGAGGCCAGAGTGGCCTTTTGCCCTGAGAGCTTCAGTTTTTATCAGAGGAATTAATCTGTTCTTTTCAAACACAGCTTTCCTCAATCCTTGCAGGGAGAAGAAGGTATGTAGGTGTTCCAACCTACAGCCTCTCATATAATTAAGTGCAAATTTGATGTCCTAGATTTTCACTCCCTTGTTCTGTCACAGAGATTTGAACACAGAAACTCTTGCATGTCCATCAGCACAACGCATGAAAGCCAGGAGCAAAACATGCCTGACCATGAATAGGCTGAAGTACAGGTTGAACAAGAGCTCTCCCTTTCAAATGAATCGAGAGTAAAGAAACTCGATGCAGTCATCTGTCCTGATGTACAAACTGTGTTTAGTTGGGTGTACCCTGACACTCAAGAGAAGGGACAATTCTGTGACCTTCCTGTGGGGTTTTTTTGACAGAAAAGCCAAGAGCCTGACCAAGGGCTTTCAGGCTCCAGGTTTTACATTTGGAGTAGGAGAGGATTTTCTGTCTGTGTGAATCCAGTCTCAACTGTGAAATGTGACAATTTTGTTGCACAGTCTTACCCTGAGAAGCTGCCTTATAAGCACTAGATTTATCAAGAGGATGAAAGTCTTTCAGATGTTTGGTGCTCTCAGGTTTCCCTGTTAATATTGTCTTCTGCTCATGCCAAGTATATTGAAATCCATCCTCTTATTAATCACCTGGAGAGTACTGGAGGTCTATGACAGCCATATGCTTCTTGCTCAGGAGAATTAGGTCAAAGTAGTTGTCCCCACCATACAAACAGAGCAATTCCAAAGAAAAGATTTTAACTGAAAGGCTAAAAATGCCTAACTTTTAGATTAGACTGGAAAGTTCCCTAAACTCCAAGACACATAGTACCCTCCGGTCAGCCAAGTGTCATCTCCTGTGTACCAAAGTTCCAGTTACTTCACACAAGATTTTTCTTCTTGGTGCAAAATATATCAAGATACAGAATCTCTTCCTTCCATTTTACAGTAAGGTCTCAGCATATGGCCAAGAGCAGACAACACTGTATGCAGACGCCATGTTATAAGTCTAAAAACAAACTACCTCGAGGTCTTGAACCCCCTGTGAAATGCTGAAAATTCCAGATTCTCCTCACCATGTCCGTCTCTGGTGTTGGCATTCCCAAGGGAACCCAGAAGGCACATGAGTTCGTAGGACTTGTTTGGGTGCATGACAATCTTGTCACATGGCCTAAGCTCCCATTCATCATTTACAACCCACTGGGGCCAAATACACATCCAGCCCTGGTAACCCTAGACTGGAACATCCCTGCGGGCGAGTGAGCGCTGCACCATGTGTGCCACAAGGCAATGGCGATTATGTGCAGAACGGTAGGGAATGAGGTTGAAAGGGATCTTGATAGGTTGCCCATGCTCATATTCTCCTCTGCAGGAGCCCGACTAGGTGCCAGTTATTGATAGGGTAGGCCTCGCCTTCCACAGTGATCCACATCCATCTTTAGGGATTGGTTCTGGTGTTAAACTGTCCTCTTCACTTCTTCTTGTTCTAAGCTAAATGTCACAAGCATAAGTTTCTTCTGTCCATGTGCAGTTGCATGTAGGTGTGCTTTGGTTGAAGGTAGGCAGTATCACTCCTTTTGCAGCCCCCATTTCTTGTGTTGCACCTCATTCTTTCATTCTAACTGAAATTGCGATCGATTGTAGAGATTTAGGTTGCCCTTTTTCTTTTTTTCTCCCCACCTGCAGTGTAATGTCGGACTCGCTAATTCAAGATTTCATAGCTGCCCGGCTGGTTCTACCAAACAGGATCACAGTGCCTCTGAAGAAGAACATGAACATTGCCCACTTGAGGTTCCCTATCCCACGTGTGAGTTTTTTTTCAGTAAGAGTGTTAAGCTGCCTGACTGTCCATTTGCGGCTGCACGCAAGCTCAGTGTGTTAGATTCCTGCACATCCAGCTATCATCAGCTGTTTCAACCTGGATTGTAGGCTTTCTGTGGGTAATATTTCAGAAATATAAAACCAGATGTTATATACTTTATAATTTGGGGGATTGAGGATTGAGGGCTCCTACCCTCTATACGTGGCATAAGAAGTCTGTTTGGACACTGAGCTCACTTACCAATTTAAACCTTTAGTCTCATTTGAGATAACCACAGATGTTCAGTTAGAGAAGGTAAATACATGAGCAATGAGTGTCAGACTACTTAATTCTTTTACTAGTGATGTGAAGGGGTATAGATAGGGAGCTCAGGGGGTGACATCTCTTTGCTACAGAAAAAATTTCAGGGAAAAAAAAGAGCCACTGAGATTTCCTAAATGCTTGACATATATCCAGATCTTCAGTCTCCTGCATCCATCAGATATCTAATACGCTCATTAATGAGGGTAAATATAAGTGAATGACAAAGGAATGCTCCCTATTGCAGACTTGCATCACCAAATTGAAGTTGAATGGCCACTCTGCAATAAAATAAAAACCTGACAATGGGTTCTTAATTCCTCCTTCAGTCAGTGGGAATTGATCTTCACCCCGCACTTAATTTGATTGTGGCTATAATCCTGTGTGAATATATATGTTTCTGTTTTAAAAATAAATTGAAGAATATTTCCTAGCCAATTATGTAGATTGAATTGTGTATCTGTTTAAGTTTGGTTTATTTTTTTTTTCCCCAAGGTAAATGTTGGGAGAAGTGTTTTAATACAACTGTCATTTGAAATGCACTGCATCAAAATATGTGTCTTTGCAAACCTGTCATGATGACTATCCTTGCTGCTTGAAATAACTAGTTTTAGGAGGTAGCATATTATAATTATTCAAAGATCACATTTTCATGACCAATTTTGTATCTTATTTTATCCAGGGAGTAATAAGGGTTCATCTGCTAGAAGCTGAAAACCTTGTCCAGAAAGACAGTTTCCTTGGTGCAATCAGGGGGAAGTCTGACCCGTATGCTCTTCTTCGCGTTGGCACGGTGCAGTATCGAAGCAAGACAGTTTCCCGAGATCTTAATCCCATTTGGAATGAGACATTTGAGGTACTGAATCTTTTGATCTTTCCATCTGTAGGATGCACAGCCGTTTACATCCCTGTGCTTGGAGGACCTTCTCTTAACTGACTACACTGGAGCAGGTGGACTTCCTTGTTACTTGATTGATGAGGCATTTCTGTCCCTGAAACAAGTTCAAATTTACATTGCAAACTTGAAATGTCATTCAGGTTGATCTGATTTACATATGTGGGTTTTTGGAGGCGGTGCAAAGCACTGCTTTAAATATCAATTCAGTGCAGTAGTCTGTGCAGCTGTAGTCTGCTCTAGCATTGATTCTTCTCTGCTTATTAGGGATACCAGTTTGAGGGGTGTAGCATGTAGTTCAGAAAGAAGCAAACTGGTTTTGAAATGTTTTCACCTATAATCAATTGTGTTTGTTATATGTTTAGCCACGAAACAGCAGGGAATGTCCATAATGTGTTACACAGCTGTGGTGTCGTGTTCTTGTCCACAGCCTATATGAACCTATGTGAATGCTTTTTATTTTTAATCACTACCTCTTTCTCCTCCAGTTTGTTGTTCATGAAGTGCCTGGTCAGGACTTAGAAGTGGACTTGTATGATGAAGATCCAGATAAAGATGACTTTATGGGCAGGTAAATTAGCATGACCCTTGCTTGGGGTCCAGTAACCTCTGAATCGGGACACCCAGATTATTCATACTGGAAATGTAATATTGAAGGAAGCTGTTCCTTTTGACCAGATATTGATACCAAGTTATTAGTTCCTAGTACAACTGACTTTGAACAAGGTAGAGAATGTGCCCAAACTCCTGCAGGAATTCCTAGGAAGCCATTAGAAGTGATGCTTACTACACGACTTGAGATTTACTTCAAATATATTTTAGTTTTGGAAGTATTTCAAGGGGGAGACTTCAGAAATCTAAGTGCGTTCCAGCACACACGCACACAGGTAATGCGTAAAGTTGTTATTTGGAACAGATGAGTGTGGGCTTTTTTGGTGGCGATTTCTTCTCCCCTCCTCCCCCCAGCAGCAGTATGCTCTATGCCTAAATATACACTGAAATGTTTGCTTTTTGTCTTTCAGCTTGCTTATAAGCCTGGTGGATGTAATGAATGACAGAACTGTTGATGAGGTAAAGATCACAGCTTATTTCTAAATGTGGTTGGTGATGTACGCTTACATGTACTCGTTTGTGCTCTCCCTCTGCCACTACATTGTTTCTATGTGCTTAAAGCTTCCTTGCACTGTGGTATTTTCACAAGAAGAAAATACCTTTGCTCAGCTTAAGTAACCATTAAAATAATTTTTACAATCAAGATGGCAACCTCAGACAGCCCCGAGGTTACACTGAGCCAGCAGTGGGGTATCTTGTATCGATATCTCGTGTCCTGTATGTACCAAATGTTTTGTGCAAGGCTGCAGATAAAGTTTGGTGAAGCAGTCCGATTGCTGAGGGAAGAAATGATCTGACCTTATTGTGGTTCATCCTGCAACCCAGCACTCTGCAAACAATGCCAGGGTGCCTGTCTTGTGCTGCATGTATATGTGGATCTTATTTTCATTTTTTTCTGATTTGTGTTTCTAAGTGGCTGGACATGCTACAATCTAAGTGTCACAAATGCAAGCTAAGGCGCTCAAAGTGCAGTTCATATTGTCTATTGTACGTAAGTCTCAGAGACTGCAACAAGTACATAAAAATTATTTTGCTTTACAGTTCTCAAGTTACTCTTTGTTGTCTCCATTTAGTGGTTTCCCTTAAGTAAGACAACAAGTGGACACTTGCATTTAAAACTGGAGTGGCTTTCACTTGTAAATGACCAAGAAAAGCTACATGAGGTGAGTATATTTGCTTAAAGGATTCAGATACTCTGATCCCTATCCAGTGATCAACAAAGGAGTGCATAAAATTAGGAACCCCAGGCAAACTCATGGGAGTTTATTTTTGTCTTACAAGTTTTGATGTGATATCCCCCCCCTGCCGCCCCTCCTGAAGAGGAAGGGCGTTTGCTTGCCCCAGGTCCCTTGGTAATTCAGGAGTAACTCAAATCTGGCAGCTCTTCTTGCTTGAACTAGCAAAGCTTTGTTTGACTCACTGCAAAATGGCCTCTCACAGTTCCCTTCTTTGATAATTTTTCCCTTCCCTCTTCATCTAGGGTCTGTGTAGGATCCCTGTCTATAACCTGTACTAGTCATAGACAAATAGCCAGCACTGGTGCTTGGTAGGGCCATGGCTCCAAAAAGTGTCTTGTCCAGCAGAATTGCTTGGATAAAGCCCATCTCCCAAGTCTTCATAATCAAGCAAAAGCATTTGAGTTCCACTGAAGTGAATAAAATTTGTTTCCAGGCTTTTTTCTGCTGCCACTGGGTTACTGATGTTGATGTATGTGGTTGAGCATGTGTTTAGGTGTCTTGCTGCACTGGGGAATCCAGCCAGTGCTGCAGTAGAGAGATTAAAGAGCATTTAGGCCAGTGAATTGAAAAGACTTACACCTCTTCTTACTGGTCTGCTTAAAACTGTCATGCTGTATCGGCTTGTGCTCCTCCAAACTGCAAGTTTTAGGAGAAAGGTGAAGAGCTGCTTAGCTTTCAGAAACTATCCTTTGGGTTTGCGTTGTGCTTTACGTTGTCCTTGGTGAGTGATCATGCCTACCTTGTGTTTTGTTTTGTTTTATCTTTCCTGGCCTTCGCAGGATAAGAAGGGTCTGTCTACAGCTATTCTGATAGTCTACTTGGAGAGTGCCTTCAATCTTCCAGTAAGTACAAACCACATGCAGGCAGCCTTCACTCCTAACCTTTTTTTTAAAGCTCACAAATTAATTGTTTTTAAATACTCTTTTACTAACTCAGAAAAACCACTTTGAGTATTCGAATGGTGAATGTGGAGCAAAGAAGATAAAAAATAACAAGTACCTCAAGGTAAAATTTATATTCTTCTCCCATGCTTGCAAAACAGCATTCTGGATTATGTGGTATCGTAGCAACTGAAACTAGCTGTGGTTAAAAAGAAATAATCTTTCTATTGTCAGAATTGAAGTGACCAGGGGTTCAAAATAGTGATTGAAAGCCCACCCAGTGAAAGTCTAGGAGGTCCAAGGGGGAATGCAGCACAAAAATACTTGATTGTGTGTGGGTTGTCTTTATTTTTATTTTATACTTTGGACTGTAAGAGCCTCCAGACATCAGACCAAGTCATGTTACCCTTTCTGCTGCTGCAGGGGTTCTTCCCATGCTGAGCTGTTCCAGTTTGATCTCCCACATTGGGATGGGAGGGATTCAGAAGCCACTCTGTCATTCATGCCTCCTCTCTCTTGCTTCAGGTTACTTTTTTCATAATACTGCATTTTGCTAGTGTGATGTAAATGGTAGGTGTAGGGAAGAAAGTCTCCCTTTTTTATTGAACAAGCTACACACAACCACAGCTCTGAGCAATGGTTAAAGCTTCCTGTTCTCTCTGAGTAGCTCCCCTCCTAAGCGCAATCTTTACAATTTCGATGAGTTACTAGCACTGTGATACAGATCACATTTGATAATCTTTAATTCTGGACTTCATTGTGTACACTTTTCTTGCTGTGCCAAGACAAGATAGTGAGCCTTAGTGCACTAGTTCAGAAGAGCACAGTACGAGATGTTCAGTATTATTGCTTCTGAAAAGGAATTGTTACCTATTTCAAGTAAGAGTAGCGGTTTAATATTAGTTCCTGTAAGCTATAAATGTCTCTTCTTTTTTTTTTCCCCCTTTTCCTTTTTTGCTTTGTATTAAATGACAGAAGACTGAACGAGAACCTTCCTCCTTTGTCCTGCTGACGGTAGGAAACAAGACTCAAAAAAGCAAGGTGAGGCTGTTTGACTCTTCTGCTTCCCTTAGCCACCCATAAAATGGAATGTATTTCTCTCCAAGTAGTCCCTGGGAAGTGTAGGCCTAGTGAAGCTGATGTGAAGCGCTGTAGTTATGGTGATAGCTGCGGAGGCCAGGAGGTAGGGGTCAACCAGCGTGTGGAAGCACTGTGTCACTGAGCTGTGCTTGGTTAGTAGGTGTCTGATCAGCTGCTGTACAGATGGGTGTTTTTGTGCTCATGGCCATGAGGTCATGTTGGCCAAGATACCCTAGTTCTGTCAGGGTTGCAGAGGAAAAAACAATAGGCCTCCAATCTGGCTCATCCTTTCTCAGGGCAGGGTGTCATTTGCATCAAGCTGGCATTTGTTCCCTCGTCAGAGTCTCCTGGCTCCTGTTTCACAGAAGTTTTGCTGAATGTTTTTTACCTAGACAAGACGTATCGGATCTCCTCCATTTGACTTTCCATTCCTTTTTACATTATGTAATATTTTTGCCTGATGAATATGAGCAGCAGCTGAGTTTTGCCCTCTCAGTAGCTGCTGTGTTTTTTGCCCCATAGCTGGATGTGGGAGAAGGCAGCCCTACGTTCTTTTGGACACCCAATAAATGCGAATGAATCCTGTTGGCTACACATGAGCATATGAGACTGGCACCTATTTTCCTTTGTTTCTTCCACTTTGTCCAGCCAGAGACTGGGTTCTGCTTGCATTTTCACCTATTTTGGCTTTCCCTTTTCCCCACCACATCACCTGCCTCTCCCAAGCTAGCTCAGACCTCCAGCTTTCCCCTGCTCCTTTCCCTTTGCTGCCAGTACTTGTGGCCTGGTGGAAGCAGCTGGTTTATGGAGCAGCCTCAGCCACAGCCTCTGTGGATGCTTTCCGTACTCTTTAATCCTTGAAGTGGATGGTGCTGAAGCTCTGCCCTCCTTCCCTCAAGCTCTACACCCCTCAAACTGCTCCTCTAGCTTTTCTACCCTTCCCCTCCAGCTGGCTGCAGCTTCGGGAGCTGGCTCTGGGTGCCTGCAGGCTGGAAGCAGCACTCTGGCTCTCCCTGGGTGGAGAGGTGGGAGGGAGGGAGCGGTGCTTTGCTGCAGGTGAGGCAGGCTGCTGGTCCAGGCAGCACTGGTTGGGGCCAACTGCAGCTCACCAGACTCGTTCTTCAGCATTTCCACGCCCCGCAGAACTCGTTCTAGTTGTGCCAGAGACTTTGCTTCTGCACACTTCTGACCTGGAAATTTCACTCTCTCCATACAGCGGGGGTGTAGCATCACTGAATAAAACAAGAGGGTCACCGTGACCCTCTCTGGTGATCAGTGTCATGGTATTCTTCGCTGCTTACAGAATAAGCTAACATATATGCCGCAATCTTCTTGTTGCAGACCTGCAATTTCAGCAAAGATCCCACGTGGGGCCAGGCTTTCACCTTCTTTGTCCACAGTGCTCATTCCCAGTCACTCCATGTTGAGGTGAGAAAAGCCTTTCCTTTGAAGACCAAGTGCACATCCACAGGGAGAAACCTCTTTTATGGTCGATGTGATCTCGATGCTGGTTCTTTCTGTGTGCTTGTACTGGGATCCTCCTGCTGAAAAGGTGGAAGAAGCACCTGTTGTTGCACAGAAAATTCTCTGTTAGGTGATGCTGGTATCTACCTTTACTTTAGGATCATGTGACACATAATAGTTCAAAACATGGGACATTTATGGCTCCAAAGTGCAAAGGAGCTTTTATACAGGTCTGTGTGTAGTAAAGCCGTGAATATTGTGCTGTCAGAAATTGCAGCCTTCATAATTCTTAACCAGAGTCCTATCTCTTTACCTTGGTATTTTGGCTCGTTAAGAAATCCTGTATCTCAACTAGCATACATTGCAGTCACAGCCAGTTCTATGGCTGTTCACTTGGCTACAGAAGTGGATCTGAACCTTAGAAGGTGTATTGAGATTAAAAAGGATAAACTATTACCTAAAAAGCTTGTAAAGGTTTAGATCAGTTGTCATCCCAGCTGCCTGGGACATTTTCCTCAGAGCAAGTAAGGAAAGTCAAGTAAATCCCAGGGTCTAGTTTTTCTGCTAAGGCAATTCCTTCTCTGCATAGTTAGAAATGGGATTTTTACTCCAAACATAATAATTTGTTACACTACTTAAATATTGGCATCACCCATTTGGAAGTAACCATACTTGATAGTACGTCCTGAAGTAAATAAGCTAATTTTGATGTCTGTCTGAAATACCACTGGGACCAGCAAAGCAAGAAGGTATGCTTTCCAGTTTGCCATCTAATAAACACCTTTCCCCCCCTGTCCTAGATAAAAGACAAGGAGCGGGATAGTACCCTGGGAACTTCAGTGATAAGTCTCTCCCACTTACTTAAGGACCCAAGCATGACTCTGGATCAGAGATTTCAGTTGGATCATTCCAGTTCAGACAGCTTCATTAAGATGAAACTTGTGTTGCGGGTAAGTTGTTCTTGCCGTATTCACTCAGCTTCCCCAGCGGAAGCATCCAATTGTAACCAGGCGAAAGAGATGAAAGGTGGGAGAGGAGAAATGCAGCTTTGCTTCATAGATGAGTAGAAAGTAGAAGTGTGACGCGGTCTTTAAGTGCAATTAAGAGTCCGTGGTGGAGCCGAGAGGTATCCCTGGGGCTTCCTAAAATTTAGTGCAGTGCCATTGCTGAAAATCTTCTCATGACAACAAAGAGCTGGACTGAGAAAATCTAAGCTGGGAAATCAAAGCTGCTACACAGTAAGAGAGACCGATGCTTAAGAATTGTTTTCTCATTGTGCTTTTGATCAGTGTTTAGACACTGTGGCATACATACACAGCAGGGCAAGGGAAGGGAACCTCGCAGCTAATACCATAAGCCTCTCTCACCTATAATGGCAGATTCCTGTTGTTATAGTTTTGTGGTAAAACTTCATCCTAGGTGGTAATGCTGCCATTAACACCAGTGCTTTGGGTGCAGCACTCATTTCTCTCCCTTGTGATTTTCAGGCCTTGAATGTTGAAGAACCTGATCCACAAAGAGTCAAGGCTGGTGGTGATGCCTCGAAGCAAGGTCCTGTGCGTGTCATGGAGAAGGGTGGAAACCAGCAAAAGTTTGCCTCCCCACCAAAACCAGAAGTCTCAAAAGTACCTCCAGTGAGCAAAGACTCTGCAGCACTTGAATCCCTGCCGAAAAAGGACAGCAGAGAAGACCTGGACACAAATGACAGTTCAGCAGCGCCTGTACCAAGTGAAACTGTTGCTGGCCTTAATGAGACAGAGCGCGAACAAAATCCAGAGCATCACCCATCATCAACGTTGCATACCAGAGCAGCAGTAGTGCCCACGTTGCCAGTCGTACAGGAACTGAGGCTTGCGCCCAGTGTTGCTTCGCTGGGTTCTCTGCCTTCTTCTTGCTTTGAATTAAGTAGCAGCAACCTGGACCTTCAGAAGTAGGTGTTCTTCCAGCTGAATTGTTCTTCTCTTGGAAAAGTTTAGGTTTTATAGGTCGCTGTTGCGTACAGTTGAATTCAAGACTGCTAAGTCATTTGGAGTCTTGGGTCTCAAATCACCTTACGAAAAATTGACCTAAGTATTCCAATCAACAGCAAAATAAATTACAGGGTCACTGTCAGATCAGGTGTAAAATGAAAGCATTTCCTTCTCTGGCTCTCCTGAGAAGTGCGGCATGTGTTGGCTTTATTATTTAAGAGCCTCTCACACAGAATATCCTGGGTCCCGTAACACTCATGATTTTAGCAACAGGAGATTGGAAGTCTGAATATCCCAATTCTGTGAAAACACAAACTCTTGATAAACATATCTGGCTGCTTAAAGCTTTGGATGCTGTGTTTTATCCAACAAATTTTAGGACTCTCATAATGCCGTGAACAAAGTTTTTGTGGATAGGCATGCTTGTGTGTGTGTCCTTCCCACAGAGCGAACTGCGAGGCTGCAGGTAGTCTGCTCTGTCGAGGATGGAGAGCCAGATCTGTCTCTCCTGGGGTGAAAAATGGAGCTAGTAGACTCCTTAATGAACTGAAGTAGCCAAGAAGGTCCATCTCAATTAAGAGAGCATGAGAGCAGTTATCAACCTGAACATCAAACCCAGCTCCAGCTGTTCAGTATCTAGTACTTCTGGACTGGCAAATTCTCTAGCTCTGAACAGGGCCTCATTTAGAAACCATTTTAACGCCATTTTTAAGCAATGTTTTGGATTTGAAAGCACTTTAATAACCTGCAGAACGAGATATAAAAAAGGTCCCATTTTGCGTATGCAGACATCCTCGAAGGAGCTGTGTAACAAGCTAACTGGTACTTTGCTGCTCCATCTACAGCAGGCCAATTAGGTGCTTTTTTGGCCAGTTGTGCTGTGGGACAGAAATGGGGTACCTGTACAGAAGGCCGGCTAGGCAGCGCTGGCACTAACGGGAGCGTTGGTTCTGTGGAGCCTCTGTCATCCAGCTGCTTTCTGGACAGCAAACCTTAGGTTGCCAGAAAAGGGAATGGTGCCCTGAAAGCTGGTTTTGGTTGAAAATGCATCACCAACTTCTGAAACTCGTGTGCTGCTTTGTGTTGCAATGTCTGTGCGTGTGGTCTGTTAAATAGCTGTATTTAAAAGCTTTTGACTGTGCAACTGTCTTACAGCGGGACTGAAATGCCTCTGGGAGAGATTCAGCTCACAGTGCGGTACGCTTCAATACGGCAGAGTCTCGTCGTGCTGGTGAACGGCTGCAGGTAACGCTGGTGTTTGCTTGCGTCTCTCTGTAAAGGAGAGGGGAAGAGCTCTTGGCGCTTGTGTCGTTCAGCAAAGCTGGAGCAGAACCATACGCAGCGTAAGCTGCCCAGCCGAGACGCCTTAGCGGTGGCTGACTTCCCTCAATGCAGCTTCACTAAGCGCAGGCAGGTGGAAACCACCCGCTCTGCTCAGTGCCAGAAGCAGGTCTGCGAGAGTGGCCAGCGAGTAGTGCTCGCTGCAGTAGAGCTCCTTCCACCGTCATCCACCCAAAACTTCCTCTGAACAGCACTGACAGCTGATGCGCGTCTTGGGATGTCATGGTAGGCATGACAAGGATGTCATGACAAGGATTGGCACCTATGGCTGAATTTGTAGATGTTCATTTAGGAACCCTGATAAATGGCCACACATTCAGTAGGGAAAATTTTGTTTAACTTCACATCCTTAAAGTTTTATTTGCGTATGTTCCAACTCCCAAGATAAATGTTTTTGGCCCATGAACCCATGAAGGGTTGGTCTGATTCAACGAGGGACAAGATATTAAAACACGCAATGGGAGAAGCTGCCTTGCTCGTCAACACTGTATTTCTTTTAACAGAAACTTAGTATCCTCTTCCAATCGTGGAGTGGATCCCTATGTTCGTATATACCTGCTTCCAGACAGAAGATGGGCAAGCAGGAAGAAGACTTCTGTTAAGAAAAAAACCCTGAACCCCCAATACGATGAGAAGTAAGAAAATGTTAATTATGATCACTGCCGAAATAGTTACGATCTCTGTATAATGAAAGGGCTTACCTAAGGTGTGCTCCTGTTGCGCTGAGGGATTGTCTTGTGAACGTTTGCAGGTCTTTTGCAAAAATGGCAGTTGAACTGTGATTTGCAAGTACTCAGGGCTGGCCTTGCTCTGCTATGGTGTCTCCTGTGACCCTGGTAGGAGGGCGCACCTTCTTGGCTGCACTTGCTTCTTTGCGCACAGCCGTTCCCCCACCCACGTTTAACTCCCTGTCAGCGCAGAGGCCATCTTCCCATTTGGGTACCTCGCAAGGCGTGCTTCTCTGGTCGCACTGCTTTGCCGGATGCTTATTCTGACATCGTTCCAAAAGCCAAAGGCAGAAATACAGAGCCCTTTGAGACTGGCCCGTTCTTCGGACAGACGGGTGGGTGTTGTCACTGGGAACTGGTGGGAGCAGGGTAAAATGTTCCCATGACTTTGCAGACAGTGTCATGTCCACAGCCCTGCCACTGAAATGGAATGTGTTTTGGATAAAACCAGACAGAGTGATGCTTAGAAGTAGAGCTCTTTTGAGAGATGGTTTTAATCCCATATTTAGAGGAAGGCACACATATGTAAAAATATGTGAATACTGGCGGGTCGTTTTTCTCCTGCGTTGGGTCCTTTCTGTATATATCAGTGTAGGTCAGAAATGGAGAAGAGATTTTAAAATACTGCATCTTAACACTCAAAACACGAGAGTGGTGGATTTTGGTTCTGCCTATTCTCGTGTAACTCCACCGATGTAGTGCCGGCACAGCTGTTGGGAGCAGTATCTCTTTTTCCTCATCCGCAGTATTGTCGTGCCCTGTACATCTTCAATTAAGTGCAGGAGATTGAGCAATACTGAGCTCCAAAACACATTACCCGTTTTACAACTCTGACTTGAGGAAAAGCTATTCAGGTGGGCAGAACTTAGAGATGATTTAGCGTGGACAAAACTCACTTGACACTAGATGATGTGTGCCAGAGGCGTGAGTCAGAGCCATTAAGAATTTAATTGCCACAGGTTTCAGCCTTTGTCTTCTCTTAATGTGGTGCAAGCCTCCTCTGTAAACTTGGGGGGTGGCTCAGCTATTTCCTCTGAGTAATAAAGGTTGCATGGAAAACATGCTGATCTTCTGTGAAGGGGGAAAATGATGGTAAATAGCATTTCATCATGGATGCGTGTTTTCCTCCTTCCCTCTCTGAACAAGTGTCGTAGTCTTTCACAAGGCCTGGAAGAGATTTCTTACAATGTGAATAAAATCTGGCTACAGAATTGCCTTTTCTGTGTCTTTTTTCTCCGTTGAAGCTCTGGCCACTCCGCTGACGCTATATTGTCACTGCAGTCTGGCCACTGATGCTTATAGGATTTATATTTTTGACTCAAAAGTCTCTTCTTTCAAAACTTTTAGGTTCGAATTTTTTGAATCTTTGGAAGATGTCAAGAAAAGGACGCTGGACATTGCAGTGAAAAACAGCAGGCCCTTCATTTCGCAGGAGAGGAAGGAGCTGGGGAAAGTAAGTTTAAAGACGTTACACCACTGATTTAACAGAGCTGAACAGTCTGAGCGATTCCCGTAATCCTGAAACGCAGTTCCAGTAACTAAGTCTCAGTAGTAGGACTGGCAATCTGGAAACATATTTTTCTGCCAGATTTTCATCTGAAATCAGGCTGTATCCTTGCGGAAGCTTGTGTGGTCTCACGTGATGCGTGTGCCGTGCTGCTTCGTTTCACAAGGGCGCTCCTGAAATAAAAACAATTTCCTGGGATCCGCTGCGGCCCCTTTGGGGAATGGTTCCAATAGTGCAAACACAAAGCTGAGAAAAACGCGTGACTAAAACCCAGAATTTGCCAAGCTTTGTGCAAAAAGTCAACTGGGATCACTTCTTCAGTGATAATTTTCCAAGCATTCCCTGTGTCCCGGGAATGCAGGAACCCCATCTCCCTTGAGCCCCAGCTGCCGCCCCAGAACGTGAAAGTCGGTCTGACGGGGGGGGGGAGCGCTAGCTTAGCTAATCAATTTGTACGCTGAATAACATACAAAGAAATAAAATTTGCTTTTTAAAGGTGCGGATTGACTTGTCACAGGAGGACTTGATAAAAGGCTTTGCACAGTGGTGAGTTTTTTGTCTCCCCGCTTTCAAACCCTGCCGACGGCTTTGCCGCGAGTTTGCCCGACTGTTGTTGGAGGGCTGGTGAAGGGGCTGTGTATTTTGGTGAGCAGGAAGAATAGCTGAGCTGCAAACGCAGGACTAACTTGAACTAATCTGGTAGTTTAATCTAAACTGCATGTTAATCCAGTTGCCAGTGCAATACCTGCCCCGTGAAACAGTTTTAATAAGAGGCCTATATGTCAATTATAGTCTTCAGCATATTTTAAGTTACCATAAAAGCCACTAGGATACATAAGTAAAAGAATTATGTTTATTAAAGTAACCTTGCAACAAATTTTAACTTGGATAACGATCTTAACTAAATTATCACTCTGATCAGCAATATATATATATGATAAAACTTTAATTACAAAGCATTTATAGAAACTATTATAATAAGCCACTTACAGTTTTGCTTGTATGTTCATTGTGGTTCAGACTCAAACCCTAAGCATTGGTCTGAGGCAAAGATTAAAAACCGGGGTTATTTTTTCCCCCCTTCTACGTCTGTAGTTAATGGCAGTAGTTCTTCCTTCTCTCTCCTTCAGCGGAGGCCAAGGAATGCAGCGCGGGTAGCCCAGGAGCTCGCCCTCCGCGCGGGCAGGGGGCCAACACTGGCCAGCAGGATAGGAAACCCCAGTTGCCCTGGCCCGGCCTGCGGCTGCGGCTCACGTAAGCTTATGGCAATTATGGGAGTAGGAGAAAAATGACGCATCCAAAGTTCCCGGTTAAAGAGCTGAAGTTTGAGGCCACCTCCGAAGCCTCCTTTCATGCTGCCCGGGAAGCACAAGCAATGAAGCAGCCCAGGTTCTCTCTATTGTGCCAGTTAAAACTTTAAAGTCTTAAACTACTATAATTACTAATTGTGTCTGTTTTGCAGGTATGAGCTGACAAGGAGTAGACGCAAGAAAAATTGATTTCTTCTCATGTACATAAGTTACTAATTTTTCAACTTTATATGAATGTACATATCTCTTTTGTAATTAATGTGTTTTGAACAGTCACTGCAAATTTGAAGCAGTCTCCAGCTCAGGACATGTAAATTTAATGATCCTACTTAGAGATTAGTTCTCAGTGAAGTAAAAAAAAAAAACCAAAGAAACAAACAAAACCAACCCACATTGGGAATTATTTGTCTCTAAATAACAAGTCCTTTGGTTTTGCTGTTTCTGGCACATCTCCCCCAAAGAACGCTCAAGTATGAATCCTCCCGCAAGGAGGAGTTGTACCTGGAGACGTTGCAGGCTGTCAGCTGAGCGTCGCTGCTTTGCTCGGCAGCCTCATTTCCCCACGACCCTCTTCATGTTGTTTTAACATGAAAGCGTTGCACTTTTAAAAGAATAAATCTTTAAACAGTATTCTTCATCTGTAGGGCTGCAGACCCCGTTGAAAGAAACCGCTTAAAGACTCTAATAGCAATTGTTTTTTGAGAAACTAAGAAATTGATATCCCACTGTTCAGCAGTATCTGAGCAGACTGTGGCTGCAGGTATGTATATAACGAGCTGCCAAAAGCAGGGAGACTAGTTTACCAAGACGTCATTAAGCTTTTAGTTTGTGACGCCTTAACATGTTTTGTTCTTTGTTACAGTAACATTTCAAAATCTTGTAAACCTTGATAGCAAAGCATTCTGCCTGAGGAACAGCAGAGTTTTGTAAACCGAGCTTTATTAATATTGGAGCAAAATATACCAAAATATTTTTGGAAGCTTGGCGTGCTTGTTTCTGTACAATAAACTTCTAACTGTCTTGCATAAGAAACTTGATCTATGCCTTTCTAAAACTGACTTTGGAAATATGACCATGGTAACTTCAAATCCGTGCTAGGCAGAAGCCCATAACCACCACCTGAAGCAAGTTTCAAATATTTTTGGCCTAGATGATGTTAATCCAGTCTGCCTCACTCCACGACCAGACAGAATCTCACCGGATAACAATTTGCTCGCATCCCAAACTTATCTGAAGAAGTAAACAGCATTTTAAAATAGGCTCTCCAGCAAACCAAGGTAGGCGAAGGCCGAGCGCGTTACGGGTAAGGCAGGCAGAGCACCTTTGTCTCATTCCCGCTGTGTGGCTGCAGCCGCCTGGCTTTGTGTGCCGGGTTCGGTTTCCCAGGCTGACGCGGTGTCTTGGTTCTCTCTCTGGGATGGAGTAGACCAGTTGAGAGCGGTTACAGTAAGATTTTCTTAAATTGACCGTGAAACAAGAATTAAGAAAAAAAAATGAAAAAAATGCAACAGCTTTTATTTATGTCACAAAATGTGAAACTTGATTAGGGTGACAGAGGTTGGAGGTAGCTGTAACGTCACACGCATCAACGGGTCCATTCACAGGTAAGATAAAGCTCTTAACCAGCTACTAATTTCAGATTTCGCACAGCAGGTAAAATATCATCCAGGTTACTGACCTCTGAAACAGAACGGAAAGCAAAACGGTAAGGCGTATGGTACCTAGAACATCTTCAAATTCAGCCAAAATTCTAACTTAAATGTTAGAAACAGAGCTAGCGAATAAAATAAACTCCCCGCACCTTTTAATGCCTTTGGAAAAAAAAAACCTCAATTTAGCTTATCTTAGGAGTAACATGATTGAATATATGCAACATAAACTATTTTGGTCACTTCCTGAGGAAAGATGGAAAGAAGAGGAGAGTGAAGCAAAAGTTAGCACCTTCCCTCGCATCCTCCTTGTGTTCTAGCACACCAGGTAAACAAACCACGTGTTAGCTATTTAAAGTTTTAGGATGAAGCATCGGAATGAAGATAATTACAACTGTTGCAAATATTACTCACCTAGAAGACAGAGCAAATCTTGAATGAGAGCTTGAAATGGTGGAAAGAAGCACTCGTGTTCTTCTAGCTTATTGATTATACTGAAACGTGCAAGGGAGACCGTCAGATTAAAGGTGCAAGGGCATTTAGTGTTCTTCTCCTTGGTTGTACTGTCACGACTTTCTGAACACACTGCTGCTTCGTAGTACATGAAACCGTCTACACCAAAAATGTGTTCTCAGGTTCTGAAACCTGCAGCCAACAAGCGTTAGCTGTCGAAAGAGGATCTCTAATCTCACAATTTATGCCCCATATAGATTCTTCTCTTCCTCTTTACATGGCAGCAGGTAATTTTTGGACGGGAACATTAGTCTGTGTATGCTAAATATACTGCCTGGGGGTGGCTGACAGAACTGCCTCAGAGGCGGAGCAGGGGTGTTGTATAAGCAGCGATTCTCTACTTAAAACAGGAGCGCAGAAAGGTTGGAGTTAGTATCGTTAACTCAGCGTGTGTCAGACTTGCCGCCTGCTGCAATGAATTTTTTAGTATGTTTGCAGAGCCCATGCTGAATGCAAGCTCTTACAGTCTGCTGCCATGTAGACGTATGTTCTCACCTGTTGAAGATAGATTTGTCCACTTCCCAAAATATTTGTAGGCAGCTTGAGGCAGATGTTCTCTTAGCAACTAATACACTTCAGTATCACAGCTGAAACCTTGCGACACTTTCTCCTCCCCACCCACATGCAGCATTTGCGTTGTCTCCTTATGAAACACACATCCTTAATAGGCTTATTTGATCACCTTCTCCATGCAAACCAACACGGTGGTTTGGAATCTTCTGGCCTTAATTTTTCTCTTCGCTAGCTTTATCCTTTTTGAAGTATTCAAGATTTGTTTCATGTAGGATAGTAGTAACTCCTTTTCTGTCAACAGCTCACTGACTTTGTGAGAAGCTATTAAAGTTTCTTTTAG
Source organism: Pluvialis apricaria (assembly GCA_017639485.1). Classification (NCBI taxonomy): domain Eukaryota; kingdom Metazoa; phylum Chordata; class Aves; order Charadriiformes; family Charadriidae; genus Pluvialis; species Pluvialis apricaria. The sequence continues at coordinate 71,204,474 of CM030011.1, read as the reverse complement.
TAGCAGTTTTAGCCGGTTCTCTTAATTACTGAATCTGATAGTTGAAGAATGGTCACCGGTGGAACAGCCCCACATACCTGCGGATGTCTTGGGTCCCCAGAAGCTGCTGTACCTGCTCGGTCACGTTCTCATTAATTACGTCACACAATTTCCCAACAGTATCCACTACCACAGTGGGTGGAGCTGAACTGTCTGTGGAAAAACAAACACTTCATCTTTCCTATAACAGTAATAACAGGAAAGTATTTTGGACACAATACAGTCCTTGCAGGTGCCCAGATCTTATTCGGTTCTCACCCATCTGGGCATACAAATTCCACCCTTCACAGAAAACCTGTGGTCAGAAATGAACTAATGTTTGCAAGGAATGGCATCTCTCACTAGTCCTTTAGTGGCAGAAGAAGTTGCCAGAGCTGTGTATTTTCACAGCAGAGATGGTACTAAAGCGCACCCTACAATGTCAGTGGAAGTCAGCCAACCGCCATACAGAGCAAGGGTTATTCACCAGGTTCCGGTGACACAGCAGGAGCGCGGTACAGGGCCTAGGCCAACAAGGAACCTGCTCACGGAATACTTTGTTAACAGCCATAACTTGTTTTGACTGCTGCGAGTGAAGGTAACAGGCTCCTTGTCCTTTTCTCTCTCAATTTCAGAAGAGCTAGGCTTGGAGAAGCATCCTCTGAGCTCCACTGGTTTGTGGGTATTAGGGGGACATGAGGCTTCCTCATCTCCGGTGCTGACTGCAGGCAGGAAGGCTGCTTCCCTCCTCGAACGAGGCTCAGAAGACCTGGGTAGTCCAGGAGCTTTGTTCTCGGGCTGCGCACTTACAGCGCAGCCAAGCCTTGACACCCAAGAAGTTCTAAGTATGCCTCTGAGGTTTTGACATTCAACAACTATTTTTTTTTTTTTTAAGTTTAACAGTGTGAGATGGAAGTTTCTGACATAATTACACTTGAATTATTGAGTAGAAATCTACATTAGAGGTGGAGTTACGTTTTCTTAAACTTGTTGTCTTTCAAGTAGAGAATGAAAGACGGTCAAGAATAATTATGAAGTCAGCTCCCAGGAAACAAATTTGTGAAAAAAAATTACTAAAAATTCAATTTCATCTGTTACTTGTTGCTTCTGCCTCCCTGGTATTCCTCAGCAACTGCTAAAGCTTACAAACAATGGGGTGTTGCTATTTCAACTCCCAATTGACAGCAACCTATTTTTATCTTCCCAGTGAAGCATATACCTAGTTTACTCATTTCTCAGCAGCTCAACGTGTTTTCTATGAGGAGATCAGCCTTTCACTTGCCACCTTCTTCCTTTGGAAATGGGGTCTGAACAAACGGTAGGTGGTAAGTCTTTACCTAGTTGCAGGAGCTCATGGAGATTTCTCATAGCGTTGGTCATTTCCCCAAGCTTTGTGTAAACCTCATTCATTCGTGGATAAACGCCATTCAGAGAATTCACGTCAAACAGCTTCTGGAAGTGAGAGACTATTGCAAACAGGGTTGGTAAGGACGGCGTCTGGCTGTTCTGTAGCAAGCAGAAAGAACAACTCGTCAACGTTACTGCTTAACAAAGCAAGGATTCTTTTAAACAACAAAACATTCTTAAAACTAGTCTATGAAGAAAATCAGGTGTAACTTCCCTTATTAAATCACAGCATTTCAAGTATTCTTAAATCTGAAGACATATTTTAGAGTTTTCAGGCACAAATTTCCAGCAAACCAAAAATACTCTTTTGAAGGCTTTCTTCTCTGTTGCTTAGTTAGTACGTTTATGTATTCTCAATGCTGACTGAGAAACAGACAGAGCAGGATAATACCTGAGGCTACAGGGCAATGCAAATTCGTCGTTGGTCAAGTGACTTTGATTAAAGCAGTCTTCCCCAAGGTGAATGTATCCATTATGCTAAAATAGTCTTTGACTATTGAAGATATTCAAACAGCAATTTCTTAAACCCCACAAGGCTTTCAAATGTGCAAATCTAATCACCGTGTGAAGAATGCATTTAAGAATTCCACAGTAACTTGTGATTATAAACCCCTGGTAAGAATTACCTTTTCCTTATTTTCTATTTCTTCCAAAATTGCATCTACTACAAACTGAAGGTCTTCAACTCGTATGGATTCTCTGTTATCCTGTGGATCTGCAGTGTGCCAGGGCACCAATTCCAGAGACAGTTTTCTCAAGGACTTATGCAAATCCTTTTAAAAGAAGGGAGGGGACACAACTTATTAAAATAACTTCTTAAAGTTGTTTTTGTTATAGAAACGGGCAGATTTTCTGTTTCTCACATGCAAAAACGTTCCAGTACCAGAGACAGTAAGGTTTTAGTTTTTACGGAATTTAAGCACAGTATCTTGCTTACATTCTTTGATTTAAAAAGAACACTGATTGATAGTCTAAAAATTGAAGTACTTCATATATTATAGTTTCAGTGAAATAATGAGTGTTGGTCACAGAGTTTGGTTTTAAACAAAATTACTTCACTTGTATTTAGATCAAAAATGTTCCTGTACTGGCAAGACAAAAGGAAGAAAGAGAATGCATCATCGTTAATGTGTGAAGTACACTCCAAAGTGCCCTCTTAGGGACTCAGCCAGTGCACAAAAACAGTTAGACGATACACACAAGGAATACATCTGGCCTGTAGAAACACCGCACGTTTTTCACCCTACTATGTTTTAAAGTAGTATATAAATGGACAGAAGAATTATTTTTAAAATGTAACACCAAGTCAGGCAATAACAAAAGCCACACACAGAAAACAACCCCTACGTATAGGGAGGGACCGAGGAGTGGTCAGCAGATAAAAAGAGTGTAAAGCCAAGTACAATAACGCGTTACCTTTAGGGCCGTTAGCTGATCTGCCCACATTTCTATAGTAAGCGGAAGGTGCTCAAATCCACATTCCTGTCCATTCTCTTTAATATAATTTTGCACTGGCCCTTTACTGCGCCTGTATATTAATGGAGGAGCTCTTGGACTTCGCAAAATAGAATCAATATGGGACAACACCTTCAACACCAAATAACAAATGTTATCGCTCAAATATGTATGACATTTTATAATAAAATCCCGCTCCAAACAGTCATAACTGTCTAAACATTAAATCATAAATAGCTCCAATAACTTACTATCGATGAATTTTCAGATGCATTCAATATGTAATAGATTTAAAAATATGCTAGCTAGAAGATACGTAAAAGTAATGCAAATATACTTCCCTTTGAGGGGTATTTAACATTTATCCACTTGAGGCATTGTTACTTCCACATTTACATTTTGCTAAGTTCTATTATATTTGCTTTTTTTTTTTTTTTAAATATTCAAAGAAAAATAAAAGCCACTATCTCCTCAGGCACGTTTAAAACCGTAACATAAGGATCTGTTTTGCCCAAGACCTTGAACAAATCCCTTGTCCTGAAAAGACTTCAGCTAAATAATTGATTTGATGTTTGCCAACCTAGTCTCTGCTTCCTTGCTGTGTTTTCAGGTAGTTTACACTACGATAGAACAATTAAGAACAAGCCTACGTTAACTGCCAAATCCAGAGCTTGACGCATCCTGTGTAGAGGACTTCATATGAACTCTTAGATTCGAAATGGCATGCTTCAGTTTACATAGTTAAACAAAACTTGTGTGTTATATTCCATTGTAACAGTGGCAGATGCACAGAGTACAGATAAAATTGGCATACCTGTAAGTATTGCTGGCAAACTGCCTGCAGCTGATCTACTTCTGTGATACTCTCAGGTTCTTTCTTTTTTTCTGTTCTTTCTCTGGTACTACTCCCCGAAGATCTACACGCCAAATACATACAGTGGGTTACACAAGTAGCCTTAGCAGGAGGTACTACTTTCAACTTGAATAAAGAACCAGGTATATAGCACATCAACTTGCACCTACAAAGTAAAACCTCCGTTTTGTGATGCCTGCCAATAGAATTCCATCAAACTAAACTAGCTGAAGAATATAATACCTAATGTAAGTATCATTAATTTATTTCAAGTCTCCAGGTTGAGGTTATTCCAGACTGCGTGCTAATTTAGAGGGGACACCACCAGATGTACAGTTGTTCTGTTACCAGAGGTTCTGCTACGGCTGAAGACTTAAAATCTAGAATTTTACTCAAAAGGGTCAAATTCCATGCTCACAGTCTTCATCTGCTTCTGCTTGAACATCTTTCCTGGCTTACTATATATGGCTCGCTACCCTTCTTGTCAAATCGAAGATGACTTCCTCTAAAATTACCATCTAAATCATACCCCCTGCATGAGAGAAAAGGCCATTTAAGTATGCACAATGTAAAACGAAGAACAGAACATTTTTTAAGTTTAAGTGATGTCTTTTTCAGGCTATAAAATATTTAGCATTCGGTATACACATGCACAAATGATTAACAGAAATTACAGATAAAACCACTTTGTCAATACTGGATGTCTAATACCTTCAATGCATTTTCTTAGTTTTTTTTCTGAAGCATTGCTAAGTCAATTTCTAAGAATAACATGGACATAACTTCAGTAGCTGCAACATTTTGCCAACTCATACTTTCTCATTCATAATCCATAACGTAACCAGTAGCTTTCTTTATAGCTCACAGAAGCAGCAAACACAGTTTGGTCATGTCCATATTTGCCTGCAACAGTACTCAAATCAAATCCAGAACGACAAAATTAAAGAAAAAAGACACACAGCTGTGCCCCCATTCAGAGGCTATGCCATCATTTCAGAGATTCGCAGGGTGTTTTCGCAGATACAGTAGCATTTGTTGCCCATAACCAGGCTCCCAGGAACGGTGATAAGGTACATGCTTTATAAGCTGCTATCTACATTACAGGTTGCAGAGTATCTCTGCCTTAAGAAGTTCAGAGAGTTCATGAAAGTTACTGAAGAAATATACTTACTGGATAGTTTTCTGTAAAGTTTTCTCTAGTTTCTTCACTTGGTGCTTGTAAAGTTTTAATTCCTGTGCAGTTGGTCTGTTAGAAAGAAGAAGTACCATATTATATGTCTTGCCTTTGAAGGTATCTATAAAACTCAGCCAAGCGAAATAGTAAGAAAGCTTTGCCAGTGCCACAACATCATTCTGGAAATTAAATTCTGCAACATTTCTACACGGCAACAGCAATAAACAGCAAAATAACCATTAGCAGTTGTTACTAACAGCGTAGGGAGGGAAGGTTGACTGTTGCTGCTGTATCTTATTTCTACACATTGCTTTGAAAAGGCAGATTTCATACTACACTTTTACAATTGCTGGTGCTTTCGGGTTTCTTTCTTTGTAAAGCAAAGCCTACTGCAGTGCCCTTAAAAAGGGTGGTATTTATCCTTTCTCACCTTATTTCCAGATCTTTCTTGAGATTTATATTTTCAAGCACAAGCTGTTCATTCCTGGCTTTTGTTTCAATAAGTTGTTTCTGGAAAGACTGCAACATAGACTGCGTTATTTCTTTTATTTCACTCATTCCATAATCAACAAGCTTGAACACTTTAAAGTACGTATGTTTTAAGAAGGTCTCCCATTTGCCTATACAGCAAGACAGCACGGATGAGGAATTAGTTGACTAAGATCAAGAGGCTGCTGCATTAGACCGCAGGTGGAGAACCTGTGATTACGGAGGTCTATTCAGTCCCCAGCAAAGACGACTCCCAACACAGTACCGAATCTTTGCACAAAGGCAGCGAACCCTGCCCAGAGAGGTTACAAATAAAGAAGACACAGTAAGAACAAGGGGATAGAAATCAAACACACAGATGTTGTTATGTGGCTCTTGAAGGGTTACCATTTAGAGATCTGCACTGACTTATTTGTAGCAGTTCCATACCGTGAGCAGTGCTCTATAATTAGGAGTAGCATCTAGATTTAAGAATTCTTCCTTGCTTTTTACTTCTGTCTGTACTGGGTCTTCATCCTTTTTATATCGCCTATTGGGAAAAATAAATTGTTTCAGCTTGCTGTAATTTGATTACCTCAAAGATCTAAGTTAGCTTAGTTAGCAGTTACATATGATAATAATGTTTCCATAAACTGCACAGTAAGTAGAATAGAAATTCTGCCCCAAGATCCACTGCTCTTCTCTATTATTTCTGGGAAGCTGCTTCATATACTAATTAAGTGCACTTATTCCTCAAGAGAAATTCCAGTACAAGCAAATCCCATTTCACTTTTCAAGATAATAATCTCAAATTATAAGAATGTCTCGGGTATCTGCTTGTTGCTTTGTACCATGTAGGCACCACGACAGAGCTGAAGAGCTGGTATTCCTTTTGTTTAGGAAGATCAGTTGACTGAGCACTACTAATGCAGTAATTCTTCTGCCTGTGAACCATGGCAAAAGAGGAAGGGAAAAAAAAAACCCAACAGAAAAAAGAAAGAATTATAGCTCAAGTGTCTAAATACCCCCAACTTCCCAGCTGTCCCGGCCTCCCGACTGAGCAGCTGCTTAGCCTGACTGACAGCTACTTCCCAGATGAATCCAAACTTCCACGACCATCACAATCCTTTTCTGTTTCTCACATGCTAATGACTTCTGGAACACAGAATATTTACCCTTACAAGGTTTAAGAAGAGGAAAGAGTAAGAAAATTTTGAACAGTAGAGCCATAAGGCGTTAGAAGAGACCTACCTTAGCTCCTTTTTCATTTGACTAATTTGAGATTCATAATAATCAATTAGACAAAGGAACCTGAAGAAAGGAAAAATGGTATTCTGAATTTCAGATATTCTCTAAGAAGTCATGCCTGAGAGATCCTGCGACCACCTCATAGGAGCAGGCCAGCTCACGGCACTGCACTGCGCTTCAGAAGTGACTGCACCGAACAGTGGGTTCTCTCTCACATCAAACACACAGAGTCACAGTTTTCCAAAACAGAAAAGCAGAGACATTAACTCTGTACTAGACTAAAAGTTGCAAAATTATTCAAGAGGAGAAACAAGCTAAATCCTCCTGACGGGCTCCTCATTTTGTGACTATGTTTACCCAGCAATCTTAACAGCGTGGCACAGTCCTGAGTGACCACTGCGGGAGGGAGAGAGCACAGGTCCCATGTAGCCCGAGAACATCCACCTCCAATGAAACTAAAAGTGCTTTCGAAGTGGTTGCAAAAAACAGAGCCACAAAAAACTGAACAGCTGAGAAACTGCCTTGCCTCTTGAGCGCTCCGAGATTGTTTTGGAGAGATGAGAAAGCACAGAGAACCAAAATTAGCGATCCTTCTCATACATTGAGGGCACGAGAAAAGGGCTGTGCGCACACAATCCCTTTTAAATGCTTCCCAGGTAAAGGGTACTAGACAGGCCTGGAAAACCAGGCGAAATCAGCACAATAAAGTGACGGCTACCTGAGGCCTAAGAATTGGCAAATCTCTGATTATAGCAGAACGATGGAGATCTTACTGCAAGAGACGTAGGCTTGGAATACTTTCTCAGAACTCTGTCACTGAAGTACCCGGGCAGCCTTACAGCAAGCCCGCAGCCAGCAGTTGCAAAGACCAGCTGCACTTCAGAAGTGACTGCAGACTGGGCAGGATTTTTTCGGGGATTTGGGAGGGGTGTATGTTTGTTGTTTTGTTAATTTACATTTTAAAATGTTAGAACCCCAGGATGAGATCACCCTAGCAGATACCGCAGTTCCAGAGTAGAGTGATTCATTCCCTTCTCTTTGCTGACACCTAGCGTATACAGGGGCTGATAATTTTTATTTTTTATTTTTTTTTTACTTTCTGCCATAGATTTATCCAGCTTACATTTATTATACAAGAAAAAACTACTGCATTGATGTACCTTTACAAGAACTCATATTTCAGCTTGCACTCCTAAGGTCTCCAGCTTTTTTTTTTTTTCATATAAATATCAAGAACAGTTAGTCACTTTAAGATCCGTTTCTTCATTTAAAGTTACAGGTCATTCACCAATATAAGAAAATTACTTACTGCTGATCTAGAAGGGACTTAGGAGCTCTTTTGCAAAACCGACAGAACATTTTGTTTTGAGTGGAAACACGCCGTTGCTCTTCCACCCCAACTTTGCACAGCGCCTTCTGCAAATGGGCAATAATCTCTTCCTGTTCTTGCAGCTTTTCCTGCTGCTGTTGGTATTTTGCCTGTGAAGAGATAATGGGAGAACTATGAGATTATTCTAACCCACAAGCTGGGGACTGTACCGTACATGCCCAAGTAAGCACCTGGTCCCAAGGAAGCTTAGTACTTGAGTTTTAGCCATACGGAAGAGGCAGTGGAAGAAGGATACAGGTGTTTTTCTCAGTTATCACTAGAAAATTCTGTATGGATTGAAAAATCCTAGCTATAAATAGTGTACTAACTCTATGACTCATGTTTATTTTGATCACTGTAAATATTTTCAGAGCTTTTAAAACAAGTCAAAAGCTTGAATCCTCAGGCAACACTATGTGAATTACCTGTGAAACCTGTTGATCTTTTTGAAGTTCTTTGACTTGATTCTGTTGCTGGCAAACTTTAGCTATTGTCTCATCTTCCAGCTGACAAATTTTGGACTTAATGTTTTTCACCACATTTTCCAAATCGTTAGCCCGTTGTTCTTGTCGAGATGCCCGACCTCGTTCCTGTCGTATCTCATCTCTGAAAAAAAATAATCCTTGATTTAAATTAAACACATTTTACTAAAGACAGTGAAGGAAGCACAGGCCTTACAAACATTATCTGATGACCCTCAATATTAGCCTGTGGGAGCAGGTAAGGGAAATATGCTGGTATGGGAAGCAGCAGCAGATGAAATAACGGAAGAGGTCAGAAGGAACTAGGCCAACACTGCTGCATATTGGACAAAAATCTCAGGAAAGTTTAGGCCATGGATGTGACAAGAGCTCCACCTGGCAGGAGATGGACACCAATAATACTTTTGCTTTGCATTAGCAAGTAAGTTCCTTTCACCGTGTCTTACCGAAGACAACGATTAGCTTCCATAAGCCCTTGCATCATTTTCTGCTGTCGGTCAGTGTCTTCTACCAGCGTTTTTAATGCAAGTCTTATTCCTAGAGAAGACTGAGTGTCTAAGACAATCATATCTGGAGGCACAAATAATAAGCAAAGTCATAATGAAAGGCCTTTAATAGCTGAAGAAGATCACATCTCCGTTGCCATTTGGAAGTGATGGCTTCAGAGATGTCTTATGAACTCAGGCTATTTTCCAATACAAAAACCTGTAAAATTAGCATTTCCTTACCTGATGTATTTCTGCAGCTTTGGGGGGCAGCAAGACTCACCGGTTTCAACCCATGACGCATTAACAGCTTGTTTAGGTTTTCCCACTCTGCCTTCTCCTGCTGCGGTTGGGAGAAGGGGAAGAAGAGATGGAAACCTGAGTTCCCAGGACCAGCTCGGGGCCTCCTTGTCGTTCCTGTTGTGCCGGCAGTGGTGGATACCAAACGGCCCCAAACAGAAACAAACCAACCCCAAACTCCCAAGAAGCCGCAGCCGCTGCAAGCGGGCGCGTGAGACTTTTCCAACAGGATCTGCTAAAAAAACACTGGGAAAAAGTGTACTTAACAATATACAGAATACTCAGCTTTCCCGATCACTGTCAGAAGGAGAAGTATGTGCAATGAATAAAATTTACCTGTTTAAAACCCCCAACCGGCCCTCAGGTAACCCCAATGCACGGGGGGGGAGGCGGTGGGCCTCGACCCCCTGCCCCAGCCCAGCAGAAGCCCTCAGAGGACGCGGGTGCCCGCTCCGGGCCTTTATTGTTTGGGTTGATTTCCCCCGCCCCCCATTTTTGTTCTGTTTTTAACCACCAAGCAGTTAACAACAGCCACCTCAGGTCCGCCACGGTACCTCCGTCATGGCGAGGGCCGCCCGCTCTCGGCGCGCCGGCGAAGGGGCAGGCCGGGCCCCGCACCGCCGCCCGCAGGCGGCCACCGGCACGCAGGGGAGGAAAGGGGTCGGTTACCGGGACGCGGTAGCCTCAGCAGGTCCCGGGCGGCGGCAAGGGGACAACCTAGCAGGGCTGCCCGCGGCGGGAAAAGGCGCGGAGGCGGTCGGGAAGGCGGCGGGCTGGGGCGGGGGGGTAACGGCGGCGGTGAGGGGAGGGAGGCGGGGGGCCGCGGGGCGGCGCTGGCCGCCCGCCGCCATTTTGAGGCGCGGGGAGCCGAGGGGGAGGAGAGCCCCGCGGAGGTAGGAGCGGGGCCGGGAGCGACGGGGTCGGACTCGGGCTCGCCTGATCTCTCCTCAGGCAGCGCAGGCGTCGGACGGGGAGGCAAGCGGCTGGGAGCTTGTCCTCTCTCACCGCGGCCCCTTCCCGCCGGGGCTGAGGGAGCGTCTCCACGGGCTTCTTGGAGACCGCCTGGCAACTGGAGGCGGAGGCGGAGGAGGAGGAGGAGGAGGAGGAGGGAGCCATTCCGCCTGTTGCCGCGGGCCCGGCCCGCGGGAGGGGTGGGAGGTGCCGGCGGGGTGCTGCGGCTGGAGGCTGAGGCGAGCGCGGCCCAGAGAGGAGCCGCGTCTTCTCCCCGGGTGTGGGGGATTCCCGGCGATAAACTGTTCGAGGAGGGATTTACAAAGGTGGCTGTCAGGACTTAATTTAAAGAAAAAAAAAAAAAAAAAAGAAAAAGCAGCTCTTTGCTGGCAATAAACGTGGGTGGCGGGGAGAAATTTGCTGTCTCTGTAGTTTATATACGTCCTGGTGTGCCGCGGCCCGCTGTCTGCCAGCGGGCAGGGATTAGGGGGAGGCAGAGCGGTAATCCTGCCCTAGCTTTCCAAACGTGTCCTTCGCCTGTCAAGAAGTAAATCGCCTTGCGGGGCCGCTGCCTGGGTTCGGCAGAAAAGGCGGTGAAACGGGAGGGTCGGCGGGGGGGGCCAGGCCCCGTTTCCTTGGGAGTCGGGTCCGGGAGCGGGTGTCTGAGGGCGCGCTGCGGCGGCGGCGCCGGGTCGGGCGGTCGCGTACCGCTTTCCCTTCGGACTGGGATGGCACCGACTGTCCTTCAGAAAACATAAAGCTGGCCTAGAGTTTGGGTTCAGGTTTGGTTAAAAAAAAATTAAAAAAAGTGTATTACCACGTTACCATGATTTGAAAAAAAAAAAAAAAAAAAGGTTCTGGGATGTTTCCTAATCCTGTCAGCACTGATCATAAATTATCTGCTGAAACTCGCGCAGCAGGGCTGCGCGCTGCCGGGGTGATGCGGGCTCTGTCCCTTGTGGGTAGGCTGTAGACGTGCTCCGGGTGCCACCTTTTCTGGCATCTCTTTTTGTGCCCGAGGCCGCTTCTCGTGTCAGCCAGGTGGCAGGGACACGCGTGGGGCTGTCCTGAGGCCCTGGCGACCGCTGCTTTGGCGAGCCGGGGAAGGGGGAATGGCGGGAGTACAGCCCGCCCGGCCTCCACCGTGTGTCGGGGGCGTCACAGAAGTCAACCCGTAACTTCAGGAACAACCTCCGCGGCATTTATCAGGTGGTGTAGACTGCTCGGTACTGTGAGAATTAAATCCTTACATCCTTAAAACGCTTTTACTGTTTTAAAAGCTTTTCAGTTTATGAACAGAAGTGTGTGTGCTGGTAAAACCACGGACAGTAATACAGGAGTGTACTTGAGTGTGTTTTAAAATAGAAGTTTAAGTCAAAGGGAGGGAGGTTTAATTTTTAAACACACAATCCTCTGTTATGCTGAGGAGAGACCCTGGAACTCACAACTTTAATTCATTTTTCACTGAAAAGTGCAATTTATCAAAAACTCACATATTTGCACTTAAATTATGCTTATCGATATGCACAGACTTAATGCAGATAGCTCTTACATAAATTAATCTCTTTGCTGGAAATGATAAAAATATCAGCAGTGTTGTAGAACACAGTCACGATCTAAAAACATCTCAAGTAAGAAACAAGTGATTTCTTTGTGGTTCACAAGACTTTATGACTGAATTGTCAGGTCAATTTGCTAATGTGATTGTTGAAAACTACTGCAGTGGTTTAGGAAAACAAATAGGTTGAAGTTGTTGCCTGTGCTATTTCACTTTCCCAGAGGTGGCAACAGTCCCTCGTCTGTTGTGGTTTGTGAGTGAGATGGGCAGCTCTGGATTTGGTTCCTGCTTTGGTCAAGTTGTCCATTTCTAAGCTTTTGCTCATAAGTAAGGCATTTTTCCATCGAATAACTAACACATTTATGATGTGCTAATAAAGTTAGGATAAATGGCACTTACTGATTTTGTAAAAGAGTACTTAGATTTGCCTTTCTGTCTAAGAGGAAAAATTATGTTTGTATTTCAACACATTTATGGCAGTGCGTGATAGCTCATGACACTTTTAAAACTGTCCTTTATCTTAAATGGAGAAAATGAGGAAAATTTAGGCCTCAACACTTCTCTGCTGCTATTCTGCTTTTCTTTTTTTCTTGCTGCTAATTGGATTAAAAGCCGTTTTGGTTGCTATGGCATCCCGTGAGGAGATTACTGTCTGTGAAGATGAAGTAAGGTAAAAAATCAGAACTGTGGTATGAGCAGATTTGGAAAGATATCCACAGTTCCAGTGGTCACTTATGACTGTATCTAAACTTTAAAAATGACTTAAATGAAAGGATATCTTGCCAGACCTCCTCCCCTGTGAGTGTTTGTGTGTGCAGAGTTGTGTTTCTGAATGATGTAGGTAATGTTTATGAGAAAGATTACAGACAAATCTGTTAAAACAGATAATAGCTAAACTGGTCATCCTGACTATTTTTCAAGTTTAAAAGGCTAGAACACTTTCTTAGAGACCAACCAAAATACTATATTTTAATGCCTGCCAAGAAATCTCTGAAGTGTCCAGGAGCATCTGAATTCTAAGTATGATTTTATACCTGTACTATCACATGAAATGGAAGTTTTAGAGGTTAGATGGATCTATGTGTCTTTGTATGGTGTTTGTCAAAGTGAGTCTGTTTAACCGTCTGTTTATATTTTGTGATATTTTGTCGTATCTGAATGTTTGAAAAATATGAAAATGTAAGCAGTTCTGTAAGCTTATTCTTTCAAGTCTCGTTTTTCATTTTTAAAAAGTGACTTGCCCTGAAGCACTTATGCTTTGAACTACAGACATCAGTAATTGACCTCTTTCAATGACAATTAATTTACTTTGTTGGTGTTTCCATAGGTCTCGGTACAGCCACTTAGAGAAGATGACAGATTTGGTGGCTGTTTGGGAAGTAGCTTTAAGTGACGGCGTTCATAAGATTGAATTTGAACATGGGACCACTTCAGGAAAACGCGTTGTCTATGTTGACGGAAAGGTGAAATTGCTATGTGCTCAAAATTCACTATGATACAGATTATATAAGTGCGCTTCCATGCAACAGGCATCAGAACAAACAAAAGACTAATAAATGCAAGTGAGGTATATTCACTTGATTAACTTCACCTAATTTAATGAATGGCATCGTTCTTTTTTTCAGTTACAATTAAGGTCAGAGTATTCATGAGGTGCTTTGCTGTCCCTGGACAGAGGCACTCTAGACATACAGAATATTGTGTATTAGTTCATTCTGAAATAATAGTTAAGTACTGTGCTATTTCCTGAGTTCTAGTTCATTTTTTTTATACTAAAGCATGCATTCAGGTTTATAATTTAATACCCATTGTCTTTGTGTTATTCTACAGGAAGAAATAAGAAAAGAATGGATGTTTAAATTAGTGGGTAAAGAAACATTCACTGTTGGAGCAGCCAAAACAAAAGCTACTATTAACATTGATGCAGTCAGTGGCTTTGCATATGAATACACTTTGGAGATCAATGGAAAGAGCCTCAAGAAGTACATGGAGAACAGGTCAAAAACAACCAATACTTGGGTACTGAGCTTGGGTGGTACGGACTATAGAGTTGTTCTAGGTAAGTAAACGAATGACTTCATGTTGCTGCCTCTGAATAAATTTGTATGCATTTAATAACTGGTAATTAAGAGAAAGCACAGTTCAGTGGCTAGCATTGTTGCAGTGTAAAATCCTGGGTGGTCTGGAAGTTTGGAATTACATGCCAAAAACAGTCTGAAAAATAAATGGTCTTGTTATACCTGCAGGAGCTTACTGTCAGTGTTCTGTTCTACAGCAGCATGGTCTAGATTTAAAAAAGTAAAATTAAAAAAAAAAAGAAAAAAAGGTTGGAAGGAGTTACGGCTTCTGTAGCCATAGAGCTGTCCTAGCAAGACAGTTCTCCAGGTGAAGCATGCTATGGAAGCGTTAGCTGTGTTGTGATCAAACCTGCTGCGTGCGTGAGTTTGTTAACCAGGTAACCAGGCTTTCCTTCCAAAAATCGCAAGCTGAAGTCAAGGAGTCTTTAACTGAAGAAGTGTGACAATGTTATTCTACATCTTTGCTAGATTAATCAGCATCCTTTTTTTCTGCATCACTTCTTAGCTACAAATTTAATCTAAAACCTTCAGAAGACTTTTTTCACTTTCTTAATACCAAGGCAATACATCTCTTCTGGCCCCCTTTCCCAAATACATTACAAGCAGGTGGGAGGAAGGGATCCCCTGAGGAATTTGTCCATGGCATCTAGTGGGAAAACTTCCACTTAGGTATTGCTGTATGGTTAAACCTGGGGACAAGATCTTGGGCTACGATTTCTTCTGAAGCCTCAGGACAGAATGAACTGCCCTAAGATGAAGGGGACTGGGGAAGAAAGACAATTTTAATGCCAGAAACAGATTAGTCTCCTCACAGACTTTTAATGTCCCTACGCTTACTTAAAAGGCAAGCAGTGTTCAGCTCTCTACTGATGTCCTGTGGATGACGGTGTCAGTAGTGCGAAATCTGGAGCAAAGTAATTTAAGGAGGATGTACTGGGAGAAGTAAAAGAATATTCTGTTTTAAATTAAAAAAAAAAATCTAAGATTCATATTTAAAGTGGTACTTGGGTTTTCAAGATTTTAAGAACACAAACAAACAGTTTGATGGATTTTAAATAATGCTGCTTTTGAATTAAACCAACCTGGAAAAAAATGTTAGAGCTTCATTGAATAAACAGCACTCAAATAATGAGCAGAAATTTTTCTGTCTTCAAGTTTTTCAGTTTAAGAATGTCAGAATACATCTGACAATATTCAGAACAACCCAGTGTTAATAGCCAGGGCTAGGGAGAGATAAAAAAATGTATGCTTATAGCAAAAGTTGTTTGCCCATTGATAACAGAGCCTCCCATCGCTCATATAAGAACAAACCCTGTAGCCCAGGTACTAAGGCTAACTTCTTTTGGGAACTGAACGTAAAAATTCAACAATAAATTTTTTAAATTCCTAGATCATCTTGTCTGCAGAGGGGAAAAACCATCTTGTTCTTTGTACTTTTTGTTTTCCTTTTCCTTCACAGAAAAGGACACTATGGATGTGTGGTGCAACGGTCAAAAAATGGAAACAGCGGTACGTGATCATTTCCAAAAGCTTTTCACGGGCTATGGCTAGATAACCAAAGCTTAGCAAAATGAGCCACAGAGGGGCACGTTACCTCCCTGTACCCCAGACAGCCAGTACGCTGTTAGTCTGTTCCGAATGCCCTTCGCTGTATTTTAGAACTGACAGTGTTTCAGTTAGGATGCCAAACGTCTATTTAAGGATAAACAATGCTTTTGTTTACACTTTTTCGCCAAGCAAAATAAATCTTCTGGGTCTGTTGCCCAGGGTTTTTAGGGAGAAAACTTTCAGGGGAGTGGGAGGGACTTTTGTTTGATGCAGAATGTACAGCCACCTCATCCAAACCTGCTCGTGTTAGTGGTGACGGATAGTTGAATGCATGTAGTCTGGTATGGCTCGTGATTTTTTTTCCCATCTAGAGATGGTCCCTAACACTTGGGGCCCAAGAGTCTCGTTGGAACAAATCAAATCTTTTGTTTTTCTGTCACATCTGCATTAATTTTTAGAGCAGGTTGACAGCTAGAAGGCTTAATGTATTTGGTGTCTTTTTATATTACAGTGGCTTTTAATATGCTTACTGTGTAGGCTTCCCCATCCTTGCAGGATGCGCTTTCTCACCAGAGAGTTATCCCTGTGATTACTACTGCCACAAGGAATCCCCTGGATGAGTACAAATCAACAGTTTTGCTATACTTGAGAATAGGATTAAAAGATTCACAAAAGGTTTCTTCGGTAATCAGCGGAAGAAACATTCTCTCTTGGGGCATCAAAACTTCCGCTCTTGATGGTTCTCAGCCTTTTCTATAATGTATCAAATGCACTAGGAGATACTCTTGCAAGCTATGAGTATAGGTTTAGTTGTCAAACTGTGCCTGCATTAGAGCAGCGCACAGATTTTTCTGCTTTCCCAAAGATTATGACAAAACCACAACCATAAGTGGCAAAATCATAACAGGAAACAACGCAACTGCTGTAGGAGCTGCGTATCCAAAATACCCAACTGTTACACTCATTTCAGGGATCTCTTCATCCTGCTGTAGAAGGCACCACTAAATACTTCACGTTGTACTGCCACTTCAGCGTAGGTTTGTGTGGTACTTATTGGCTGTACTGCACAACTCAGGAGGAAACGGTCTTTACTAGTATTGTTTTACTCACATGGATCGACAATATTAATTCACAAACTCCAGCTGTACCATTTCTGATTATGTGAAATTTTGATTGTCATCTAATACTCAAAGATCTTTAACTGGATGCCGTGACAAAGCCCTGTGTGAGATTCTGCAGCTTTGTTCGACATTTGCGCTGTATTTGTCGCAGGAACCTACAGCTGCTGTAATTGTAGGAACTGTAAATGATCTTGACCTTGGAAACAGTATGATGCACTCAAGCTTTCATTTTATTAAAATAGCACATGTCTGGTTTTATTCTTGTCTCCTTTCTCCCAGGGAGAATTTGTAGAAGATGGGACTGAAACTCACTTCAGTGTTGGTGATTACAGCTGTCGCATTAAGGCTGTCAGTAGCGGAAAACGAAAGGAAGGAATTATTCATACCCTTATTGTGGATGACAGAGAAATCCCAGAGGCTGTGGAGTAGCCTCTAGTTAACTGATTATTGTAGGACTAAGATCAGGAATTTTCAATTACTGTGGTAATTACTTTAATATGTACTACTTGGTACATCTGGTTTGTGCTGGGTTTATTTTCTAGTTTCTGTATATGAAATTATTCTTTTCAAGGACCAGATGAAAATAATTATATATGACCTCTTACATTACCAGTTTTTTAAAAACTGTATATATATAGAATATATATTATATCACTAAGTGCAGAGAACACTGGTGAATTTAAGTAGAAATTATATACTAGAAAAAAAATCTCACTATAATAAAATGGAAGATAAATGTTCAGTAAGACTGAATCCTTATAAACTGTGGGTGTATGTGAAGGAAGGAGGAAGCATGTGCTGGGCATTCGAGTAAGCTGTTAAAACTTTCTCGGTAATTATTTTTTCTATTAAACTGACTACCAATGTTTTTCAGATGCAGTTAAGAAAGTTGCAAAGTTAATAAAAAGGTTATTAATGAAATACATTGTTATCAGTACTTATGTAATAGTATTAAAATAATACTGCGCTATGAAACCTGTTCTTTATTCCGAGTAGAAGAAAATGTTACATCGCGCTAAAAAAAATTCCTTAAGGTTTTCTGAAAACAAATGCTTGTTAGAAATTGTTGTAGTTCAGAAACTGTACTGAGTTTTTTTCAAAAAAGAAAACAGAAAAAAAGCATTCCTGCCATGAAACTCCTTTAAAAAATGAAAGCTTTTTGAAGCAAGCTGATGTAAGAGCTTATTCTTGTTCAATGATGTCTAGCAAACCTTAAATCTACAGCTGTGTGTTTTCCTGGCAGTACTGTGTTTTGTAAGTAACGTGAGGAAAAATGAGACAGAAATAGAGGAGAACTGGTTGCTTAAATGGAAAAGTTAAAATATGAATAGACTAATTCTGTTTTCAAACTTCCAGCATACTCTCTAAAAGCAACCTTGGGATTTCTGTGAGAACAACACTTAGATGGTTAGATGGTTCTTACAAGTTCTTGGGTTTTCCCCATTTACCATTGCACTAGAGCATACCAGGCTCATACACTACGAAAGCTACCCTTTTGCAACAATGTAGACATAGCTAATTTTAAAAAATACAAACAAAATATTAATATATTCATTCAAATGTTTGTTTTGCAGTGGTTAAAAAAACAATCCACTTGCAGCCTCACTTAAAGTTCAGAATTAGATTTGGACTTGTGAGTGGTTCCTAGCACTGTGACTACTATCTTGGGAGTTGCAGGCACAGTACAAATGTGCTGGGAATTCATTAACAAATTATTTTGAAAAGTTTTACTAAATGCTAATTTCATCTGTGTTTTAGGGTTCAGGCTGCTTTCCATTAGCACAGTGCTTTACATATGGATGAAATGCTTTTCATATGGTAATGTCATTGTTTTTTAATAGTTTTATGTGAGCCCTTCTTCTCCCCAGGTAATTAGAGTTTTAACCATAGCTGAGTTTTCAATCCAGAAGCAGACCTGACATTGACAGGTGAGCCTTCATTTCTGGATTACAGCACTCTTATGAGCCATTTAGGTGTTTAGTTAGGGTCGTAACTGGTGGTTTTAAATGCTTCAGATGGGACAAATCTGGTAGTAGCTTTAGTTCGGGGCAATAGATCTGTGTTAAACCCTGCTAACATCAGACACAGTTTCAGGCTTTAGTACAGAAAGTTTCATCGTACCCGAGAGCTGGATGAAGCCGCTTTTACACTGAACCGAGTAGAATAGCTCTTCAGCTTTTCCATTTATTGCCTTCAGGTCACTACAGAAGCAATGTGGGGGGTACCTAGCTGCAAGGTTGACACTGTCATCTTTAAAAGATTTTGGTAAAGGCAGGTTAAGTGAAGAGCAATTTAAAGGTGTGGCTTCAACCAGTTCTCTACTATCTTGGAGCCTTTCAAAGAGACTGAACACCACTGAGAAATCTAAGGCTCAAATACAGTCCAAGTCATGTTCTTAAGACTACATGGAAAAATAACAGGTTAGCTGACAGTGTCATTCATACTTTTTATTTTGAATACACGTATCTACAATGCTTGGAATCTCTTAACTGATAAAAACTGTAACAGCAGCTACTGTTAGAAATGATGAAGTATTGCCCCATATTTGTCATAACTGTGTATTTAGTAGCATGTCCCTAAGTGGGAAACAGCTTTCACATGATAGATTCACCTATTTAAGTCAAAAGCAAATTTAAGAATCAAAGGCACAACCAAGATTTATTGGGTTTCACTAACATATGCAGTATCTCAGATTAAGAAAATGTAATCAAAGAATGACAACCTTCACAAACATCAAGTGTATAGTCACATGCGCAGAATGCTTTAAGGCGTAAAGTAAATGACCAGATAAATGTTAAACTGTATTTTCTGATGCTTTCCCTTCTGTTTCCATTCACAGATAACTGTGTTCTAACGTCCTTAAGGTACTGACTGATTGTTTTCGTTCACAGATATTGCAGAGCACTTTACATGAGGCACTTGGATCACAGCATGTTACTAGGTAGAGCATCCTCTTAAAATCTAAGTACTAGACTTGGTTCTGAGGGGGTCTTCACAGTAGCTACAGTTCTGACTAATTCTTTCTCTGGATGCTGCTGGTTTCCTCAGGGGCCATCTACCTCTTGGGAACAAGTCAACAAATATTGTGGAAGGGCCCCAACACTGTTGCAGATGACAAAGATGTCGGGATTGTTTACATCGTCTACTAAGCTGTCATATACCTTAGTGGCATCCCCCTCCACTGCCGGTGGTATAATATAGGTCAGCTTGCCTTTAGTGTATAAGCCTGTTAATACATCGGCCTCAAACACATACATTTTGGAGTCTGTTTCCCACGTATCTTTACTCTTGATAAGGCTTTTCGGGTTCTTTTTAAAGTAGATGCCAGCTCCATATTTTTGTTCTGGAAAAAGAAAGAAAAATTTTCAGAAGACCAACAACCACAAATGGTTCTTTTGGGGTGGAAGTACTAAGAGACTGCTTCTTCGTTCAATATGACGTTTTATGTTACTGCTCGCTGCGTGCCATCCTTGTGCAAGTAAATTTGCATTAAGTGGATCTGATGCTAGCACTGACCTCCCATTGAAATCATGAACCAGGACAGCTGATGGCCATTCCGATTTAACTTCTACTACAGTGGTGACCATTCGGATTTAACTGTTAATCCAGTGATAGAAACATCAAGGTATAATGTATTTATATAAACACTTTTGTCATCATGTCCTAGGGACTCTGATAAGCACCAGAGATGGTAAAAATGCAAACTACAAAAAAGCTGTTTGGGATTTATAATGAGAATGCTGCATAAAAATGCTATTACGGTACCACATGGAGAAGTGCAAAGAAATGAAATTAAACGATTATCCTATTTATTACCTCGAAAGTATGCCATGTACATTGCATAGACAAGGAAAGGCAAATCTCCATTTTTTGAACAGTCTATTGCTTGAGATCCCAATCCTGCATTTGACAAGCAAAATATCATGCCCTTCACCTATTGCAAAATGAAGTGCTAAATGCTTGTTCTTTCAATTTCTGAAAACATCTGTCTGCTACACTCTTTCATAGACACCACAACTTTCTTCCTGTGTGTACTCTCGTTTGAATGGCAGTCTGCTCAGTCAGATGACCCACTGTCCCTGATTTGAGCTGAGGTTAGGCTCGGTGACCTTCAGAAGTATCTTCCAGCCTCATTCTTCTGCGATTCCTTTGAATGTGTTTTAAAGCATCACGCTGCTGAATGCATGTTTGCAGCAAGTAAATAAGGATGTTGACTTTCTTTTAAGAGTGATGCAACAAAATAAAACATGGACGTGGCATTCTGTGTATATTAAGAATTCTGTCATCAGCGTCTGGGCTAGGCTAGAATCCAGGCTTATCCTCCCAGAGCCTTCAGGAAAATCTTACTGTAGATAAAAAAGCTCGTATGACTCTAAATGCGGGTAAGAAACAGTTCTTGTTTAGGAATGCCATTTTTCCCTGATTTTAATCCAACTCTAGTAGTCAGTCACTGTTCATTTTGATTAAAGATGCCAAAGCAAGTTATTACCTGTTGGTGGAGAATACATCCTGTGGAATCCAGTCTGGCACACTGCGCTACAGAAGTGAGCAGGAACGTGCTGGTACAACTTGTGTGTTACTTTGGAGGTACCTTGTTTTTGTTCTATTTCTTTTTTCATTTGTTGGAATGCAGCAGATAAAAGAGGATTGTGTATCTTTTCAATCTGTAACATAAATAATAGTGTAGTATAAGCAAACGGAGACCAATATCCATGAAATGCATCCGTGCTCTTGTTCAGACTATGTTCTTCAAGATGAGAACCTTTGATTTAGCTTATATGCATTGACCGCGTAGCAGATAAGGTATGTGAAGTGTGCAGCTGATCCACAGAAAAAGAACCATGCCACTGTCCCATGCCTCTCATTGCAATCAGTGGGAATATACTGTAAGTGTACTGATTTCCAGTACCTGAGTTGTGCTGAACAGAGTATCAACCCTACGTGAGAATAAGCTGCGTGGGTGCTTCAAGCCTGATCTTGGAAAGAACTGCAAGTGTTCTGTAAGGCGTGGAGAACCTCAGCTCTCATTGATCAAAACGTTACAGCTCTTGGGGAAAAACAGGTCCACAGATAAAGAGGGCTTTGTGTTAGCTTGTGTCTCGGAAGCGTGGCTGCAGGCAGCATTACACCACACAGAACTTCAGGCGTGCTGGCGATGCTGCAGCTCTCGCTCCCACACCTGACTCCGCCAGCGGGCCAGTCACAGGCCTGGGGCAAAAGTCAGTGCCAGGGGCCTGCAAGGCCTCTTCTCCAGCAATCCACTCGTGCCAGACTCAGCTAAAAACAAGCAAGAGCTGAAGCACAATCAAGCTTCTGCTCTCTTAGAAAACATTTAACTGAGCTGTGACCAATCCTCAGTGCAGCACTGTTTAAAACTCTGATGTAGCTTTTGCATTGAGACTCAATGAAGTCTTTAGTTCTGCAGGTGAGGAAGCGCTTGCTCTCATCTGGTCGACATTTGCTATTATTTCACTGTTAAATACCTTTCTCGCGTGAAAGGCAGTTTGGCACTTGGCAGTCTGGTTTCCAGTTACCCACTGTTACTACTACGCACCCAAACCCCTCTTTATAAACTTCTGTATTTCTCTGTGCTGCACAGCCTCATCCTCCTCCCGTTCAGTAAAGCACTGTTTTCCAAGCAAGATCCCAGCTGCAACACACTACTAATCGGATCATAACTCCAACAAATTCAGTTGCTAATTTTTGGTGTCAAGCTCACAAGAAGAAAAGAGAGATGCTGCATTAGTGGCCTGGAATATTGTACTCATTCTAACATACCAACCTCGTATTTCTCTAGAGCCCTATAAAGGAACATTTGAAGCATGACATAAGAGATAGAATATACAGTACAGTTAAAAGGACTTCTCAGAATTTAACCACACTTTTTGAGTGATTATTTGCATTATGTTTGAAATATTTTTTATTGGGAGTAATGACTATGCGTCTTAAGGATTAAGCTGATTTGATCTTAATTTTTTAAAAGCAATATATTGAAATAGTTCGTCTGAGTTTTTTAAGCACGTTAAACATGTTAGTTCAAATATATCAGCTGAGATTTAGTTTTTCCATGAATACCCTCTTTACCTTGAGAACACGAAGCCCAGCTTTTTCAAACTGTTTCTGTCTGTCTTTAAACTCCTGAAGGTGTGATTCCACCAGTGAAATCTGGACGCATGTAGTAGTTTTTGTCCTGTGAAGTTGTCCTTCTGAAAGCTGACCTGCTTCTGCTTGGCCTGGATACAAATAACGGAGTAAAATTTTCATATATCATACTATCTGAAGCAAAGGCAAGGAGGAGGGATCCAATACTTTAGTTTGGTAGTTTAGTTAAGAACAAAGAATGTTAAATATTCTCTGACGTAATGCCAGAGGCTAATATTGAGAGGGACTGATAGATATACATAATTCATTTTTCCTACATTTATTAAAGAAACCAGAGAGAGAGGGAACCAAAGAAAAGCAATTTATCTTCTCTATTATATCTCTCCACAGCCCAACTTTCATATAACGGTATCTATACTGAATGACTATACAAACACAAGGAAAAACGGATCACTCGGCTTTTTGTAATGCCACTAGTTCTATCAACTGGTAATGAAAGTCAAGGACTGCAGAACAAGTCCGTTGGTGGGTCCTGCAACAGTGGTCCAGCAGTAGCTAACAAATGAACTCAGCAAAGGTACGTGTTAATTAAGCGCAAATTTTGTAAGTCTCCAGTGGCCAGGCTTTAAAGTGACGCTGTCCTGGAGGAAGCCAGCATTACAGCTGGCTGTACAACGACAGCCGGCCCCAGCAAAATCTGTGCCCTACTGGGAATACTGCCAACAGACTAACCGAAGCTAACAAATGGTCTTTCAAAGTCTTTCTTTACGTTTATCAATATGATAAAAGTACAGCAATATCGGTAATTAAAGCAATGCTCGGTATGTGTGTGAACTGACTGCACGCCCGTCCACTCAGCAATGCACACATACATGTTGCTTCATACTTAATCCTATACATGCACTTAATTAGTCACTTATTTACTTTACATACCCATTAAGTAAAGCAGTTCCTTTTGTTTGGCTGTAGCCTTCTCTTGCATACGAAGCAGTAATTTTTCAGTTGCGAGCACTGCATCAATCACAGCATCAGGGTGGCCCTGAAATTCCAGTCTTGCTTTTCCACCTACCACTTCTTCTGATACACATACACTGGAATGCTGCTCTCGAGATAGTTCTGCAAACTCGTTTTTACCAAGGCTAAAAATGTAGTTGTTTTCAATAACAGCACGGTGACTTTCCCGAATTTGTACCACACTTTGGATCCACGATTTTGCTGCTTCCACTGCTGTACGTGTGTTCCCTTTAAGTTCAACAGCTAGTTCGTTATTTGCAGTCTCTTTGACGCTTTGACTGCCTGAGTCTGTACCTGGAAGAAAGATGTGGTTTTTTATACAAGTACATTGGAAGAGTGAAGAGCTTTCAAGGGCTGTCACAAATTCCTATATGTAATCCAGGATGCAGAGTGCCAGAAACACACTACTCTTCTGGTATGCTCAAAAAAAAGGAGATTAGATACCAGGAGGTAAGGTTTCCAGGAAAAAAACCCAACCAAACACACATATGCAGAATTTATTTGCCTTCCACTAAATTACTTCCAACAAGTTCGGCACTGATGATGATTTTTATGTTTGCAACTCTTAAAGGGAGTGCCCAGTTCCATTCCTATCAATGTAAAAATGCAAAGCGCTCACACATTTTTGCCTCCCCCTCTCCCCAAGACACATGCAAATACTAAGTTCTTTTTAAAGGAATGTGATTTCAAATTCTCAAATCTGGGGTGCTCATTTACTTGAAATGCCCCTTCTGTTATTTACTTACTCAAATGATCACTTCTGTTGTAATATTGCTTTTCTTCCAGTTTGTGTGCTGCTGAATACATTTTTCTCTGGAAAAACTTCAAAGAGAAAAGTTTAGGAGCAGTTTGCAATCTCTGATGTCAAATACACAATTTGTCTCTTCAAAACTGTTAGACAAGCAGTTTACAGCTGTACTTACACCCTCCCCCCAAATTCTGAAATTGTTAACAGCTGATATTTGTCAGTTTTTCCCAAAATTTTATTCCTGACACTATCAAATGCATTCCTGTTCTTCTATGTCTCCTAAGGTAAGACACCTCACACACTGAATGGCACCCTTCCCAGCTCCTTGTGGTTATGGCATACCTGGAACTCATGGAACCACAGTCGATAAAGGTGTTCATTACTTGCAGTTTAATGCTGAGGAACCTGAACATACATAAGTCTACGGGACCTGATGAGATGCATCTCAGAATCCCGAGGGAATTGGCTGATGTAGCTGCCAAGCCACTCCCCATGATATTTGAAAAGTCACGGCAGTCAGGTGAAGTCCCCAGTGACTGGAAAAAGGCACCCATTTCTAAAAAGGGCAGAAAGGAGGACGCTGGGAAGTACCGACCTGTCAGCGTTACCTCTGTGCCCCAGAAGATCATGGAACAGATCCTCCTAGAAGCTATGCTAAGGCACATGGAGGACAAGGAGGTGATTCGAGACAGTCAGCGTGGCTTCACCAAGGGCAAGTCCTGCCTGACCAACCGAGTGGCCTTCTACGATCAAGTGACTACATCAGTGGACAAGGGGAAAGATACAGATCTTGTCTATATCTCAACTTCTGTAAGGCCTTTGACAGAGATGCCCCCAACATCCTGCTCTCTAAATTGGCAAGATACGGATTTGATGAATGGGCTGTTCGGTGGATGAGGTTGGATGAGCACATCCAGAGGGTAGAGGTCAATGGCTCAATGTCCAGATGGAGATTGGTGACAAGTGGTGTCCCTCAGGGGTCCATATGGGGACCAGTACTGTTCAGTATCTTCATCAGTGATATAGACAGAGGGATCAAGCACACCCCCAGCAAGTTTGTGGAGGACACCAAGCTGAGTGGTGCAGTTGATACACCAGAGGGACAGGATGCCATCCAGAGGGACCTGGACAAGCTCAAGAAGTGTCAACCTCAGGAGATTCAACAAGGCCAAGTGCGGGGTCCTGCTCCTGGTTTGGGGCAACCCCCAGTACCAATACAGGTTTGGGGATGAAGGGATTGAGAGGAGCCCTGCCAAGAACGACTTGGGAGTAGTGGTGGATGAAAGGCTGCACGTGAGCTGGCAATGTGTGCTCACAGCCCAGAAGGCCAACTGTATCCTGGGCTGCATCAAAAGCAGCGTGGCCAGCAGGGCGAGGGAGGGGATTCTGCCCCTCTGCTCTGGTGAAACCCCACCTGGAGTACTGCCTCCAGCTCTGGAGCCCTCAGCACGGGAAAGACATGGACCTGTTGGAGTGGGTCCAGAGGAGGGACACAAAAATGATCAGGGGGCTGGAGCATCTCTCCTATGAGGACAGGCTGAGAAAGTTGGAGTCGTTCAGCCTGGAGAAGAGGAGGCTTTGGGGAGACCTTATAGCTGCGTTCCAGTACTTAACAAGGGCCTACACGAAAGATGGGGAAAGACATTTTAGTAGGGCCTGTTGCGATAGGACAAGGGCTAATGGTTTTAAACTAAAGAGGGTAGACTTAGACTAGATAGAAGGAAAAAAATTCTTACAATGAGGGTGGTGAAGCACTGGCCCAGGTTGCCCAGAGGGATGGTAGATGCCCCAACCTTGGAAACATTCAAGGTCAGGTTGGATGGGGCTCTGAGCAATCTGATCCAGTTGAAGATGTCCCTGCCCATTGCAGGAGGTTGGACTAGATGACTTTTAAAGTTCCCTTCCAACCCAAACTATTCTATGAATCCTTACTCAGTTTTAAAACCCAGACATTTCCCCTGCCTTTATCCCAAAGGTACTCTTCATGATCACACATGGAAAGCCTCTGAGAAGCGCTACTCTGCTAGGCAGTGGATTTAGCATCTGGCAAATTGCCTTTCCTTCCTTTTTCAGCAAAAAGAGTTTCTGCTGTGCCCTGACTATCAAGGGATTAGGTGATGAGCACATAGCTGTCATACAGCTTCCTTTAGAGTTTATGGGACTCTTACAGAACGTGGATCTGATCTCACAATCATAGAATTTGGGTTGGAAGGGACATTAAAGATCACCTCGTTCCAACCGCCCTCCACCAAGAACCTCCAGGTTCTTCACCTGTTGGAAGAATGGATGGTTGAAGTTAGATGGGAACAAAAGCGACCTCTGTACTTTTATAATGGATGGCTGTCTCAAATAGTTGTGTATGAATCACATCAGCCAAATATTCAAAAGGTGGAAAATGACACACTGCAATTGAAATTATCCACTATCTGTTTGCAACCCTTCTGTCATGTGAGGTCATACAATGTGTTGATAGTGTTTTGCCTTAGGAACTTCATACCAAAAAAAAAAATATCTGTTCAAGACATTTCCTGAGGAGTAATAAGTTTATTCCCTAATGAGTTGAGTAGACTCCTTCTTATAAGGTTGCTAACAGTCATGAGAATTTCAAAGCTCCCTCCTTTTGTTATCAGACCACAGGGTGAAGACTTCTGGTTTAGTGAAGAGAAAGTAAAGATCTATAAAGTTTTGATACCTGTCACTGAGACAAATAGTTTCTAAAGGGGCCTGCCGCTCACAAATGTTGTACAGAACTCAGATTATCTTAATTTGTAGTCATTGATGGGGATATTTTTACAGTTTGGGGTTTTCCTTATTGGTAGCTAACAACAAATTTACCTGATAGGCATCATAGTCATCCGGGCAAATGACAAACTGCACATCTATCTTCTCCTCAGGGTTTGCCCTGGCAAAATTTAAAACCTCTTCAATCATGATCTCTGCCACTATATCGACAGGCAGCACTGACGACCAAATCCCATTTGGTGGAAAAGAAACTGAAGGAGATGGGAAGTCCCGAAAGCAACACAGGCATCTTGTCACTGCAGCTTTTAATTCCTGCGAGAAAAACAAGTGTTTTAGTCCTCACATCACTCAACATGAATGTCAATTAAAATCCAATCTAACTGATCATTACCTCACACACTAACACCCTGTGGCGGTATGGCGGCCATACAATGTGCAGCACAAGCTCACAGGGCAGGTTATGTCCTTTTGTTACTATGAGCGGTTTATAAACCGAAGAATGTCTAAAATGAGACTGAAGTTCATCCTGAAGAGCTGAACCCGCTTTTTGCAGCAGCAGTCTCGAAACCGGAGAGTACGAGTCACCATCCACAGACACAGAATTAACAATAGCTGTAGTCTGGAAGAAAAGAATACAAATTTCCAGTATAGTTCAAGTTTACTATTTGCAAGCTTTGCTATTATAGAGAGCGCTCTTTCTAGGGACAATTCCTTTAAAAAAGCCTGACTGAAGCAGATCAGCTGTTTGAAAGGTTCTCTTACTACTACTAAGGGCAGTATGCACCTTCTAGTGGCAGTAGAGGCGTGCATTTTTTTCCAGGAGCCAACAGCATGCCTAAGACCTTTTCAAGTCATCAGAGGGTATTCAACAGAATTATTAACACAGCTATAAAAGTGACTCATACGTGCCTCATCAAATGCAATTCTGCAGCCAACTGTCAATCGGCAGGAGAGAACTCTGGCTCTCTGTTATCCCAGCCCACACAGATGCTCCCTGGGTTAGGGTAGCGAGCGCTCATCACCAAACTAGCAGGGTCAGGGCACGCAGGGCAACTGCAAAGCTACAGCTGCTTCCAATTCCCAGTGAAAACAGCAGATTCCCATAGTAGGTCTTCCGTATTTCAAATTAAATATACAAAATGCACAAAACTTGTTTACAGGATGCTGATAACAGCAGTAATTGTTCTAACTTTAATTGTTGAAGATACAAGACTTCGGAGCATATTTTCCTCATAGTCTTGAAGGCATGTGGTATCTTTCAGTGCTGTAGAAATGGTTAGTAAAATTCTCCACAATGTCAACTTTGTGAGCCTTTGCTCTCACTCCCAAAAGTGAATTTCCTATTTAATTAAGAGACTTCTTTAAAATAAAAATTATTAATGTTTTTAAGATACAGTATTTGCTAAAAGCAAATGCCATTCCTGTGATGCATCTTCCAGTCTAAGAGCTCTGTTGGATTACCGTGACTAAGTTCATATATTTTCTAGCTAAAAAGTTAAATGAATCAATTTAAATGATGCACTGTTTAAAGGTAAGGTGCACATCATCTGTATAAGTTATTTTCAGCTGTTTCAGTGTTTGCTGCGTAACTCCAGTAGTGACACCTATGAGAACATAAATTATAGGAAAAAAAGCAAGGCAAAAAATAAGAGTAGATTTCTAGGGCGTGCATGATAAAATGTAAACTCCCGTGATGTTATAATAAGAAGATAAACATTAACATAGGGATATATTACTATTAATCATCCAATCTTTAGCTGCTTTCTATTATCCCACAACAGCATGTATATAAAAAAAGAAAGAAAAACGTTCTAATGTTTCATACTTATTTAGAAAAAACCCAACTCCTTGCCACTGTAATTTATTTACCATTTGTAAATTCTCATCAGGATGAGAAAATAATTATTTAGTGGACCGATATAATACGCGTTCTGAACTCTTGGCCTCCAAACCCTGCCAAGACTTGGAGGCAACTGTGTGTTCAACATATGACAGGACAGACTTACCTTCTGTTCTTCAAGGAATCCTCTTACGATGCGCAAGCGAACGCCTCCAAGTTTGATGAAAGCTGAAGGCTGGCTTGGGGAAGCTGAAAGAGTTTCCTGAAGCGAACTGGTATCACCCAGAAACTTTTCACAGGCCTTCTTCATTTCTGCAACTGTAGCCTCACAAATGTTCACCAGGCGGATTTCCCTGAGACAGCTTGGTGGACTCGCTTCAACAAATTCCTTTATAGCCATTACAATCACTTGAGCACACAAATCGAGCGGGAAGCCAAAAACACCTGAACTCACTGCTGGGATAGCCACAGACTCTATAGCATTTTCTGGAGCACTAGCATACTTCAGAACATTCTCAATAGCTTCCTGAAGCAGGTGACAACATCTTTCCCTTTCAACATTCATCCATATTGGACCAACAGCATGAACAATTTTCTTACAAGGAAGCTTCCCTCCACCTGTCACTGCTATTTGGCCAGTTGTGAGTTTTCCATACCTTTGAATATAGAGATTGCATTGCTCTTGTATTTCTGGCCCTCCAGCATTCACAAGGGCTAAAGCAAGGCCTCCCTTATGCTCTAGATATTTATTGGCTGCATTCACCAAAGCATCGGCCTTGTGTCTTGTGAGATCATCCTTACAAACGCAAATGTCAATTCCCGGCTTTAGTTTTTTCCTGTATACTTCAACAGCGCATTTTGTACTTCTGAAAGTCAGCGTACAAGCAAACTTTTTGTAAATGAGATTACTTAGACAGTTCTCTCTTTTCTCAAGAACGTCATAGGCATCTTTATTGATGGGGATCATCAAGCTGTTCTCATCCATTACCATGCTTGGCCCTAGGATACAGAATAATATAAAGTGAAATCCAAGACAGTATTGTCAAAACATTGCTTTTTATATAGAAGTGTGGTTTATAGCTCTCAATTTTATCCTGCTGTCGTTACTTACTGATATTTTTTGGCATCGTCTGATCTTCTCTCCCCCCTTTTCATAGGCTTAGAAAGTCCAACTAAGCAAAGAAATCAAGGCCTCAAGTGTTGTTCATTATTCTTTTCAAATTAATCTCCCCATCTAGTAGCTCCTTTCCCACCTTTCCTCAAGACCACCTCCTCTTTCCTTCCGATGCCTCGTGAATCACAGCAGTGTGAGTTTCAGGAAAGCGGAAAGCGCAGGCGCGCTCTGTCAGGGTTAACATATTTGGATTCTGAGAAACAGTCAAGCTGTCCACTGTTTCCCGTAAGCCTGTGAATACTTTCACTTTTGTCTTTTCCATCAACAACCAGCTGCCTCCCTGTAACTGAACACAGGCAGACGCGGCAGCAGCCAGCTGTTGATCAGTGTCCTCAGAGAGACCACACACCCTCCCCTGAAGCAGTCCGTCTTCAAGATTATCTTCTGGTGACCCAGCAGATGTCAGACCTAGTAAAATATCCCCCGAGCCCCGAAACAGCCCGCTCGGAGTCCTCTCAGCGGAGGGATTACCAGCATATAGCCTGTAGATCCCTTGGGCAAATACCTTTTCCTTAGAAGTGGTTGACCTCTTCTCTTTCCCTATTCTTCCTCCAAAGGCACTAAAAGAGGACAACAACAGTATCACTGAGCCGGTGGCGACTGGAGGGTTTGGGTTTGCCTTACTGTTTGCTCGAGGAGGAAGCTCAGTTAAGATGTGTCTCCTCCTGTTACTTGTTCTCTCTTTCTTACTGTTTATTCTCCCCATTAGGTTGACACAACCATTGTCGGGGTCATATTCTTAAATGAATCAGTGATGTAATCCAAATTAAAAAAAACAACCACCACACCACACAACTTAATCTGATCTAGAGCATCAAGCTCGAAGACCGATACAGCAGCACAACTGAATAGGCTGAGAATAAATGGTGAGAAGGAGGAAAAAGGAGCAGACAAGTGTGAGAGGAACGTCTTTGAAACAGATGCTGTTGCAGGGCTTCGTTAACTGGCTGCGTTTGCCACTAAAACTCCAGCTGAGAAAGCAAATGTGAAAAGCCACACCATAATCAGGGCTCGTAAAAGCAGAAAACGTCACTTCTGCTCCCTCTGAGCTTGTTTGGCTGCGAGGGCTGAAGCCTGCCCCTGCCCTCTCCGGGGCGTTTTTAGCATTTTGTTACTGATTTCCAGCAAGGTCCAAGGGTGAGTACCCCAGGCCTTCGCAGAACAGCGGCTCACAGCCACACCGGCAGAGGAACACTTGCCGAGATGTTCATTTAATCATGCCACAGAGATCTTATGCTACTTCTGTGGTCTGCACTTAAAGCCCACAAACAAGTTCTTTGTCGTATGGAACTTAGGAATTCAGAAAGGCTTTTTAACCCGCTTTTTCTAGCGAACAAAAATAATGGTAAAGAGTGGGGCAGATTTTATAGTATCACTATGGTTATACAGCCCTCTCCTGGCAGATGTCAGCAGTACTATACACAGTAGCGATGTTAATTAGTGTAAACCAATTTGCATGAGTTTAATCAAATTTTCCTCCGGAGTATGCTACCTGCTTGTAAAAAGAGTTGTAACGTTCTGCACTTATAAAAGTATACACACTGATTCATCAAAACACTCCTGAGCTCTTAAAAGAGAAACGCAAGCAAATCCTGTTGAAGTAATGAATAATAATGTTGATTCATAACCGTGTCTAATCCATACATTTCAGGTTGCTTTTGGCTATTCCAGGTTGACCTTTTCCAGTTTGCTGGCTGTAAGCGGGCAATTTTCAACTTAAATACAGGAACACGCTTTGCAGGCGGCTCAACGCGAGGCTTACCTAAACCGCTCTTCCCTTTGGAGGTCTCTGGAAGGTAACTCTATTGTAAAAAAAAAACCAAAACCAAACAAAACAACAAAAACACAAGAAAGAGAAAATACACGTTAGTGCCTGCCGGGCTGCGTTCCTACGGGAGCAGTTCTGCCGCAAGCACCACCGGCAGCACCACCTTGCCAAACATTCGCGTGAAGTTTTTTTAAGTTTTCTGCTATTTAAAAGGCCGCTCCGAGCCCAAATCCCGCCGGCGGCAGCGCGACAGGCCGACCTGCCCGCGCCTTCCCCGGCCCCTGCGGCCCCGCAGCGGCGGTGGGGGCGGTCAGACCCGGGGAATTTTACCTCAATCCCGAGCACCTGGCCGGAGAACACCGCCTTTTTTTTTTTTGATTCCCCCTTTCCCCTCGTGGGCAGGCAGGGTAGAGCTCGTCCTGGCCTGTGGCCCAGGGCCACTTCCAGCCGCAGCCACCCCGGGCCCCCTGAGGGAGCCGCTGCCCAGCGGAGGGCCGCCCCGACGGCGGGGGGGGGGGCACACGGACGGGGACGCCGCCGCCTTCACCCTCCCCGGCACAGCCCCGCTCTGTTACCTGGAGGAGCCCCATTAACCCGTGGCCGTCTCCCCCCTCAGCGCCGGCAGCCGGGGCGGGGAACGGCGGCCCCGAGAGGCGGAGCGGGAAGGGAAAGCGAAAGCGGGCAACGGCGGGGGCCATGATGGCGGCGGCGCCGCTGCTGGTGCGGCTCTGCCCCGCGCCCGATGCCGCCGAGAAGGCGCTGCTCAAGCTCCAGAGCTACTTCCAGTCAGGGAAGCGGTCGGGGGGCGGCGAGTGCGAGGTGCGGGCGGGCCCCG
This sequence comes from Pluvialis apricaria, assembly GCA_017639485.1. Taxonomy (NCBI): domain Eukaryota; kingdom Metazoa; phylum Chordata; class Aves; order Charadriiformes; family Charadriidae; genus Pluvialis; species Pluvialis apricaria. The sequence goes on along the minus strand of CM030011.1, from coordinate 71,171,736 downwards.
AGCCCGGCACCTACTGGGTGCACTTCCAGCGGGAGCGAGGTGAGGGGACGGGGCATGAGGGGCTGGGGGCGGGCGGTGCCCGCGGCTCCGGCGCTGAGGGGATGAGGGGGCGGCTGAGCCCCAGCCGCCCCCGGGGAAAGGCGGGGGGGTCAGTTGGCAGGCAGGTCCCGCAGCCGTGTGAGGGGGGGAAATGGCCGCCGAGGGCGCCGTCCTGCGCCCCCGGGCAGCGGGCGGGCGCTGTGCGGCTGCGGGTTAGCCGTCGAGTTTTCAGGTAACGTTGTCAGCCTCGTCTGCCCGTCCCCACGTTGCTGCAGATAAGAAGAGCGTGGAATCCCGCACGGATCACGTCTTGGAAATGGGTGCCAGGCGCCTGAAGGTTGTCATCCAGGCGGGAGAAGGGGAGCTGGGCAAGAGCCCCTTGGCAGAGCAGGCCTCCCCCAGCGCTTCCCCGCCTCGGCGGCGGCAGCCGGCAGCCACAGGCCACGGAGACGCGGCGGGAGAAGTCATTACCAAAAAGGTACATCAGTAACGAGCAGCGTCGCGAGCTGCCCCGCTTGTAGTTCCACAGGTCCTTTGCGTTACTTCACGTTGTGCTTCAACATTTCATACCAAGCAGATGTCAGTTACGCTGTCTTAGTCAATAAAATGGGGGGAGGGAGCAACTTTTGAGTGCTGGGCCACAGGTCATCCACACGTGTTCACAGGCAGCATGGTCTCCAGCATGGCTTTGGCACGTACCAACCCTCGGAGCGGCACCCTGGCAGGGTTGAGCACCTCTCCGATGAAAACAGACAGAGAGTTGGGGCTGTTCAGCCTGGAGAAGAGAAGGCTCTGGGGAGACCTTATAGCGGCCTTCCAGTACCTAAAGGGCTCCCAAAGGAAGGCTGGAGAGGGACCTTTTATAGGGGCATGCAGTGATAGGACAAGGGGTAATGGCTTTAAACTGGAAGAGGGTAGATTTAGAATAGATATTAGGAAGACATTTTTCACTGTGAGGGTGGTGAGCCCCTGGCCCAGGTTTCCCAGAGAAGCTGTGGCTGCCCCATCCCTGGAGGTGCCCAAGGCCGGGCTGGACGGGGCTGGGAGCACCCTGGGCTGGGGGGAGGTGTCCCTGCCCAGCGCAGGGGGGTTGGAACTGGGTGACTTTAAGGTCCCTTCCAACCCAAACCATTCTATGACTCGGGGGATAGTGTGCACCAAGGACTGCTCCCAAAAGGTGGAAGAACTTTGTGGTATTTGTATCCCTTCCTGCTACGCAGACCTTTAATGCTATTTCAGCATGTTTTGTACCTTCAGACGGCCCTGATTACTTCCATCCCTCACCTCAGTGTTAAAAAAATCTGCTCTGATGGGATGTAGCACAGCAAACATTATTTCAGACACTTTGAACTAAAAGTTATGCAGAAAAGAAAAGATTAACTGTGTGTTAGGGACATGGGGTAGGGCCAGGCTACACATTACGTGATGTGAATGCTCTGCTGAGACAGAGGCTGATGTCTGGCCCAGAGGGTTTACCCTGTTTTGCATAGTACCATAGATATAGCGTTTGAGGTATAGCACGTGCTAATGTAGTGTTTATCTGACATCTGTAGGAGTATACGGCAAATTCCCCTGTCCTTCTGCCTGTGCCAAGTAGACATGTGAACATGTTTGTTACTGTTTTTTGCAATCCTATTGTCTCACTTAACCCTGAGTTACTAAAGCATGATTTTTGGGAATTTTTTAGAGAAAACTAGAAAGTCTACTGTAATTAAAGAACAATGTAATATATGTGCTGTTAAAACATGCTGTGTCTCTTTCACCCGATATGAAGGGTACAGACAGGTTCTTTTGGGGAATCCTTGGCAGAATGATGATGGCACTAAGTTGTAGTTACAATTAAAACTTTTTTTTTTTTAACAGGCTTTTATGATTAGCATAGCCTAGCATAGAATTAATGATCAGAATAGCACAGGATTTCTACAAGCAGAATCAGTGTAGCGCAATTTTATAAGTAGCGTAGCACTGTACTTTATAGCAGGGCTTAGCTTGTGGTTTCTAATCAGTTGGACCCTCTGCAGATCATGTCAAATCTTAATACTTGGCTTGCTATATCAATATAACAATCATTATCTAGACTCGAAAAACGCATAAAAGAATACGAGTCATTCACTCAGTCCTCGGAGGAAGCAGAGGTCGGTGAACCTCTGACCACCGGGGGATCACGGGTCTCACTGTCCAGCAGCAGTTCCTGCTTAGGGCTTGTAACTGCTTGATTTTGTAGACAGTGGTCTGCACGCTGTTACGCTTCTCTGTTCTGTGATCGTCGCCGCCTGGTTGGCGCGGTGCCTGGGACCTTCAAGGCCGGTAAGGAGGGGAGTAATCGGCCTGGTGCCCAGGAACCTTGAGGACGACAGGGAGTGGAAGAAGAAATCTGTTTGCTTTGTCTGTGTGGTGTGCAGGACCTTCAGGACCGGATAATGAGGGGAAAAGGGACTAATACGTGACCAGCTCGGTCACAGAGAATGGCCGTTAGCCTTATAAAATGGCGTTAGTTACGCTAACCACATTACCAGAGGTCAGGAGCAGGGGGTGCTGGTCACAGTCTCAAACTAAGTAGCAAAGTTACTGTCCCTGTTCCCGGTACACTGATGACTTTAACAAATTTCCTTTTTGCTGCTGACTTAGGAGATTGCTTTACTTACATGAGTGTGATGTCAGTATACCTGACATAAAAGAAACACTGTGCACAAATGTGTCTATAGTAATCTAGCCCTACTGAGATGTACAGAGCTTTTCCTTACTCAAAATATGGAAGCAGCGAGCAGAGAACCTTAGAAAAAAACAAATATTGATACCTTCTTGTCTTCTCTTTAGATATTTCTTACAGTATCTGCAACTTTGAATACCAGTATGTTCACTGAACAGCAGAGGGAGAAAATTACCATTATATGTCCAAATTTAAAAAGACAAGGAAATCCTGATATTGATGGCTCCGAGATATTGACGGGAGATTTTACAGATATTGAAAAAGCTTATCACTACTTTAAGGGTGTCCTTGCAGGCAATGACACAAAACATAACTTTTCACATTCTGAAAGTAAGAAGGGTTTGGAAGATGAAAATGGACTAAATACTGAAGAAATGGATAAGCTTACAGTTCTGTCAGCTCTATATGAATATTTCAATCATACCTGCAAAGAACAAATCAAATTACTACGGGAACGTTTTGGAGTGTGTATAAGAAGTAAGGATCATTACAATGGGACCACGTCAGTATTCTTCACTTCTGATAGAAGTCCTGCATCAATACAAGAAGCTAATGATTTTTTTATCAGAACTTTTCAGAGAAGTGTAGAAGATCTGAAACAGGAAAAAATTCCCATAACAAACAGTTACACATTAAGTAAGACAATAATGAAATTAAATGCTAGGTTCAGTAATCTTCTTGCCAAAGAGGAAGGAAATCAATTGCTACTCCGTGGTCCCGCGAGTGAGATTTTAGCTGCCAAAAAATTTCTAGCACAGGAAGGTGAGAACAGCCAAACTGAAAAGAATATGAAAATATCATCTGAACTGTACAAATACAGGAATGGAATAGAAGTTGATGCTTCTGTGTTTAAATTGCTGGAAACAATATTAAGCAAAGAAATTGAAGACATTAAAGACAAATTCGATACGGTCATAGAAAAGAAAGACAGTTCATATGGTGAGAAGGTGCTCATAGTATTTAGGCCTAGGATCAAAACTTCTGATCTGTCTTCACATGCTACTGAAAGTTTCATCGATGCATTTCAGAATGCCTCTGCAATGTTAAGAGAAAAACTCATCAGCTCGAAGCTTTCAGAAGATCAGAAGAAAAGATTAAGTATGCTACTTCATGGAAAACAGTTGGAAGATCTGCATGTAAAACTTAAGAAGAAGGAAGACAAATTCATCTTAAGTGGTTTACCAAACCATCTTTATGCTGCTGAAAAGCACATTATGAACCTTCTTAACACTGGGGACTCAACACTAACTAAGAACAGGACACCACTGTCCTCTGATCTCAGCTATCAAGAAGCTACAGCAGCATCTGAGAAGAAATACAATGGCAGGCAAGAGAATAATCTTTCTTCTGAAGTACAGTCGAAGGCGAAGACGGAAGAAGAAGACAAAGATATGTGTCCGATTTGCATGGAGAGAATTAAGAATAAAGAAATTCTGACAAAGTGCAATCATGCGTTTTGCAAAAGTTGCATCGACCACGCCATGACTTACAAGCAAGCTTGTCCTGTTTGTAATACTGTCTATGGACTCATGGAAGGAGACCAACCAGAGGGAACAATGTCAACTAGAACGACGTCTTCATCTCTCCCTGGTTATCCCAGTTGTGGTACTATTGAGATTACATATAGTATGCGCGGTGGTATTCAAACTGTAAGTATATTTAAAGGTTCATAAAAGATATTTTTCCTGCAACAAGACAAATATTGAATATAAAATGAAGTATTTTTCCATCATTTTAATGCATGGCCAGGAGAGACATTTCTTCATTCTGTACAAATCTGCAAGTATTTAATTCAGTATTTTTAGGTGCGATTAAGTAATATAGTAGGAATGAAATAGTCAAATGGTAGCCCTCCGTTTTATATGCACCAGGACAGAGCTAACTGTCTTTAATTTGTACATTGGGAATAACTGAACTGAAATCTGTGGAGTGATATCACGTAAACAAAATTTTGTGAGTATAACGAGGATTCTCTGAGACATTCTCTTAGCTGCTGACACCAATGGACAAAAATGAATAGTGGGCTGGCTTGTAAGCTTTCGAGGTGAGAAATCAGCTTGTGTCATCTGCTTAGAGTCATGACTAGGACTGAAAATGGGATAAATGAGAAAGTTGGAGGTGGGGTGGCATGCGTTTGGGAGAGCAAAGAGGAAAAGCAAATTTAAAAATAACAATGGATGCATGAGTGATGACAAGAAAATGTGAATGAAGCTTACATGAAAGAAATTATCCAATGAGAAAAAATTTTAAAATCAGTCATGCTATGTCCTTCTGAATCAAAGACAGGATAAAAAGTATTGCGAAAGCTGGCATCTGTGATTTTTACACTTTCAAAGCATTTATGATATACCGTGTGGTTTTGTTTTGTTTTTCTACAAAACAGAGCAACCATCCAAACCCAGGGAAACCCTACTGTTCAACTTGTCGAACGGCGTATTTACCTGACAATAAGGAAGGGCGAGAAATTCTGCAGCTCCTCAAAAGAGCCTTTAACCAAAAACTGATTTTCACAGTGGGGCAGTCACGTACTACTGGTGTACGAGATGTTATCACATGGAATGATATTCACCACAAAACTTCCATGGTTGGAGGACCTACCAAGTAAGTAGTCTTCTCTTTACGTAATTTTGTTGCTACTCAGATGTGTCAGGAAGGCTACCCTGAATATTTTCCACATTGGAGCTTTCAGATTTTGTCACTATCAAAGTGATTGTGGAATGCTCTGTGGATCCAGACTTGAATCGCCCTCACCAATTTGGACAGTTGAAGCAAGGATGAGCGTAGCCTTCCATTGCCCCTCAGGCCACTTGTTCACCAGTGAGTTCTCTAAAGCACCTTCTCAGTTAACTACTGTGATGAGAAACTACTTCTAGTACAGGACAGGACAGCAAGCTCTTGATAGCAGCTAAGGTTGGACTCCCGCTCTCAGCCTCTTCTGTTACATGCTGGTTTGCACCAGGAGGTGCTGGTCCGTTATGATCCCAGTAAAGACAGCACTCGGACTCTGTAAAATACGATTTGAAATTCTACTTATCAGAGCTAACAGCAAGACGAAAGACATTGTAGTGTAGATGTGGTTATGTCCCTTTAGATGTTCGGAACCCCGAGTTACGCAGCATCCAGTGGGCCTCTGATCAGAGCACAGGACGCCGTCCGTAGAAAGGGTTACCCCATTTGGGTTGTTCGAGCTATTACAGGATTTTCTTAGTAGAAGACAACTCTGTTCAGCACTTCTTGAGGACTTGCTGGACTTGTAGATAAAAGCAAGGACACGCAGGTGGCGTAGTCACCGGTGCGGAGTGGGAGCTGCCCGCAGCACCTCTTTGAGTGGTCTGGCTGAGCCTGTCGTGCGGCCAGGGGACGTGCACAGCCCCACCACGGGTCTGAAGGCCACGCTGCACGTCCAGCACAGCGTGGCAATGGGCCTGGGCCTGCCCCGGTTAACTGTTACGGGATCACTGATTCCTCGGTGTGTGATGGTCTTCCAGTCAGCATCACTATGTTCCACCCCTTGATGCACACGCAACTGACCGTTCTTAAAGATATGACTAACTACAGATTATGTCAATAAACTGTTTGGCTCCTGGAAAAAAATCTTACAGAGACAAGAGGGAGGCTTGGAACAGTCCTTTCAAGTTTGTTGCAGCCTCTCAGGGGAAGGTGTCTTCCTGCAAGCTCTAAAGATTGGTGTCTAGATCCTCCTTCCTGGGCTAGGACCATAAAAAACCGAGAAGTATCAGTTTTACTTTAGTCGTGTTTCCCCCCCCCACCAAATGGTCTCCCTAGTTATCACTTGCTTCATACGTACTTTTGGTGATGCGCTACTTAAAATCCAGACGTGCCATTATGTTTGTGTTTTGAATGCTCACTTGGATACACCTCAGCTCTGATTTTTAGAAAGATGCATACCCAAGTGCCCTGTCATTTTCCAGTGAGACAGCAGGCAGCTGTGAAAGTCAAGTTCTTAGTGTCAGTTTGGACAAGCAAATTCTGCAGCTCCTTAAGTTTTTAGCTTTACCCTGTCTGTACCACCTTTCTGACCTGCAAAATAGGGTCTGTTTTCTCTGTGGCCTAAGAAGTAAGTGCATAACAGTTGTCAAGTGTTTTAAAAGACTTTGATGAGGACGTTCTGTAGAACTGCCAAGTGCTTCATTGCAGAAGTAGCCCAAACAATTCTTTTTTTTCTTCTCCTAGTTTTGGTTACCCTGATCCTGGTTATCTGCAGCGGGTTCGTTCAGAATTGAAAGCAAGAGGAATCGAATAAAGAAATTTCCCACCGTCAGCTCTGAAGTGTAATAACTGAACATGTAGCAGTTAATTTACTATTAAAACACTAAGAAGAAAGAAGTTACTTTGTTCAACTGCTGTACTTAAATCATTTGTATTTCACAGTCAGCCAAGTAATCTTTTTTTCATCAAATGATACATGTTCTTTTTACACATCATTTAGTTCCTTGAATAATGCTTCCCTCTGTGAGTAACCTTTACAGAATTAAGGTCTTGTGAGTGCAGCATCAGTACTTACTGCCCTTGTCGAATATCAGATTGTGTATCTCATTTTACCAGTGAATCTGATCTGCACTTTTTCCCACAAGCGTTCAGTGTGACCACCAAAACAAATAGATCCATGGCTAGCTCGTATTCAATCAAACGCGTACATTAGCTTTGTGTAATTACGTCTGTCATCGTGGGTAGCATCATGTAACCCATCTGCTGGAAGATTCTTACGCAGCTGTTCTAGTATCAGCTGTGATGACCCCTATGATCTTTTGCTGCTTTTCCTTTTTGGGGTAGATACGGCATTAGTGGTTTGGGTTTTCAACATGACGTTGGGTAATGGAGGAGGGGGTATGTGGGTGCTGCTGTATTTGTAACCCTGCAGAAGTGCTGAATGCTCAGAGCAAATGAAAAGTGGCAGTGCCTGTGGCCACCTCTGATAACGGGGTCCTGGTTCTGTGCCTTGCATCGTGTTTAAGCTTAAATACAACTTTTAAGTCAACCACATTCCTCCCATTGCTTCCAATACATGGTTTAAATTGTAAAGATACTTTGTTGCTACGCTGCACTGTCTAAACAGCCTGCTAATTGCTTCTGTGGTGGTGTGAAACAAATAGCTTTCACTTAATGCAGCCATAATTTTTAGTGAGTTAAGCTGTTTTTGTTAGGCTGTTGAATGTAACTAATAAATAAAATACAAAAATACCATCGGCTTAATTCTGCATTCTTCTGTACAGGTTTTTCCTCCTGTTTTAGGTATGTATAATTGTGTATTTTTTTAAAATTTAGGAGCTTCCCAGCAGCGCCATGATTTGGGGTGATTTGGACCCCATGCCACCTTTTTTAAGGTTCCCACATTGTGACTCGGCAGTGCTACTTTACCACCTTGACTTTCAGACTGCGTAGTATTGGTTTCCACGTGGGCTGGGATGTCTTTCCTACTGTGGTTTTGTTTTACTGTATTTGTTTTCACATTTTACGCTGTTTCAAATTTCCTCCCTTTTCTGGGCAGTAAGATACCAACATTGCAGTTGTTTCTAAATGACCGTGCTTTTCTGTACACCGAAACAAGCTGTGAAGATCAAATCTCCCCAACTTCTTTCGGTCTCTCGTTTCGCGTTCTGTCCCACTAAGCCAGGTCGGCGATGCCAGAGCCCAAGCTGACAGTTCACCGGTTCCCATTTTACCTATGGCAAAGTTTTTGCGGGCTGAGTTTCGCAGCAGAGTCCTGCTGACTGTCGCTGGGAGCTCCCAAGCCTTTACCCTGTAACCGGCTGCACGGACCTGCACTTTCTCATCACAGCTGTACGGGTTAGGAATAAATCCAGCCGATTTGCAATCAAAGCCGGGTGTTTTGCCTGGGTTACAGCAAGGGAAGAGAGCGTGCATCTGGGCTAACGGTTCAGAGAACAGCGCATTAGGACACAAAAGATTAATCACCCACTGACAAACAGGGCTGTCCCAGTGGGTCCGCTCACGACGCCTATATTTAGCTGACATCCACCTGTGCTTATCATATTTAATGCCATTTGGTTATTATCCATTTCCTCAATGGACTTCCAGTGAAGTTATGTTGTCCCTAAATAAGGGTTCTTCAGCCGGTCTGCAAAAACCGATCCACACACTGAGTCGAGAGATTTGTCTTTATCTCAGTTCTGCAGAACCGGGTGCCGGGCATTTAACACCAGCCAGCACGCCTCGCGTTTCTGACAGTCCAGTATTTGTAACGATAAAATACAGCTGGTGGGTGAGCCACAGTTCCTTTACCATCCCTCATCATGTATATGCATTCGGGTTAACGTTTTAAATGTTTTGGGAGATCCCCTTAAGTAGCGGGCTCGTTATTTACCAGGGGATCTTATCTGGGCTCCATTCCAAAGACAGCACGTGGTGTCAGCCCACGCTTCGGTCAGCGACGGGGGCGTACTCCCTGCCTGGGCCTTGTTCGCCTTCGGTTTAGCTCTCCATACGGTAATCCTTCAACAATTCCATTTCTTTGATCTAAGTTTCCATTAATCGTTTCTACGTCTAGCCCAGGTGGATGTGCAAGGACACAGTTAAGTTCAATGGTCTCCACATCTAGCCCAGGCGCAAAGGGTTTTAATTTCAGCTAAAATTTCAGCTTCAGCTAAAGTTCGGTCAAAGTTCTGTCAGAATTTTATACAAAGTGCTGATGTAACCTTTAAACCATGTTATTCTGGCATCGGTTAGGGGGGGAAATTTTCATTTATCTGCTACTTCGGCGTCTCCCATGTGGGCACGTTAGTGAAACACGCAGCAAGAGGCGGCGGCCAAGGGCGAGGGGCAGCCCTGGGGGTGCCGGCGCCGCCCGGCAGCGCGGTCCGGGGGGAGTACTGCCCCGCTGCAATCCGGCGCGGCCGCAGAAGCGTTTCTGACAGAAAACGAGGGAAACGGGTCATTTCGCTTTGTGCCACGGCTGGCTTCGACCGCGTAAGGCCGGCAGAGCGAGGTGCGCGGTCCCCGGCGCCCCAGCGGCGCCAGCTCCGGCGGTGGGGACAGCGGCGTTTCACAGAGCCACGGGACGGTTTGGGTCGGAAGGGACCTTAAAGATCATCCACTTCCAAACATCCTTCCCCCCCCCCCGGCCGCGGGCAGGGACACCTCCCACCGGGCCGTGTTTCTCACACCCGTTTCTCGTACCGCTCTGTGGAAGCCCCTCGCCGCGTACATGACCTCCTGAGCCCGGCGGGCCGCGCCGCCCCCCCCCGCGCCCCGCCGCTGAGGAGCCGCCGCCGGGGCCGGGCCGCCGCCTCGGGCCGGGCCGGCGGGGGCCGCCCGCCCCCCGCCATGGCAGGGCGGAGCCCGCCGCCGCCTCAGCGGGGAAATGAAACCGAAAGCGGGGGGGTGAGGGCAGGGGTAGAGGCGGCCATGGCGGAGCGGTGGCCGGGCGCCTTCCCGCTGCTGGTGCGGGGCGACTGGGGCGCCGCCGAGCCCTCGCCCGCCCTGAGGAAGAAGCTGCTCTGCTACTTCCAGAGCCAGCGGCGCTCGGGCGGCGGCGAGTGCGAGCTGCGGAGCGGCACCGCCACCGGGGACCTCCTCGTCTGCTTCGCCCAGCCCGAGGGTGAGCGGCCGGGGCCGGGGCCGGGGCCGGGGGAGGTTAATGGCCGTTTCCCGCCTTTCGAGGGGAGGGGGCGGCCGCCGCCGCCCTCCCCTCACCCGTTCCCGTCGTGTTGGCAGTGAGGCGGCGGGTGCTCGACCGGCGGCTCCATGAGCTCGAGTGTGGGCCCGGAGGGCGGCTGTCGCTGCTGGTCACCGAGCTGCCCGCGGACGGCGACCCCGCGCAGGTGAGGCGGGAGAGGGGACGAGAGAGGGGACGGGGCGGGCGGGCGGGCGAGCGGGGCTGTGGGTGACCGCTCTCCTCTCGTTCCGCTTCCAGGCGGTGGGACGGGCCGGCGGGGCCGCGGCGGCAGGTAGGGTCTGCGTGGGGCGCGGGGCCGGGGCCGGGGCGGGGGCGGCGGGAGCCGGTGACCGGACCGAGCCGTCCGCTCGTCCAGCGCTTGGGCGGGCCGTGAGCTCTGCTCATGTTGTTTTGGGTTCCCAGCGCTCTCCTCCGTGATCTCTTGCTGTTGTTTTTTTCTTTTTTTTGACTTTTCTTTTTAAACCGCCGAATGGGTTTAACTCACGAAGCGCAGCCCTTCAGCCCGCTCCCAGGCGTGCGTAAAAACCCACCGAACCAACTGTCCGCGCAAAGTCTTCGTTAGGGTTCCGGCGGACATCGCGTGGGCTCTCCCTGCGGGACAGGGTTTGCTCATCGTACGTACCCTGCTTACCTCTCCCCGCACATCGCTCGTTTGTGCAAACGAAGGTGGCGATCAGGTGAAGATCGAGGGCCCGGACTAGAGAAGCAGTCCGGCATTACCACTGTCTTTTGCTTTCGAATTTAGCTGTGCTCCGTATCGTTCCAAAGGAGCAGGTAGCGGTGTGGTGACAGAGGTGCCCGGCTCCTAAGGGCGCTCCCCTCCGGAGGAGGGATGTCCTCCGCGCATCCCATCGGACGGCACCGCACCGTTTTTGTAGGGTAGTGCTGTAGTGCGTGGGACGACCCGCTCGCAGCGGTTCACGCCGCACCGCTCTGTGCTGGTTTGTTTTTTGACATTACGCCTGAGGTTTTTTTTTTTTTTTGAGCTTAAAGGGTGTTTCTGTAGCCACATTCAACACATGGTTTGGGAAAAGGAATATACGGGAGTCTGTGATACTGGCGGTGTCAAATGAAACTAAATTCAAGCTCCTGGGTCTACAAGAGCGTGACCTTTTTCTTCTTGAAGTATGCAATACCTGAGAAAGCATTGTTGTTTATCTCTAGTTAATGAACCCCAGGTGTCTCTTCCCACCTGCCAGAGTAAGGAGGCTTCTGTGTGCGCTCAGCAGGAGATGACAGGTAAGCGTGGCACTTACCAAGCAAAGACCGGTGTATTCTTGCTTCATTCGTTTTCATTGGCCTTTATGCAACAACAGTACCCAGGTCAGCTGGGTTTGTGTGTTTTGTGGTGTTTGTCTAACGTAGTGTAGAAATCATGATCTCAGGCTAAAATAAATAAATTGGTTTTTTTCTTTGTATGAGTCCCTTTAGGAAACTCCCCACTTCACTGACTGCCTCAGGCAGGTCAGTTCCTTAGGCAGAATATGTAGCGGATGCTGACCCTTGTTCTGGGTGAGGCTGTCCCTACCCAGACCTTCCCAGCTGCCACCAGCCCTGCCGGGGCGACCTGTGGTAGGACACCAGTAGCTGTGTACCCCAGGTACACCTGAGCTCCTGTGGCAGCCAGCACGTGGAGACCCGTGGCGACCCACAGCAACGGCTGGAGCTGTGAAAGGAGAGGGTGCACAGGCAGAAGAGCGATGGTTCCCCTCATGGTGGATTTGTGAAGGAGCTTTCGTAGCCATTACTTCTGCTGTCCTTGCCTGGTGATGAATGGAAGCCTTTTCTCCTCACCTGTTGGACAACTCACGCTAATGATGCACTCTGCTTGTTTGGGATAAAGGCTGTTGTGGAAAAAAACCACTACCTGAACTACTGTTTATTTGCCTGTTCTTTTCCCTGATCTTATCTGTGATCTGAACAAAAAGTGGTGTAAAAGCTTGGAAGATAACACGACTGGGTTTTTTCTTAACTTTTGCCTAAGGCATTAGGGTGTGATCTTTCATTTCAGAATCATGTGAGAAACTGGAAGCGGAAAAAGCAACCTCTAGGAAATCTGTCATATTAGTAACCACTGCCTCTGGGGAGGAAATAGAGGATGAGATTGTGGAAATGTACTTTGAAAATAAAAAGAAGTCCGGTGGGGGGGCCATCGAGTCCTACATCAAAAAGGATCAGCAAATGATCATCACCTTTCAGGATGAGGAAGGTATGGCCACATCTTATGGGTCTTATATTACTAAAGCCAGGGGTTTTGGAGATTGGGAGGAAAAGAGGTAGTAAATATTATTTATTTTTAAGACGGAGAAGTGAACACTCTCCTGTGTGAAGAAAATGATTTTAAAGTAGCCTCAATTTATTTGTAGTTTTCCTGTGTTTTCCTCTACACTAAATTGCTGTTGGCTACTTGTTAGTGTGTGAAGGATGTATGCAAAAAGAGGAAATCGTTTATACAGGATAAATAGTTAAATATTTAACATAGTCAAATGTAGTTTAAATAATTAATAGTTAAAGATTTGTTAAATACACAAGGTAAGCAGGATGGAAAACCCTTTCTTTATTTGCTATTTATTAGATGTTACTAATCTGGAGGACATTTTCTTGCACTTGAGGGTGGTAGAAAGGAAGTAGCACTTACCTCAAAATGTAACTTTTTTTTTTTCCCTTTGGTGAAGGCTGGGGACATGTGGATCACAGAGTAACTTTCATCTTGACCCTAACTTTTGGTGTAGTTTTGCCTTATTTCTGTTTCTTCCATGACACGAGAAAATATGGCTGGCCAGATTTTTAAAGTAGAGTGTAATTTAACATGTTGCTCTGCTGTGGCAGGAAGGGGAGATTACATCTTTCTTTGTTTTCCTGTGGAACTAGATGCCCAAGAAGTTTTGCAAAGGAAGCATCACTCAGTGAAGAAAATTGATCTGTTCGTGAAGCCATTGCAAGTGGAGACTCCCCAGGAGCTGTGCCAAGCGGAGGACTCTCAAGGATCCCTGCTGTCCACCGTAGTTGTGCTTGAAAATGTGCAGAAGACAGTAAAAGACTGCATGTTAATTATGCTGGTAGAGAATATCAGCGGCTTGTCAGAGGATGATGGTGACTTCAGTGTGGAAATGATACCTGAAATAAGTGCTGCTGTAGTTACTTTTACTGCAGATATTGGTAAGAAGGAGTCAGAGTTGCAGACTTTTTTATGAGCTACTTACATGTGTGAGAGAGAGAGACTAAGCAGGAAATGAATGCTTTATGTCATAGGTTTAAGGTTTAATCTGATACTGCATCTTTTTAAATGAGGATTTACTCTACTAAAGTTAATGACGTACCTTTTATCTGTAAGGTATAAAGGCCAGTGTAAGTCAGAAGAGGGCTAGCTCTGATTTGGATAGTCAACAGAACAGGTAGGACTGAAAACAAACTACATAGAAACAATGAAAGGATGTACTCAGTCTTAGAATGGATCACTGATAAAGGCTCTCCTTGCCAAAAGGCGTTACACATGTAGTAAGTTTGTGTGGATTTGAGGGGAAAATTGAACAAGTATGTGGAACAGAGCTTTTTAAGGTTATTACATAGACTGCGTCAGGCTTGGGAAATCTGCTGCAATGGATTGGAGTTTGGGAGAGGATTAGGGAAGCAGCATCTTCTTACAGCTGCTCCTAGGTTCCTGTCTCCAGCAATGGCCACAGCAGGTTAACTGGGCTGGATGGACCCTGGGATGCTGAGGCGAGTCCAGCTGTCCTCACGCAGAGTGGCAGCTGTCAGTCATGTGATGTGTGGAATTAACACCGTACGCTTTGCCTGAGTGTTAAAGAATTTCGCCAGACTGTGGGTATCTCTAGGCTTGCTTTATTAGCAACTCGGAGCTGGGCCATCACCTCAGTGAGTGGCAAGTGGGTAACAAAGTACATCTTCTATATATATGATTCCACACGACATTACATCATAGATGTTTCTGTCTGGCAAGCTCTTGGGGGTTCTTTAAAGTCTCCCTGAATGGTCAGGACTGTACAAGGGACAAATGAGCAGCGCTTGCATAGTTCTCAGAGTATTGTCTTTAAGCACCTGCATTCTATTAATCAACCTTATACAATTACATCTATTCTTTAACCATTCTATGATTATTCTCAAAAATTTATTAAAAATCTAACGAGGCCCAAGTTCCTTAAATCACTTAAAAGCTTATTTCTTTTACACTGATGCTGCAGTACCAACTAGGTGTTAAGCTACTGCGTGCCCACTGTGTTTTTTTTTAGTGTGTTCGATACCACACGCTTTCTCTTCTGCCTTATTAGTGATTGATGACAAAGGCATCTTCCAGGTGACGGAGGGGGTGTCAGCTCCTACTTCTCACCAGTGAGAGGCTGGGGGGAACTTCCTGGTTCCTGCCGAGATTTATGGTTGATATTATTGACAAATTCCATCCCAGGCCATGGGTGACAGGGAGTGGTATGATAAGACCCGATTCAGAACTGGTGTAAGCCAATGCCGTAGCTGATGTAGAGATAAAGCACTGTGTTGCCGGGAGAACTGAATTAAACTGACAGCGGTGAACTGGTTCCAGGATTCTTTGAGTGCTGCTGCGCTCGAGTCCTTTTAGGGACAAGGTGATTTTACGTATACTTGATTCTGGGTGAGGAGGTGGGACAAGAAAGAAGAGAGTTCTGTCTTCTGTGTGGAAAAATAGTAAATCTCTTTAAAGGTAGAACATGGTGAAAACCAGTTATATGCCACTTTGAAACAACTTTGTGGAAAGAGTTGTGTTACTGGTAATACGTAAGAATAAGGTTGCTCAGAAATCTTAAAGTTGTGAAGGGATTAGTCCTGATAAACCAAAGAAGTTTTTAGTCTTTGAGAAGACATAAGGTTTTCTGCTTTAGAACTCAGAAATTATTTGCTTCTCATATTGTGGTCCACTCCCAAATTTTTGGTGTAGCCTTTAGGAAATAAGTAGGTCCTTTAAAAACTTTGTGTGTTTGTCTGACAGACATAAAGGTGACTTGACTTTTACTGTGATGATAATGTGGGGGGAAGAATAGCCAAAAATAGAATGTGTTTATTGTAAAACTGAAAGAAATAACTGTTGACTTATGCCTGATTAGTTGTGTATAAAGCCATAGCCCCAAAATGAACCTGATTTTATTTTCCTTTGGAGTTAGAGACCCAGTGTTATCCAGTAGGAAAACTAGTGACAAATTCTGGCTGTGGTAGTTGTAGTCAACAATTGTGATCAACCACGTGGGTGAATACCAGGTGACAGATACTGAATATGTGCAAAGAAGTAGCTTTGTGGCACTTCCGAGTTGATACGTGCTCTGTAATTCAGTGCTTTGGTCAACGCACACAGTGATAGTCTGCTAATATCATAGTACAAAAGCGAGCTACTAGTTTGATCTTGAGTTTTATGTTTCTGGGGGTGGTTTTATTTTATTTTTTTCTTCTCCCTTTCTCTTTCTAGATGCAGGGGAATTTGCTGAAAAGCTTAACCGAAACCACAGAGCAAAGCAACAAAATATTACTGCACGGTGCCTTGAACTAACAAGAAGTATTAGGGCTGAAAATATACCACCTAACACAGCCAGCGACTACATAACCGTCTACTTTGAAAACAAGAAGAATGGAGGTGCGCAAGTGGTGGATGTTCAGCAGCTGCCTGATGAAGATGCGGCTATCGTTACATTCTATGACCATAAAGGTAATGCAGAAATATGAAGCTTTTTATTGCTCTGAGATCCTTTCACTTAAAGGTCAAGAAGTGGATTTTCTAAAGAAATACCTACTTTGCCCTCATAAAACAGCAGATCTGGTGCTTTGTCAGCAGATCTCTGCTAACTGGAATGCAAGCTTAAGTTTTGGACCAGCTGGGCATGAGGCACAGAATTTTTTCCTCTTTATGCGTAGTTTATTTCACTCGGGCCTCGATCCTTACAGAGTTGAGCTCACCGTTAGAGTTCCATAGAGAAGGCGCAGCCCCACGTGGTGCAGGAGACTTCTCGCCCTGGCGCCTTCACTACCAGCCCCCTCATGGCAATGTGTGCTGTCTGGCTCATCTGAGGACAATTTCTTGGCCAGCTTTTTGGCCAGAGCGCAGGATGAGTGGCTCATCCAGCCAGTGACAGAAACATGAACAACTGTGGAAGGCGGAGGACAAGGGTGAAGCTGGAGACGTTGCAGGGAGCTGAAGGGAAGTTGAAGAAAATAGATGCTCATTTGCAGGGAAATGGAGGAGTTGTGATTTGATACTGCTGAGTAACAGCCCAGACAACTACTGAGCTGGGCACTTCGGCTACAGCGTATAACAGAAGCGGGGACAGAGACACAGCTGCGCATACCTCCTCCTGGAGGTATACAGTGTTGGTTCTTCACTGGCTCTCTCTAACTTAGTTTTTGCCATTTAAAACCAGTAACTCTTCAATAATTTGGGATTGTTTCTGTCTGGTAAGGGGGGAAAATTCATGTAAAACTATTCTTAGACATAATAAACATTATGATGTAGAAAACAAAGTTAAAAAAAAAACCCACAACCGGAAGATCTTTGGTTTTAAGTGCTAGCATTAATTATTAGGGTTTTTGTTTGTTCATTTCAGATGTAACCAAGATCTTGGCAAAGCAGCATTCACTCAACAAAACACCAATCTCTGTCTATCCTTACTACGTCTCGCTGGGAGCAGCTCTGTATGGAAAGGAAGGGCCACAAGTAAAGAAGCCAGATCCAATTACAGTGCCTCTGGATCCCCATATCTGGTGTTACTTGCAGAGGAATAATAGGCTAACTAAGGCAATAACTTGTGAAATGGCAAAGTGTAATTGTCTGCTAACATGGCCTGAACCCGGATGTGCAAACCCAAAAGTTACTTTGCATCCTTCGGCTGCTTTGACTGAGCAGAAGAGATTAGCATTTCGATTGATCAAGACATGGAATGAAAATGTTTCCACGGCATTTTCACATAGCATATCAAAGTACAAAGCAATTAAATATCAATTGAGTGCAGAGGTGTGGGAAGCCATTAGAAACAGCTTTACTCACAATGAAGTTCTGATAATCCCATGTATTTCTGAGGGTTTACTTGTTCTAGTAGGTGAGGAAGAAGTTGTGAAGAATGTTGAACAAGAACTGAAGTTACTGATAGAAAAGGCCACCAGAGAAATTGAAAGAGAAAAGCAAAGGACTGAAGAAATGGTATTAATGGGTCCAGGGGAATATGCAATTGTACAGAGTACTGGTCTTGAAGAAAAAATTCATGCAGAGTTCCCAGCCCTGCAGATATCTTATGACCATTTGCAGAAGGTAATTAACCTATGTGGAGTGCCTGAGGAAGTTTATAAAGTAAAAGGGGAAATATTAGATAATATACGCCAAATGGCAAAGAAAACAGTTAGTATCCACCCTTATATTTTCAAGTTTTTAGAGCGTATTGATAACGAAACCCTGTCACAGAGCCTGTTTCTGTCAAAACAAATTAGTGCCTTTTATGAGCTTGGCACAGAAGCTATCGTCTTGAAAGGGAGTACTCCCGAAAATCTCGTAAAAGCAGAAGAAGAAGTAAAGAAGGAACTGGACTACAAAAGCATTACTTTGGAGGATGAGTCAGTCCTCCAGGAGAAGGAATGGAGTATGCTTACCAAGCGAAACTGCTCTAATGAAGACGTAACGGTCATTCAGGCAGACAGTCAGGTCATCATTGCTGGTTGTTCTCAAGCTGTAGCAAAAGCCTATGAGGAGCTTTTTAACTTTATAGATGAAAACACCCAAGTACAAAAGGTCATCGGAGGAAAGCCTGTCGCGGTCATAATGTTTTTTGAGAAAGAGAGGACCAATGTTTGGGGTTGCTTACAGCATAAGGGTGTGAAAGTCGACTTTAGCACGCAGAAATGTAGAGCTATATCCTTGAGTGGGCCGAGAAGAGAAGTGCTGAAGGGAGCCACCTTAGTTGAGCAAATTCTGTCTGGCCTGCATTATAAGCGTGTGGTAATTAACGAGCCAGGAGCCAAGTCGTATTTCAAAGAACGACAACACTTTTTTGCTGCCACTGCGAAACACGACTTTAAGTGTCTAGTCAGGCTGGAAGAGCAGTCAGAAGAAGAACAGCAAGAACATAGTAATACAGGCAAGCCCTATGAGCAGGTGACCATAGGTGGAACTGTAATAGCAGTGTATAAAGCTGACTTGTGCGCTTACCCCGTTGATGTTGTGGTAAATGCATCTAATGAAGAGTTAAAACACATCGGTGGCCTTGCTGAGGCGCTGTTGAAAGCGGCTGGTCCGGAGCTGCAACGGGAGTGCGATGAGCTGGTGAGGAAGAACGGGAGTTTGCAGCCTGGGTGCGCAGTTATCATGGGCGCTGGGAAACTGCCCTGCAAGAACGTCATTCATGCTGTTGGGCCCAGGTGGAGGAAGGAGGAAGCAGAGAAGTGTGTGTACTTGTTAAGAAAGACAGTGAAGGAAAGTCTACAGCTAGCCGAAACATACAATCATCGTTCCATAGCTCTGCCTGCTATAAGTGGAGGGATTTTTGGCTTCCCACTGGAACTGTGTACGTATTCGATTGTATCCTCCATCAAGGAGACCTTGGAAGAATCCATGGGGGACAGCAGCTTGGAGGAGGTTCATCTTGTGGATATTGCACAGAATAACATTCAGGCTTTCTGCAAGGCACTGAAAGAAGTGTTTTCAGATGATTCACCTTCCTACAGGTCACAGCATCAGACCAGTACAGTTCATCAGCCTACAAAGAGCAATATTACTCAAAATAGCAAGAAATTCCCATTGATAACAACTGAGGAAGGCCTTAACATCATGCTGAACAAAGGAAGCATTGAAGATGCTACAGTAAGTGATTTAAATTATTTGCTTTTTAAATGTCAGTGTTTTGTTTTTTTAAAAAAAAACAAAAGGCAAAAACCCCACCAACCTCAGACCGTCATCTATAATTAGCAATGTCACATGTTTGATATGTTACTGAAATTGGCTATCACTGCTGATTATAAGAATTGCTGTTAGATGACTGTCTTACATGATAGATGCAAATGGCTGTGTAGCATTGCATTTTGTCACCTGCCAACACAGAGGCACGCAGATCCCTGTGGTACAGGGTGCATTACAGTTTAGCAGAAGCAGCTGGGGTCAGCGGGAATGGTTCTGAGCTCTGAACCCCCCTGACCCTACCTTGCTGGGCAGAAACCACCTGCATGTGGCATTGGCCTTCCCAGAAATGCTGATTACAAGAGCGCGGTACTAGCGCAAAAGCAAAAGAGGGTGCTGGGTGTTGGTTAACACCAGTACCCTGCCGTGCCCGAGTGGTGGGCTGCTCCCAGGTCCACTGTGGTCCCGAGGCAGCGTAGCCGTGCACGTCTGAGCCCTGCGCCTACAGCCAGTCTGGTTCTCCCTGTATCTGTTGCATCTTGATCTGGAGAACTGTTATCCGTTATGTCGCTGGCAAACACTGGCACGAAACGTGCAGTTGCTATTCCATTTCTTGTGGAGAACCAACTTAACTAATCGATTTCCAGTTGCCTCCAGTATTGAATTGCTGTCTGGCTGATAGCTACTTTACTTAGATCACCGGTACTGGAAGCAACTCCTTTCAGAACCCGTTCTGTCGTGGGCAGCAAATCCTTTCAGGAATGGATGCCTCCCACAGCCTGTGCATGCAGCTCCTCCAGTTGGCCAGGGCAGAATACGCATTAAAATGCGTATAGAGGTCCTTCCTGAGGAGCTGAATTTAGTGCATGACACAATGTTCGTAGCCCTTTGTATTTCTCTCCCTTGTAAGTTACTGCTTTTCTCACTTCTTTCTCCTTAGCTTTCCCCCAGTCTTGTTTATCTTCAGCATCTCCTTTTTCTCCAGACCAGCCATGTATGGGAGGTCCCGCTTACCTCAGCGAACACAGGTTTTTGGTCTGTGAGCTTCTCTTGGAGAACAAACTTGCATAAACATTTTTCAAACTGAGGTAGAAGGAGTTGACCAGGGATGCCAATTTTTAACTTTTTCCCATTGGGTTAAAATGAATTTCACCATTAACTCTGCTTTTGTGTTGCTTCAGGCAGGCTCATGATACTAGAATTGAGCATAACTTCTGGTTTATTCTAAAACTTTGTTCACTCTCGGATTGCTGCCCCAAAAATGTACTTTGTAAACCAGCAGGCAGGCTGCATTTGATGTCGGTGCAAAATTTAAATTTGATACTTAAAAGCTAAAGTTTTTGCTTGTGTGTTTTTCAGACAGACATTGTTGTCACCAGCGTTACCAGAGATCTCCGGCTTGATAAAGGGCTGCTCTCTACAGCTTTGCTAAGGAAGGCAGGGCCAATGCTTCAGACAGACTTGAAAGAAGAAGGCTTAGGAAAAACACTTGGGGAAGGATCTGTGTTGAAAACAAAAGGTCACAATCTAGGCTGCAGTGTTGTGCTTCACGCTGTCGTACCTGCATGGTCCCAGAAACACGCATCTTCAAAGGTATAAGGTTTTTCATTTGCCTGAACTCTAATTTGACTGGGCTTTATTGTGGCTTTAATGCAACTTCTCCTTTGAAACGAGGGACAGTTTTGTGGGAGATGAGAGAGTTTGGGCTGTTCTTTTTTAGCTGTGTGGCTAATCCCTTGTTGACTAATAAATTTGTTGTGATGTATGCAATTATTGTGTTTTAATACCAATAGATAGCTAAAAGGGAAAGTGCTATGTTGCAAAAAGTTACTTTCAGTAATTGAAAAAATGATTGTGCTTTACAGGTCTTGGGCGACATCATCACAAAATGCCTGCAGATTGCTGAGGAACTGTCTTTAAAATCAATTACTTTCCCAGCGATTGGGACAGGGAATTTAGGATTCCCAAGGTCTGTTGTTGCTAAATTACTGTTTGACAAAGTGTTTGAATTCAGTAGTAAAAACAGAGTAAATTCTCTTGAGGAAGTTCACTTTATGTTGCACCCAAAAGACACAGCTAATATTCAGGTGAGTTACCATGTTTTTCTGTCTCTGTTACATGCTGTTTTATTTGGGTCTATCTCATGATACTTGGCTATCTGATGATCTGTAAAGAATCCACAGAGTGCTTGTTCTTATACTAAAGAAGTTTGCTGACAGTCTCTCTTGTCTGTACTGAAAGTTCTCTTTTTGATTCTACCTCTCGTGGTCACCTGCCTGTCCTGTACAGTTCTGCTCCCTTCCTGTCCTTTTCTGTTCCCTGGCAATAATATAGATGAAACTGTGATTACTCTTTATCTCATGATGTCACCTAATTCTTCAGTATATCGGTAGGACTTGCCTACAGATAAATTTGCTGCAACTCCCGCATAGATGTCTTCACTTTTGGAAAAAGGAGTGCTTTCAGTGGAAAGCTAATGTCTTTTTAGGAAGAATAATTATGCTAGGATTGCCATGCTGGTAAACTTCTCCATTAGAAAATGTATCAGTATTCCACATCCCTCTTTCTTCAATATCATGTTAGCACAAATTTTCTGTACCCACGCTCAAGTTACTCATTTCACCCATGAATCTCTCAAAAGGGCGCAGTCACGCTGTGAATTAATGTCCAAATAAGTGTTCCTGCATCTGTTGACTTCTGCTATTTTGTGCAATAGCTAATACATTTTGAAGAGCCAAACTTGAAGGCTACTGCGCCAAAGCCTGAGCTGTAGTGCATAGAGAAGGGTGGCATCAGCTGCGAGACTCGAGTTAGAGTGTAAACTAGTCCCTCAGCGCAGGGGTGCTGTCTGTTCGTGCACCCCTCTGGAATGTAACTAGCGCTTGGGCTTGGTTATTTACCTGTTCTGTCTGTTGCTCACCTTGTGCTCTGAGAACAACAGTGTCAAGACTCGCCATCAGCATTACGGCAGATGGTGTGAAGTAATTTGCATTAAGCCCTTTGTAAATGTGTTTTAACTTTACTTTTCTAACCTTTATTTCTACTGTGTAATCTAAAGACTTCTACAGGGTTTGATTGTAATTTCCTTCTGTAGGAATTTTCAGATGAACTTGAAAACAGATGTGGAAATACTGTAGAAGCTGAAGCACAGAAGAGTTCAGGCACGGGTAAGCTTGTTTCACAAAAGTTGTGTGCCTAGTACATTTTTTTTAATTCTTTTAAATATTCTAGGGGGTGTATTCATTATGGATGTTTGGTGAGCGTGTCATTCCCGAAGTCCAAGTAACAGCCAAAGTAAAGGCAGCATACAGTATTTTTAGGCTGAGTGTCTGTAATGTCTGAAACAGTGTTGGAGATGCTAAGGAAAAAAAACCAACCCTGTACCTGTGATTCATTGTCTGGATAGTGCCCCTACAAATCAGGACAGTGGAAGCCATCGTGTGCTGAGGGCACAAGTAGGGCTTTTTCTTTTGTTGCTGCAGTACGTGAACGGGTTGGTGTCTTCCTATGTCACAGTATCATAGTATCGTCAGGGTTGGAAGGGACCTCTGGAGATTATCTAAGTCCAACCCCCCTGCCAGAGCAGGGAAAATGTCCTGGGAAGGCAGGTGAGTTCTTGGTTTTATGACTTAAAGTGGCCTTTTTGTATTCTCTTAGATCTTTTACACATTCAGATGAATAGCAAAACCAAGCTGAAATACCTTTGGTGTTATCCAGCCTAATGGAACTGCAGGGTGTAGGAAATAAGTTACATGTTGAAAGCGTAATCAGGTTTTTACAAATAGCACATAGGTGAAAAGTTCCTGTCACGCGGTGGAGAACCTGCCTGAAAACTCTGTGAGACAGAGGAGCAAGGGAGTGAGACTTGGAAAGTTTGCTGCTCTCTTACCTTGGGGTTTCGCAAAGGCTTATATAATAAAATGTCACGAAGTAGTGTCTGTATACTAAGTGTGCAGCAAAACAAGGTTCTTCTGCCATCTCAGCATGAATAGCAATGGTGGGAATAGGTGAAGGTTGATCAGAGACTCTTGTGAGACGGAATGATTTTCAGTTAACATGGCAGGCAGTCCTCTTCACTGGCCGAGTCTGGAGGCAAACTGTGGTCTGTGTAGGTGCTGTACCCATGAACTAGTCCCTTATCTCTTACCTCATTGCTCCCTTCTGCTCAGGGTCTGTGTTTCTTTCCTGCAGCTTTCTCTGGTACTTCTTCAACCCCAGCAGAGGATGTACATGAAATGACGATTGGCTCCATTGTGTTCCGGGTGGCAGAAGGCGATATTACCAAGGAAGAGGGAGACGTCATTGTAAATGTAACAAACCAAACCTTCAGCCTCAAAACAGGTATTTTAGTTGATATTATGTATGAAAACAGTACATGTGGTTGGAAGGGCTGGATGAGGAGAGTAGGAAGTACTCTTTTCAAGGTTTCAAACCCTTTTGTTTCACAGTGTGCTTTCTGTTTTTCTTCTTAGGGTACAAAGGTTCAATTAGGAAGTGTTTGAAACTTCCTTTTTCTTGTTAATCTATGTTACAGGGTGGCATGTTTAAGACTTGCAGAAAGGGAAACTAATAATTTTTTAATAGAATCTTTGTATAGAACATCTCTTGGACTAAAGGAGAAGAAAAACCTCAATGAAATTTTGACCTCAGTGAAACTTGTTAGGTACTTTAGGCATCACTTTAAATTGAAAAGCGTATGCCTAAAAATTAGGCAACAGTGCTTTTCAACTATAACCTTTACTGTTATCAGGATTAAGATATTTTAGATATTATATGGTACACAGTTCTGCCTCAGATGGGACTTTAATGGCATTAACAGTAGTAACAGTGGACTCGTATGCCTCTTCTCATTTAAGGTGTCTCTAAAGCAATTCTGAACGGTGCTGGAAAAACAGTTGAAGATGAATGTGCTCAACTAGGTATGGTACAACATTCTTGTCCTCCTTTCTGAAGGTGTTTGTGCATGGCAGGGAATCTGTTGGAATATGTTCTCAGTGCCTACTGTACATCCGTCTGTATTATGCATTGTGTTACATCAGCTAGTTTTTAATCAGTTACTGTGATATTTGTAAAACATCTCACGAGCGAAGGAAAAGAAAAATCTTCAGGAAGAGAGGGCTTCTAAGCATATGTAAAGAACTAAATCTATTCGTTATTGCATCCTCTTGTTACAATAGAGCTTTCCTTGATAAAAACAAATCAAGTCTACATCAAACAGAGCCATGAGCAAGGGATGGTGTCAGCAGAAATGTTAATAGAGAAAGCCATACCTCATTGGAAGCGACTGTCTACCTGCAGCTCCTTTTCTCATTCCCGAGTGAGAAGATGCACGTTTGCTGTTGGCTGAACTAGCAACCCACTACCACATCCTCTGTGTGACCAAGAGGGCAAAACTAGTAAAGTGGGGTTCCTGCCTCAGAAGAGGCGTTTATTTGTAGACCAAATTCATCTAGTGAACAGCAAATGCGAGGAACGGGGAGTAGGGATGGACAAGTATGTGGTTTAAAACCCCACCAACTAAGGGAAGCGAGGAGGAGGCTGGTGTGGAGGTCAGCTTGGAAGACCAACCAAAGGAAAAAGAATTATGTGGAGGAGATAAGAGGTAAACGTCTGTTGCACAGGCCAAGAAGGTAATTCAGGCCAGGCACCTGAGGGTAGGTGGCACGCTTGTGCGTGCGTGAAGACAGTGTAGTACTAGTCTGCATGAAGTTCTTAAAGTTTGCAGGGCAAACTTGACAAATAAAGGCCCACAAAATGTATTTGACAAATCACAGAATTTTCAGAGTTGGAAGGGACCTCTAGAGATCACCTAGTCCAACTCCCCTGCCAAAGCAGGATTGCCCGGAGCACATTACTCAGGACTGCATCCAGGTGGGTCTTGAAAATCTCCAGAGAAGGGGACTCCACAGCCTCCCTGGGCAGCCTGTGCCAGGGCTCTGTCACCCGAACCGTAAAGAAGTTTTTCCTTGTCTTAGAATGGAACGTCCTATGTTCCAACTTATGCCCATTGCCCCTCGTCCTGTCACTGGGAACCACTGAAAAGAGTCTGTCTCCATCCTCCTTCAGCCCACCCTTTAGATACTTGCATGCCAAAATAAGGTCTCCCCTCAGCCTTCTCTTCTCCAGGCTAAGGAGTCCCGGATCTCTCAGCCTTTCCTCGTAAGGGAGATGCTCCAATCCCTCAATCGTCTTAGTTGCCCTATGAGGCAAATATTTTTACAAACATAAAATGAATCCTTGTGCCTTGAAACTGAGAGGAGAGGGTTGCACAGTTTGTGGAAGGACACTTGAAGCTTATCCTGGGGCATATTTGTCACCATTTATCTCTTAATGAGGATTAGTACACATCTATATTGTGGACAATTGTTGATAGATTATGTTCTCCTACTTAATGTTTCAGCCTCACAACAGAACAAGTGCTATATCACCACCCAAGCAGGAAGGCTGCCATGCAAAAGAATAATTCATTTTGTTGCCCAAGATGATATCAAGTTCCTCGTCTCCAAAGTGCTTCAGGAGTGTGAATTACAGAAGTACACCTCTGTCACCTTCCCAGCAATTGGAACAGGTCTGTGTCTCCAGTTTGAAATGGGTTCGGTGCATTCTGCTGATGAATTCTGTTGATCTCAGGGTTCAAGCGATGAGTTTGATTTATCTGGAGGGTTTATTCTTTGGTGAAAATATACTCAGAACCTGCAGACTTTAAAACTGTTATTAGAAGCTTATGAAGACCTAGAAAGCCTTACTGCTTACAGTCAGCTAGTATGTAAAGACTATGAGTGCTCTAGAGCTGACGCTTCCTTGCTAACAGGGATTCAAAGGTACGTCGATAGTTCCTGGAGAACCATAAATATTTGCCACAGCAGCCTGACACGCGTGGGCAGCTCATCGGAGAACATCCAGGGAGCTGCTACTCCATTGCTCAAATCGGTAGATGATGCAACTCTGGCTAGCAGCCGCACAAGTAGGGTTGGTACGGATGGAATGTCAACCTGGCAAGCAGGCCAGGTTGTTTCTTTTTCTTCTCTTGTTATTTTTAGTTTGATCAGTAGAAATCAGAGACAAGAGAATCCAGAACTGGGCATGCAGGGACCTCACGCGTGAATAAAACAAAACTTGTTTTTTCAGCAAAGAGTTGGCTATTGGGCCATTGAGCGTCAAGCCTGTGGCCTGTTAGGTAACCAAGCCGTATCATACACATCATAATCTGATCAGTCACCATGTCAACAAAAGCAAAATTCCATTTTTAAAGTTTTAAATTTCCCTTGCTGGAAAGGTGGTCTCGAATCTCCTTTTCCTGATCAATAGAAGCCTTTCCTAATTGCCAGCCTGAAGTTATTTCCAACTTGTTTGTGATCCAAGTGATTGTGGGTATCTTCATAACTGTTCTTTCAGAGATGTTCTAACCATTTGTAACAGTTATTAATGCTTTTTAAAGCCAAAATGTTTATAACTTGTTTCAGGTGAGGCAGGCCGTGATCCAGCTGTAGTAGCTGACAACATGATAGATGCAGTAACTGACTTTGCAAGGAGTAACACTGCTCCATCTGTGAAAACTGTTAAAGTTGTCATCTTTCAGCCACATCTGATGAATGTGTTCCAGAAAAGCATGCATAAAAGAGAAAGGCCTCCTAAAACAGCAGCCAAATCACTGCTTTCCAAGTTAAAATGTAAGTAGATATCACTTAAATACATACCCCATCCCTGGAGGTGCCCAAGGCCGGGCTGGATGGGGCTTGGAGCACCCTGGGCTGGTGGGAGGTGTCCCTGCCCAGGGCAGGGGCATTGGAACTCGATGATCTTTAAGGTCTCTTCCAACTCTAACTGTTCTATGATTCTATGAAATACAGGTTATAGATCAATCTGTTTAGGACCAGCTGATAATAGTTAATATTAATTACAACATTTATGCATTTCAATGTAGCATTCTGGAGCTCTGACAAACCTTCCCCAAAGGAAAAAACCAAAGCAGTTTTGGAAAAGAAAATCGACGTGGCTGTTGTGCAGATTTGTGGTGAAAACAAAAAAAAAGTGGAAGAAGCTGAAAGCTGGTTGAAAAGTGCAATTTTAAAGGAACAGTTTAAAACAGAAATCACAGATGAGTCTATCTCTTATTTCGGTGAAGCGGAGAGTGAGGAACTGCATGACCTACAAAAGAAATTAAAAATTGCTCTCTATTTGGATGGTACCACTGTTCGAATTTCAGGTGTTGAGAAAGATGTCTGGATTGCTTATTCAACTATTCGGGAAATGATCCACAGGGTAAAAGCTGCTAAACAGGAAGAGATCAGGGCAGAACTTTTACAAAACTTAATTGAGTGGAAATATTTTGGAAAGGATTCCTATGTGCCCTTCGACAGTCTCACAAATATGCACTTGGAAAATGCCTTCACAGGAAAGCAGAAACACATTTCAGTAGTCATTAAAAAGAAGAAATACACAGTGAATATAGAAGCCAGATATGCTGTGGATGACCAAGGAAACCGCAGACCCATTATACGTGTTGATAAATCTGAAGGTAAGTAAAAGCATCTTGACAGGCTGATGTTCCCACGTTCAAAGCAGGTTGCACCCCGCCTAGAAGACTAAGAAATGGTAAGAATATGCCAAAATATTGTTAGGAGCTTTGTGTGGGTCCATTTCTGGAGAATGTAGAAAGGAACTGAATTGGGAAACAAAAGTAAAAGAATCCTGTGGTTATTTAAAATATTTGGAAAAATAAGTAATGTGTTCTGAGTTTCTTAACAGGCTTACTAGCAATAATTAGATGTTTGTAGCAGTTGTCATTCTGGATCTCAGCTAATTTCTGTTCTTGAGATGTACCACCTTCCATTTACTTCTGGTCCTGTACAATATAAGGAGCTACCTTTTTTCTTATTTTTGAATACAGGGCTTTTCCCAGTCTGTTATTTGTGCTGCTGTGACTCAGTTTTACAGGGGCACATTTTATACCTTAATGGGAGCAACTTTTTTTTCTCCACTTAACACTTGAAAATGAAAGTGGACAGGTTTAAGTAACTGTGCAGCTCCCTGTGCCTCAGTAATGCCTCCTGCACATATTTTCATATTTTTATTTTTTGTTTTCTTACCAAAAAATGTCACTTCTAATTGAGGGAACTTATAATGCTGGATGTCTGTAGCGTATGCATCAGTCAGTGTTACTGGTTTTGGCAATGCAGCTAGATACTAGGCCTCGCGTGAAATGAGAGAAGGGAAGAAAGGGAAGACTGGAGAGTGTATTCTTGAACTTCTTAATTTAAAACCTTCTGTGTTCAGGTGCTTTGCTCCTAGTCTCCTAGTTGATGAGGAGTAAATCTGCATTTGCTCCATGTCCTTGAAAACTTGATTTGCAGGGAAGGCTACTGGTAAAAGATGTTGGAAAGGATCCCTCTTCAGCTGCGAAGAACAGATTTGTCTACTAACTCGGGCACATCAGTTTCCAGTTGCAGTTTCTAGTTTGCCACTGCACACCCTAATCCTCTTGTAACAGACCCTTGGAATGCTCTTGGCTGACAAAGACCAGTAGGCATTAGTGATAAGCTAGGTGTATGGGTTTTAGAAGGGTTTGTAGCAGGGCATATTTCATTTTAAGCGGAGGATTTGGGTAAATATGATTGATTGTGTTTCTTCTGCAGATCAGGAGTCAACGGTTCTCCCTGCGACGTGGGATGATATGCAAAACCAGCGACTCAAAATAGTGGAACTAAAACCAGAAGCAAAAGAATATAGAGATGTGCAGCAAAGGTTTCTGGAGACCTGTCAGTCGTTAAAAATCGAAAAGGTAAAAGCATGTCATTGGTTTGGAGCATAAATACTTTGATAATAAGTGATGAAGAATACTCGTGACAAGAGAAAAATAAATTCCACTGGGCTTTCTGAAGTTGGGCAATTCTTTATGGCTGTCCATAACTTTAATCAGTATCAGTTCCATGTTGCTGTTGTATTTGGAACGATTCTTAAGCAGTCACTTCTTCAGCACCCAGGGAGAGTGCTCTTCCTTTAAATCATTTTTGCTATAGTAGAGCACAGCATTTGCTCACTTAAGCCACGTGTGCTTTGCCGGTAAGCGTGTCATCTATGCCCCAGAAACCCGCGAAACTGTCCTACATTGTTTCCCGTGGAATGTTTCTGTCATGCTTTGGGCTGGGTTCTGCTGTCCGTCATGCCAAAGTTTGGAGTGATTTCATGAACTTATTTCATAATCTGGTATACACGCATCGGAGCTAGGAGGAGAATCTTGGAAGCAGATTGAATAGTTGATACACTGTTGTTTTCATAACAGCAAGCTAAAGAAAATTAATATGTCTTGCTTTCAAACTTTGCAGATTGAAAGGATACAGAATCCATTTTTTTGGAAGGCCTACCAAATAAAAAAGCGTGACATGGATAACAAAAATGTCAACATAAATAATGAGAGGCTTCTGTTTCATGGGACAAATAAGGAGTCGTTAACCTTAATTAACAACTATGGATTTAACCGGAGCTATGCTGGAATGCACGGTAATGTGAATTTCAAAACAACTCTTGTTTTCCTGAATAGGACTAGGACTGATTTGCCATGCCATCTGTATAGTCCTGCCTTGTATGCAAAATTATTTTTGTTAAATCTCCCTATTGCAAATAAAAAGCAAAATTGTCAAGAGATTCCCAGGCTCTGAAGATGGCAGATAAGTGATTGCTGCTACTGAAACGCTCACAAACGCTTGTTTTTTTTGACTACAGCTGCAGTCTTTGGAAATGGAACGTACTTTGCTGTTAATGCCAGCTATTCTGCCAGTGACATCTACTCTAAACCAGATGTGGATGGGAAGAAGTACATGTACTTGGCTCGAGTCCTGGTTGGAGAATATTCTCAGGGGACAAAAGGATCAATTACTCCACCAGCAAAAAATGCTAGTAACTCTATAGATCTGTTTGATAGTTCAACTGATAATGTGAACCATCCATCCATGTTCATCATATTTAATGACATTCAAGCTTACCCAGAATACCTTATCACTTTCACTAGATAACCATTTTGATTGCAGCCAAGATTGCATGTCTTTCAGTTTTATAACTGAAGCAATTATAACAAAATACGCAATGAAAACAATAAATAGTTTTATAAAATTAAATTCTTAAAGCTTGTTTACATTTAAGCAACCTCTGGCAATTTTTGATAGCACTGAAATAGACTGCTTGTTTACACTCAGAATAAGTGAGCGTATTTAACTCTTGAGCTCGTTATTCTACTGAAAACTGCCGTTAGATTACAGGTCAAGCCTTTATACTGTATCGCCTTTCCGTGCAGCCTGATGGCCATCCTGGTTGCACTAGGAAGTGAGGACTGGTGGGTGTTTGGAAGGGATCTTCTTTCAGCCACTGACTGCTTAATGTTGCATTTCTGATGGCTTCTTGCACTCTGTAAATGATAGTCTGCATCATGAATTATGATACAGTGGTTTTCAATAAACAAACTAATTGTAATTAATGGCTTGTGCTTGCCTAAAGCTCCCTGAATGTTTAACGTTTGGTTTTTAACCAGTGAACCTCAACAAACTTGATGTCTCAAATATGGCTTGGTTTTAATAGAATAACCTTCCCTGGCAAGTTAATAAGCGGTTCTACAGAAGGTTATAGAAGTTGCATGAGTTACTTACATATTGCCTAAGAGAGACAGGAAAGGTGTTTCTGTGATCATATACCAACTGCAGCAACGTTCCTGTGATCTTGGGGCAAAATGAATAGAGCAAATAAGAGCACAGAGGGGTTTGGGGGGGTTGCTGAGACTTAAATAAATAGATTATCTCAAAGGGGTGATCATTAACAAGCCAAAGTTCAGAGTTCCATGTTGGAGGAGGCAAGAAGCAAAGCAACATCATCTTCTTTGCAGCATGTTGGTGAAATAAAAAAATATGCCTCAGCCTTAGATACTGTAACGATCTTCTTGTGAAAAAAGCACAGTGATGCAGCCACCTCCCAATTCTAAAAACCCTTGACTCCTCCAAATGTATCAGGTTTGACTTCTTATTTGGTTGGATGATTAAGAGAAAGTCTTCTAATACTTGCTGTACATAGGTTGCTGTTGCTTTAAAGTTTTACGGTGAGTTGGTGTGTCCATATGAGTAATAATCATTGCAGGGCAGACATTGCTGAGGGCCACGTTTTCTAGGGAAGGGGGGGTGAAATAATGTGAACCTCAAGTACCTCAGCAGAGCTGTAAGCATCAGGCTGTTCGTTCACACCCCGCCCCATCGCTGGCACTGGAACCGCTCGCTTCGGGCTTTCTTGCGTTTGATCACGTCAGTTTTCTAACTGCTGAAAAACGCTGACTGTTGCATTCAATGTATTTCATGCTTGAAATCAAGGGATGGGCATGGGGGCCAGAAGTCTATGAAGTTTTACTTTTTAAATGAATAAACTTAATTGATCCCTGTAACAAATTAGGTCACTGGTTCATCAACATGACAGGAGGCAGAGGTGATGGCTCAGGGTGCTTCACTTGCAGCTGATGGGTCACTGGTACCACTCTGACCTTGCTCCTCAGGAGACAGTAAGGCGTCTGTTCTCGGCTTCTCCATCACCACAAGAAGCTGTGGAGAACACCAAAGGTGTTTTTTCACCAGTGCTTGCATTACAGGTGCCTAGGGCATCAAGCACAGCTGTCCTGGTTTGAGACAGAACAAAACCGATTTTCTTTTCGGTAATTTTACTTTATGGTGAAGTCTCTTTTAACGGACTGCACTCTCTGAAATTAACGGCATGTTTTTCAGACAGTGCTTCTAGCAGTGATAAGGTCTGATGTTTATAGTTACTCCTACGGCGTGGTATGCAGAGAGGCTCCTGCTTAGACTTCTTGCTGTAACAACCAAGGCCACCTCGCTTTGTTATGTGCCAACGTGGAGGGCTGGGAGCCGAAGAACGTACCGGGGTCACATCCGCGGGGAGGAGCAGACAGGGCAGGTCACCCCAAAACTGACCAACGGGGTATTCCATCCCATCTGCCTCATGCGTGGTATAAAGCTGAGGGATCAAAGGGTCAGCCCTCTTCCTGCAGTGGCCGACGTCCGATGAGGACTCCGTCTGTTCCTCTGGCTTTGATCCCCATCCGTGCGTTCCTGAGCCCAGTTCCCGTCCCTCACTCTGAGTCCAGTTCCAGTGCCGGCCGGTGATGTGATTGATCGTCACCCGGAGAGCTTGATACTGGTTTTGTATATATTTATATATATTTATTTTCTTATTGTTATCTTTTCTTTCTGAAGTTAATACTTCATTATAGCTGGTTTAGGGTGGTGGCTTTTTTCCCAACCCGCAAGTCTCTCTCCCTTCCCCTGCCGGGAGAAGAAAGTGGAATACGAAGGGAGTTAATAGCATCCGCGGTTCGGTTGGTGGCCAGCCCAGCCCGCACCTTGGCCAGTAGCCCTGGGCTCTGCCCGGGCGACGGGTAAGAGCCGCTGCTTCCCCGAGGGAGCCTGGAACCACCTGCAGGCCGGGGGGGAGGCCGATGGCTGCCCGGGCACCTCGTTCCTCCAGCAGCCCGCTGGGCTTCCAGCTCCCAGCAGCGGCAGGGACGGAGGGAGGCGACATTTTCTCAGGCAGGGGGCGTGCCTGAGGCAGTTTTGGGGTGTTTTAGGAAATTCTGACGGGCAAAGGAGCGCAGGTGTGACTCTGGGACCGCCGTGTGAGGAGGAGCCGGTCCGGGGCAGGTCTGTGGTGGCGGACGGCGGCCGAGGGAAGGGCGGGAAAGGGAGGAGCCCACCTCACCTCTCGCCCTCCCCCGCGTCGCCCCGGGCCCCGCCGGGCGCTGCCTGACGGGAAAGGCGGTGAGGCCGCCGCGCCGCCCCGCCGAACGGAAGGGAAAAGCAGCGGTGAGAGGAACCGGGGGACCACCACCACCACCATGGCGGAGCGGTGGCCGGGCGCCTTCCCGCTGCTGGTGCGGGGCGACTGGGGCGCCGCCGAGCCCTCGCCCGCCCTGAGGAAGAAGCTGCTCTGCTACTTCAAGAGCCAGCGGCGCTCGGGCGGCGGCGAGTGCGAGCTGCGGAGCGGCACCGCCACCGGGGACCTCCTCGTCTGCTTCGCCCAGCCCGAGGGTGAGCGGCCGGGGCCGGGGCCGGGGCCGGGGCCGGGGGAGGGGCCCAGGCGGCGGCGGCGGCGGCCGAGGGCGGGGGGGGCCCGGGAAGGGGTCGGTGCATCGTCTCCCTGCGGGAGGGAGCGACCGGGGGTGTGTGCCTCACCGGCCGTGACTTTCTGCGGGTTAAAATGTGCGTGGTGACTTAGTTATTGCGTGTGATGCGATGCATAGGGTCTGGCGTGTGTGGTGCTGGGGGATCTTCAAGGTCTCTTCCAACCGAAACCGTTCTGTGTACATCTCTATAGTATTCAATACGTCATACACATCCCCTAATATGCAATATAGAGTATATAATAGGTATTTGCTTATACATATGATGAAATTCGGTGCTTAGTACTAGCCTCTAGATTGCATTTTGAATAACTCCAGGCTATAAACTAATAAATGTGCCCTACCAGGTATATACGCAGATATATTAATTTTGATGCACGCTAGTATGCTCGAGATTGCACATGGAACAGAATCATAGGATGTTTTGGGTTGGAAAGGACCATTTACAGCTCATCTAGCACCACCCCCCCTGCGCTGGGCAGGGACACCTCCCCCCAGCCCAGGGTGCTCCCAGCCCCATCCAGCCCGGCCTTGGGCACCTCCAGGGATGGGGCAGCCACAGCTTCTCTGGGCAACCTGGGCCAGGGGCTCACCACCCTCATAGCGAAAAATTTCTTCCTAATATCTATTCTAAATCTCCCCTCTTCCAGTTTGGAGCTGTTGCCCCTCGTCCTGTCGCTGCGTTCCCTGATAAAAGAGTCCGTCCCCATCTTTCCTGTAGGCCCCCTTTAATAATAAATAATAATAAAGCTTATGTTAGGATAACTTAATATGTATTGTAGTCACAGATATATATTAAAATATGACATATATAACGTGCACGTATTTATATAAAGTTGCAGCAAGGTGGAAAGCATTTAGCTGCAGTTGTGTTAAATGTATACATGTACATATATGTTCATAAACACACATATATACGCACTTTTTTTTTTTTTTTTTTTCTGCTTATCATGCTTCCCAGTTCCTGGCTCGACCAGCTGGTAAGTTCAGGATGTGCAGTTCCAAGCCATTTTTTGACACTGGCTGGAAGAGGGTGTGCAAGCCGTGGGGCCGGTACCTGAACCCTTGTTCTGCAGCCCCAGGGCAGGGCTGCCCGCCTGCTGGACACCAGCCGTGAAATGTGTGGTGGAGCTGAGCTTTGCATCAGCTTTGTGTCATTTGCTGGTTGGTTGGTTGGTTGGTTGGTTGGTTGGTTGGTTGGTTTTTTTCAGAAATAACATCCTCTGCTGTTCTTCGGTTTCTTTGCAGGAGGAAAGCCTCATGTGTGCTGTGTTAGCATTATTGAGTTTAAAGCTCTTTCGTTTTGTGGGACTGCCGGGTCCTGACTAACCGAGCTTTCAAGCTTTTAATAGAACATGAAACTTTTAACATTGTAGGCCAAAGAAACTGCAATGCCTCTGACATCACCTTAAATTGCTCAGAGTAGCAGCTGTGCCTGAACACTATAGCCCTCTTTGCCCTTGATCTTTAGAAGCTACAGAGTATCAGTATAAACATGATAACTACCTCTTTGTCTAAACAGAATGTGTAAGCCTCTACTTCTCATGAGATTGCAAGGCATTAGATAGTTTTAGGCTGCACCTTTATCTCGGGTACCGAGGCTGGGAAGGACACAAGAAGAGACAGCTGGCAGCTGGAAAAGGAGCCAAGAAGTTGGAGTAACCATCAAGGACGGAATGATAACGGGACATTCCAAGATGTTTGCAACATAAAGGCAACATCAAAAGGAACCAATGGAAGACAAAGACGGGTCGCATGGACAGCTTGTGCCCGGGGGAATTAGCCAATTAACATTTAGCTAGTTGCGCAAACTAAACTGATCTGTCTATAAAATCAGGCTTGTAGCGGAAATAAATGTTCGACTGTGCATCGCATCGGTGTGTTCTGTCGTTCCGGTCCTGCATGACTCACAGATCTCGGCGACGGCGGCAGGGACAGTATATGCGTCCTAATATAACGGTGGAAAAGTGCTATATAATTTGAAGTTGTATTTCTATTCAGATTCTCACTGCATTTTTTTGTTCTTATTTAGTGAAGCAGCAAGTTCTTGAGAGACAGTCTCATCAGCTGTATTTGGGAGAAAAAGGAGTATTGAAGTTCATTGTCACAGAGCCTGAAACAGCACTAGCTGCTGAAGGGGAGGCATTTGAAGAAACACTAGTTCCCACAAAGGTGAATAAAAATTGTAATCCTAACCAGAGCTTTGAAATAGTGGTGAGAGCATCAAATCAGTCACTAATATTTTGCATTCATTTTATTTTAGGCTCTGGATGCCATGGGCAACCTTCAAACAAAAGGTAAAATGTTACCCATCACTCTGTGTGCTGATTCTTCATAAAATGAAAATGTTGGTGCTTTCTCCACACACAGCTCCAGTTCTGTGGGGAATTGTGCTGACAGTTTCTGAGTTTGGCAGCCTGACTCAGGTGATACAGGGAAAGATGTCTGGCCAGGGACACTGCAGACTTTATCAACAAGGTAGGAGTTCACCTTGCCAGGCTTAGACCACACGCTTGGTTTTAGCTTCTAAAATAGCCTTTTTAATCAGAGGAGCATCTCCAGAGAGGGATTTAGTTCTGTTATCCTGCATAACTGCTCTAAGATAAGATCTGCATAGAAACACCTAGACTGAAGGTCTTAAGCCCAGGCCCGGGGTCTTTGTGCTCCCTACAGTAAGAGGAGCCTGTAGAGGCAAGCGGTGCATCTCCCCAGTACCTCAGTGACTTCGGTTAGGTCCTCTTTCAGCAATATTCTGCTAAGCTTTATGGTTCAAAAAGCAATCTAGAAAACAGTACTGCACACCCAAATATACCCGCATCCGTGAAGACTAAAGTTCTTCAGTAATTACCCCCCTATCTTTTTCTTTCCATATGAAGTCTTGTTCGGTGCTGTTTTGGGTGGGTTTCCTCCTTTCAAAATTAGCTACTCAAAGTTGTCATCGGCTATTTTTTGGTTATACTAGAGAGGACCCTGAAAATTTCCAGATGCTGCTCTTAATTGCTTCGTTGGGTCATCTTTGGTTTTGGCTTTTTTGTACTTTTTTCATTGGTCACACTGGAGCAGGGGATTCCTGTCAGCGATCTAGAAATTAGGAACTAGCATCTGTACAGCTATTGTTTCTGCAGTTACTTCTTTTGTTTTCCTCTTGTCGGGCTTATGCTGGTAGGCCTTCAAAGGCGGCTGTCTTCTGTAAGCGTTATGGGTTTGGTATCAGTTGTTGTACCTCCGGAGACCTTGTAAAGCCGGCAAGCGGGCGGAGCCGGCTTGTTTGCGCTGCCACCTCCTCAAGCCTTCCCACCCCACGTCTCTGTATCTCTCCTTGGGGCTGCCCCCCACGGCCAGCCTGTTGGGCGCTACTCCAGGATTTAGGGATTTTTGGGTGGTCTTGAGCAAAAGCAAGCAGAGACCTTACCCACCCCCCTGTCCCTGGTCAGGTGTATGACCGCTCCACTGAGCTCCTCTCCCCTCAGTTGTACACGTCCTCTGCCACAGCCAGAGATGGTGGCTCTGGAGGTTTACACTGAGGGTGGTGAGCGTCGGGGTTTCATTTGATGTTTGTCTCCCCGCCATGGTGCAGGGATGTTGTGGTTTGCCAAACTGAGGGGGCTTGTGCTCCTGATTGTGTTCGTTGGGGCAAGGAGTGGAGAGCTGCCTTTGTTCATGAGCATGGCCATCTTGAGCACCCTGGGGTGCCCTTTGGCCTGTGCCAGTCTTCTGCCACCCTGCAGCGTTCTGTGACCACTCTTTTCTGTTGCTTGTTGGACAGTTGTGTCACCACACACCTGGGTGACACTTTGAGTTTACTCAGGCATGCAGAGGAGCACATTGTTTCCATTCGGAGGTTCTCTCCCACCTCTACCCTCATCTGTCTGCAGAGCTGGAGGCGCGCCTTCCTCCAGCAGCCGCTGAACTTCTGGGGTACTCGGTGGGCAACCCCTGTTATATTTTCTGTTCGCAAAATTTTGATGCATCCCTGCCAGCTTTCTGTGCATATGGGTCCTTCAGTGTTGTCATGCCGCAGTGACAGCGTGGCACGGCAGTCATCAGGAGGCTTTGCATCGAGTCACACAGAGCTACTGGTGGCCTATGGTGCCTGCGGATGTCCTGAGCGACGTTTGGGCTTGTTATGCCTGCACCTGGGCCAAGAAACCGATGCAGGGGCTGCAGGGTCTCTCACAACCCTGAGGAACGCCTGAGCAGCTGTGGCTGATTATCTCAATGGCTTTTATTTTATTTTATTCATGTCTCCAACACGGAGACATAACAGTGACCTTGGACTTGTTTACTCATGGCTATTTTTGTGCTACCAAAGAAGCTGCCTGCAGCCCTGCAGAATATTGCATCTGGGCTGTTTTGGATCCCAAAATGTCCCGGGCTATGCTGCAGTATTTGATGCGTTAGATGATCTCTCTTCTTGGGGAAGGAAAGGAGAGAAAGGGTGAGCAAAATCTGTTTGTTCCAGGAAACGTGTACCAACATGTCATGTGGCTTATTTCTCTTTCTGTTGAACATGATGCAGGAGCCTTGCAGAAAGCAGAGAGTTCTGTTCCGAACAGCAAACTCCAGGAGGAAGCTGGCTCTGCGAAGAACGTTGCAGAGAAGTCTGCAGAGACCTCACCTTTGGTGGTGTTTGAAAACATACAAGGATGCAGTCTAAAATGCCTAATTATGCTGTTGGAGAGCGTCAGTGGCCTGGCAGTAGATTATGACTTCACTGTGGAAGTGATACCTGAAATAAATGTTGCTGTAGCTACCTTTATAAAAAGTATCGGTAAGACAGGATGAACACCATCGTTCATTTCCGTGTATATGTATGAGTAATAGCTTTCAGAGCTTGATTCCTCTCCCGATAGAGATTCAGACAGGTTTTAAAAAGTACCTGGACTGTTGTTTCTCAAGAAAGGTGTAAGTCTTACATAAAGCTCCATGAAAATGCCTGCGATTCAAATCTTACACTTAAAAGAAGAAAATGTGGCATCTTCATTAATTGAAGTTGGGTGAGAATGTTTCATTGTCTCCGTCTTATTTTGGGTTAGGTGGAGAAGAATTAGAAACAGACTGCGTGTGGAGATGAGTTCTGCAAATTATTGAAGTGTATAAAGTCTGTGTTGGAGAAGATAGTGAAACAGTGAGAAGTTCATCAAGAGATGAATAAGAGGGGAACAGAGACATAGTGCTTGTGAATAGGAGAGAGTAGCATGGCTGTGTGTGTTTCCCCTTTTTTGTTACTGTGCAGAGTTATTTGGCACCAAGGACAGTTTTGCTCCAAATACAGGGAGAAGCAGACTTGTCTCATTTCTCTGCCAGAAGTGATAGCCAGGGCTGATAATGACCCGGGAAAAATATGGTCAGTTGATACTGTTCTTCTGTTTACAGATACTGAAGAATTTTTCAAGAAGTGTTCACAAAACAAAAGAGTAAAAGAATTAAAAATAATTCCCAGGCGTCTTGAATTGACCCGGAGCATCAAGGCTGAAAACATACCGGCCAGCGTTTCCACAGACTACATCTCAGCTTACTTTGAGAGTGCGCAGAATGGAGGGGGACCTGTGTCAGACGTCCAGCTCTTCCCTGAGAAGAACTCGGCCATCATTACTTTCTGTGATCACAAAGGTAACGCTATCCTTTGCCTGACCAAAGTGCTCCCAGGTGGTGGACCTGAAAGAAAATTACCGCGAATTTGGGCATTAGGAGAAGCATGGCTTGCTGTCACTAAAGCCAGTGTACACTGTCCTGTTCCTGAAAAGCGCTCTGGATTTAGAAATACTGTTGCATGTCTAGGGTTTCAGAATCTCTCTGTTTTTTTTATGTTACCAAAGGTTCATTTTAATACCTGCTTTGTGCATGGGTTGTTCCCACTGATGTTTTTTCCCCATTTACAGAGGTTTTTACCTGCAATACCACATTAATTGTTGAGGAAGCAGGATCTGTCAATGACTTCAGCTTTCACAGTCAGCTTTCACAAACTAATTAAGGTCAAATATCTTCATTATCAGGGAAGAACAGAGCTAAATAACAATCTTGTTACTATTTCTTGTGTTGAATCACTGTCCTGTTTTTGTGCCAGTGCAACCTCTGGTAAGTATCTCTGTGTTCGAAGACTTCTGACTTAGTAAATTCTTTTACTTGTAATTACAGATATCTGCCAGGTGATCGTTTTCCTACTGACTCTCAGAAGTTGCTTAAGAATATTTTGTACATTAAGTTAATATGTAATTTCAATCATTGTAATGTGGTTTTAAGTCCCTGCCAATATCGTAATTCCTTTCCTTTGTCCACTCCAACTGAAATGGCAAAAAAAAATAATAGTAAAAATGCACTGGCACAAAGAGTTTTATTTTAAGTTGAGAGTAAGGAGCATCTCATAGTAGTGCATTGATACAGCCCCACTTTGTGGTGGAGTTCACTTTGGAAATGAGAGCAAGGTGTAGCTGTACAGGTAAACCCAGGCACAAGCATATTTACCAAACTAGTTGGAGCCAAGCCTCTTATCTTGTCCCCTACGAAGTGGTTTGAAAATCAGAAATAGCTCTTTCAAATGAAAAAAACCCACTATTTTATTCAATGTAATAGTTCTAAGAACAGAGTCATTTGCTTGGTTTGAAGCTAATGGTATATGTGTGTTTGTATGTGTGTGTCCTCACTTTTAGACATAAACACTGTCTTGGAAAAGCAGCATTTACTGGAACAGAAACCAATTTGTGTATATCCGTATTACCACTCCCTGGGAACAGCTCTCTATGGAGAAGAAAGACCAGCTGTCAAGATGCCAGACCCCATTGGGATGCCACTAGATCCGTATGTCTGGCAGTTTTTACAAAAGCAGGCTAAACTGATCCAAGACATAAAGCAGGAAATGGCAATTTGCCATTGTGAGCTAAAATGGCCCCAGATGGTCTGTGCATACCCAGAAATCATGTTGTGCCCATCACCATCTCTCTCCAAGCAGAAAAACACAATGATTAAGTTGATCAAGACATGGAAGCAAGATGCTTCAGCTGAGTTCTCACGTATCATGGCACGTTACATAGCTATAAAATGTAAAGTAAATTCAGTGGATTGGAAAGATGTGAAAAACAGACTGGTGGAAGATGTTGCTTTGATCGTGACTGATATTTCTGAGGAGATGGTGGTGATTGCAGGCAACAGAGCAGCAGTGGACAATGCAGAGAAGGAAGTGAGGAAATGCATGGAAAAACCCATGAAGCAAAGTGAAAGGGAAAAACAAACCATAGAAATTTCTGTGTCAGTGATCCCAGGGAAGTATGCTGTTCTGAACAGTGCTGGGCTAGAAAAGAATATTCACCAAGAATATCCGTGCTTAAAGATCTTTTATGATGACACAAAAAAAACTGTTCAGTTGTGTGGATTACCTTTGGAAGTATATAAAATCAAAGCTGATTTACTGGAAAGGATATTAAATATGCCATGCGCATCAGTTACCATTGATCCCTGTGTCTTCTACTATCTACAGCGTGTAGATAATAAACTAATGTCAGAGATATTATTCACTAGGAAAAAAATTAATGCTTTTTATAAGCTTGAGGATGATACTGTGTTGCTATTTGGAAATACTCGCAAAGATCTTTTAGAAGCAGAAAAGCAAATAAAGACAGGCTTACAATATGAGTGCATCAACGTGGAGGACGGTGAGGTCACTAAAAAGCAGCAGTGGCGTAGTCTTCTTTCCTCCTTGCGTAAGAAGTACAGTTCTCCCCAGGAAAATGTAGTCATTGATGAACCTGTTGGAAAAGAAAACAAAGTGATTATTGCTGGCTTTTCTAAGGCTGTAACAGAAGTTTATCAGAAACTTAATGATTTTATGGATAGAAACACACACATGGAAAAAGTAATCCTGGCTAAGTCACTGGTGATAGTGCAGTTTGTAGAGAAGGAAAAATCCAGCCTTTGTCTTGAATTGAGGAAGAAAGGTGTGACAGTACGTTTTGATACCAGGACGCTGTGTATTTCCCTGAGTGGACCAAGAGCAGAAGTGCCAAAAGCAGTCACCACATTTGAAAAAATTCTCTCATCCCTTTACATAAAAAGCGTGGCAATTAATCAACCAGGAGCCAAAGAGCTTTTCACCGAGAGGAAAGATTCATGTGTGTTTGAGGCAAAGGAGAAATTTAGCTGTTTGATTAGGCTGGAAGAAGAACAAGAACAACAACAACAACAGAAGAATGAAAAAGTTGTCAATAAAGAGAAAACAAAGCTCTACTTCAAGAAAATGCTGCCAGATGGAGTTGTAGTAGCAGTGTATAAAGCTGACTTGTGCGCTTACCCTGTTGATGTTGTGGTAAATGCATCTAATGAAGAGTTAAAACACATCGGTGGCCTTGCTGAGGCGCTGTTGAAAGCGGCTGGTCCGGAGCTGCAACGGGAGTGCGATGAGCTGGTGAGGAAGAACGGGAGTTTGCAGCCTGGGTGCGCAGTTATCATGGGCGCTGGGAAACTGCCCTGCAAGAACGTCATTCATGCTGTTGGGCCCAGGTGGAGGAAGGAGGAAGCAGAGAAGTGTGTGTACTTGTTAAGAAAGACAGTGAAGAAAAGTCTACAGCTAGCCGAAACATACAATCATCGTTCCATAGCTCTGCCTGCTATAAGTGGAGGGATTTTTGGCTTCCCACTGGAACTGTGTACGTATTCGATTGTATCCTCCATCAAGGAGACCTTGGAAGAATCCGCGGGGGACAGCAGCTTGAAGGAGGTTCACCTCGTGGATGGTGTGGAAGAAACGGTTCAGATTCTGAGTGAGGCAGTAAAAACAGTGTTCACAACTAAATCGCCCTCCTCAATACCGCTGACACCACGCTCGAGAAATGGTAAGCTGAGAGAAAGCCAGGAGAAGAGAAAACAGGATCTGCAGATGGTTACGACAAATGAAGGACTGCGCATCCGAGTGGAGAAGAAAAACATTCAGGAGGCCACGGTAGGTCTTTAATCTTCCCGTTCCTTTCTAACTTGATGTGTTCTTTAACTTTAAATAGAAAAGGAATGACAGTAGGTCATATTGATTTACAAGGTAATTGCTACATAAGGAAACAATGGCTATGTGCTACCTAAACAAGGATGCAAGCTTGCAAAACGGAGGGATTTCAGGTTGGGATCTGTCACTCTGCAGCCCTTTATAGTGGACAGCTTTGAATTTCGGAGTGTTTCATTCCCAGCTACGTTTTATTTGTTCTCCAGATCTAAGGTGAACATGTAAAACATTTTTCTTTTTCTAAAAGGGAAATATTAAAATACCTTCTCAAAGTATTTGTATGATCTTTAGCTTTCCCATCTGGGTATTACAGGAAATCAGCACCTCTCTGGGCCACTGTTGTGAGTCATGCTAACAGGAAGGATTATTTTTTTTTAAGTTCCTTTCTCTTTGGATGGGTTAAAGACGCAGTTACTGGCCTCTAGAAAAGCGACCCTGTAGAAGGGTGCATGCTTAGGTCTAGACTTTGGCAAAACAATCTGATTCTACTTCCCCCCCACCCCTCCTTTTGTTTTTTCATTCTTTGTGCTAACAAAGAGTTTAATTACTACTCATCTAGACCATC
The DNA here is from genome assembly GCA_017639485.1 of Pluvialis apricaria. Lineage (NCBI taxonomy): Eukaryota > Metazoa > Chordata > Aves > Charadriiformes > Charadriidae > Pluvialis > Pluvialis apricaria. Next base: position 71,128,758 of record CM030011.1, on the reverse strand, counting down.
AAAGCTCAGTTTACACCTCTGGCGTGGTTTCTTTCCCTGATGTTTTTTTCTTCAGTGATGCAAAGTGCATCTTGATAAATTGCTTTCTTTCAACTGCCCCTGATTTTTCTGCTTTGGGAATTTAAAATCTCCCTAAATTATTATTATTGTCCTGTTGTTTCAATATTGGTTGGTTCCATTGTCATTTTGGTGTCTGTAAAGGCCTATTCCAATAAAAGAGCGATAGTAGATGTAAAAAAGCTCAATATGACGCATATTTAAAATGCTTTGTAATTTAAAAGACCTCCAGTGGAACTGCAAGGCAAACAACAGGCTTTGGGGCTTTGCCTGTTTTATTTCATGAAAGCACAACCATCTCCCTTCGCCTCATTGGGGTGCGTGAGGTGCTGCTTTTCTGATACGGTGTAGGCAATCCCACTTCAGTGAAAAGGAGGAAGGGGACATTAAACCTTCTACATTGGGTTTATTTCACCTGCCCAGACATTGGCATCTGCTCGGGATGAGGTGAGTCACAGCCTTGCCTCCACTGAGGGCTTGCCAGCTCTGCCTGGATGCGTGGACGGATGGGTGGATGGATGGATGACCTGCTCACATGTAGATAGATACCTGTGGTGTTGGTACTCACAGTGTGTCTGATTTTGCCTACCACAGGATTCCTACAAGTCCAGGAGTAGTCAGTATGTAGAGGCTGTGCTGAAAACTGGGTTATTTCTCTGTTGGCATCTTGTTTTTCATGCTGTGCGTTGCTTTGGTAGTGCTATTAGTGTTGATCCATATTTTTACTTGAAGTCTGGCTATAGATATTTTTGTTGTAATTTTGTTGCAGACGGATGTTATTGTCAACAGCGTTGGCGTAGATCTGAATTTTGGCACGGGGCCTCTTTGCAAAGCCTTGCTGGCAAAGGCTGGACCAGCGCTCGAAGCAGAGTTTGACAAAGAAAAAGACAGAGAGTTTGCTGATGAGGGGAGTGTGCTCTGCACCAGTGGATGCGCTCTGGCCTGCAAGTTCGTGCTTCATGCCATAGTTCCCCCGTGGGATGGATTAGAAGGACAGGCCCTGGAGGTACATTTTAATTATTGAAAAAAAAAAAAAAATTATTTTGAAAACATATTTATTTGGGATTCTTTCCTGAAGTTTCAGGACTTAAAATAGTTTAGATAACTCAACTCCATTTGCTTCTGTTTGAGTGACCTTAAAGATGTCTTCATGTGCTGAGAGCTTTTTGTCATACCAGCATAGTCTCTATGGAACTAATGATAAATGATTCCTTTTTTTTTTTTCTTAAAAAAAGGATCTTTGCTGTGTTTTACAGATCCTAGAAGATATAATCAACTACTGCTTGCAGAAAACTGAAGAACTTGGACTGAATTCAATCGCTTTCCCAGCTATTGGAACTGGAGGCTTTGGATTCCCTAAAACCCTTGTTTCTGAGTTAATGTTCAATGTGGTATTCCAGTTCAGTAGTAGTCACGCTCGGAAGACTCTCCAGGAAGTTCATTTTTTCTTGAGTCCTGGAGATCTGGATAACATTCAGGTAGTTCTCGGGACAAAGCCGCCTATGTTACATACTGTTCTAGTTACGCCTTAACAATATATTTCAGTTATATTGCTTTCCTAAGGAATAATTTAGCACTTTGTTACTGCTGTGGGCTGATGACACTGGGATCTCTCTCCAGTGTATCATTCAGCATCTCTGAAATATAAACTCTCAGCAAGCACAAGCTGCAGACAAAATTGGCCTTGCTGCTGGCACTGTAAACACCTCTAGATGCTCACTCATCTTTTGACAGAGGAGCTCTGGCGACGCAAAGGCAGTATCTATTACCACACTGTCCGCACGGAGGCTTCCACTTTTAGTAATGATACCTAAGCATGACCGTGAAATGCAACCGATGGCTCAGCAAGAGCTACATGACTGCTAATGTTAATTGTAGAAATTCAGTATATAAGCTCTGAAATACTGTCTTTGGTACCTTTTTTTCTCTTCTTAGGCTTTTACCGCTGAACTAGAACGTAGGGTAGCTGAAAGTTGCAATGCTGCAGCACCGTGGTCAAGTAAGTTGTGTAGGGGCAGGAGGTGGGACACAAGGGAGAATGTAAATGCTGTAAAGTGGTTTTATATATCTCGGGAAACAGATGAAATGTCATCAAGACACAGAGCATTTTTTTTTCCTCCTAATGGACTGGCATTCTTAAACTCCATTGGGAAAAACTTAAAGAGAAATTTCTTTTGTTGAAGGCATGCTCGTGTCTTAGTGAGGCCAGCCTTATCACGTGGAAGAGGATACCCTGGTAGGAGAACCATCAGTTTGTCCTACACAAAGGTTATAAGAACTTGGTATCGCTTTGCCAGACAAGCCAAAATAACATGTGTTTCTGTACCTTTAATCTCCTGTATAGAGATATACAGAGTGGATAATTTCCTTTCCATTTATTAATTGACTGTAGTGTGACACGGTAGCAAAAACATGAGAGTGAACTGCATCAACGGCAGAGGCTTATTCAAAAGGGCTTCATATAGCTCTTTCTTCTCAGTTGCTGTGAGTATAAGTGAGATGAAGTTAAAAGTGTGCAGATAAAATATGAATTAGATAAGTTTAGACTAGAAGTAAGGAACAGCTTTGTATCTGTGAAGGTAAAGATGAAATAACTTACAAAAGTTGTGTGATGGGATCTCCATTACTGGGTTAAGCTGGATACTCCATTTCTTGTAAGAGTTAATTCAGGGAACTCTGAAACGGAGCTAGTCAGATCATATAAGCCCAAGAGTCCTTTCTGCATTTATATTGTGTGAATTTACAGGAATAGAAATGGTTTCACTTTCACAGTATTTAAACGGGAAGAATACTGCATGTTCCTGCTTTAAGAAATGGAGTAAAGAGAAAGGCAGAGAGCATCAAACTGATCTAGAGCATGTTCCTTAAAAGGATAAGTTGAAGTTTCCATCAGTGGAACAGAACAATACCCCAAACTAGAGGAGAAGTGTTTTAAGGTGTTTTGCTTTCCCTTACAGATTTCATTAGGCCTGTTTCAACTGAAGCATTGGGAGTTCACGAAATGCAGATTGGTTCTGTTACACTCCAAGTAATTAGTGGAGATATTACCAAGGAGGATACAGAGGTTATTGTAAACTTAACAAATTCAACATTTGATGCCACAACAGGTATTGTATTGAATATGTAGTTCTTTAGTGATAAATTTGGGCTAGTTTTTAGAAGGGGGTAGGGGAAAGAATTGTCCATATGTGAAACTTATATGAAGTATTTTTCAGATGAGAGAGAGAGAGTTGTGATTAGTCAGGAAATAGATCTTAAGCAGGTTTTTTATGTGTCCTGAATATTCCATGTAGTTTCCAAACTACTCAAACAGAAGGCATCTGACCGAATTTTTCTTCTTTAAAAACAAAAATGCTTAAATAAAAGGGGTTTTTTTAGGTCAAATGTAATTCTGAAAAACTGCTCTTGGCTTACATTGAAACATATTAGGACAAAGTCCTGGTTAAGGAAATTGACCTGTAAGAAACAGGATTCTTTGGAGACTTTATGAATTGCAAGCGTGAAAGACATCGAATGATATAATGCAAAGCAATCAGAGTTTGGTGAGGGGCATACTATGGGCTGGTGAAACGACAGAATAGGAGTCATTCTTCGTGATTTGTAACTGATAATGAAGGCAGTGCTCTCTTTGCAGCTGTTGCAGTGTGACATGGAGGGTACTTAGGGGAACTGACAAGGTTTTGCACTTTGTGGGATCTTGCCATATGAGAATTTGGGGTATTTGTAGAGTATAGAAGTTGAGTAGAGTTTTGCATAGGAATAGCTAATGAAGGCTTAATGAATGTGTATGATTTTCTTGTATAATTTAAGGGGTCTTCAAAGCAATTATGGATGCTGCTGGTTCCCAGGTAGAAAAAGAATGTGCTCAATATGGTATGTTAAAGCGTACTATTTTGTTTGATTAAGTTTGATTTTGTTGTTCTCTCTGAAAACTTAAAGTTATCTTATAATTCCCTACTCTGATGGTATAATTATTTTATCTGAAAAAATATCTTTTACTTTTAGGAATTCTGAAAAGTCCTCTTCTTGTTTTGACACCTACTTTGGGAATTTTTCTTTTCACAACTGAACAGAAGATGGATACAGTTTTCTGATGCTAATAAGTACCAGGAAATTAATGTAATTTAAGTTCTTTACCCCTGAAATTACTTGAGCGTGTTCTTAACTTAAGAACAAAAACAGTCCCCTTGACTTGAGCATAATTTTTAAGCTCATCTGTTGTCAGCTACAGGAGAGCTTAAGTTTTGAAACTGAACAAAGTAGTGGAAGACTGTCTTTTGGTGTAAGCATGTGCAGGGCTGACTTTTAAAAGCTAATAGCAAATCTGGGCTTATATTCACAAATACATAATTATTTTGTTATTGAAATAATGTAACTCTGCTTATCACCCTGATCTTCTGTAGTCTGCATTCTGCCACACCAGTAGAGCAGTAAAATCCCAACTCGCTGGGGCTGGCCTCTATGAGAACAGAAGGGAACACGTTCTGGTTGCATAAACAAAATGTTCCTGCTCTGAGTCCAGAAGTTAACTTTCAAGATGGAGTTTTGTGGATATTTTTCCCACCCTGTGGCTCTGCAGGCTCTCCCTGTTTATCAGCCTGATCTCAGTGCATGCAGAGCATCTTACAAATCAGTCGTTACCTTTGTGACCAGTGAAGCGGTATGTAACTCTGTGTTCATTAGTCCATTCAGCCTCACAATATGACTCCATTTTGAGGTGTTTGTGATCAAACATGAGTGGGTGCTCTGAAAAAACATGAACGTCTTTCTAAAGATTCTGTACCACCGTTCTTAGATCAGTTGGTCATTATCTTAATGATATTATTTTAACCATTCAGCTCTTCTGCAGTGTAAGAGTTTGAGCTTTCAAGGAATAGGTGGCATAAGAAAGGATTTCTCACGTAAATGATTTGTGCAAGTTCTATTCGCATGCTTGTAAATAAAAGCGAGCTGTATTTAAATTCAACATAAATTCTTAAGCTGTACTTAATAGGAAACTACCTTGTAGCAGAGATCTTGGGAAATTGGAAAACAGACAATTACTTGAATTTCTTTCTCAAAGCAATTCTGCAAAACCAGGATAATATAGCTCACAGTGGATTTCTTTCCACTTTTTCCACTTCTCTTCTAACATCAGTATAACCAGCTGTCCTATAAGGAGAGATAGCCATTAGCCATATGTCTCCTTCTTTATGTTCTGTCTTCCAGCTGGGTTGTCTGAAGATGGCATGGTTATTACACAAGGTGGAAAACTGTTGTGCAGGAAGATCATGCACTTGATTAACGGTAACAATGTGAAGAGTCAGGTCTCCATTGTGCTTGAAGAGTGTGAGCGAAGGAAGCACAAATCTGTCGCCTTCCCAGCAATTGGAACAGGTTTGTGTTTTCTTGGGAAAGCGATGAGGGCTGTGACAGAGATAGTTCAGAAACTGGGACAAGTTTAAGACCTCTGATGTGGATAACAGCAGACTTGCACAAGAAACTCTAAACTGTGGTTTGTGAAGGTTCATTGTAGTCAGTTCAAACAGCAGCTGCACATTTCAAACATGCTGCTTTTTTAAAAAGTATAAATATGACAGTCAATATTGATTGAGCAAGAGCACCTAAAGAAAAGGTATTGCTCCATAAAAGACATTCTGCCCCAAAACAGACTGTGTATCTCAGCTGGCCACCCTGCACCCTTCTTCAAGCTTCCCATAGACCTTGCTTTGAGATTTCAGCCCCACAGCTGAAAAAGGTGGGGCTGGGCTTTGTAGGCAAAGAAAGATGGAGTTGTCCTGAGACCAAAACCTTGCCTGGCTGATTACGGAAATTGTGAGCTGAGTACAGAATACCTGCAGTTTACACTTTTAATAGGTCTTGTTTCAGCCTGCCTGCTCCAGCTGAGGGCTGGAGGCAGACTAGCTTATTTGGCTTAAGTTTCTGGTTAGCTTGGGGAGCAGAGCTTGGAAGAAAGCAGGGTATCCTTCCCAGACCAAGGCTCCCCTTGACTGGAAGAAGAAATCGTGAGCTGGTCCTTGCTCAGCATGCCAGGTTAGGGTAGGAGCTGGTGTGTGGGACGGTGCTCAAAGTCCAAAGTAATAGTTATAGCGGGTCCCCTGGACTGCCGACATCATCTGTGTGCTGGTGTCACGATGGCTGTCCAAGGGATGCCGTGGCTGAAATCGGCAGGGGTCCCACCAACGTTTTAGGATAAGCTTTAGGTTGGATGTCAGGCTTGCAGGGGAATGAGAGCAGTTGTTTTGAGCTTGGTGTTCCTGTTTGTATGTTGAAATACGCTGCAGGCTTGTGCCAAAATCCTCTGCTGATTTTGATTTGGTTTTACTTTGGTACCCAGTTTAAAGATGGGGATAGCTGAAGTGCTTGTTGGAGCCTCAGAGTAAACGGGGACGAATCCCAGAAGGGCTTCGCAGGTCTCTGTAGGGTGTCAGCTCCTGGAGCTCACAGGTTGAGGTGTAAAGCTGAGGTTAAGCCTGGGGCTTTGGCCGGAAAGCGTAATGGGGGAGGAGGGAGGGACACGAGTCTGTATGAGCTGGGGACATGGTCTCTTTTCTGGGTGCTGCCTTGATTTAAGTACTGTTCACTGATACGTGCCTTTTATTTTCGTTTAGGTCAAGCAGGACAGAGTCCAGCAAAGGTAGCTGATGACATGTTGGATGCTATAGTGGAATTTGCAAGCAAAACATCAGTACAGCATTTGAAAAAAATTAAAATCATCATCTTCCAGACAAATATGCTGAGACACTTCTATGAAAGCATGAAGAAAAGAGAAGGTACAGATTCATCCATAACAGGTTTGTGGGTGTCTATGTTTAAGTGTAAGTAGGTGGGTTTTCTGTGTGCATGGGCACATAAAACTGAAGATCTTTCATTTAAAACTAACAATTAACATATATTTCTTCACAGCATTTTTAGGGGGCAAAACCCAACCCATTGAGAAGAAAAAGCCCGTGGTTTTGGAGAAGAAAATTGATTTAGCCACATTTCAGATTTGTGGAGAAAGCAAAAAAAATGTGGATGCAACTGAGTCTTGGATAAAGAATTTAATTTCAAAGGAACAGTTTGAAAACATTATTTCAGATGAGCTAATTGAAAATTTTGATGAGAGGCAAATTCAGACTTTGGCAGATCTCCAGAAAACGAAGCATGTTACCATCCAGCTTGAAAACAAACATTCCCCCCATCACATTAAAATTTCTGGTGTTAGCAGGGATGTCTGTTTTGTTTCTGTAGAAGTTCAAAAAATGATCCAAAAAATTAAGGATACTGAAGAAGAACGATCCAAGGCAGAACTTGTTTATAACCTGGTAGAATGGAGGTACCCAGGAAGCAATCATAGCTTTGTTGCTTTTGATAAACTGACAAATATGCAGCTGGAGGATGCCAAAATAGCTAAAAAAACACACCTTACTGTCAAAATTAACAAGAACAACTACAATGTGGATCTGAATACTCTACAGGCTAGTGATGACCAAGGAAAAACTATAAGCATTCAACGTGTGCCAAAGAATGAAGGTAAATTACAGCTTTGTTAATAAAATACCTTTAATAGTGATTATTGAATGATAATTCTGATAAATGCAAACTCAAGTTTTCCAAAGAAGTAAGAACACCTTTTTATTCCCACTTCCGCTCCCTCCCCCAGCAGCTTTGGTTTCATAATTAGTGGCAGGTATGACTGAAATCAGAGCATCTGTTTTAAATACAAATATTATCCTTATGTATGCGACTAGTGAGCATAGATTTCACGCTTAAGCCTGACAAGAGAAGTCGTGTATGAAGAATGCGTAAAATTCTTCTGTGGTTTTCAAACTTGTTTTAGTTAGATATTGGTATGGGGATAATTAAACTAGAGAAAATGTAAAGTCTTAACAGTGCATTACAGAGCCAGTGATGTATTGAAGAGAGAGTGCATTCTTGGAATAAAGGATTGTGTAAGGTACTGTCCTCTCAGCCCTCTATATGCAGTTGGTTTGTAAGACGTGCCTACAAAACTGAGCTAGATACCTGTGATGATAACGCGCTCTCCGTTTTGCAGATAAGAAGTCAATAGAGCTCCCTGCACAGTGGGAAGACATGCAAGAGGAACGGGTCAAACTGGTGAATCTCAAGCCATCGTGTCGGGAATATCAGGAAGTTCAGAACAAATTTAAGAAAACCTGTCCCAGCTTTGTCATAGAGAAGGTGAAATCCTGTGGGGGAAACAAAGTGAATTCTTGGGCTGAAAACATTAACATACTTTCTAAATATTTGTTTGTAAGGTGTTTGCAACCTAATACACCTTTCATATGTCAGTCTCTCAGCACTGTACAGGGTGAATATAAATCAAATCAAATTTCCTAAGAGTTGCCCTGCCGTTTCTGCCTTCTAATAATGCAAAATCAGTGACCATCAGTCTTCAGGCTGACTCTTATCTATGTTCAACTAATGTGGTATTTGCTAGTTAATGTGGTATTTCCAATTAAGAAATTCTATATTGAAATGGAAGCATGAGCAAATGCATTCAGAATACACAGGAAAATACAAAGTCCTTGCAGACTGGCCGTAAAGCTTTTTACTCTTTTACTACTTCTTCCCTGTCAGTCCCAGACCCTTACAGGCTAGTGTTGGTTTTAACCAACGTGTCAAGATTTGATTCTGCTTATTGAAAAGTCTGTAACACAGTGCCTAGAGATTTAATTGCCAGAGAGAAGATGAAATTATTCAGAATCAGGAAGAGCTATAAATAGGAGAAAATACAATGAAATTAAGAGTGAGAATATGTGTTTGAAAAATTTTCTTCAATCATGAGATTCAATGAACATGGTCACTAAGACACAAATAGAACAAAGTATTAGTGTACAATGGAAAAAATCGGGTAATGACGTGAAATCTCTCCATTGAAAATTGAAAACTGTTACAGCAATGCCTTTAAGATTATACTTTGGCACAGATACACTGTTTTCCCCTAAGCTATATTCACATTGTTGGCACAGGGACCCAGCAACATCTATCCTCCCACCAATTTATTTTTGTATAAGAGTTTCTTAGGGGTTGCTAAGCTACACAGTAAAGGAAGTAATTTTGACTTCCAAGCTGAGATCTGGAAGAGAAACTTAAATTCAGCGTAATGCTATTGCTACAGTCTACCCTTTAGTGAGAAAATCATGAGTAAAGATATTAGGATGTACAGAAGGTGTCTTACGTTATTGCCTCGAACAGTGGTACAACAGCCTATGTGTAAAAATGACAATGCACAGCTACCATGATTGCCTATGTACCTGGTGTACTAGGCAAGACAAACGTATGCCAAAAATTATCAAGCTTGAAAACCTCTTGTATGCTGCTTTGGTTTCTGATTTTTCATAAGGCTCATGTATTCGGTTCCCCAACCCAAACTACACATTGACAGGGTATAGCAAAAATTACTGTCACTTTTTCAATTTGGTTTGGTTTTAATGCTTTGCTGCCATGAAAAATATTGGTCCCTACTGGTATAAATACAGTTCTGTTTTGTATCTCTGCAGATTGAAAGAATACAAAATCCCTTCCTCTGGCAGACATACCAAATAAAAAAAAAATCTCTCTGCACAAAGAACAAATATCAAAATAATGAGAAGTTGCTATTTCATGGGACAGCTGCATCCTCGTTGAGCACGATCAACTACAATGGATTTAATCGTGGGTTTGCTGGAAAGAATGGTAAGTCGTTACCCAAAGCAGTTGATTTCCTAGATGTGTGTGAGCTGCTAGGGAATGTCAATGTTATAGTGCTGTTAGCACAACATGAAGACTGAATAAAGTTGGAGAGCAAAGTAATAAACAGCTCCGGAGCATAATCTATGTGGACAGAGGAGTTAACCTGTTCAGTTAATCCTTTGTTGATGAATGCCACCATCTAGGGAGTGTAAGAAAAAGCTTACCTACCCTGAAATGAAGCCTGGGCAGCTTTTGAGAAATGTTTTGTATGATCTGCCTGCAGAAAGGCACAATGATCATCAGCCTCAGCTGAGATATCAAACCACCAGCTGCTGGTATCTCCTCTCTCTTACACAAGGGCAGGTAGCAATACTTCTGTTGCCTCCAAACATAAGGACAGCACAATCAATCAGAAGATCCTGCTCCCCTACCACTTCTATGCAAATGAAACCAGTTGAAATGCATGAATTAATTCTTCCCCTTTAATAGTTGTTAGGGATAACTATTAAATATTTAGCAGAAGGATTTTCTGTATCAGTTCAAAGATTGTTTTGTCCAGTTTCTCTAGTACAGTCCTGTTGTGTTTATTAGTTGGTAGCATTCAAAGATGAAGGACAGGATCCAAAGAAGTGGAACTTGGCCTAAATTGAGGTACCAGTTGCTCTTAGAGGTCCTGCAACCTTACTCTAAAAGTCTTTACTTTCTGTTCTTAATGTTGTCTTCATTAAGAAGTAATTGTACATGCCTAGGACTGGCTTGATCTTGAGAGAGCTGGACAGCTTAACTCAGATCTAGTTGATACTTCAGTGTGGTCTGGATCCAAAAGTAGACATTTCTCTGGATCCTCTAGAGGTACTTAACGCTGATATTTTCTTGAGAAAATGAAGCCCAGCATACACAAAATATATCGGGCTGTGCACAGGTAGAAATGGCAGCCACCATTTCTTTTTAAAACATGACCAGAGGAGATATAGTTTTGCTTTCCTGCTCTTTGGTAGTGCCAGGAGGTTGGGTTTACTTGGGAAGCAAGAGCCGTAGCCTATGCCCTCTCTCTGCCGGTGAGTATTGACATCCACCTCCCCATCTCAGCCATGATTTGTGACAGAAAATGCACGCTTCCCTTCCGTCAGGCTGGGTAGCCATGCGAAAATATCTAAAGATTGGAGCAGCCAGATAGGAAGGACCTGTCTGGCTTCAACAGCTTTCTACCAGTGTCAGAAAAAAGAAATCTGTCTCACACAAAGAAGTGTGACTCCTTTTAACTTCTTGCTGTGGAGCGTAACTAGAAAACTGTAATTACAATTATATAGTCGTTTTAAGTTGAAAAGGCTCTGAAGGTTTGCAGTTTGATGGATTGCGGGCTAAACAACAAGGCTAAACAGAGAGGAACCCTTTTCCCCGTAGGAAAGGGCAGTCAAAACCTGGGTGTTGATACTTAACCCGACACCTAAATGGATCCATATTTGATTCTGATACAAAGGATTGTTACTAGAATTTGCTGTTTAATCAAATTTATAACTTCCACAGAGTACCAAAAACAAAAGAGGGGGGGAAGCTTTAGAGATTCTTGTGGGAATAAGAACACTAACTACATTTGAAAACGTTGTCTTTCCAAACAGCTGCAGTCATCGGAAATGGAACGTACTTTGCTGTCGATGCATGTTATTCTGCTCAGAATATTTATTCCAGACCGGATATGAACGGCAGGAGATGCATGTACTTGGCTCGGGTCCTCACGGGGCAGTACTGTGCTGGGAGCAAAGGTCTGATCACTCCACCACCAAAAGACCCGGCAGATCCTACCGACCTCTATGACAGCGTGGTTGATGATGTGAATTTTCCAAAAATGTTTGTCATATTTAATGATATTCAGGCGTATCCTGAATACCTTATTACTTTCAGAAAATAGAATATTCTTAGTAGTCTGGAAAACTTTAGTGCCTTTTGCCACATGGGAATTAGCAGGGCAATTCTTGATTCTTGTTTACATCTACGTTTCTTAAACTAAGTGCTTATTTATCTATCCATGTGTTTAAATATGTCTTCAAATTATCAACCCAGTGAGGCCAGGATAAGCAGATATTTTAGAACATGCTATTTCAATGCTCACACTTCAAATTCAGCTATGTGGAGGTGTAGACAAGGAGCATGAGCGCAGCCCTGACCTCCTCCTACGCAAGGCAGAGGGGACTGGTAGGAGAGGGAGCTGCTCTGCCTTACCTGTGGCCTGAAGTAAGAGGTGTAGGGTAGGCCAATGCATCTATACGTGTTCCTGTTTTTCCACTTATCACCATAAAGTACCAAGTGACTGCCTGCCTGTGAGGATTTATTTAAAACACTCCACGTTGGAGGAATAATCTCTCTCACCAGCAGAGTTTTCAGTCATTCTCAGGCATCCACTCGCTCTTGTTGGTGCTAAGAGTCCTGAAGAAAAAAAAAATCCAACGTTAAACATACACTTTGCGTTCATTGTTTCACCCCCACCCTTACGCTGTTGTGGAATAGTTTGTTATTTTCTAGGTATAAATTCCAATATTCATACTAGTTTCTTAAGGGCATTTTCTATGGTCCCCTGCATTGTATACCTCCAACTTTCACATACGAAGTCATTGCTTCTGGAATTTCCAGGGCAGTAAAGGGGGACTTTTGGTTTCTTCTGGTCAGTACCGAAACACTAACCCTTCTGTAGAACTACCAGTTTGCAGAAAGGCATCTAGAGGGGGATGCTCAGTTACCACATTTAAACCATTTGAAAATTTTTAAAAGTTCTGTAAAACAAGTAAATAATGGCATGTGTACATTTTTGCAAGCTGTGCACTTAATTACAGTGATAATCTTACAAGGGCCGGACAAAAGCCATATACGTGTTCTTTCAATAAAAGTAGTTTCAAATAGCTGTGTGGTATTCCTGAGTTGTTTTTTAGCAAAGGAACACACTTAAAGCAGAAGTGTTGCTTTACGTTTGAATATCTTTATGTTACAGTGATGCTATGAGTAGAAGCTGAAAAGACTTAGAAGACAAAATTGTTTTCTTACATTGTCTGTGTGACGGATTTGTGCATACGGGCTCCAGGCAAAATTGTTTTGCCGTCGTCCAAAGAAGAACCGTGCTGCAAAGAGCTGCCAGGATGTCTTAAAACCCTGCCGGGGTGATCCCATTGCCCGCAAAGGGGAAAAGCACGCACGGTATCTCTAGGTGGCAATATGAAAAAATTTCTGCTCTTCACAAAGCCGCCTGTGCAACGCTTCAGCTGAGTGTCCTGCGTAAATTCCCATTTAAAGCACACCAGGGTTTAGTAATAGATTTTGCTGCCTGGGAAAAAAAAAAGAGGATGGTTTTCTCTCTTCTCTGCTTTTTTTTTTTTAATTTTTGGGTGCTTTTCTGTATTGTGGCAACACCGCAGCAGCCAGAGGGACCCGGGCAGCCAGTTTAACCGATGGGACCAGGCGTCTGCCAGCTTGTCCCCTGCTGTCACCGAGCTGCCAGGTGAGCTGGGACACAGGGCGAGCCGGGACACATCGCTTTCTGTTTGCGTGGCCCTCGTTATAACTGAATGCCTTGGAAAGCAGCCAGAGCTGTGAGATGAACCACTACAAAACCCCAATTTTTATCCCCGGTGGTGGTGGTAGAAGTTTCTTTACTCGTTTTGGTACTAGGAACTTGGGGATACTCCGTTGTACGGTGTTTGTGGACTGAGAAGATGGGAAAACGCTCTGTTTCCGATGCGAAATGAAATCCCAGTCCCAGACTTGAGCGCCGGGATGGGTTGGCCGCAGGAGGACCTTTGCCTCTAGGCTGCGGGATTGCGGGCTCAGGGCCTGGAGCAAACTCCTCAAGGCGCAGGACACCCAGGGACGAGGAGCTCGGTCTCGGGGAGAGAATGAGGGGCCTTGCGGAGCTGGGGACATGGCGCCCTGTCCTGGTTTGAGTGACATGGAGTTAACTTATCTTTCAGTAATTTTACTTCCTCTTCTAATGCTAGGGAAAACTGCATTTTTAGAAGACTTTCGTGTCTGAATTTGTGAAAATATTTACTATGGTGTGCAAGTTTTGAGGTTTTCAGTCTCACCAGGTGCAGGGTTGAGGAGGAACGAGACCCGGGCACTTGACTCAAGCTGGCCAACAGGATTATTTCATACCATGAATGTCACATTCGATATAAATTAGAAAGTTTGCTGCGAAGTCTCTCTCTCCCTTGATGGCTGCCATCCTGAGACCTTCTTGCCCTGGTGCTGGACCCCTGAGCCCTTCCCTTCTTCCCAAAGCCGCAATGCTCGCAGTGTCCCACATTTGCTGTCCCTGCTGGGAGTGCACAGCTTCTACTGATACCATGGGCTGAGTATAATCCTGGTATATTTGGTAGTGGGATCAATATTGGTTCTTTAGCATTACCAATGTTAAATATTTAGTGTTATTCTATTAAATCTCTTTATATTTCAACCCTCATATTTCCTTATTTTTTCTGATTCCCCTTCCCAGGTGGGAAGGGGTCATCAGGTGATAGAATAATTGCCAAAACAACAATAAATTGTTGTGGGTTCTTCAAACCACAACACACTCCTACCTGAAACTGGCTTTAAGAGCGGCAAGGCGAGCAGCGAGAATCATAGAGTCGTAGAATGGTTTGGGTTGGAAGGGACAGAATCACAGAATCACAGAATCACTGAGGTTGGAAGGGACCTTTCAGATCATCGAGTCCAACCATCAACCTACCCTGACAAATCCCACTTCTAAACCATGGCCCCAAGTACCACGTCTGCACTTTTTTTAAACACCTCCAGAGATGGTGAATCCACCCCCTCCCTGGGCAGCCTATTCCAATGTTTAATAATCCTTTCTGTGAAAAAAATCATAGAATCATAGAATGGTTTAGGTTGGAAGGGACCTTGAAGATCATCGAGTTCCAACCCCCCTGCCACAGGCAGGGATACCTCTCACTAGACCAGGTTGCCCAAGGCCACGTCCAGCCTGGCCTTGAACACCTCCAGGGATGGGGCTTCAACAACCTCTCTGGGCAACCTGTTCCAGTGCCTCACCACCCTTAAAGTGAAAAACTTCTTCCTGATGTTTAATCTAAACCTGCCCTCTTCCAGCTTAAAGCCGTTCCCCCTCGTCCTATCACTACATGCCCGTGTAAAAAGTCCTTCCCCAGCTCTCCTGTAGGCCCCCTTTAGGTACTGGAAGGCCGCAATAAGATCTCCCCGGAGCCTTCTCTTCTCCAGGCTGAACAGCCCCAACTCTCTCAGCCTCTCCTCATAGGAGAGGTGCTCCAGCCCTCTGATCATCCTCGTGGCTCTCCTCTGGACGCGCTCCAGCAGGTCCATGTCCTTCTTATGTTGGGGACTCCAGAGCTGGATGCAGTACTCCAGGTGGGGTCTCACGAGAGCGGAGTAGAGGGGCAGAATCACCTCCCTTGACCTGCTGGCCACGCTTCTTTTGATGCAGCCCAGGATACGGTTGGCCTTCTGGGCTGCAATCGCACACTGCTTGCTCATGTCGAGCTTCTCATCAATCATCACCCCCAGGTCCTTCTCCACAGGGCTGCTCTCCAGCCATTCTCCGCCGAGCCTGTATTTGTGCTTGGGATTGCCCCGACCCAGATGTAGGACCTTGCACTTGGCCTTGTTGAACTGCATGAGGTTGGCTTGGGCCCACCTCTCCAGCCTGTCCAGGTCCCTCTGGATGGCATCCCTCCCCTCCAGCGTGTCTGCCTCGCCAAACAGCTTGGTATCATCAGCAAACTTGCTGAGGGTGCACTCTACCCCACCATCCATGTCGCTGACAAAGATGTTGAACAGTACGGGCCCCAGTACCGACCCCTGAGGAACGCCACTCGTCACTGCTCTCCACTTGGACACCGAGCCGTTGACCGCAACCCTTTGAGTGCGACCATCCAGCCAGTTCTTTATCCACCGAGTGGTCCATTTATCGAATCCATGTCTCTTCAATTTAGAGACCAGGATATCGTGTGGGACAGTGTCAAACGCTTTGCACAAGTCCAGGTAGATGACATCAGCAGATCTTCCCTTGTCCACTGCCACTGTAACCCTTTCATAGAAGGCCACCAAATTTGTCAGGCATGACTTGCTCTTGGTGAAGCCATGTTGGCTCTCGCCAATCACCTCCTTGTTTTCTGTGTGCCTCAGCAGAGTTTCCAGGAGGATCTACTCCATGATCTTGCCAGGCACAGAGGTGAGACTGACTGGCCTGTAGTTCCCCGGGTCTTCCTTGTTTCCCTTAAACCTTGAAGATCACCTAGTTCCAGCCCCCCTGCCCTGGGCAGGGACACCTCCCACCAGCCCAGGTTGCCCAAAGCCCCATCTAGCCTGGCCTTGGACACCTCCAGGGATGGGGCAGCCACAGCTTCTCTGAAAGAGCCCTGTGGGGTGCACCAAACCTCACGCAGCGACGTGATGTGCAGCTCCCCGCTGTGCTGCGTGGACCCCACTGGACTGCGCCGCACTGCAGCGAACTGGGTGGCACTGCGCTGCGTCGCCCTGCTGTCCCCGAACGAGGGGACTTCACCCGCTGTGCGAGAGCCAGTCGACACACTGAATTGAGAGATTTGTCTTTATTCCAATTCTGCAGAATTGGGTGCTGGGCATTTAACAACCGCCAGCACACCTCGCATATTTATAATGATAAAATGCAGCTGGTTGGTCAATAGTGATTCATTCACCACTCCTAACTACACATACGCATCTCAGCTCATGCTTAAAACATTTGGGGAGGTTACCTGATTAGCACGCTAACTATTCACAAAGGGGGGAGGTGTTTTATCATCACCATTACCCAAGGTTAGGTTGGGATATGCTCTTGGCTCTACTTTGGTCCAGAACTTGTATTTTGTGCTAACTTATGCCTAAGTCAGCAACTGCAAAAGAACAGGTAAGACACGTTGTTTTGTTTTACATCCTATTCCAGGTCAGGTACCTTCTGTGATGTGTCAACCAAAACTTCTTGAGAAGCGTGAAGAGAAGGCTCCGGGGAGAGTTTATAGCCCCTTCCAGCACCTAAAGGGGCTGCAGCCAAGATGGGGAGGGACTCTTTATCAGGGGGTGTGGTGATGGAAGGAGGGGTAATCTTTTTTAACTGACAGAGGGTGGACTTCGATTAGATATTAGGAAGAAATTTTTCACTGTGAGGGTGGTGAGCCCCTGGCCCAGGTTGCCCAGAGAAGCTGTGGCTGCCCCATCCCTGGAGGTGCCCAAGGCCGGGCTGGACGGGGCTGGGAGCACCCTGGGCTGGGGGGAGGTGTCCCTGCCCGGGGCAGGGGGGTTGGAACTCGATGACCTTTAAGGTCCCTTCCAACCCAAACCATTCTATGACAAACTTTTAACTTTGATCCTCAGACACCAGCCCCGCCCCGCCCCGCCCCGCCCCGCCCGGCGCTGCCTTTCCCCCCCCAACACTGCATGACGCTGCGGGGCGACGCATGACGTCACTCCGCACGGCGCTGCATCCCTCTGCAGCGCACCGCCCCCCCCGCCCCACCCCTCACCGCGCCGAACGCCGCGCCCAATCAGGAGCGCCCGTCCCCTCCGCCCCGCCCTCCCCCGCCCTCCCCCGCTCTCCCATTGGCGGGCACCGCTACGGCCGGCGCTGCCTCCATGGCGACGCGGCGGAAGGGCAGTCGAAGATGGCCGCCGAGCCGGGCGGCGGGCTCCCCAGGCCTTACCGCCCGCTGCTCGCCGCGTTTACCGCCGCGCTGCTGCTGCTGGGCTGCGGCCGCGCCGCCGCCCTTTCTTCCTCCTCCTCCTCCTCCTCCTCCTCCTCCTCCTCCTCCTCCTCCTCCTCCTCCTCCTCCTCCTGCTGTCACCACGGCGTGCCCAGCGGCGAGGAGGTGGGGGCCGCCGCGGGGGCTCCTCAGGCTGAGGGGGGGGTGTGGAGGGGCGAGGGGTGCCCCGTTTCCCGCTCCCGTTATGTGGGGGGGGAGCGCCGGTCTGTCCCCTCACGGCTGCCCCGGGCCGAGGTGTGGCGGGGCGCGGCGCCCCCCCGGGGTGTGCTCCGTGGCGGTTTAGTGCCTGAGAGGCGCGGCAGGGTCTGAGGAGAAGGGCGGGAAGGGGCTTTGGGTGAAAAACGGGCAAAAAAGAGGCTCTCGCGAACGAGGAGGAGCGAAGGGCCTGGGGACAGTCGTTGGCGTGGCTGTCCGGGTGAGCCGCCTCATCCAGCGGCGCCCTCCTCTCCTGCCCAGGTCGTCTATCAAGTTCCTCTGAAGGAAAATCATGTCTTGAAGAGAAACGTGGATCAGCAGCTAAGAATTAAGATTATATACGACAGGAGTGTTGAGGAGTGAGTATAATGTTGTGGTGCCGCCTTCCCCCACCCCCCCCCCCCACCCCCCCCCATAGCTGGGAATGGAAATCCTATTAACTAACGCTTGTTTGCTTTCTTTTGTTTTAAATACAGCTTGCTACCTGAGAAAAGACACCTTATAAAGGTATGCCATATTTTCTTCTCTCTTTTGTTTGTACGTATATTATTATGTAGGTGAAGTTAAGGCTTTGCCAGTTCAAAGCCTTTAATTAAAGGCTTTGAATACCAGCCACTTCATATCCTCTAGTCAGGGAAACCGAGGCTTTGTGCACAGATTATGCCTCTGTTCTAAATACTTCCACTGTTCTGATGAATGTTGTTTGACGTGCGCTTGCTATATCCCCGTGTGCAGAGGTTTCAGTGAGCAATATGTGTGTAGCTTTTAAAGGGGTTTTAGCACCATCAAGAATATTTTAAGTATCTCTACTGGCTTCTTTTGAGATACCGTGCAAATAAGGAGTAAAAGACAGTGCAGCAGGCAGGCTTGAGGATTGCAGAGAGACAGGAGCTCCTAGAAATTTGTGATGGACGATTCCCAATGACCAGTAATTTCAGGGCTGAAATAAATTCAGCCTCTTTGAAGCTGTACGTTCAAATTAATACTGTCTCCCTTCTCATTTTGTCATTCTAATTACAAAATATGGGAATATTGAAACAAAATATTTCCTAAATATATTGATAACAATTGAACTTCTTAGGAAGTCTGAATTTCCGCTATTCTGCTCTACTGCAGCATCTGGCAAGTTCTGTGTTAACTTGGTAGTTAATGCTTGTAAGGTGAGTTATGTCTGCACTGCTACTGAGTGACTTTTATTTTTGTTTTATTTAGAACAAACTTTTTCCACAAGCTATATCTTATTTGGAGAAGACATTTCAAGTGCGCAAATCCTCGGGTACTATATTACTAAGCAGGTATGTGAAAGTTTGCTGAAAATCGCGTGTTATATTTGATGTTTAACACTGTGTTGTATAGACTACAAAGAATAAGAATGTAAGAAATGCACTCCTGAATCAGACCAGTGAACCATCTGTCCCAGTGGTGGTAGCAGGTGTTATTTAGGGAGAATACACAAATCTGCCAACCTTCCATGATCAGCATCTGCATTTGTTGTGTCAGAGATGTTAAAGGATATACATGCTGCCTGTTTCCTTTTACATGTACCCCCATTTATAAACCTGTTCCTAATCTCTCTTTGAACCTGTGGATACTCCATTAACAACTGGAAGCATTGTATCTTCCAGAGCAGGGTAACTAACAATTCTCACTGTAGAAGTTACATTAAATACCTATATTACAGTGTTGTTGGGTGCAGTAAGACTATTCTATGGTTTCTTTTCAATTATAAAACAGTGCTGACTGTCTTTCATGTTTGATTGAAGGCAGTGTGCGACAAACCAATATTTAAGGAGGAAAGCTGACCCTCACAGATACTGCCTGGGAGCTTGCGCACACCATACAAGATGTGGGCCAGTTATAGTTCCTGAGAAACACCTCCAGGTAAGCTAAGCCATCCAAGTGCTTCTTAACCTTTGAAGTATTATTGTTTGTGAAAATTACTAAAAATGCTAATATCGCTAACAGTGACCTGTTTGCAGGAGATCACTGAGTTTGAGTGACAGAATAGAACAACTTTTGTTAGTGGGAGTTTCTTTAGCCGTTCAACCAAAAGTCAAATAAAACTGGACTGTTTGCAGTTCTCTAAGCCTGTATGAACTATACTGAGAGGATGAGATTCAAAGCTTGTTAAATTGCAACTAATCAATTCATTATTATCCTTGGTCAATGAGTCAGATTTTCACAGAATTAATAGTAAGTTTTGACTTTTTGAAGAGATTATCCACTGAACCAGGAGCACAGTCCAGGAAAAGCTTCTAACTTGTTTTCTTGCATGAATTTTTGATTCAACTATAGTATGTGATCCATAGATTTCTCTCTTTCTCTTAGCTTGAAGTTTTAACTACAGTATTAAAAATGTACCAGATTACACATGAAATACAATTGCTACTTGTGTATACTATTTTTATATATATATAATTTATATTATACTATTTTAATTTGTAGGAAATAAATGGTGTGAATTTTGAGATATCTAGATTGACAGACCCTTTTTTTCAAAAGCTGCCGCATTCCTAGTGTCTAGTAAATCAAAAGAGCTAGTCGTTTGACAGTTATTCCTTGGCTCTGGTTTTGTTTACTGTCTTCATAGGGTGTTTTCTCGTCTTCTGCTGTCTTACAACAGGATTTATTCTTGGCTTCAAGCTAGTTGAATTTTTGTCATGCAAAATTTCGGTCGTAGCTAATGTATTTTAATTGTTCCATTTGAATGTTGTCAAAGCAATGCAGGGTGTGCAATGGGAGTGAATGGCACTGCAGACCCACTGGCTTGCCTGACCAAGAAGGGGTTCGAGATGCTGACTTTGTACTTTACGTTAGTGCTCTCACTACTGAAAGGTGTGGCCATGAAAATATCATCGCATATGCAGCCTACTGCCAACTGGAAGCTGAAATGGACAGGCAAGTATGCGCTCTGGCACGAACTCTTTTTTTCAATTAAACTTTCAAGTTTTTTAATTGTTCATATGTGGAGTATAATTGTTTGCCTGTGTTGCATAGTATAGTGAAGTAGAAGTCATTATTGAAGTACCTGCATTCAGATAAAACCACGAAACAATCAAATAGTGTTTGATTTACAAAGCTGAGGCATTTAAGTCA
This sequence comes from Pluvialis apricaria, assembly GCA_017639485.1. NCBI lineage: Eukaryota > Metazoa > Chordata > Aves > Charadriiformes > Charadriidae > Pluvialis > Pluvialis apricaria. The sequence continues at coordinate 71,107,993 of CM030011.1, read as the reverse complement.
AAGCTAATCCTCCACTGTTATTGCCTAAACTTTCTCTCAGGATCCTGCTTCTGTTGAAGTGAATGTCATACTTCCAGAAATTTAAAGGAGAATGCAAACGGGCCCTGTTTATTTGGCTTCTGTTTCTAGTTCGGCTGTAGTTATTGTAACAGACACTTTGTACCTCTCTAGTGTCTTACCTAAAATTCAGATCTCCTGTACTGTTGTCACTAACACCTGTGCCGAATACTGAATATAGAGAATGATGCCATCCCATCCCTCCCCATTTCAACAGTAAACTAGTTGCTGTGTTGTTAACAGACTGTTTATTAATGTTTGGGGAAGTTGTTTGGTAGGACTTATTTTTACATTACCCTCCATTTTCTTTTAAATATTCTGCCTCTTCAAGTGAATATGTTTTGAATTTCACGGAATGGTCAGGGTTGGAAGGGACCTCTGGAGCTCCCCCAGTCCAACCCCCTGCCACAGCAGGGACACCTACAGCAGTGGCACAGGACGGCGTCCAGGCGGGTTTGGAATGTCTCCAGTGTGGGAGACCACCACCTCTCTGGGCAGCCTGTGCCACTGCTCTGCCACCCTCAGAGTAAAGAAGTTCCTCCTCCTGTTAAGATGGAACTTCCTATTTGCTAGTATTTTGCTGAAAACACTAAAATTTTAAAACTGTCTTCCAGGCCAATCGCAGGATATGCTAACTTGTGTCCAAATATGATTTCAACGCAAGCTCAGGAATTCATTGGCATGTTGTCTACAGTGAAACATGAGATCATCCATGCACTGGTAAGGGTTGATGTTATAAAATGGGTTTCCCTGAAATTTGTGCTTGCTTCCTCACATACCTTCAGCTTGTTGCAAGAGAAGGATGTTTGGAGGAGGAAAGCTTTTATATTCCCTCCTTCAGTTTGTGTGTTAAATGCCTTGCAGTGGGGTGCTTCAGCGTGCTTCAGTGGGAGTGATAACTCTTTTGTGGCATTTGACTTTGTATGTGAATGTCTTAGCAAAGGTTTCCGTGTGCTTGGTTTTTAACTTGAAGGGTTTCTCTGCTGGACTGTTTGCATTTTACCGTGATGATGATGGGAAACCTTTGACAACAAGATATGCAGATGGACTCCCGCCTTTTAATGAAAGGTATTTTATTTTTTTTGGCCCTCTCTGTACTCCCATTGAAGGGTGTTTTCATGTTGCCTTTTTAGGATGTATTCTTGCCTGTTGAAAATCCAACCTGGTTCCATTATTAGAATACTTTGCCTTTATTATGTTGAAACATTGTGTGGTGAGTGTGGTGATTTTTTAGTCTTTCTTTACATTGACATTAAGGACTTATATTATCCGCGTATATTACAAACTAAGGCAGGATTTCATTTACCAGGAGGCTTGAAGTTAAGCATTAAAATTACCCATGCTTAAATGTCAATGCTTGCTGAACACCTTAATAAATCAAGTCTTGTATTTTCTGTAGTCTGTCTAATGTCAGTGCAGTTCATTTTTAAGATATATATGTCATTCAAGGTTTATAGTTATGCAGAACTGACAATGTGTGTGGTCTGCTGCATGATTTTGCTGCCTTGTTATTCAATGGTTTGCATTTTTTTTCTTCATTTAGTTAATAGTGTAGAAATGCTCTTCTGGGTTTTTTTTGGAGATGGAAGGGTAGAGAGCTTTTGGGTTTCTTCACCTTCCTTTTTATAATAGCAGTTCTGAGGATTTTTATTTCATTTCTTACACTTTTGGTAACTGTAGAAAATGTCTTGAGCCTACAGGCATCTTTTTAATAATCTTACTTGGCTTATTAAATCAGATTTGTGTATATAATGAACGCATATCTTACAAAGGAGAAATGTTGCATAATAAATCTAAACTTCAGAAAGCATGAGGAAGTATAGAGATTATTCATGATTCTGTTTCTTACGGAGATAAATCTTTTCACAGTAGCGTGTATTTGTGGGAAAGATTTGTAACCAAAACATTCTTCTTACAGTCTAGGTTTGTATCAGTGGAGCAATAAAGTCGTTCATAAAGCAGTGAGGTTATGGGACATACGTGGTGGCAAAATGCTGCGCCATGCTGTTTATCTTCTGATAACACCTCGTGTGGTTGTAAGTGTGGATTAACTTAAACTTTTACACTTTGTATGACAAAGTTGCCATCACATTCTCGAGTCATAAACATTTCTTATTCTTTAAGAAGGAATAACCTAATATTGAATACCTTTTTCCTGAAAGCATGGCCCAAAGACCATGCAATTAAGATGATATAATTAGTTGAGAGGGAATATTCAAAGTAAAGTGGAAAACGGTTGACAGACGGTGTGAAATAAATGAATTGACATAGTACGAGACAATTAAGGGACTAGGAAATAACTTATGAAAAGGTTAAGAAAAATTTATACCAAATAGGTTCCTTAATCCTACTCTTTAGATGTTTTCATGCAGATTTAGACACCTAGTACTTTGTTGCCTTAACAGATAGTATTGTCATTGATTTTCTAATTTATAAGTTCATCTTATTTTCTACTTTTCTCTTTAAAACAATGCTTTTAATCTTTTTGTAATTTTATCAATTACAAAATAATGTAGGTAACATTTTGTCATGTTTAAAAAGAAATTCCTCAAGTACTCTTGGAAATCTTTCTTGCTTCCCACGCCTCTGACTCTCTCCGCTGCCCCCAACAGAACATATGCTTAAATGTAATAAGCAGGTATTGGAAATAAGTTAGAGTGTTAATCATATTTGGCCACAAATAACCCTTTTGTTTGTTTTAAAGCTAACATAGTATATAGAGTGCACCTGGTTTAATCACCCCCGTTTTGAAAATTGGTGGTGCTGGTCAAACTGTTCAGAGCACTGAAGGTGCTCTTGGGTAGTGCTGCACTGGCAAAGGCCAGGCTTCTGACCGTGAGGCCACAGCATTGTTGTGATGCCTCTTAAGATTTTCAAGTATTTTGCAGAAAACACTTCCCCATCCAAAACTAGTTGACACAGCTTCCTAATAGAAAAGTGTTTTTTTTCTCTGAAACCTTTGGCAGAAGCAGGACTGTAGTGTTCCTACACTGTTTGGGTTTTTTTGTTGGTTTTTTTATATGGTCTTTAGTGTGTGCATGCTATTCTCAGCTAATTCTGTTGCTGTGTTGTTCTTGTAAACTTCCATGTTTTATTTCCAGGAGATAAGTAGACAGATTGTTAGGCTTTGTGTTGTGGTACTTGCTGGCTTAGTCAGCCACTGAGTAGGAGAAGTGTTTTGCATTCGGAGGAAAACGAGATGGTAGAAAAAAAAATGCTGAAATACTTTTAAAAGATAATTCTAGAAGATTAGGGCTGCGTATGGCTATGCATCTCAATATTTTGAGAGTTGTGTTGAAATGTTTTCTTTCTAGGAAGAAGCTCGAAAACATTTTAATTGTCCAATTCTGGAGGGAATGGAGCTTGAAAATCAAGGTGGCATGGGTACTGAGCTCAATCACTGGGAGAAGAGATTGTTGGAGGTTAGTCCTGATATTAGGAGTGGAGGGAGATGGGGGAGTGTCTGCTCCCCTGCCTTTATTTTTAGGTTTATAGTGGTATCTACTGGAGACTTGAAAATGCAAGCGTATCGAACCTCACTGAAATAAATCACAAACAGTACTAAACTGCAAATACTTAAATGTCCTATTATTAGATAAATCTATTTTTTTACCTTATTGCTAAGTCTCAGACTATGAGTTTCAGATAAGCTGATTGCTGAAAGACTAAATGTCTCTTACTTTTGCCTGTCCTTTACCCTTTTGAGAAGGTATATTCCCTTTTTAGGAGAAAGGGTGTGTTCCTTTGAGTCAGCTTTGTCACCCCTTGCCTCTTATACATCAAATATTTGATCATTCTGTCTATTTGTTATGCTGACTTCATCTTTATTCATGTGCCCTAGGGTTAACTTTTGCCATCTTGACTCCAGAACCTCATCTGACCAAGCAAACATTTATTTCCCTCCTGACATTTTGTCTTATTTTTATTTATAACTTTGTGTTGTGTGATATTTTTGGCAGAGATACACTTTCTAGTTATTGTTGTATGCAGTGAGGTAAACAAGAAGGGAAGTGCTTCAGGACAGACCTTTTTGTGGAAGCAATCTTGAAAAATGTGTTTCTTGATACTGAAATTGTTAGATTTCCCTGCTTTTCAGTAACCTTTGATGTGGAACAGTAGTTTAAAGCCAATGGGAAGGACTGCCGTTAGAATGAGGATAATTCTAAGGATTAAATAGAATTAGCAAAAAGGAGATAATTACTAGTCACTTTTACACCTTTCCAGAGAAAGTTTGTATCTGGAAAGTAACCCATGTAGTTTGGTTATGGTCTTGATCCAACTCTCATTAAGTATTGAAGTGATACAAATTTGGCGCTAATAATTCTGCTGGTACTAACTCCTCCTAACCACGCTAGTGGAGAGGGAAGGCTGGAAAACTACATGTTTTCAAGAAATGATAGAAATGAGATGAAGTTCAAGAATAGAAATCCCAGAGTTGTGTAATTAAGGGTGAGTGACTTTTGCTGTAAGCCTGAAGTTTATCAGATGGAAATGACTGAGCAAGAAAAAGACACAGGTGTCACAACTGCCAGTTATAATGTGATTAGGAAACCCCAAGGTGACTGGAGTTGCTCTTTGAGGATGGTGTGAATTTATTTTTAAATGAAATGGAAAATTCCACTGCCACGCGAATAAAGCTTCCTTTGGAGTGCTGTGTTCCTTTAGTCGTGTCCTGCGCACCTCGCTCCTGAAAAGGACTACTAGAAATTCTAGGAAAATTAAAAATCAGTCTTGCACAAGATAAATAAAATTGGCTTTCAACTTACCAAGCAGTGACAGAAGAGGGGGTGTGATTGCTACTGATAAATATGCTAGAAGAAGGAAGAGTTGTATTTTACCTAAAGAAAAATGAGTACACATTGGTCATGAATGAGGTTTTGCTGGAATTCGGAATGAGGTTTCTGACTTCTAGAATTCTGAAGCTTTGTAGGGTGGAGTGGGGAAGGGAGTTGCACCTTTGATCCCTTTTATGAAAGAGGTTGGGATTTGATTGTCAATAGTAAGAAGGGACTGGAAATAAAATGCTGTTTCATAGAAAGCATTTTCTTACAATAATGATTTTTAGTGGCTTGCTAATAGTAACTGGTAACTTTCAGAATGAAGCAATGACCGGATCCCATACACAGAATCGAGTCTTTTCCAGGATCACCTTAGCATTAATGGAAGACACGGGGTAAGAATTCATAAGAGTGGGGTTTTTTTGGGGTTCATTTGTGTTTGGTTTTCATCGTACTTGATTTTATTTAGAATTCGTGCGCTTGTGCTTATCCATCTGCAACACAGTAGATAATTGGCATAATTAGCATTATATTAAACAAGGAGTTATACCCAGTATGTTAATTTTTCTTCGTGTATTTCAAAACCTATACATTCTTAACTCAGCCTTAAAAAATGTGCAATGCAATGCATAGTACTATTTGTAATGTCTGTTTACTTTTTTCTTACTGTAAGTCTTCTCTCAGTTGCATGCAGTACCTATTGATTATTTTTTCAGCTCTTCTTGCAGATAGAAAGCATACATGGAGGAAAAGCAAAATAGTCTAAAATTTCATCTTTCTGTATGCGTTGTTCCTTTGCAGATCATGGTGCATTGCTGTTGAACAAATAAGCAAGAACGCTTTCTTGTAGTTCATTGTGACTTGAAAAATAGTGGAATTGTAATATAATTTGTTGCAGGCAGAAGGGGTTGCAGTTTCGCTTTTTCTTTATTTGAAAACCTTAAGGCATAGTATGAAGCTCTTTGAAGTGCTGTCTTATTAATCAGAACATGAATTTTTGAAGTAACTGTATTCTCATTTCAAAATACCTTTACAGCTGGTATAAAGCAAATTACAGCATGGCAGAGAAATTAGATTGGGGACGCAATAAAGGCTGTGACTTTGTAATGAAGAGCTGTAAATTCTGGATTGACCAAAAGAAACAAAAGTAAGAATACAGTCTTTTTAAAAAATAAAGAGGAAACCCTGATGCTTGTTTACATTTGTCCTTCAAATGCAACTCAGTAAAAAGAAATAGAGGTAGACACAGATTAACGAGGAATGCTGTCCAAAATACTTTCAGAATGCACCCGAGAAGGAGCACACCAAATGTATTAAGAGCAGAAGCATCCCACCCTACAAATATGGAGCCAGACATCTTAGGGTGTAGGATGCATTTACACTGTAAGAGAGTTATGCCTTAGAGAGGAGAGGAGAGACTTGAATTAAATGTTTGCTTTCTTATTTTATCCCTTTTAACTGGAAATGCTACTTGTATCATTTTGCATTACTGGGTTGTACTTAAAGCAACAGAAGGAGGTGATAGCCATCTTCAAAACAAAGCCTTCCTTGTTTGTTTGTTACAATACTCAAATTTCTAGGACACAGCTGCATAGTGGGCCTGTTTTGCTTTTATGTTTTTTTTTCTTTAAAGTTTGCAAAGCAACGTCGTTAAAACTAAATTGGTGAGTGCGTTGTAACTTTGTTTCCTGGCTTGATATTCATTAAACTAGAAAGGTCATGACCAGACAAATAAGAATAATTAGCCTCCAGAGAAGTTGGTGCTTCTTCGTGTGATTGACCAAGTGTTGGGGAGAGTGGGAACAGACAGTCTTGACAGACTGCTTAGCTAAACTGTGAAAAGCAGTTAAAGTGATCTGATGTGATTTTTATTCTTTTTTTTTTTTTGAGGAGGCAATTAATCAGTCCGTACTGCGACACTTTGAGGAGTAATCCTCTGCAGTTAACCTGCAGACAGGACCAAAGAGCAGTAGCAGTGTGCAACTTGCAGAAGTTTCCAAAGCAGTTACCTCAGGAATATCAGGTATAATGGATCTTGCTTTATCAAATAACTGTTTTCATTCTTGTGCTTTGCAGCCACGTGATTATGTTTGGCGGTTGCATTTTATTTTTTTTCTTCTGAACTAGTAGACGAGAGCAGATAGTGTGAAAAATGTCTGCTTAGTTTATAATAAAGAGTCTGGGTGCTGAAAAAAAAGCCTTGTGATCTTAGTAAAACAATAAGGCTGTTGCTTTGCCATCTACCCAAATATCAGATGGAAATGTTGCTGTGTAACAGAAGTCCCCCAGAATGTTTTGTTTGAGATATTTCTTCACCCAGTCTGCCTTGTGTCACTGCACGCTAAGAAATTTGTTCCTTTTCATCCCAGAGAATGCTGATTGCAAAGCCGGGAGGCAGGGGAGGGGGTGGGGAGCGATACATGCAAACGTGAATCTCTCTGTGTTATTTAAGTATTCTTAAATACTTCTGGCTCATCTGGTTCATGGGTTGCTGTTATTAGCATTCCTCAGTAGTAATAGCTGATGTCTTTAGAGCTGTAGTGATCGGTTCTATTTAGAAAACAGTTGTTCACTTGTGTTTGCACAAACTGCTTCACTGCCCATTTTGTTTTGCAGTATTTTGACAATCTGAATGGAGTACCAGCAGAAGAATTGCCTTACTATGGTGGCTCAGTGGAAATTGCTGACTATTGTCCCTTTAGTCAAGAGTTTAGTTGGCATTTAAGTGGTGAATTTCAACGCAGTTCAGACTGTAGAATAATTGAAAACCAACCAGGTCAGTTTTCAAGAATTCAGTACGGTATTTAAGAGACTATATTTGTTAATCTGGAATGGGATTGCTATACATCCAGACTAACTGAATGTGAAATTAGTTTTACGGTACCAGCTGTGTAAAAGCTGTGCTGGGGTGAGAAGCACAACACAGCTACCTTGTACACTCAGGAAGCAAACACTCGCATCTAATACAAGAATTGCATAAGAGCTGAAAAGAAATTTACCCTGAATGATGCAAATGTAAGACTAAGAGTGGGAGTGGGGGTTGGTTGGTTGTTTTTTCAGTCTCTGAAAAATAATTTCACTTTCCATCTTTGTAGATTTTTTGTTCAAGGCAAGAAGCTTTGCAAATTACCAGAACAAGAGCTTGTCTCCTAGGGTAGAGCACGAACTTTCAATATTGCGGAGCTCCAGAATGCTGTAGGGTGTTATTTGTCTTGTGTAGTTGTCTCAAAAACAGATGAATAAACACCCTCTGCCCTCAAGCCAGCAATCACAGCCTGGGGGCAAACATATCCACATAGTTCTAATGGAAAGTGGGGGTTTTTTTTGGTTTTTCTTTTTTTACGTCTTGGGTTTCTTCCCACTTTATATTCAAGACGGTATGATTCCCAAATTGATGATTAACGGTCTGAAAGATTCCAAAAGTAAACCTTGAATTGTGTGTGGAGACATTGACTAATTATAGCATATTAAGTTGATGTGGGCTTTCTGTTCCTCTAGGAAGTTGCAATTCAGTATATTCTTTCTACTTTAGATCCTACCAAAAACTATGGTGCAGAGAAATATGGACCAAACTCTGTATGTCTTATTCAGAAATCTGCTTTTGTCATGGAACAGTGCAGGAGGAAACTCAGTTACCCTGACTGGGGTAGTGGATGTTATCAAGTAAGCGTGTGTTGGGTTTTTATCTTTATTTTTTTTAAATAACACCAAAGGAAAAAGTCAGGCATAAAATGTAGGCGGCTTGTTAGAGCTGTTAGAACTTTACAGCTGGACACTGCACATGATCTTCTCTGCCTTAAATCGCTAGATTATATGACGTGCCTTGAAAATAATTGTCTTCCAGCCGTAAGCCTGTAGTTCAGATCATGCATCAAGTTAAGCATGTGGCCACTGGGATGGCTCGTGTGTGACTTCCAGGCTTGCTGGGGACTTCTACCTGTATTATCCCTGTGACAGTTTCTCCACGGCGAAGTAGGAATACTTGTACAGGAATCTTCTTTTGTTGAAGCTTAACGTTAGTCACTCTGATTTTTCAAAGGTGGAGAGCACTGTGCACATGTCATTTCTTTTTCATTATCCTCCTTCTCAGGACTATCTCAACTAAAGGTTTCACTTTCAATGACAGCACAACTCTAAAAAAAAAAAAGTAGTCTTTAGCAGAAGCCGAATTTTACTCTTTCTCAGTTGGTGATCTGCATAATTGCATGAAAAGAGTACAGTCAATGCTTTAAAGCATTCTTGAACCAAATAGCTGCTCTGAGTGCATTAAAATGCTTGCGGTTAATCTATGCTGTAGTACCGGCTGCTTACTGAATGCAGTATTTACGTATTGAAAGAACCTCCAAACCCCAAAACATATTTCTGATAAATCATAATACAGACTTGTCTTTTATTCTTTTATTTGAAGGTTTCTTGTTCTCCACAAGGGCTGCATGTTTGGGTCAAGGACACAGCGTACTTGTGCAGCCGCTCGGGTCAGGTGTTGACTGTGAGCATTCAGATGAACGGCTGGATACACGTTGGGAATCTGATTTGCCCAGCCTGTTCGGACTTCTGTGACTCCTGTCCCCCAGAGCGGGATCCTCCAGCTTCTAACTTAACAAGAGCTGCACCGATCGGTAGGTTGCCTTATTTGCTGCAGTGAAACTTAATATTAAACGTCTGAAAACTCTAAAGGTTTGTGTCAGCTCTGGCTGTCGGGGAACAGGAAAGGAGAGCCGTGGCCTGGCTATTTTAAGATCCTAGAGTTAAAGGAAGATGGCAAAGGTGCCCAGCTTTTTGCTGTGCAGTCATGCAGGATAGTGGCTGACATAGGAGAAATGTGTCTGGAACGTAACTACTTCACGTCATGTCTCCTTCTGGTAATCATCCCAGAAATCTAGCTTTAGCCTAGCAACTTACCAGAAAATCTGATCTGTGTTTTGAAGGCTGTATCATTATTATAACCTTCAAAATTATCACCTTGGTGGAAAGTGAGTTCTCGCTTGTATAACTTCCCATTAACATTGTCAGTGCTGTAACCCAGAACACGAAAGATAGGTATCAGTTTGCTTTTTGAGGGAGGAAAAATGCTCATTTGCTGACTGTCGGTTAATGTTTTGTCAAGAACAGATGGCTTCCTAAAAAGCCACTTGATGAAAGAGAACAGTCTTTACAGTATTTTACACTAGTGGCTTATTTTTAAGCCTTTAACCAGTTCTTTAATTGCTGGACGTCCTGTCTCTACTGCAGTTTTCAAGGAAAAAATAAACCTGTTCAGTTTACCTGCACACTCAGTTCTTCTTTCAAAGTGGTGCACTTGGGTTTGTGTGTACCATTTCAAATGGTTTTGTTTTGTCTCGGAGATGGCAACATTACAGTGGTTGGTGGAATAAGTCCTAGAGATTTTATTTTAGAATGAGAAAGCTGTAACCTGGGAGATTCACATCTTCTAGCATCTATTTGAATTCACGCTTGGTGTTTCTCACACGCATCTATGTGTGTGTACATATATAAAGGGTTTTATCTGTGCGAGTTTACGTTTGTGTCTGTGGTTTTCTTAAGCCTCATGGCTGCGTGATTACTTGCCATACTGACAAACTCCTGGATTCATGTATTGGGTTCCTCCCCCTTTTCGTTTTCTTTTTTGCTTGTTTGTTTGTTTTGGGTTTGTTTTTTTTTTTCTTTTTCTCTTCAGCTTGGTGTTTTGTGGCTTGGGTTTTTATGACTTGCAGCCATACAGATCAAAAGTATTCATAAAACAATCTTTTGAGAGTCTATGGTTTTGAAATGCTACTTCTCCCCAGTCATGTCATAGAGAACTTCCTGCTCTTTTCTTGCAATACCGATACATTTTTCTCATTTGTTCTCCTAATTGCTATTAGTGAGGGAATGCAGAAATGTATTTAATTGTAAAGGGAATAATAATGTTATTTAGTAGGTTTGAATTCTCAGCCTTGAAAGCTAGAATAAATCAGTGCAGATTATTCCAAGTGTGGTTTTGCTCTTTGGTGTTTTTTAGTGTTCTCTTTAGTGTTATTTATTCTTTATTTATTCTTATTTATTAAATCTATTTAGTGTTATTTTATCTTCTCTTTAAATATAAAATTGATAAGCTTTATGGTGTTTTGTTTTTTATTTTAGACTTATGCTCCTGCTCGTCTAGCCTGGTTGTAACCCTTTGGCTATTGATGGCTAACTTAATTCCCCTGCTAACAGGGTTATTTCTCTGCGCCTAGAGTTGAGCGTGGGGCAAGAAGACGTTCCAAGATGATATACCATCACGTTGCACTCCTTATTGTGGAGCGCTGAGTTTTTTTGTCTCAGCAGGCAGCTGTCTTCTGCTGAAGCTCATCTCTCCTGGCAAGTATCAGTGCAGACAGTAGTCAGGGAAATACTGACAAAAGCAGCCAGGGTCTGAGAGGAGGAAAATGTACCTTGTCATCTCAATAAGTGCCAGTATTTTCCTGAATTGCAACCTTTGATTTTTTTGACACAGTAACAAGATCTGCTATGCCAACTGCGTTAAGACTACCTGGCAACTCGGTCAAGATTTGAAAAGAGAACTCTTCTGTAATAGAACTGAGGGTTGTTTTTTTTGTTATGTCCTCTGTGTGACTGGTAGCAAAGCATCCTCAAACTGGAAATATACCTCAGTGGTTTAGTCAAAAGCCATGTAAAAATCAGTTGTCATCACTGCTAATAACCAGGCCTAAACAGGTGTGTGGATTGTTTGTTTTGTCAATTCTTACTATTTATGGAGGGGAAGAAGTAATTGAATGGGATTGGCAGTTGTCTCCACAACTGGATTCTGCAGCTTTGAGGCTTCTCAGAATTCACACTAGTTTGTGGGAAAGCGGCTAATTCTTGGGGTTCACTTAAAACTTCCTACGTGCACAAAGTGGAATTTCAGACTGGTGACCAAGACAACTCTCTAGAAATCCCGTTCTCATGTAACACGTGCCAGTTCTACTGTGAAACTCAATACATCAAATGTTTGAATATTCTCAGAGTAATTTGCTAGGCAAATGCATTTCAGTAGTGACACCCAGTCTGTAAAATTGGGATAGGTTTTCTGATTATTTTTAATTTTGTTGGTTTGTTTCTTAAATAATGGCATTATTATTTTTTAAGTAGTATGAACATAAATACAGCTGTTCTCACTTTGAAGGGCAAACCAGTAGCAATGGCAGCTATAATCTTACAGGACCATATTGACTTCTCTAGACCAAAAACTATATCGAATGTGTTTAAAAAGGAAAAAAAAAGTCTAATCTGTCTTTTTTCATGAACATATAGTTGATAATCCAAATACTATGGATTATTTGAGTATTTGTAATAAGAGTATCATACATTTTGAACCACATGAGGGCACACTGTGGTATGAAATTAATCACTTGATGGACAAAATCTGTAAGAGGAAGGAAATGAGCAAAATCTGTCTTGCAGAGGACAGCTGCTCTATAGGACACTTTTAAGGATGTTTTCATTTGTTTTTGACTCTATATAATGTGTTACAAATAATCCTGTTTGGAGCAAAAGAAACTCTTACATGGTGCAATCCACTATCTGTCCTGTTAGGATGGTTTTCATTCTTGGAAAAGTGTTAAACATGAGGGAGCAGACGTGCCCACTGCACTAAAAAATGAAATATAGGGAGAAAGGTGATGTTACTCTGCTTCTTAAATGTGCTGTGATGTTGAAATTGTCAGTGACTAGATCCCCTTCTAAAATGAAAGGGAGGGGGATGAAAGGGGTAGGGAGTAAAATTTCTTTAGCTAAATTTAAACTTGTTTAATAATAGGACTTCCATTGTAATTGTAAGAAAATCTTTGTGCCTACTGGACTTTTTTTTTTTTTTTATTTAAAGAAACTCTTACGACGCTGCTGAGGCGAGTAAGCTGCAAGCTAAAACCATCTGAAGGCATCACAGTTGAGAGAGTACCTTGCACTGGGCTAGTTCCCCTTCTTAACTGCAGGTTAATTTTGCTTTGACTTATACAAGGCCTAGGCTAGCCTTAAATAAGTGTTTCTGAGAAGCAATATAAATTAGGAATCAAATGCTTTAAATGTGTAGAAGTTCAAATTACGAAACGTTCCGATGAATAAGCAAACACTGATTATTTTAATATATGCACAATCAACAGTTGGTGTAAATTGATTCCTTGAAAACGTAAAGGTTTGAGAAGACATCTTAGGTCCCAGAGGTTGATATTGTATTTTTTGTCTGTTGTGCAATAATACAGTTTAAATGGTATCACTCGACAACAATGCTTTTGATACTTGAAAAGAAATTACTGGTTATTTTTTCTTACTGTGAAATATTTGCACTGTCTGAACTTTCTGGTTAACTTTATAACTGTTAAACTTTTTTACTGGTGTTAATTTATTGTGCTTGGTATTTGATATGCTGGTCTCCTGTCTGTGTAAGTGTGAGATTTGTCATATTTAATTGAATATTTTTATTCTCTACACAGTTGTTTGTCATGAGGGCTTTCCTTCTTTTATTCTCTCTTCCCGAGAATTGACTGAAAGATGGCTTAAAAAGTCAATGCTTACCTACTTCTGAATTGTATGCATTAATTAAAGAAAGAGTCTGTAGTGCATTGTACCTACAGGGAAAAATCTATCTGCCTGTCGGAGCTCTTGTGGTCAGATTCACCAGTACCTGCGTCAGTGAATCCAGTGAAGTAAAACTATTACTGCCTTAATAATCTGAGATTTCAGTCGTAATTTCTTTGACGTGCAGCCTTTCAACTGGCTGTGCACTGCAGAACTGGACGTGGCTTTGGGGAGTCGGGGAGGAGGAAGGTACTTTAGCCAGCAAAATCCAACATGTTCTACGCCATCGCTGCGTTAGCAGCTGTAGCCGTGTTGGAACTGCCAAGTAATGTGTCAAGCTCAACTTAAAAGTGAGAACGAATTGGTGACTGTCAAAAAGAGTATTTGAGTAAAACTGACTACCTCAGTTCTGTGAGTCTTCTAGACTGCTGTGAACTTCCGAATCTTAACGTGAATTAAGTAAAAACATGTCTCAGGTTTTTAAGAGCAAAATAAATACAGTAGGAAGCACAAGCCATTTTTGAGTGTAGAACGCAGCTAAAACTGTAGCTTAACCCAATCGGTTGTGTAGCCTTAAGTGTAGATTCCCCCGTAAAAGTCAGTATTGGTTTTAAATAAATACAAAGTTTGCAGGCATCTACTTTAGGTGTCCTGACCATATTGTGGCAAGTCCATCCTGTTGCATCTCTTGCGTGTGAAAACTTTGAAATGTAGCCCAAAGAAGCCTTTGTGTTGTCACCGGAGTGGACAGGGCAGCGGGAGCCCTGGAAATACTGCTAAGAGATCAATGAGTTCGCTTGCCTGCAGCAGAAACGTTTTCACTATATAGTGTCTGCAGGGTTAATCTTTTAAAAACATTCCATGTTCGCTGATGGAAGTAAATTAGTCTTGCGCTCTCTTTTTACCCCGGTAGTTCAAAGCTATAGCGTTTCAGTTCGAAGTCGAGGCGAGTCATACTTTAGGAACACGTTTTTCTAGCGATTCAAACAATTCCAAGGAGGAAGGATAGCTTTTGGCTTGATTATGCAGCAAGTAAAATTGCACTGGAAAGCAGGGAATTCATTCCTCTTGAAATGAGTTGAGGCCTTGGGTGACTGTCACAGCCTCGGATAAAGGTTAATTACCGAAAGAGAATTTTGACCCCATTAACTGACTGTCGGTGCAATGCAGCTCATTCTTTCGTCCGAGCACTAGTAAATTAGGAAGACTGATCTCAGTTAAGAGCAGACATATCCACAATCCCTCGCAAGGGCCCGTTGTTTTTAAATCTTCTTGTCCTGCAAATCTTTCTGCTTGAATGTATTTCAGTAGAGAGGGAGGCGGTGCGTCCTTCCGTCCCCACGTTTCCCAGCAGTGACTCTCAGCCTGCTGAGCAGGTCGAGGTCTTTCCCCCGCGAGACGGAACAACCGGCGTTCGCTTGGCTGAATGTATCGCTCCTCAGGATTTGTGTCTATTTGTATATTAAACAATGAGATCTTACACTACCAGACTTCGGAAGTGCAGATGTTGCCTTTTTAATGTGAAGCTTACCTTGGAGATAAAACAACTGGTTTGAGAGAACTGGCTGACCTTGAACGTGTGTTTCCTATTTTGGTACAGAATGTAAATATAGAACAAACTATTTTACATAGATTTTGACTGGATTGAGATACAAGGGCTAATTTTTGTTATTTATGGAGTAAAAATTTCCTTATTTTACTGTGTAAAAAAAAGTATGTCATGCAAAAGAAGGAAATATTGTTCATCAATAAAATGTCTGTAGAAAATTGAGTTGTCTTGTCCTTTTCTTTGAGCTGGCAATTATGAACCGCAAGAATAAGAGTAATAAAGGACCACCATTGTAACAGGCATTTATTCTGTGAGAATTTTGAAAAACGAAATTACATCAAGTCTGCATATTGATCACTTTTATTAAACTGTTATTTGATACACTTTGAATGTAAAATGTTTTATGTTATTATTAGCTCATACATGACTTATCAGCAGTTCAGCCTGCCGGTGAAGTAAGGAGGTTCCTGAATCCTCTCTCCCATTCTCATGTATTTCATACTTAAAAATTATGCAATGTCTTTTTCCACTTAAAATGGAAGATCGTATTTCCCTTTTTTTTGTGTAGAGGATTTGGCCATGCGATTCCCGTTTCAGCGGAAGGACGGTTGGCGTTGCCCTGCGGAGCCCCGAGCCGCTGGCTGTGACTGGACTCGGAGCGGGAGGAGCTGAGCCACTGTCGCCGCTCTTCAGCAGGGATCGGGGATGCTGCAGCCACGCTTTCTGGGACCCGGGCCAGCTTTGCCAGCTGTGAGACTGAGATTCTTACAATATAATTACAAGTAATACATTTTTATACATATATATTACTTTGATAAATGTGAAAGACATACCAACATTCCTCCAAAATGCAGAGCGGAGATGATTTTATAATATAGTTTGCTTTTTTTTTTTTTAATCCCTAAGCAATATGTCAGCAAATACATAGATTAAAAAACCCACTTGCCTTCCACTCTGCTATTTTGGAAAATCAGATAAAGCAAAGCAAAAGTAGGTTACTCTTCCTCTTTGTTTGCCTTGTCTCAAAATAGGAGTCTTTCAAAAGGGTATTAAAGCTTATAAAATGTGCCACTGTTCATTTCATAGATGGCTTTAACTCTGAAAAACATCAGGTATGTAAAGTTACCCAAGTACAGCTATAAGGTTGAAAAACTTTTATGTTTCTAAAATTAACGCCACTGGTAGCAAAATAAAAAAGCTGGTATATGAACCAGTTTGTGTTTAAAATTCAGAAGTAGATAGAGAGATCTCTTTTGCAGAGTGTAAGGTGCGTTGTTGAAGCTACAGAGGGGTCAGGGCATTAGTCTGCAACAGGGAAAGGTGTGGGATTTGCACGGGTGTTGGTCCGGTGGAGTTTCCCGGTGGAGTTGCAATGCAGCCCGGTTTCAAATGCAATTTTACAGGGTTTCTGTGCGTCTACAGCGGTTGTTTCCATGCACGTATAAAAAGTCAAGTATCACAGAGGGGTTTCACTGTTTCTTGTTATGTCCTCAAAATAACAGCGTTGCACAAGCTGAAAGCTGAGTCCTCCCTTCCTCCTCATCAGCCTCTCAGCGAGTACCAATTAATGACTACGCCTTGATGAGAATTCCGGATGCTAGCGTAAATGCATTTGGTTATTCCACCTTTTTTTTTTTTTCTGTATTTCAATGGGATACAGTAAATGCAACAAAGGTCAGACTACTACTGAGGATTCCTAAAGTCTTGAATTTCAAACAAACAAAAAATCCCCCCAAACCCCCTTCTTTCTCCTTCCCCCCACCCCTTAAAGAGTTTTATTTGTACATCTGCTGAACATTCATGTGTGTCTGAGCACAGTAACAATACCTGTTTTTCCAGAGAGGCTTACACCGGGGAATGAAATCAAGGAAGGGCTAAATGTCACAAAATACAAAATGTTACTTGTGTTTGAGGGGAATTACGGAAACCCAACATTTGCCCACGTGATTGCATCTTATTGCCGTCAGTTTGGGTTTTTTACTAGAACTTTTCTGTTTGGATGAGTTCTTCAATTTTTCTGCATCTTGTGCTGTTCTGTAAGTATGGAAATTACGAGGGGAACTGTTTTCAATCAACAAGAAAGTAGTTCTAGGCAAATGCCCGCGTTACTAACTCAAATCAAATACTGTGAAATTGTACATTCATTTTCTGTTCCTTGGGTATAACGTTGAAATGAAAGGCAGATTTTTACCCCCAGAATGAGGATACTGAAATACATTCTCTGTTGCTTTTACAGCAAGCGTTGTCACACAACCTGTTGCTCTACTTTATTTGCTGCGGAGTGGACAGAAGTCCTGGAAAGATGAGAACGTGACCAGGTGAGGAGAGCGGATCTCTAAATGTGCTCCGGGTGGTTCTGCAGGCACGCGAGGAAATCGTGGATTGATCGACCCTCGTAGCAGATCTTGTAGATGGTTGTAAATAATGGAAACCTAAAAGAAGTGCGTAGCAATGAAAATAGTTTTTAAAGTTTATATAAACGTTTCCATTCTGTTTACAATGGAAAAAATATTTCATTTTTTTCTTTAAACGGTATGTTAAAAGAAAAGTGGAAAACTTTTCTTTTTCTTTACGATATAATTTTAACTTGGAGGTACCTTTACTGTGGAAGACTATATAGTCTTCCAGTGTAAAAAACAGTGTAAAAACAAAGCAGTAGGAATGAAATTAGGGCAATTAAGAGGAGCTAGGGCTAATTTTGGAGGGTGACAGCAGAGGAGGGCTGTTTTGGAGCGAAAACTCCTATCCAGTATTTTCATTTACTGAAAAAATCTTGAATTGTGTACCACCTTTTTCCTCCTGTGTGTAAAATGCATATGTTATTTTAATCATTACTGATACCTAAAAGACTAAAAAGAATGAAAATGTCTAATGATTTTCTCTTCCTGGCTTAAAGGGTTCTTTTCCTTTTGCAAGCTGTCTTAGTCATTATGTGGTAAAAAATGAGTCCACTGAATGACTTGGAGCTTAGTGTGTAACTAAGTGCAATTATAGGGCTACTTATTAAATCAAGTTTTGATTTAAAGTTCACATCCTGTCAAAATGAGCTTTTCTTTTCTCTCTCTCATTTTTGAAAGATAATGCCACTTGAATCTTCTGTATCTGCTATAATTCTAATAGGATTTGTTTTAAGTATTCATTTAGCAGTGTTTGACCTCTAAGTCCTGCTAATGGGCAAGAGGGAAGGGGATGGAGAGCAGTTTAGCTCTTCTATTGCGTAAGCTGAGACAAAGGTTTCAAATTATAAATAATCTTACGTTACCCCAAACAACTAGAAGTACTTTTTATCTCAGCATTATTTGTTGCACTGAAGCATTGATATCAGCACGTATGACCTATTCAATGCGTATAAAATTTTTTTGATTAGGAGTATATTCCTGAGTTTTATACTGAGATAACCTAGTTAACGTTTGCACTGAGAGCAAAGCCGTAACGGTGATGTACTGAGAACAAGAAACTCTTTGACATAGATCAGAGATTCTACTCTGCACTGGTGAGGCCACAACTGGAATACTGTGTCCAGTTCTGGGCTCCCCAGTTCAAGAGAGACAGGGAACTGCTGGAGAGGGTCCAGCGTAGGGCAACTAAGGTGATTGAGGGACTGGAGCATCTCCCTGACGAGGAAAGGCTGAGAGATCTGGGTCTCTTTAGCCTGGAGAAGAGAAGGCTGAGGGGAGACCTTATTATGGCGTATAAGTATCTAAAGGGTGGGCTGAAGGAGGACGGAGCCGGACTCTTTTCAGTGGTTCCCAGTGACACGACGAGGGGCAATGGGCATACGTTGGAACATAGGAAGTTCCATTCTAAGACAAGGAAAAACTTCTTTATGGTTTGCGTGACAGAGCCCTGGCACAGGGCTGCCCAGGGAGGCTGTGGAGTCCCCTTCTCTGGAGATTTTCAAGTCCTGCCTGGATGCAGTCCTGAGTAATGTGCTCCGGGCAATCCTGCTTTGGCAGGGGAGTTGGACTAGGTGATCTCTAGAGGTCCCTTCCAACCATGAAAATTCTGTGATTCTGTGATCATGTTTGCAAGCTGACTCCGTGTATAGCCTTCAGGCTCGTTCAGGGGGACAGGGATGTCTGCGTAGCTCCTTCAGATTATTATTATTTTGGTTTCCTGTATGTCTGTGGTTTGGTTTTTTCTGATGCCGTTTAGCCTTCATCCCATTCTACCGCCCATGGCAATGAGTGGTCAGGCTAAGCTGAGCTCTAACAGTGGCCCAAGATGTAGAAAGCAGTTGTCACAGAAATGAACAAGATAATTAAACACAAGTACCGTTAAGGAGGTATGAATCAATCATCATTTGTTGATTCCCTTTTCTTAAAATAAAAGCACTTACTTATCGAGCATGTTTTTCTGCTTCAGAATCTTGTAGACTTCAGCTGAGGTCTGAGGACCTTGCAGCTTTTGCCCGTTCAGCATCTCATTTTCCAGTTCCTCAATGGACTAGAAGAGAGGAGACTGATTAATTGGATCAGCGGAGATACTGCTGCCATACCAGCAGTTATCAAGAAGGTAAACAGCTAACGATGCCTTTGTAAAACACAGAAGGATTTCTTCATGCGTTAGTGTAAAATATTTCAAAATCCTCCTTACTTTTCCTGTGCGAGCAAAGGCTTCTGCTACTTTTCTGTTGCGTCCCCCATAGCAGGTAGTGATTAGGTCAGCGACGCCGCAGCTTTCCAGAAAAGTGGCTATTGATACCGGTCCCCTGCAGAACATCTTGGCAAAGGTCACCATTTCCATAAGGCCCAAACGTATAACTGCTGCCTTCGTATTATCGCCGAAATCCAGTCCGTCGCAGAACCCAGCTCCCACTGCTACGATGTTCTAAAAAACAGTTGAGTGCGAAATACAGAGGGGGAAAGGAAACGGTCAGGCAAGATGTGTGGTTTGTCAGCGTGAACTGAGCTTTACGAAAATCCCACAAATCTGTCTCCACCAGAACAAGGTTCAGTTTCCAAATGCCATGAGTTCAGCTTGTGAAGAAGGTGGACAGCTAGTTACTGTTGAGCAAAAGTAGCTGGACTTCTAGAAGATTTTTATGAAGTATCCACTGTTATTGCCATGGGCAAAAATCAAGGCAGCTTGTTTAATACAGTAGTATTGCAATCACGTAGTGTGTATGCAATTAAGGGTTTGTTTTTCTGCTATTTTCAAAACTGATCGTTCTGTTTTAACTACTGAAAATATCCCACACGGAGTCACGCCTTTCTACATTTTCTCTGTGGGTCTCTAATTCAAACAGGCATGGGTTCTGTGTACAGATGCTGCAGTAGATAAAATTTTGGGTTGTCCTGCAAAAATGGTCAGTAGAATTGCCCTTTTCTGCAGCTCTAAAGAAATCTCTTGGGATCCTAAACATCTTCACAACTCCTCACCATTGTCCTGCACACGTCCCTTCCCATCTCCTAATTCCCAGCCACTAAATGAGTCCCTAAAAAAGTGTAGTTTGCTGTATTTGAGTAATATGTCACCTGGTACTGCCATTGAAGTGTTTGCTCCAGACATGCATATGCCCTAGTGCAGATTTTTTTTTTTTTTTTTAAGCAAAGGCAAAGCCAAAGCAATGAGTTCAAGAAGAACAAAGATTTCCCACAAAGCAGAAACAACCTCTCCCCTCACTGTGCCTGCCCCCAGTTCCAGGCTGGGGCCAAAGCAAAACCTGAGGGTATTTGGTTTTGTACATAAAGAAACTTTTCTTTTTCTATGTAGGGTTAAACAGGATCGGTCCTTTCCTAGCCAGTAATCCCCTCTCCTCCAACAAAAGGTGAATTATTAAATTACCAATGATCAAGTGTATAAAAAAGTACAAAGGATCACAGGCTGGAGTGGCTTTCAGCACTTTTAAAAGCAAAATCTGAATCTCAGTCAAGCAAGACTTGAGTCAAAATCAAGTGAGACTTGACCAAAATCTGAATCTCGCTCCTTGGAGACTTGGTGATTTCGGTATCGTTTCTCATCCAGCCTGGGACCTCGACATGAACATCGCGGAATGCCGCACAGGCGTGCTGCCAACACAGAGCATCGCTTCTGATGCAAACTTTCTAGCAGGTTACTACTTGAACCATGGAAATAAGTTATTAGTGGGAGCTACAATATGTAGCAAGAGTCTGTGTTCTGCGTGCTTACAACATGCAGACAAGAAAATACAGCGGACTAAATTCTGCCCTCAGAAGCAGAGGTGCCTCTGGTAAAATAAAGATAAAAATGCAACTATTTTGAAACGCTTTGCCGGCAGTTATATTTTTAAGTATTTTTTCCCTTTTTTATGTGTGGGAAAACTGGCATGTGAACTACGTGTCTTGTCTGTGCTCACTCACAGTGGCAGGACCCAGACCCTTTGGCTTACAGAGGGCTCAGGTGAGGGTAGAATTTGGCCCTAATAAAAAAATTTCAGTTTGAAAACACTCACTTTTAAGGCTCCACAAATCTCCACTGTATCGGAGTCAAGCACCACGGTAATCCTGAAATTGGGGGTCTGCATTAATTCTTTAAAGATTTCCCCTTGTTTTTCATTTTTGCAGCCTGTGGGAAGGAAGGATGATAGTTAGAGAGTTTTTGCAATGTTTCAGAGGAGACACAGTTAACAGAAACCTGAAACAAGGGCCCAGGGACCACTGTAGGTTTTGTGGTCCTGGTAACGGGGTGTTGCTTAACAGATTGGTGTGACAGCAGCCACAGCAGCCGCTGGAAGCCAGTATTAAATGTATGCAAGTCCCAGGGCATTGATCAAGCATCGCTTAATAACGCTTTAAAGAGCTTAAAAGTAGGTAGCGCCTAATGCAGCTTTCTGCCTGAGAAAGCTTGTGTAACCACAAACCTCGCGAAAGATAGTATGGACAAATTGCTTTGTAAACCACAATGGTATAATTGCTGCTTTGAAAACGCAAACTGGTATAATTGCTAAATATTATTATGGGGAGCAAATGATTAACTCCCCATTAATTCCCAGTTACAGGAAGATCCACAGATGATGAAGTTGAACGTTGACAGCGCTCGAACGCTTTTGTTACCAATTCTACGGAGGTCATGCATCGTGTCGTTACAGCGCTCGCCCTAGGTATTGAGGGGAAGGGCAGGCAGCTGGGCAAAGCCTTTTGAATGGAGTTTCGCTTCATTTTCATGAGGCAATTTGGTTTCCTTCAGGGAGAGCTCAGCAGCGAGGAGCTGTAGCGTTTTCCACCTGTTGCTCCTGGAGGGGCTCTGGGCACTCTGTGTTTCCGAGCGTTAAAGAGCCTGGGCAATGGCACTGTGGTGGCTGTGGGGTTTCTGCCCCATCTCACCAGAAACTTTGAGTTTGCTTCTCATCCTTCACAATAATTGACGTTGGGGGATACCAAGCCTCTTTGAGGTGGCTGTTCCTGGGCTATCTGGCTTTCCACAAGGACAAAAGTGAGGGACAAAGCTGTCACACAGTCATCATCACAGTGTGGCTTCAAACTGGGCCAGCACAATTTAAATTACCCCCACGAAAATGAATGTTGCTCAACTCTCCTAATCGTGTCTAGTCCTATTTGTGCGTAGTTGCTCTGCCAGCAACAAATGCCCTGCTGGTACGGTTTTCACTGTTACTGTAACATTTGCAAGGCAAAAGAACAGTATTGCAACAACAATTTTTTTTTTTTTTTTTTTTGTTTGCCTCCCTTAGCTATGGAAGGATGTAACATTAATTTCGACTGACTTTAAAAATCAATGGGTTTTAAAAACTACTGGATGAACTTTCCAAATGAGGTCAGACCCGGTTCTGGGAGGATCTGAGGCTGTGTCTTGGCAAGCAGTCTGAATGGGAGGGAGGAACAGAATGTTACTGGGGTTTTTTATTTTGTTGTTTTGGTTTTTTTGGGTTCTTTTCAAAGAAAGAAATTTGAAGATGGAGAAATACACCTCAGGGAGCATGAGCACATATGAGCTTCTGATTACACTTCTCTATCTCGGCTGTACAGTGTGTCAGCTGCCGACGTACTCAGTGTGGAGCTGTAGAGGCACAAAAGGTGGCTCTTGCCAACTCCTACAGAAACAGGGTCAAGCTGTAATTTTTAAATGGATTAAATTAGCTCTCAGCACTGAAACCCGCTGTTGGTTTGGATCTGATCCTGCCGGCACCGAACTCCCTGGAAATCCCGCTGCCTCCCTGAACGAGCTCGGCGGGCACCGCACCACTCGGGAACCAGGCAGGACCCGTCGCATCCCCCTGCTTCCTCCAGAGGTTATCCTGCTGCCCAGCCACAGGGGACGTTAAGCCACAGCTGGCGGCTCCGATTCGCTC
Organism: Pluvialis apricaria; assembly: GCA_017639485.1. NCBI lineage: Eukaryota > Metazoa > Chordata > Aves > Charadriiformes > Charadriidae > Pluvialis > Pluvialis apricaria. The sequence goes on along the minus strand of CM030011.1, from coordinate 71,084,799 downwards.
TTTGCAATAGTTACCAATGGTGGTTTCACAGAACTTCTCGTCGGCCACTTCTTTGGCTATGTTGGCCCCCATGAGCACGCTGATTTCTATTTTCAGTTTCTCTCGAATGAGGTCAGAGATGAGCTTCAGGCCTTCAGGACCCTCGTCGATCCCCTGAAAAAAAGACGATAGTCAAAGCCGAGTTATTGGAATAGGAAAATGACAGCAGTAGAGCACTGTGTCCTACTGCCTGCAGCTCTCTGGTTTTAATTGGAAGGATTTGGGTCCTATATTCACTAGCGTTAGCCAGTGATACAAATGCTCTGGGTTTGTACCCTGATAACTGTAAATTCAAGGCAAGTTCAGGGAGAAGGTAGCGACAGTCGAGGGAACCCTGCAAGAGGCCTCATATCCAGTGCTGCTGTCCTGAGGCTTTCTTCGAGGCTGTGTTTTTCCTTTGTGTTAAATTCCTGTAGTACAGAACCAGACTTTTAAATTAAGCCTACAAGCAGTGGCTTTTTTGCAAGATCTAAGTATTAATCTGAGCACTTCATTGGTATTAAGGAGTATACTGAACTGTCCTGGTTTTTTTTTAAGCTAAAGAAAGAAGTAAATGTGCAGAAATTTCCTTCCTCTCCCCTGTGCACTGCTGCTTGTGAAATAATTTCTATAAGGGGGGGGGGGGGGAGAGAAGGGGGAAGAGCTGGTATTGCAGTCTGAAAACTTGAATTACATTTCTTTCATTACAATTTTAAATTGGATATTTGCTGTAATGCAATCAAAAGAAGAAGCAGTGGACTATATCCCTATGTTTTGCCTCTGGCTTTTAGTTTGAGATTCTCTTAAAATATTAATTCCTTCTAAGATTATAATGATCAGGTATCTCTAACCTTAAAAAGAGATTCCTCAGTTCGTGCCAGGTTGAAATTGCTTCAGTTCTGCAAAATCACTAGTGTTATTGTGCCGTTCCAATGCTGCCAACAACAGCTTTAGCATGTACTTGGAAGAGGCACTTTGACCCAGCGCTCTTTCCAGTTAAGAGTTAATTGAGGCTGTAGTCTGATGAGTATTCTTTCCTGGCAGCAGCACCAGCTTATGTTGCCCTCTCTCTGCCCATTTTCACCTCCCTGCTGGTCCAAGTGGGAACCGATCCAGGCTAAAGATGGCTGGCAAGGATGGTCGCTCTTAGCCCAGCTGGGTTGCCCCATCCTTTCCTCTCGGTGGCCACGTGAGCAGCAGAAGGGCTGGCAGAGGCTGGGTAAGTTTTAACTCTTGCAGAAAGAAAAGCTCGTGTTTATGCAGAGCACGCGGCTGAGGACCGGAGCTCCCACCGGAGCCGAAGATAGTTATTTACTCCGTACAGATCGAGTCTTGCGGAGAGGACAACTTACCTTGATCAGGGAAATCCCAAATGCCCCGGGTTTTATCTGGTCTGCGATCTGCTCGCAGATTCGTCCGAGGAATTGATGTGGCAGAACAAACACTAAAATATCTGCCCCGCTTGTTGCTTCGACCACGTCCGGTACGGCCACCTGGGACAAGAGTGACAACTGAGATGAGCCCCAGGTAGGAATCCTCACCCCTTGCAATATACCAATGGGCCGGAGCTATTGTAGATGCATTGCAAATGTCCTTAATTTTAACTGGCACTGTTGCATAGCTGTGAGCTATCATAGTTGTGAGCTGTGAGCTAGGCTCTCTTTACGTGAGCAACAGCAGCTCTCTTCTGAAATATCCAAAGCAGCCTAACTTTTTTTAGGTTTGGATTGTTTTTTCGATTTTATTTTTAACTTGCCTCCCGTCCCAGCCCTGTGTGGATAATGTGGAGAAGATGATATACTTTCTAACTTGCACTGTCCCAGGAAGCCCCTTTGCTGAAGGTACTGAGCAACCCCGTGTGGTTCTGCTGGAATGAATGGTGGCACCAGGGAGCATGGGAACGAAGCAGGGTGGCGAGACAGAGCCTTTTCTGGCAGTCTTTAGCTTCCGTAGGTCACTCGCTAAGAGCTACTCAGGAATAAACTTTCCATAGGTCACTCGCTAAGAGCTACTCAGGAATAAACTATGTCAAAAGGCAGAGTTTATCATATTTGGGGTGGGATGGGTTGTTTGTTTTAAATATATACTAACTTGACCAATGGTTAGAAAAATTTACCCAACGTGCTTAATAACCAGCAAGCTGTATCTTCCTCCAAATGCTGGTGTTACTCAGAACAACAATTCAATCCAGGCTCCGGAGGCAACGGCAGGTGAATTTGAGCCTGTTATCACAAACAGTTTACAATCAGAGCAAATGTTGCCCTTGGATGCAGCCTTGGAGCAAAGCGGGATTCCCACCGGGAGAACCAGAACTGCTGCCAGCAAGGCTGTTTCTCTGGGAAAACGGCAAAACGGGAGGAGGGCAGAGGCTGGCAGCGCTGTACAGACAGTGCTCCTGTCTCTCCAAAATGGCGCAGAGCAATGCAAGGAAAAATTTAGTTGTTTTTTTGTTTTGTTTTTGTTTTGTTTTCTCAGTGGGAGATGAAAAAGTGAGGGTCCCTCCAGGCTTTGCTGCAACCAGCTGATTTCTGCTGGTAAAGCCTCAGACTTTGCTATAGACAGGATGAGGCTGGTCTCAAGTGATGCCGACGAGCCTGTTGATCTGCTAGAGGGTTGTAAAAATAACGGCGACGAGTCTGTTGTAACCCAGGAGAACTGTGTGCTGAGTTCAAACCACGGGAGTGCAAATATGCAATCGCAGCAGTAAATATAACCACTCTCCAAGCAAGGAGACCCACCACATGCAACATCTTAACTTCCTTTTATGACTGCAGCTGTTCCACAAACATGGTGCTACTTTCTTTAATTCACAAAACAGGGGCATTTGGGAAAATCCTGAACAGCCCAAACCCCTCACCTTGCTTGATTGAGTAGCGATAAATCATCTAGGCTGATTAATTTAAGGAGAGATGCATAACTTGGTATTTTAAATGTTCATGAAAATTACATGCCTTATATTTTTGGTGGAATTTACAGCATTATTAATTACAGCAGTGCATTGCTACCCTGAAATCACCCATGAGCCGATAGCTCATTATTTGTCTTCTTGTAAGCCACAGCTGTTAGCTGTGCTGTTGATTTCTTTTTTAAAAGAAGGGAGAGCAGTAGCTTTCCCTCTTTTTCCAGAAGATGCTGTGGATTTGAAATATCTCAGCTGTGTGTAGACAGATCTCTGCCTGTCATTTCTAGAGCTATACTGATTTCTGCCGGAGAGGAGGACAGCGCGTTACCAGCACCCAACGCAGCTGAGTGTTTGAAGTTGCGTGACGTACGAGACAAGCAAAAGTCACAGAAGTGAGTTCTATTTCAGCGTACTTAAAATATTTGAGTTAGGTGGCAAACAAGAATGAAGCAGTGAATCACTTCCTAATCTTAATTTTGCCACATGTTGCCTCCCTTATAAAAAATAACAATATTTCAGTGGTACATTTTTTTTTTCAACTTACCACATTTTTGGGTATCTTGTATCCAGGCAGATATTTAACATTTTCATGTTCCTGGTTGATTATTTCTGAGAGTTTTCTTCCATTTATGATCTCTTCAAATACCCACATCTTGACAGTAGGATCAAATCTGTTGGAACTCTGGACATTTTTGCCAATGATTCTTGCTATGGCTGATCCCCTTTAAGAAAAAAAAAAAAAGAGATAACTAATAGGAAACAACTAGTTTTGTTGTGACTTAGAAACACGAATTACTTTAAACATAGTAACTCATAAAAGGCCTGTGCTATAAAGCTGTTCAGGTGCTTGCTACATTTATCAGAAAGCTTTATCCACTATCCTCCATCAAATCCCCCTCAGTTTAAAAACACAGGAAGTAGAACCAGAGAGAACGTAACTGTAATAAGGGATCTAAAGTCATATCAAAGACTATAGAGTGGGAATGTGATGTACCATCAACAGCACTAAAAATACAGTATCTGGGATGAAAATCTCTCTTGCTGCTCAGATAATTCTTTTTTTCTGAAGACCAACAAATGTAAAATAATCTGGGTGGCAACGCAGTGGTGAACGATCTTGCTGTGACAGTCTTTGCACGTGTCATCTAAAATAGATGCATCCCACTTTCCTGCCAATAACCAAACAGTTGCAATAAGAATTTTATGTAAGAGCTAAAATCCTCAGAAATTGTTCTTTTCTTAAAAACCAAAAAAACCAAAAATCTTCAACCTGATGGTTTCTCTTTATGTATCGCTGTAATTATCACTGTAACAGGATCTGTAATAGTTGCCGCCTGAGGGCATTTTAACCATCCAGTTTACTCTCCTGCAGTCATGCTGAGCTTTTTTTAATCTCAGTTTAGACAATAACCTGATTTCCCCATCGCCACTGCAGCCTTGCAAACCATCACTTATTTTCTTGGCGAGAGAGAATTAAAAACCCCGCAGAAAATATTGGAAGTATTGCTTAATGCTCTTTAAATTATACGGGTAGGAGGGGTGATTATTTTTATTCCTTCTTTCCTTCTTTTCATTTTCATGCTACTTTAATCTTTTGAGTACTGACTGTTTTACTGACACAACTGACAGAGGAGCTCCAGCTGCAACGCTCTTGTCCTCTGACCCACTTGTAACACACCTGCGTGAACAGGATTTCGCTGTGATACGTTCTCTGGAACTGATAAAGGTCTCTGCTCTATTCAAGACGAAGTCCAGGTAGGTCTGTTCTGTCAATGGTTCAAAGGCAAACCGTGTTGTCACTGGCTCTCCTTGGCTCCACCGTATTTTTGATGTAACAGGTTTGCACAAGGCTGAATTGCTCAATAAGTAATAAAAGAATAAGGGCTTCATCTTAATCTTTAACGATAAAGAAATCCTCTTGAGATCAGGTTTCACTTTGCCTAGTGCTGACTATAAACTGTGTCCTGAGCTGCCGTAATGCTTTCTTTCTGAATAGGGATGATTGGGTTTGGTCCTTTAAAATACGTAAGCAAATGTTTTAAGGGTGAACCTTTACTGTAAGAGAAATATTATCTTTAAAAATGACTTATATTCCAGTTCTCTTGCCCTGCTATCAACAGAGAGCGCAATCAAGGCCTGAGCTGAGGATGAATTGTGGCTCAGCACAAGAAGTGTGTATTAAGAAGAAAAGTTATTTTATGGATAAACCTAAATTCATTGTCCAGGTTGTGCTGGAGACTCTGATCGCAGGCTTTAGCCTCCACCCAGCACGACTTGGGTGATGAACTTAGACCTCAAGCCTATCTATAAAAATAACTTTTCTAGCTATGTACCAAGTTCATATGATTTTCTGTTGAAAGGTGCAGGTTCCAGCTCTAACCTCTGAAATCCTGAATGGGACTCACAACTCCCAGTAGATAAATCTGATCTTCCAGCAGAGCTGTCATTACCACCACGCTTGGATATTGCCACCCAAGTATTTTCCTATTGACGAGGTACCTTCACCTTCACCATCTCTGAAGGTTTCTCAGCCATAAAGGTAGCTCCATAAATGACAGTGGTTTTGTTTGATTTCTCTTCAGATGAATGAGGAATTGGAGGAGAAAGGGTTTAATGTTTAAAAGACATTGAGTAGTCATCCGGGAAAATACCTCGCCACAAAACAAACAGTTCAAAACCTGATGCTCTGTTTTACTTAGTTCATTTAAAATTCAGCCACCACTGATCAGCCTTGGGAAGAAGAATTGCTTTGTCTGTGAAGGCGGTGGTCGGTAGACTACACAGGCTTTGCAGAAGAGGGCTGCTTATGCAAACAGAAAACAAGGAGGTTCACGTAGAAAGACTTTGCCATGGTTTTTTTTTTTTCTGCAAAACTCAAATTTAGTGAAAATTAACAGAAGACTGAGAACTCTGCTTAGATAATTTTCAAAAGTAAGTGGAAACTACCAATCATTTTTTTTTCCCCAGTTATGTTAATTCATTTTGGAAGTGATTTACATACTGCTCAGAAAAAGAAAGCTTTTATCTGGAGATTTCCTATCAGTAGAATGGGAAAGCTTTGATGTAGAATAACTCAAATAAGACCTGTTATTTACATATGTGAATATGAAAATATCTGTGGCATACATCAGATCTGGTGAAAAAGAGAGCTTAACAGACCCCATGAAGCAGCTAGTCCCTTCCCTATACAAAGGGCAGTCAAAGATACTTATGCCATTCCTAATAGTTTTTCTGAGGAGGTCTTAAAGACCTCAGCAATTGCAGGTCTCTTCCCTTCCCCAACCAGCCCATCCCACGACTTCGCAATCCTTAGCATTAGAAAGATCATCCTCACATTTAGCCTAAGTCTTTCTTACTGCAGTTCAAGGCCATTTCTATTCTAGAAGGGTGGGATATTGGTTTTCTCCTTTAGATGCTTGAAGATGATCATGTTTTCCTCCAGTCTCTTTCTTAGCCAACCACCCCAAATTTTTTAAATTGTAGTATTGCTCATGTTGGAAGGGACCACGAGAGATCTCGCAAGTGGGAACAATACTGAGTTCAGATGGGTTGGTTGCTCAGGGCTTTGTTCAGTTGAGTCTTGAAAACTCTCCAAGGACCACCTCTTCTCTGGGCAACCTGCCCCAATGCTTTAGTATTCTCATAGTGTTTTTTTTTTTTTTTCTCTTTATATGTTGAGTCAGAACCTCCTCTGGTTCGATTTATGACCACTGGCTCTTGTTTTCCTTCCACACATCTCAGCAAAAAGCCTGGCCATCTGTCCATGTTGAAGACAAGAGCCTAGTTCAAGCTGCATCTTTGCTGAGGACCCTACAGTCCAACCGAATCTAAGAAGATTGGGAGAGCTTTTGGATTCTGATGGGTCAGGCAGTGAATTAAACCTCTATTTTTAAAAACAGATACCTGAACCACGATTAACATAAACACAAACCCTCCTGCACCTGGCTGGCAACCGCAAAATGCCGTGCGGCACACACTTCGCTTAACCACATCACTCATGAGTCTCCTGGCAGCGCTGACTTAGTAAGTCCCTGTGACCTGCTGAACTTCTGCAGCTGACATGAGCTATTGCAACATGCTGCCTCACGTGTCAACCACGTTTCTGAGCTGCAGGAAAGACTCAAGAGCCGTGATCTGAACTGTCACCCAAATATTCAGGATGAACATAAGAAAAAAATGTTTGCCAAAGACAAACATTGTATTTCTATGTTGTGCTAAGACAACCTGTTCTACCACAGAGGCCATGAATAGATGGGATTTAAACATCGGAGCACAATGTTTACCTCCTCCCCAAAGATTTTATGTCTATGTATACCGTACGTATATATCCCCAAAGATTATAAAGTCTATGTGTATGGTAGGAAGCAAGAGATGGGCGCAGGCAGACAGGCAGTACGAGTTAGTATTGAACGAGCTGGGGTCTCTCTATCTCTATGGCATAGCTCTTTCCAAGTTTGTAGGTACATATGAAAAAAAGAGAACTTTCCTGAGCACAGATCTGAAGGAAGACAACTAAGTAGTTTTGGAGAATGTCTCATGGCGAGGGGACAGCCTGGGAAAGGCAGGAGGTGCTTGCTTGAGGGCGCAGTGTGAGAATGATGAAGGCTGTGGGCAGACCAAAGGTAAAAGCTGACTCTCAAGACGTGGAGCCATGGCTGTCAAGGGGCTTGGAAGTGACAACGAGCTGCCTGCACGGGCTTGGGTGCCTGTGGTTAAGGTCAGGGAGCAGAGGGCAGCAGGGGAGGGATGCAAGCGCTGGAACGACATGGTGAAACTGGCAGTCGGGGAAACGCTGGTGCAGAACTGATGGGGCAGGACTGCACCCGTCAGGGCCAGAGAAAGCCAGAGGAGTTCCCGAAGAAGACGTAGCTGTGCAGTTACCTGTGAAAGGCTGTAGCTGAGAGATGTCATGCACAAAGAGCCTGCGATCCGGAAAGAGCATGCACGGGGGGGCTCAGAAAGCAGTGCACTGGTTTTGCAAGGCAGAAAGGCAAAGAGCCGTGCTTTAACTGTGCTGTGTTCTCAGTAGCTCGCAGGTAACCACTCCCTTGACTACTGATTTTTTTTGGCATTTACTTCCACTTAGCTGTCAGATATTTTAAAAATCTTAAGGAGTTTGCCCTCCTTGTTCAAAAAGAATCCCCCGAACTACCCGGAGGCTGGGTTTGCTAATCCCCAGTGCTTGCACATACATGTTGGTCTGTTTGTTTGTGCTCAGCTTACATAAACCGTATGAAAAGTAAGATGCGAAGTCCAGTGGGATAGGGTTTACCGACTTCAGCGGGGTCTGTCAGGCGCAAGGAGCCCTGCAGAGCCGCGCTTTTGGCCAGGCTAGAAAGCACTGAGCGGTAGCAGACATATTCTTTACGAAGATGGGGAATACTCAATGCTTTACTGTGTGATCCGCCCGGGCACACACACAGCCACAGGGGCACAGCTCTGCCCCGTCCCCGGGCTCCAAAGGGCTCCGACACCCCGGTGATGCAGGAGCCCCGTCTCCCCTTCCAGCCCCGCTCGCTGCCCGGGCAGGACACCACCGGGCCGGCGGCTTCAGGACCACGGGGACCCTCCGCCGCCCGCCCACCCCGGGCCCCGCCGCTCCCGCCCCGGACCTGTTGCGAACCGGCCCCCCCCCCCCCCCCGGGCCGTGCCGGTGTGCCCCGCTGCGGGCCGGGGGGGGGGAAAACGAGGCAAGAAGGGGAGAAAAAAAAGAAAAAAACCGGGGAAAAATAAAAGGGAGGGAGGAGGGCAGGGAAGGCACGGAGGGGCGCCCCCCCCTCCCCGCGCTGCGGCACTCACCAGTTCCCCGAGCCGACGATGCAGACGCGGAGCGGCGACATGCTGCGGGCTGTCCCTCCGCCCGGCGCTCCTGCCGGCGGCGCGGCTCGGCGCGGCTCGGTGCGGCTCGGCGCGGCTCGGTTCTGCCCGGTTCTGCCCGGTGCAGCTCGGTGCGGCCCGGCTGCCAGCGCCGCCCCGCCCGGCCCGGCCCCCGGCGCCTGCGGGAGGGGACGGGCGTGAGCGGGCGGCAGTGCCGGGGCCCCCTCCCGCCCCCCGCCGGGCTCCGCCTGCGGCCCCACGGGCATCGCCTCAGGCCGCGGAGAGGAGGGGGACGGGGGACGGGACACGGATTCAGTGCCCTCTCTGCAGGGGGAAGGGGGAAAATGGTGCCTTCTCCGGAATTCTCGGGGATGAGGTGGGGGGCTGACCGCTTCTCCCTAGGGACAAGTGATGGGAGGAGAGGAAATGGGTTCAGGTTATGCCAGGCGAGGTGTAGATTGGATATTAGGAAACATTTTTTCACTGGAAGGGTTATCAACCATTGGAATAGGCTGCCCAGGGAGGGGGTGGGTTCACCACCCCCAGAGGTGTTTAGAAAAAGGGCAGACGTGGTACTTGGGGACATGGTTTAGAAGTGGTTTTGTCAGGGTAGGTGAATGGTTGGACTTGATGATCTTAAAGGTCCCTTCCAACCTCAGCGATTCTGATTCTATGAGGACCTGCAAGGGAGCCCAGCGCTTCTCGTGGTGGGGGGAACCTTTCTGCCCATCGGTGGCCCCGAGGGTTCCTGCGAGGTGGGTAAGGGTGCATGGAGGGGAGTTTGGGAGGGATGTAAGCTTGGCCCTTGGGGGCAGTGGGAAACATCTGGAGGTCCCACCTGCCCTGACAGCCTGACAGACAGACGCATAATGGCTTAAATTCTCCCAACAGGTGAGGAGCGCACCAGGGAGAGGTTATGAGTGCATTTGCAGGGCCAAATTCAGCTGGTTAATCATGGACTATATCACAGTTCTTAATATGGGACATCAAATAACAGTTATCTGCAAGGCAGGATGAAATGGAGTGTCATTCCTTTTCCCCTACACGGTCTACGCATGTGTAACGCCCTACAAATCACCGCATTTTACCTCTCAGCCTGCCGCTACACCCTGTCCCCTCTTCAAAGCAGCCTTCTCTCTCATTTTTGAGCCAAAGAGCTGCATTTTGCTACCTTCCCTATGCTTGCTCGTCCTGCTTCCCCTTGTCCTGCCGTGCCCGGGCTCCTGTCCCCGCCGGGGGCTGTGGCTCAGTGGTAACCACGTCTGCTGCCCTCGCACCGGGGCCTGGCTCAGTGGGTTTCTGGCTCCGTGTGACGAGGACGCCCGACCCGGTGATTCATACAGGGAGGGTGGCTGCCAGCGCTTCAGAAGCCTGTGGGTGTTTCTGGAGGTACACATATGCTCAGCTCGCCTGCTGTCGGCTTCATCAGCTCAGCTATTTGGTGCATCCTGATGGCGGTGAGAGTGTCTGGGGACATGACAAATGAACTAGGGCAAAATTCTCCAAAGTATCTGGAGAAAATGACCAGGACAGGCTGCTGAAAAGGAAGGTGTAGCTGTGACCCGGGGTCCGACTGAAGCCTGACGGGGAGCTCTGCGAGAAGAGGCATTACCCACACGCACAGTTTGAGCACAGCCAAAGCACAAGAGCCTTTCTCTGGTTCCAGGTGCATTCCCTCCAGTCCTCCGCTTGTTCTCCATGGTATACTCTTTCCCTGTATAGCTCCTCTGTTCCTCTTAGCTCTCTTCTCCCTTTAACTTATTCAACCCCTGTGAAGATATCTACTGTGGAGGTGAGGAGTAGCCATCATCCTTCTTGCCCTGCTCAGTGCCCGAAACTTTACTTGTTGCAAGTTCTTCTGTCCTGCATCTCCAGGCCCCAAGGGGAGGACACACACCCTGAAGCACTGGCTTCTGCAACTAATGCGTGCAACAGACGATGTCCCTAGTCTAAATAGTACGTAAGTATTGCACACTGTAATAGTTTCATCTAAATTAATGGGAAGCTTTTAATTACAAAGGGGCACCGTATCAGTTGGGTGGCCTCTGGGCTGATGGATTTATGTGCCCTCCACATTCCGGTTGCGCTGACCATTTGGTCGGTGCACGGAAGCTGGCAGGGGTGAGACTGGCAGGGGAGGAGCACGCAGATGGATATGGCAGCACTTGTGGAAAGCAGAGGACGCAGCCTGGGACATCTGTGACACTAATTGGCCGTGGGAGTAGATGACTTGACTTGTGCTGCTGCTGAACTGTCCTCTGGATTTGTGCAGTCACCGCTCTGTGGAGATGGACAGGAGAGCGTTCACGCACAAAGGACTGTTCCAGGCGGTCTGCAGGCAGTTTTACAGGGCAGGTTTGGATGCCAAGGCTGTCTCAGTGGCACAGTGGCATGGAGACACAAAATGGCCCCTAGAAATGGGTCCTTTGTCAGATTCCAGAGTCCCGGAGCCATATAGCACACATGCGGATGCTGACGACTGCTGTTTTATCAGGCAAGGAGAAAGATCTGTTCTTTCCCACAAAGGCACAATGTTTGTTTTTCACATAAGCCCACGAGCGCTACCTCTCAAGTGTGAGTCATTAGTACATAACAGACATAAAAGCTCAGTCCGCTTAATAGGGAGGGTAAAGACAACCCTCTCAAGGCCACCCCCACCCAGGCTTACCTGATCTTCACCTAATGGGTCACGCACGTGTCGGCAGCAGGAGGTTACACAGCGGAACAGTTTTCCTCTGCCCAGCAACTGCTGCAAACAGAAAAACCTCACTGTCAGGGCTGCAAAGCCAGGGCAGCTGACAGGCATTTTTTTTCCAAGCCAGGTGTGGCTCTGCCTATGGTGGCAGTGCGGTCTTTGAACACCCCGAAAAAACGTGACAGAAATGCCCAACTCGGCAGGCAGAGGATGGACAAGGAGAAGAGGTGGGCCGGGTGCTCTGTAGAGAGGGACTTGAGGACAAGGTAAAGGGCAGTATGCTCTGCCCTGTGGTATAGGTACAGCCCTTGCGTGCTTTGCTTCCTTGGCCGCATGTTGGTGATGTTTGGGCACCCTGTACTGTTGGGTGCGTAGGGTAAAGCAGGTGAGTATGGGATAGGACCAGTCCTCTGTTCTCCATCCCTGGGCAAGCTGGAGCTGGGCCTGGAAGGACACTCTCTACCCAGTTCTTGCTACCAGCTCACAGTCTTATCATGCCACATCTTAAAACTGGTTAGGTTTTTTTGCCCCCTCTTGTCCTACCGAGAAGCTGAGACCATTACTCCTCCCACAGTGAGAGCTCTTCTCCCCCTTTCGTATCCAATTTATGCCCATATCCACCTTATGGCTATCTGCTCTAGCACAAGTGCTGTCTATTAATGCGAACGACTCTTCTCCCCTGGTGCTTATTCTCCCACTCTGCCCGCCTTAGACCCCAAATGTATTTACAGAGAGGAATCGGATCCCTGCTCACCATTCATTTTGCCAAGCTCAGCAAGACATACTCTCCTCTTTTCTCTTCCTCTCATTATCTTGACAGCACTTCTCTGTACCTGTTTCAGCATGAATTCAAGCTTGCTGAACACTGATAACCTGAATGATGCCCTAAAATCTCAGTGCAACTTTACCCAGTGTCTTGTACATGTTTACTTACTGTTCCTGGAGATACGTGGCTTGCTACATATGAGACTGCATTTACCTTTTTAGCAACTACATCAGGCACATGGGTCTTCCTCTTCTGCTGTTCATAGCAGATAAATTTTGATTTACAGCAGAAATTTTATCAATGTCTCGGTGCATACCCCTGCATTTTATGCTGTTACATTTTATCCCATGTCTGTCACTAGGGCATAACAATCACATAATTCTTCCTGTAGGATTTCCTCTCTGTTGAAAATGTCTCCCAACTTTGTTGTTAGCAAATTTCATTACCCCACTAGCCACTTTTTGCGCCAAGCTAACTGATGAAATTATTCAGTAAGACCGATTCCCCCAGTCCTATAATTTTGCTATCAGCCCCATCAGCAGTTATCACCCCCAACACTATTCCTTTGGCATTTTATAGTGTTTGCATTAACCCTCATCTTCTTGAGTTTAACTAATAATTATCTAGGTAATACCAAATCAAATGCTTTACCAAAGTCCAGGCTGATAAGGTTTCTTAGTTTTCCTTTGTCTGCAAATGCAATTATCTTATCAAAGAAAGATATTGGGTTAGTCTACAAATAACATGCCTGTCTTGCACTTTAACCCATTTTCTACTTCCCTCCATGTCTTTCGTTAATCATGGCTAACACTTGCCTATAGATTTTGTGCTGAAAAGCCTATAGATTTCAGTGATGGAGATTATTTAGTCTTCAGAAGTGATGGGTAAATAGCTCTTGAGTTTTGCAGCAGAGTTGCATGTGGTAATTTCCATATCCGTGCTCTTTAGCCCATTAAACCGTGCTGCTGCTGCTCTCTGAGGTTACATTTTCTTCCATTTGGAAATTGAAGCAACATATTCCTTTAGATTTTAGCTATTTACCCTGCTGTTACTGGTGATGATCCTTTCCTTTGTTTTCTTTGTAATCATGCAGCTGAAACCCTTTTGTTCTTGTTTTCCTTCCCTGTGCAGGTCTGATTTGTTTTGATTTTGAGCCGTACCTTTAATTTTAGGCGTTTGAAGGATCGTTTTCTCTGCATATCACTCCCTTCTCCTTTTTTGACTAGGCTTTCTGCGTGTTCCTCAGATGTCCTGCACTGCCTGCATCACGTTTCACATCCCGTGCAGGCATATGGAGCTACGGGTAATATTCTGTCTTATTTTGCCTGATCTCTTTGGAAAGAAGTTCAGGGAGCCTCTTCTGCCTTATGACTACTTGAAAGCAAAGCAGAATATGAATTTTGCACTCCCTGGGGTGGTGACCAGACAGCACCGCTCCTCGGCACCTCTAGGAATGCGGGCTTCAGGGTTTAGGGAAAGAGGAGCTGAAAATCGAGCTTTTTTTGCTCACCCTTGTGGGGTGACGTCAGCAGGACTCAACAGCAAAGGTTGAGTTTTCTCACCTGTGGAGCCATGGGTCGAGTCAAGGCGGGGGTAGGTCTGGGGTTTAGAACAAGGGTTTCCAAGCTCGGCCTGGGTGTGCGAGAGGAGCCCACCTGGTGTGAGCGTCCACAGAAACCTTCCCCTGGCCAAGGGCTGCAGACCGTTAATAACCTACCACTGCAGCGCTGCCCAGACCGCAAGCGCCACACCTGATCCTCGCCTTATGCTGGGCAGCCTGGGGGACGGCATTAGCATCAAAATTACTCATATATGACGGGCCACCTTGTTTTCCACTGGAAAATTTTTGCATATAAGCTTTCCCTGAATTATATTCTAAACGGAAGGTTTTCTTGGTTTTAAATGTATTTATATAAACACTAAATTATCATATGCTTAATTACTTTTAATTATAGGTAGTAAATAATCACTATTTATACTAAGCATGTAATATCTCAAAGCAGCTCTTCCAGGATGGTAAGTACAAATAAATAATGTCAGTTTATGTCCCTAAGAGCTGACAGTCCAAATTACTTACAGCTTTACAGCTTCCGCACGGACTTCTTGCAGTCTGCTTTTACTGACTCATGGGATCTAGAAAACAAATCAACAGTGAAGTTTTTACTCCCCTCATTTTATTAGCTGAGTTCTCTGCTGCAGGTTCTGATCGGATTACATAGGAAGAATTTTTTTTTTAACACTTAAATTGGTTCTCCAAAAGGGTACTTAGCAGAAAATGAGACTGGATTTTAGCCCTATGGAAATCTATGTAATTCCGAGTAATTTAAGGAATTCAAGCAGAACAGACTGAGGGGCCAATTGTAAACCACCTGCACTCTTTTGGGCTTTCTGTAATCCAATGGAGACGGTTTTCAGGAGAAGCAACAGGACTGTAGCAGAACTGAAAAATGCATTTGCCAGAAGAAAAACAGTGCTGGTAACTTAGAGTTAATTTTCTATAAAATAGATGTCAAACCCCAGGCAACAGACGTACAAAGACTTTCCAGAATCCAAATATACTGACTCTGTAGGCAGCACAGGCTGCAACGAGAGGGAAGGATGTAATTTGGAAATTATGAAGCGGATGCAGAATTGGTTAGAGTGTGCGGGAGATCTGGTAATGAGAATTACTCAGTATCAGTATCCCACAAGCAGAGCTTAGGTAGACACATAGCAGTCAAATTATGACGGACAGGTTTGCCTACAAAATTTACAAAGTGCTTGGGCTTGGTTTCCAAACTGATCTTGTTATCATGATACACCTGGAAATGGCATTTGACTGAGATAACAAGCAGCTAAACATGATAATGGGGATCTACAGCAGATGGAGAGATACTCATGTTGCCATAGAAACCATGCAGGAAAAGTGTGTAGGAGTAAAGCATGGCACAGAAAAGCTTCTAGGAGAAGGGGCTAGGGACTGAAGAACTGAATTAGCTCAGCAGCTGTTAAGGTTAGTTGAGACACTAATAAAAACACATTAGCTTTTCAGGAAATTGAGAATCATGGAGAAAAGGAATCTTAACAGTGAGCTGCTGAACAGTTGAAGGCAGCAATGCCATGTTGTGCCATAGGGTAGGGCAGAAAAAGTCCTTAGAGAAAGGCCGGAGATGGCTATGAGATGGATGAAACGACTGGGAAGCTCCTGAACCACAGCCACAGTGCACGCTCCCCTTGTGTCTGCTAAGCACGCAGCGGACCCAGGCTGGTGGTAAGGGGATGCGCTCTCCTTGGCCTCCTCTTCTCTCCGTGCGGCAGGTCCATATGTGCTCAGGAGGTGACCCAGCCTTGCTCATTCGGTACCTGCTCGCTTTCCCCATGTGGACAACCTGTTGGCTGGTCCCACAGTGCTACAGGGCTGACTCCTCAGTGATGGACTCACATGTGGCTACATTCGTTGGAGAAGAACTCAGGCCTTAAGCACACAAATGTGTGTTTTTGAATTCCCCACACAAAGGGCTTGAGTAGGGGGCTATCTAGAGGAAGTTTCTGTTTCACTCTCTGTTGGTGAGAGTAAGGAGGTGGAAAAGATCCCCTTGAGCTCAGGGAGCGGTGTCACCCAGGGGCTGTTAAGGCAGAAGGCGAGGCCTCCTGTGGTGCAGAAGTTCCAGACAGAGGTGATGGTCTCCAGCCATCGGCCCTTGTGCTAGACCAGCTTGCACTCTGCCACAGCGGGCGGTGAGGCAGTACCCTGAGCGCTCTGCCTGCTCACCAGTCGGAGAGAAAGGGGCCGGGAGGCGTCCCTGCGTGACTTGAGCAAGCAGAGGGCTGGCGCTCGGGGAAGACCCAGGACACACATCCAGCTGTCAGCAGCAGCTCCAGCAGACTCCCGGATTAAAACCATGCATGCTGGGCAGCTGTGCAAGGGCAGGCAAAGGGATTGAGACAAAGGGCTCATTGGTGCTGTGGCTATGGAAATGTCTCGAACTGTGGTCATAACACGGTTATCTCCTGCTGCTGGTGGTGAGCTGCCTCGCTAGGACAAGCTTTAACCTGTGCAGGCACTTGGAAGTCCCTGCCAAGTGTAAGTGCTTTAACCGTTCCCAGGTGGTGGGGCTGGGTGGTGGGCAGACTGTTGAGGTCTAAAAGGTAAAAAGCAAAGTGAGCGTGGTGATTGCAATCCGCTGGTGTGGAGAGGGATGGGGTTGCCCTGGTCTTTGCTCTCATGCGATGACTGCAGAGCAGTGTCGCTTCTGCTACTTTTGCAGTCCTGTGGCTGCATGATGAGGACAACAGCTCCAGGCTGTGCCAAACCTCTCTCCACACACAGGCATTAAAGAAAAATCACCATACACAGGAAGCTGCTCTGGAGGGAAATGCAAGATTATAGAATCATAGAATGGTTTAGGTTGGGAGGGACCTTAAAGATCATCGAGTTCCAACCCCCCTGCCATGGGCAGGGACACCTCCCACCAGCCCAGGGTGCCCAAGGCCCCATCCAACCTGGCCTTGAACACCTCCAGGGATGGGGCAGCCACAACTGCTCTGGGCAGCCTGTGCCAGCGTCTCACCGCCCTCATAGTGAAGAATTTCTTCCTGATATCTAATCTAAATCTACCCTTTTCTAGTTTAAAGCCATTACCCCTCAGTCGTGTTCTTCACTGAGCTCCCAGGGCACAGTCCTTTCCTCAGAGGTTGCCTCACAGGGGGAAGCTACTAGGATTATACTCCTGGCTTCCAGCCAGACCAAGCCTTTGCTGCTGCCCCAATTTACATTTCCACGTCTGCATCATGTTGGGGTGATGTAATACCAGAGCCCGGAACCTGACTCAATGCAAAGTCACACTGAGTGCAACTGGAAACGGTGCCAAATGTGAGTGTGAAGGACACAAATGGGTTGTGGACTGAGAGGGAAACTTTGCAGGCAACGTGAGCTGCTGCCGTCTGTGAGTCTGGTGCTTTCAGCTGGACCTGCATGACAGCAGAACACGATGCACAGGGATTGATAGAGAAGACCAAGGAAATTAGGAGATGACTGACAGTGGCTGAAAATCGCAAATAAAAAAAGGTTTTGGCTCATTAAGACTACAGAAGGCATGATGAATAACCACTAAAAGGAAGCACCAGAGATCCTGCCTGTCAAACAGAGCAGCGTTTCATACGCATGTTAACCTACAGCAAAGCCACAGACCCAGTGACTCAGTGATATCTGTAAAGCTCCAAAATCAAGGTGTTCTGTCAAATGATCACTATAATGTGAAACGCTCTGGAGGCTGAAATAATTTGTATTACATTTACCTGACCTTACTGGCGATTTTCACCTATGGCCAGGAGAATACAGTCGTGCTTTCAGTATGTTGTAGGAGAAAGGCTGTTCTTTTAACCTAATTTACTTTCTTGTTCTTGTGTCATGGCATCTAGAGTTTTAGTAGGCAGGTATCTTTTATTCTTAGTAAGAATAGGAAGTTCTTTCCTGTTAGTTATGTCGAAGAGCCCAGAAAACATGAAATGTTTCCCAGACTATTAATAAACTCAAGTATCAGTTGCCTTGAGAAAGAATCTAACCCTGAGAACCATTGATTGTACAATTAACAAATGCAGATGTGGAGCACTATTAGCAACATTGCTTTTCTGGCCGTTTTCTCATTAGCCAGCAGCTGCCCCAGTTCAGCAATGATTATGGAAAAATGGCACTCGTCATGCAATAAAGGCAGGCTGCAATTCTGTCTTCCTGTTCCAAGGATTGATGTGATTCCTCCTCATGCCTGTAGAGGATGTAGTTCTCTTAGCAGACAGGAGCAGCAACTGCTTATCTTCTGTGGACCAGCTACCAGAGGAGGGCACAGGTTTAAAACTATGTTAAACTTGGTCTCATCCAAAGATACTTTTTAGGTCAGGAAAAAAAACCCATGTCAAACTGACAAGGGTAGAAAACTTGTATCATCATTTCTATTTAAAAAAAAAAAAAAATTTTTTTTTTTAAGCTCACAGATGATGAGAAATATGCTGGATTTTAGAGTAAATTAGAGTAAATCTCTTTGAACAGTGATAGATCTTGCTGGGCTGAAAAAATGATACTGATCTGAAGAGGTGCTAAGCATCTATAGCCAGACTATGAACTTCGGAAGAAATCAGCAAGAGTAGCACATGGTTTTTATCAGATCCTGGACAGTTTCCTAAAATTAGCAGAATGATAAATTATGGCAAACTTGCTTTAACATGAGCTATAATAAAAAATGATCCACTTCAGCTTGTAGCCATAATTGGGCCTACAAGGATTTGATTTGGCAAATGTCGATAAATGTATGTTATCCTTTTCACACTTTCCTCCTCCAGATCTGCGACTGTTCCTGAGTTCTTCTTCCAGACCTAGAAATCACAGCAAGTGGCAAGGCTCAGGCAGGCTGCAGGCAGGGCACCGCTGCGGGACCACGATGCTCTCCCTCTGCTGCGCTTGCAAGGGCCAGGGTGGGTGGGATTTTGGTCATTTTGAGCCACTAAATTATAAGCAGGGAAGGAGACTGAGAGCAGTGAGCCTGAACACAAGTGATAATTAGTAGCAACCGTAAACTAAAGATAAAAAGCAGCTTGAACTCTTAAGTCCTTAGCAAATGTGGTTAAGCTGTCAGCCTTTCTATGCTATTATGCATTTTGTCAACGCCATCTTACGACAGCGTCTGGTACTGCGAGTGCAACGCCTTTTTCTTGAGGAAAAAGCAAATCTGGGAAGCAAATCTGAGTTTACTGCGCTGTGCTCAGGGACCAGACGCTGAGGGGCTGCAGAAACATGCCCTAAGGATCGCTGCCCTGTCTTGGGTACTGGAGAAGTTCTAGGTGGAGGAACATCCTACCGACCACCTGTGATGGTTCTGAAAGGTCTAGCATGGGTGAAGCTATGTCTCTGTTGGCACCGGTTGTCCTCAGGCTGGTGGGAAATAAAACACACAAGTGGAATTCTTGCCCGAGTTCCTTTTGCTTCAAAATCTCCCAGGAAAATTTCAGTGGAAAATTTCAGTTGTGTTGGCATGCATTACAATACCATGCAATTGTATTACATTTTCAATTAAAATGTCAAGTGATCAGCAGAGGAGGAACTAACATGTTTGGAGGGCAAGAGGAGCGCAGTTCTGGCCAAAATTTTCTTCGATGGACAACGTAACTCTGCTGATCTGTTTGTCTGTGGTTCTGCAGGAGAAAAACGCAGCTGAAAAAGCTCTTTTTTTTTTCCTGCAGTGACAAGCGTGCTTCTAAAAAGGCAGAAGTGGGGGGTTTTATGCCTGTGCAGTGGTAATACATTATGTCTCTGTAAGAGAGATTATAGGTGTAGGTGTAGGCAGTCCTCGCCTGGGGTCTGTTAGCTGAGATTAAATGTATGCGCTCGGCAAGGAGGGTTGGATACGGGCCAAGTTAGAGCCAGACTAAAGCTTATAAATATATTTTAAAGTCTTGATGCTCATAATGTGCTATTCTCATTTGATGGCCAAAGGCAAAGATGTGTTGAATGTCACTGGGAAAGTGGGAACATGCTGGTAGGAGATGGGAAAGCCAGAGCAGCCTTCATGGGGTCCAAAGCCACTACCGGGGGGGGCGGTCTGGGTAAATAAAGTATTTGTCTGAAGTAGGTTCGCCTTTACACTTTTGCTGCTATGTAGATTCTCACATAGGGCATTTTTAGTATCTTTTGTGTAATGGTTGTTCACAATATTATAGGTGTATAATAAAAGAGCTGGAGGGAGTTCGGATAAGATGGGATGTGGAGCAGAACCACAACCTCGCTAACCACGGCCGTGCCCGACTCTGCCCTCCTCTTCTTCATGTGCCGATTGAGTAGAGCCAGAACAAGGATCCTCTGCCCCCGATTTTGAGAAATAACACAGCTGCAGTCAGTTAAGTTCTGGTTGTCCCAAAGTCACGCCTGGCCTGAAAGATGACGCACAACCAAAACCATCTCTCCCAGTGAGCCCTGCTGTCATTGTCTGAAGGGAAAAAAACCAAAACCTGCTTAGCTGTTGCACTAATTGGAGGAAACATAGGAGGAAAAATGTATTTCCTCCCGAGGCCCGCTGAACGGACTGCTGAACTTGGCCCTGTTTTACGGGTCTCTGTCAACACTCAGCACGATGCCACCCAAGGGCCTTCACGTCCCTGCTCGTAACATCCTGTATACAACCCAGCTTGCATCCCTCACTCTTCTTCCTCTCTTTATTTTGGCGGGGGGGAATGCTTGTAGCCATGAGTTTAAAATGATTTTAAAGGGTTGCTGTTGCTTTAAGCGCGGTAGTCGCGGGGAGCGGCCTAGCATGGGCACCACTGCCCGCACTAAAGATGGCGGCGGCGCTGACCCGGAAGGGGCGGCCGGGCCGGGCGGCGGGGTGAGGGAGCGGGAGGGCGGGTTTCCCCAGCCTGCCGCCGCCGTCGTGCGGGGAGCACAGCCCAGCCCAGCCCAGCCCAGCCCAGCGGGGCGCGGGGGTGCCGGCAGCCGCCGCCATCGCAGTCCGCATGGGGCGAGCGCGGCCGGGCCCCGGCGCGGCCTGAGCGGGGCCGGCGGGGCCCCCCCCTCCCCTGGGCGCGGGGGCGCCCCTGAGGGGGCGGGGAGCCGCGGCGCCATGCAGTGCGCGGACCCCGCGGCGGCCATGAAGGGGCCGGAGGGCGAGGGCAAGCCGGAGCAGCAGCAACAGCAGCAGCAGCAGCCGCCTCCGCCGCCGCCGCCGGCGGCGGGACAGAGCGGCGGCAAGAGCGGCGGCGGCCGCGGCGCCAAGGGCTGGCAGTACAGGTGGGCGCGGCGGGCCGGGCCGGGGGCGGCGGGCTGAGGGGAGGGGAGGCGGGGAGGGCTGCGGGGCCCGGGGCCGCTGGTGCTGAACGCGGCCGCTGGGCTCTCTCCCCCCGTAGCGCCCTTTCGGCGGGGCAGAGGGGCTGGGGCCGGCGGTCGGTCGGCTCCCCTGGGGGGGTTTTTTCGTGCTCGGTACGGAGCCCCGCGGGCGGGCGGCGGGCGCCGCCGGGGATGGTGTGCCTCGGCGCCTGCCTTTGGCGTCTTCGTTTTTCCCTCGCAGTACGGGGAGGCCGGTTTAAAGTTGCTTGAAGGCGCTCCGCCGCTTTCCCAGCCGTTCCCGAAAAGCGACACTTTGTGCCAAGTTTCAGCGCGGTGTGTCCTCTTTGAGAACTTAATGGCAGCCTTGTTATTTTATTGATGCTTTCGATGCTGATAGAGAAACTCTTGAGTGCGCACGGAGTTTCTGTCTTATCTGACTTATTTTAAGAATGGCTGCGCTTAGCATAAATCGGGGTGATTACTCGGGTACAGCAAATACGGCAGAAGGGAGCGGAGAAAGCGGGAGAAGCTGAGCACGCAGCATCAGTTTGAAATGGGTTCGAACTAAAACGCTTCCTTAGGATGACCTGCCTGTGCATTTGAGGGATTTGGGGGTTTTCGTATACTTTTTTTTCCCCGATGTGCTTTCTGGTTGAAAGAGTTTCCACTCGCACATTGATAGTGGGCTCTCCTAGGTATCACTTGAGAGATTTCCGAATCTCTGCTTTTAGGTCTCTCATCCTTGACTGGAGTTCTGCCATGTTGCTGTTGAAAATACTGCTGTTACGCGAAGTTTGCACACTTCTCCCTCAAATGGAGACTCTCCAAAGCTGTCATCTGCCAGCCCAGATGGACTGGCTTTCTGTCGCTTGCGTGCGGAGACAGCAAAACCAGAGCGTGGTACATCTGTGTGCGCTGTGCGGGACGGAGGGCCATCGGATGGTGGAGGCAGATGAGCGCCCAGGCTGTGCCCGCAATGAGTGCCTGATGATTTTAATAGCTCGGTCATTGCTGAGAATCTGGGTCATAACTAATTTACCTTTCTGGTGACTAGTACCAGAAAGAAAAGTGGTGATTTTAGTCAGTATTTAGTCAGATTTAGCCAGTATTTCAGGCTGTTAAATAGGAAAGCTTCTTGTCTGGTTTGGTTATTGGCTGTCTTATCCACTGTTCCCAGTTGCTTGTGAGCTTTTTAAAAAAATCTGGATTCAAGTATAACTCTGAATTTTCTTATGACAATTGCTGTTACTGTGACGAAGTACTTGCTGTCCATGTGTTTCACATGTGAAATACAGGAGTTAGCAATCAAAATGGTAGTATTTTATATTTGTACGTGGAATTGGAGGCAGTGGAAGGGATGAGACACCTGATTTGCCTGAACCCCTTTTTGCTATATTATGTTTGAGGCGGTGGTCACAGGTCAGTGCTATGCAATGCAAATTGCATTGCAAATTTCACTTTCTGAAGTCATCAGTCCAAGCATTTTGTTTCTTCTTTCTTTCAGTGCTGTGGCTTGTAGGGCAAAGGTTGAACAGACTGCCTGAATGACAGCCAGTTTGGTGGCTTGGCAACTGTAAGCGGGAACTGTCCACGTTATTCCTTGCAGCTATCAATATCTGGTTTAATTTGCTCTAGTACAAGTTATTCTTTCTCTTTTCTATTTTTTTATTTCTGGATCATTGGGACAAGTTTAATGTACTAATTGTGTTATTGTGGACACTTGAGGTACCTCACTGTCAATCTCTGTTCTGTTGGGAATCAATTATTTAGTCCTACATTTGTCTCTATGTCTAATTACCCACAAAATATCACCTTTCCCCCCTGCCTGCCTAGGAAGTTCTCCTGGATGGGATGCTATAGCTTAGTTTTCACTTTGTGGATTGCTTCTATTCTAAAATATATTCAACAAAAGAAAGACCCTTCTAATAATAAATCAGTGTCTAAAATATGGGGGTTAGAAACAGATTTGCTGGGAGCTTCTGGTGGATGTTTGATCTTTAGCTTTTAAGCATGGAGTGTGAGCAATGCGTGGTCATGCAGCATGGCAGAAGTAGGGTCCTGAAGTACTTGCTCAGCATAGACTGCATCTGGTGCAGAAGTATAGCTCTGTATTTGGTGAAGCATCTTGTCAAAAGAGCAGTAGCATAGTTGTCAGACAAATGGGACGAGTACTTTGTACTTTAGTGCTCCAAATGGGGAATTATGACTATGGAAAAAAACCCAAAAACCTCCAGCACTGTTGGAACCTGAAATAATGAAATCTGAATCTCTAAGAGGTGGAGAGTCGCACATCCTTGGGGTAAAGTGCATGTCCAGAAAATAAAAAATGAAGCAGAAAGTCTAACTTTATATTTTTGTAGGGGAGTAACAGGGAGATTTTTAAGTGGCTGTGATAGAGTCAGACCAAATCTTTATCATAGTGGAGAAGAAGAGACAACCAGAGGCTCCCAGGCACTTCAGGTGATGTGGAGATAAAGCTGAACCTCTTTGCAGATTTTTGGCCTGTAGCCTGTATATGGTGAGTTTAGGCAGCCAGTACAGCAGTGCCTCCTTTGAAACTTCGAAGGGCTCAGTTTTTCAGAGGGCAGGAAGAGCCTTTTTTTTTTTTAACTTAGTAAAAGTTAAGAGTTCTTGAGAAACTGCTCTTGTAGACATCTGACAGGAAATGATCTTGTTTGCTTGTGAATATATGATCAGGGTCAGAGTGCGTCTGAGAGCAGCCAACCCTCAGCTGCGTTTTCCTGACTGGGGTCAGGAATAGTATGAATGTTAACTTGCAATTAAGTAGATAAAGAGAGTATGAGAAGCTGTGCTTCAAGCTAAACTCTTATCTGTGTTTTCATTTAGAGAAACAGTTACCATAAGGTGAGACTTCTGAAACTATCTTTTAATAATTTGAAGTTATTCAGATCATAATGTTTTCTAAGCAGCTTCTTTATTTTTAGCAGTAACCAAGCTAGGAAGTGCAGTGTTGCTCATATAAAGAGTTATTTGCATTCAGAAATTCTGCTTTTACTCTTGACCATCTTCGTTTGGTTTTTGCCTTGCTCTAGGTTAAATGAACAGAGTAGTTTCAAAGCAGTAAGAGATACGAGACAGCCTTGGCAGGTACTTCTGTGACACGTGAGTTGTAGTCATTCAAATAACATAAAAATTTCACAACCAGAAAGCAGAATCTGTGTCTGTGAGCTTAATATTGAGAGCTGGTCAGAATATGTGCCAGAGAAGTATAACAAGTCCTTTCAGCCTGGCTTGAGGGGCTTTCAGATAATTTTGAGAAAAATGACTTGCAATAACTGGTTCTCATTTATCTACAAAATTAAAAGTTCAAAGTGCTGTGGCTGACTAGAGAAACAAGATTGTCTTTATGAGTTGGAGGCATGCTAATGTGCCGTCCTCTTACATTTTTCTTAGTGGTTCTGCTCTCAAATACATAAATCAATTCAGCTGCTATTAAAAGAATTCCCAGTGTTTCTTCCCTTGCTGGTAGAAATACATGTAAAATGTTCATGAATTTCCCAAATTATTGCTGATTTTTAAGCTTACAAGTTATATTTCAAAGCCTATTTCCTTTTCGGTTATATGTGTATTTTTGTAGGTAACTGCCTTTGTTCCTTATTTCTGAAATGGTTTTAGCATCAGCTCATGATGGGGTTAGCCATATGTATTTATAAAATGCTACAGATGATATCTCTTGCTTCCTTTTTTTTAAGGAAGCGAGTTAAGTAAACTTTCAGGAACAGCTAACTGAAGTTAAGTGCTGCAGGGTTATTCACAGTTGTGAATTGGTATAGGAGAACATTTGGATGAAAGTAGCTTGTAAGGAAAGGAGTCAGCTTGCTAGCCTAATATTACTGGGGTTTTTTTGGTTTTTTTTTTTTTTTTTTGCTAGGGGTGACAGTGGCAGGTAAGACGGTTCCTGATGCTGGGTGGCTTCTGCTTGTCATTAGTTATCAAGGTAAGGTAGATTCTCTTGCGGAATTACTCTGTGTGGCTTTGGGCCGGAGTAAGAGAGGCTTTTGGCAAAAAGAGTAACATTGTAATTTTTTTGGTATGGAATGCAAAAGGATAACAAATTTAAAGCAAGTGAAATCATCACCAGGTGTCTTTTAAGGGCTTTTTTCATTTTGCAGTTGACATTGTGTAAGCACCCTTCATAAATAGTAAAAAAAAAAAAAAAGGAGTAAACAATTACTGACCTTAATTCAGTCTTCTGTGTTTGAGTGGGTCACCATGCGATAACGTAACAGAAGAACTGGCAGCTGAAACACATGAATATATTTAATTCTGCCTTTCAAGACGATCATGAATTCTTCTTAATAAAGTGATCCCGTAGCAAATGTGTTTTAAAGGAAATGCTTATTTCTGAGTTTGATCGCAGTTAACTTGCAGGGTGACTGACAATCCTTTGCACTTCAAACACATGGAAGCAAAACGTGTGAGACTGAGCTAAGCTGTGGAAGTGTTTATGATTTTTATTCATGCTATCTTGCAAAAAGGATCTAATTAGTAGTAATAAAGGGAAGTGTCTTGAAACTGATACAATCTTCCTGAGTGGATGTTGTTAAGAATCTTTTTTTATTGAGGGTGGTGTTGATGTCAGTCTTAGTTGCAAGAAAATGTGTATTTTTTTTTTTTTCTAGTTCGTATGCATTTCTAGTCACATTCCAAGCAAGTTTGACCTCAGAGGGATGAATTTCATCTGTTTGGCCTTTAAAGCTGAAACCAGCTTAGTCGAAACAGATACAGGAGGTAATGGCAGCACAGTGTTTAACAACGCTTCGTGTTGCAAACCTCTCCCTTGCTGGTCCTCCTTTCTTGTCTCAGAACTTAGCATTTCTCATCATAGTATTAATGTAAGCATCGAATTCTTGCTTAGTCTGCAGTAGAGTGTTTTAGCTGACCTAATTAACTCTGGACTCCCGAGAGCAGGCCAGAATTTAAGTTAAAGTCCCTAGCACTTGATAAGTAGAAGAAAAGAAACCTCCTAAACGTTCATGTAACTGTTAGTGTCATCGTGGGACAGTTCTCTCTAATGCTGGTGCTCCTTGAACTTCCTTTTTTTTTTTTTTTTACTCATCTCCCTTGTTCTGGGGTTCCTCTCTGCACTGCTTAAAAAAACCTCTTTGGGATCCTCTGTGAAATTTTCGTATATTCCGAGTAACCGATGCCCCCTTCTTTGTGTGCAACCTCAAAGGCAGAGAAGCTGTAATTTTGTGGTCTTACCTGGGAGGTCTGGCGAGGGCTGCTCCTGCTTCGTCTTTCCCCTGCTCTTACAGCCCACCCCACTTCCTCCGTTTCCTGCTGTCATAAGAAACTGCTCCCATTGTGACGTCAAGGCACTGCCACCAATGGGGATGGGGTTTCTGCTGCCTTCTGCTGTTACGCTTCTGCTGGCAGCTTTCGGATTGGCTGGCGGTGCTGATGTCAGGCTTGTGTCAAAGCGAGCCCTGATCCTCCTTGCATCTCTTCCTGGTGATCTGTGGAGATACCTCACCACTGCGTGGCCTTCAGAAAGCCCTCGCTGCTTGCTTTCTGACTTGCTGCTGGCCTTTTGAGGTGTAACGGCCAGGATGCTGCAAAGAAAAGTTTCTCAAGTGGTTCCTGTGACATTCAGAATTTATTTTTGCAATTATGTGTGTTGTATTCCTCTTCATTACTAAAAATGAGATTAGGATGACGGCCACATTTGTTTGATATGCTGGAGGGAAAAGGCTGAAAAGCCTGGTGCCTGAATTTCTTTATCCTCATTTGCATCTTCACTTAGAGTATACCATATTCATAACACTGATTTAGAAATGCTGCACTTTGCATAATTTGCTCATTAGAATAGACAAGAAGTCCATATTTAAAACGGTCAGCCGGTTATGTCTACCTCAGGATCCATTCTGTGTTATTAAAATGTTAAGGTCATCTTTTATCAAGCTGATTTTACCACTTGCTGAATCCCCAGGCAGTTCTGAAAAGGCAGGTGGGCCATTTGTGTTCACACATGTATTTACGACCTGGAAGAATGGGGTTGGAGCAGATGGAAGCTTTAGATGCCTTGTAAATTAAGAGAAGTAAATCAGTGTGTGAGGGGTAATTAATGAATAGGGTTGGGGAAACACATTTGGGTCATTTAAACAGGAGCTTTATGATGGCTGATGTTCCAGTAGGGAGCCTGAACCCAATTCCTGAACCAGGTCAGCAAGGTTCCCTTCTCCAGCCCTGTGTCCCTCTCTCCCTTCTTGCAGCATCCCCGTGTTGAACGGGCAGGCTGTAAAACTCGCTGGGGCAGGGGTGACAAATGTGGGAGTTGTATCCTGCTACGCCAGAACCTTGTGTTAATACTGAGATATTCATTTGGAGTTCAGATTAAGCTAAACTGAAGAATCACAAACTTTTGTATAGCTTCTAAGTATCAAATAATTTGTGCTTTCCATGGAGTAGACTTCTGCAGGAGTTAATGGCGGTTACAAATGTCTATCCTTCTCTAAGTGCAAAGGGTATTTTTCAACTTCACCTTTTCTGATGTAATTATGTAGCAGCAAGTTAATGAAACTCACCTACAACATTAACATCCTGCTCTGCCACACACGTTCTCTCCCCAGAGAGAAGAGGAAAAACAAACTGCATGTGGCTGAGCTACTCACATAGCTTAATGCAGAAACAGAAAGCGCCAGCTGCTGCTGGTAGGTTGTCCTAGGTAGGTTCTTGCCCTGTGTTCATCGTACCATGAAAATTAAGGCATGTGTGCAAGGACCCCTGTTTACTTAAGGACGTTGCCTTGACATGCACTCTGATCACCTGCCAGTGCTGATGAATCCTTCTTGTAGGGGATCACTGCCTGCTGGTAATGCTGCCAGACAACTTTCTTTTTAGGGTGCTTGCAAAGCTTGTACCACTTCAGATTTTCTGTACTGTGTGTCTAATGCTGAAGTGGGGTAAGAGAAATGCTGTTTCTTCGTGTGTGTTCAGCTCCTTTGGAGCGGGAACATCAGCCTCAGGGGGAATTGCTATGGGTATGCATTTTTTTCTTTTTCCTTCCAGGTGTAAATTCCTGCATTTTTGACAAGGCTGGAAATCTTGAAAATCTTGATTAATGTTTAAGCATTGGCAGATAAGTTTCCTGAAGAGCCCAGGTTGCGTTGGGAAGTTGGTTTCATTCGTTGCAGTGGAGATGTAACAGAAAGCATGAGGTCTGCTGGGCAGAACTGCCAGATGCTGTATTAAGGAGCTGGTTTCTGACCCTGGCTCTGACTTCCTCTGTGGCAATAGTCATATTGTTTAAACTGGTTTTCCCCTTTAATCACTAACTGTATGTTCCTCTTTTTTTTCTCAGAGGCCTAGTTTTGCAGAATCAGAGCCAACTCTTCCAAACTTTTGCAGGGTCACAGCTGCAGCTGAAATCAGCAGAAGCTGTGATTTGAATGTCTGAATAAAATGGGGCCACAACTATCTCGGCGTTAGAGAGGTTGAAAATTCATTATGCCTCAGTTCCCTATATGTAAAAAGGGATGATAATGTCCTGTCCTTTTATTGTTTGGTATGTGACTCCTTCATAAATGTTGATTACAAGTGCAAGAGAAGAAAACCATAAGGAAACTCTTTATTAGTGCATGAGTGCCAAATGAATAATGTTTGGTGCTTAGTGCATGATGAAAAAGAGCAGTTTTGAATAATTCCTTGTCTGGGAATCACTGTCCACTAATAGCACTGAACAAGAAACTAGTGCTACTCTTTTTATGTATTGTCATAATCATAGGTGGTTAGGTTAACACGTGCTTTCTTAATTTAAGTTTAAACCTTCTGAGTACCTTATGCCTCAGTTTTAATGTAGGAATATTTTTGTTTAATTTCTCTATATACAAGAATTGTAGAATAATTAGGGTTGGGAGTGACCTCTGGGAAATCTTTAGTCCATCCTCCTGCTCAAAGCAGGGCCAACTTCAAAGTTAGAAGAGGTCGTTCAGGGCTGCTGGTTGAGTTTTGGGCATCTCCAAGGGTGGAGATGCCACAGCCTCTCTGGGCCCCTGGTCCAGAGCTTACCCCCTCTCATTGTGAAGAATTTTTCCGTGTGTCAAACAAGGAATTTTTTTTTTTTGCTACAACTTGAGACCATTGCCCTTCTGCTGTGCGTCTCTGAAAAGAGTCTGACTCCATCTTCTCCATAGGTACGGGAGACAGCGGTGAGATCCCCATTAAGCCTTCCCTGCCTCTGAAGGAAGCTGAACAGATGCAGGTCCCTCAGCCTTTTCTTGTCTGGCGCAACATGCCTAGCTTTCACTGATCCATGGGTTAGTCCATCCCAGGCGCAAGGCTTTGCATTGCTTTTTGTCAAAGTTTGGGTGGTCTTGGTCAGCCTGTTCCTCTGGACACTTGAGATCCCCTGGAATGGCAGCCCATCCTCCTGCACCCTCACTGCTCTCCTAGGTTTAGTCTCACCTGGGAGGCTGCAGAGAGTGCGTGCTGGTCCATTGGCCAGTTTGGAGGCATTTAGCGATATTGACCCCTGAAGTGCACTTGTAACCATTTGCTAGTTAGACTTAAAAATATTGGCCATTGCTTATTGAGTCTGGTAGTCCACACAGGTTTTTTGCCTGTATTGTACTCCAGGCTTATGGTATTTCAGAATATTTAGATAACATAGTCAATTAAGTGTGTTCTTGCTTGCTTGGAAGGTGGTAATAATTGTTATCCTTTTGTTTTTAATGTGAAATGTCTCAAAAATGGTTCAAAAATAATTAAAAAGGCAAGAGGCTTATCTGGAGTAGCTGATCAGTGTATTTAGCTTCCATTTAATAGCCAGTGTTTTATTGCTGCAAAGTCCAGGATGGCAATATGTAATTGTCAATACAATCTTTTTCAAGTCATAATCACAAATACATCTTAAAACTGCAAAGGCATATCTTTATATTTCTGATAGGATAAGAGCTACTAGACTAGAAGCAGACCAAAATGTCTTGGATTGGTGTGTGTATTAAGCGAATGTGTAGTAAGCTAACCCATGTTGGACTGTGCTTAGAGTAACTAAGGGATGGAGAGGCTTGCTCCACCAGTTTCTGTGAATAGGGCTCACCAGGGTCCGCTGCTTTCTGTGGTGGTGTAGGTAGCAAATAGTCCAAAACTGCAAGGATGCTCATCCATCAGTGTGTTTGCCTTGCTTATGTTATACCCGTACCGTTTGCTGAGCAGAGTAGCTTGAATTTGACTGCTTGAGCTTTCTGAAACTAGACTTCAGGAGAAAGTTTTGGGTTTTGGTATTTGTGAAGATGTGAAACTGTGCATGATGGTGTGCTGATGTAAACTGGTAACATAAATGGTAGCAAAGCTGCAGGCAGCGATCGTTCTCCAGGGGTATCAAGTGGAGACTTCAGACCTTTTGAGGTGCCTGTTTTTTGTATGCTCCATTTCTAAGTTGTTGTTGGCTAAATCTACAGTTATTTTTCCAGTGATAGCTTGAGTAGTAGTTATCATTGCAGAAAAACCTGCAGGGTTGTCTACTGACTCTTGGATCCAGCTTCACTTGTGTTATGCTGACGCAAATCCACAAATAAATTGTATGTGAATGGAGTTTTTGCTGATTTGAGGTGTTCATGTACCTGCAAGAGAAATTGCTTAGCTGAAACTTGCTGCAGTTTTTTTCCAGGCAGATGTATTTTGAGAGAGCTCTCTAAATGATAAAGTAGTTAAATAATCAGCTTTACAGTGGTCCAGTGAGAGCAGTGTTTTGCTACTTATTAATTAAATATTCTCTCTTCCCTTTTTTCTGTTGCCACCCTGCAAAAGCATTACAATATAGTTTCATTTGTGTATAATTGACCTGTGACACAAAAGAGGAGAATTGGATGCAAGTTTAATTAGCATGGTTTTAAAAAAGAACCTGTGAGCCTGATTTATCGTTCCCCTCGAGCACTTGTATTGACAGAAACTTTAGGTGCCAGTGCCACTGCCGTGTTGACAGCGGGGACTGGGGGAACTGGGCGGTGGGAGAGCCCCGTGCCCCCGGGTAGGAAGCCTGGGCTGTGTCATGCCAGGCTCGTGCACAGCCGACAGCTCGTTTCGGCTGTGCCGCACCGTGCATTCGTGGCAAGCCTGCACTTCTCCAATGCGTGTCTGCGCTCTCAAGGGTTTACAAGAGCACATATTAAGAGAAGTTTTATATCTGATGAGGATGTGTGTGTTGCTAGCACGCTTGTGGCCAAGTGGTAGGTATCCTGAAGCATTCCCAGGGTCAGCTGTTGGTGTTCTTGTCATATCGTTGGACCTTTTTTCTGTGCACTTGTTGTTGGTTTCTAAACTTACAATTGAATAGTCAAAAACACATGAGCTGAAGAGCAGGAGCTTTGCTACCACAGTACGGTTCACTGCAGGGCACTGCGGTGAATTGCATAGCAAGGTTACTTCTTTCATTCTTCCAAAAGCTGTTTGGAAAAGCGGAGCTAATTTATTGATGTAGGTACTCTGTAAGCAACATGGAGGCTTCTGCTTTAGCTTGCTGCGTGTACGGGGAACCCACTCCTGCACTGACAAGCCGTGGGACTGGAGTGTGCTTAACGTGGTGGTGGTTTCTTGGGAGCAAGTGATCTTTGCAGTTGCAGAAGATATGCCCAAAGTTTCCGTTGCTGACATAGGGGTTTTTTTCTTTCTTTTCTCCCCCGCCCTTCCCCTCCGTGTAACAAAAAGGGGAATCAGTGCGTTGTAGATAAGCACTTTGCAGTGGTCAGTGAGGAAAAAGCAAGCTATTACAGACAGCGAACCCACGGGCAGATAGAGAGGGACAAATTCAGTGAAAATGGTTACTGCTTTTTTTTCAAACTACGTGATCAAAACCACTCATTGGTTTGCGCTGTTACAATCCTGATTTCTTTCTTTTTTTTTTTTCCCTTTGTGCTTTGCTAGCTTTTAATCTGAAGACAGTCCCTTTCATCAGGTTTTTGCATCTTTCTGTGAGCTCAGTAGAAAGGAGCCTCTTCCCTTGGCCAGGGCCTGAAGGCACTGTCATAACGGTGTTGGTGGCAGCTATGGAGGCTGGATCGTCCTTCAGGAGCTGTCACCAACATCTGCATGGGCTCCAGGCTCCTTGTCATCCTTCCTGCTGGAAGGAAATCCACGCATACTCAGCTGCCGCTTGAAGCCAAGCCTTACTCAAGTCTGGGGGGAAGCCTTTGGCTGCTGCAGTTGCTCTTCAAACATCTGTTGGGTCTTCAGAGACCCGGCTGCTAAAAGTATCCAGTGCAGTGCTGGCTGGGTCCTAGCAAAATTAAAATAATCAGAAGGGCAGTCTCAGAAGTCTTCTGTAATCGCTTTCCAGGTGGGTGTAATTTTGTACCACTGCTAACAGTGGTTTGTTTGTGTGGGGCTTTTGGAGAGAGATGCACCGTGAGGGGTATTTAAAAAAAAGTGGAGAGGCCTTCTGCATTGGTGTTTCTTCTTGGAGAAAATGTTGGCCCAGCACTTGTCAGGTGTGAGCCTGGGTGCCTTGGCTGAAGCTCCTGAAAGACGTCATTCTGAGACTGCTGTTCCTCAGCATCTGCGTTCAAGACTCGGATGCTGCACGTAAACAGGATACAGGGGGAACTTGGCCTATCACCGTCTTATTCCTCCCCCAGGACAGCAGACCAGCCTGCAAGGCACTGACAGCTGCTGCGACTTAAGAGGCATACTAGAAAAGGATAAATAAACTAACAAGAATTCTTTGTGAATGTTTTATTCCTACTGTATTTTAGTAGCACTTAGATATGTAGAAATCTGGCTTGTGGTAAACATCTTTGGAGATGGGGAGGGATAGTTTTCTGGAAAGGATATGAACTGATTTGTGATTTTTCATAGACTTCAGTCGTTTGCTTACAGGGACAGTTTCAGTCCATCTTGCAATATTTATAAACTAAAAAAGCGTGATAAATGAGCAGCCAAATTCAGTGGTGTTCAGCCTTTGGAAAAACCCCCAGATTTTGGGAGGTGGTAAATGTGCTGGTCTGGAGCTCAGATGTACCATGAATTCCTGTGTAATTTTTTCCTGGATTGTGATTTGCACAGTATCCTCACTTAAAGTAGTCCAGCAAAAGTGAAAATGGAATTTTTTCACATCTTTAAGGTTGTGACAGGTCTGTTGCAACACTTGAACATTTTTTTTTTGTCCTTCTTTGACAGGACAAGTGAATTTCTACAGAAATGTGGACTTGAGGGGTTGTTGACTCACTGTTGCTGTTCCTTTGACAATGTGAGACTACTGTGAGCATTTTGAATAGCAAACCCAGCATCTTGGCTGTGAAAAGATACACGTACCCATAGGTACATGTACATGCATGTAGGCATCAGCGTGGATGCAAAGGTATTCTTAAAGCTGGGAAGGATCCCAGTGCAGACAAGTCTCACTGTCAATGTTGAGATAAGTTCCTCAACGTTTTGTGTCAAATTCACTTCTGAAATCTGTTTTCTAGAAGTCAAAAACCCCAATGTGGGGAATTGTGGAGGCTTCTGAAGTACACAGGTGACTTTGAAACGGGTTTTACTGTTTCATTAGAAACAATGCTGGTAAGGGCTTTAAGGACGGTCTTACTCATATTTTATGACCTGTGGTTATCTGTGACCAGAGCCAGTGCCTGGACCTCAACCTCTTGTTTTCAAGGTCTGTCATCTTAAAACCTTTCTGTAGAGCTTTGCTGTTAATTCCATACTAGTGAAATATTAGTGGAGTTTTGTGTTTTGTTTCGGTGTGTGGTGTCCCCCCTCTCAATGTTAACTGCCTACAACACTGCTTTAGCAACAACAAATATTGTAGTTTAACTCTTGCTGTGGAGGCACTAATCTTACAATAATTGAAGAAATGCTCTGGTTATGATTCCATGGCTTTGTTATTCATAAGTCATACTGAGAATGTTTTTCTGTATTCATAGGAAAGTACTCGTGCTTACCCAGAAGAAGAGTAGCAGGTTAACTGTAGTTCTGTAGCGGGTTTGTGTACAGGTATAGGATCTACCTTTTGTGAATTGCAATTTGCTGACTGGATTTAAATCTCTTTAGTGTATAACACTGTTACTTATTTAAAAATAAGTCTTAGTTTAAATGTTGAGAGTTCCCTGGTCCAGCCGGTGTGGGAATTTGTGCTGGGAGAGTTTGATCAGTGCTTGTGAGGCCTGTGCTTTTACTCTTTTATTTGTTTATTTGTTTGCCTCTAGGCCCTTATACTGTCAAGGGAAATGTTTTAAATATCAACCAAGTTTTTCATACCCTTCAGACAGGCTAATCTGTTACTTGCATGGGTGCTAAAAGTTTGCCCAGCCTTTGACAGGGTGAAAGCTAAAGACAGTCTTTTTGGTTTGTGCAGTTCCATTGCAGATGCATGAACACAATTAAGAAGGAAAATAATTTGATCAATGTTGTCCAAGAGGCGGCTCATTTAGCAGGGACCTGTTTGTGCTCTATCTCTTTGGACTTTGGCTCTTCTAACATTCTCCAGTCTCCCAAAAGGCAAGCCACAGCTCGGTCTCTCATCCCTGGCAGTTGGCACGTTATATTCCTCCCCTGCTGCAGAGGTTAGTCTGGAAGGAATCATAGAATGGTTTAGGTTGGAAAGGACCTTGAAGATCATCGAGTTCCAGCCCCTCTGCCATGGGCAGGGACATCTCCCACTAGACCAGGTTGCCCAAGGCCACGTCCAGCCTGGCCTTGAACACCTCCAGGGATGGGGCATCTGGAACTTCTCTGGGCAACCTGTTCCAGTGCCTCACCACCCTTAAAGTGAAAAACTTCTTCCTAATGTTTAATCTAAACCTGCCCTCTTCCAGTTTAAAGCCATTCCCCCTCGTCCTATCACTACATGCCCTTGTAAACAGTCCTTCCCCAGCTCTCCTGTAGGCCCCCTTTAGGTACTGGAAGGCCGCAATAAGATCTCCCTGGAGGCTTGTCTTCTCCAGGCTGAACAGCCCCAACTCTCTCAGCCTCTCCTCATAGCAGAGGTGCTCCAGCCCTCTGATCATCCTCGTGGCTCTCCTCTGGACACGCTCCAGCAGGTCCATGTCCTCCTTATGTTGGGGACTCCAGAGCTGGATGCAGTACTCCAGGTGGGGTCTCACAAGAGCAGAGTAAAGGGGCAGAATCACCTCCTTTGACCTGCTGGCCACACTTCTTTTGATGCAGCCCAGGATAGGGTTGGCCTTCTGGGCTGCGATCGCACATTGCTGGCTCATGTTGAGCTTGTCTTCAATCAGCACCCCCAGGTCCTTCTCCACAGGGCTGCTCTCCAGCCATTCCCTGCCGAGCCTGTGTTTGTGCTTGGGATTGCCCCGACCCAGATGTAGGACCTTGCACTTGGCCTTGTTGAACTGCATGAGGTTGGCTTGGGCCCACCTCTCCAGCCTGTCCAGGTCCCTCTGGATGGCATCCCTCCCCTCCAGCGTGTCTGCTTCACCAAACAGCTTGGTATCATCAGCAAACTTGCTGAGGGTGCACTCTACCCCACCATCCATGTCGCTGACAAAGATGTTGAACAGTACGGTCCCAGTACTGACCCCTGAGGAATGCCACTCGTCACTGCTCTCCACTTGGACGTCGAGCCATTGACCGCAACTCTTTGAGTGCGACCGTCCAGCCAGTTCTTCATCCACCAAGTGGTCCGTTTATCGAATCCATGTCTCTTCAATTTAGAAACCAGAATCTGCCCATGCAGATGACCACTGTGCTTCTTGGGATCCTCACCAGCCACCGCCGCTGCTTGTTGGGCTCTTCTATACTGAGGTTTGGCCATCAGTGCTTAGTACGTTTCTATGATCTTGTGCAGGTGGATGAGATCTTCTTGCTTGTGAATGGGAGATGCCTGCTAAATGTCCTTCTGAGCTTTGCCTTGTGCATTGAGTTATAACTCTCTTGTGTGAGATGCGGGGTTTGCGGACCCCCTGCCTGCAAAGGTAGGGGTTCTGAAACACAGCTGGTCAGTGTGTTTAACATCATGCACTTGCACGTGCTGCAACATGCTCCTTCCAAATTGGCAGTGTCCACAGTACTGGGAGTGACTGACTTCCGTGTCCTCAGTCACTTTCTCAGACTTCTTGGGGGGGGGCTGTTTTCAAAGTTTTTTCGGTTAAACCATCAACTTTTGGGACTGCTGAGGCTAGAGATAGGAATTATTGAAGAGGAGGCATTTGGAGAAGTTCGGGTCTTGTGAAAAGTGAAAATCCAAGTGGAGAGGAACGTGGGTGAAGGTAAAATGTAGTTAAGTGCTCATTTGATGTGGAAGTAATGCCACCGAAAAGGCTGCATTCCCTTCTACGGTGACTTTTTCTGAAGACTGATAAAATCAACAAAATCTGTCATGCTGGAAAAAAAAATAAAATTGTTGTCAAATGATTTTAATCAAAGACTGTTTAATTTACCTGTGTCAGATGAATGGACTTCCAAGGCCATACGTATATATCTGTTGTATTCATTGCAGTTTGAAGTTACTTTTCTGACTTTTCTTGGGTTCTGCTAAACATACCTGTGATTTAAGCATGTTAGTTAACGGGAGAGTAGAGCAGCTCTAGCCCGAGTGTGCAGATCTATATACGATGTCTAACTGAAAAGCAATGATGAAGCTTGCATTCACTAAAACTGAAAAACAATTAGCTGTGACTAGGGACAATTTCCAGGCAATTAAAAACCAAGCTCGTACATTTTTATGACTATGCAATCTCATAATTTTCAGCTAAATTAAGACAGTGAGCAAGTCTAAGCTGTACTTCCCTTGTATGCCAATAATAACAAATGAGAGATGTCTGCAGAGAATGAGTTTGGCTGTGTCTCCTCTAGCATTTTTGTACATTTAAAATATATGATAGCCTGAATACCCTCTGCTCTCCTCAGTTTTATTTTTATCTGTAGTACCACTTAATGAGGTATTAGAAATTAAATTCCTAGATAGTCCTGCTGGCTGCTCTCCATTGCAGGATATTACTGCAATACTGATAGCTGCAGTAATAGCTAGAACACATATTTTTGTTTTCAAATGTTTCATTTAAAAATCAGCAACTTGTTTTTTCTTCAAAAATGTATGCTCTTGCAGCTTTTCTTTGAGTAATATTGCTGAATGGCAGTGATAAGGCATTGATTCATGTGGCAGTGATTTTCTCTGAGGTTGTCTTCATTAGTGGCATCCTAAATAGCTTCCTTTAGGGTGAAACTTACCTATGTTGTATTTATTGAGTTGTCAGGTATCTAACTAATCTGATGATGCTGGCACTGTTTAGGAATGAAGTGTAGACAGCAGCTTCAGCCATTATTTGAAATTTACCCCAATACTTGGTCTGACTGTTTGCCACCAAAATCTACTAATGAAGGTGATCCCTTGACTCTAGTAGTCCTATTTTTCCTCCCTTTTCCACTTTTGCTGACATGGAGGTACTTTGACCTGTCAATGACCAAGACTGGCTGCTGCTCCAATGGACTCTGAATAATTTTCATTTAATCTCCAACATACTATGAGCTACAGAAATTTTAATTTAAAATCTAAATAAGATGGCTTAAAAATAAGCTTTTTTTTTAAAAAGCAAGTAGTCAGTATCTTGATATTTGGGTCATTGTTTCAATTCTTCATTGGAATAATAGGAATTTTTCTTATGCTGGACCTGAGTTGTCTATCAAGAGTTTGTTCTTCAATGTAA
The DNA here is from genome assembly GCA_017639485.1 of Pluvialis apricaria. Classification (NCBI taxonomy): domain Eukaryota; kingdom Metazoa; phylum Chordata; class Aves; order Charadriiformes; family Charadriidae; genus Pluvialis; species Pluvialis apricaria. The sequence goes on along the minus strand of CM030011.1, from coordinate 71,047,191 downwards.
GATTGTGCCCTACTGTAAGAGGCGAGGGCCTCTTAGGTGGCATTTCTAGAATTATGGGAATGTACTGTACAAAATAGGCCTTTAAATTGGGGTTTTAAGATGATTAGTTTGTAGCATAAGATTTGTAAGCTTTATTTAGGACAACTGATTTTCCGAATTGGCAATGTATTTTGCCTGTAGTGATATTAAGCCTCCGTGCAGAATGCTCTCGATGGCTTTTCGTTTTTGGTGGATGTTGCAAGTTGAGGCTTCAAAAGAGAAACTACCTGATTTTCCTGCCAGGCCAGAGGAGGAGATGTTTTGGCTCTTGTTTTACATTTCAGAATATCTTGATGTGACCTGCACCCACACGTTGTGTTCTGTAGAACATCTGTTCAAGAGCATGATCGTTCGTGTAGTCGGGAAGGGTTCTGGACATTAGAGACAAGTAAAACCACATTGGTGTAGGAGTACCTCGGGACTGTTTTTAGTTAGTCACCACGATGAAGTTTCTGGTAATAAGCTAGTGGAAGTTAATTTTGTTCAGGAGTCCAAAAATACAAAGCTTGCTTGGAAGAGGGAGCAGGAAACAGAAGCAGCATGGATACTAAGTCTTTAATTACCCAAAGCTAGTACAAATGTGTCCAGAAGTGCCTGCTGAATAAAGCTGAAGTATTGGTGAAACTAATTATGCCTTGAAATTATTTGAAGTTCAGTAAGTCTGGTTAAACGGTCTTAAGAAATACTTTTAGAAATGAGTCTAAAAAATCTGTTAAGTGTTGGTGGTTTTAATAAAATGGTTGTGCCATTCGACAAATGAAGGTGAAAATTCATTTTCTGAGACTAGATAATGATCAAAAGCTGGGAAGATCTAAAATTTGTTTGATACTGTCTGATTGCTTTTATCTTTTTTTTTTTAAATAGTGATCACATGGAAAATATTTATGGCTACCTAATGAAATATACCAATCTCGTCACTGGTTGGCAATATCGGTAAGTCTTTTATGGTGCTTTTTAGTAACGTTGGTCTTTGCAGCATCTAAATGAACGTGTTTCAGATTTTTTAATAATACTTGGATTTCCCTTTTTCTGTTAAGCAAACTTTATGGGTGAGTTATGCTTTTCTCAGTATAGATTAAGCTAATGTGTAGATGAATAATATTTGTATTAAGGCATGAATAAGAAAAAAATTGATAGGTAGTATGAAGCAGTTAACTCATTTGATGGCTTATAACTATGCTTGTATGTGTAAAAAAAAGCATGCACAGCATTATTTTTTTCCCTTAAAAATATTGTCTTTTGTTCTTTCTCCCAAGTCTTCAGCTTTATGCCAAATCATGCCCTCTTTTTTTAAAAAAAAATAAAATTAAGACTTCTTTACTGAAAATTCAAACTCAAGCCAGCTTTTCCCTTTAGTTCTCCAGGATACCTGTCCCCCCTGGAATAACTTGCTTTTCTCTGACAGGTGAAACTCTCTGGTCAGGCTTCCTGCTTGATGCTCTTCCTAGAGCAGCACAGTGCAACCGAAGCACTGTTGGAGAAATAAGTCCTTAGCACACCACACTGGCCAGATTCCTGTGCTACTACTGGCATGCAGTGACTTGTGTCAATACGCTTACTGTTAAACTTGGTTGAATAGATGAAGCATAATGTCCACTTACGTTTTATTTTTTTTAAAATCTGGAATTGCTTCAGTTTCACAGTTTTGTATCTTGATTATTTTGTTTCTGGGGCTGCTTCACCCTTAATTTATGTATTTTAAGGATATATTAAGCCCTAGAGATTCAGAATATTCATTTAATTCACAAAATCTTGCAACAGCAGTCTTCTGTGGGCACAGCTATTCTGTTGTGCAATAGCATTGTCGGTCTCTGAGAAAAAAATTGGTAAGAACTTAATTTTTGTGCAGTCTTGTTGGGGACATAATTCATATGTTTTGGGGTTGTACTGACTCAAGTCTAAGTCCCAACCCCATCTGTGCCAACTTGTAATGAAAGTCTTGACTTCTTGCCTTGCCTGCCTCCTCATCCCCTGCCCCCCCTTCCAAAAAAAAAAAAAAAAAAACCAAAACGAAAAGAATGAGCTGTTTTTTTAGTGTGTTTGCTTTGTTATCTTTGCAGGTTTTTTGTTTTAAACAATGATGCTGGCCTGCTGGAGTACTTTGTGAATGAACAGTCTAGACATCTAAAGCCCAGAGGTACCCTGCAGCTAGCTGGAGCTGTAATTTCACCCAGCGATGAAGACTCTCACACCTTTACAGTCAATGCTGCCAGTGGGGAGCAGTATAAACTAAGAGGTAGGACCTAGATTCTTGGGCAGGGGATTCTTCCACTAGAGGACACTCCTGGCTCTCACCTGCGGCTGCTCTGATGGGTTTGGCAGCAGGTCCAAAGCAAGAGAAATTGTTTGTCAGACTGCTGCAATGAGAGTTTTATGTGAAACTTTCATGCCACTCTTCACTTAGGAACCATCCTTCTTTATGAATGGTTCTGTACTTTGGGTTTGATGACTTTCAGAAGACCATGAACTTAAGATGTGTAGAATGGGACTTCATGTATAGTGTCCTTAAACTATACTGTTTCAGTGTGTTCTAAATCATTGTAGGTAACAGTACTATGTTGATGCTTGCACAGAACTACATTATTCCTGGTGTTCAATATGTTAGCCTTCTTGTGATGGTTATAGAAGTCCATTCTCTGATTTTGCAGGCTGTGGAAATCTGGGCTAATATTTTATAGTATTTCTTGTCTTGAAGACTTGCTATCATGATCTAATTCAGGACATTACTCTAATGTCCTTGTGACTCAGATCATTACTCTAATTCCATTAAAATGTGTCATGTTGTTAGATTAAATGTGTGTGAGGGGAGTTATTGTTTTTTGAAGTGATTTCTGTGTTACAAAATTAAAAAAAAGAGTACATGCCATTTATGTTGAACTTTATTTAATGTTATAGCTAATTCCTGGTCAGCTGAGCAAGTTTTAGATTAATACTTTGTACTGATAAAATCTTCTGTCTGTTTTAAAGAATTAAGCAGCCTTTTGCCGATACTTCAAAATGTCTTCATACACATAATCATTTTGGTTTGCTTTTATTAGCTACTGATGCTAAAGAACGGCAACACTGGGTTAGCAGGCTGCAGATATGCACACAGCATCACACGGAAGCTATTGGAAAGGTATCGTATGACATACTTTCATGGGCGAAAGTAATTTGGTCTGGTGGTAGAAGTGGTTCCAAATACAACTATCCTGTTATCTAAGAGAAATACTACGAAAGGGCCTGTGGTTGAGCTTGACGCTTACATTAAGAAACCTTTTTCTGAGTAATAGCTGACCTGTAATAGACATATGCTTTAGGAATGACACAAAGTAAAGTCAGTTTGCCACTGAACAGCTGAATGGTCCTCCCTGAGCAGGCAGTGGCATTTGAACAGGAGGCAAAGTTGAAAGATCAGAGTTATTAGCCCAGTATTTTCCAGTGGTTTTGTGTGGGTTTTTTTTTCTTCTTTTTTAATGGATAAGGAAACTGGTCTTCAGTATTATTGAAGCCCTTCTGCTTTGTGAGCTTACCTTTTTATTTTAGCCTTTTTTTAAAACCAGTCAGAGGCTCACAAATACATTTAGGATGAATTCCCATGTTTGAGAAGCAAGTCCTCAACACTCTGAGGGTTATTGCTTCCATTTGCTAACCGTGGTTGGTTGCAAATACACTGTATTTGATAGAACTTCCTGAGTACCATAACACCTATTCTGATACCTGAATAAAACCTTGCATTTAAGATAAGATCAACGTCTTGTAGCTGGCTTTGTCGTAAGAGATAAGTTCAACGAATAGTTCTAAACAGTATCCCATTCTCTTAAATGTGAGCTCAATCCTTGCAGGATCCGTTAGGATTCAGTTTCTAGTACTGTTGCAGATCAAGGACTAATTTTCAAGTCAGAGAAGTGATATGTATTGATCAATCTCATTTCACAGATTGTTCATAATTGGGCTATAAAACAAGGCAACTGTCAGCAGATAGTGCAAAATATTTATTTAGCAGTTGCTACTAATAACATTATTAGGGCTTTGTCATCTGTCCTTGCTCTGTAAAAAATCAAGGATTAAACTGTTCTGCTGTATCTTCTGTATCCTTCAAGTTAGAAGATTTGTTGGTTATTGGGAATTAATTGTAAATGTTTCTCAATATGCTTATTTATTCACTAGAACAACCCTCCTCTGAAATCTCGCAGCTTCTCTCTTGCATCCCAAGGAAGTGCCAACTCTCCCGGTGTGCAAAGAAGACCCAGTCAAAATGCAGTTTCCTTTTTCAATGTTGGACATCACAGATTGCCGACTGGAAAAAAAGTTCCTATTATGCAGCCAGATCACCTTGTAGATGTTAGAGAGGTTTGTATGCCTTAAATTATCTAATAATACTTTGAAAAAGCTGTCCCATTAATTGTAGGATTGTAGAGAAACTTGCTATTCTTAGGTGAATATATTGTCAGTACCGTGTCCTAAGCTATTATTGCACAGCTGTGTAAAGATAAGTAACTTGCCTTGGCTAATTGTAGAAGCACATGATTTATATTCTATGACTTTTGTAATCTGCAATAATATTCTGATGCTCAGGGTAGAATTTTGCATGTTCTTATCCTTGCAAGTCCTAGCGCTACAAGTAACAAGGGAATATCCTTAAGGAAATATACCATCACGTACTATGATACTATCACATCTTACACTGTTTTCTTCCTGTGTCAAGCTGTAGAAGAATCGACTAAGCTGTACTTCTATCTCCTATGACTAAGGAGAAACTGGTTATGAATGATTGCTTAAGAATTAAGAATACCGCTTTCTGGCATGCAAATTTGTGTGGCCAAATTGTGTAGGGAGGGGTGTAATTTAAAAGAGAGCAAAATAAAATGAGCAGTTTGAAGTATGCTTTTTTCACTATACGTTCAGGTGTAGTGTATTTTGGAAAAATCAGAAATAATACCTTTTCATCTTGACTGCCAGAACGGACTGACTACTGGTTGATATAACTTGTGAATATTTACAGTGTAGATCGTGCAAATCTGAAGCTAATACTAAACCAAAATTAATTGCTGAATTACAAACCTGTGTTACTTGGTAGTAGTATTGATATTAATGAGTATTGTAACGTTAATGGTGTAATTAGTGTAGTGTGATACATTTTTTGGCAAAAATAAGTTTCTAATGGAGGGCTTTTTAATCTAGGAAGCGTGAATAGTTAGAAATTCAGCTTAGACAAGCTGGGACAGAAGCATGCTCTGTATTGTGAGTGTCGTTAACCTTAAAATATGTGGCTGAACACTGTGGTAAATTCATCCTGTGTGGATGGATGCTGTAAATGGGTATTGAAGACTTGCCCTGGTGTGTTATGCTGCCATTCGTCATTGTTGCTTGATTTAAATCAAGTCCTGTGGCATAATAATTCAGTAGGCTAGATGAGATGCCTGCCTCTTTAGACCTTAGAATCTGTGAATCTCTGTCTGCTGTAGACTGTTCTTGCAGATGGCTCGCAAAAGTGTAACTGCTGCTGTCCTCTTTATATTCCCTAATAACAGTAAAGTCTCCTATAGTGCTAATGCAAAGACATTTGAAGTCCTGTCGGGTACCCAGGAAAACTTCATTTGGTATCCTGTGGCTTCTGTTTTTTATGAGCTGGCTCATCTGTTTTATCGTCTGAAAGAGAAGTTCTTCTTCCAAATTTATTTTAAAACTGAAGCTATACAGGTAGTTGCCTTTCAGTTTGATTCATCAAGTTACTTTTTGCTTGTCAAACTTCTTACTAATGTGGTACAACAATTACAACATATGGTAAACTTAAATAGTATTTGCACTTTCCTACCTATTACATGAAAATAGCAACAATACAGAATATAGCATTAATATTTACAGAATTCATGCTTATAGCTCTCTTAGCAGTTTTTATCTCTTGTTGTGTGTTTGAGAAGCTATCCTGTTTTAAGTGCTTCTTAACTTTTTGACTTTTCAAATGGCAATATGGCATTAAAAATTTGAGGGAGGAAAGAGGAGAGTGTGTGAGCTGGACCACTGAAGCAGTGGCTTGCATCTTCTAATTGGGATTCTCGCTGGGTGGGAAGTAAAGTGGAATGATTTTTCTTAGCATTGCAAAGAGCACAGAAAAATATTCGTGTTCTCTTTTGACTGTTGAGTCTGGTGACACAGCATGATTATTTATTAACTTAAAAATTTTGGACCTGTACAGATGAAGAATCCTCAGTAATGGTAGTTTTTCTGAATGTCAAAATTAGTTTGCTTACCTTTTTGAAGCTAAAATGCTTGTTAGAGACAATGCCTACTTTATTTTTAATTATTTAGGTAAAGTTAAAATGCTTAAAGGGCAGGTGCATGTCTGTTACACTTGAGCATGACACAGCTTGAATACTTACAAATTCAGTTTGAGAAGCTGTGGGAAGAACAGCTTCTCTTTCAAAGGATCTGCTGCATGGTGATCTTTTTTAATTTTCCCGTGAATTGCACTGTAGCTGGTTCCTCTGTCAGTCCCTTTCCCTTCTACTTCCCCTTGTTCTTGGCCGAATACATGTCATGCTGCTGACTTGGAAGCCTTGCTATACAGGAGATCTAAGAGGATCATCATGCTGACTTGCAATAAATGCAGGTGTGTGTGTTTGCAAAGTGAGAGCTATAGCCGGTGTACTTCTGATAGATTTTGAGTTTTTAATCACAGTTCTTTATTCTCCCCTGGCACTATTTCTTTTTTTTTCTTTACAAATCTGAGTGTATAAGCAGGAAAAACATAGGACTGTTCAAAGTATGTTCTTTGAAAGGGGAGATGTGCCTATTTGAACTTCAATGCTCAGTGTAACATGGCTTGTCCTGTTGTCTGGCCTGATCCTGGAATGAGGTGCTTGGGTGCTACCACATAGTAAATTAGTAAGAGTGAAGATCACCAGAAGGGTTGCAGTGACTTGTTAGCTTCTGTGTCGTCTTTTTGTGGTGTGGTGTTTTTTTGTTTGCTTGTTTTTTTTGTTTCATCCAGAACACTTTTTCAAAGTGTTGGAAAAAAAATCTTGCACACAAAGACCCATATCATGTTCATGACTGAAAGAAAATAAGACACGTGTTCTGCTGGCAACTGATGCGTTTGCATAGGCAAAGCTATAGAACTAAGTGTTTTACTAGCTTTCTACTCTGTCACTCCTGGGACATGCTCAGGCTGACTGTGCACAGTTAACTCCACTTCCAAAGAGCCAGTGCTCAGTGAGTTCACACCGTAGCATGCTATGTGGCCAAGCCCTAAAATGTTCCAAATACCACATACTGTGAACTTGGATGAATACATATTGCCTAAGTATTTATTGCATAAAACCTTAAAAGCAGTTCCTGGAAGAGATTGCAGGCAAAGGTACTTAAAAAAAATAATCACTAAGATAGGTTTAGGATTGGTGAATTAAAAAACTAAGCAGTGCCATAGCAGCTAAATGCATGAGTGCACCTCAGATTCTTTAAAGAAATTCTTCTTCTGTTCTGCTAAATCAATCTGTTCTTACATTTAACTTAACTGCCAGAACAGGTAATGACCGCAGAGTAGTGCTATCCAGTTACATTAATGCTGTTTGTACCTCCCCAGAAGAGGGACACTAGCATGTAGAGAAGGTTTGCCTTCATCCCTGTGATTCAAAATTAGACAATATTTTGCTTCTGTGAGTACAAGGAGGAAAGTATGTGGGTTTTTGGAAGACCACAGTGTGCTGCTTGGTGGCGGTGTGCTTTGGTGCTATACCTCTATGTGGGCAAATGTGCTGCTGCAAGTTCTGTGATGTAGGGGTGCTCTGTGTCAGGAGGAAAGGAGCTTGGGGGAGAAGAAGGGGAGCAACGATACCAGGAAAGTTGTGATTTGAGGTGGATAATCCTCCTGCTTTTTCTTCCCCCTCTGCAAAGTAAACAGTGAGATAGTGATCCTAAGCATGGTGGCAGCCCAGACAATAAATGAGAATCCTGTGTGGTTTGAGCCAAACTGACTGATACAGGTCTGTTCATTTAGAGTGCTGGATCTCTTCTTGTGGGGAGTGAAAAGATCTTCATACCCACAGATAGTACCTCATAGGTCCTCTTCCAGGCTGTGCAGAGCACAGAGCTTAATTACTCCTCACACAGAGTATGTGGGGTGTTTTTTTCCCCCCTGTCCTTATCAACCAAGCATGAAAGTGATTGATATTTACTCCAGCAAGTATCATGTTCAAATTCCTCTTTGCTTTTTTTTTTTGAAGGCACTTTGATATTCTTTTACTTGTTAATAAGGTGCCATGTATTGCTGTGGGAATTTCATCGTTTATTCAATGACTCTTTAGTAGCTGCATCAAGAAAAAAAAAAGTACAGTTAACTGTACATAATCTATTACCTTTTAGTTTTATTATCATCATAAAATTATTTGGGATCCTCTGTGTGCACAGCTAAACACGTACCACACAACACACTTCCATTACCTGATAAATGCCTGTTTTGTTTGACAGATGATGTCTCAGGCTGAGGGCCAGCAGAGAGACTTGATCAGGAGCATAGAATGCCTTCCTGTCTCCGGTCACCTTACATCCCTGGATCAAGACCTATTAATGCTGAAAGCAACTTCCATGGCAACCATGAACTGCTTAAATGACTGTTTCCATATTCTCCAGTTACAACACGCTTCTCAACAAAAGGGATCTTTACCGGCAGGTGGGTATAGATGCTCACAAAGAGCGGAACCCTGTAACAAATATGAATCCTTTCCTTCTTGCAAAAATAACTTATTGCAGTAAATCCAGTTTCACATGGGTAGAAAAAACTGCTGCTTGCCTGGTTTCTTGTGAGTTTTTCTAGAGTCTGACTTGCTGGTGTTGGGTAGAACTCCCGTGCTATATTTTTATTGATTTTTATTCTTTATTCTATCAAGAAGTCTCTGGCAGCAGCTGTATAAATGTAACATTTATTTGTTGGGAGCACCTCCCAACAGAATAAAGTACATAAGACACCACAACAAGAAGGCTGCCTTTGGGATGTAACTGGCTGCTCAGGAACAGTAATAGTGGAACAGAACTTTTATTGGATTGCAGATTCTAGGATATGTGGTGTCCTGGACAGCTCTGTCAAATGTCATGCTTTTCTTTTTCACATGCTAAATACTTATTATAAGCATTTACATGTGTGTAGCTTTATTATCTAGTTAAGCATTAAAATACAAAGTTTTACATCTGCACAGGTTGTTATTAATACTGTTTATATATCAGTATTCTTATTTTGAGTTAACATCCTAGTTTAAAACATGGGCTAAGGTAAGTTTTACATTCCATTCTGAGGCCAGAACACATCTGTAAGCAAATGCAAATTGGTTAAAGGTAATTAAAAAAAGAAAAATAAAGCTCTCTTCATAAACAACCAACCCCTCAACAAACAAGCTCCCTCCCCTTCCCCCTGAAACCCCACTGCTAATGGGTGGAATAACATGCGTTCACAGACAGCACACAAGTATGTTCCTATGTCTGCAGAGTTGATTGCTTCCATGCAAGTAGGTGCTTACCAGTATCGTTCCACCTAATTTGTGTGCAGCGTATGGAACTGAATGTGTGTTTTCCTGTTTGTAAATTCTTCTGCATCTTATTGTGACCTTTTTTCATGTATTTACTCTGTGGCGTTCTGTGAGCAAAAAGCTTTTGACTGTTCTCAAATGCTTCCCTTATACAACAGATAGAGTAGATATGGTAAGTATGTAACAAAGTACACTAAGTTGTCTCTTACCTTATCTTTCCCATATTCCTATCATATTTGTGGTACTTGCTTTGCCAGTGCATATTATTTCAGAGTTGTAATTGGTTTAGCTTCTGAGATGAAAAAAAGATGTTGTATAAAAGTATTAAAACTATATTAAAATAGTTTTTTTAATACCACTGGTATTTAAATACCACAGGTATTAAAAGAGAATATGTGAATAAGACGAATTAACTTTTTTTTCTGTATTTCAGTTCAAAATTTCACTTTAAAAATGAAAAGCTGGATGGCACCTTTCCAAATCTTTGTCTGACTTCCAAAGTTACTTGCACTGAAAGAACTCTTCCTATTCCCCATGAATTTTTTTAACTCTTGATGCATAACCGGGGGAGGTGCACATCAGATTTTTTTTTTTGTTGTGGCATTTTAGCATGTGTGCTACTAAAGTGGTTTGTTTTAATTTTTTTTTTTGACCCATTACTGTGTCTGGGGCAATAAGTAAGGCCTAGTGAGCACCACTGTAATAACTTATGAAGAAGGGTGGGTTTTTTTATGAATGCTTTTGTTGTTTTTTTAAATTTTTAAACTGTGTAGGGAAGAGCTCAAGTCGTCTGACTGCTATTCAGTTGGTATCTGCCTGTTAATGGCCAAATCTGAAGACATTGCTTGAAGATGTCCAAATCTTGAAGATTTCTGGTGATATTGTAGAGAGAAGCATGGAGAGGGGAGGAGCAGCAGATTAGGTGATTCATTACTGGGGCCAGAGTTAAAACCAGACCATGAAAAGAATGCATGTGCCTTTCTGCAGCCTTCCACTCTCCCACTGGTGTAGCCTTTCTAGAGACACCATAATACATTTGTTCCTTTCAAAGATTGTGAAGACTTTTTTTCTTAAAGTCTATTTAGCTTAGATTTCCTCCAACACTCAGGAGGGATACTTAGCCTTCTGGTTCAACTGGTGGAGTCTTTTTGGTAGGCTTCAGAAGTTAATATAGAACGGAAAAGGGTTGTGGCTTAATTCAAATGCTGCAGGAGACACTTCTATATTTTTGTGTAGGAAAATATAAGATGATTGAGGGGGAAAAAAATCTTGAACATAGACTGTTCTATCTAATAAACTATATACAAACACTATTTAATCTTCCTAGGATCATAAAGGCAGGTCAGCATACTTCAGCTAGATACGAGTGAGATGCAGCAAGAAGTGATGATGAAGAGGAGGCTTGTCTAACAGAACATAAATTTAAACACGAAGTGGAAAAAAGTATTTTCAGGTCTAGTAGAGTGATACTTGACTGCTAAGAATGTGTTGGGCAAGTGCTTGTCAGGCTTGAAAAACAAGGATTAGAAATTATGTAAGAGTGCCAGTTTGCTATAAATTGTTCAAAGAAAAAAACCTCAGAGTGAAAATACTGCCCTAACTGCATCAAGTTACACTATAAATCACAGACTTAAAAGTGAACAGGAAAGTTGCAGCTATTGACTTGGATTTAGGAAAAGTTAAAAGTGGTAAAATAATGTACTGAATTAAAAAAAAAAAAGTATTTCATTATCATAAAGGTGAATTGCAACAACAATCTGCAACTTTTGAAGAAAAATGTTGAAAGTGAAGACTATAGACTGAGAGCTTTGTGTTGAAGCAGAGGGGAAGTGTTGACAACTGTTTAAAAAAAAAAGGGTGAAGACTTTTAGGGGAGGGGGATGTCACAAGTAAAGAGAATAGCTTGTGCTACCTGAAATAGTTGAGAGCAGATCTGAATATGATCTTCCAGTTGAAGATAAGTATTAGTGTGGTATCCTGTCCACTCATAAAGATTAAAACACAACTGGTAGCTCAAATCGCTTTTAAAAAAACCTCCTAGAACTTAACAGCAAAAATTAAACAGACCTGAATAAATAAGGTTATTTTAGAAGTAGCTGATAGGGAATATAAAAGGGAAGCTACTTGTTAAATTCAAGGTAATGTAGAGGCAGTGAGTGTGGATTAAACGCAGCCTAGAACATGCAATTAAAGATTACTGTGTTGAAAGCTACAGCTCGGAAAGCAGGTACTGTTCATGAAGAGGTTTTAAAGATAAGTGAAACCTTGTCAAAAAGGTAAGCATGACACTGACATTCTGAGCATCTTATTGACTTTTGAAACTTCTGTTTAAATAGCTTAAACTGCTGAGGGATTCTCATTTCTCACTATGTAATGGATTAATGAGTAATAGACGATGAAAATAAACTGTCTTGCTGGGGAAAAAGTTGTCTGGTCCCATTAGTAAAGCTGGACTCTTTTCCTGCACCAGTATTTTCCCGGTGGAAACGCTGCCATTTATCTGAATTAAGCTTGCTCTGCCTGTTGTGGTTGAGGATGTGACCTAGTTCCAGGTAACAGATGTCTGAAAATAAAGGATTGTGTGTCATATAGGAAGAGACAAGAGCCGCCTCGGTGTAGGTTCCTAAGCACAGGAAACTGCTGTGTGGTGGGAGAAATTCAGAATTCCTCATAATTTCTCTGTTTGCAACCTGTCCAAGATGGTTTGTCATTTTGTGTATTCTTCAGTAAAAACTGATTGGAATCACCTGTACATTTATTAGCCTTTGAAAAAGAATGGAACATTTGTATTATTAATGAGGAACCTGATCAGTCCCGATAATTTAGCTGGGAGTAACTAGAGATGCTGGAATCGTTGAGTGGGTAATAGCTTTCCAAGCCCTGCAGCGTTTTTTTCTTTTGGGCAACTATTATTTATTCAGCAGTGTGTGCTTGCTGCCTTTGCAGTGGAGAAAAGACAAGTACCCTCTCCAGAGAAAACCCTGGCAACAAAACTTTTTCCGCTTTAGCTCTTTTTAGTCTAGAACTGAGCCGGGTTTGAGAAGCTGATAAGTGGTGGGTGCTTTTTTTTTTTGGTACCAGTTAAAGAAAATCGTAAGGGTTACTTAACATTCCCGTGGTACTGGGTTCTTCCTGTAGTGTCTGATTACACCTTTCATGACACCAACTAGTTTCTCCAGTCCAAGTTGCATGTATTACAGCTCGCCAATCGCAGTGTTTGTGCTAATGATCACTGAAGGTGGTGTCTCATTGCACCACCTTTGTTTAGTGGCTGCCGAAGGGATTGGCTGCAGGAGGAATTGGCTGCTTTCAGCTTATTCCTTAAAAAAATAGCTCTTTTGTGAAAATTGCTATTTACTGACCTTCCAGAGGATGAGCAAGTTTCAGCGCAAACTTTCTTTTGCTTCAGGAACGACGATCAATTGGTTGGAACCGAAGATATCTCTGGCAAACCACTTCAAAAATGGAGCAGCTCAGAATTTCCCAGCAGAGATAAACAAGCCAGCATCTGTCAGAGAAGAGCAGTCTGTTGCAGAGCCCTGCCAGCTAACAAGGGTAAGGTAATGTGAACATCCCGTTCCTGTGGGGAATTATTTTGAGGAATATCTGTAAATGTTTCAGTCAGGAAGAGTGTGTGCAGTTGCAGTAAATGAAACTTTCTACCTTGCTTTTTCAAGAAATTTTTGCTGCTTTCTGTAAGTAGCTGTCAAGTGGAGGGGACTAATTGGGACGGTAATGCAAGGTGTTGTTGTAGTATTCCCTTGCATTTTGGTCTAAACCAACTGGAAATTAAAGTGCAAAAAGCTGAACTGGAATTCATGACACTCTCAAAATGGGCCCAAGAAGTGCTGCCTAAGTTGATGAGACACAAAATTGCTTGTCTTCAGGTATTAAATCTCTCTGTCTTTCTTTCTAGCTCTTGCTCTGTCTGTTTTTCTTAATCTGAGCAACTGTCATCACTTGACTTCAGGATGGCTTAATATATTTGAAATATAGCTACAGTCTGTGTCATTATAACTGTCAAAATTGACTTGAAGTGCAAAATACTAAAGTAAAAAAACAGCAGGGATTATGATAGAGCATGTTTTCCTAACTACGCTAGAAAATCATAATTACATTCTTTTTATACTAGTTAGTTTCACACAATTGTTTGGATGAGAGTTTATCATTGTGAAAAGATAATGCGCTGTTGTATGTCTTTGCAACAGCATGGTGCTATCTTATAGCAAGATCGAAAAAAAAGATTTTTTTAGTTGCAATAGCTTATAGATTTTTAAATGGATCTGAGTAGTTGCTACTAAGTTAAAAGAAAAAATGAAACCAGGAGCTTTCAAATAAATCAATTAATTCCTTCCTTCTTCTAATAATTAAGTGAGTTACAGTTCAAGTGCTTAATGTAGATCACTGTCTGTATTTGGGATATGACTAGTCTTATCACTCCCCTTACGTATTTTCAGCTCCCTTATTCCCCTTAGGTATCTTCATCTCCCTTATAGCATCCTTGGAAAGGAGTCACCTGTGCAATACTGCAATTTTCATCAGGGTTTGAGCTCTGTGTGAGGGTTTGGCCCCCTGTGTTTGGTTGAATGTTCACAAATTTGCCTTGAGCTGGGGCAGCTGGTCCAGGTGCATATTGCTGCCCTCCTGTGGCATTCGGTGCCTGTCCCCTCTGCATCTGCCTCCCTCCGGCTGTTTGCCCCAGGAGGACGCTGCTCAGAGCCCTAGGAGTACCACCTTCCCCTCTGCCTGAAGCGCTTGACTTTCTGCTTGCAGGGTGATGGTTGTTAAAACAGTGCTTGCAGGATGGTGGTTATTAAAACAGTGCTAATACAATTTCTGCTATTCTGTTTGGGTGCTTTAGTTACACTAACAGACAACCGGTATGTGTTTTTTTGTTGTTGTTTTTATAAGACTACTCCAAGTTACTTTTTCTTTTTCCTTTACGGTTACCTGTCGGCACTAGCAGCAACATTGATAATGCTTGTGAAGACCAGCTTGTAGATATGTTAATTGCTTGTCATCAGGCGTGGCAGTAAGCAAGTACCTAGGAACTACCACTTGCTACAGCCTTTGGAGTAATGATGACAACACTGGAAAGCCTGAAGTAGTGTGGAGGTGGAAGGGTGTTATTGAGGTGGTTGAAATTTCTCCTAGCATTTGCTTCGCTGTTTTTATGTGTGGGTAAGATGCTTGCGATTCTGTTAGCTCACAAAACTTACAGGAAAACAGGTCATATTTGCTTTTAAGCTTTCCACCCCCCCCCACCCCCCCGACCTGTGTGAAAGACAGTAAGAAGTCTTAGTCTGAATCCTCTAGATGAAATCTGCACTGAGTTATAGTAATGTTCCTTTAAATTCTTCAGCTGTTGTTTACCTTGGGGGTAGATTCCATTGTGCAGCTTTCTGCAGGGGGTTGTTTAGTCTTTTTTTCATACATGGACAGTTAAATACAATATGAAGTCTTTTTTTTTTGGATATTGTTTGGCCGGTCACATCTTTGAACCAATGTTTATGGCTCTTATCTTAGGAACCTGAAGAAATAAATCCAGATGAGGAGCTGGAGGATATCTGTGATGATAAAGAAGATGATCTAGGAGCAGTGGAAGAACAGCGGAGTGTTATCTTGCATCTCTTGTCTCAGCTGAAACTTGGCATGGACTTAACGAGAGTAAGTAACTGAAGTGTGAAGACTGACTGCAGTAAAAGTGAAGTGCAATTTTAAACTCAACTCCTGTATTGAACAATATTGAGTTTAATATGAAATTGTGGCCTGTACCAACTTCAGGTCCCAAGATCTGATGTCTCAGGACATTGCAGGTTTTAAGTGGAACACGCTGAGGGAGTGGATTTTCTTTAATGGAACCGGCCATTATCTTTTCTATTAGTTTCTCTTTGTGTGTTCTACTGTGTTTTTGTTGGCTTTCCTATAATGGCCTGTTTCCTTTCCTCTGTTTGCCCCTTGCTCTTTCCATGCTGTTTTCTACAGCCTTCTCCTATTTTTGTCTTTCTGCTTTGCTTCCATGATGTGTTTTTCCTCACTTGATAATGCTTCTACATGCAAGTCGCATAACCCTACACCTGTATTCATGCTGCTTCTGAAAAGAAGTTTTCTTTTGGTTCCCCATTGTCATCAGATGTCTGTTTGTGCTTCTTTGTCCTGTTCTCATTTCTGTGTTTGCTCACAGCTATAGCAAGCAGGAGCAAAGTTATACTGGAGAAAAGTGGGTTTTACACTTCAGTGCAGATCTCAAAAGCAAGCAGCTTTGAAAAATTAACACTCAGTTGCTGCTAGACAACTTGGGCAGCAACTCTGGGAAAATCGGGCTGCTACCAACCTATGTTCAATTAACTCTTGTAAAGATTTCTTACCATGAGCACTAGTCACTTTTAAAGCAAAAATGGATTTTATAGTGGCATGGAATGAGGAAAGCACTCTATTTCTTGGAATTATTAATTACAATTATTTTTTTCGAGCTATGTTTTTTGAGCACTAGCTACTTGGACACTAGAAACACTTGCGTTGTGGAGCTTACATTTCACAACTTGGAAAAAAAAAAAGGTGGTATGAACAGGCCCTGCTGTCTGTGAGCCAAACTTAAACTGCTGCTGCTTAAGCAGGAATTCATTAAGTCATCATTTCACTTATATTGAAGATTGGATTTGGTCTATCTTTTTCTCTTAGTTGGAACAAATTGTCAAGTCAATCTCCCAGTTGTGAATTTTGGCTGTGAGTGTAGAGTTGTCTTTAGTTCAGAGCCTGCAAAGCATTGAAATGCGACAAGCCTGACTTCCAAACAAGTAATGAAGTTGTTAGAATCTCATTTAACTTAAATATCAGGGTACTGAAATGAAAAGCAACTTTAATATTCCAGGTTGGTGTTGCAACAACACGGCAAGCTTATTCAGCCCAACTTGTGTATCTGTTAGAGTCTTACGCCTGTGCTCTACCTCTTTGAATGCAGATGATTTAAATGGACTATCTTGATCTCATGCTTAAGTCATTCTGTGTTGCTCTTTACAAGTTAGTTACGTGAGGGTTGTTGCCACTACAGGGAAGGAAAAGACTGATGATACCTGCAGCCTCTTACACTACAGTATTGCTCTTGGCCCAGCAAAGGACAGGACTGCTGGGTTTTATAATGGTAAATATAAATGAGAAAGTAGAAGCTCCTCTGCTCAGAGGTACAGGATCAACCTATACTATGTTATTTCTGAGATGCTTGTCCTAGTTGCTGTGGCAAGAGAGACTCTGCCGTCTCTCAAGAGCACTGGCATAGCTTGCCTGCTTTTCTTTCCATTAGACAAAACCTTTCCTGACTCCTGCTCTGAGCCTTCCTTGCTGTAGTTTGAGCTCCTTCCTGCTTGTTTTCTCCTCCACAGACACGTGGAACGCATTATCTCTTTGCAGCTCTTCTATGTTTTTTGAAGGATGCTCAGTCCCCTTTCAACCTCTTTAGTCCTAATAGTACTTATTGGGCTTTTTTCCTCCTTATAAATTGCTGTTCTGGGACTTCTGGTCACTGTATTTTGCTCACATCTCAGAAGAGGGACAAGAAAGTTTAGTCTGAAATTGTGGTGTCCGAAACAGGACAGAATTCTGTACTGGAGATCTTCCCTTATAAACATGCCTGCCTCTTTGTTTTGCTTACTAGAGCTTTCTGGGTTTTCTTTTATTTCAGGTGGTTCTTCCCACTTTTATTTTAGAGAAGCGATCATTGTTGGAGATGTATGCAGACTTCATGTCCCATCCAGATCTCTTCATTGCAATCACAAATGGCACTACCCCTGAGGAGAGGATGATCCGCTTTGTTGAGTATTATCTCACGTCATTTCATGAAGGTCGCAAAGGAGCTATTGCAAAGAAACCATACAATCCAATCATTGGGGAAACGTTTCACTGCTCCTGGAGGATGCCGAAGAGCGACGTAGCCGCTGATGCTGGCAGTAACTTCTCTGCTCACTCCTCCTCAGAGCAAGTAACTCTTTCTAAAGATCTGGAAGGCCAAACAGAGCTGGACTACTATACAGTAAAATTTGTAGCCGAGCAAGTGTCCCACCATCCTCCTGTCTCAGGGTTTTACGCTGAATGTGTTGAGAGAAAGATGTGCGTCAATGCCCATGTCTGGACAAAAAGTAAATTCTTAGGAATGTCAATAGGAGTGACAATGGTTGGTGAGGGTAAGTGTAACTTCTGTCCTTTATTAATTTTATAAAGCTACTAAAGTATTTGTTTGAGAGGAAATTGGGTGTTGTATGCCTGCGGCAGACATACAGGTGATTATTGGTCAGTAGTTTTTCTTTCAAAGGCTTTTCAGAAAAATTGCTTGCAGAGATGTCAGCTGCTATTGTGTTTTCAGATTTTTTTAATGTACTCTTTTATTTTTCCTCTAATGGTTGTGATCTGCAATTCTTAATGTACAGTCATTCAGTGATTTCTTACTTTATTTTTACTGTTTACAAAGTACAGAAGACAGTACAAGTCCTCATTATAAACAGCAAGTTTTCATGTGCGGAAAAAACTAGACAGGTTTATGCTTTGCCAAAAATCAGGATTATATTTGGAAATAAAATTTTTACTTTTAAACCAAAGGGCAGTTACTGTAATGTAAACTGATATTTGTGAATATTTCTAAAGTACCAGACAAATTAATTTACGTCAGACATTTTATTAAATAGAAGTGTTGTTGCCTTTGCATATATTACACTTATGTATCTTACTATGCAAGCCTTAATTTTCTTTAGCTAGAGAAAGTGGATTCTTTAGGGACAGAGAAGGTTAACTGCCCTTAAACTGTCATTTCCCTTTAGTACTAGTCTTTACTGCAAGAGATGGGATGGCGTCTCCCATTGTGTCCCCTGTGTATTGCTCAGCACCTGGGCATTCCAGGCACTGGCATGTACGCTGTGTATCTGCCGGGGAATGAGCATGGCAGAGGATGTGGAAGGCACATCTTGATGTTTTGCCTGTACCAGGTAATTTCTGAAGTTAGTATCTCCCTTAGGGCATTTCTCAAATCATGTCATGAGTATGAAAACCATGAGAATTTCTGAAAAGTAACATCAGACGCACAGTGGTAATACGCTACAGAGGCATGGGTCGATGCAGGCTATTGTCAATCATCATGCTATGCTCTTGCAGTTGCAAGAGGTAGATCTTGTGTTTGGGGTTTTTTTATAGGAATCAAACAAACCCGCACATCTTAAAACCCAAAGAAAAGAGATTCTTGGCCTTTATTGCAAAAGCTACTGTCAGGGAAGAGTTGAGTTTATCTCAGCAGAGAGGTATGGTAAGGAGGATTGTCTCTGCTACCTGCCTTCAGGTAAGTCAGGATGTATTACAGAGAGAGAAACCAGAACAGGAATGTTGGCCTTCCTCAGGATCGGCAGTTCAGGATATTCATTCATTCATTTGATTTTGGCAGAGTAAGTCTTGTGTTGCTGTGCTCCAGAACCATCAGTAAGAGAGTGACCAGTCCTTTTATATAGAATCATAGAACGGTTTAGGTTGGAAGGGACCTTGAAGATCTTCTAGTTCCATCTCCCTGCCATGGGCAGGGACACCTCCCACCAGCCCAGGGTGCTCCAAGCCCCATCCAGCCTGGCCTTGGACACCTCCAGGGACAGGGCATCCACGGCTTCTCTGGGAAACCTCTGCCAGAGCCTTACCATGCTCAGAGTGAAAAATTTCTTCTTAATGTCTAATCTAAATCTACCCCTACATGTTACTGAAAAGTATGTTGCCCAGCACAATATTGTACTTTGTGGAACAATATTATCAGGATGAATGTCTTTTCCCAAAACAAACATAAGTGCCTGTTTCTCAGGTTAGTACTTTCAGGAAAATATTTATATCTAGAATCTGTAACAAATGTCACTTTTGTGTGTGGGGGGTGTTTTTTCTTTTTGGTGTAGGGGGCTATGAGGAAAAGTAGTCAGATGTAGTATTAGATATCTGTCTCAGTAACTTGTTTGATCTTTTCTAAAATGGTCCTGATTTAGGGATTCTTACGTTTCTTCACACAGGTCTCCTAAGTCTCTTGGAACATGGGGAAGAATATACCTTCTCTCTGCCCTGTGCATATGCCCGGTCAATTTTAACTGTTCCCTGGGTAGAACTGGGAGGAAAAGTCAACATTAACTGTGCGAAGACTGGGTATTCTGCAAGTATTAACTTTCACACCAAGCCCTTCTATGGTGGCAAATTGCATCGGTGAGAACACTTTTTTTTTCGATTTTTCCATGTAACCCACACTCTAGAACTGCAGTAGCTGTGTAACTCCCCTGTTCTGTGTGCTGAATAATACTCATTTGATAGTCTGAGAAAATGTAGTTGTTTCTGTTTATAAACACTTGAAGGTATTGCTGTGCTCTTAATATCATAACTGAACAACTGCATCTTCTGTGGTCCTCAAGGAAAAAAATCAGGCTGCCTTTAAAGACAGTAAGGAAATTCCCCGTTTGACACTGTTTTCAAACCACTGGGAAAACAGAGCTCCTGGCTTTTATTCGTGGCTGCCACAGATTCTCTTAGTTCTGTTAGAAGTTGGTTGTGTGTCCTATTTTTCAATTTGCTGTTTGTTTTGAAATGAGGTTGATCTTGCTGTCTCAAAGGGGTTGCGTGTTGTTTGCAACGTGCATTGTAGTTGCACTGCAAGGAACATTAGTAAATAGCCTTCTGTTACTTATTGGTCTTGGGATTTCTGTATAAGAAACGTAAGACTGTCAAGTTTAAGCAACTAGAAAATCTCTAAAGATACCTTTTTTAAAAGACGAAAATGGTAATTGTTGTGGTGGTGATTCTTCATTGTGTATGCATGGTTAAAAACTAACAGATAAAAGAAAGCAAATCCAGAGAAAGTTTGCTTGGGGTTACTTCTAGCAGATTCTAGGAAGCGTCTGCACGCTTGGTGTAAAAGCTTTTAGAACTTATTAACATTGATGTTTATAGAGATTGTATAGTAGGACTGCTGCAGATTAGCCTTGTGCTAATATATAGACAATTAATTAATGAAGGAGAAAATTAAGTAGTAGTCACACAAAGAGTATCTGGTTCCAGAGCATTTTGCTGGACCGTGTTTATTTAAACCTTTCTTAGATTAAATGTGTAAGAGATGATAATGAAATGTGTAACAGCCTAGAATATCAGAACTTCTTAAACATGGGTTGCTCTCGCAGGTTGCAAAAAAAATCATCAGTCTTCTATAAATCCCTCTTTCTGAAACAGTAGGGTAAGGCTGTCTTTATCGTTTAAAGGAAAACAAAAAATAAAAAAACACTAAAGCTTCCATCTTGAAGCACTTTGCCCCATAAATTCCCATGTGTGCTTTGAATTTAACTTGGAACCATAGCTCCTCTGTCCCAATGGCATCTGGAGAACGGAACCTCACATGTAGCTCTCTTTCTTTTGTAATGATTTTAAAGTGATGTGTTGTTTGGGATTTTTGTTTCCAGTGCTTACAGTGTATCTTCCACCTTGCAATAGCTCCTGTTGCGCCATAAAAAGTAAGTGACAGGATGCAATTTTACTTCAATGATTTAGTTTTGGAAACTTTTGTTATTTGTCTCTCTGAAATTAGTCATGGATGTAGAGGCATTTGAAAGACCGAGCTGTTCAAGGTACTGTAGCTATTGAAAATTTGACACGGTGACGATTGGACATTGCCAAAAGAATCTCTTGGTGGGGAAGCAGCAGTGTTGTCATGGTTACGCAGAGCACAAGTGAGTTGCTATGGCAATGTTATAGATTTTTTCTTTTTTTTTTTTTGTGTAGAGTGAGCCTTGTCGTTAGACCTCAGCTGGATATTGGCTGCTTGGTCCTGTACTGCTTTAGTTTGATGAAATAGAGGATGTTGATAACAAACAGCTAGGTGTATATCAATCACGCCAAGCTTACAAATAAGTGCTAGCAGATTTTTATCGCTAGTATTAGTTCAGACATATAGTATGATCTGCAATGCTGGGAGTGGTTGTGTGTCACAGAACAATGCAACTTGAAGAAATAGAGGTTGTAATGAGAGTTTAATACAGCAGCTCGATATTGCACCTTAGTAGTGGGTGATATAACTTTGTTTACTTTAAGCTGAGCAGAGACAGTAATTTTGTGATTGATATTGAATACTGGATGTCAGTATTGTGTTGTAACCATACAGCGCTTGGAAAAATTCGGCTTTTGTGAAGATGTAACTGCAAAGTCTGAACGGGCTGGGCTCTGGCATCCTGTAGATTCAGGCTGTTCTGAGATCTCTTGGGCGGAGGACGGGGACTCCGCCATGTGTAATAGCTTTGGTGGGGTGTGGAAGTCACAGGATAAAAAAGCAGGACAAAATGAAGGCTGCTTGCTTGTCACCTACTCCTTCAGTTGTTTTCAGAAACTGTTAGTGCTTGTTAACTTTCACACACACAAAAAAAAGCTTAATAGTTTAATGTAAAATGTGCTTTTATTGCTTGTTTTGCTCCAACACTGGCCTGTTTTCTTGAATGAATCTTAAGTTTTTGAAATGGAAAACTGCCTGAGCAGCAGCACAATACTGTCTGGGTTTTTAAACTAGGTTTGAGCTGCTGGACCATGATGTGGCTCCAGCTGCCTCCGGCATGTGCAGGATGTGGCAGAAGCCCTGGCTGCTGCCACCTCCTGCTCTGAGCCAGCTGCGAGCTTTCCCCGCTTGCCCTGGCGATTCCCCACAGGTCTGATTTGACTGGCATCCAGTATCTCTGGGCTGGAAGGTCTGGCCTGTGATACTTGTTTTGTTGCCTGAGAAATTAATTTCTCTGTTTTGATGCCGGGCTCAGGGGGTGACAGGTAGATGCAGACGCAGCTGGAGTTGATGGTGCACGTGGAAGAGGGAAAGTGGCATCTACGTGTCCTGCACTCCCTTCTGAGTGTGGCACCACGCAGCCAGTGTGGGCGAAGCACGGAAGAGCTTCTTTCTGCTCCTCTGTATGCAGTTGTTCAAAAGAAATAACAGCAGAC
Organism: Pluvialis apricaria; assembly: GCA_017639485.1. Lineage (NCBI taxonomy): Eukaryota > Metazoa > Chordata > Aves > Charadriiformes > Charadriidae > Pluvialis > Pluvialis apricaria. The sequence goes on along the minus strand of CM030011.1, from coordinate 71,024,683 downwards.
CAGTGGTGTGCAAGTTAACTATTATTAGCTGCACATAATGTAAGTGTGAAAGGAGACGTAATGTACTTTGTGCAAGTGCTGATGAAATGCAGGAAGGGGAGCTGGAGAGTGGTGTGTTGTAGAGAGCTTGTGTAATTGCAGTTTAATTGGAGCTGGAGATAGCGTACTTTGTGAATCCTGCAGCACCTTACAAGTGAGAATGTCTCAAGTCTTGTTTGCATAGCGTGCAGACCCTTTTGTTTCTTCTTCCTGGGGTAAAAGTTCTGTTTGAGGGTGGTGATTTACTTACCTGGCAACACTCAGTAAGCTTCCACTCCTTGATTCAGGATGAAGTGAGTGTTGGGAGGTCTTTGGGCAGGTCTTGGTGTTGAGAAGAAAAATATGCATCAGTGTGTGTAATAATGGTGATAATTGAGCATGTATGCAACACTTTGGATGAAATACTGCATATTAGAAAGACTTTTTTAATATCTTGTTATGGGCAGAGGTTTCTGTGGAAGAGACAGGAAAGAAAAGCAATCCTCCTGATTCCTAGTTCCCTACCTTGCTTTCTACCTTTGTGTGTCTGCTGCTTATGTGAGCAACATAAAAATGAGACCACCTACATATGGAGAACATTGAGATGTAAAGATGTGAGATAAAGTGCCAGCAGGTAGTGAGATTCATTCTTGCTCGAAAGTTTAATTTTTGTTTTTTTAAGTCTGAACTGCATATCTGATGTGATGTTTCGAGTGAAAATGATCAACTGCTTGTTACATGTGAACCAGCCTGTGTTAGTTTCTTTCTACTTTTCAATTTCGCTAAAAGGCTTGAAACCAGTTTAGGCTGAAGCCAAAAATGGAGTTTCCTGGGTAACATGCAGAGAACTAGAGCAACGAGTGAAAGTCACTTTGCTCTTTTAGCTTCTCCGTTCAAATACAGTTCAAGTAACTAACATTTTTCAAGACAGTGTGACAAGTTTGCTAACTCATTCAGAATTAAGTTGAGTGATTATGTGAGGAATAGTCCTCAGGTGTCTTCAGCCATGTCCTTTAAAAAATAAATTGCTTTCCTAGAGTCACAGGTGAAGTGAAGCAGAACATGACGAACACAGTGGTGTGCAGAGTGCAAGGGGAGTGGAACAACGTGCTTGAGTTCACCTACAGCAACGGGGAGACGAAATACGTGGACTTGACAAAGCTGTCCGTGACAAGAAAACGAGTCCGACCTCTTGAGAAACAAGGACCGTTTGAATCTAGGTAGAGTATGTGTTTACTATTGTCTGACCCTTTTTGTCCTAAGCCGTCTGGTGAATGCCTTAGAAAAACCTGCAAATGTAGATATTATTTGTGGATAGTGCTTAGCAGCACTGATCTTTTTTTTTTTTAACTGAAAAATTAAAAACAAGTGCATAATAAAAAGCGCAAAAAAACCAAGTGCAGGCACATGGCTGTTTATCTTGTCTCTTTTATTCATGGACAGAGTTGTCTTGTGCGTTCATAAAGTGCCTGCTAGAACAGAGCCTCCTCGTTTTGTTTTTAACCATCAGCTGCTCAGCGGGGCAGCTCTTCACAAGGGGGGTCCTCACAAGAATCTGCTTGTTGGGTAACACTTCCACAGCAGCTATAAGAGTATACAAACAGACATTAGATTGGCACAGCCAAAACCTCAGAGCCATTCCTATCTGCTCCTAATTGCTAGCGTAGCTGTAAGACTCCGCTGTGAGCCCTTCCACCTGCGCTGCACCATCGTGCTCTGGCCTGGGTTGGTTTGTCACGTGTAAGTGGAGGGGAGCGCTCCTGTTCTGAAAGACCAGCGTGCGGTGATCCTGTAGTTCGAGGTGGCAGGCTGAGAAAACTTTTGGAAACTGAAGTTAACAATTTGTTTTGTAGGAGGCTGTGGCAGCATGTAACAGAGTCTCTGCGGGATGGAGACATCGATAAGGCTACAGAGCACAAGCGAGCCCTTGAAGAACGACAGAGGAATGAAGAGAGGCTTCGTGCTGAAACAGAAACACCTTGGTGTACTAAATACTTCCTTAAAGAAGTAAGTTCCCAAGCGGTTAGCTGTTGATGAAGGCAGAGGCAGAGCTACAATGAAAGCAGGTGCACATGAGGGTCTGTGTCCTTTCAGAACAGAGTATTTGGCCTTAGATCTTATAGTTTAGCTCCATGGGATCCGTAGCAGTAAGGTGACAGAAGCACTCTCAGACATGTAAAGTTGTGACTTTACCCTTCACTTTCCAAACACTCTGGTTTGGCGATTCCCTTGCAACAAAATGTCTGCCTGTTTTGTGGTTTGGTTTCTTTTACCAAGCACTTCCTCATGGTACATGGAAAACAGCTTTACATGTACACGTGTAAGTAGACTGTAACAGTAAATACCCGAAGAAAATAATCAGTAGTACTAATTTTGCTTATCTTGTGCGCATATGAACCCAACTGTTACTGTTAGCAAGAAGGAACATGAGTTAGTTCTCAACTTAGAACTTGTTGTGTTCTTGTACGTTACATTTTGGATGGAGCTTATTTGTTCGAGTGGCTTAACCTGTATTTCAATAATGGTAGTAGTAGTAATAATAATACAGTAAGACTTTTAACGAGGTGAACTGCAGCCTGCTCAGGAAGACTGGGGGCTGCTGGTATGATAACTTTTAAATAGGTTTTCCTTGTGATCTGGATGATGAGACCCTGCTTGTGTGGAGACCTTTGCTGAGACCTTTGCTGAGCCCCATGCAAGAGGGGAGGACTCAACTAAAATTCATGCTGTAGTAGCTTAGATTCTCCTTGTAGTGAAAGCGTTACCTGTGAAACTGCAGTAACATAACTCCCCCTTCTTCTTCCCATATCTGTGGTCTAGCAAGGGTTTAAACCAGGCTAAAAAGGTGTTTTTCTTGGTTTTTTTTTTTTTTCTGGTTTTGTTTTTTAAATTCAGGACTACCTGTTAGCTCCAATAAAGTTTTTTGTTCTCTAAAGCTATGTTAGTATGACTAGCTGAGACTTAGATATTTGTATTGTTAGTATCCAGATTTAGAAGAGGTGGAATTCTGTTGCTAATCAGAGATAGGGATCTACTCAGAAAACATTTACGTGTAATCCTGAGCCGCTTCATTTCCGGGTTAGCGGTTGGGCTGTGTTAAAGCTCATCATCTTGGATAGCTGCCTCTCTGCTGGCTTCTTGTTTTTGGCTTTTTAAAGTAATCTGGATCAGGGAGTTGAGAAGAGTGGCTTTCCATCTGGGTTAATTACAAGTGCAGTCAATTCCCAGAGAGCGCTGTGGCTCAGTAAGAGTCCGTACATGTTCAGAAGTAGTCTCAGAAACCTGCAGCATTGATCTCTGTGTCTTAATCTGTGGGAGTTAAAGGTGTAAGTTATGTCCCGCTGGTTTTCACAGCTATCAGTCTAATAGTTGCGTGAAGGCTGTTCTCTTGGGGCATTGTCTTTATTATAACCATATTTTCTCTTACAATTACAGGGCGATGGCTGGGTTTACCATAAACCCCTCTGGAAAACAGCCTCTGCTGTGCAAACTCAGCAAACGGACACTAACTAGAAGCGCTGCTTTAAGATGAGTTTTCTGATTTTCCTCTCCTTTTCCCCTGTCTCTCAAAACACAGTAATCACACCGAGTGTCCCCTTTTTATGTAATTGTGAAAGTTTAAATGAGCATAAAGAAATAAGTATACTAGGGCACTTTAAAGCTATTAAAAAAAAAAGTTGTAGAGACAAACTTGCCAGGTACGTTCAACCAACTTGTTTTTTGTATGATCCAAGAGATTTTATCTGAATTGTGTAAGATTCTTCTAAGTAGATCTGATTGCAAAAGCTGCCTAAGAGAAGAAGGAACTGTTGGATATTGGAGTGACATGGGAACTTTTTTCAGAATCTGCGTCAAGCTCTTTAATAACTGAAACCTGCTCAGTACCCGTGTAGACAACAGCAACAAAGAGATGCTGCTTTCATGCCCAGTGATTAACCTTTCTGGCGAAAACTGGAGGGATGTTTGGAAGATGTGCCTGAAATCAGTGTTAAGAAACAACTGGATCGTGATGACTCTTTTTTTCTTCGGAGAGAACGCGTGCATGCATTGGAGGAATATGGGATATATGTAGAGACTACCTTTCTTTTTTATGGATTTATAAAAGCAATTAGAATTGTAACCATGGAGAAATTTTTCCTCTGAAACATTTTAATATACTTGAAATAATTGACTTGAATTGGAAAAGTAATTTGAACACTTTTCAACTCCTAATTTTATTAAATCTCTTTGAGTGACTTTGATTTTTTTCTCATGTTATAATGTAATGAGGTTTGGCCTTTTTTTTTCCTTCCTCCACCTTCCCTTCCCAAGGACTAAGGCTTTCAAAATGAACAGAAAACGTACAATTTTGTATTTAAATTCCTCTGCCCATCTAATCATCCCAGAGGGGAAGTATCAGTGTTAAAAACTGTCCTTTGGATCGTTTTGGTTTGTCTCCTGTGGTGTTATTGGGAACAAAGCAGTGAAATGTGACCTGTGTATACATGGACTGTAGGTCCTGGTTTTTCATCTTACCATAAAAAAAAAAAGCTGATTATGCTGAGGACTGGGTATTGATTTGAAACACAATCAGATATCAGGAAACTATTCAGGTACAAACATCCTTTGTTTTGTTTTTTTTATAACTATTTTATTGAAGTCTAAGAATTGCTGGCAATTAAGAATAGTACTTATTATGGCTTTCGTTATTGTAACTACAAGCTACCTTAATTTTTCCAACAGTGGTGCCTTACTCTGTTTTTTCTTCTGATGTAGTCTTCCAGTCAGTGTATATAACATTATCTGCCACTTCCCAGCCACGGCGATGGCTGCACCTGATCCAGCATTATGAGAACTCACAACTGTGTGATCTGGTAAGATGTTTTCCATGGAGAAGATACAAGTGTAAGAATGCATCAGAAGGTTTAAATAACCATGTTAACTTTCAACACAAACTGTAAATTGTGCAAAAAAAAAAAAGAAGAGTTGGGTTTATGCACAACTATTTTGATCCTCTTGTACATTTTTTTTTTTTTTTTGCTGTGAAATGCACTGAGATCTCAATGCGAGTCATAGTCCATTTGTGAGAAGTGGGGGTGGGGTTAATAAAACTACAAAATGATTCATTTGTTCTGTGTGCTTTCCTAGAGATCAGGTGACCAGGAAGAGTAGGTTGTTGTTATCTTTTATGCTGGAGATCTGTCTGTCTGGGCTTTCCTTGGCCCTTAAAGCGGGATATTTTGGCACTGTGCACTTGAGTAGTAAATATATTCTCCAGCAGAAGAATGTTTTAGGCCCTGCTGTCTTGTGTGTGATATTCTATACGAACATCCTGTTGTGTTAGTTTTGGATATCCATTGGGCATTTTCATGTTTAACCAGGAATAAAAATAAAAATGAAAACAGTGGGATTAGTTCCTCCTTGTTTCTGGGTCTGCGGCACATTTGGGGTGTGCTTCTTGGCCAGTTCCAGGATTTGGGGTAAGAATCATGGTGGCAACACGTGAACTTCCATGGTTCATCGGAACCTGCACCAAACTGGGGGTGGTAGAGGGACAGAAAAGAAATTGACGACTCTGTATATGTTTTGTAGTTGTTTTAGCTGTGTCACATGGCAGATTTGCTTTAAACAAACAGCAAGGGCTGTGGTGCGAGGTCCAGCTTTTAATATTGCTGTGATCAGAGCAGAAGACAAACCTTTATCAGCTGAACATACTCCAGGGATCAACTTGTGCTTATTAAAATACAGACCTGTGGCTCAGCCACTGAGCTCTGCTTAAAATTTTGATTTGGGAATTTGTTGAGGTGATAGCTGTAAAACAGACTGGAAAGCTCCCGTGTTGACCATAAACCCATTTGTGTTTCTTATATAATATTATTAGTCAAGTTATTTCTCTTCCACCCTGATCTGGTATGCTTGTGGTTTCACACTGGGAAAGCTGTTACTAATTTTGTTGTGTAAGATGTTTTAGACCCAGCGCTGAAGTAGTCGTCTTTTAAAATACATGAAACGATTTCTTTGAACATGGGGTTGCTGCTAGAAAAAAAAGAAGGTAAAGCCTTCCTTTGTTCAGGTGATCACAAGAACTGGAATGGCTTTGTGATGTGGATTTAGTTATGGTGCAAATTTCTGGTTACTTCCAGAAATAAAGGACATAGTTGAATACAATTAAAAAAAAAAAAATTCTAGCCACTGAATATCCAGCTTAAATTGTAAGACATTTATGTGATTTTTTCTGAGTTGCAAGCACCCTATGGACTAATGTGTGTATTTTTAACTGACCAGATTTGATTCTCTTGCTTAACTGCTGTTGTTTCCATCTTGCACCTTCTGGAGTGAAGGGAAGGGCTCACTGCTGCTTCCTATGTAGATATTTGCTGGAACTGCAGTGTCTTCAGTGGGGAGCATGGCAAAATATAGGATTTCGGCTTATGTTCCCTTCTGTCGTCTTTGCTTGATTGGGCTCCGCTGAAGTTAAGGGCAAAATTCGTACTGATCTCAGTGGTTTTAGGCTCCGTGGGTTATAAACAGATCTTGGAGCTTAAATGAGTGGCTGTCTTCAGAGGTGCTGTGTACCCTGCTGCTCATGGAAAACAGACTCCTACTTAAAACAAAGTGACTCCTATTTAACGCAGTCACTCCTATTTAATGCAGGCATTCAAGCATATAATCCTGAGAGCTTGATTCTGGACTTGGTTTTCATGGGGAAAAAAAATGCATTATGTAAATCAGAGCGTTCAAGATTTTAGACGTGGAGAGAGGAATAGATTGAGAAGTTTTTCAGCATATTTACAGTCAGCCCTAGGATTAAGTCTCTGTCTCCCCAGGAGAATTTTGATTTCAGCCATCAGAATCAGAGACGCAGCCTTAAACGTCTAGTTTGCACGGGCTGATCCCCCTCTGTCCCAGTCAGCTGTGGAAGAACAGGTCAGAGTGTCTTTTAAAGCCTCTTGAAGTGGACTTGGAAGAACAAGTAAACATATTCATCGGCGTTATATCCAGACAACTTGGTGCGAAACTTGGTAGGGGAAACTCTGCACTGAATATTCAGAGAAGGAAGGACTGGACAGCCTGGGGGGAGTTCGATGTGTTCCTGTAGCTTCTTATCTCCATGTCAGAAAAGCTGCCCCATGCTCTCTGTTCATCTTGGGTATGTACACAGCAGAGCAGTGGTTGATATATTAAAGAAATGAGGCTGAGGTCAGGTGGGTGGAAAGGGTGTGTTTCTGGTGAACTGGGGAGAAGGGGGTTAGCCTGAAACAGTCATAAGGTGACAGGAGGTAGCAGCCGGGTGGGGGATTGGTGACAATGAAAGATACGGTCGCAGCTGCAGGTGGAGACTTATACTTGGTAGCCAAATTAGTTTTTATTATTTAGATTTAATGCAGCCTAATTCATTCCCCTTCTGGCCTTCTTCAAAGGAATTAGAGACAATTTTGTTCTCGGGTTTTAATTTAGGAGCTGTGGAAACAGTCCAAGGAGGTGGAAACAATAGCGAGAGAAGACAAGCTTTTTGTAGGGGCTGGTGCTGTCATAGCTGTGCATTTTAGAAACCCGAAACAGCCCTGCAGGTCTGCTTCCCTGCTCCACGCTGGGGAGCCTCGGCTGTGGGAAGCTTATGGCTGTTGCACGGTTTTCTCCCTTCCTTTCTCTTGTAGGGGTTGATCTGTGCAGCTGTGTGCTGGCAAGCAAAGTATTCCTCTCCGATGCTGCCCTGAAAGATCCACCTCTGTGTCGGTGAGTGTCAGGTATGGGCTTGCAGGGCCGCTTAGTAGGTTTTTATTACCTTTTTTGCTCCCAAGGGTAGAGGGATTGGGATTTGCGCAGTGCCAGGGTTCAGAGCGAGGTAGGACTTACCTTTCCTTAATTGCCTTTCCACTACGCAGGCAGCCTGGCGTGGTTTGGTGGTTACAGGAGGAAAGGTCCTGGTTCTGTCTGATCGTGTTTTTTCAGGTTGAGTAACGCAGCAGAGGGGTGTGAAAGAGTTGCGAGAAGAATTAGCCAACACGCTTGTGTTGACGCTATTACTGTGGCACAAATCTGTTGGCTAGAGGTGGCCGGGAACTGGGCTGATACGGGGAAAGAGTTGTCTGGGTATCCTGTACGGAGACTTCTTAAAGTGAAACAGCAGCGTCTACACTGGTGACTATATTTTTTTCTGTTGAAGAAACTCCAGGCACCCAGCTGAACTCTCAAGTACACCCGGGAGCTCCCCAGTGGACAAAGGTGTGTTGGCGTTGTAGCAAATCTGGCTTTTGCAAACTGGGTTATCGGGTATCTTTACGGTCTATTAAGGACTGTCTGATCAAAGAATAGTTTTCTTGGGTGCTAGCATTTCTTCTACTGGGGGTGTGTAAAAATAAAATCTCAAGGTTTTTTTTTTTTCTGCTGCTACAACACATTTATATTTTTTTGTGTGTGGAGGCTGTTAAGGAAAATCAAAAATTGTCTTTATCTGTGCAGAATAAGTAGTTAAAAGAAGAACTTGTGATGGCAATGTGGAAGGACTTCAAAAGATAGACATGGAATTCGGGTGCTTATTAATAAAAGATTAAACATTATTATTTTAAAAAATAATAAAAGGAATGCTTTGCATCATTATACATTTTAAAGTAAGTACAAAATCAGTTCATATATAATGTTGCACTTTAACCAAAGTATTGATTCCACAGTTCACTGTATCTGTGGGAGGAAACAGATCTTATAAATAAGTTATGTACTAGATCTTAGTTCCATTTTGAAAAACGAAGCAGGGTTTTTCCCCACGAGCTAAATGCTTCTTGTTTATCTCCTCATCTCTCGCGATGAGGTGCTTTGCCTGCTGCGTCACTGCGTATTTCTGCTCCCGTCACTGTCCTGGTGCTCCCGGCCTGGAGAGGCTGTTTTGCTGGCCTCGTTGTCCGTGTTGTTGTTGAGGATGTCGTCGCAATCCATCTGTGCCATCAGGTTGAAGCGCTCGGCCACGCAGTGGGCGGTGAGGCGAGCCTCGGGGTCGTGGTCCCAGCACTCCGTGATGGTGTCGCACAGAAAACGCATTCCCTGCAGTCAGAAGGGTTGAAATTAAGATCTGAAGGCAGGAGGAAGAGGAGCTAGAAGCTGATCTAAAGCAGTCACGGTGTTTTACCACACTTTTGACAGCTTCCTGCAGAAATGCTTTTTTTGGCCAAGCTTAAAAGTCCCAAAATTTTGGGCTTAGAAACAAAACGGCAGTATTCAGCTGCTATTTTCCCCCTCCCATTAAGCTGGCAACACAGCTAGCACCAGAAGCTGTGTTGAACCTTCCTTTGCCTCTATAATTCCTATCATGTGATATTGCTTTCTGCATCATTGTCAACCCAGGTTGCAACACAGTGGAAAAATCATTATTCTAAATAAAGCTTCGTGTTTTTCAGTGGGTTTTGTGTATTTCTTAGTTTGCAACGAAGAGAAGCCAAAAGCCTCGTGTAGACCAACACAAGAGGAAGATGCAAGTCCTGTGGAGATGCACCGTTGGTGTCATCTGTCCTTCTTGCGCCTTTCTCTGAACTCGCTGCTCGCCCCTAAGGTTCATCGTACTAAATCTTCTGTAATGGACAGAGATTAGAGAGAACAGGATTGTGCAGTAAAACTGACAGATGGTGCGTTTCAGTACCTCTTACGTCACTCATTTATTAGCTTAGTTGAAAGGATTTGAGGGTAATTGATTAATGTGCAAAAATGAGCTAGCTTAGCTGAAGCTTTTAAAATAATACTTTTCTCAACAGAACATGCCACTGTCGTATGGTTTAGTCGTTAGATTTTCTGTGTTTAATTTCGCCCCGAAATCATGACACTTATTTGCAGCTTGCCTTGTAAGTAGCGATGATGCTCTTTTGAATGGTACAAGTGGAACATCTTGTTGCGCTTAGTTTGGGTTTTATATTTGATATCTCAGATTTCCAAAGGATGCCGAGTTTTTGCAAGTATATTTTTAGTGGCAATATTGACTTAAGCTCCCACTGCTCCTTCCTGTTCTGTACCAGCCCTTCGGTTGTGCCGGTACAACAGTCTGTTCAGCTGCTTCATGAACCAGATCTAGGAATCTACCTGGCCTAAATAACCACTTATGTTCTTTTTAAAAATGTGGTGGGGTGTGAAGCGAGGTGGAAGCATGGGCTTAAAGTGTTTGTAAGGTATCGGGGAAAGTTAGGGGATAAATTTCCTCAATGGGCCTTATTGTGCAGCCTTGCGAACAGCTGCCCTGGAGCTGCTGATGGGCAGCACACGGGGTGAGTCAGCTCTGTCAGGGAAATTAATGCTTATGTCTGCTGAAAATCTTAAACCGTGGCCAACAACGTAGGCCCTCACTTGACTCAGAGGGATCTTGATGGGTGGAAACGTGGAAGTAGCATTTGGAGCTCCATATCAAACTTATTTTTGTTGGTGGGGAACATCTATGGGTGCTTTCCCGTTCAGGTGAGCTATTTGTCACCCTCTTTTGGTGTCACCCTTGACTCTTCTGAGGAAAGGCTGAGAGACCTGGGTCTGTTTAGCCTGGAGAAGAGAAGGCTGAGAGGGGATCTCATCAATGCTTATCAATATCTAAAGGGTGGGTGTCGAGAGGATGGGGCCAGACTCTTTTCAGCGGTGCCCAGCAACAGGACAAGGGGCAACGGGCACAAAATGAAACACAGGAAAATTCTGCCTCAACATCAAAAACTTCTTTCCTTTGAGGGTGGCAGAGCACTGGCCCAGGCTGCCCAGAGAGGCTGTGGAGTCTCCTTCTCTGGAGATACTCAAAACCCACCTTGATGCGTTCCTGTGCAACCTGCTCTAGGTGGACCTGCTTTGGCAGGGGGGTTGGACTAGATGATCTCCGAAGGTCCTGCCCAACCCCTACCATTCTGTGATTCGCAAGGAAGCCCTGGGCACAAACCGGTGGCTTTCTGCTGCTTCCCAGCAGATGGTGCTGCCCTATGCCGCATCCTGGGGAGACCGCTTGCAAAATGCCCTGAAAATCATGTAAAGCCGGGCTTGTAAGGAGATGTGTATTAGATCAGCCAAGATTAGTTGGAGGCAAACTTTCAGGAACACAACGTGGCTTTTCTGTTCCTCTTCCCTGGTGAATATCAGGTGGTCTAATAAAAGTTACTACCTTATAAGCCCCGGTCTCTACGTGCCCAACCAACCCAACTGCAGCAGCATTATTTCTCGGAGGTGATTGCAGTCAGCCCTACAGCTCAGCAAACAGCGCAGTTATGCTCAGGCTCTGTCAGAGTGTGATTTTTCACAGCCTAAGCCTCTGTGTATTTTTCCTGTGGTTTCAAAGTTTATCAGAGACCCTGGGAGGCGAACGTCTGTGATGAATACTCAAAGATTTCAAGTATGTAGCAGTGCAGACTGAAGTTCCTGTACTTGCCTTCATCAAGGAAGAAGGCTGAGTGAACTTCAGAAACGGACTTTCCGACTGATAAACTCACTGATGGTCCAGCAGAAGCCACAGATTCATTTGATGCTGTTTGCAGCTTTGGTCGGTCAGGTCGGTTGTGAGTCTTTGGACAAACAAGGGTTTGAGAGGAGACGTTGTAGGGAACACGTGGCCTCCTAAGATCACAAAATGATCTCTCTCCTTTGGGAAAGCCTCGCTTTATATGCCATCCAGGCAGAGTGGAAGCAGGAGCAGCGTGTTTTATGGGTGGGTACTGCAAAACAATGCACTGAGCCAGCGGGCTCAGTGTTTCAGCTCGTTTTTCAGATGAACTGAATTGTTGCTCAGCAGATGGTGTTTTTCCACAAGACACGTGAAATTTAAGAAGTACCAAAGTCAAGCAAGAGTTGAAAATCACAGTCAGCGTGCCTGTTACCCCTTGTGTCCTCAATGCATGGAAGAAAGTACTGGACCCGAGGAAGAGAGGACCGTGTCAGGGCCAGGAGGTGGCTGTGCTTCTGGAGCTGGTTGGTCTGGCTGTGCTTGGGGGTAGTTTTAACAGCACACATCTCATCATTGCTGAAGTATTTCTACTCTAGAGCGCTGGGTTGTGCTTTCTGTGCTGAGATGCTGTGCTTTCAGACCCTCGGAGCTGAAAGACTTCCCCTTAACAAGACTTGAGCCTGGCAGGTTCCCTGCTTGCAGCTTCACGCATATTTCCCCGATTGTTTCACTTGCAGGAGGTGCTTCCCATTTGGCTTTCCTTGCAGAAGTCCTTATTCTCACGTGCCAAGTCCTGACTTCTCAGGTTAGAGGTAATTTTGAGCATGAAATATCCACAACCGTGCGGGCAGAAGGCTGGGTGCACCTTTCTCCCCCCAGGTCCCTGCAGTGAGATGGTTGTGCCCCAGGGACCGCGTGTTTCTGGATATGGTGGTTATGGTAGAAATGGGGTAGACTCAAATCATTTATTGTTTCATGAGAATAACTTGCGCTAAAATGCTCCATTCTGCTGTTATCTGCAAGGTACCTGAACACCATCGCTTGGCATTCATAACGCTTCCTGATCGGGGCAATTTATTCATCATTAAATTTTGCTGTACCCCTGGCTGACAGCTTTTAAACACCAGGGAATTGGGTCTTGTGGGGCTTACGTGGGCTCAGCCAGCCAAGAAGGAGCTGTAAGTAGGGTCCAGGAGTTCTGCCTGCTTTTGCTTTGATTACAGCTGTAATGGTTTTTAGGTTGGGTTACTGAAGTGGGACAACATGGGTTGCTCTTTTCTGAACAAGAGGTAACGGGCACGAACTTGAATATAGGAAGTTCCATCTTAACATGAGGAGGAACTTCTTTACTGTGAGGGTGGCAGAGCACTGGAACAGACTGCCCAGAGAGGTGGTGGAGTCTCCCACACTGGAGACATTCCAAACCCGCCTGGACGCCGTCCTGTGCCACTGCTGTAGGTGTCCCTGCTGTGGCAGGGGGTTGGACTGGATGATCTCCAGAGGGCCCTCCCAACCCTGACCATTCTGTGAAGCAGCTACTCCCAGTTTACCTGGTGCACCAGCCAGCTGCTCGGGATCTCGGGGCGTCCTCTGCCATGCAGCACAATGTCCCTCATGGTATCCACGCAGGGCTGCTCCTGGACTTTTGACCCAAAAGGCAGCTCATAGTTCTTTACCTCTGCAAGGAAGAAACAGCAGTGTTACAGGATGTTTTTCATGCATTCACTGCTTTGCTTTGGTATGGTCCACTGGACAAGAATAAATTTGTTTTTATCAGTCTGCGAAAAGAAACAGATCTGGAAACAATTTAGAATTTGAACAAAGAAACATAGTGCTGGGTTTTCATATAGTGGTCGTTTTCAGAGATAAGACTGAGGAACCATCTGACCACCTTCCTGAACCCAAGAGATGCACTAGAAAGGACTTGGTCTGTCTTTGGGTGAGATGTATTTTGAACAGGTAAAATGCGTTGCACTGGTGAAAGATGGGAGAAGCGATGACAGTACCAGCATCCAGATTCGTACTGTGGGCAGGGGTCAGCTTAGAGAAGAAATGGCCCTTCCAGAAGAGCAACCCCATGTTGTAGAAGGCCAAGGAGAAAACCCCTGTTGCAGAGGTGACGGGCCACCCTGGTTTCTGCCAGCTTCTGCCTGGATGTGAATGCAGGGGAAATACAGGTGGGGAGGGATGGCTCGGGACGCTGGCTTGGGACCAAAGGATGCACGGAGCATCTGAGCCAGCAAGGCTCTCCCACCACTGAGTAAGGGGCACACGGGGGCCCTTGGGGCAGCTTTCTTGCTGAGAGTTGGAGCTTCTTGCAGCTCCGTGGGCTTGTATTGCAAGTAGGTGGGATAGGGAAGGAAGCGGAGAGCGCTAAAACGGGAAGAGAGGGGAGCAGGCAGAAGGGCGGGCAGGGGCTAGCGGCAGGGCAGTTAATTAAATGTTTTGCTACACGCAATTTCAGATGCCAGGATGTGGCTCTGGGAAGCGAGGGGGGACGTGGCCCCGTTGGAGGCTGGAGTTTGCGAGTCCCCGTTGCAACATAAACCCTCTGCTGTTGTCTGAAAAAAAAAAAAAAAAAAGTGGTTGTGGCCGGGGAGGGGGAGGCAGCTTCGGCGCCTCCTGCTTGGTTGGCTTTGCATCGCCAGCACCGACTCGGATGTGACTTGGTGGCTGGGCGGCTTTGAGCGGGGGCTGGACCAGATGACCCCCTGGGGTCCCGTCCTGCTCCTCGGCCACTGAGCCGGCCCCCTCGAGCCGCGGCACACAGGGCAGGCAGCCACAGGGGAGGATCTGCCGCCAGCTCTTAGCAGCCCTGCAGAGACCCGAGCCACCCCAAATCAGGTCCCGTGCCGCTGCTGGGGACGCGAAGGTGAGCCATGTCCCTGTACGGGGAGGAAGGGAGCAAAAAGGTATGCGGCAACCCCGGTGCAGTGCTCCTACCTCCTACCACTTCACATCTGGAGGCCATTTCCCACAAAACGAGGGCCATGGAGTAGACGTCCATCTGCTTGAAAGACTCCAGGTCTTCCAGGTTCACCCTGGACTCCAGGACCTCCGGGGCCATGTACCTGGCGGTGCCCACCTGCCCACAAAGAGGAGAGAGGTGTTAGCAGGGGTGAGCGAGGACTTCGGCCACAGGGTGACCAAGGGTGGTTTGCCAAGGGTCCCCTCCGGGGAGAGCTGGTGGGCCATACTTGCCTGCCCGCTGTTGGCAAAGTCGTCCACCGTCAGGGAAGGGTCGAGACGTATGGCGATGCCAAAGTCGCAGAGCACGCACTCCTGCTCGTTCTTCACCAGGACGTTGGTGCTTTTGATGTCCCGGTGGGCGATGGGGATTTTGGGCCTGCCGCAGGCGGTGTAGTCGCTGTGGAGGTGGGCCACCCCGCTCACCAGGGAGCCCGCCATCTTCTGCAGGTCCATCCAGCTCAGGATGTGGCGGGAGAGGTAGTCCTTGAGGTTGCCCCGGCTGTGGTAGGCGGTGATGAGCCAGTACTCCCGGCGGGGCCCCGCGCCCCGGTCCTCGGCGGTGAGGAACCGCAGGACGCTGTCGTGCTTCAGGCTGGCGTCGGTGAAGATCTGGCTCTCGTTCTTCCAGGAGGAGTACTCCTCGCAGGGGAAGATCTTCACGGCCACCGTCTCGTACTGCCCCGAGCGGCTGTGGCTCAACTTGGCCCTCCACACCTCCGCGAACTGCCCTTTGCCCACCATCTCGTCCAGCTCGATGGGGAGCAGCTCGGCGGGGCGGCTGCTGGCGCAGGTGGGGCTGGTGCCGGCCGGGCTCTCATCCATCAGCACGGACAACTTCTCCTCCCGCTCGGCGGACCTCCCCGGCTCCGGCAGCGCCGGGGGCTGCCCCGGCTTCCCGCCCCACGCCTTGGCTCTCTTGCGCCGCTTCTGCGTGCGGCAGAGGTAAAATATCACCGTGATCATCACCGCCACCAGCAGCGGGGGCAGGAGGCTGATGGCGGCCACCGGGATCACCTCCTTGCTCTGCAGCATGGAGTAGCCTGTGGGGAGGAAAGCAAAGGCGAGGGCGCTGCCGCCACGGGTCTGCGACAGCTCGTTTTCATCACGCGGAGGAGGAAAATATGTGAAGCCGTTAATGAAGCGCAGCCCTTTGCGAGGCCGCGAGGGACACTGCGCGCAAACCCCGTCCCGGCAGAGAACCCAGATGCAGGCGGTTACTGAGGGAGCTGCTCGGTTTAGGTCTCAAATTTAGCTCCATTTATCAAGCGAGGGTTCCGGGCCGGGCGGTGCAATGCGTGTGAGACCCTGCCACTGCCACCAAAATGGCTCGGCTGCCCTTTCGGCGGTTCCCAAGCCCATCTTGTGCTCACGGTGAGGGGAGCCACGGTGGAAATAACAGCGATAAAGCTGAGGCAAGGCTCGAATGGAGCAAATTTGGGGCTGGGGCTTTGCCTGACCCCCACCGTGCACGGAGAGCCGCGAGGGATACTGGCAGGGGGGTGGGCAGCATGCAGGACTGTGCATCCCCGGGGAACACCGGGATGCTTTGCATGGTAATTAGTGTAAAGGAGCGTCGTTTCAGTGCTGCCTGCCAGTGTTGGCATCTCCTTCCTCGCCGCGTTACACCACCGACCCCCGTGAACCGAGCAGGCATGGCTGCTTTTGTGTTATTTCTTTTAAACCCCTGTCAGCCTTCAGATCATCGAGGCGGGGGGAGCACACAAAAAGCCCTAACCCTCGCACAACATATAATTGTCTGATCCTTTGATGTTCGCGATTCCTGGAATAAACATGCTGACTTCAGTAGAGATATTCAAGTAAAATCTTACTCAGAGGTTTTTCTGCCAAGTATAATAACCCAGGGGAAGAGGGATAAGAATCATTCCATAAGCAAAACTCTCGCTGCTTGACCTCAGTGTGTGCAGATCATAATTCAGGTTCTGGAAAAACAGAGCGTTTAGCTATTTTCCTTGGCAAATTTCAAAAAAATGTGCTGCAGCTAATTTCTGCGAGGCTGTGAAAGCGTTTCTAAAATAGGCATCAGGTTCAAACCACAAGATCAACCTAAACTGATATAAATCAATAACTAACTCAGGAATATGTTTATTTTGGAAAGCGTTGGGCCTGGATATCACCTACTGCTTTAATGGATTTACCCGATGCTTACGATCCCATCTTTGAAACTCTGAAGGAAGAGAAGATATTTTTAAGGGAGTTGCACGCACGAGTCCTGAAATGGGGAAGTTAACACAACTTCAGCGAATTCCTTTGGGAGGATGCCCCTTCCCGATGCAATCCCTTGGATACGGAGGGGCTGCAGCACAGCTTAGAGCCCTTCCATGGAGAGCAAATGTAGCTGCTCTGGTGATACCTGCGGGTCTGTAAACCCACGCCTCGTTGAGCATCGCTGCGTGGCTCTTTCCATCCCTGCCAGGGGGAGGTGGACTTCCAGGGCCAGGCTCAACCGGCGCAGGGGTGGAGAGGACTCTGCGCGCTCAACCCCACCCCAGTGTCTTCCCAAGGTGTTTGCTGGGCTCCTGCTTGCACGGCTTTAGGAAACGATGCCGCTGTGGGTTCTTTAGGGTGGTGTCTGAGCTCTGATGGGGTTCCTGCAGCCCTGGTGGTAGGGTAGTGCCACCCAGCAGCCCAGACCTGAGAGCAGGGCTTAAGAAATCAAGAAATGGGAAAAAAAACACCCCTTCCTGCTTCAGCTGCTGGAGAAATGCTCATCTCTATTAGGTATTTCTCCGCTCGGCGTTTGTCTATACCCTTGAAGAAGATCATAAGTTAACCTTTAAAATGCAAACGATCCTTTAAAGCAGACGAAAAGGATGTAAGCAATGGGGTCTCTGAGTCTTGGGCTTCCTGAGCTTGTCCCACAATCCACATCAGAGGAGATAATTGTTTAAGGCCCGCACTGCTCTCGCTCTGCAGGTTTCAGCATTTTACGTGCCGGCTGGCAGGAGGAGGCTGTTTGTGGAAGCCTTTGGTGGGGGTGGCATTTCCAATGAGCCAGTTGTCATTTTTGTGTGAAATTACATATCCCACCATCGCCTTTGGGATTTGACTATCTCTCCCTAGAAGTGTGTGTACCTGTTATGTTTGGCTCGGGAAGCAGCAAAGGACTGCCAAATTTAGCATCGTTTGCCTTCATTAAAAGCGGCTTGTTTGTTCTGAGAATTTGCATTTTATGTGATTTCATTATTTTTTTTTCATTTTTCTTTGCACTGCGGGAGAAGCTATGCCACCAACTTGCAGGTTATGCTTAGGCTCATTTTCAGCGTCTCATTGCTCTGTAATTACAGAATATCAGAAGGGTTTCGCTTTGCCTTTGTTATGGGTCAGATTCTTGATGGGCACTTGGATAAACCTGGTCGATTTGGAGGTGGGGAGGTTTGGACAAGCTCCCAAAGGCTTGGGATCTAGCTGGAAGCACTTCCAAAGTACACGACTCTCACGAGGTTCAGAAACGAGCTGCCTCTTAGCTTTCCCTCCTGCAGCTTTACAGCTCCTGTTGGATCTCCGGCCACCTGCAGAAGCATCTACAGGCACGCCAAGCCGTGCTCACGTATGTGTACAGCACCGGGGTGGCTCTGGCCGCCCCTGCCCGGGGGAAACGCCGCTGCAGAAACCCCCAGGAGAGCAGCAGGGGAGGCACGGCCGCCTGCCGAGCCCCGCGCCCCGGCACCACCACCTTTTTGGGTTGCAGCCGTGGCAGATGCCAGCGGTTCCCGTGGGTGTGCCGGGGCAGGATTTGCTCCAGCGCAATTTATTTAAAGCTTTCAGAGCATTGACTCACGCTGGGTTACGTCAGCTGCTGGGTTCCCCGGTTGATTCGCCCTGTGCTGAAGGGTACAGCCCTACCGAGAGACCCGGTGGATTTTCCATCGCCTGATGTTTCCAGACCAAGGCTGGAGGCATCGCTGGGAGGGATGGTTTAGCCACAGACAAAATACTGGGCTCAGTAACAGGGTACAAATTTTATCTAGCTTTTACACAGGTAAAAGAAGATGTCAAAGAGGTCAAAGAAGATGCTGGAAGAGCTCCTGCTGGCATTGTATCTCCTACTCTATTGGAAATATAACTTATTTGTCATTAGTGTTGGGTGCTTCTCCACCTATAAATAACATTAACAAAAGTACTCACCATTGGTGTGGTTTTCAAAGATAAGTTTATCGTTGCACTCCTGCTCGTCCACGCAGCCGCAGATGTAGATGATCCCGTCCTCGCTGGGCTGATGGGTCATGACGCAGCGCGAGGTGTTGTAGTTGGGCACCATGAGGTTCTCGATGGGGCGGTGGGGGTTGTGGCAGAGCGTGCTGATCCTGATGCTCTCGTTGTCCTGTCTCCTGCGTGCGCCAAATGAACCGGCAAAGCATTAGTCTCATGGCTTGGCCTTCATCTCAACTGCATGTCATCTTAAACCTGGTTTTAAGATCATTCATTTTAAGCTGTGTAGGGAATGACTTGTTTGCAGCGGCTCTGGTATAATTCTAATTATATGTGCTTTGGAGAGGCTTTGTTAAAGCCCTTTATCTCTTCCAAATGGTGAAAAGAGAAATGTGTAGCACATGCCAATAGTAGGATGTGAGTCAGAGACTCCGCTTGTTTCCAGTAGATAATTCACCAGTTGATAATCACACTGTGGATCAGGTAGTGCCAACCCTAAGGCTGAGTGCCCTGCGTGGGATTTAGAGCAAAATCCCTCCTCTACCAATACCAGCTGCTAGGCCAGCAAGTTTTGGATATGTATGGTCCCAAGGAAACCCTCCAAAATGAGGGTGCCACCTCATATGCCACCTCTGCTGCACTACAAGTCATAACATCTCTGCCTCAGGAGGGGTTGGGGTCTCTACTGCCCAAATTTCACCTGTGCAGGGTGAAAAGGTGGGAAGTAGGGGACATGGTTGGCTTGTGATTCCCTCCTGCTCCTCTCAACCCATGCATGCAGGTGAAGCCCGTAAGCGCCGTCTCATCCCCTGGGCTCTCTGTGGGCTAATTGCTGGTTGTTGTGCCCTCTCCTTGCAGGACCATTTGCTCCTGCCTCTGGCGACCTGCGGGAGCAGAGCCCTTCAGTTGCTGGTTGGGGCTATTTCTAGAAGCTGCTTGACCTTTGGAGCTGCCAAATTATAATGTGAAGGCGATATGACTCCCGGACCACGGGGCTGTGTCTGCGTTCATACCACGGCTTCAGGCACCGCGCAACTACGCATTAAACCTACTGTGTCACCTGGTGATGTCCTGGTCCTCACCGGGTCTGGGGTAGAGGAGCGCTGGAGCTCGGCACAGCCAGGTACGTGATGATAAACAAGCCCTAGCTCTTCCTTATTTCCATTTACTAATTAAGAGGCAGGTAAAAGCGTAATTTCTTGGCATTTCTAGAAAATTTGTTCTTTGTTTCAAAAAGAAAAGACAGACTTGCTTTTTTTTGCTTGTTTTTTTTTTTTCTTTTTTTAATCGCTGTGTATTTCTTCAGCTTTGTGTAGCAAGCCCCATGCCAGAGATGGTCACAACATCAGCCAGGGGAGACCGAGATGTCCCTCCCACCGGCTGAGAGATGGGAGCTGTGGGAGTGAAGCGTTCCCAAGAGATTTTTCCCTTTCTGGAGTGAAGATGCAAAATATCCCAGTGCCTGTGTTGCGTTTAATGGCACACAAGCGTTCAGCAAGTGCAGTGAGACCAGGTGAAGTATTTCAAGGCCTATTACCAAAGGGTCTCACTCATGAAACTCCAGCTACTCGCTGAAATGTGGCTTGTAGCACCAGATCTAGCTCCATAGTGCTGATGTCCTTAGAGCTTTTTTAACCACCAATGCTCAGTAGCCAGGTTAGGTCCTTCTCATGTGGCACATTTTTGGCTCAGCAGCACCTAGATCAGGCTACCATTAAGACCATGGAAATATGTCACATGTAGACCAAAAGGATGGGCTTGGCTCTGATTGTTGTCCGACTCCTCGAGCACAGGGCACTTGTGTTGCTGGAAAACCCCAGCTCTCCCAATGTTGTTGAGGCAGTGTTGCTTCAACACGAGGGAGCTCGGCAAGAGGGTCCAGCACAGCCACATCCCGGCACGTGGGAGCTCCCTTCTTCTGGTGCGTGGGGGAGTCGTCCTTGTCAGACTCATGGCTTCATCTCCACCTGCTGTTCACCAAGCTAGGTGAGGGAAGATGTCTGGGGAGTAAATGGTGGAGATCCTCAAAAACTGGAGTCCCAGGTGGATTTAGGAATGACCAAGCAAGAACTGGGATATGTCCCTTTGGGGGGCAGATGGTGGCAGCTGAAAGGAGCTGGAGCTTGGAGATGGGATTAGGAGGCAGCTGTTGGTGTCATGATGGAGCATCTTGCACTTGGAGAGCCAGAGGGGAGCTAATGCGGGTTGATGGCACAGCATATGAGACGTGCTGGGCAGCTCTGGGCCTCCCAGATGGCTCCCATCCCAGAGCGGATGGCTCCTGCGCTGCTGGCAGCACCGGGGAAAGGCAATCTGTGATGGAGGCCTTCTCCTATGGGGAGGATCAGCGCCTGCCTTGTAGAGCCAGTGGGTAATTAAGAGCAAATTAAGTGCTAAGAGCAGAGCTCCAGGGCTCAACCCTTGTTTCCAAAGCCTTCCCCAGAGGAGGTAGGATGGTCAGGTTTGCAGGGCAGCCCCGGGGTGAGGACAAGTGATGGGGAATGACTGCCCCCCCCCCCCCCCCCCTCCATGGGCTACAGGCAGCTGGTGAGTGTTGCCGCTACACCTGGGGGTATTTATTCTTAGGGCTACCAAGATGATGAGGGGATTGGAGCATCTTTCTTATGAGGAAAGGCTGAGGCACTTGGGTCTTTTTAGTCTAGAGAAAAGATGACTGAGGGGGGATCTTATCAATACTTATAAATACTTAAGGGGAGGGTGGCAGGTAGATGAGAAGAGTCCTTTTTCAGCGGTGCCCAGTGATAGGACTAGAGGTAACGGGCACAAGCTTGAACATAGGAAGTTCCATCTTAACATGAGGAGGAACCTCTTTCCTTTGAGGGTGGCAGAGCACTGTCACAGGCTGCTCAGAGAGGCTGTGGAGTCTCCCACACTGGAGACATTCCAAACCCGCCTGGACGCCGTTGTGTGCAACTGCTGTAGGTGTCCCTGCTGTGGCAGGGGGGTTGGACTGGGGGAGCTCCAGAGGTCCCTCCCAACCCTGACCATGCTGTGATTCTGTGATTTGAAGGAAGTTACAACTTTTAACAACTTTTCCAGGGACAGCCTCTGCTTCCTGACCTAGCAGTGCAAAGCGGGAGGGTGAAGGTATGGAGAGGTTTCACGATGCCTTCAAGGTCAGCTGGGAAGTCAGACATAAAAGCGAGGGAAAGAACCCAAATTTGTCATCCTCTTCCTACTGCAGTCCCCCAGTTTCAGTGCTCCCCACATTTTCTTGGGGTTTCCAGGTAATTTGTCAGAGGAGCTTCCAGCTGAAGAGTCCCAGGCGGGTGCAATCCCTCCTCCAGGGGGTGCCCAAGTTGGGCATGCTGGAGGACATGAGCACGTTGCTCAGGTTATTCGTGACCCTGCAGTTGCCTCACCCCATCTGATACGTGGTACGAGGTGCAGCCCCATCCCATGCCGTAGGATTGCTTTCCTGGTGTGGGGATTTACGCTGCAGTGGGTCTTGCTTTTTCCTGTACATGTAGGCTATCAATGGCAAAACCCAGCGAGATGCTGGATTGCCTACCCAGCATTTAAGGTGGCTTCTCCATCTGCCTGTAGGGGAATTTGGGGCGGGGGGGGGGGATTTTGTTTGTTTGTTTGTGTTTCTTATTGGTTTTGTGTTTTGTTTTTTTTTTAAAAGTCCATAATGCAACAATTATGTTGAGGCAAACTCCTACTGGAAGCGGGGCGTAGAGCATTCACGCTAATTAGCAGGTTGAGATAAAGCCTAGCGATAAGTGCTTGGCTGGCTTTCACTTTGGCAGGCAAATTAAAAGGGAAAGAGGAGAAAATCACTCTCGGCAGACCCAAAATGGATATTTTTTTAGTTTTGCTCATGGGGACCAAAAAGCTGGGGGAGGCACTCTTCCGGGCAAAGGATGCAGTGTACGCTGCAAGATTGCGTTTCCCTTCCAGGCATCTCCAGGAGAAGCAGAAAAGGGCTTTTCCTAGGGAATGGGAAGGAGGTGGCTTAAATCCAGTGGGTTAAACCCCAGTTCGGTACCAGGTCAGACGTCCATACAGCAGATGGGGACAGACCTGGGCTGCGCCCCTGCGTGTGAACTGGGGTTTCACCAGCCTGACGCAGGAGGACATCATGGGTTTGGGGGTCAGGGCTGCTGGTGTTGCCCCATGGGTTCAGCATGTAAAGCTAAATTCAGGGTTTTATGGGGCTTTAGAGGTCCTGAAGCAAACTTGCCACACTTTGTGTTGGGCACTTAAGTGCTTAATTTATTTAGGAAATAAACTGGTACTAATTATAGGGCAGACCAAATAATTTTTTACTGCGAATTGTAATTTTGATTATAATGCAGTCAGAGGGGGAGGAATAGAAAGTCCTGGATTATTTGAATGGGCAATAATTCAAGTGCCGGTGTAGATACATGCGTG
Source organism: Pluvialis apricaria (assembly GCA_017639485.1). Classification (NCBI taxonomy): domain Eukaryota; kingdom Metazoa; phylum Chordata; class Aves; order Charadriiformes; family Charadriidae; genus Pluvialis; species Pluvialis apricaria. The sequence continues at coordinate 71,001,759 of CM030011.1, read as the reverse complement.
TTCCCATGAGCTGCTGCCCCGCGAACCCCTTTTTCCCCTGCGTCCCCCCTTGACGCGGGGGATTGCCGCTTACCATATGGCCACGCAGATCTCGTAGGGGTCCTCGCAGTAGGAGTTGAGGTTGCAGTTGCTGTAGCACACCTTCTCCTCGCAGGCTGGCGGCGTGGAGTCGCACCACTTGCACAGGTTGGTCTTCAGGCTGCGGCGGGCACCGGCACAGTAGGCTGCGGGGCAGAGAGGCGGCGGGGGTGAGGAAAAATAACCACCAACTATTTTCAGCGATTCACACAGTGCAGAAGGAGCCCGAATTGTCCCTATTTCTCCATGCGTTTGCTTATAGGTTTTATTTTGCTCTGTTGCTTGGTCAAACGTGCTTTAGATTGTGCCAAAGCCTAGAGGAGATGGAGGGATGCTTTGCAGAGCCTGGGAAGCCACAAAGAACTGCATTTTCCCTCCCCGTTTCCCATACTGTTTATCACCAAGGGGAAGTTTGTTTCTTCCTCTACAACCTAGGCTGAAATCAGCATCTCCCCTCATCCTGAGTGCACACAGTATCCAAAAAGGGACATCTCCGGGCCTCTGTATGCCTGAAGACTTTATTTATTGCCCTCCCTGAGCGGGGAGAGGTGCTGGGGAGGGATGCACAGCCACGCTGATGCAGCTTCCTCCTCTCCTGCTGCCTCCTCATCCTCCCTCTGCCCGTTCGATGAGCCCAAGCTGGGGAATGTGTTTGCCACCCGCTCCCCGAGCATCTGTGTTTTTGGCAATAAACACTGGGCTGAGGCTTTCTGAGCTCTGGGCTGCTCCCGCCCTGGCTCCGCTGCCCGCTCTGCCCTGGCGCGGTATGAGCCGCTCTCCTGCCCTGGAGTGCCGGATCCGGCCCCAGCGGCAGGAATAACTGTTGCCCGTGTGGAGCTGCTCTGCCTGTATCTCACGGGCATAAAATTATCTCTATTTTTATACAAAGGGTGAAGGAACTATGCTCGGTTAAGGGATAAATCCCAGCTAAATTTAAACTTCCTGTTTTAAGGCTGCTAAATGTCCCTTTTTTAAAAAAAAAAAAAAAAGAACTCACTATGTGGCTTATGTAGAAATGTATATTTATAAATTTTTGCCTAAATAAATACACTCAGGAGTGTTCAGGTAGGGACCTGAACTACAGCAGCGAAGTTTTTGAAGGTTTGGGTCATCCATGCTTCTCCGTCTGCCGCCTCCTCGAGCCTCCCAACCCCTACGAAAAGGACGGTGGTGGCTCGCTGTGCTGCCACTGCCGTCACAGGGGGTTTCTGTCACCAGCCGTTAGTTTGAACAAGAAGCAAACTGCAAAATCCCCGGCTGTGGCTCAGAAAGTCTCAGCCCCCACAGCCAAGGCCCTGCTGATACAGGAGCACACCCACGGGCAGGCTGGGTCTGTGGGCATCCTGCAGGACCTCTTGCGTTCTTGGTGGTCACATCTGCGACCTGCCCGTAGCCACCAGAGAAGCCTATGGTCCCTTTCCTCTTTAACGCATTTATTGTCCTAACAGCAAAGAGGGATTTTTAACTCCTCTGCTTCCCAAATCTGGGGGGCGCAGCCTGCTCCGACAGCATCTCCTGTGCCTGCTCTGCTTCCCTCACGGGCTCGGACCCCCCTCCACGAGATGGCCGTAAAAGAGCTGCTGGAAGGCTCCTGCACAGAAATAAACCGTTTACAAGCTCCCATGGCCTCATACGTAGGGCCAAGGTTAATGGCGGAGGGGAAACCTGGCTGCAGAAGAAAAGCCTGTTGCATCTGAAGGCTGGAAGGAGGAAATTTTGGTTTAAATGACCCATGCGGGGCTTAAAACGCGACTCAGCAGGGATGGTGTCGTGCAAGGCGGCGGGGAACCGGCAGCAGAACGGGTGAGGGTGCTGCCCGCAACCTCTCGCTCAGCATCCCCCTCATCCACAAGGCTGCTCTGACTTTGCTGAGGCACCCGGGGGTTTTGTGGGTGACCTCAACAGACTTAACGCCCCACATCCACCCAGGGGTGAGCTACCGAAATTGTGCCTGCAGCCGGGATTTGAAGCAGCTGCATCCAGCGCAAGCCACCCTCATGTCCCCACCTCATTCTGCCGGGGCAGGACTTGCAGGATCCTGGGCAAAACTCCTCTCGAGGATGAGAGTTTTGGAGGCAGACCACAAATTAGGCCCAGCCTTTGCGTGGAGCTCTTGATCTACAGCAACAGCCACAAACGCTCTACAAACTCCATTCGTGTTGTTACGTGGGAGCGGAGAATTGAAGGGAAATTGGTTTCTCGCCCCAAACCCCAGCCCTACCACACCCAGGGCTGTGCTCTGGTGGTGTCGCTGCCATATTTCTTCTTTCACCCCTTCAGCTCAACCCATCCATGCCCTGGCTCGTGCTGTGCTTGCAGCATGCTCCTGCAGGATCGCAGGCTCAGCACCATCATCCCAGCGATAATTGGGGGCGCTGTGGAGGAGAAGCAAATGAACAGACCCAGGTTGTAGATGCTGCTGATGCAGCAGAGTGATGGAGTTTGCTATTTATGTATTTATACCCATGGGGTATGTTATTTACTTATTTATATCAAGGGTTTGCTTGAGGTCTCAGAGCAAAACGTCATCCCCAGCAGTTTTGTACTGGCACGCGCGGTGGGGATCTTGACTTGGCACTCGTTTGCACTGTGGAGTGGAGAAGCCTGGGCAGATGAAAGAGTTAAATATGAAAACGAGATCCAGAAATATAGCAGTAACCGGACAAAATTCTTTGGAGACAAATTGTTCTAAACTATCTCAGGCTGCGACTCTGTTATCTGCTCTGCAAGAAAGGTCAGAGCAGGAATATCTCTTTTTTTCCCCCCCTTCTTCTTCTCCTAGGAAGCTAAAAAGAAGAGCACAAAGCCCACTGCAAGTTTCTTCAGGACTTTGTGTCCTTGAACCATTAGCTCGTAGGTACAATTTAACTGCCACATCACTCATCTTGGCCCTGATTAGACCCAGATGAACACTTTCAATATTAATACTCGGATGATTTAATAAAGCTGCACGAGCAGTAAAAGTAACAATACACTTCCATAAAGGGGTTCCAGATGTTGCCAAGGCAAATGCTAAACATCAAAATACAAACTTCAAAAAAAAAAAAAAAAAAGACCAAAAAAAGCTGGATAAGCAAAACTTGGAACAAACTATAAACTAATTAAATGTGGGTTGAGTTTTCCAAAAATAAATTGAAGCCATAAGGATGTGATGTGAGCCAATAAATAGTACAGTTAGTCAAAGTTATTGTGGAACGACAGTTGGAAAGATGGTTTGAAGTCACCGATAGGTGGGCTCACAGTGAGCTTGGCTTCCTATCAATAGGAAGGCTTGTTCTCTTGCGCACGAGAACGGGATCAAGTCTTCTGGTATCTATAATCAGGACCCCAGAGAGGTTACTGAGAGAATATGAGCCGATTTTTGAGTAGAGGAAAAAAGGAGAAAACTATGCCAAAAGTGCCTGAGTCTCTCCTGCAAGAGCAGCAGGGGTGATACCACCACCCAAGGACATCGGTATATTTTTTTAAGTGTGTTGGGGCAGCCCTCCAGCTTGTCATTGCTCACAGGGCATCCATGCTCTCCACTTGGCCACCTGCAAAGCCCATTGAAGCACCACTGCCGTAATCAATAACCCATCCTCTTCCCCCAAAAAAGAGTCATCTAAAGCAGCTCTCCAAGAGAATTTCATACCAGTCCCGTCACTGCAGCCACGGAAGCAGTCAGCTCCCAACAGATGAGCTTTTTGCTCGCTTGCCAGGTGCTCAGCTGCCAACAGTGACTGCAGCTGTAAGAACCCAGCAGGATAAATAGGGCTCTAATTAGCTCGTTTCTACCAATGCAGCCCCAGATAGCAGGTAGGTCATCCACCACCTAACTTTTGCTCCAGCTTTCTGCATGCCGTGGTCCCCAGGGAGGATGAATAAGGAGCAAGCTGGGGTGGGTGGAGGTGGAGGCACTGCACGCTCGTTACGGGGAAGGAGAAGGCGCTTCAGAGCCAAAGCGATGGCATGTGCTTGCAATGCATTTTCGCTGCGGGGCAGAATGAGCAGTTTTAGTTTTCAAATATTCTCTCTGGCGTGCTGTTTTGTGACAACTAAACACCAGATGGGCTCAAGGAAAAGCGCTTGGTGTGAGATGCTAAGGCACTTGCACCCCTCCAGCACTCCCCCTCCCAAGGTGGAAGGGGACCTTCTACAATTTAAGGGCAATTTGCCCTTGAATTGCTTTTATTTTTCAAGGGCAAAGAAAAGCTGATCATTTTGGGGTCAGAAAAGCTTTACAGTGAGGTCTGTCCCCTCTTTTCTGTGTATCTCTAAGCACCTCAGGATGGGGCTGATGCTAACTCAGCAATCGCAGAGGGCTTCCCAGCTTGCTGTTACTGCAGCGACCCCGGGAGCTCTCTGCATCATCTTTTCCACGCAGGTCAGTCAACCTGTAATCCCCAGGCTTTGCACTTGGAGAGGCTGAGGCCTGGGAGATTAGCCGCTGGGCTGTGCGGCTTTCTCTGACCAGCAGCAGGCTTAAAGGCAGGAATTGGGGAGCACCTGTATTTCAACCCTGCGGCCACGTTGCTCCTGGAAACCCCTGGGTAAGTGCCCTGATGGAAACCGAACCTGCTCCGAGACCCACATTCCCACCTGGGTGAGCCCGGGCTCAGCAGCGAGTCCTTTGTCCGCTGCCAAGTTCAGGATTAGGCTTTGCCTTGGGCTTTAGTCCATGGCTAATGACATGACTACACAATAACAGAGCCTCTCATAAAATTATTATGAGAACAAACAAATTCCTTCCCTATTATATACAGTACTTGTTTTTGAGATTAAAACAACAGCCGGGCTGACGGGCTCCGCTCTCTCGCTGACCCATGGGAGAACACCAGGACCTCCGTGTGCTTCATTGGCAGGTTACTCCTGAGCTGCCTCCTCCACGAAGCAACCACCAGTGCCATGGATGGGCTACGTCAAGGTAATTCCTATGACCCTGATTTCCAGGAGATCCTACGCAGGGTCAGACGTCCCCATTGCAATTGTCCAGCATGACCTGTGTAAGGGAGATCCCAGATTTCCCGCGGCCAGCTCCAGCTTGAGCTAGACCTGATCTGTCGGAAAGCACCCGCTCTCGCTGCAGCACCCCACAGTGCTGCAGGATCTCCCCAGAAGTGGACCTGTTGTACTTTTATTTTGGATGGAGCTCAGCTTCCTTCAGCTCAGTTCTGTTCTCCAGTGGTGGGATCTCATGCTACTTGCAGCTGCTGAACCAAAGAGGTTTTTAGTATTGGGCCACTCTTCTCCACCTTTGTGCTTTATAAACACTGTTTCTTCACCCTTGTAGGAGGGGTAGAGCAGACCAAATGGAGCTGAAAAAACTTATTATCCCATTTTTTGCCCCTGTGAGGCACAAGCTGCCGGCTCCCCCAGGAAACCCGGCAGCGCTCATGCTGCATTCGGTTCAGAGGACCAGGCTCTGCCCTCAGGTATGTGGTCCCACATGGTCCTGCATAATAAATACTGTACTTGGCAGAGTACGGTATGGAGCAAGGAATGAGCCAGTAATGTTTCCTGGTGAATAAAAAAGGACTGATTTTGATTGCGTTAGACACCAGTGCTTCCCGGTGCCAGAAAGACTTGCAGTATACATTTCTGGTTTGGTTGGACCTTCTTCAAACAGGCTGGTAACTGACTTATTCCACCACTTATTTTTCCTTTGTGAAAATATCCCTTTAAATTAAGTGTTTAGCAAATACTGCTTAGTCCCATTACAAAGTAAATTGGGTATGGATCGTACCAGCAGACTTCTCCAATCTCTTTCAGATGCTTAAATTACATCATGATCTAACCTGACCCCAGGGAGAGACGAGCTCTGCAGAATATTGTCCGTCCTTCTGCTTTGGTAATCTCCGGTATTTCTCAGGTACCTTTCGCAAGTGGTATACACGTCAGCACAATGACTCTGCCTTTGGGGCGTTGGGATGTTTCACCCAGAGGTATCCCAGGGTCATGCCCCAACAAAGCCAGCACCATCCGGGCAAGCTGGAGCACTGGGGGCCAGCGAAGTGATGCCCGGTGCTCGGCAGGGAGGATTTGGCTGGAGCGGTTTCTCTTTTGATTTTGGCCAATTGATGCCTGTGCCTGTGGGCGAGGACAGGGGGAGCACGCCTGACCCTATGCTCCCCTGTCTGCCCCGGGAGCCGCTTGTCTCCTCCGTCCTACGCGACAGCTCATCACGCTCATGCCCTTTCCTCCACCAGCAGCAAGATGCTTCCCGTCCAGGGAGATCTCAAGTTTTCTACCCCAGATTTCACTTTCTGTCCCCACAAAGCTGCTCCTGCTGGGACAACCCACTTTCCATCCCTCTGGGCCCTTGTTTGCCCCGGAGGTGTGGGTACCGGAGCGGGGTCCAGCCGGTGCCCGCTGCCGGCGCGGGCTGGCAGGGAGCAGGCGTGCTGCCGCAGGACGGCTGGGCTGGTGGGGACGCCTGCGACCGGAGGGCTGCACGGGCAATTATCTGCCATATTGTGCTCTCGCTTGTGTTTTAAAAACAACAACAGCTCAACTGACTCATAGATCCTACGGCCTCTGAGTCATTTTTTATTTCTGGATTTCACTGCTCTGCCCTTTGCAATGAAGGGAGTTGCATGTGCGCGCACACACACACACATCAAGTTCACATTTGTTTTTCCCCTATAAAAGCAAAACGATTTCCATACCATTAATGAAACAGAAATGATTTGACTTCGCGTACCCTGGCTTTTATTTTCCATTGTATAAACTCTGCAGATGAAATAATGATGGTTGTAAAGTAAGCCTCTCTTTTTTTTTTTTCTTTTTTTTTTTTCCTTTCCCTTTCCAGGCAGCCTCTTTTCAAAATAGCAATAGGGAGTCACTTACAGACTTGGCTTGCGCTGAGCCTGTAGTAATTAACCCCTTCGTCCCCAGCTTTTCCTCGGTTGGTGTTTAACCCCAGCACGGCAGAGGCAGGGCCAGCCGGGGCATCTCTGGGTGCGATGCCCGCAGGATGAAGGAGGCAGCTGGTCTCCCCCGGGACTAGAAGCAAAGTGGGCAGAGAAACGCGGGGAAGCAGGAGGAGAGCCGATCCTCCGCGCAGTGGAGCCGGGGAGGGTGCTCAGGTCAATGGACCAGTGGGTCAGACAGCTTTCCCGGGAGAACCAGGGCGCTGGCACCGCAGAGCCCGAGGTATCCACGCTCTTCCTGCACACCCCATTTTTTGGGTGCAATTCAGCGTCACTATTTTCCACGTAGCCTGGCAGCCCCGTCCTGGGTCGTCTCCCTTCCTTCTCGGTCCCTGGGGACCACCAGCCCTGACATCTCAACGGAATGTCCTCTCTCCTCCACACCGCCGCTATGGAAATAATCTGCAGTACATAATTTAATCACCAAATCTTGCTCTTTTTTTTTTTTTTTTTTTTTACAGGGCCATTATGATTTTATGGAGTACTTCGAGGAGAATTAATAGGGTGAAGTAATACCTTACAGGAGCAGCAGGTACAGCTGGAGCTGGGCGTGCGAGCACGTGCCTGCCTTGCCCTGCGGGACGGGGTGAGCTGCCCTCCTCCCGGGAGCGTGAGCTCTGCTTTTCAGTACACCCTTACTGCTACACGCTGTCTGCCCAGGCAATCTGTCTGTCTTCAAGGCTTATAAACATGCCCCAAGCATTTTTCCTAATCGCATCTATCACGCAGCGACACAGCCCTGCATCCCCCCCCAGCATCGGTTCAGATGCTTCGCTGATGCCTGGCCCGGGCGGGTTAGTGACACTGGCTGAGATACTGTTGCTCTTCCCAGACTGGGTGATGTGTTTTATATTATTTCTCTTGGATTTATTAAGCATTATGTAACCGGCTAACCAATCCCGTATGCGACGCAATCGTGGCTGATTTCATGTCAGTGGAAAGTAAACAAAAAAAAAATAAAAATGTTCTGAAGTGGCTGAACTGAAATTCATTTCCACATGCAAAGCAATTCCTGGAGGATCTTCCCCGTCTCCACGCAGCTACTTTGCATCCAGGCTCTCATGCAACCCATTAGAAAAGAACTATGGAAAAACTGCGTGTTGTACATGACAGGGCGTTACAAGCAAAGCCTCTTTGTTTACTCCCTGTGTCAAATGATTAAGATAAAGTTTATTTTACTTAATTATTTTTAAGCACCTTTGTGGATTTCTGCTGCTCCTTGAAACGCATTACGCTGGCATGTTTTTTGTCTTTTAGTGGGAGAACTCCTTCAAATGTGAAAGTTGCTCACCAAGGAAGTATGGCATTAAAATTTGAAAACCAAGGCAAAAAGCCCGGCAGTCCTGAGGTCCTGAAGCCCAGTGGGACCTGACCCAATGCGGTGGGGAGGATGTTCAGCCCTTGCTCAGCTTTGGAAGGACTGCAAGTACCAGGTGAGGCAAAACCGATACCCTCATTAGACTCTGAACTCAAGCTCTTTCAGGAGCACTCTTCTTTCTGGTGTTATGGAGAGCATCCTTCCCATTAACACCAATTTGCACCCTGAGACGTTGAGCTGAGGATGGAGGTACACAGAATGGATAAAACACAGATCCTGTACCATTTTTTTGGGTTTTTTTCCTCAGTGTCTTTGAAACATTTAGCAATGTCTGAAAATGTTGTGTGTATTTCTGAAGCCATACTGAAGCGTCAGTAAAGTCAGTGGCTGGGGGACACCCCGTTGCATGTTATTTGCATTATTTTTCAGGAAGCCCCTGTGTCACCCAAGCGCCCCCTTCACCCAGGCAAGCAGCTAAGTCCAAGTTAAGCTGAATTGCTGGATTAGGCCCGTCTGGGCTGATCGATCATGTAACAGTGCTTGCCACTTGCCAGGCTGCAATGTGAACATAAAGGCGGCACCAAGCCATGATCCCAGGGGCAGACGATGTGTGGTGAAAGGGCAGGGCAGGACAGCCCTGAAGGTGATGTTGGTGGGCAAGTTCACAGCTCCACGTGGGTGTCACCATCACACCTAGCCTTGTGCCATTTTGCTAGATGAGCAAAGCTGTCCTAAATGCAGGAGGGAACCCACAAGTTAGGGGGTTTTCTACAGTTCTGGAGGCTCGCTTGTCCCCTCAGGAGATGAGCAGGGATGGATTCTGCAGGAGTACTTGATGCCCCACAGTCTTCATCAAAAAGGTGGCCCAAGGGAAGGTTGAAGATTAGCACGAGAGTCCCTCAAGTCACACAGGGCAGCAGCTTAACACCAGGGTTTTTCACTCCCTAAGTGCCCTGTGTGTGCTGGCTGTTGTGGGTTGCTGTGTAATTATGGCTGGTACCTCCAGAGCTGTTACCGCACCAGGCAAAAACTGCCCTGGCAGGCAAAAGCAGTTGAGAGTTTGCCCAGTAATAACTGTACTTACGCTGTTGGGCATTCGGCAGCCACTGGGTAAGTATTGGGCTATGAAAGTCAAATGCATGGAGCTACGATGCAAACCAAGCCTCGGGGTCATCCTGTGTCTAAAGGTGCAATAATTCCCTTTCATTGCACCTATTGCCCCTATTCCTTTCTCCGTCTTATCTTTTGCTGTCCTTCCCATCCACGCGTGACATTGGAAAAGCCCTGAGAGAGCAAGCCATGCCGGCAGCACCACCTGAACAACAAATTTGGGAGCTGGGAGGGGGAAAAACCCCCACGGCTGGGGATCAGCCCAAAGAATCATAGAATCATAGGATGGTTTAGGTTGGAAGGAACCTTGAAGATCATCAAGTTCCATGGGCAGAGACACCTCCCACCAGCCCAGGTTGCTCAAAGCCCCATCCAGCCTGGCCTTGAACACCTCCAGGGATGGGGTATGGGGATGGTACTTCTCTGGGCAACCTGTTCCAGTGCCTCACCACCCTCACAGTGAAAAATTTCTTCCTGATATCTAATCTAAATCTCCCCTCTTCCAGTTTGAAGCCATTACCCCTCATCCCATCACTACATGCCCTTGTAAAAAGTCTCTCCCCAGCTTTCCTGTAGGCCCCCTTTAGGTACTGGAAGGCTGCGATAAGGTCTCCCCGGAGCCTTTTCTTCTCTTTTCCAGGCTGAACAACCCCAACTCTCTCAGCCTGTCCTCATAGGAGAGGTGCTCCAGCCCTCTGATCATCTTTGTGGCCCTCCTCTGGACCCACTTCAACAGGTTCCTGTCTTTCCTATGTTGGGGGCTCCAGAGCTGGACACAGAAAAGAAAACCCATATATACACCCAGTCCCATGTGGTTACCTCCACCAGCACCACACCACGGCGCACAAGGGGAATGTGCACAAGCAACTCCCACCAGCCCAGACGGCGCACAAGGGGAATGTGCCATTTCTCCTAGCGGATGAAAAGCGCAGCAATTTATTCAAGGTCTGAGGAGGGGGAGGACTACTGAGGACAATGTTCATAAGCAATTTTAGCAGCTCTGCCATCGCTCCTGCTTATCTGGGGCTTTGCAGGGTAAAGCAATGCATTAGCATACGCCATGGTGTGGTGTGCGTAGGCTGCTGGTGGGGTCTGCAGAGGGCTAAGCTAGAACGTCCTCTGTGGAAAGTGCCTTCTGATGACTGGGGATTTGCACACCGTGTTTTCAGAGGGCTCCGACATTTCAGCCCTTTGAAGAGCGCTTTGCAGCGATCCAGTTGTTGGCTCAATCCCGGTCTTAAAAATGAGTCCCCTTCTTCCCACCTCGCACGCTGCTTGGGAGAAGGAGTCACAGCCTGGCCATGCACAGTGGGTTGGAGCTCCTCTTGCCACAGGTCGTCGCAGAAATTTCTGAGGATTTAACAGCACTTGCAGGTCTGGGAGCTGAACGGCAGAAGGTAAGAGTCAACTGACTCCACTGTTGCCATCATGTTTGTTGCTCTTGTTTCTCCAGAACCACCAACAGTATATCTCGTATCTGGTTTATTTAGCTGCAGCGTCTGCATCTCATTCTCAGGGAGGTGCAGCAGGGGTGAGTCCCTCTCTCTACACAGAAAAAGCAGCAGCAATGAACCTAACAGCAAAGGAAAGTGAGCTGCAAGTTGATTGCAGACATTGCTCTGTCTTGACTACTGCAGTTCAAGCAAAACTACTGCACAGCAGCGGGTTTTTTTTACTATTATCATCATACTGTACTCTGGAATTCAGTTTTATGTATATTTTTCAGGCCCTGCAGGAATCCTGGATCTCTGTGAATAGATGGAAGTGAAATTTAAAGATATCGTCCAAATAGGTAAACATGTCAGAAACATTATCTGGGTCACATTTGGGCAACAGGGTTTGCTCTGTTTTAAGTGCAAATGGTTTACTGATGATTTAGATGAACTTCCTGAGGAGTGTTTGAAATTCCTGGCACACATTCGATTTACCATCTGCTAGAAGGACTTTGATGAGCCCACAAAGAGATACTAGACTGAAGCTGCTCTTCATATCTCTGGTGGACTTTTCATGATTGACTGGTTTGTATTTTTTTGTGTTTGTATTGTTTTGTTTCCTTGAGGAGAAGCAGGGTTTGCAAGGGACTGTGCGATGAGCTGCCAGGGCAGAAATGCTCTGTTAATGTTAATTCTCCGTCGATGTGCTGTCATCAAGTTGCTCCAGCACTGCCTGTTCTTTATGTCTGCTAAAATTATTACGTAGAGTTGAGTTTTGTCCTCATTTAGACCAGATCTAACAGTAATTAAGTAATTTGTGCTGTCAGAGGGAACTTGAACTTGAGGCTAGCCTGGATTACAGACGCTAAAAACTTGCTCGCTTTTCCTAAAGCGTCCCACATTTAGCGCGTAAATAGATGGTGTGTTCTTCTCTTTCATTTCATTCTTGATCTCTCTTTAAAAAAAAATATTTTAAGGAGCTTGTGTTGTAACCTACCAAAAAGCGCTGGTCAATAGGGTTGAATTCTACTTGAATATTTTCCATTTTTCTAAAGCAGAAGAGAGCTGTGGCAGCAGTGCAGAGGGGGGCAGGTTTTTTGGAAAGGAATTTTTGCAGGAATGGGACCAAGAGTCCTGTTGACAAGGCCTGAAGTGCTTTTTCTCTGCACATGAAAGTAACGGGAGCTTGTGTGTCTGCGTGATGCCTCTCTAGAGACCCCTCTTGCAGGAGAAGGAGAGGGTTCCCGCGGGTCGCAGCCCCTGGGCAGAGCTGCAGCACAGCGCCAGGGAGCCTCGGCGGCTGGAGGGGACGAGGTGCAGGGTGAAGGTGAAGCAGCAGGTAAAGCTGTTCCTTCAGCACGAAGGAATAGACAAAGAAGGGAATGTTCTCCGTTCACCATCTCCCATTCGGCAATCTCACCATTTTGCAGTAGCGCATTGCCTTTTCAGCTCAGCATCCTGCCCCAGGACACCTCCTGAATTGTGCCACGGTCTGAATATCCCTGAGCAATACTTCTGCCCAAGAGCTGCCTCCCAAGCCCCACACCGTGTTGCAGAGGTAATAGCCCCGGTGAGGGTGAAAGAAAAGCTTGTGCCACTTGTGCCGCTCTTTTACAAAGAGGTGAGCACACGGCAAATCCACAAAATGAGAGTAAACGTGCCAGGGATATCTCACCCCCAAACAAATATCCTGTGCCTCTGGTGGGAATGTCTGCGACCATTTTCTACCACCACCGAGTGCCTTTTGACATATTAAAGACATGGCAGGAACTGAGCTCCCAGGGGATCCATTGGTCTTATTTCTGTGGATGCTTGTACCCTGGGTCTATTTGAAGATGGATGATTCATTCAACTGCTCGTTGCTTATGGCTCTGTGTGTCACTTCCCATTGTAAGAAGAAGGGTCTTGTCTGCTATCGTTGACTGGTTGGGGCTAATTTTGGGATAGATCTAGCGTGGAAAAAATGCTTTACGCAGCAAGACAGCGGCTGATTCAGTTTCTTCCATGCTGGATGCTAGTGTTCAGAGTCTCCCAGGCAGAGTGTTTCATCAAGCAACATCAGACAGATGTTCCTCATCGCGTCCCAGCTGTGTTGACTGGCGACCTGCTCTGTCAAACACTTGTCAGGGGACACAGGCATTCGTTCCGCATGGGTGGCATTTTATTAACTCAGTCACTGAAAACAGCAATGGATCTTTTAAAAGAAATATCTACACCAGTATTAATTGTAAAGACCCTAGAAGCTCTTGTAGTCATGGCACTCCCAAGAACCATTTCTCGGAAGAGGTCTGAGTTCCTGATTTTTCAGAAAAAGAGAAGAAATTCTCTGGATTTCCAGTGCCAGGCATGGTATGAATTCATATTGGTAGTATCATCTTTCTGATGGGGTGCATGGTGCCCCAAGGCAATGCAGGACACAGTCAAGCGTTCGGGTTTGAAATAGCTGAAGTAAGAAGGGATCACTATCAAAATTTCAGAGGTTTGCATTGTTGATCTAAGGAAAAGGCCCCTCTTAATGGTGTAACAACCAGCAAGCCAGAAACTTCAGCAGATGTCTCTGGGCCTCCCAGAAGCAAAGATATAAGAAAAGTGTATTTTTCCCAGAAAGAACATCTTCACAGGGGTGTTGGGAGAACTGAAGAGATTAGGAGATGCTCAGATATTGGTGCAAGGAGATGCCTTATCAATGATCACATCAGCTGGTGTCACCTCAGGTGATTGCTTCAGGGCTCAGCCCCACCTGGACCATGGACCAGGGCAATAAGCCAGCCCTCTTTGCTGACTGCCATGGTTGCCCTGGTTCCAGTTGCTGGCAGAAGCTCATCAGCGCTGGTTTGCATACAGGGCATGTATTAGGGTGTGATGGTCCTGGTGGCATGGACTCTCCAGCTCCCACGCATGGTCAGAGGACTTGCCATCACGTGCTGCAACAGGAGGACAACATCTCTTTGCAGGCTGAGTGAAGGTGGGCAGGAGTTGCCTTCAGATACCCTCAGGCCTCGTCAGCACTGACTCTGGAGCCGGGTGAAAGCCAGGTGACCTCTGCTTACCCAGAAGAACTGCAGTTTCAGACCAGTTCAGAGTAAATAACATGGAGCTAAAGGGAACATCTCCATCCATAGCGTGGCAAGGTGAGAGATTTTGCTGCAGGCAGAGCATGTCCAGTAAGATGCTGCTTCAACCACTTCCAGAGTCATGGCCAAGGGATGGCCATGGAGCGTGGGACTCTGCAAAGGGACACCCAGCAGCTGCTACCACTGGAGCCGCACATCAGCTCCCCATTACAGCTTGCTCCTGCTGATAGCTGCAAATTGCACAGAGGAAATGCTGAAAAACATCTTTTTTGTTTTGGTTTGATTTTTTTTTTAAATTGTTATTATTTTAATCTTGAGTCCAGCTGTAAATTATCCTGTCTAGTCAAGGGCAATGCTTAGGTTGAGGTGTATCCTCGGAGCTGCTGAAATCCACGTGGGTGATAGCCCTTCCATCCAGTGCAGACTGGCAGGCTGCAGTGTACAGCTGGACACATTAATTGCCCCAACGCCGAGATGCCTTTGCTGTAGTATAAATCATCTGTCGTTTGTCAGGCGTGTTCCTGGCTTATCAATGGGAAGCAAAACACTGCAGTGGAAGGGCTCCGTGAAAGGGTAAGTCCTGGAGCGGCGTAATTGGTGGGAGCACGGGCTGCAGAGGGGACTGCACGATAAGCAGGCTCTCCCACTTCTCCTAAAAGCTTGACAGCTACCAGCAGCCGGCAGGAGAGTTTCAGCCCTACGCGGGCTGTAACAAAAAGATGAACCAACTGACGAACAAGAAATATGACTCTGATGGACCTTACAGATCCTTTCCGGAGGCAGGATCACAACGGTCGTCTCTGAATTCAGGGATGTGCATGCGAGCAGGGCCAAGACAGCTTTCAGCCACCCCTTCATTTCCCCCTGAAGATCCCTAAGGAAATGTTGTCCCGCAGTTGGGGTCCAGCACGGAGATAACGTGGCTGTAATCCACAGGTTTGATAAGGCCGGCAGCCATCAGTGTGGTGTTATCTCCCCTCTACATGGAGGCCCCTTCCAGCGCGAGGCTCTCACTTGGCACACAGCGCTGAACACTGCATGTGAAAAGAGCAAAGTGTGTGGGAGCTGCTGATTTTGTCTCCTTGGTGGGACTGTTGGGTTTTTTTTTTTTTTAATAAAAAGATCAGATGTTGCGCTTCCTTGAAAACATGACAATCTATGGGAGAGTTCATTAGTTTATGGCAAGTTGCAACACTGTGGAACCAGGCTGAAAGCAAATGTTATTGCAAAGAGTTATCACTAAGGGGAGAGGAAAATAATGTCCTGAGGAAATAAACTTGGTGGAGCAAAACATGGAACAATATAAAGCTGTGGAAGACAGGCAGTAGAGCTGAATACTTTCTCAGAATAAAAGCCCCCAGTCACCTGTTTTTAATGCCAATGTTTGCTTTCTGCATATTCAGTGAATATGTGGGATACATCTGTGCAGGACTCCATCTCTAATGGGAATAACGAGTATCACAATTGCAGCTGGCTGAACTTTTTTACTACAAGTACACAAATATGTCTTTGTGACCATCATTAAATAGTGATAACGCCAGTAAAATGCCAGTAAAAATCATCTTTGGTTGGGGTTTTTTTTTTTTTTTTTTTTTTTTTAGAAAATGGTGTATTTTAATTTAAAATTCCATGGAATTGTATTTCAAAAAGGACTTTTCTCCACTAAAACACAGATTTGAGTAGTGGTAATGATGACCAGCCTGTCTCAAGCCTGAGCAAAGCTGGAGACACAAGGGGAGAGGAAATGTCCGCTGTCATAGATCTCACATAGCTGTACTCTGCCAGCTTTCTTAGCCTTCAGTCAGTCTAACTTACACCAAGGGCTGAAACTGTAGTATCAGCTTTGGAGAAGCGTAAAGGTGAGTTCAAAATAATCCGTCGCTTTCTTTGCTGAGCCTCATGCCACTTGCAATACTGCAGAGGACTCCGGTTTTGCATTGTCAGGGTTTTTCTTGTGCTCTCCCCCTTTTATTTCCTAGCTGGAGAATTTGTTGCAACTTGGTTCTTATTTAGCCTCATGGTAGGATGCACAAGTTTGTCCCTCAGGCAGTGGGATGCTGCGCCTGCTCCCAACCCAGCTACCTGCACCCAGCCAACGTGGGGCCCTTGCAACCTCTGGCTTTATTTCGAGGGTGATAATTTCTTCCTTGGCATTTTGCCTGCCTCAAAACAACACCAAAGTGTAATATGGTGCTACTTGAGAAGGGATTGTCATAACCAACCCTGCAGCCATGTGTCCCGGGGCGGGCAGCTCCCACTTCCATGCGCTGCGTAGCCTGGGAGAAGAGCTCTGCTCTGCTGCTCCGGCTCAGCCTCGGACCTGCAAAGCCCCGTTCTGCAAATGGATGTATCTGCCTGTGAAATGAAGGGTGACTTTTCCTTCATTCTCTTCCTTCCTTCATCCTCTCACCAGCTCAGGTTTCACCCCGTGGTCCTGAACTGTGTGTGAGTTGGTGTTGGGGCGCAATCCCGATAGCTCCCCTGCCTGAGGAGTGGGCTGGCGTTTTGGTGGCAGTACGGCCCATGGTTTTAGCTCTGGTGACCTGAGAAATAAGAGGCTGCCTTCTTGAATGAGCTGCCTGAGGAGCCTGGGATAGGTCAGAGATTTCTTGAACAGATCAAAAGCCAGAGATGTTTTTCTGACAGCCCCGGAGCTCCCTGTCATGATTTATGAATTATATACGCTCTATATGTTTAGCTGAAGAGGCTCACTGGGGGAACAGGGGCTGGTTTGTGCAAGCAGGAAGGAGCGTGTGGCTTCAGAGAGCCACTATCTACCAAGAGGTATCCCCTCGAATGCGCTCTCTGTGGAGCCATCAAAGGGCCTTGAGGGACCACGGCAAAGGGAGTCCATGAGACTCATAGCAAAAAAAAAATGTCAGGATGTTTTAGTGGGCCAGCATTTTAATGCGAGACCGAGTTATGGGGGAGCGGACCCAGACCCCAGGAGCTGGGAGCTCTGGACTCGGGGCAGCAGACCCACAACCTTTCTTTGTTTCACAAATCCTCTTTCTCTTTCTTTGGAGTTTCAGCAGATCCCATGGGGTAGAGCTCTCCCTTGGTAAGTGCTACGTGCCCTGGCAGATTTGGAGTTTCGTGTCCTCTTGTGGAGGCTGGATGCCCAAAGGCACTCTGCTGGGCTCCTGGGGCTCTTCATGCCCCAAGAGCTGTCGTCACACCAGTGACACTTAGCTCACGTTTTTTTGAGGTTGCCTCAACAGCTCAGTTATGGTTCTTTTCTCTCCTCTCCATGAGATGAGATTTTGCTCAGCCCCACGCTTGCGTGGCCTGACCTAAGCCCTATTCCTGACAGAGCACGAGCCAGACTTTCCTGATTCTGATGCAAAACAGGGCAGGAAAATTCCTAATTATTAATGTTAAGGCCAGAGTGTTTCTGTGTGCACAATACAGTAATCCCTATATCATGTCCGTAACTTCCAGGTTATAGTCTACAGAGCAGGTAGTCTTGCAGTCATTCAAGGCTTTGAGCAACAAAAATCCACCACATCCTAAGCATGAGTAATTACCTGCTGGAACAACTTTACTGTGTTGTGCTCTAACACAAAAGCGCTCGGTTTCAGCTTCCAGCGTGTAAATCTCGTTTTTCCTCTGCCCCATAGAAGAGGAAGCCCTCTGCCAGAAAGCATCTCTCTGGGACCTGGTTATAGGTGATGACTAGCACACCTCCCAGCTCTCTCCTGGCCAAAATAAAGACATTGAAAGCCTTCATCCCCCCAGTGTAAGACAGGTTTTCCAGTCCTGAACGATCCTTGTATTTTTTTGTCCTGGGCTAGGTAAATCCAGAACCGCACCAGCTCTCTGCTCTGGCAGGATTCCCCGCTCCCCTGCGTGAGGGTTTGGGTTAACAGTGGTCCAACTACAGCTCCTGTCTGTACCTTCTGCTGAGAAAGACATGCAAAAGTGCTGCCCTCCAGCAGCCACCACCACTGGGAAGTTTAAGTTTAATATTAAGTTTAATATTTTTGAAGCCTTGCTAGAGGTGGCCAGGGAGAATTAGGGAAATCCAGTAGCTGAAATTTCAGCGGTCTGTCAGACTACAGTCTTTTTTTCCACCACGTATGGATGAAAGCGGTCAGATATGCTGTCTGATGACCGCTCGACCATGTTGGTGACTAAAGGGATAGAGACAAGCAGTGTGGAGCACAACCTGGGGTCTCTGCTGCCCTGGTGTATAGTTTTTGGAAGAGTAGCAAAGTCCCTGAAGATGTTCAGCTGGCCTCGATGGAGTTTTTCTGGGATACCTGAGATGCAATCCAGGCCATGTTCTCTATGGCAAGTCTTAAATCTCTTTGCTAAGAGGGGCGACTTTGCTGCTGTCACCAAGCCAGCACCGTCACTCTTTAAAGAGAGGCTGGACAAGCGGTGGGATTTGTTGCTTGAAGAGCAGCTGTAAGTGTATTTTCTGTCATTTTGGGGCACTTGCTGTTCCCTTCTCTCTTAATGTCAATGCAAAGGGTGCTCCCAGGGTACTTCAACTGTCTCAGAATGACCGTAGGGTCGATCTTAACACGATATGGAAGGGAAGTGGATGTCGCCCCAGAAAACATGTATCACTGTTGAGCTGAATCAGGGAGAGCAAACCTTGGCTTATTTTTTTTTCCCCATACGGAGGCAAATTTTGTCATCATATCACTCACGTAACCTTTCAGATGAACTTAGTAATCATGATATGTTTTGGTTTGGCTTCTTTCAGATTAAAACCTTGCCTTTCAAAAAAAGGAAACCATAAGTTAAATAACTCCAAAATTAGGTATTTCTGAAGGATAATTAGTGGTCTCCTTTCTTACCAAAAACAACCCAAGACTGTGCATTAAATAATACCTTGTAGTAATTCCTTCAGTTCTGCTCCAAATGTGATTCCTTTAGCAGGACGTTATGGGTATAGCATCCTATATTTCAAACCCCACTTTAGGGCATTACCTACAATAATGACCACTCTATATGTCCGCAACTTTTTGAAAAATCAACCAGACCTTACGTCCTAAATCCCCCATCCGGGTCTTCTGTGCTTCAACAGTTGCACCAAGGCTTGTATTTGCCTATACCCAAGTTACCGACCGATCCTACTCTTTCATTCCCTATTCCTGTAGATAGGGGGACCCATGTAAAGTGAATGCAGATACAGATTCCTGCCCCCAAGTTATTTCATTTGGATGCAAAAATACTGGAATTATAATCCTCCTACTTCATCACTTCGAGCAAAAAGCAATTTTAGTTGCATTGAAATCTCTATAGCAAGGGGAGCGGGTCTGTGTTTGTAAGAGAGTTCGCTGTAAAAAGTGCCATTGTCCATGCAAATATATAAATATATACTATATAGGGATATATGTGTGTATACACATACACAGGCACTGTATATACAGAAAGATACACACACATACTTAGGAGATGTGTATATAACACTCACTTATACACAAATCTATTCCCTGTTATGAAACAATCATCAAGATATAAACAAGAGAAGTTAAACCACGGATGGGCACATTTTCAAGTGCTGCGGGAAGGTTTTATCTACAGTATTGAAGAAGTGCTATCAAAACCTAAACAGGGCCCTTATTACAAAGAAATCTTTACGTAAGTGCTGGAAAGGTTTGCCGAATAACCAGATGTTGTTGCAAAGACACTTCTCCTCCCCCTCTCCCCACTTCTTTCCTTCTTTAATAGTTCGATTAATTCTGCGCATAAACCGGGGCTGATAAAAGTTCTAAGCTGCAAACTTCACCACATCTGGACACTGTCGAAGCCAGATCGTTCAGCGGTGCACTTCAGTTGCCTTTAATCTCCCTCAATAAAATAAAAACTTCCAACAAGTAATGCTGACCTATATATATTTTTTGCGCTGTAAACACTGACATCTGCGAGCTGCTCCAAGCGAGCACGCAGCGCTTTCCACCAAGGCAATCGCTCGCCCTTCGCTGTAGGAGAAAGGCACAGCTGATGCAGCCGTAGCAGCGTATTCTACTAAACTCTCTGCTATTTCCAATCCCCTGGCTAATTGCTGTCAGGGGAGAAATCAAAGATTAGCTGTTTTGCTGGAGGAAGGCAAAATAAACGACCTCTCGGAGTATGTTGCTTAACGTTGTCTAACCAGAAACATTTTTCTACTCACAGAAGGAGAGCAGCAGTAAGGAAAGCAGACCCGGTCTCCTCCAGTAACCCATTTTCTGGATCCCGCCGGCGACCAGAAGCCCAGCTTCACGGCGGTGACCAATTCATCTTCCCTCGGTGCAGCCAGTCTCCTGCGTTTCTGCTGTCAAGCCCCGAGCCCCGAGTTTGCCAGGCTCCCGGCTAGGCTTGCCGGGAAAGGCGGATCCAGCCGCTAAAGCCCAGCTGTGTGTGGGGTCCGCCCAGGAACTGCAGTTTATGAACAAACTAAGCCTGACTCTCCTCTCGAAATATATACAAATATGGGAGGGGGGAGCCGGGGGAAGAAGCCTGGCTCCGAGAAAGAGAGTTTGATTTTTCTTTTTTGTTTTTTTTTTTTTTCCTTTTTTCTCCCGATGACAACGCGGGGCTGCTCCCGGCTCCGTATGGCCCAAGGATCTTTGAAGGGGACCTAATGTCTACTGCATGCACCTAATCAAAAAGGCATGGGTACTCCTGCATGCCTCTTTCCTCTGAATAAAACACGGAAGGTAACGCTTCAATATGCTGAGCTACCATTAATTCGCTACTTCCCCCCCCCAACTTTTAGAAATTAACTCTATCTTTTAAGTAAGCTTCAACGGGCTATATTTTTTAATAGGGATAATTAGAAGTTTTAGGGCAGCTTTTTCAGAAAGACCACATCAATATGAGCTTAGCCTAAAGTAGGTGCTTTCGACCCATTAAAACAGCAGGATTTAAACATATATGTTTTCCTGAATCAGGGCCTAAAATAATAACATAGAGCATTTAAATAGCTGCTTTCTCCCCAAGATCTCAAACTGCTTTACAAAAACTTGTAAGAAATATTATCCCACTTACAAAAGAGAAACTGTGAAACGTAGCAGAAATCTGACTTGCCTTAACACAATCCATAGTGGCAAAAGGAGGAGTAAAATCCTCAAACTCCTGCCCTATGATCTACCCCCGTCCTTCAGATTGTGTTAAAATAACGATCAATGTAATCGAATGTGGCAGAGGAAGAGATGTTGTTATTAAGGCCTTTTGCAGCCAAAAGGCCTGCCCTAAGGTGAGGCTAATTTTTTATAATTATTGATAAATGCATTGATTAATTTTTAATGCATACAAGCATTCTAGTTCAGTGAATCTCCAGCTTTTTATTTACCCATTTTACAGTTCATCTTTTAGTTCATTAATCAGTATGTGGTGGATAAGTGGTGTATCTGTATATGCTTGTGTGTATGTATGATCATTACTGGTGAGCACTTTGCTGCGTTGGACTTGAAGATCCTTTCTTTGTATGAATCTATCCAATAAACTGCACCCATTTGTTTTGTAAACTATTTATATAAATTATTCTGTTAGAGAGTTAAAGAATGGTATCCCTTTCCCCTTCTTTTGTATTGAAAAAGGAAAAGGGGGAGGTGTTAGATGAGATACAGACACAGCTGATACATATAAAGCATCTCTCCTACAGCATGACTACAGCAGCATGCCTCTGCAGAGAGTTGCTTGGTCTGCTCCGACTTGCTTCAGGGTGCCCAGGCGCCAGCCAGCTCAGCCTGTCCTCCACGGAGAAGTGGCCGTATGTCCCTGGGAGAACAGAGCAGAAAGCCAGGTGGATGCCCTAAGGGAAGGTACCACCTGGGGTACACAGAGAACGTCTATCTGGAAGAACGAGTCTCGAAAGGTCTGCCTGACCAGGGGAGCTGCTCTGGAAGAATGAGTCTCGAAAGGTCTGCCTGACCAGGGGAGCTGCCTCTGCTCACAGCCCCGGAGGACATCGGCTCGAGTCCTAGGCAAGGTGCAACATTGCTCCCCCTCGTTTGGCTGTCTCTACATCAAACTGGGCATCTTTCTATGTGCTATGTAGGATTAATCAAGAAGAGATGGGTTGGCCTGAGTTACAACAGCTGAGGTATTGCCTTTTAGGACTGAGGACAAGCAAATGTTAGCAAACTTTCAGAAAGACGTTATTTCCCAGTTGGTGTACTGAAACTGCCATGTGCACCGTGGTTTCTTCGGGTGACCGGCCAACTCTCCTCTTCCTGATTCGCAGCATTTCAAAATGCCCGCAGATCGCTCAGACTGCCGGTTGGATTTTCAGACGTGAGCCCTTCTGTGTGTTACAAGGCAGCCGGATAAGGCTTGTGTTAGGGACGTCGCAGATTATTCATGATCCATGGGAGCCCTCTTTAAAATCAGGAAGAATCCCCCACTGCCTAAGAAACTCAGAGAGAAATAATGTCCCCAGCAGGAGCCCGGAGGGGCTTTAAACAACAGTGGACATTGACAAAACACGCTGTATGATTTGGAAATGCAAGGGAAGCATGGGATATTATTTTTTTAGTGACAGAACCTGGGAAGGCAGCAGGGAGCCCGAGCTGCAGGAGCTGTGTTTTCCAAAAACCCGGCAATCCCAAACAACTTCTGGGCCAAATTGAACCCTGTAAAATGCTTCATCCCGTCTGCAGAATAATCTTAGGGAGAGATTTGGGGCCAGAGCTCACTGAAATGAGAGGAAAGGCAGTAGCTTTCCGATGCGATGGCATCTTTACAAGGCAGTTGGGTTTCTACAGGAAGCTCTGCAAGGGGAAGCTTTTGGGGGGCGATGTTTGTCCTGCTCTTCCTAAACAGCTGTACTTATTTCTAGATGGTGTTAGACCTGCTGCTTGGTAAAAATATGGTGTCGTGGTAACGTGGGCAAGGGTTTGCTTTCATCAACTGGCCTCTGGGCTCTGCAGGCTGCTTTCTGCACAGAGGGAACCTGTCCATTCAGCCCCTGTTGCATGTAAGATTGCACAGAGCTAGATGTACCCTCCTGTAACCTGCATTTTCAGTCTGCTGAGCACTATTGTAAGCAAACCTTGTCTGCAAAATAGGAAGAACATGAGGCTGGGAGCTTGTTTCTTTCCTAATGCTATGGTGTGAGTCACCCCAGGTTGAGCGGGGAGCCACGCAGCATGTGCCCCACTGACATGGGCTTTCCTCTGACCGACAGCCCTGTTCTGGAGCTCCTGCTTGTTTCTCAGACCTTATCCAAGTTAAAAATGCAAACTAAAAATCCACCGAAGTTACTTGGGGAAAAGTGAGTAAGAACTCTGGGATTTAGCCTGAAGTGTCTAAACTCACATTACAGAGCTTTGCCTCCACGAGAGAACACAGTGACCTTTGGAGTAAAACACTGGGGAGGAAGAAGAGATAAATGGTTATTTTTATTGTTGGCTTGTTTATTCCTTTTGGTGTAAATTCCCCTGCTCCTCTATTAGTGGTCTGGACAACCTCATAACTCAAGACACACTGAAGGCTGGATTTAGGCTGAGGAACGTAAGGTCTCTGCAGGGTGATTTTTAAGTTGCATTGTGGGAGCAGTTTTCCCAAAGTTCTCGTTTAGGAGCTGGAAGATATTTACTAGAGAAGTAAAATAAAACTTTGGACACCTGAAACAATATAGCGTATATTTAAATGAAGGTTTCAAACAGCCTGGGTTTCCACTGCGGGAGGCAAGGCTCTGCAATCAATCAATAGATTTGAAGCTCCCAACATAGGCACTAAACACCCTTGTGTGGGGTAACATCACGATGGACATGCACCAGACGCAGGTGAGTCAAACCTCTTATTCTTCCCAGGGGCACCAATCACCTTCATGTGACAAGGGGACATGAAGGGAGAGCAGGGGAAGAGGGGAACCACGTAGCCATGCCCTGGACAGTGCTAATGCAAGGGTCAATGTTCCTGAGCTTCCCTGGACCTCCTCCATGCCAGCTAGACCTCAGAGATCACAGCAGGGATACTGGGTTTAAAATGACTTGACTACAACAAAGGGTGTTGGATTTACTTCTGCACTCAGAAGATGTTCCCTTGGCCCTCTTGATTGCTTGCATGTTACATGTCTGGACTAATGTCTGTTGCATCTGCTTTGTTCTTTTTCAATTTGTCGATATCAGTAGTGATGTTGGGCTTCAGATAAGGTCCATGAGTGTTTCTGTTGTGAAGAGGATATGGCTTATACTTCAAAGTTGTAAAAGGCAGGTCTAAGGAAAAAGGCTATCTGATAGGATTAGGACTTAGATTCTATTAGGGAGCACAAATCCATACTCTTAATTTATGTGCATATATTGTGTGGTTGTATTGAACTACTCTAAAGCTGTCCTGGCAGTTAATTAAAAGCCAGGAATTTCAGTGTCATCCCTTTGCATCTTACAAGCGTGGCCTTGGTTTCTCCGTGCCATCAGCAACAGTTGCCTGAGAAGGATGTGCGCCCTGCACCGTGGATCTGATCCAGCCACCAGCTCTATCCTGCACTCACGAGGACACTGGCCCCAGTCCTGGGAGGGTCGAATAAATTCAGACACCATTGTCTGGTGGGCACTCAGGGTGCCCATCGTTCTCAGGGGGAAGTTCCCATTACCTTCCCGCTGTCACAGTTTCATAGTGTTTTGGTGTTTGTTTGAGCTCATGTACGTGGCACTATGGTTTGTGCTCCCTGCTGTCACCTAGGGGAAAATACCATGACTCGCCCTTTGTCATTTTCCATTCTCTTGCTGCAGTTTGTCCCAGCGATGGTGTGTTAACCTTTGATGATCAGATAGCACAAGGAGCGCAATCAAAACCAGCAATCCATCCTGAGGGACACAGCGATACCTCCTTCGGGCACAGGTGGCCTTGTCTGTATGGCCACAACCACTTTTCCTTAGCCCTGCCAACTTTCCCATGCTCCCGCCTCTCAGCTAACGCTCATTTTGGTAGCCATGCAGGACAAATGCATTTTTAAGCAATGCCTGACTTTTACTGGAGTCTTTCCATAGCTCAGAAACACTGGCTTAACTTCTAACTTCTCTTAGACTGCACGCAACAGGCTCCTTGACCAAAGCTGCATCAAGATCAAGTAAAGGTCTAATTTGCCCATCTCAGCCATTTACAATGTTATTGAGCTGGGATTTTTTTCTGTTCAGTTCTGTCCGAAATCTTCTTGCTTTCTTCCTATGAAGTTTTGAGTTTTTCTCATGGCTTGCTTTGTGCTGCTTTTGAAGCCACTTTCAGGAAATTTTCATTCATACTATTGATGCACTTATACAGATTCTTTTAAAAGTGTGGATTAGTTTTGGCTTTTTTGTTTGTATTCATGGAATCAGATCTGCTGTTGCCAAAATGGATGGAAACCACTGCTACCAACTTCAGACTGAGTGGGATTGGGTGATTTCCCCCATCCCAAAAGACATCCATATCTCTTTTCTACTCTCCACGAATTTTTCTTTCTCAGAATAATTAACAAAGTGTTGATTTTTCTACTGTTTAACAGCCATTTCACACAGCCATTTAGATGATAAAAATATGTCTCTGAGGAACCTGGACTCACGTGAGGAGACGATTTACCATTTATTCTTTTTGAGCCTACTTTTCCTCCTGCACTCTTCCATGCTGAAGCAGCTACTCATGCATTTTACTGGCCGTTCCTTGACATTCATTCCTCCACTGTGTTTTCTTAGGGAACCTCAGCAGGCATTGTTTTCTGCTCCATCCATCATACCAACGACATCAGACGCAGACAGATGCCAGGGTCTTCAGTGAGGATCAGCCTTTGAAGACCAAAAGCATAAGCTGGCGTCGCTTTGGCTGCCGGACGCCTCGGGTTAGCAAGCACCTTTGGGTCTGAAGGAATTAGCCTGAAGAGGGAGGCACAAGCAGTTTGACAGCCTGACTCATGATCTTTGTATTATTATTACCGGTAGTGAAATTATGATAGGATCCAGGAGCCTGAACCATGGATCAGGAATGTGCTTTTGAAGGGAAACTCTCGGCCATCCCGCTTTGGCTTGTGCTACAAGGCAGTCTCGGGGCACGCACACACTGGATTTTTTATCAGTAGCAGCTAAACTGGAAGGTGGAAGGTGTGAAGGGTGGCCATTCCCTGGGAGCGGGCTAAAGGCACCCTAGAAAAGATCCCCTAAAATATGTGTGGTATGGATGGTGGGTCCTCAGCTCCAGCTGTGTTGCTCCATGAATCTACTCATACCGTACCTCTCTGCTTGCGAGCACCGGCGCAGCCAGGCACTGCACAGGCACATAGATACGCACCTCTCGTCAGCAGGAATATTGGCCGGTTAACGCTGTCTTCCTGAGGTTCCCGAAAGGCCACGGGTGTTGCAGGATAGATGCGAAGCACAGCCACTGCTTTAGGCGTTTTCATTTAAGTTCTCAGTAGCAAAGCGATGGCTGTTGGTGGTGATTGTACGATCATTTAATTCTAACTACTTCTAAGAAGTCAAAGGGATGAGGAACTCTAACGGAAGTGACTGAAAATTAGTGTTGTGACAAAGGGGAAATTACCCGAAATATTTCCCATTGATACAGCATATAGTTTTTGTTTAAGGTGTGTGATTTGCTAGAACAAAACAGGCCGTCCAAAGATCCAAGCAGGAAAGGTAACACGCATAACCTTACAAAAAGCATCAGGGAGCTGGTTATAAGGTAATATACCTTGCTTAGCTTTCTTCGGTCAAAACGCAGTTTATCCAGAGTAACAGTAGGATTAAAAAGAAGGGACTTACAGAGCAGAAAAAGATGGGGTCCCTGTTTGCCAGAGACTGCAAGGGAGTCAGGAACCGCTGGGAGGAGGGCAATGGGGCAGGCTGCTTTTTCTGTGTATGGTGTCATGGCTTAGAGAAAGCATACTAAAACTCGCAAAAAGGAGCATCTGTGTTTGGTGAACTTGGGATATTGCTTCCTCTCCTGTAAGATGTGTAACTCTCTGGTAAGGAATTCAATAGTGTTTTGATGTGAAAAGTTTTTTTTCTCAAAAATCTACCTCTCTGATGACAGCTTCAGAAACTGAAGGGACTTGTAGGTAGGAAGTTGAGTTGAGCTTGCCTTCTTATGGTTGAAGAACAAGGGGCACGCTGCCCTTGTTCTGAAGATGCTGAAGAGCAGGGGAGTGTCCTGGTTAGAGTAATCTGCAGGAAATCAGATGCACACCCTGACAAGAGGGAGTTCAAAGACAGCCTGACTGCCCCAGTGGTTGTGCCTAGCTAGGTGGGAAACACTAAACATTGGTGCTGTTTAACATCTCTGCTGCTGACATGGATGTTGGGATGGAGTGCACCCTCAGCACGTTTGCTAATGACACCGAGCTATGTGGAGTGGTCAACATGCTGGAGGGGAGGAATGCCATCCAGAGGGACTTTTTGCAAGGGCATGGTGATAGGACGAGGGGGAATGGCTTCAAACTGGAAGAGGGTCGATTTAGAATAAATATTAGGAAAATTTTTTTCCCTTTGAGGGTGGTGAGACACTGGAACAAATTACCCAGGGAAGTTGTGGAGACCCCATCCCTGGAAGTTTTCAGGCCAGGCTGGATGGGGCTTTGAGCAACCTGGTCTGGTGGGAGGTGTCCCTGCCCATGGCAGGGGGATTGGAACTTGATGATCTTTAAGGTCCCTTCCAACCTAAACCATTCTGTGATTCTATTTTGACCAAAGCAGCACAAGTCCTGGAAGTATGCCAGAAAGCAGTACTGTGCTGGGAACATTTTTCTGTGAGCAAATACCGTTAGCCCACTTCGCAGGCTGAGGTGGAGAAACGCGGCTCAGGAAGAGCACTTTGTTGGAGACTTTGGTGCCTATTGAAGACCTCTTGCACGCTAGTTTGTCAGGACATCTCACACTCTCCTCTAAAGCTCCCCAGGCTATAGTGTCCGTCAGGGTTACCCAGGCTGTCGGTCATCCTGATTTGGACACTTCTATCGTTATCTTCCTCCCACATACATAGTGTTTTAACTCTTCTCCACATCTCTTACTAGTATTAAGAAAATTCAAAGCTGAAAATAGTTTTTGAAATGACTGAATGTTAGGCCTGCAAAATATTACTGTACTTTATTGATAATCTTGTTTCCATAATAAAAATATTTAATACAAAGTATGATATACTGCATGAGGTTCACATAAATATTTCCATTGTATCACTGATACAGATCAGAAAAATTTCAGTATGCACATCCTGCAAATGCAAGTGTAATTGATACAAGGTATGTATCTTAATGTACATCTTGAGTAAACATAAGAAAACCATACCCTAATGGAAAACAGACTTTGTCTTACAATGTGCAATCATGCTTTTACATCTAAACTGGACTTTGGGTTTAGAAAACAAATCTTAAATCAGTTCTATTCAGAGGACAAATCACAGTTCACATACTTGTAAAAAACTTTTGTTCTAGGAAAGCCTTTTGTGGAAAAGCTTGGGAAACTCCATCCAGCTACAGTGGTAGAGGGGTGGGAAAGGAGGGACTGAGGTATCAGTTCAAACAATCTGAGGAAAAAGTTGAATAAACATTGAAGACAACAGAATAGAAACCAGATGCCAAATATTAATTCATGGGGTCTTCAAAGGGGATTTTGAGATTTATTTTAATTGTTGTTGAAAGAAAAAGATTAATTTTTGGATGAAAAATGTATGCAAATTCAGCTGTGGTCAACACTAAAAAAAACCCAAAAACATTTCCTACTCAAAGCAGAAAAAAGCAAAGCAAAGAAACCCTTAATATCAGCTCTTTAATCCCCTGAGGTGGCCTTTAACCTGTGTTTGAAGGCAGGAAAACAAAAAAAAAGCTACATGAGAATAATAAAAAATGTAGCACCTGAATTGAAGGACACGAATCTAGTGCAAAAATGGGAAATCTCGAGGGAATAATGTGATATGTAAACCAGAGAACAATGGGGCTGCTCCCGAGTGTCCCAAATGATGTTTGGAGTACGAGGAATGAATAGGAAGAACCTCTCCGTCCCGTTTGCTGGCCCCACAAGGACTGTGTGGGAGCCACAAGGTCATGAGGGAATAAACCCAAAGGCTGCAAAAATGAAGATGTATATATCTAGATATAGTGTGTAATATATTAAGTGACTGATGTTCAGCAGGAGCTGCAGGGCAGACTTGCTGAACGTCTCTCCAAAAAGAACAGGAATCACAGGAAAGCACAGTAAGGGTTTGTTCCTGCTCAATGAGAAGAAAAGAGACATTATTAAATAAACGTCAGGGGCTACCCCAGAGCTGAACTCGGGGGATTTTAACTACTCGGGTACCTCCTGGGGAAGCGTGGTGGGCCGGGACACACACTTCCATTGAAGGAAAAGCTGTGGATGTTGTCTACCTGGACTTTTGCAAGGCTTTTGACACCGTTTCCCATAGCATTCTACTGGAGAAACTGGCTGCTCGTGGCCTGGACAGGTGTACCCTTCGCTGGGTAAAAAACTGGTTGGATGGCCGTACCCAGAGAGTGGTGATAAATGGAGTTAAATCCAGTTGGTGTCCAGTGACAAGTGGTGTCCCCCAGGGATCGGTGCTGGGACCGTTCTCTTTAATATCTTTATTAATGATCTGGATGAGGGGATTGAGTGCACCCTCAGTAAGTTCGCAGACGACACTAAACTGGGGGGGCGTGTTGATCTGCTTGAGGGTAGATTGGCTCTGCAGAGAGATCTGGACAGGCTGGACAGATGGGCTGAGGCCAATGGTATGAGGTTCAACAAGGCCAAGTGTCGGGTCCTGCACTTGGGTCACAACAACCCCATGCAGTGCTACAGACTGGGGGCGGAGTGGCTCGAAAGCTGCCTGGCAGAGAAGGATCTGGGGGTGTTGGTGGACAGCTGGCTGAGTATGAGCCAGCAGTGTGCCCAGGCAGCCAAGAAGGCCAACAACATCCTGGCCTGCATCAGGAATAGTGTAGTGAGCCGGAGTAGGGAAGTAATCATCCCCCTGTACTCGGCACTGGTGAGGCCTCACCTCGACTACTGTGTTCAGTTTTGGGCCCCTCACTACAAGAAGGACATTGAGGTGCTGGAGCGTGTCCAGAGAAGGGCTACCAGGCTGGTGAGGGGTCTGGAGGACAAGCCTTATGAGGAACGACTGAGGGAGCTGGGGTTGTTTAGCCTGGAGAAGAGGAGGCTGAGGGGTGACCTTATCACCCTCTACAACTACCTGAAGGGAGGTTTTAGAGAGATGGGGGCTGACCTCTTCTCCCACGTGGCAAGTGATAGGACAAGAGGAAACGGGTTCAAGTTATGTCAGGGCAGGTTTAGATTGGATATTAGGAAGCATTTTTTCACTCAAAGGGTTATTAAACATTGGAATGGGCTGCCCAGAGAGGTGGTGGATTCACCATCCCTGGAGGTGTTTAAGAAAAGGGTAGATGAGATGCTTAGGGACATGGTTTAGAAGTGGGTGTTTTTAAATCAGGGTAGGTTAACGGTTGGACTTGATGATCTTAATGGTCCCTTCCAACCTCACTTATTCTATGATTCTATGATTCTATGGTGTTCACCAGCAGAGATGGTGGGCAGGAGAACACCGTTCTGGATGTCGTACCACCACCGGGAGGGAGCCGGTGGAGAAGGCAGGGCAGATGGGAGGGTAAGTAAAAGCCAACACGGCACGACCGAGTCCTTCGCTGCCTATAAAGGAGTGAGAGCGGAGAAATGACGGGCTGGTGGGCTTTAAAAAAAAAACCAAAACAAACAACCCGAGCTGCCTCATGTTAACAAACATCCTGTGGGAAAGTTAATAGCTGCTGAAAGGGAGTCCATAAAGCAAAATGACAAGTTGTCCTGCCACGGAGGGAAGAGAAGAACACAGCATGGGTGCATCAGAAACTCCTCGGTGACCCGCGAACCCAGAGAGGCAGGACGACAAGAATAAATCTGAGAAATAAACATTTACAACTGCGCGAGCGCCCAGGGGACGGCGGAAGGTCTGTCCCCTCTCCCGGGCAGGAGGCTCACGCTGCCTGGCTTCGGGCGAGGGCAGCTTCGTGACAAGGAGGGGGTACCTTTACCCGCCTTTACCGTTTCGCCCAGGGGTGCCCACCGCCGAGGCAAGCTTGTGGCTGAACAGGCGGGCAGGGCGCCAGCAGCCGACAAAAGGGCTCGGATCAACTCAATCGACGAGCAGCGGCCGAGGCGGTGGGCAGCCGGAGGGCCGGGGAAGGAAGGAAGGAGGAAAGGCAAGGCAGGCCGAGGGCCGGCGGGGTCCGCCTCGCCTCAGCCCGCGCCGGCCCCGGGCGGACGCGCACCCCCGCCCCGGCCGCTGGCTCTAGGACCTGCGATGAGTTTGCCCGCCGGAGCCGGCCTCAGCGCCTGCGCGGAGGGAGGCGGCCGAACCCCTTATACCCATGGAGAGCGCCGAGGCCGAGCCGAGCGATAGCCGCCCGGAGGAGGAGGAGGAGGACGGCGGCGCCGCGCCCCGCAGCGGCTTCCCGCCTCCGGAGCAGCCCGTAGCCGCGGCGGCCACGGTGAGGGTGCGGGGGGTGGCGGCGGCGGAGCGGCGTCCCTCCCGCGGGCTGCCGGCCCCGGCACGGCCTACTCCGCCGGGGCCGAGCACCGGGCTTTCCTGAGCGCGCTGCCCGGCCGCCGCGCCGCCGGCCCGGCCTGGCTTGGGGCGGGCGCGGGGGGGTGCGGAGATCGGCCGGCGCGGGGAGGCCGGGGCCGGGCGGTGGTGGTGGGAAGGGGCTACAGGTGGGACGAGACTCCCTTCTGCCTGCCCGGGGCCAAGCCCCTGCCCGGGGGAGCCCGGCAATGAGCTGCGCAGCTCGTCCCTCCGAGCAGTGGGGTTATCCTCCTTCCAGTCCCTCTCTGGCCGCTGTTGGAGGGCTCTGTGTGCTGTCAGCCCTCGTCCCTTGTGCCATATTATTATTAATTTTTCAATTTGGTGTCCCCCCCCGGCCCAAGTTTCCCAAGTAAACCCCCCTCCCTGCTGAATTCAGCTGGAGGTTCCTAGAGCTCTGCCTTTCCAGGGTGGGCCTGTGGTTCTGACTGACTTCTGCCCGGCAATGTGTAAAAGATAACGATCCTCCTCTGAGAGATTAAAAGAAAAACATCTCAGTCCGGATGTATTCTGTTTCCTGTGAAAGGGGAGAGGTGGTTACGCGTGTCCCAGGTGTCCGCAGGAGGAATTCACTGCTATTTCGGAAGTGTTTGGGTAGAAAGTGCAGGGGTTTGTTTGCTTGGTTTTTTTTTTAAAGTTACTTTGTTACCTGTAAGGAAAAATATTTCTCCTTTCTTTGTCTTCCTGGTTTGTGATGGCTTTTGCTATCCAAAGTTGTCTATTTGTGGACTTGGGTGTTTGTTTTTTTTTTTTCCCCAAAAGCAGGTTTTCAGTTTTCGTTTGCAAATGTTATACAGAACATGGGTATAAAATGAAGCCCTGCCAAAGCCTTTATCCTACAGAGACCTGTCTTGTTTGAACAAATGTGGTGTGAGAGAAGGGGAGGCAGGGTTAGTAGCCTTTGCCTTGTGTGGCTAATGTTACATGAATCTTTATTTTCCTCCTCTAAAAAGATGGAAGACTGTTTGGCGAAAAAAATGGAAATCACTGTTTCGGAAGCTGAAAAACGGACTGGGAGAAATGCCATGAACATGCAAGAAACATACACTGCTTACCTCATTGAGACAAGGTGGGTGATGAGAGCTTACTCTCAAGAGATGGGGATGTGCCATTCTAAACAGGTTCTCTCTCCTTCCCCCAAAAAATATTAAAGTACAGTTGATGAGAGGATTTAGTTTGTTTATGATTTGTTACGTGATTATCAGCCTACTCCAGAGGATCTTTTCCCAGGAAAACTTGGCATCTGATCTCCAGTTCAGTGTTTATGCTGCTGGTGTGTAACTGTGTACTGTAACTCTTTATTTGGAGCTAGGTGGAAAAATGTGTGCTTGAAAGACGTTGCTTTAATACGGTGTCAACAACTGCTTGGTTAATTCTTAGAGAGGGGTTGGATAAATTTGTATACGTATATATGAGGTTGTATGTGCAGCTTGTGAGAGAGGTTGTGCATTGTGGTCTAAAGTAGTGGTTGGGCTTGTTTAGGATCACAAGAAAATAAAGAAGTCTCATGACTTATGTCATGTAGTCAAAATTTACTGCTCCACTAGTATTTGAACTGTTTTGCTTGATCTGATCCCCACGTATTCGCTGTAGATGCTCTAAGGGTTAGGGTTAATTAACTGTTTCCTTCCTTTATACTAGCTTGAACTTTCACTGGATAACTTGCTGCTTTCAATCTTCTTGTGTTAGCAAGATTAATAAAACTGGTATGGTAAACACGCTTGGTACCACAAAGACAACTTGTCATTTTAAGTATTGGGTAGTGAGCAAGGCTCTAAAATATCTTCTAACTTATAGTTACTTCCCAGACAGTCACAGATGACTCCTATTATGCAGGATCATGTTACTCAGCTGAAGCAAGAATTTCAAAATTAGACTTTATTAGGAGTTTTGTCTCTCTCTCTTTTTATATTAACAGTTTTAACCTTTGGGCCTTGCCTTGGGAATGATCTGCTGTATAGATAAAACCTTCTGAAACAAAGCAGTTGCATTTTGCAAAGGCACTGAAGAGTTCAAATTATAATACTATCACATAAGTCTTCTAGTTACTAGTTAAAAGGTTTCTTAACTTGTTTCACTGATGAAGGGAGACACCAGTCACTCTAACTGCAGACCTACTGGGATAAGTTTACTATATTTTGCTAAACTTGAATAAAATCCAAAATAGACGTACATTATACTTTTCAAATATTGTAACTCTTTGGCAGCTGGTCAGATGTTTAAAAAATACTTTTACAGTGTATTGATACTAAAGATCACATCTTCTCACATAAGTAATGTTATTTTTCTTGTAATGATATTTTTGAAGGAAAAGAGAAGAAAATTGGAATCATTGGTGTCTGTTATGTGAAATGTACTCTGGGGGCATCTTTATGCAGCCCCAGAACATAATGACTGCATCTCCTTTCCCAGCCATCCCTACATTACTTTAGACTCACTCCTGCTGGTCTTTCCCAGTGGTTCTTTCGTACTGGCAAAACTGTGTTTTGCTGCCCAGATTGCTTTCTTTCATTAAGATTTATTTTATTCTGTGGTCAGCAAATACCAGGACCAATTACATGTTTGTCACAGACCTATTGAAAATGTGGGTTTGTCACATCTCTAATAAAATAGGTTCTCCGCTCCTTTTGCTGAGACGGCAAAATTTCTTGCATAAATATAATTGCTGGCTATTAAATGTGTTTCCTGCTGAGCCTGTAGCTGTAGGTGGGCTTCACAGCAATTTGTCTGTGGGTAATAGGATATTTTGTAGCTGAAGAATAAAACTCAGTTTATACTAATATAAAAGGAAGACCACTTAATAATGGCTGCATTACATTTATGTGAACTGGGGTTCCGCTGTTACTGCTATCTAGGATTTAATTTCAATTTGAATTGAGGAATTGCATGCATCTGGGTGAATAAGAGACACAAGATGGATGCAATTACAACCACTATGTATTTGTTACAGAACAGGAGCTGAGTACCTAAACTTTTAACACTTGGTTTCACTAGTGCTGATGAAACTGTTTTCAAAATGCAAGTGTTGGTGTTGGTTCCTTTTTCTTATCAAAATGAAAAGATTTATTACTGTTCTCACACTTTCATGTGACTTTTGTTTGTGTTTTTTTTTTTTTAAAGTGATATTATACCTCCACATAGTTCTCTTTCTTTGAGACAAAACAAACTCTGCTGATGCAGACTGCCAAGCCTCAGCAAATTTCAAGGGTTGTACTTCCTGAAAGCATCTCCTTTATTCTTGGTTTACACCTTTCTGCATTAGCTAAGTAGACTTTTGTGGCGAGCTATTTCCGTCCAATTAGTCTTGGAGTCAATTTGTTTCACAGCTTCCATTAAACTATAGAGTTATTTAAAAATAACTTTGTTTCTATATTCTCCCTGTGAGAACAGATGAACACTTCCACCTCTTTCTAGGAAATGGTATTAAGGCAAATACAAATTCTTATAATTAAGATGTATATCTAAATATTCCTTCTTGAGGTGTAGGTGCTCAGCATGTCATTTGCTTTCTATAAGGGGAATTGCAAATATACAGGACCTCACTTAAATTCAGATTTGCTTAAATTCAGAAATTTGGACAGCCGTGGCTTGTACTAGAATCTGCATGAAGCTACAAGAAGTGAGATAGTATAAAACCCAGAATTTGACTCCTGGTCTTGTACCCTTTGTTTTCCATGGCAGAGCTGGAAGTTAATTGGAATGCAGAGCACCTCTAAGTGCTCTGTGTTGATGGACTTTTAATTATAGTACATACAGTGGTGCCTTTTTTCTCTGTTCTCCTTCAGAGTAAACAATTCCTCCTGTAGTAGGAGGACAGTTCCATTTGGTTAAGTTTTGCTTCTGTCCCTGCTGACTTTCAGATCTCTATCCCAGTCCTGGTCACACAGTGTGGTGACTAGAGCGTGGGGGTTTGTTTTTGTTTAAATGTGGCTTAGGAAAAAGTAACACAACTTTGCGCAGCCTGGTAGCAGACTCCTTAATCGCAGGATCCCTGGTTTCCAGCCCTCCTAGCCTTTACTTCCTTTTCAAGTAGTTCGACAGGGTGGCTCACTATATTTGGTTGTTACTCCCCCCATATGGCTGGGGAAGTTACCAATCTTATTTCTGCTTTCAGTATTTGGAAAGTTTTCCGTTGGTTAAATTGGGATGTGAGTGATACCTGCTTCTCCCTTAGGACCTCGGATTGCCCATCCAAAGTGTAAGGACTTCTAAAGAAAGTTTCTGTGAGAGAAATGAACTTGGAAATCGGTAGCCAGCCAGGTCACAGTTCAGTGGTAGCAATGCTGCGCCATGGGACTTCAGGATTTTTTCCTTTGTTGCATTGTGCTTGAGTTCCTTTCCCAAAGTCTCCCGTTCCACCTTGGGCTAGGTGAAGGGCCCAGGCATGCATTTCCCGGGAAGAGGCACGGAATGAATGCCTGAAGAGGTATACTGTCTTCTGGTACAACAGAATGCAGATTTCGGTCATTGAGAGTCAGGAAGACTCATCTGCTCCCTCCAAAGGAGGTATTAGGGGGGAAAAAAAGGAATAAAGTCTGAATCCAGCATGAGCTTTAAACAGGGGAGAACCAGGAGGTGAAAGATGGAGGAGTTGAAAACTTACTTTACTGCTGATTTGTACTTAACTGATACTATGAATCATAAATCTGCTAGGTGGCTGTATGTTTTAGTTAAATACAGCAAACTGCTTAGGTGACAGTGTTAAAATAAATAAATAAAAATCACCTGGCTGTGAAAATCCTCTGACAACAGAACTGCCTCTTTGTAAACCACCAAAAGTTACCTGGCAAGCTGTATAAAAAAAAAAAGTATGTAGTTAATCGGTAATGATTGCTCTTCTGTCTGTTGAGAGGCCTAAATACAGCGACCGTTTCTAAATAGCTACTGGAAAAAGTTGCCCAGCCCCCTGAAACGGTGTTCCTCCACAGAGGGAGTGAACCTTGTCCGTCGTGGGGGAGTGGAAGTGTCACTTCTCCTCACTGGAAGGTCAAAGGCTGAAAGCAAAGTTACCGCTTCTGCAATTGAAGAGGTGATTGCTTTTACAAGGAAATAAACTGATGTATTTCCTTCTCGCCTGATTTAATATTTTGGAGCCATTCCTCTTTTTATTGCATTCAGAATTGTTTAGTGGCTCATTTAAGATAATTAGTTTTAAATGGGAAATGGGAAGAGGTTAATTAGATGGACTAAAGTTTTCACATTGGCACTTTGAATTAAGGCAAGTGAACGTGACTTTTGAAGTAATGTAATCTTCTAATCACGATAACATCAGTTATGAATGTAAAAGCTGAAGGTTTCAATTTTGTCTTTTAATTTTTTTTCAGGCAGGTTGGTTCATTCAATGAATAACCTGCATTGTTAAAACTGTACTTAGAGGGGAAACATATGGTTTTCCTGCCTGAAGACTGTACAAGTATTATATTGTATTTTTAAAACCAAAACAAATTGAGAAGTTTGACTGAATGTCGACAAGTGATTATAATCTTAATTGAAACTGGTCTGCAGTCCTTGCATTTAATGGTGGAGTTCATAACGTGGTCTAAAAAATTAGATGGTAATGAAGGTATTAAGTGTAATGAGTACCTTTGTGGATTTCTACTTCCTTTCTGGAACGGGGTTCCTGGGGAGAAATGCCCTTGTAATTGGTGATATTTTATGGTCTCATATGTAACCAGGTGGAGATATTTTTGGTGTGATTAAAAAAAAATCATTTCTCTCATCTTACTTGCCTGTCCCACATCCATCCCTGCAGTTTCAAACACTTATTACCTCGTTTAAAAGGCAGTGGTGTGGATGCAGGCTCATAATTGAGGGCTGTACAGTACTTTCCCACCGCAGTTTTGCTCTCTCTAGGGAGCAGAGTCTGACTGCTTTTACTTTATCAAAGCCTGGGTGGAAGGGAGAATCTTAAACTAGTATTAATAATCTCAAAATGTGTCTTAAACTTATTCAAATAGGTTACCTTGAAAAGCATTGCTGCTTTGTTGGGTGCTACTCAGCTGCTCTCCTGAAATGTTGTCTTGCCCTTCCAGTCACTAAAAGTTGCAAAACTGATGTTTCACAGCCTGTTTGGGGGGAAGAAAAAAAACCGCAACAAAAACCAAAACAAACACACCAAAGACACAAACAAACAAAAAACGCCCCCAAACAACCAAAAAGGACTAGAACAGGTGCAGGGAAGAGGCAATGTGGTGGCAGACTCTTGCTGAGGTGCAACTGTTAGGGTACAGCTTTTTGCAGTCAAATGTTGGGCGAAGAAAAACATCCAGATATTTCTCTGGACAAGTGTCTCTCTACCTGTTTTGCTGCCGCGCTTGCTTGTGTTACCTGTTGTCTCTTAACTGCTTTTCACCCAAACCAGGAACTATGTTATATAAAGATAAAAGCAACAACTAAAACCCAAAAAGGCAGCATTCACACTTCTAAGGCAGCGAGAATAAACGCATGTTAGAATAAAGGAAGTAAGTATCATCCGAGAAGAGAAATAACATCAGGCTGCTTAACGCAGACTGTGTTGAGGAGTCTGTATCAGATGCTGTCTATTTAAAAAAAGAACAAACTATGCAGGCAGGTTTGACCTTCAAGGTTTTCTCGTAGTAATTTAACTTTTTTCTTCAGGGTATAACGTGAGGCTTGTGTGTCTCTCATGAGGGTTGCAAAGCTTGATTAACTTTGACTTAGGGAAGCCTAGTCTGTTGTCTACAGGTCTGATTTGTCAGAATAAATTGGCAGTAGGCTTTAGATATAGTAAACTTCTTTAGTTTCTTCAGTGGGGACAGGGAAGATGTGGTGAGTGGCATGATCTGGTCTGGCAGCCTGCTTCCTTCCTCCTTGAGTTCTTGAGGCCCCTTGTGGGCAAAAATCTTTAAGTAACAGGGTGCCTGTGTCTCCATCCTGGGGTAGTAGTGGTTTGTTCTGACCTTCTCTATAAAGCTGTGGTCCTTCTTTGTTGAAGTGCTACACTCCTAGATGACCTCTTAAAAATGTTGGTTCCTGCTTAATTTTCTGCTTGATATTTGTATGTGTGTGTGGACTGGCACGTTACTACTATGATTATTGTGTTTCTCGGGGTTTGTGGGTAGGTTTTTTTTTTAAGAATATAATAGTATGTATTTAAATACAATAATTCTGACAAATGCAAAGCTGATATAGCAGACAAGTTGAGAATTTTTTTGCGCTTTTAAGGCTCCACATGGTCTTTGCTGCTTTTAGTTTATAATCAACTCTGCAAAACAGTCATGAAACATTCAGAGTGTTTTATACTGGAACACTCTCTTGTCAGAAGGCTGTGATCTCTTACAATGACAGCTTACTGATGGTGTGTTGACCTGAACCCTTACAAATCATTCACTATTAGAGTATGTGATGATCCTATTGGTGTATTTTGCCTTCCTTCAATATTTGTAGGATAGGAATGTGAAATGTAAGTGCATTCTCTTCTAACCTGTAGCCCGTACTGCAGGAGTAGAATATATGTAGTTCCCCAAACAGACTTGAAGCTATGAAGTCCCGCTTGATTTAATTTCTTTTTCTCTTGTTAGTTTGTAGAAGAGCAAACTTTCTGACACTGGTGGTGTTAAAACTATTGAAACTTACTAAATGATAATGTGACTCTTCTGACTGCAGGAATTGGGAGTTCTAAGAAAAATGCAGATTAACTTCTACACGATAAAGCTGACTTGGCAAAAATGGGCGCGTAGAGGAATGGCAAGCCAGAGCAGGATGAGTTAAGGCAGATCAACTATGGAAGACAAGATACCTAACTTTATACTACTGATATATATTACTGTAATTGTATTTCATAGGAGTGCTATATTGAGGCCACTTATAAATGCGTACTACCAAAATTCGGGATAGTTCTTTTCTTACATCTTGTGAAGTTGGATTTCTACAGAAGTGCACTTGGAAATGGAGTAGGAACGTCTGGACCAGAAATTTCCTTGAAAGAGAAACTCCTTTTCATTGTTTTCTGTACTGACCTGATTGATGCCGTAGGTTTTCCAGAAAGTGATAAATACAAGATCAGACTTGCACTGCATTGGGAATTGATTTGGTTAGAGGCAGAAGATAGCACTTAAGGACATGCTGTGTTGAAATGCAACAGCCAGATGAACTTTTCCAAGTACTTCATATTCAGTAGGTGGAAAACTTTATTTGAAGTTGCCTGTGGCAGTGTAAGACCATAGATTAAGTGGAGATGAAAAATAATTGTGGCTAGCAGCACTTTTCCTTAGGGGCTCATATTGACAAGAAAAAGTAGTATGATATTTGAAAAATAAAGTGAACTGTTCTTCTTGCAGTTTGCCTTTGGTGGTAACTTCTTAAGCCTCTGTAACTCTACTGTATGCGTGAAACGTGTTAGGCTGCCATAAACTGTCAGTAGTGTGTGCACACCTAGCCTGCCTCTAGTTACGAGTATTTCTGTTTCTCTAAATGTTTTGTATGAAGGATGATTTTTTTCAAGTTTTTATGTCACTTTTCAATCCTATAATATTCCATGATTTCTCCTTTTATAGTAACAAAATCCTTTAAGCCTTTGCTAGGCAATGTTGGCTTTAAGTTTTCAACAAATTCTTCAGGTGCATCAACTTTGTACCTGCTTATCTTGTCTTTAGCTAGTTTGTTAGACTACATATCCTTGGTCCTTAAGTATAAAGAGATATTAATTTGAACAAAAAAAGGAAGTGCTTTGAAATTTGCTACATTTTTCTGAAAATATCCTTTAAAACTTCTTTAATATTTTTAAAATTATATTTTTAACTATTCTAGCTGCTGCAGGCAAGACAGTTTTTATCCTCTGAAGTGAAGACTTTCCCTCTGAATAGTAAATTCCTTCTTGTAATACTCTGTATCCTTCAGCTGCTCATGAAATCATGCTGGCTTGGAGCCTAATACTGTTTCGAGAGAAATATGTCCAATTCTGTAGTGATGTGAACTAAGTCACTTGTGTGACTATTTGCTTGACTGTGACCTACCTGTTTGTGGTGTGATGAAAATGCGTTGATTTTTCCTGTGTTCCTGTCATGACAAAATTTGAGTGATATCAGGCACAAATTTTAAATATTTTTAAATGAAGTCTGTAGACATGAAATTAATTAAGGTTAGTTTAGATTATGGACAAGTTATGCAGTAATAATTACTGGGTAACTATTTTTAGGACCTTTGCTATAATTGTCCTGATTGTACGAGGGAGAAGGCGATAGCTTACTAATGCTCAAATTTGCTGTTTTGTCTTTCAGAGCTGTTGAGTCCCAGAGTGAGGGACAGTGTGCCCCAGTGGACTCCCTGTGGCGACGTTACAGTGAATTTGAGTTGTTGAGGAATTACTTGTCAGCTACCTATCCACATATTGTTGTTCCACCTTTGCCAGAAAAAAGGGTAAGGAAGCCGAGGCTGCAGCTTGCTTTGTATTGTTTGTTACTTATTTACTACTAACGTTCTTCTGTTTAAATAGGCTGACTTTGTTTGGCATAAGCTGTCAGCAGATAATATGGATCCAGATTTTGTGGAAAGAAGAAGAATTGGTTTGGAAAACTTCTTGTTACGTGTGGCTTCACATCCTGTTCTTTGCCAAGACAAAATCTTTTATTCATTTTTAACACAGGTATAGTAAAGCGATGTGCTTTCTAAATACATTCTTTAGTAATTATTTTTTAAGGTGATGTCCTTTGCTCTTCTTCCCTCCCACTGACCCATAGCTTGCTCTGCGTCTAGGAGAAAGATGGACAACCTGAATAAACTTAAGGTAGAAAAGGGTTGTCTGTGTAAAAGCTTCTTAACAGCCCACTGCAGTTGTACAGTTGGCCTTCTAATGTACCTTATGACTTTTTTCCAGTCTAGTTTTAAGGCTCCTAAGAGAGAACTTCTACCTCTTTGGAACAGCATATTGGGAGCTTAATGTGTGCTGGTTGGGAAAGCTTCCTTAGGACGAGACCTGAAATAGCTAGCATGCTATACTGCTGGCTGTGGAGACAGTACTGGCTTCCAGTTCACTTTTTGGATAGCCTTGGTTTCTTTAGCGTTGTAGCTTGAATCACGATCCATTCATATGTTATCACAAAAGTTGTGATCTGATTGTCAGCTAAAGCATTGCATTCTGTAA
Organism: Pluvialis apricaria; assembly: GCA_017639485.1. NCBI lineage: Eukaryota > Metazoa > Chordata > Aves > Charadriiformes > Charadriidae > Pluvialis > Pluvialis apricaria. Next base: position 70,960,237 of record CM030011.1, on the reverse strand, counting down.
TTTTCAACTTCAGGAGATGTTAGGCATTTCTTTGTTCTGCGCTTTGATCAGAGATTCCCAAGTAGTGGACTGAGCTGATATGTTTACCGCAGCACAGTATAGTACGTAGATGAACCAGTGTATGGGAACTGAAAGCAGTGGATGCTACAACCACTGTATGTGAGCGAGGTGACTGTGTGTGCACTGTAAACTGATCACATCAGTCGTTGCCTGTATGTTCCCTGTATGCACGCTGCCTCAAGCTGCACAGGTCCCTGGAGCTGCTGATAATCTAACAGGCAATAGATAACCACCCTTCTTTCTGAAGAGCTGAGCTACTTCCTTAAACAAAGCTGTGTGACTCCTGCTTCCATTGATAGATTGAGATAATTGAGCACACTGACACGTAGAGAAGAGGAGACGGTTTCTTGGGGAGGTTAGTATGTAAGCACAGCGTAATGACATGTTATTCTTAGTCCAGATTCTTGAAATGAAATAGGAAGGGTAGCTGAGGCAGAACCCAGGTTTACTGGAGAAGCTCTTCTCCTTTTGAGCTCTGATGTGATTCAGGTATAGGGACTTGCAAAAGCTGTGGCACTCTGAAGTCTCTCTAACAGAAACTTCTTCTCCTGTATTTTTAGGAAGGTGGATGGAAAGAAATGGTGAATGAGACTGGATTTCAGTTAAAGGTAATTACTGTAATTGTTTGGAGTATTTCTGTGTCATAGCAGTCGTGAGACAAACTAGCAGGCTTGTTAGTATATGCCTATGTTTGATGCTCAGCCTTGTAATTCTACTAGTAGTATAAAATTATGATTCTTATAAGCTTTAAAATTAATGAACTTGGGTTCATAGCAGAGCTTTTATATGTTGTCAATTTAGTTTAGTATTGTTTTAAAGATGGGTGTCAGATTTAGCCTGGTAAGAGGTGCAAAATGTCAGGAAAGAAAAGAGCAAGCAAAGGAGTATGAATTGTAGGTCTTCTACAAGGATAAATTGCAGAAAGGGACTAAGACAGATGGATTTGCTGCCCCTTAACTGTTTAACAGAATGTGTCTTGAAGTAGTACCGTTCCTGTTGGCATCACTGAGTTGGTGGCTGGTAAACTGGTGGAAGACTTGCAGGAATAAATGAAGAAGGGTTGCATGTCTGTACAGAAGGAGAATCTGTGAGACGCTGATAGATTGCTGGGCTGTGCCTGGAAAAGTTGCTATATGGGGACAAATACCAAACTTCTGTTTCATTGTAACATGATCAAGTCCTATGAAATCACACTGAAAACTAGGTGTATTATGAAGAATTATTCTGAATGGTGAGAGCTGAAGAAAACCACTGGTGCTCTTATCCTCAATGTCCAAGGGGCTTTGATACTGACATTTAAGTTGATAACTTAAGTTGACAATAATCATCTTCCATCCTGGTAGGACTTGAATTTTGCTAGTATTCATAATGCAAAAAATGTAAAGCTTTCAGGCTGTGTTCTAGTCAACGCATCTTTACTTCAGCTTACACTCACAGGAGTTCAGGAAGTTTGTACTGGAAGGGTATGTTCAGGAGTGCACACTGTATGTGTATGAAAGAAAACTCATAGCAGAATGCTGAGAATATTTTCCTGCCTGAAACTGTGTTGTAGATTAAACGAGAGATGAGCAAGTCCTGTTTCCCTTATGGATTTGATTGTGTGTATGGTTTCCCTTTTATAGTTCTTGTTTCCTTAGGAAAGAAAAATAACTCTTTGCAAAAGCCTGGGGACAAGCATCCCTCTTTTGTTCAACATCTAAAGTATAAACCCCTCAAGATTGGAGGTTATTTAGTACTATGCTGGAGGACAAACCTCTATTCACTACATATTGTAGACTAGAATCAGAGCACTGGTTTACATGCTGCTGCTCTCTCTGCTGCTGACGCATTAAAGCAGGATGTGTCTTTTGTCCCAAAGGGTTTGAACGAGGCTAACTAAATTTTACATTAGGCGTTAATGCAGTGTAGCATGTTATAGTTGAATGTTGATGTTGGAGACTTTGTTTACTCTGCCAACTGTATCATTAAATCATGCCTTTCCTCCCTCCCACCCCTAGCACTTAATTTTGTTCTTTAAGAGATTTGTCATTTGGGATTTTAACCCTTCCTTTAGGAAAGAGAAAATTTCCCTCTCTTTAGTTTGCTTAAATGATTATAGAATCATAGGAGGAATTAGCTCTCTGAAAACTCCTTGACTGTACCTCATTTGACGGGGAGTTCATCTCTAAAATGCTTGTGCGTATTAATCCTGGATGAAGACTGGACAGACCTTTCTCTAACAGAGTAGCTCTGTGGTGCAAATGCTCAAAAGTGGTGTGTGGGAGTTACTGTGCTGTTAACGGCAAGAAGGAAATAACCCTGCTTAGATGGTTGAGCATTGGCAGGGTCTTGGTTCCTGCCTGACAGTGCTTGCGTGCTTACTGAACTCTTCTGAGCACTACAAGTGTCTGTAACAAAAGGCAAAATCTTGCCCTGTAACTGTAATGTAAGAAGTGATCCTTTTCAAGTGTAGACCTGTTGAATGTATATGCTGTCCCAGCGAACTCGAGTGGCTTTGGTCCCTGCTGTTTGAACATAAATGCAGTATTTTGTGAAATAGCTGCTTAGAGGGAAGGACTCTGATTTAATGTCAGCGTGCCTAGGTGGTGGTTGTACTGTGAGAGAATCTGTGTGCGAGGAGTACACGTAGGTGCATCTGAACAAGCTGAAATCTAACTGGCTTGTGTAGTGACTCGTGGGGATAGAGCAGTGGAGGTCCAAGGCTGTACAAGCCCACGGAGCACTCTGAATAAACATAAAGCCTGGGCTGGGAGTTGGAGTTACTGCAGTGTTCTGTGTTCCTTGTGCTATCTTAGATACGCTTCCCCATGCTGCCTTTGTCTTCCCTTTGCAAGATATTCTTAGAGGAGCACTGTGTGTAGCAGTGACAATGAACTTGTTTTCTTCCAATATCAGTCAGTCTTAGTCTTGCAGGTTTCACTCACTCACCTTTCGGTTTGTGGACTATGTTTTGTATTGGTTGTTCAGTGGTTGGAAGAAGAACAGCTAAAGTTAGCAAGATTTCAATCAGTACCTCTCATCCTAGTTTGAAGAAACAAACTGATTTTACCTCAGCCTGGATGCTGTCCTAAGTGTCCTCCAGATGTGGAGGTGGTTCCAGGTGAAAGGAACTTGCAGTGATACTCAAATATAGATACCTTCTGCTCAGCCCCAGTGCAGCGGGAGGTGGAACAGTGTCAAACTGTGCCTGTCTCGTTTGTAGAAGTTACTGAAAGGGCCCTAAAGGAAGGACTCCATTCTCAGTTTGGGAAAACACCATGTTCCTTTTACTGTCAAATTCAGAATAGTTCTTCAAGCTCCAAGTTGGTTGTAACAGTGCACAAAATATTCCTGTGTCACGTACCAGCACTAAGAAGTACTGCTGAAGTAACTTACTGCTAGCAGTTGTGGTACAATCCATTAGCTAAAAGAGTACACTATAGGAAATCTATGCACCTCACAAGATGTGGGGTTTTTTTATTGTTCTTTCAATGAAGAAGGATATTTTGATCAAAAATAAACTCCAGCCATTTGACCACCTGAGTTGGAGTTTTCATACAGCGTAGATGAGCCCTGAGTGAGCTGGATGTAAAATGCCATATAGAAATGTGGTGATGTGGGACCTCTTTGGATGAGGCTGGGATAGCTCATCTGTATTGGTGTCTGATTGAGAGTAAATACCCATTGCATAGTTTAATGTTTGATTAAACTGAAAGAAACCCAGAAACCCTCCATAGAAAGATTTCATAGTGCTGTTGGAGTCCTTGGTAAACCAACACCTCAAAAAGTAAAATAGCCAATTACCTTTTTAATTAGGTATTGGACTTTCTTCTGTAGAGATTCCTATATGCTCTATTTTAGAAAAGAACATTGCATTAAAAATGGCTCTATTCTGATATACAAATTACATATTTTCTGTGAAACTAGTCATAAAATAAGAGAACACCATATATAAGATTTTGATTTCACTGGGGAACTGTTCTTAGTAATAAAGAGCATAGAGAGGTCACTCTACCAGTGGTTTTATTTGGTTTGAAAAATATAAAATAGTTTGTCCATATGGTCTTATGTTACCTAATTGCTTCATCTAAAAAGAATGTAGGGTTTGTGTATCTTAACTCCGTGATTTGTGTAACATTTTAAGAAGGGACTATTTTTGTGGGATTTGGATTATACCACCTTAATTTTAGTGGATACTGTTTACATCCTAGTTCACAAAAATAGCTTAGTTTTTTGACTTTTTAATAAAAAATATGTCATGCAGGGCAGTTAGTGTCGACTTATTCAATGTTTGAAGATTTAAATATGCCAGGAAGGCAGGCTTTCTTCTAATGGTGCTGCCAGAAGGCTGAGATTTTTTTTGTCACTGGAATTTAATTGCATTAAATTAACAAAGCTTTTTTTTTTCCCCTTTTTTCAGGCAGATTCCAGATTAAAAGCTCTTAATGCAACATTCAGAGTGAAAAACCCAGACAAGTAAGATTCCACATCCTTCCTCCCTCCCTTTCTCTTTTTCAGTTACAACTGTAGCTTCAGATGACAGAATATTCTGTCTCCTTCGAATAAATTTAGAAAAGAAAAATTATCTTTCTGCACTTCAAATCTTAACAGAAGCCCAGTAAGGAGGTAGTGTGAAAAGGTTTGATAAATACTGTTTCTAGGAGCAGGAAACACTCAGAAAAATGCCATCGCTTGATGCAAAAGGAGTCTTTCATTTTAGCTAGATTAAAAGGAAGGGACAAAAAAGACTCAGAAAAAGAACCTCTTAATATTTGTTTGCTAAGAAATCTTTCCAAGCGTGAACAGAATACAGATCGATAGTAGGTCTTTCCAAAAATCTGCTAGTGTGCAATCCTGGATGCATGCACCCTGGTGTTGCAGTTCATAGTTCTCTTCAAGCTGCCAATTTTCACAGATGCTTTTGGAAGTCCAGAGGTCAGTTCAGCTCTGTTGCCGTTTAAGAAGCTCTGGGACAGGCACTAGAGCAATCTGCTGGATCAAAACCTGGTCAGAATTGTCAGGGTATGTAGCGGGAGGTTCATCACACTCTGGGTGATGCGAGAAGGGTAAAATGAGAGTTTCTGCTTCTGCAGTAGTTAAAGATTAGTGTGCAGCAGTAGGGTCAAGAGATGTTGGTGTTTGCCGTCAATAAGCAAGAGACACCTGTACAAAGTGCCCTTCTGCGTTCATCTGCTGTCCAATAGTGGCAACAGGCGATGCTATTTAGGGACAGCCCATGTGCCTGAGTGCTTTCTGTTGTCTGTTCCCTTTGTACTTCCCTAGCATCTATGGGTATTTGTATTAAGGATGTTAGAGGGTACATACCTTTCTGAAACTCTCTTTATAGATTTACCTGTGAATTAGTGCAGTCTCTCCTTTTTTATTGTGTTTGCTTTTGCAGCCTTCTGTAGCAGCAAGGAAGCATTTAGCTAGGGTTTAATGTACGAGATAACATTAATGCATGAGATCAAAAGACAGCAGTTCTCTCAGTGGCTACAGGTGAAATTGGCGCCTTGTTTGAATGCTTCATCCTCCATCATCTTCATCTGTGGCTAGCAGGAGCTAGCTTTTCCTGCTTTCACGGCAGGGAAGCTTTGCCAGTAGTCTGGCTGTAGGTATAGGTGGGCAAGACTGGTTAAGGCTGAGATTGTGAATATACTGTTATCTTTTGCGGTAACTTAATGTTTCAGAAAGCAAAGCTGTTGTGAGAAGCGGCTTGGTAAAAAGCAGGAAAAGAGTTAATAAAAGGAGAACGTGAGGAAGGGCCTGTAACAAAACCAGTCCCTGAGCATTCAACTCAATAGAGACTTCACAGCACTTAAGAGATACGGCACATGCTTTCTGTTTTCTGCCAGCTACGTAGCTTCCAAATTCAACTTTTGGATACAAGTTGTTTCATAAATAACTGATGAGTATAACTTTTTTTTTTTTTAAATTCAGTCAGAGCCTTTTAGTGTAGCATGTTGTGGCTCTAACAGGAGGAATAGTGCCTTGCTCAGCCCAGCACACTTAAACTCAGACTGCCTGGAATCTGACACCTTACCCCTCTACCTTTACTTCTGCTGCTTGTGTGACTGGGTGGTAAAGGGGGTTCAGCAAGCTCACCTTGCTGAAACAAAAGATCCAACTGCTGTGTGGAGTGTAGGCTCTCGGGTTCCTGGAGCAGGAAGGGTTCAGGTGAAGAATAGCTGCAGCTCCCAGTCCGGATTGCCTCGTGGTGCTGCGGAGCTGCACCCTTCACCTTAGAGCAACGTGAGGAGCTTTAGCAGCTGAAACAGTAGTGCTCGAGGAATTCCAATGTAGACTGGAAACTAAACCTCCTCTTCTGGGAAGCAATTAATGTCTTTAATGATGGAATTTTAGGGTGATAAAAATGTGGTATTCTGATACTCAGAGGTAAGTTTGTATCTACTGCCGACCCCTCTAATTTTGGCCTCATGGCACTCATCCTCTTGTTCTTTTTCTGTGCTTTAATCAAAGCAATAGCTTTCTTCTTGGTGAAAGTCTTCTTTAGAAAACACTAAATCCTTTCCTGAGGCAGATTTCTTTTTTTTTTTTAAACAAAAGTTTCTTTCCTTTTCTTGTCTGGTTAGTTGGACAAGTGGCTTGTTCTTTAGTGAACAGTTCTGTTCTTGTAATATCTTCCTTCACAAAACGGGAAAAGGGCACTGCCCTCCCTGATGTAGAGAGGAGTACTGCCAAGTAAAATGCACAAAGTAAATAACTTGTATTGAAATGTTGTCTACTGCAAGTGAAATTTTCTCCTTTGCCATTCCTATAAAAGATAGTTTTGAGAAGAAACACGGTGGTGTTCCTACAGAAATGTGACCTGATCTGTTCTTCATTTGTGTCTGAAGTTCTACTTAATAGCTCAATGAAATATCTAGGCTGTTGGTAATGTTGCAGAACCAGTAAAACCCAGTGAAAAGCACTAGTTAAAAAACCCTTAGTTACTGAGTGCCAAAACTGTCTTGTTTCACACTTCTACTGTTATAATGCACTGAAAAGTAAACATCCCTTTGTGTGCCTCACCAAACTCAGTTTGGAAATGATTTTATAATTATGTAATTTTTTTACATGACCAATAAGTAGGACTTAAGCAAATACTTGAGGAATAAACCATTGATCTGCAACACCACCAGTTACCACCAGTTTCTTAAAAACAGGTTTTTTCCTGAAAAATTGTATTTGTAAAATTTTCAACCTTCACAGAGGATTGGGCAAAAAAATAGCATCACTTTGGTTTATGCTTTTCTGAGACAACAAAAAGATGACAACTTGCTTGTGAAGTAGTAATATTTTTTATTATTATTTTATTTTTTTTAATGGAAGAGGAATTGGCATGGGAGAAGATGTATTACTGCTGGAGTCCAGGATACTAGAAGTCCTCTTAGGTTCCTGCCTTTTGCCTTCAGAGAGTATGGCATTCCTAAAAGCTTTCTTGCCACAAAACTGGATAAATAAAACTTTTCATTATAAATTTCTGGAGTGGAAAAGGGAGTCTTCCTGAGCTGAAGGCATGCTTTTTAATCTTTTGTTTTTAGTTCAATTATTTCAAATATCTTCACTGTACGTGTCTGCAGCTGTCTGACATTCAGCCCTGCTGCATATTTTATAAAGTGTAAACTGAAAAGATTGCTCTCTAAACCCCACTGTGCAGATCAATGACTATATTTATTTTTCCCATACAGTTTCTCTGCTGGCTTTTAAATCTTTTTATGTACTTTAACCTTGTGTGTGTCATAATCATATAAAAGATGCTCCTTGGAGGTCAAAAATATTAGAAATGGTAATAAAGCTCCTACTTCCTGAGTGTAAGGAGGAGAATATTTTGGGGGAAGACTTCCTGGCAGGGAGAGAAGAGGTGTTAAATGAAAAACCCTGAAATTTCATACTTGGTCACCCAAAACAAGTGACCTGACTCATTTCAGTAAGACCTCTTGGGTATAAACTCTTCTGAAATACAAAGCCTGACTGTGTGCTTGTGGTGGGAGGAGGGGTGAAGGTTTTAATGCTTGAATATCAACCTGGAAGGGTAATCTTAGTCTCCCATTCCTTAATTCTAGTTGTGTTCTTCTGTGTTTAATTTCAGATCATTGTTTAGTAACTTAGGTAAAGCTGTTTCTGGCTTTCCCATCTGGATGGAATACATTCTCGTGTACCAAAGTAGGTCACAAGTTAGGCTTGTGTGTGGTAGGGAGGGTTTATGTATACAGAAGTGGCTGTTGCTGTGGCTTAATTGGTTACCTGTCAGTAGCAAAGCTGTGGCAACTGATTCGGCTTCATCACTAGCATGATCTAAATGTATCAGCTTAGGCTACCACCAAAGCTTAACTGGAGTGGTGGATAAAATGCTTCTCCCCTTCAGGAGGGGCAGGGCAGCACGCGGTGTGCAAGTGGTCACTTGCAGTGGGTTACCTGACGTGCCTTGCTAAGCTGTGGTGACTTGATTGCTTTAGCCTTGCGTGACTCCTGTGCAGGTACAGGTCTCAATAGGGTTTCATTTGTAAGTAGTTACAGATGCCGTATGGCTTAGTTTAGAGGAATTGTGATAATTGTGAATGATTCCTTGAACTTCTAAAAGGCTATACTCAAAACTGGCTAGATGGCAGCTTGAAGGTAAAGTATCTTTGTCGGGTCAGAAATGTGAACACACTTTTATTAAGGAGTATGTATGCTTTGGCAGATTTTGGTTTTGTACTTATTTGAAGCTTTCCTATTCACTCATGCTTGCTTTTATAAATCCCATTTAAAAAAAAACAAAAAACCAAAAAAACAACACAATGATGTAGTAATTTCAGTTAACTACTTATTTAATAAAAAAAACCTCTGTACATTGTTCTGAACCTTCATCATTTACATTTAAAAAAAAATAACATTTATGCAAGTGTTGTGTTGTTCACTTTAGAGAAATTAAAGTCTGCAGTCACTTCTTTAGGAGTCTTCAGCTAATTCCACCTCAACATAATCCAGGCTCTGTCATGCTGGCTGTGGCTATGTGGCTCTATCTTGCGTTCTGTGAAAGCTTGCTTTCATGATGGCTAATGATGTACTATCTGTTTCCTGCTCCCAGGAGATTTACTGAGCTAAAACACTATAGCGATGAACTGCAGTCTGTCATATCACACCTTCTGCGAGTCAGAGCTGTAAGTATTTCCCATGTGTGTCATGACAAATAGTATAATTTATTTATAAGGCAGTATTTCGTGTTTAGTCAAGAAGAGAACTGGTATATGTGCTCTAGAATAAGGGCGGTTTTGCCTGAGCTCTGGAGTGTGGGGCAGGAGATGGCAAGGAGGGAGGCACTGACTTAGTACCCATTTGCAGGGGGAAGAGTTCCAAATGTGGTGGTTGAGTTTGACAGTCATTGGAGGAGCAAACGCATGCATGTTGCTAATCTGCCCTCTCCCCTGATGGTCACATATCAGAGGGAGGTGTTTTAAAGAGGATTGGGATGTCTGCTTCTCTCTACTCAGCAGAGAAGTTGCTTTTGCTGGTTGTCTGGGCTGGGAGGGGCCCCAAAACACCATTTTCTGGTCAGACATATAATACCTTGTTTTACAGAGCTTATAGTATGAATTGTGTATGCTTCCCAGCACGCTTTTTCTTTTTTTGGCTTGTTCTTCAACCTGTAATGAATAATGTTCTTTCTAACGATGCGAGTGATTGTCATGCATCAAGATACTCTATGGGTTGAGAATGGAAGATTTTAGGTTTTTTTAAAGAAGTCACAGAAAGGAAATAGGAAGTTAGGGTTTCAATGACGGGGCGCATGATGCTGCTTTTTAGTATGTTCAGCAGGGATTTAATTTTTGATGGAAACTGCAGTGGAGAGGATGGTAATTGATGGCTGTGTTGAGCTGAGGTTCTTGAGAGGATTAATCACTGGTGTTCTACTGACAGTGCCTTTTTCTCAGGGCTGTATGCGCATGAGATCTGTTGGGCAATTTGCTTGCGTTTCCTTTCTACTGCTTTGACAAACCAATAACAGTCACTCTTACCAAACTTCAATCTCGGTCATTGGTATGTCACAATTACAAGGGCATTATCTGGATTACAAGTCACACTTCAGAGTGTACATGTGGTCTTTTCTTCTGAGGTTGTCACCAGCATTGTAGTGCTGGCTGCAGCAGGGTGCTGGCTCTCCAAAAAGCTGAGACGACATATCTAGCTTGAGCAAGAAGTTCTGCAATGGAGAGCTCATTTCCTTCCCTTTGTTTCACTGAGCTGTTCGAAGCTTGTTTACTGAGGCTTTCCCTGCAGTCTGGGTGACAGCATGGATTTATGTCCTGGCATCTTTGTTAAATAAGCAAGTGTGTATATAAACTTGGCATTATTCGGGTAAAGGAGGCTATGCCTTACACCTGATTATCAAAACCTAAAGGTAATGATTACTTGTGGGCTCTTCCACAGAAATGCTTGAAATGTTACTTTTCAGTATAGCTTTGCTTGTGACATCAGTCTTCAAAGACTTAATGCTGTTGATCTTTCCTTAGATAGCAGCTTAGATTAGATTTGGGCCTAATCCTGTTTACCTGTATAAAAACATTAAGGCTTTATCTTGAAGTTTGTATATGCGTTTTCACAAAGCAATTGCACTTAATGTTGATGACCAAAAATTGACTCTAAATAATGTTTTAGAGGGTAGCAGACCGTCTGTATGGTGTCTATAAAGTCCATGGCAACTATGGAAGAGTATTCAGGTAAGAGTTCATCCATTTTATTAAATATGTACAGAGAAAGAAATGTGTGTGTGTGTATATATATAGAGAGAGAGGGAGAGAGTAGGGAATTTATTGGTTATGTTCTTATGCTTTTGAAAAGTATATCCAAAACATCTAAATGTCTTCCTTGAAAAACTTCATATTGCAATTCTAATGAGATTTCTGTGTTGGATATAGTCATCTCTGTATGTGGTGACTTTCATCTCAAGTGAAAGACTTTAGCTTTTTGTTTTGTGTTCCACACCTTTGGGGTATTGTTGCATAGGCATTTTGTTTCTTCAGAAAGTAACTTACTACCTATTTTCATGCAGTTGTCTCTGAAAAGCTTCTAGGTCCTTTTAAAGGTTAAAAATCAACAACTGTATCTATCCAATTTTAGTACCTTTAAGTGAATTTGCCAGTCCTTTTTTGATTTATATGAGTGAATTGCATGCTCCAGTTTTCCATCTCACTGGAGAATTAAAGAATCTAAACTTCTGGTTAAGGGAAACCTCCTGCTTCTACACACTGTTCAAGTGCTAAATTTAATTCTCTGGGTTAATGGATTGCAGATGTCTTTCTCATTGGGGGTTTTAAAGTGAAATTAGGTGTAGTTCTGTAATAACACAAAGACAAACAAATGTCAACATCAGCAGAGTGGAATGTTTATGAAAAAGTGAAGGATGGAATAGATGAGTTAGACATAAATGATGTGAAATATAAGGGGTACCCCTCCTTCCTTCTTGTAAAAAGAGTTGTGGATGTAGTTCTTGTAACTAAGAAATCTCATAAGGTTTCACAAAGCTGAGAATACAATTAAAATTGCAGTGTATCTACTTGGATGTCCAGAACATGTCTCTTGCTATCTTTATTGTAGCTCTGTTTCCTCCTTTATCTAAATGATCTTCATCATGTGAATAGGTAGTTGCAGTAATGAGGTGGGTGCAAGTCAATATTTTTTTAATGAATAAAACTAAACAGCAGTTTATTGTGAAAACAGAAAACAATATAGAGCAAACAGTTTCAGGAGCAGTAAAATGCTTGCAAATGTCAGATCCCACCTTCTGTTTTTTGGAATGAGAGGCTTCTACCTGATGTGTTGTGAGTCTGGAAAGCTTACTTTCTTCTTGATGAGCATATTAGACCAAATTCTGTTTTTAGAAAACTCCCCTTCCCTTCCCACCACACCCCCTAGTTTCTTTTAAGTTCTGGTATCATCTTTTTTTTTTAAATTGAGTTGTAGCTATTTAAACAAGACTCTCTGTTCAAAACCAATCCCAAACTAAGTGTATTTGTGAGGATGAGTTTAGGTGGCAGGGACAATTGTTTAATAGAGTGCCATAAACAGCCTTACCACATTGTCAGTGTTCCTGCTTAGAGGAAGAAAACAGTTTGGCCAACTCTAACTTTGAGGCAGTTTCTATTCAGGTGTCACCTGGAAAGAAAGTATATACAGGATGCAGCTTATTAACTTCCCTTACCCTTCATGTGCGATGTTGTTTCTCGTTTGTTTTTCCTACAGTGAGTGGAGCGCAATAGAAAAGGAGATGGGGGATGGGTTGCAGAGTGCTGGCCACCACATGGATGTGTAAGTACTGACTGAATATCTGATAGTTTGATGTAAGCCAGATGTAGAACTCTCCCTCTTTCCTCTCTTTTCCCTCAACCCCAAAGTACACGCAAGTAGAGTACCGAGAAAGTTGGGGGTGCGTTGTTTTTTAGGTATACAGGGTTTCTGTGACTTGGATGCAGGCACAATTTTAGCATCCATGTACTGTATTAAGTAGCTCAAAAGGTCTCAGGAGAACCAGAGGGGTTTCTTTTTTTATTATTATTTTGAAATTGTAGAAGTGTTTGGAATTCTTCCAGTTTTTCTTTTAAGCTACTACGCCAGAAACTGGTGGAATACAACTTTAATGTACTGCAGACCTGATGAGATCCATTTGGTTTTGATAGCAGCATTTTGTACCATGCAGTAGATGGTACACAGATTTGGACTTAATTACGGAAAGTTAAGAAATTTAATTAATCAGCACGGAAACCGTAATGGATTCTTGAAGCAAATACTGACTGGATGTAATAAAGTAGAGAATCCTCCCTCTTTGCATCTCTAGAGTCAGTTGGCAGAGTATACAAAACGCAGCCTTCAAAATAAGAGTCTAGCACTTCAGAGCGCTCACAAAAGTGGTGTTCTAAGCTCGTTTCTGCTTTTCAGGTAATCGTATCTAATAAGTGCAACAGTATCATTTCTCATTGCTCTGATTTTTCTTCTGTAATTGCACGGTACAGATAAGTAACAACTCCAGCAAGAGGTGGAAGCTGTTCAACACTTCTTTATATGATATTTTTACTGTGTGGAAGTTATTAGTTTTAGTTTACGGTGCAGATTTGCTTATGTACTACTGCCCGATTGTAACTGGTGTTATGCCTTGTCAAGTGGAAGGGTTTGAAGAACCATGCCATCTTTTAAGAATTTGAACTCCTCTGAATAATCTGTTCACACTTCTGTGTTCTGGCTAACATGGTGGCTCGCACCATGCTATAGTACTTTTTAGGCAGAGGGCTCTGCTAAGAATAAAGGAATGGAAATGCATTCTGCTTTCAGAAGAAAATAATTGAAGTAGAGGTGGAATACAGTGTTAAGCACCTACTACAGTATGCAGAAATTGAAGAGATTGTGAAAAAAATGTATAATATAGAGAAGTTAAGGAGGCACAAGTAGGTTTTCAGTGGTTCAGGTACGCTACACTAAGATGTCAAACACCTAGAAATGTGTAACCAACTAAAAGAAGCAGGTCTCACTTCCCAGTCAGCAGGCTTGAACCCTCTCAACATATCTGAGATGTTTAATGTTTCTGTTTGTGACACAAAAAAGATCTGGTTAAAGATCCAGAGTAATGGCAGTGAGTTTCTGGGTAGCTTTAGTCACTGCATGAAGTCTGAGGTAGCTTTCAGTATCTGTCACTTCTGCTCTGATGCTCGGGTACAATAATAATCTCTTAGTGACAATCAAACAAGAAGCAGCAGCTGTGAGATTCCGGAACTCATTCAGTGACCCATGTGGTCTCCTACCAGTAAGAATCATATCTGTGATCTCTTGAAAGTATAATTTACCAGTCCAGTTACCATTCCCATAACATTAGACAGGAGTTTATTGCAACAGAAAGCTGCATGAAGAAGATTGCCTAATATAGATGTTAAACTTCAAGGGTAATTTAATTATTCTCTATCTACCCCATATGCTGTAGTCTTTACTAGATGTTTATTTAAACTTTTCAATTGTTATTGTTTAGTATGATCTAAAACTGCTTAATATTTGGAGAAGACATCCCAAAGCACCTCTGGGTGTGTGTTGTATAACAGGATGAAGCTTGCGAAAGTGATAGAAAACAACAGAGTATGCTGAGAAAGTTCGAGTGAATGGCTGTAATTCTGTCATTTAAAAGATGAAAGAAAAAAATGCCTGACCTTTGACTCCTGTCTTTCATGCTATTAATGAGCGATCCTTTATCTCTGTATCAGCTAGACTGTCATTACAGGTGGAAAGCGTCTGAACTAAAACAGGGGTTCAATTGATGATTCCCATGAAAAGTGGGAACATATTAGGTTCCTTTACTGCAGTGTTTCTCCTTAAGATTTTCTCTGGTCTGCTTACCTGCTTAGGACAAACCAGTATTTAAACTTCGGCTTAGGCAGTCAGAAATATAGCTTGTCTTACTATTTTTTTATTTTTATTTTTTCAAATCAAACTTAAGTGTCGTTAAAAAAACCCTGTCTATGTAAGCTGGGTTTTTGTTTGGTGGGTTTTTTTGGTTTTGTTTTTTGGAGAGTTGTTCTGCCACAGATGAGCCCTAGCACTGCTCTAAACTTAGAGCTTAGTTGAAACTGAAATGTGGTCCATCTGCTGCCCTGAGAAATCTAACCACTGTACTAAAATTAACGTACTTCAGAACTTAAAAATAGAGAGGGTAAGCCAATTATGACCTGTGTGGCTGCAGGATTTTTTCAGAACAAGTATAGTTTTCAACAGTTTGGACTTCTTCCTTACTTTGATTCATAACGTGAATTCTTGTTCTGCCTGTTCTTTTATCCCTTCTCCTTAAACTGATCTGCAGTTGCTGGTCACTTCATATGTTATGCTTATCTGTCACCAATAGCTTTGGTAGGGCTTTTCCTGGGAGTGCCATGTCTTTGATTTCACAGAGCATCAAAACAACTCATCTTGCTTGCAAACTTACAGAATTCATACTTGAACAGTTGGGCATGTCTACAACTTTTCCTCAGGCTCCACATTCTTCCAGTTATTCTGCAAGTAGCTGCTCCCTCTTTGAAGAGTCTTAGTTTGCGTGCCCTACTGAGCAGCCCTGAGGATGATGATAACTTTCAGGAGTGTCTCCCTTATATTCCCAGGAGTCTGAGTGATACTGTTGTTTCTTTTAGAGCTTGCAGGAGGGATTTCTTGTTCTTTCCCAAGTCATATTACCAGTTCCCTTTCAGCTTCATACTCTGCCTCTTCTTCCATAGAGCCAGTTACTGGAGAGGTACAGGAAGAAAGGGAAAAACTCAGACTTTGCAAAAACTTTAAAGCCAAGAGGTGCTGTAATTAACATTTGGGTTGCATCGTGCTGGTCACTAGACAAGCATGGACATATCACAGAATGGTCAGGGTTGGAAGGGACCTCTGGAGCTCACCCTGTCCAACCCCCATGCCAGAGCAGGGTCACCTACAGCAGTTGCACAGGACGGCATCCAAGCGGGTTTATACGCTCACTTTAGAGAGCCTGCAGCTGTGCAAGAGATTGCCACATACTTGAGAATCCAGACTGAGTTGGCGGAATAGATCTGTGAGCATTTGTGATGGCATCTCATTCATTCTGTTTATCTGCAGTGGCACAGGCTGGCTGAAGTGGCATCCTTTTTCTGACACTGTGCCAAGTAAGATGTGCAGTTACTTCTTTGCTCTAGGCCTGTCCTTGCAAGTGTGTCCAAGCCACAGCATCTTGGTTTGTGAGAACCTATTAAATACTGTCCAATAGGCAACATAAACAAGAAAAATAAAGTGCCTTTTTTTGCCATTTTTAGGAGATATCCTAAATGGCACAACTCTTACTGAATGCAAGAGCTGTGAAGTTGGTGCAAGCCCTTGTACTTCAGATTTCTCCCTAAAAGGCAGGTTTAAACTTCTTGTTGCTCTGAATTGATATGCTTGACGTACAGAGCAGGCAAAGCAACGCACTTTCAAGGAACTGAAGGACTTAATGTCGCGGTGTTCAGTGCACCACTGCGAGTTCTGTTGTACTCGGGCTGAATAACGAACAATGAAAGCAGGCTTTTAAATACTGCCTCTTTGCTTTTCAGAAGGTATAATGTTCATGCTCCTATGCCTTAATGCTTTGAGCCTTGCAGGATTTCTTCTGCGCCATGTCTTTTTTGGTGCTGCCTATTGACAGTCTACTGAAGAAAAGGAATATATTTTTTCCTTTCCTGTAATAAAAACTGCCTCATCTTCAGCAGGAAACTTATGATAGATCTTGTACTTGTCAAAAGATTAATTGTAGTTACAACCAAAGAACCAGGACTGCAGGAGTGTTTATATTAGCTGGTTCAGAGTTTAATTAAAGACAAAGGAAAAACCCTGCTTGGAAGTGCCTTTCACTGTTTCACTTTGACTGGTGTTTCTGCTAAACAAGTGTCCTCCCTTGATACTGTATGTGTAGTCTGTAAAGGTTAAATTAATGAACTTTTATATTTAACTATGGCTGTTTTTCACCAGATATGCAGCTTCTATTGATGACATACTGGAAGAGGAGGAGCATTATGCAGATCAGCTGAAAGAATATCTCTTCTATGCAGAAGCACTACGGTATGTACAGAAGTGTATAGCTCAAGCTGTAGTCCTTTCCTCTAACACCGTGTTGATGTTGAATTTAGTTTGGTATCCTCTTCTGTTCTCTGAGAAGTGGGAATTTCAGTGTTGTGGAATCTCCATGTTCTCATCTCTTAATTTGCGTACTCATATTTTATTGCCATGTGGGTGGCAATAAAAATTAGAATGAGCTGATCAATAGTGAAATGACTGAAATGTTAAACTCCGTATACTGTGGAAGGTAATGATGTTTATTCCTCTGGTTACACTGTTTTCTTGGCTTCTGGTATAGTAGTGCCCCAATGTGCTGAAAGCTTCAGCTTTCAAATGAGACAGGTCAAACAGAGCTGCTACAGAAATTACAAATTCCAGCAAGTTGCAAAGTGCCCTGTATAACTTTCATCTGCTGTACAGTGTTGTGCATCTAAATACTGATAATTTTTTTTGGTGTGTTTTTTTTTAACGTTTGCCTCCCTTACAAGCGTGGATACAAAAGCAAATTGCTTTATGGTATAAGATTGCGCCTAAAGCTATTGTGCTCTCCATGGGCTGGCTCTGAACCTCTTGGAGAGGTTCGGTAGTGCTGTAGAGAATTGGGTTGGCAAGTGTGACGGCGGCTGTGTGGGAACCCAGAGCACTAGTAGCCTCTCCTGGGAGACGAATGTGCATCCGGCAGTGGAGTACGGATGTAGCATCATCAGCCCACACAGGACTGGGACTTACTGCAGGTGGTCAGAGGAAATTCTCCTCTTTTCCAGATGAAAGGCACTATATGAATCTAGGAGCACGTTTCTTGTTTCATTGTTTTAAAAAATAAAATGTGAAGAATTTTATGACTGACTGATACATTGCTGCTGTGACAGGTACCATCTCCAGATACCTTTTGTCATAGTTGTGGTTTTAAATAAAACTATTTTACAGTGGTGTCCTTAAGTAGGTGGTAGGGCTCATATTGCCGAGAGTGTCTCGGAACGAGAGTCTAAAAAGAGTAGCAGAAGAGCAGGAATGCTGCTTGTAGTAAGAACTAACTTTCTACTTTGATCCAAGCTTGCTTAACTACAACATTTGCAGAGTTATGCATTCTGTGATAAGGCTGTTGAATTCAAGCTAGATAAATAACTGAACGTGCTGCCTGTCAAAAAGAAAAAAAAGCATGATGCAGTTTGTAAAGTTTAAATGGAGGGAAACGTAGCAAAACAAAGTATTGTGTGACGGATCTCTTATTATTTACTTTTCAGGGCAGTTTGTAGGAAACACGAACTAATGCAATATGACTTGGAAATGGCTGCGCAGGACCTAACATCTAAGAAACAGCAGTGTGAGGAGCTGGCAACAGGAGTGAGTCTTTCCACTTCCTTCTCCAAGATGCCTTTTTTTTATTATTTTTTGAGCCAAGTTACTTAGAATGACATTTAAATGGCATTAACGTGCTGGCTGCTGCTTAGGAGAAGTGGTATCAATGAGCTGTAGGCATCTGAGGTTTAAAGTAACTTGGTTCTTGGTGATATAAGCTGTTTGTACCAAACTTCTTTTATTGAATACTGAGCAAGTAAAGGGTTGCGGGAAATATGACGCGAGGCGAATAACACAGACAACTCTATCCTAAAGATCAAAATTCTGAAAGGCTTCTTCTACCTCTTGAAAGGTGGCTGTTACTGATATGTGGCTAGTCCCTTTTATATGGAAGATAATGTTACTTAAAACACTATCTTAAGGTGTTAACGTCAAAAAAAAGTGTTTAGAATTTGTAATATTCCTGTTGGATCTGTTGATGCTCTATATGCAACTACTTTATGGCTTTTCTTTCTCATACAGAACACAAGACTTGGGTTTTTTCCTACTTCAGTAAGAAAAGGTTACCCATGTCAGTGGAATGACTCGCTTATGGTCCAATCCACAGACCAGCCTTAGGAGTTTGAATATGAAATTACTTCCCCCCACTTTGCTCAGTCTAACATGAGCCACCATACTTTCTATAGCTTCTATATCAATGGCACATTCATAAAATGGAATTTAAAGCCAAAAATCAGCTGAATAGTAAGAAGAAGCCCAAATGCTGGTAAAAAATGACATAATAACTTGTGGCTATGCTAAAGAATCCCAAACCTAGAGTGTCTTTGTTTTTTGTAGACTGTGAGAACGTTCTCCCTTAAAGGGATGACCAGCAAGCTCTTCGGGCAGGAAACCCCTGAGCAGAGAGAAGCCAAGATAAAGGTTCTAGAAGAGCAGATACAGGAAGGAGAAGAACAACTTAAGGCTAAAAATCTGGAGGGCAGGTAAATAGGCTTGACTTTTTCAAAGAAAACACAGGGCTTGTCTTTGCAAAAGTCCTTGACTGGATGCTCTTGAAGGTGTTTGCATTTTATAAGTGTTTTTAATATATTCTTGGTGTTTATGAGCTGTCTATAAAAGCTCCTGTCAGCTGCAAGTTGTGAAATAAAGTACAGTACATGCAGTTAGCTTCTGGTCTGAGTGTATGGCTTATGTAAAACCTGATGACTTTCCCAGTTACTGAGCCCTTAATGGCTGACTTGCATGCTTTTATGTTCAGCTAGTAATATGTTTAGCAGGTGGGCTTGTAGGTCTGCAGCTGAATAGCCTAAGACCCAAAAGCTGATTTGCTTCAAATATAGTATTTAGTTTGGTTTATGTGTACGGGTCCTGAGCTCATATTGTGCAGCTTTTCATATGGGGGACAACTGACTCCTGTTTGAAATAGATTAGAAGTTCTGGTGAGTTGTGTTTGAGTAACTGCTTCTCAGTGCTCTAATGAAATTTTCTTCAGGAATGCAAACATGAAAAATAGGAACTAACATTCCTAAAGGAATGTGATTGTGTCAGAACACGTTCATCATATAACACAAGGGGTAAACGTGGTATCTCCCGATATGTTAGGATTAGAGCTGGAAAGATAAGACTAGTTCATGAATAGTTCAAAACAACAAGACGCTCAGCAAATGCAATTTCTTAATCATTTTGACAGAAGCACTGGAGATCTGCTTTTGTAGCTGTGGAAGGAATTTTCAAGTGAATACTTGCCTTCTATGTATAATCCAGCACAAATGAAAGCTATGAATTGCAGAAATCTACCTCCAGTTTAGTTAAGGAGACCTGAAGACACATCACCAAACCAACAAAATTAATTCCTGATGTGAATTGTCCATGGCAACTTTGCATTGTAAATGTTTGTTGTACTTGCGCATCTCAAATCCTGATGAAAAGTGAGTTTTCATGTTGGAAGGACCGAGATTCTGGCTTGACAATTGACAAAGAAATGTGCAATGTTGTGTGGGGAATGTTAGCATGAAGATACTTAGTCACCCCCAACAGCATTTGAGGAGAAAAGTATATTCAGAATTATGCTGGTTCTATGGCAGTGATGCTTACTGGGAACAAATACCCCAAACCAGACAACCCAACACATTCTGTGAAACTGATCCTTTAGATTAAAAACCTGAAGAAGGAGGTGGAGAATTAGGTAGTAGTGCCAATTATAAAATGAGGACACTGCGGGATGCGTAATAACTACAGAATTTGATTTACTGACTGAAAGATGGAGTGGTTTGTCATGCATAGCTTCTCTGCCGAGGCTTCAGAGGAAGGAATATCAGCTGAGGATGGAACACGTAAAACACCTACTAACAAAAATATTGCTTTTAATTCCAGAGACTTTGTGAAAAGTGCCTGGGCTGACATCGAGCGGTTTAAAGAACAAAAGAATCACGATTTGAAGGAGGCGCTTATAAGCTATGCTGTTATGCAGATTAGCATGTGCAAAAAGGTACGTTTGCGAAAGGGCGGGCTCGTGTATATATCCTGGCAGCAGGGGATCAGACGCGAACTGTCAGTAACCAGGAACACTGCAGTCACAGAAGGTTGGAAGTCACCAGCGTAAAACCTCCCACGTATTCTGTCCCACTCTCGGTCACATGTTGATGTTGATATATAATAGGCAGTGTGGTCCAATTCCAGTGTGGTCTCTGCCTCGTTCTTGTGTGAAGTTCCGTGGGACTTTCGTGTGGAGTCTTCTGCGGAAGAAAGCCTGTTGATGAGGTTTGCAAACAGAGTATACTTCCACCTATTGATTTTTAACTTTTTTTTTTTTTTAAAAGGGAATTCAAGTTTGGACAAATGCAAAGGAATGCTTCAGCAAGATGTGATTATCGGGAAATGAATTCCTCCTCCAAGTGCCAGAGAACGGAAGCACAAATATATAACACCAATGTTAAGTTGCTACATGACTTACATATAAATCATGAAATAAATGAGTTGAGTGAATAGTTTTTCTTTCTGCTGATTGTAATTGTTAATAAAGGACAAAAAGGACACGTTACTAAATGTTTAGCCCTGACCGCCACTTCTGTGGCGTGTTTTATATGTGGTAGCAAATAATTCAGGGGTAAAAGAGTTACTGAAAACTACAGCTCTGTATTGGGGCAAAGGTATAGGGAAAGTTATCCCAGAAAGTATGAACTGAACTGCTCTGAGACTTGTGAAACACCATGCTCTGTAATGTGTAGATCACTTCCAGATGCCCTTCTTTTCAGCTCTTGCTGTTTAGAATTTGTAATGCTCAAGGGTGCTTTGGTTTTATAATGGGACACACAGTTGTGTTCTTGAGGTCTACACCACAAGAGGACAAAAAATGAAATAATGTAACGCCTAGGGTTCATATTTAAATGCCTTTGCATGTCTATAGAGAAATGTGCTTTTCCAGAGTTCAGGTTAAGCACTCTCAAGCTCCTGAGATGTCTGAAACTCTCTACAGTAGAGGTGTTGTACGATGGTTTGATCCAATATTCTGCATTTACTGGTTCCCACTTAAGTTTTGATATGGGCATTGATTTCTTATCAAACTTCTTCCTGCAAGTAAAGGAGACTGGTGATCCAGCTGAGCAGCAAAACCAAAGTCAAAGCTGGTGAGAAGCGGATGCAACTTCTGTTTGGTTGTTTGGAACCTGTTTACACTAGATGCGAATCTGGCCTGTGGTACCTCTGCTTGTAACTGAAGCGATTTGCTTCTTAAAAGAACAGTTGTTAATGAAGATGCTGAAACAAAAAACCTGGTGCAACTTCTGTAGTACTTAAGAGCAGTGATGTGCAGAATCCGCAATGAACCAAGGTGTCTGGTTCTGTAATGACGTTTCGGTGTGTGTATGTGTCTGTTTCAGTGTGTGTGTGTGTATATATATGTGTGTGTATATATACACCAGTACAACATGATTTGCAGTTACAGGTACTTGCATTAAATGTTTCCAATTATGAAAAACACTTACCACTGTCTAATATTGGGATTTTTCTACATACTTAAAGTTCCTGAAGTCTTGTGGAATTTGTCAGACTTGATTGCTAGTCCTAAAGGAAACTTTGTAATATTCTGTTGAAAAGTGTCTTTAATTATTCTGGATTATAACACTACTCAGATTTTGATTTTTTTAAGGACTTCCTGGAGTATCTCTTAGAAGTTCTTTTGATAAATTACCAATAACTTAATTACTGGTATGTCCCATGTTACTTTTGTCTCTGCAGCATTTCTTTTCTATGAAACCATTGTAAAGAATATGTAGGCCTGGTGTACACTACAGCTTAAAACTCCGAAGTAAAATGCTGGTCACTCTGATAACCTATGTTGGCTTTTCCAAAGCGACAGTGACACTCCTGGCTGAGAGATGACGTTGGGCAGAAAGAGGTCTCTCCATATGACATTTACAAAGAGAAGTGTTGTTCTGTTCAGAGGTTGCGGTATCCCGTTCCGATACAGGCTGAAGGACTCTTACATTCCAAACCAAGAAGTTGCACACTTGATGTATTCAGTAAACCTTTTAAAGGAGTGGTGCCTTAATACAATACCGTGAGGCGCTCAGAGTAGGTATTTTTCATGCACTTTGATTTTTGGTAGATCTTTCTGGTGCCTCTTTCCACATTTCACTTGCTGTACAGCTTATTAAATGTATTAGTATGCCTTTTTTTTTCATTGCTAGTTGTACTAAATTTAAGAAGGGAACAAAACGGTTCTTGTAAGTTTTGTGCCAAATAAGCTAAATAAAATTGCTCTTTGATATTTTTGTTACGTTGTTTTTTGTAAAAATGCTGTCTTCCCAATTCTGGCAACGGATGTTCAATTTCTTGAAATCGGTTCTTGTCCATCTTAGCTCTCAAATGGCCTCCAAACTTGGGTTTAAAATATAAGTAGTAAATTGCCCACAACTAGCTTATTTTTAGGTGAAGCACAGAGCGTTAAGGCCAAACTTCGATGCTTGTTACAAGCCAGCTTTGGTTTTGCCCAGACAGAACTACCTGTCTGAACTTCATGCGCGTCTCTTCATCTAGGTAAGAGGTAGATGCATTTGAAAAGGGTTTGCGTTGTTCAACAGACACTGGGTGAAAGGTGGGTTGAGGATAATCTGCAGTAACTTTTACTTCTGTTTGCAGAAAAACATTGCGTGCAGTCTGTGTGCTTGTGGGTCTTAGCAAACAGTGAAGGTTTCTCCCCGTCTTTTAGCCTTTTAACTTTTTACGGGGAAATCATCTAGTTAATGGCTGTTTCCATGTGGTTAATAGAGTCCACATGACAAACGCGTACTCGTGAAGCGTGCATTTTTCCAGTTACAGCGCAGATTGAACTTCTGTAACTCAATCCACTTTGCCTTGATGAGCTTCCTCCAGTATACGTCAAAAATTGGTGGAAGGCCTTGAGAATAACAGCAGGTTGGTAGACCATTTTAACTCAATCTCCACAAAATGCTTGTACACGAAAGAGTTTACCTACGTGGATTATGTGATTTGCTGGTGGGGCTGTCACTTCTGTCCCAGGCAGCTTGGCTGGGTGCGTTATCGCTGTTGGTGCGGTCCCTGACCTTCCCCGCTACCAGCAGGACCTTGACTTGTCAGCACGCTTCAGTCGCTACTGTTGCCTGCTCCTGAAACGTAGCTAGGGTAAGGGAGCCAGCCGAAATGGAAAGATAAAAGTATTTTTATGAACTCTCCTTATTTTTATTTTTCTAAAATGTTTTATTATTTCAGTATCTGGCCTGTCAGCCGAAACGGAGTTAACCTAGCAGCTGTGCGCAGGGACTGCTTTGGCAAGCGCAGAGCAGATCTTGGAGCTCGGGTCCGCACCGAGGAGCTCTGCTCGTGCAGGTGAGCCAGAGAAAAGTGGTGGCCGCGGCCAAACACGGGGCAGAGCCAGCGGAGTGATGCTGAAGTCCCAGAGCGTCTGGCTGGGCTGTGGGCGCTGCATCCTAGGGGAGACCTTATGTTCCTGTAGGACTCTGCCTATCACCCAAATTCTCTTGTGCGCTTTGGTTGGAGAAACGCTTTCTAATGTCCTCTAAAGGATTCCAGGGGAGGACGTGGTCTTAATTGCCTACGCCCCCACGCTTGCCATGCAATTTACGTTTCCTTGTGTCTGCCCGTTCGGTGCGTCTGTGTTGCCAGCGTCTTGTGTTCGCTGCTGGAGCTCTGTGGGGCGACGCGATCCGTGTAATGAAAATCCCCGTAGAAATAACAAATATGAAGGAAGCAAGCAGAAGGAGAGCTCGTAAAATGGGAGCATGGGCTCCAGTGCCAAATCCAGGCACCGCACGCTTGTGTGGCGCCAGCAAAAGCGGTCTCCTTTCTCAGCGGTCGTTTCTCTGCTGCTGCAGAGCGAAGGCCCGCTGGGAGCCCTGCAGTTGGAGGGCTCCTGCCTGGCGGGTTCCCTCCCGCTGCCCTGGCGGAGCGGGGCTTTCTTGGGGCTTTCTCGGGGCAGGGGGGGTCTCGCAAAGGATGCACACTCTTGGTCCGGCTCCTGTAGAGACCTTGGTGCTGCAGGAGAGTAACCTGCCTGAGCGGCTTCCCTCTAGTGGGTGGCCACTGGGGAGGGTGGGATGTTCACCGCAGCAGCGGTAGACACAGAAATGTCACTCTTTTAAATGGCTTCGATGTCCCCCCAGCTGAGACGGGGAAGTTTTGCATGTACCCCCTCCGCAGTGCAGCTGTGGTGAGTGTCTCCTCCTGCCTTGGGCAGTCCGGAGAGCCTTGGGTTCCTGCGTAAGCAAAGGGCTGTGACTTTTTGGCTGCCGTTTTCTGGTGCTTCTTAGTATGAGACAGTCTTATCAAAAGGATTTTGCAATTGTGACTTCTGTAGGGTCAAATGCAGAGGAGAAACTTTTCTTTTTTCATGGACCTGCTGGAGCGCGTCCAGAGGAGAGCCACGAGGATGATCAGAGGGCTGGAGCACCTCTGCTATGAGGAGAGGCTGAGAGAGTTGGGGCTGTTCAGCCTGGAGAAGAGAAGGCTCCGGGGAGATCTTATTGCGGCCTTCCAGTACCTAAAGGGGGCCTACAGGAGAGCTGGGGAAGGACTTTTTACTGTGGCATGTGGTGATAGGACGAGGGGGAATGGCTTTAAGCTGGAAGAGGGCAGGTTTAGATTAAACATTAGGAAGAAGTTTTTCACTTTAAGGGTAGTAAGGCACTGGAACAGGTTGCCCAGAGAGGTTGTTGAAGCCCCGTCCCTGGAGGTGTTCAAGGCCAGGCTGGACATGGCCTTGGGCAACCTGGTCTGGTGAGAGGTATCCCTGCCTGTGGTAGGGGGGTTGGAACTCGATGATCTTCAAGGTCCCTTCCAACCTAAACCATTCTATGATTCTATGATTCTTTTTTCCTGCCTTCTAGTTGCTTTTGAATGGCTGGCATAGAGTTACCTTCCCGATGTGTATTTTCTTTCAAAAAAAAAAAAAAAAATATATTTTGCTTTGACTGGTTGTAGAAGGTATCTAAACCACAGAACAAAGCCAAACTGGAAAGGATCTTGGGTAGATTTGGAGGAAAACGTCTCCAGACAGTGACAGTGCAGAGTATTTGGAGGTAAGGGGAGATGCCACCGTGCTGGGAGAGGCAAGGGGGGGTTAAGCTGTATGCGCGTGGGGGGAGATACAGGGTTTTGAGGAGAGATGCACAAGAGGGTGAGGAGGAGACAAGAGAAAGTGAACAGGCGGGAGGGAAAGCAGAGATGGGATATGGGATGGGTGGAGGAACTGGAGAGGAGAACAGATGGAAAGCTTCTGTACCTGTGGGCTGTGCTGTGCAGAAGGGGAAAGCAGCACTGTGAGGCCCTTGTTTCAGGGAGGGGGGGGAGAAGTGAGAGAGATGGAAACAGGAGATAGCGAAATTTCAAGATCCATCAAAGACATGAGAATATAATACTGATGACAGTATAACAATAGTATCTAGGTCTGAATTAAACTTGTGGTGGTGACTGTGGTCTTAAAGCTGAGTTCAACACTGGTAATGGTGTAACATTTCTCTTGAGCTCAGAAGGAGAGATTTGATTCTTTTTTTGACTAATATTTTGTATCTATTTTTAATATGGTCACTTTGAATTTTCTGAACAAATAAAGTAGGAGAAGAAGCTTCAGTCTTCAAAAGCCCAGTGTAAATGTTGCGGACACCCTGATCCTACAAAACACCAGCATGATCAGCCATGTGATCTGGGGCCCTGCTGGCTGATGCGGCTCTAAACCAGGCTGCCCCACATACCGCGGGCGTCCCGGGGACTACGGTTAATAAATAGCTGCTTCATCTGCAGCGAACGTTTTCTGTTACCTCTATATATCGTGGCATTATGATAACACCAATTACGTTCTCTTCAGAAAGTGGCTGTGAGTGGCCACAGAAGGTGAAAAGCGATATTGTGGCCAGCCTCCCTAGGATGCTAAAGTGGAAAATGATGTAGTGGAAGGGAAAACACAGCCCCGACCGCCCTCTTGTGGGTCCCCAGCTCGGGCTCGCAGGGGCCGGAATAAAACTCTGCGGCAGGAGGGGAGGCAAATGCCACCCGCTCCCCTCCTGCCGCTCGGAGGTGCGAGGGCCATCGCGTCAGCCGGAGCCCAGCGGATGCCTGGACACAAAGGGCTGGTTGTACTGGAACAGATATCCACGCAGGATTTAGCGAGGAGTCCGTGCCTTGCTGTAGGTTGCTATTAATAACTTTGTCTATTACAGTGTGATTTGCAGATTTGTGCGCAGGTTCCTCAGGCACCACTCACACCAGACAAACGCTGCTGTGAGTTGGACTCAAAACACAGGTTTCTGAGCTAGCAGTGTTTTTATTTTTTTTTAATTTTTATTTTTTTTTAAATAATCACTTGGAAGCAGTGCTGGTTGCATGGTCAGAGGGAGCGATCTGTGACGGTGTAAGCTGCGCTTCCATATGAGGTGGGAAAGTCGCCCTTCCCTATTGCTGCTTTGACGTGGGTTTTTCTGAAGCGTGTGCTCTCTGATCCCGGCTCTGAACCTCTCCAGTGACTGAGGCGCCAAATCTCATGATGGTTGTTCCAAGGGCTAAAAGCACAGACTTTATTTCCAGTCTCCCTTGTCTGCTTCATCTTCCGAGCACGGTGCTGGTGGGCTCCTGCCTGCTCACCTCCGGCCCTGCGGACACTGGATGCTCGGGGGGCAGCAGGGAAGAGCCACAGCTGCTCCTTGTGGAGCAGCACGATCCCTCCTGGGCCGCGCCGCAGAGCCACATATCCCTCTCACCCTGCATTTCCCAAACCGGAGCGGGCATTGCAATAACCACAGCCACGTGCCCACTCCCGTGGGATGCTCCCTGCTCCATGGATCACGTCAGCCCCCGAGGCTGCCACTGCTCGTGTCGAGCCACGACTGGAGCTCCCGCTGTCTTTCCGAGGGGCTCTTCCCCCGGCCTGACCGCACTGGGGCTGCACACAGCCGTGCCGGGTCTGGCACCGAGCTGCTGCTCGTTTGCTTCCATGGGGTGACTGTTGTCGCCGCTCTCAGCAGCACAGCCGCCTCTTCCTCTGACAGCCCCTTAATCTCTTCATCTCCATCACCCGTGGTCTCAGTAACGCTCTTACTGCCCGGGCTGTTAGTAAGGATGCTCACCAGCACGGAGCCAATGCGGGACCCCAGCGGGGCCCCGCTACCCCAAAGCGCTCCCATTTCCAATGATGTTCTGAAACTTTTGGCCAGACTTAAATTAATTTTAAAGGTGTGCTAGGCTGGCTCTCTGCTTTCTTACTCAGAGCAGGGCTGGCCCAACCTGCCTGAGGAAAGCTGTGGTATGGTGGATTGCTGCATTAATACTATTGCTCTATCGAGGAAACTGCAATATCCTAAAGTGAGAATCAATTTGACCAGATCTGTTTACCCTGAACATGTTGATTGGTGTTAATTTCTTTTTCACTCTGTATCAGCTATTATTTTCCCAGTATTCAGACTGACAGGCCTCTAATAATCCACTCTTTCTAATTATAAATATTTATAAATAGGCAAAATATTAGCCTTCTTCCACCCTTGTGGAACTTCTTCTGAAATTCAAGACTTGTTAGAAATCAGTGTCTGTAGTTCAGAGATATCTTATTTTGGGTTTTCTATAAGCTTGAGAAGAAGCCATATGGATCTGCAGATACAGGCATTAATTTATGAAGCTAATGTCTAGCGCTGCACCCTGGGTGTGACTCAGGAGAAATTATCTCCTCGTGATGGAGCTAACACACAGCTATGGTTGAGGAAGAGTGCACACAGCGTATGAGTCAGAAACACAGGATCTCCTAGATTGGAAAAGACCTGTAAGATCTAGTCCAATCACTAACCTAACACTGACAAGCCCACCACTAAACCATGTCCCTGAGCACTGTATCTACATGACCCTTAAATACCTCCAGGGGTGGGGACTCCACCACTGCCCTGGGTAATGCATTCCAATGCCTGATGACCCTTTCAGTAAAGAAATTTGTCCTAATAGCCAATCTAAACTTCCCTTGGCCCAACTTGAAGCCATTTGCTCCTGTTCTATCACCTGATATTTGACAGAACAGGTCAAGTCCCACCTCTCTACACCCTCCTTTCAGATAGTTGGAGAGAGCGATAAGGTCTCCCCTCAGCCTCCTTTTCTCCAGGCTGAACAACCCCGGTTCCCTCAGCCGCTCCTCATAAGACATGTGCTCCAGACCCCTCACCAGCTTCATGCTCTTCTCCAGATGTGCTCCAGTGCCTCAATGTCCTCCTTGTGGTGAGGGGCCCAAAACTGAACACAATTCAGTTTTAGCATCCTCCTAAATGCAGTGGAAAGAATATCAGTACGTAGTTTACATGTTATTACTTCATAACTGTATGCTGTTGCTGAAGTCTGACCAAGTTCTCTGACAGCTCAGAACTGAAGTGCTTAATTAATCTTTGAACCATGTAAAGTGGCAGGAATAGTCACTGGTGGAGGGGGTTCGTTTGTGGACCAGGAGACACCCAAACCACAACATCTGGGAAGCTGAACTATCGGAGGAGATGAGGAATCCTCCCTTCAAAATCTAAAATCCTTCTCAGTGTTAAATCTTCCCTAAGTACATCTTGCTTCCTTGTAGATAATTGATCTTTCCTAACCTTTAACTTCTCTTTATGGTTGGCTTTACCCTTTCTCCCCCCTCCATAACACTTTACCTGTTTCTATTTCTCCTCTAAGCTGCGATAGGGATTTTAACATGTGTTGCCTTTTCCAATTCCAGGGCGCTTACTTAAAATATTTAGAAATAATTGCTGGTGGTCATTCACTTTCTATTCAAACTCCTTCCCCCTGCTGATGTAGTCACTGCTATTTTTAGCTTTAAAACGCTAAATACATAGTGCTTAGCTGGGTCTTTTTCTGTTTCCTTCCAACAAATATAATGATTGCGATTACAAGGCAATTTAGTGGTTGCTCGGTTTCATGTTGCTTTTAAATCTGAAAACATTTCCTTTTTTTTCTCCCATGTTGATGTCCGCTATGGAGCTTCCTGCGCTGGAGTCCAATGAAAGAGATGGTAAGCCAGGGAGAGGGGCCGTATTGCCCGCAGACCTGTGAGCGGCAGGACAGACACCTCAGTGGTGGTCCTCAGCAGATGGTCCTGGAGAATTTTTGACTCGATTCAGGTGAAGTTTCTCCTTCCTCCCTACGCCCCATTACCAGAGTGGGGTGGCTTTGGCACTGCGGTACCAGATATCCCTGGCAAACACACAGGACTCAGGGAGCCGGGTCTAATAGAGATGCTCCCGGAGGGCAGCAGATTCCTGGTTTAGGGGTGTTGGCAGGATTTGTCCAGTCTCATGTGAGTGGAGGGTGGAGAGCTGCTGTAGGAGCCTGTCTTCGGGAGCTGATAACCTCGGCATTGCAAGATCCTGCTATGAGTAGGCAGATAAGGATATAGAGGGGAAATTAGCTGTTAATAGGAGCAGGGCTGGAGATAAGCACAGGGAAAGAAACCACAGAGCTCTGCAAGCCCAGCTGGAGGTTTGGGTAAGGTCGGGTTTGGCAAATGTGGGCTCAGCTGGTGGAAGAGTTTGTTTATAAATTTGGCTTCCAGGACTGCCTTTCACATGAACCTGCCGTGGTTAGGAGACGGCCCTGCTCGGGAGCTGAGTTGAGGTTACCTTTTCCATCTGAGGAGCAACATGTGGGTTGCAAGAGCCCTGGCCCTGAGCGACAGGGCTGGGAGTTGGCACCTCAGGTTTGAGTCGTCTGTGTGGGGTGAGAAAGCACATTTTGGTGTCCTGGGCAGATTGAGCTGCCTGGGTTGACACAGTTGTTGGTTCAAAAGTGGTTCCTACCATCTTTGCCAGAGGGTGCCCCTTTCCTTCCTCTCTTGCCACCTAACTTCTGCCTTCCATTTCTGCCTTTGGCACGTGAATCTTTCCACCAGGTGTTGGTAACACCACTGTGCCAAGTTTTTGCCTGCAAATGTGTTGTAACAGTTGATTTTGTGCGTTACCCGCGCTGTGGCACTGCAGTGCAGGCAACCAGCCTGTTTCCTTCATCGCTTTTGTTCTGAACCTCTTGGCTCAATGGCTGCTCCTCCCTTCGTGCTAGTTCAACACCTTTCAAGTTGTTTAGTCTGCCTGAGCCCACTGCTCAAAAATTGGGGTGGCTTCTACTGAAACGGTGGCCATCCACAGTACACAGCCTCTCCTCCCGCTGGAACAGTGTGCCACCAAACCTTCATCTCTCACTTTACAATGCAGCTTCATTGATTAAGGATGGAAAGGATCTCAAGAAACGTGGCTGAGATATATGTTTCTTTATGTTGTGCAGAGTCCTCTGAAGTCCTCACCAATACGCCCAGGCTCCTGGGATGTACGTCGACATGGATGGCACTGCTTCCTTACAGGTGGCTCCACAACCAACTGTCCCTGGAAGTTTAAGCTTAATTACATTTTATGTATTGGCTCTAGAGAAGCAGCAACCGTGTCCCTTGAAGGATGTTGTTCTCTTATCCAGAAAGAAGTAGATTTTTGTAGTGATTGAAGAGCTGTCTTTAGGCAGCATGGATTGCCTTTCAGGTTGGGTTGAGTAGCCACGTTCAGTCGTGCTTTTCCTCTCACCATTTGTCTTTCTGCCCTTTCCTCTTCTGTCCCCAGTCAATGGTACTTTGTCCTTTTGTCTCGTGTTTAAAAAACACAGAGACTCCTGCTTAGCTTTGATATGAACCATGTCCCTTGCAGACGCTTTTTCCCCCACCTTTCTTACAGAGTGGGTGGCAAGTCCTCTCCAGCTTGGTTCTCCAAGAATTCTGCAACTGCTGAGCCGACGTTTTCCTTCCAATTTTCTTGTACCACGGTGACCAGTGTTCACTTCTCACAGAAGAAACCTCCTCTGCTGCAGGCTGGAGGTGAGGCACGCTGCAGCAGGCAAGAGGTGCGCTTCCCCGACTGGCCGTTAAGAGTGTCTGGTATTCTCTTCATGTCTCAGCAGCTGCCCCTGAACAAGGGACATTTCTGGATCCAATGAACGGAAGAGCGAGCTGTTGTGTGGCTGTATGGGAGCACTAAATCCACTTATTAGATTGCCTTAATCTGAGGGGAGAAGGAGGAAAATAAAGCGCAAACCGTGAAATTGCCTCCTCTCACTGACTCATCTCACCATTGCTGCTAGTCCCTTGGGGCAACATATGCTAAAGATATTTCTTCGTCACCAAGTGTTTGAAGTGGCTAATATTTGGAAGGACAAGCTGCTCTGCAGTGTGTAAAGGGGCAGTCTGACCCGTGCGACGCAGAACACGAGATCTGGAGTTATTTCTGTGTAGCATCCCGGGGCGCTGGGTGTGAGAGGGAGCCAGTCGTGTCCCAAGGTAGGTGTTTCAGGTAGGTTGAAGGAATTCCTCCCTGGGGATCCCTCTCTGTCTGCCTCGGCTGCTCGGGGAGTTGCAGAGAGATAATTAGATTTCACATGTAGTCTACCCTAAATAAGGAACAGAAGCTGCCGTGGATTGCTGTGGGTTTGCTTTTGAAGATTTTGCCCTCTTTTTTCGCTGTAAAAATTGGAAACCAGGAATTTTACAGATCCTTCTTGGACTTGGTCCAGAAACACCAGCTTTGCTGTTCTCTAGGAAAGGGAACCCCTGTCTTAGAGATGTATCTTTCTCTCTCTTTCCCCTCAAAAATTAAAAAAAAATAATAAAAATAGATATATAAATTGCAGGTCAGTGTGCCTCTGGCTTGTGCTTGATGCACTATTCCCCGAGGAACCAGAGGCTGGCTGGGTAGGTGGGTGCTGTTGCTGTTTTGCCTAGCGGGATGGCTGCAGGCTGGCAGAGAAGAGTTAACTGGTGGTATCTGGACCGGTGTGCGCAGAGCAGCCGCTAATCCTCAGACGAATGTGTTCCAACAGGAAAAACAAATCGTGTCCGTACCTGTGCTCGTTTGCTCCCGCCGGAGCCGAACTGAAGCGCTGCCTGTCAGCCTGGCCCCGGGGCCGGCTCGTGGGCTCCCGCGCCGGCCGCCTTTCTCACCTGGCCCCAAGTCAACGTCGCTGCTTGGGATGGAGGATCTTGTGCAAGCGGAGTGCAGCTGCTGGGGGGGGGTCAGTGGGTGCGTGTGAAGGCAGCCGGGTAAAGCGACAGCCCGTACGCGGTTTTGCAATGTGATGTCTCCACACTCACGCGTTCGTCGGCGCTCGCTTACCTGCCCCATCGCGTCCGCAGCGCTGTTTGCTAATCGCTGCTCTCCCACCGTCCTTGCAAACACGCAGTTCCCAGCCACGTCGTCGTTTGTTCGCCTCCCAGGTGTTTGCGAGCATGTTTGTGGGTTCCCTCAAATCTCAGCATTTTAGCGCAAATGCTTATTGATGCCACCGTCACACTCCCGTGCCGCTCCCGCGGTGGGCGAGCCCCCAGCACGGCTTCGGTGACGGTGCACATGGCACGGCGAGGGAGCGTGCGAAGCAAACCCACGCTGTGCGCCTTGTTCAAACAAGGGCCTTTTGATCCAGCAGGCTTCAGCAAAGAAATCCAAAGCTAGACTAAACAAAGCCAAAAAAAGGAGAGAGAGAGAAAAAAAAAAAAAAAGGGGGGTAGGGGGGAGAGATTTAAGGCATGCTTTTCACAAGGTGAACGGTTGTTTCTGAGTTTTTTCTTCTTTGGCTTTCTTAGTTTTTCTCTGAAAAGCAGACTACTCGTTATGAATTTTGGGAATTGAAATAAATCTGGAGACCTTTGCCCGCTGTGCAGCTGTCGCCACTGCGGGATAAGCGTTTGTGAATGGCAGCTGCGCCACTGCAATCGGTGTGGCAGGAAGGGCAGGGGAGGAGAAGCCACCTCTGCTGCTCACCATCACTCGCAGGGATGTGGCACTTGCTGGACAGAATGGCTTATGAAAAAAATGCAAAACAACAAAAAAAAACCAACCCAAAAACCAAAATGTCATCTAAAAAAATAAGAAGTCATCTAAAACTCAACAAAAGCCATCTAATACACGCTCACTTTTGGCCTCGCCTTGCAAACTGATGTATTGTCTTTGCCGTACTCCTGAAAACAAACTCCTTCAGCTCAAGTTTTTCCTGCTGGACAGTGTCTTTGAGAGAAA
The DNA here is from genome assembly GCA_017639485.1 of Pluvialis apricaria. NCBI lineage: Eukaryota > Metazoa > Chordata > Aves > Charadriiformes > Charadriidae > Pluvialis > Pluvialis apricaria. The sequence goes on along the minus strand of CM030011.1, from coordinate 70,926,797 downwards.
CCATTTCCATTTCTGGGCCCAGAGAGTTAAAATGAGAGAAACAACTTCTTTGCTTACGGCTAACCTGTCAGAGGAGAGGCAGATCTTGGCCATCACGCTTCCACCCCCGTCCAAACTTCCTCAACGTTTGGAGCAGACAGATTTGAGCTTTTCTGTCATACATGGCTCCAGATGCAAAGCTTTGTTCCAGCTGCTCTGAGAGGTGTTTTGGATCTCCTGCTTGGCTGGGGACCATCTCCAACAGGAACTTCAGGAGCAGAGCCTGGACTTGTACCTTCTGTTTAGAAAAAACAAACAAAACACCCCAGGGCAGAGAGCGTGTAGTCAAGGTGCTCCTTTCTCCCGCAGCCCTCTTCTGTGCTGACTTCTTTCAGCCTGAATGGAGATGCTTCTTCCTCTCCCCTTCTTGCTTGAAGTCAGCAACTTCCTTTTCTCATTTCGTTTCTCTTCAGGCCCTCATTTTCTTTAGTTTTGTAATTTTTTTTTTCCCCTCCAATTATTTGATAATTTATCTCCGTGCTCCTTGTGACATGCTCTTTGCCTCATCCTCGCTATTTTTGCCATTTTTCAGAGCAGCTAAAGGAGCTAAGCAGCGGGTGAGTCCCTGCCATCCAGGCCATGGCACTGGTGGTACGGATGTGGCCATAAATCCTGAGATTCAGGAGGAGCTCGTCTAGCAACAGCCACATACTCATGCGGCTGCTCGATGCAAATAATTGGTGCTGTTATCACTAGGTTGGGCTGCCGCAAAGGCTGTCGCCGGCTTCTGGGGGTCTCTGAGCTCAGGGGCACGGCAGACGGGCACGAGCGGTACCTATGGTGGCTGTGCTGCCCATGGAGCTGCAGAGCCACATTGCTGCCGCGCGCACCCAGGGCTGCATCTGCTCTGCCCATCCCCTGGACAGGACACCAGCAGCCTCCATGGTCTTTTGATCGTGTCCAGGTATTTTATAGTTGCAAGTTGGTGCTAGTACGAGACACACTGGAACATTTGGTGTCTTTGAACGTGATTTTAAGAGGGGCTCAGGTTTGTGTCCCACTGCACTGCCAACAAAGTGGACTGATGCCAACTTTCCACCCCTTGGGGACAGTCTTTCTCCACAGGGTAAAGACTGGACCAAAAGGTTGGGGTAGCTGTGCCTTGGGCTTCTTTCAGTGGGGGAATGCGCTGGAGCATCCCTCGGGGCCAGGGAGGTGCAAACCTGCCTGTCCCTGCCAGGTGCCTGCAGATGTTATGGGAGGAGGAAGGGGAGAAGGAAAGATGAACTGCCTGGTACCATGGCCGTTGCAGCCTCCCTACTTTAGGAAATAAACTGAAGGTAAGTTCCCTCTTCATACCATCGTCCCCTAAATGTGCATTTCATACCATGTTAGTGCCTCCTGCCCAGTGCTGTGAATCTGGAGGGAAAAACCTGCTGTGGGATGTTACTTTAGGTTGTGCAATGAAGCATGCACTTAGCTTGCAATTAATGAGATGGCAGGGAAGGCTCTTTTGGACTGAGGCCGCCTGTATTTTGCTCTCCATGTGGATTGCTGACTGGTGCCGTGCTGCAACTACTCATAACCTCTTCCTCCCTGAGCCCTCCAGCAAGTTAACCAGTGCTCTCCAGTAGCAGCTACGGTAATTCCCAGGGTAAGTGTGTGTGATCGGAAAACACGCCAGCTGCCATGGGAGCTGCCTTTCCCGTGAGCCTGGTCCAGCGCAGCCACGGCCCTGGGGGCTTCTCTTTCCCCCACCCATCCGTTGCTCTCCCACTGCTTGCCATTGCCATGACTCTACCAAGCTGCTGGGGACCGTCACCGTCCCCGGCTGGGAAAATCCTGTGCCCGGCTGGGGCTGGAGGGCAGTCGCTGCTTGATGGAGGCAAGGCATCTCCAGGAAGGTGCGTGCTAGCTGTCCCCCGCTTTGCTCTCCCTCGGTTCCTCTGCTTTTCTTACTGCCTTTTCTTGTTCCCCGCGAAACCACGCGTGCTTTGCTTCTCTGGGTATCGCTCCTGGCTGCAGCCTTCTCCTCTTCGTGCTCAGCTTCAGAAATCCTTTACTTCTCACCACGAAGAGGGTGCTGCAGCCAGTGTGTCCCCGGGTCCCTGCTGCTATGTTTGCCATACCCTGGCTGTTTGCATTCTTTGCTAATTGTGAGGCCAGGGAATCTTATAAAGGGTCTGGAATAAGACCCAGCTGCAAGTCAGCGTGCTGAGCGGTATGAGAGCCAGCAGCGTCTTATTCCATCTTTCCCAGGTTGGAAGAAGTCCCTAGGGAATAAATCTGGGTCGCTGGTAGCTTCTGGTGGGCTGTGATGTGACCTGAAACCTGTGTCCCTGTGAGAGGGAGCAGTTTAAAGAGTGATTTAAGGTCTTCAAGGTGCCGGGGGGAGGCTGGGGACAGGGAGGACCCGTGGCCATCAGCACAAGGGAGTGCGCGTCTGCGTGCAGGCTATAGGGAAGCCCAGAATTGTAGGAGACCAGTTCCCTTCTGCTGGGACTGCCGGTGAACTGGTGACCTGTGGGTGGGGGGACACGACAGGACACAGCGGGGGACGCAGGACCTGGGCACAGCATGGCCAGCAGCATACAGGGGATAAGAGCCACAGTGGGGTTCCAAAGCTGGCTCCAGGGGTACGGCTCCTCAAACGGGGCTTGTGAGCATGTTCCAAGGCTTGGCTGCTGTGTCAGTGGCTCTGGGATCAAATGGGGGCATATTGCGTAGTTTGAGTATTTTGCGAACAATTAAACTGCAATTTGTGCCAGCATGACTGCTCTTACTCACAACGTGATGACAATTAAATGAAGTGCAATGTTTAATGACCGGTATCTCAATTTCTAGAGGGTAGTTGATATTTTTTTCTTCACACTCTCATGCAAATTTCTTTAAAGTTACGATCTACTATGAGGAAGAGGGAACGGTTCTTCTACGATGAATCACAAAAAGTTGCTAATTCGTTTAGGTGTGTGCTCTGTGTTACTGCTGTTCTGCTGCTACAGGCTTTACTATAGACCTGAAAAAGCGTCCACCACGCAAAGACATTTTTTTCCTGGATGTTGAAGCCATGACCCACACTAGAAACTATGCAAACACAAAGGCACAGCCTGACCGTGCAAGGTAGTGCTTTTACCAGCAGCTGCTGATCGGGGTCAGGCACATCACAGGGGAGGAACACAGCAGCTCCCCGCTCTCCCTCTCTCCTGCCCAGATTCCCTAGTTGCAGTAGGTGATACAAGGTTAATGTTCCTTCATTCGTTAATTTGGTTGTAGCTATAAAAACCAGACATCTTACAGGGAATGGTAAGAGGATGTGCAAATTCAGCAACAAGAGACTGAGAACGTTGTATTCCTGTTGGTGGTTGTGTCGTTACGTGTTATAGCAGACTTGAGGATGGACAGACATCACTTTATTTTGACGGTTGAGTCCAGCAGGACCTCTCAGGTGGTACCACAATACCAATTAGCTAGGAATGATTTGATGTATTAAAAGATTTGATAAATTGAGACTGTTAAGCATTTCCAGCAGTAAGCAGCATCCGTGGTTTCTTTGCTCTGTGTTGTTTTAAAGGGCCGTACCACCCCGAGCCGCTACCTGTAGGAATCTGGGTCTGGCGTAACTGTGAGCAGCCGGTGTTCGTCATCAGCTTCAGGATACCGCTCCTGCAAGGGCAAGTAAAATTATTACACCTTTGCCTTTTTCTATTTTAGCTTCAAAGGACACCTTTTTATAGGTCCAACATATTATGAAAATCATCTTTCACTAGACTAAACTTTGAAGCTGCAATATTAACCATTTTATATGCCTATGATCAGTGTCTCTGTGGTGAAGACACAGCGACGTCCTCTGCTGTTTTAACCCAGCCCATTTGCTTTCTTTGCATTCAATATTTTAACATTGTCTCACCCTTTGCTACACCCTACCCTTCTACTTCTTTCATTTGTGATCCAGATAACTTTTGTATTACCCAGCATAATTTACTTCCATGTCACATTCTATTTGAAAGAAAAATGATGTTTTGGACTTGCCTTGTGAGGTTTTTTTCACCATCCTGCCCCCCCAATGATTTTATTTCTCTGCTTTGACACTAAATAAGACCTGGTTTTCTTCCTTTTTAGGGACATTGACTTACTGATTTCTACATGAAAAATTCACCAGCATTAAGACTACTTGTTAGTATGCACAGCTATAGCACAGAATGTTTTATTTTTTGACAGCTCCAGCTTTGTAAACTTCTTTGTAAACTGTGGAGAAAAAGCAGCCATTTTAGTACATAAGTGGGCTGTACTACAAACAGACACATTTCCCAAGCAGAAACCGATCTGCAAAATATTGCCACTTTGCATGCAATTAGAAATGAGATTGACTACCATCTATTTAATTAAATATGTTAAGTGAGTGGATCAAAAATGGCCAAGCTGACGAAATGAAAGTATCCTTGATCTACATCTAAATATACATTTTTCAAAGGAGGATGTAGCTTTTTATCATGCTTTCATATTCCAATAGCTGGCATTGATTTCAGCCTGTCAGCTTGCATCTACTGGTGTTGATAAGGAGTCTTTGAAAATACGTTCTTTTGTGGTTTGTTTTTTTTTTTTTAAGTAGAGCTATTTTTTCCCCCCAGAGATGTATGGATTTTGAGTCACCTTGTTGGGTTTGCCCTCTGGTATTCAATGAGTGACCCAGAATCTCCTGCCCCTATTTATTTATTTATTTTGGCCATTTTTGGCAAGGTTAGCAGCTAGATATTTTATTAGGGTCTATTTTCTCCGTGCCCCTGCCTTCTGTAAATGGAGAGTTAACTTTGGCAGGTAGGACCAACTGCACAATTCCCAGCAGATCTGCTACGCTTGTCAGCCCACCGGAGGGGCTGTGCGAAACCTCTTCTCTTGGCATGAGGCTTTTCCCTACAGCTTTGATGCAAAAAAAAAAAAAGAATCCAGTGCATTACCTCGCAGTCTATTGCCACCACTTGTCCCCTCCTGTTCTGTGCTTTCATCCCCTCCTTTTTCACCTGCCCTTTGAAGCGCTGTTGGGATATTTTCTTTCACCATTTACTGCAGCTCCTCTCAGGCTGGGCAAGAGTCCCTCCTTCCACCCAGGGACTGGTTTTTCTTCATCTGCTTGTCTGGTTTGGTGTGCACGCATCCAGCCAGCAAACAAGGCCAGTTCACTTCACAAAGAAACATGGTTTTATTTATTACAAGCCATTTTAAATCATTTATTTGACTTTTAAATTATTCTCAGCATTGAACCCTCATCTGCTTTGCAGATGGAGAGCAGCACTTACCAAACAGCTTTTATTGTCTGGGATATCCCCAGCCCAGAGTCAAACCGTTTTGATGTTCTTCTGACCACTTTCATTTTACATTGTCCCTAAGGCTCAGCAAGGTTCCTTGGATTTCCCAAGCAGGCGGCAGCTGGTATTCTGGCAGATTTCTGGGCTGGTGTTGTGTGGGCCAGCCTCCTGACCAACCTCCGAGGCTTTCTGAATCTGCCTGGGCATGAAGCGTGAGGGTGTGCTGTCCTTCTCCAGGGTCTCACCTGCAGGATGCAGTTGGTCCTCCTTATTCCTCAACAAAACCTTCTAAAGGCTTCTGCCAGCGTGAAAGGGGCTTCACAAACACCGTGCCAGGTGTGATGCTCTAGAGCCTGTAAGCTCTAGAAGACCAGGAGGAGGTGGTACTCTTCCATCAAGCTAGTTGGAAGTCTTATATAGTTTGAAAACTGCGTCAGTGCTGTTAGCTGAAACTAGTCTGGTGTTGCTACATCACTAGCTCTAACGTTAAAAAGCAACTGCTGCCACTAATGAGATCAGCTACGGAGAGACTATTTCATGCGCAGCAACCCTTTACCAAAGTGGACCCGCAGAGAGAGGCTGAGAAGGGACCCTCTCCCTGCGTATAATACTATGATGTATCAGCATTAGAAAGGTCACATTTTTCTGAATGCCCACACACAGCACCACATCTCTTCCCAGCCACTGGTCTCTTGATGTTTGTTGTGCTTTAAACAAATTTCTGGCAAAATTTCTGGTATGTCTCCGGGATGTGTCCTTAAACTGATCTCTCTTCAAGTTCAGTTCTTCACAGGCACTAGCTGAAATAATTGAAAATTTAATGGTTTGAGTTATTCAGTAATAAATAGGTTTGTTAAGTCAACTTTGGGTAAGACTTTGCAAAGATGATCTTTGCCCTTCTGTTTATAAGGTACTGTCAATGCTGTCATCCGGGTTGGAGATCATTTGTCACTGTTTGTTCGTTGTTGGATAAACTAGACACGCAGAAACAGCTGGATACACCTCCTTGATACACACGCTCAGTTTTCTTAGGAGGATAACAAGGTCACAACTTTGCAAAGTCTGTTCAAGTTACTGCTTCTGAGGTAAAGCAGTCTTTTTGATTCAGGACACGTTATGTAGACACATCTCAGACAGAAAGTGCTTGGATCTGACCTGTGCTCCATTCTTTCAGTGATGCACAAGTACCACCAGCCTACCGGGATGAACAGCGTCCTCTTAAAAACAAGCAGTCCTTCTTTTTGGCCCTTTTGCTGTCTTTTAAAAGAGCAATATCTGAAACTTAGGCTTTTTGGCTGCTTTCCCCCATTGCACCCCTGTTCTGTGGCTGCCAGCCCCTAGCTGGGTTTGTGGTGTGACTTCCCTGTGGTTTAAGGGACTGCCAGCTGGGATGGGTTTGGTGGCTCTTGCCTCAGTCCTTGGGCTGGCGGGAGCACCATGGCTGGTGGAAGAAGTCTGTGCATCCTTCCTTCAGTGACTCATCTCGTTTCAGTAAGGAAATAGCTCTGGAGGGATGGAGTGGAGTCGGAAAGGACCCACGGGGGACAGCAGAGAGTGGTGCAAAGGGCTGATGTCAGGTAAGCTAAAGCGGACTTTTTTTCACAGACCTTAAAGTGTCTCATATATGTTGGTAAGCCATTTTCTTTCTGAATCGTTTTGGTTCATCAAATGGTTTGGATATACTGTAGCAGAGAGGTTCCCCATTTTAACCTCTTTTATACTTCCTTTGTTTCTTTTTTAGTTTTTGTTTGATTTGGCTTTTTTTTTTTTTTTAGTTTTGAATATCCCACCTTTAATTTGATAGTTCAGAAAAGTTCCCTTTATTCTACAGTATGAGACAGAAGAACAGAAGTTCCTGATCAGTCTGTACCAGACATTACTTCATGTACTTTTATTCTGCCTCCCTTGTTTTTCTCTGAAGATAATAATCCAAATCTTTTCAATCTTTCGTGAATTGCCATGCCCTTGATCCTACTTCTTGCTCTTCTTTGAATCCTCTGAAGTTCTCAGTCTCTTTGAGATGGCTAGAGATGGCTGGACAAGAGCAGTCTGCTTGAGTCTGCTGTACCACAGATCTGTGCCAAGATATTCTATCTTTTTATTGTTCTTCATCCTATTTTATCTGCTTGCTTATTTTATCTGCACACTGAAAGGATGGAGTTGTTGAGCTTTCTGTTGCACAACAGAAAACAAAGCTGGGTGGCACTCTGGGGCAAAGGCAATGATCTAGATTACCTCCTGAAACGTTCCTTGTATATATGTTCCACCTGTTCCTAAAGTCCTCTGGTGACTCCACAGCCCTATAGGCCATCCCAGTGTTTTCTGACCTTTGCTATTAGAAAGGCAGAAAACCACCTAACTTAAAGCTTCCTTGCTGCAATTTACATCTTGTATACTTCCCGTGGGCAGGGAAAACAGCTTTTTCCACTTGCCTGTGCAATGGCCTCTTACATATTTGAAGACTCTTATCATGTTTCCCCTTTAGCATTCACCTCAGGAACAAGTGCAGTTCATTTAGGCCTTTTTGGTCATGTTTTCTAGATCTCTTATCATTCTCACTGTCCTCTCTGACTGGGCCATGTCTTTCCCAAACCAGACACAATACTTCTAGCTGAAATCTTAACAACTCTGTGTAGACTGAACAGAAATGATTCCTTTGTCTCTTACAAGGTGTGAGCCCGTTCATACATAGCAGCATGATGTACACTTTTTTTTGTAACTGCATGATATCAGTTTGTGTTCAGCTTGTGAAAAACCTTACTGCCCATCTTCTGAAACATTGCTGTCCTGTAGCTCAGCCGTAGATTCAGCGCAGGTCCCTTCCTCTGTCCTTACTGAGCTGAGCTCCATCTTCTCCAGCTTACTCATAGATTATCAAGGGGAAGTTGAACCTGAACCCAGACCCCAGCCATTCTTGCAGCCACATCCAGCTTGGTGCAATTTGAAAATTTTAGCAGCCTTCATCCTCCAGCTGAACCACTGAGTAGTCTGGTGCAAGTCCTGAGCAATGCCATTCAATGCATCCTTATACTTTGAAAGAAAATCAGTTATAACTACTTTCAGGAAAGGTTTACTAATTAGCTCTGCATTGGTGTTAGACAATCTTCATCTCGTCCACTTCTCATTTTATAAGAAAATTGAGGCATGTGAGAAAATTACTTATCAACAGATTTATCTTTTTGCCCTTCTCTGCCAAGAAGAAACCGCCCCCGCTGTGAAGTTGTACCTTAGCCATTTTTCATTTATAAGGTATTTTAGCAGTTTGCCTTTTCCCATAAATGCATAACTTCATGCAGATGCAGTGAACTTCCTTGGCCATTATCCTGTCCATTCATCTAGCTTTTTTGAAGGTCTCTGAAGTTTCCTTTAGTCCTCTGTGAGGCGGGGTTAGCTTAATTCATTCATACTTACGTTTTCTACTTATATCTATCATGTATTATACATAGAGCATTCATCTTTTCCTAATCTGTACCGTAACAAACAACATGAAATGGATTTAGGACGGAAGGCTGAGGCTTTTGCTGTTAACCTGATGCCCTGATGAAAAGTGATCACCTCACCCTCCTCCCTGCTTTCTGTCTCCTGGACAAATTCTGACATCAGAAATTACAGAATCACAGAATGGTCAGGGTTGGAAGGGAGCTCTGGAGATCATCTAGTCCAACCCCCCTGCCACAGCAGGGTCACCTACAGCAGTGGCACAGGACGGCGTCCAGGCGGGTTTTGAATGTCTCCAGTGTGGGAGACTCCACCACCTCTCTGGGCAGCCTGTGCCAGTGCTCTGCCACCCTCAAAGGAAAGAAGTTCCTCCTCATGTTAAGATGGAACTTCCTGTGTTCAAGTTTGTGCCCATTACCTCTTGTCCTATCACTGGGCACAACTGAAAAAAGACTGTTCCCATCCACCTGGCACCCTCCCCTTAAGTATTGATAAGATTTCCCCCCTCAGTCTTTTCTCTAGACTAAAAAGACCCGAGCCCCTGAGCCTTTCCTCATAAGAAAGATGTTCCAATCCCCTCATCATCTTAGTAACCCTTTGCTGGACCCTCTCCAGCAGCTCCCTGTCCTTCTTGACCCGGGGAGCCCAGAACTGGACACAGTACTCCAGATGCGGCCTCACCAGGGCAGAGTAGAGGGGGAGGATGACCTCCCTCGACCTGCTGGCCACACTCGTCTTGAGGCACCCCAGGATGCCATTGGCCTTCTTGGCCACCAGGGCACATTGCTGGCTCATGGCCATCCTGTTGTCCCCCAGGACTCCCAGGTCCCTTTCCACAGAGCTGCTCTCCAGGAGGTCAGCCCCCAACCTGTACTGATGCATGGGGTTATTCCTCCCCAGATGCAGTACCCTACACTTGCCCTTGTTGAATTTTATCAGGTTTTTCTCTGCCCAACTCGCCAGCCTGTCCAGGTCACGCTGTATGGTGGCACAGCCTTCTGGCTAATATATATTGTCTAATATATTTTGTAAAACAAAGTAAACTTATGTTTTTTCCTTATTCCTTACCTTACTGATACAATCAATAATTCTAAGAGATTAGTGAGATCTGATTTTCATTTACAAAATCTTATTTGCCATAACATGATCTTTCAAACATTTTGAAAGACCGTTCTGACCGATTTGCAGGTGGAGATGTGTGGCTGCACAGTTTTGCTGGCAGCCCGGTTGTTTCAGATTCTGACAGTCATGGGTGCCCTCTGTGTGATTTGGAGAAAGGTTAATAGCTTGTCTTCTTCCAAAATGTCCTCATTATTCTGATGCAATTTTTGAGAGTACTACCAGAGGAGACTAGCAAAGGGAGGGCAACTCTATGATGTTTTTTATTACGAGGCTGCAAAACCCTAAACACTTCCCTTTTTGCTGTATTCAGCAATTAACTTATAGAGTTCTAATTCCAGCCTTTTAAGGCTTTTCTACTTCTTCATTTCAAGAGTCAGTCCCCATTTAGTCTTCAAGGTCCATTTGTGCCCTTCTCATTTTCCCTTTCTTCTCTGCCAACTGAAATTTGAGATTTTCCTTTTTACTGGCTTTCATAGATTCAGTTTTCTGTACTCCGTTGGCTTTCCTATTGGCTCAAGTGATGTATGGAAATGTCCCACTGAGCATAATGGCTTGATCCTTGTCACCCTGGGAATGTAAATCCTCTTGGGCTTCGTTGTTTTCAGCAGCATCCATGTCCTCTCCAAAAGGCTTATTTTTTTAATTATTATTATTTTTTTCAGTTTGCATGTTTTAACTTTGAACTTTTGGTTAATAAATATCAATCTCCCACCATTATCACTGCATCGCAGTTTGGTATCCTACCTGCTCTTCGAAAGTGTCTCTGGCTTCTACTCCGGTAAATGTTAGACTCATGAAGAGGTGTGAATCTGAATTTAAAATACAGTAGTTGCTTTGCAGAAACTCTCAGTGCGTGTTAGGTGGTGTGATGCAGCCTGGAGCACTTGGATGGAAACTGAGAGTATTGACACAAAGTAGATGATATGAAGCAGCTGGTTCCTCTGCATGGAGTAACCTCCCCATACGGGCAAGCCTTTTGCTAATGGTTCAGCTAATGTTATCTTTCGAATTAGATCCACCGTAATACTTCAAACTAAAGAACTCGGCTGCAGTGGGACACTTGGGAAAGATTAAGATGAATTAAGTAAAGGTGTGACATTAAATTGCATTAGTTAAAGCCCACCAAATCCCTGTGTGGATGCTCTCTCTTTTATAGAGAAATATCCCTGGTTTCCTTTACATTTAATTCTGAAAGGCTTAATGCTAAAATGTTCACGCTGGGGTTTAAGGCCCTTTTACTTTGCCATCTACAGTTATTTCAACTTAAATGTCTTGGGTAGACAGCCTAAGTTAAGAGTGGATGGTTTTCTGCTCTGCTTATAACTTGCGTTTTAAGGCAGAGAATTGGTTCTCTAAATTCTGCCTCGTTGTGTCATTTGACGATTTATGTTTGGCAGAGTACTACATTATCATCATTTTTGTTGCTTTTTCTGCCTATTAGGCATCTCAGCATGGGACATTAAACATCCTCTTTTCTTTTAATCTGGAGATTTATAATGCTAATTTTATAAGAATGCCGTGTGGGACTCAGTCAAACATATTACAGATATCTGAATGTCTCGTGTCTACACAAAACCATCTTGACTGACACTGACTTGCTATCTTTTTTTTTCAGACAGGTATATCTCTCATCAAGCCATTACTTTGCATTTTTGCTGGGATTTTTGTGATGTCTTCAGCTCAAGTTTTAAAAAACTTCAAGCTGCTGTATTATTGTAAAATAAATGAATGAGTCGTCAGGTGTGTTTGTGGCATTAGAAATTAATCTGATACGAAGACTTCTTCAGGGCTCAGGTGGAAGCTGAACAGTATTCTCATCTAAACAATTAGGAGCAGAAAAGATTTTGGAATAGAACTGGGCAACTTTCATGCACCCTCTCCTTCTGACAAATATTTTCCATAATTTAGTTTTGTATACAAGCATCAGAGGCACAGGTATTTTGAGACATCCCATGTCACCACATTTCTCTCCATTAGTTACTGTCAGGACAAGCGCACTGTGCAGCTATGTGACTGATAGCACTATGACTGATTCCCGATCTGCTGGCACTTTAGGGCAATGCAGACTCAATTGAGTAGGGCTTACGTGGGATCGTGAATTGAAAGCCTGATATAAAAAAAATTAAAAAAATTAAAACACAAATTCAATCAGGGATGCTGAAATGAAGAGGAGCAATTTACAGACGATGTGAGTGGATGCTCAGACAATGGACTCATTTAATTTCCTCCATTGAATATTTGTGTGAGTTAAAACCCTGGTGAAATCATAGAATCATAGAATGGTTTAGGTTGGAAGGGACCTTGAAGATCATCGAGTTCCAACCCCCCTACCATAGGCAGGGATACCTCTCACTAGACCAGGTTGCCCAAGGCCACGTCCAGCCTGGCCTTGAACACCTCCAGGGACGGGGCTTCAACAACCTCTCTGGGCAACCTGTTCCAGTGCCTCACCACCCTTAAAGTGAAAAACTTCTTCCTAACGTTTAATCTAAACCTGCCCTCTTCCAGCTTAAAGCCGTTCCCCCTCGTCCTATCACTACATGCCCTAGTAAAAAGTCTTTCCCCAGCTCTCCTGTAGGCCCCCTTTAGGTACTGGAAGGCCGCAATAAGATCTCCCCGGAGCCTTCTCTTCTCCAGGCTGAACAGCCCCAACTCTCTCAGCCTCTCCTCATAGGAGAGGTGCTCCAGCCCTCTGATCATCCTCGTGGCTCTCCTCTGGACGCGCTCCAGCAGGTCCATGTCCTTCTTATGTTGGGGACTCCACAGCTGGATGCAGTACTCCAGGTGGGGTCTCACGAGAGCAGAGTAGAGGGGCAGAATCACCTCCCTTGACCTGCTGGCCACACTTTTGATGCAGCCCAGGATACGGTTGGCCTTCTGGGCTGCGATCGCACACTGCTTGCTCATGTCGAGCTTCTCATCAATCATCACCCCCAGGTCCTTCTCCACAGGGCTGCTCTCCAGACATTCTCCGCCGAGCCTGTATTTGTGCTTGGGATTGCCCCGACCCAGATGTAGGACCTTGCACTTGGCCTTGTTGAAATATTTGAATTGGGAAAGAAAATGGATGGAAGGAGATTCTCTAGCTTTCAATAGCAATCATTCCCCGATTGCATCCACTGTTGAAAAGCCAGGCATTCATCTACGTCTTTCTGAAGCATCATTCATTGTATCACTGGCACACACTAGCATGAACCAGGACTACAGCGATCTTAGTGGTCCAAGGAAGGAGGGGAGGAGAGAAACTGAAGAAGGCATTTGGTTTTTTTCTGATTCAGTATCTGATAGCTCCATTTAATTCAATGGGATATTTGCATTTTTGAAGCTACAACTGTGTTTGGCTGTGTTGCTGAACAGGGAATGATATATAAATCTGTGATGAGGACTAATTAGTGTTTATCTCCACTTCTGTGGTGACAAGACATTTACAATAAACCAGTTTATATTTACTTCTTGCTCTCCATCCTGGGTTTAGTCCCGATGATGATTACTGTTCCTTTATGCAGTCGTGATTTGGTACTCATTTTTGTCAAAGGGTTTCCAGGCAAAATGGCAGGTGATGCCCAGCATGCAGACTGGTGAGACGCCCAGACACTGAAGCTTAAACTAACTTTCACATTAAAAGAATAACTCAAGTGGGTGGGGGAGAACACGTCTGTTATCTCTGAAAGTCAAGTTAATCTCATCCTGCACCGAAGTTATTAACTTCAATTGTTTGATGATTTGACAAGCACAGAAAAGGCTGATTTAGCGTTGTTTGCAAAGATAAATTGCGTATTTCCACACCTTAATGCCCCATGCTTTCTCTTGGATTTACCTTGGTTTGAACTTTCTGCTTGCAAATACCTTTTTTGGAGAACATACAGATTTTTCAGGCAGTGTTCTCTATCTATAAATTACTGACACGAATTCTTCACTGATATTCCTCAAGCCTATTTCTTTTGATATGTAGCATGGTTATAAAATACTCAGTAAAAATATTGATACTTGATGTGCAGCTTACTTTTCACATTTCCTTTGGCCTGATCCTGTAACCACATACAGACGTGAATAGTTCAACATATTTGTTTAACTTTAGAAAAGCCAATTGTGTACGTTTGAAGGACTAAGACTATTAAGCTGGGGCCAGATGAATTCAGACAAATACAAAAGCATAACTTTCAGAGTTAGGCTAAGTGGCCATCTCGAAAATCCACCTAACTGGTGGACTTCTCTCTCAAATTTCAAGACTGGATCTTTCCAGATCAAGCTGCTGCTTCAGTAAAGGTTACTGGCCTGATGCAGAAATTCCCGAATTAAATCCTCCAGTTTGTCATGCAGGATGTCAAATGAGATGGTTCTGCTTGTGCTGCACAGTTATTTCTGAAGCCACTTCCTGTTTAAGAATTTTTAAAACACACATATATTCTCTAATGATTCCCAAAAGCCACTCTTTTTACTATACAGCCTACTTGCGCTTCCTATTTTTCTTGGTTTCCAGATTTATACAGAGAAGGGAAGAGAAAAAAAGGTGCCTTTTACTTTTCATTATTTAGCCCTCTTAAAAAAAGGAAACTGAAACGTACTCAGCTCCACGCGGTGCACACATTGCCTTTTAGAGGGTTTCTCATGGGTGGGCAACTTCTGGAATTCAGAAGGGAGAGGGAAGACTATATTAAAGACTATTACATTTTTCCCTAGGGAAGAGCAGAGTTTGTCTGCTATTTACAGAGCAGCCTAAGAAAAAAAAAAAAAAGGTCAAAATGCAAGTGCGCTTTTAAGCTTCTCAAGCTACTGGCTTTATATATTCCTTTTATATTTTCCTATGCCAAAACACTAATATTAATAAACACCGCAGTATTAAACGTGTGTCAAAACACTAATACGAACAACAGCTCGGTAGCTCTGTGACTTGGTGAGGAATTACCATAATTTGAAAACACGGGTGGCAAAGAGGTAAAGGTCCAAGGTCTGACGTGTTCCTTTACTACTCCTGCCTTGGTGGGGGGGGACTTTCCAGATGAACAAAGCCCTGTAGGATTCTCAACTTGACAATTTGTAGGTGCTCAGTTCCTCTTAAAACAACAACAGAAAACTCCACCCTAACCCGAACTGACATTTGAAAACTGGAGCATGTCTTGATTAAGGTCATAGAAGAATGGTAGGAGAGTAATGAACAGAACCCAAATATGCTGAGTCTTACTTCTTTGCTTTAAATACAAGACAGTCTTTCTTCTTCGTATTACACTGTTAATTGCCAAACAAAATTTTTTGAAAAGCAGGTTCCAATTGATGTGTCCTTGGAGAAAGACTTGTGCTCGCCCTGCAGAAAGCTTTAATTCCTCGGTGTATTTTAAAATAAGGTTTTAGTGCTGAGCTTCCTGACTCAGACTAAATGAAATTCAAAAGATTTTTTTTTGACAGGTAAAAATGAATAGAGTCACCAAATTAATTGTCTTTGAAGGGAAAAAAAAAAAATCAAAGCTGCATAAATGTACATCTTCCTTCAGTTTCTAAAACTCTATTTTTGGAAAATAAAAGTTTCCAATTTTCTTCAGCAAGCAGGTTAATGACACTTCTTTTATTTATGTAAAACTGTAGATGACTGCATGAAATGTAGCCACATTTTATTAACTCCTTCCTCTGTTCATACAGACCGAGTACTCAATGCAATTATTTTGAAATATACACACTGCATAAAGTCAGGGCAGACCTTGACACTGGGCCTTAATGTCATTAATATTTTCTTCTTAATGCAATTTATTACACCGTAACTGGATGGCACAATCTATGACCTGCACAAGGATGCAGAAGCTTATTAATACATCTCATTAAAGCAACTAGAAACCCTACATAAAGCAGCTGACTCACCAGGCAGATGCATCTTACTTCTAACAGGACCTGAATGAAGGGCATAAGCCTTGTTGCGGAGACAGGGTGATCCTGTAGGACAACCTGGGAATAACTAAGCTCGTAGCAAAAAGCTTTGGGCTGCTGCTGATTGAGTGACTCACAAAGCTAAGCCCGACGAAGCTGGTAAATTTTACTCAATAGAGCTTATGCAGATTTTGGCTTCAATCCAGCCGAGCACTTAAGCACATGCTTAATTATAAGCAAGTGACATAAAGCAATTTGCTTAAGCACGTGTTTTAAGTGCGTTGCTGGGCGAAAAGACTTTATTTAGAGAAACGTGGAAATGTTGGTAACCCCTGAAAGAGACGGGGAGTCTAGAGGTGCAAGAGAGACCAAGGCACGGCCAAAGCCGTAAAGGCGCAGTTTGGGTGGAGAGCTCTTCCAAGGAATAGCATGGCCTTTAAGAAGATTTGGCCTCCAGCAATTCTCCAAATGGTTTGCCGTGCGGGGTCACGGAGGACATCGCGATCACGGCGATCAACAGCGCAGAAAACTCATCTCGGGACTCCTCGATGGATTTGGAGGCCCCAGGGCTCCCACAGCCCCCTCCTCCGTAGGCGCACCGCTGGCCGGGCGCCTCCTGCACCGGGCCCGCAGCCCTCTGCCCCAGAAGGCCCCAGAGAAGCGGGCTGCGCCGGGAGGGGGGAACCGGGACCAGTGCGGGTGGGGATCGGGCTTTCCTTCGGCCTCCTGCCGGGTCCCGAGAGCCTCTCCTGGAGATGAAGCCGCCAGAACGACACCGCTGGGGGTCACCGCCACCCCCTCCGGCAGCGCCATCCCCCTCGCCCGAGGCCTGGCGGCCCAGCACGGCCCCACCTCCCCTCAGGGCCGGCACGGGGCAGCGCTCGCCCGGCCTTCCCACGGCGGCGCCAGCCTCCTGACCCGCGCGTAGCCCCGGCCCGGCCCCGCCCGCCCCGGCCCCGGTTTCCCTCTCCCCTCTGCTCCCTTCCTCGCTTCGCCGCGCCGCGCCGCCGGCCCGCCGCGCCCGGGCGCCCGCCGGTCCTCCGGGCGTGTTTCCCATGCTGCACCGCGGCGCGGCGGCGCTCTGGCCGGGCTGTCGCTGTCACCGCCAGGAGGAGGCTGAGGGAAGGCGCCGCTCGCCCCGCCGGAGCAGGAAGAAGCCGCCGCCGCCGCCGCCAACTTCCCCTCGGCCTCCCCTCCCCCGCCCCGCCGCCGCCGCCGCCTCCCCTCCCCCGCGCCCCGCCGCCGCCCCGCCATGCCCGGGGCCGCGGCACGGGCACTCTGAGCCGCCGCCGCCGCGCCCCGGTCCGGCCCGCCTTCTCTTCACAGCTCTGCGGCCGGTAAGTGCCGGCGGGCGGGAGCGGGAGCTGGCCGGGTCCGGCCGGGCCCGCCCGCCCGCCGCCGCGGCGGGAGGTGCACGGAGGGAGGTGGAGAGGGAAGGGAAAGAAGCGGAGGAGGGGGGGGCCGCGGCCCGGCGCGGCGCGGCCCGCCCGCATGGGCCGCGCTTGGCCCCGCCGGCGGAGAGGCCGGGCGAGCGGGGGATGAGGAGAGAGGCGGCGGGCGCCCTCTTCCCCCGCTCCTCCGCCGAGACGGGGGGGCGTCGGGAGCTCCCTTCCGCTCCCCCCCGGCCGGCGGCGGGGCTTCCCCGGCGGAGCCGGCCCCCAGCGCGGCGGGCCGGCAGCCGCGGGGCCGCGGCGGGGCCAAGCAGGCCTCGCCGGGGAGGTGGGGAGGGGGCCGGCGCTGCCAGCGGGGCCGTCTGACAGACGGACAGACAAAGGGCCGGGGGAGCTGCGGACGGAGGGACTGACGGACAGGCGGGCAGGCAGCGCGTCCCCCCGGCCCCGTCCTGCCGGGCGGCCGTATCCTCCCGCTGCCCCCGTCTCCATTGTTCCAGGTGTAAGAAAGGTGAAGGGTGCCGAGCTGTGAAAATTTATGGCATTTAATTTTGGTTTTTTTGAATCACCTTCGCCGAGTCTCCTCTCAGCCGCTTGCGGGAAGCTTTTGCAAGGCACCTCTCTCCAGCGTCAGGAGCTGCTAACAGGCGCCAGGCTGGAAGTGGTTGGGAGGGCAGGGGGGGACCAGTAGGAGTTGAGGAGAAATTAGTTCGGCTTTAAACACTTTCACTCTTCATCATCTTTCCTTCCCTAATTCCTGCCAAACCTCAGCTGGGATGAGTGCAGCAATTTCTGTATTAAGCTGTCTTATAAAAAGGGAAGACATTTATGTTGCAAACGAAAATCGTCCCTCTGATCACTTTGTTTTTGTAAACTGTTCAGAGCAGCTGTGAGAGCTTTTGCACAATGATAAAAAAAGTAGATCTGTAGAATCCAGTGATCACAGCTTTAGTCTTGCTTTGCAAGTCTGGCTGGAGCATGACCTGTCTCTGTCTGCATACACGTGACAGTCTGGTCCAAGAAGTTGTGGATGGGAGAGATGTCTTCTTTCTGATGAGCAGCATCTTTGCTGTTGGTGCAAGATATATGACAGAGAACTATGGCTTTTCTCTTGAATAGGATCTCGGTTGCTTTGTTTGTTTGCTGTACTTTATTCACAGATTTCAATAATACTTTACAAGCTTGCTAGAAATATGTACTTGGGCCTGTCATGCTTAAACATTTTGGAGTCCCCATACCAGATTTTTGTCCTTGTAAGTGATGCAACTTTTGCAGTTGTTCTCCATGAGTCTGGTGATGTGTGCCTTGTGGAGGAAAGAGGTGGAAAAATAGTGCTAACCTGTATCAATTTTTGGAGGCATTCTTACACTGTACTCAAAATCAGACTAGATAAACCAATGATCTGATCCAGACCTAAAATCTGTCCTGCTATGTGAAAAGTTTGCCTACCTTTGGGCAGTGTTAGCTTTTCAGTATTCCACTTCCAGTGTTTGGAATTCGTGCATGCATCCAGTGACAGCTGTCATCTGCAGAAGCTTTGGCTGTGCTGGGAAGCTCCAGAGCTCATGAGGCCTGCTTTCCTGTGGATCTCATGAGATCTGCAGACTCCTGGTACAGGGTACAGTCACATTCATAGCAGACGCAGGCAAACCCCAGTTTTGTTGCAGTGATTAAGGAAAACTCTACAAAATTAATTTTTCAATTGCACGACTTCCTGAAAACAGTTGTCACGGCCTTTCTTGATGAATACTCAGCTGAATGTACATGTGTATTCAGTTTCCAAAAGTATTTTCTTCGTAGTTGTTTCTGGATGTCTGCATGTCCCTCTTCCCCAAATATCTATGTAGTTAGTCAGTGAGCTCATATAACTGAATAAAGCTAAAGGAGATGAGGCTGACCTCTTGTATTTAGCTGCCATGTGCACATAGACTTTTTCTGTCTTTGCTCCTCACGCTAAGGCCTAAGAGAACGTATGTATATGTAATCTACGTGTCTGTTATTGTCCTTCTTGTCCATACGCATTTAATTTCTACTGTATTGGAAACATATTCTAGTTATGGAAAATCCCTAATATAATGGATTATGAAATCAAATCATAAGTAAGTAAGTAGCTACTTGAAGAACCACAATGGTTAAAAAAAATATAGAAGAAAAATTATTCAGAATGTGAAAAGTTACATAGCAGGATAAATTGTTCACCTGAAGGAACACATACTTCTGTACTGTTATTGTGGAGCTTCTCAAAAGATGATTTTCCCTTTCAGTTTAGTGTATACAAGTTTGTTGGTATTAGGATTTAAACCCCTGTGGAGCATGCGTGTATTCTGGAGAGAATTGGTGGTGTAAAACCACTGAGGTTGGAAGTTCTTACTTTCTGTGTAGCAGTAACGTTAGAATTGAACTATGAGAATACTAAGAATATATTACTGTAGTGAAATATGGTGACAGTACATCTAAAGGAGTTTAGCTCACTTCTAGATGGGTTCTTTGTGCCACAGGTCTGATAATGTAAATTTGCAAATAGTGAAGTTCAGAGTATCAGTTGTTAGTGTATGGATTTAGGTAAAACATTTTAAAATTTACTAGTGGGGAGGAAGGGTTTGTTGTATTCTAGTATTTTGAGGAAAAGCAGAGTGGGGTTGTCTTCTGTGTCTGCTGCTAGAAATTTGTGATGTTTTTTGTGACTAGGGTCTTTGTAGAGTCTTCCTCTGGTTAGAAGCACTATGTGGGCTGTTGTCCCGTTGTAAATATTACAAATGGAGAGTTGTCTGTATGGAGCAGTTTGATGGAGTGGCTCTATGAAAACCACTTTAATTATTTAGCATAATTTGGGATTAAGCGTGGTTTAATTTTGGCTCTAATATAAAATATATTTTTCTGTGTGAAGTAACAAAAGTTAAACGAGAAATATTAATGTTGGTGTAATGTCTTTGATAAATAAACATACTGCTGTTGCTCTGGAGACCCTAAACACAAAATCAAGGTGTCCAGCTTTCTTTTCCAAACTTAACAATGTCTTTTGTATTAAATGAGTGGGACAAGGAATTAAAAGTAAATGCCATTGGAATTTTTTTTGAAGACTCTTAAGTGGACCTAACAGAGAAATAGATATGTTTTATTTAAAATAAGTATTTTTTGTGCCTTTGCCTGGCATTTCAATGATAGCTGCCTTTCAAGCCAGCATCATTTGTGATGAAATAGATTCAAGCCTTCAGCTTGCAGTCTGCTCTGCATAACTGAATGTTTAAGACAAATGAAGCCCCACAAAGTCTCTGTGAATATAAGTAGACATGGGTGTCTGCTTTTATCAGGTTGCAGGGCTTATGTGGTGAATCAGTACTGTGATTAACTCGCACTTTAATTTATTTGGGTTTTTTTGACAGAAATACTTTTGGGAAAATAGTATTTCCTGGAGTAATGAGATTCATGAAGTATTCCCCCCCCCCCCCCCCCCCCCCTTTTTTTTTTTCCCTTATGCGTACTGGACTCTATGCAGAAACCCTTGAACCAGTATTGAGTTTATACTTTTAACTTACTGGTTTTTAAGCACTGAGACATAGCTATTGACAGGACATGTCAGCAAAACACAGCCTTTGGCTATAATATGTAGCTATATGCCAAGCGCAAACTTCTGTCTAACAAAAGAAAATCCATTCAGGTTTTCATGAGATTTACTTTCATTTACACAAATGCTGTTAGTTACTTTATTTCAGTACTTCCCAGTGAAGTTAAAAACACAACTCCATCTGTTTAACTCATTAGTACTCTATATACATTTTAAATACACAATTTTTTTCATCATCTGCATAGAATATTTTATACATCAGCAATAATGCCATAAACTACACAAGTGACATAGGTTTAACCTATTTAAATTACAAATTATCATACAAATTAAAATACAATAACATATGTGAGTATTTCAGTATTATAAGTGATTAAATTGTCTTCCCTTGACTGCATATGGAGATATTTTTTCATATATCATTCAGCTATTCAGCATGTTGGATAAAATATCTGGAAAAATCCATAATAAGTTCTCACAGAACTTGATTATAAGTGTGTCCTAAGGGGAAGTTTAGTGTCTTTTTAGAAAGACTGTGGAAAGCACAACATGCAGAAGGGTTAGACTCTCCTGATAATGTCTTCCATATTGTCAGAATTTTATTTTGAGAGATAATACAGAGACTGATACTGCTTTTGCTCAGAAATAATATTTAGTGTACTCTCACGATATTATCAGTGTATTAATGCATTCAAGGCTATGATAGCGAGGTACAGTGCGAATACTGTAATATAGTTAATGTATTACTAATTTATATTACTTGATAATTTCATTGCACTTTGGAAAAGAGCAAGATGTAGCTCTTTATCAGGGTGTCTATATAGTGGCCTGATCCTGCAATTGGTATACTCTACTGGCACATTAGTATTGTAATATCTGCATCTTGTCACAGTTAGGGCAGAAAACTTTAAGATAGTACTGTCTAATTCTTCCCTTATGACTAGGATGACATTTTTATAAGCGCAGAATTAAACAGTCTGATGATAAAATGAAATCTGTGTGGGAAGAAGTTCCAACCTGCAAACAGCAGTAGGGTATAATTTATGAACAGCCTATCAAATGTAAACTGTCTAGATCTCTTGCACTCAGGAAAAAAAACACCAGCAAACAAAATATCAAAGTGCCTGTAAAATGTCTGTAAAACAAAATAATTTCTTGATGTAACAAGAGATATTACTAATGCGTAAAGCTGTTGTGGTATGAGTGAACTCAGATATGAGGCTGGTAAGTCTGCTCTAAAATTGTTTCAAATGGCGGCTGCATTTGTAAAGTAAAAAGATGTCCATTCATAATATTTTCGACAAGTATCTTAATGTTTTTGTAATAATTTCCTGTAAAGTCTGTATTAACTTTTACTACTTACGTACCCCAAAATGAATATAAAAGACGTCATTGAAAGGGTTTACAATGCCAGTAACATCATGACCAGGTCATGTTACCTTAGTGCAAGAGGTGAAGTGAGAAATACTGATGCTGGGCAGATTCGACATAGTCATATGTTTGCTAGCAGTTAAGAGAGGGGAAACAAACATCTTTTTACACTCGCTGCATGATTGCCCTGAAAATTTGTCAGGTTTCATTTTTTTTCTTTTGTTGGGATTACATTTGAAACAAGAAAGTGGTGATATGCTTCTAAAAAGCATGTGTGTATAGGTATGTATGTATGTGTAAACCACTTGTAGCAGGCATTTGTGATGATGTCTGGCCTAAAGCTGTAGTCATGGAGTATGAGAAGTGTTCAGCATAAAGTGAAGTTTGTTTTGCCAAACAGTAAGCAGCATGTTAGATGAGTTAGCTGCCTGGGATGTAGCTGTGTTTTGTAGTTTACTGGGAAGGGGCAAAGCAAGTAAGCAACGTCTAAATTCACTGGCTTTCTGCAGGCTTGCTTTGGTAGTGAACGCTATTTAGTCTTACTTTCAACAAGTGAATCTGTAGTATTGCATTGCAAACATTCTTCAGTTTTGTAAAAGGAGGGGAGAGAGAGCAAAATGAATATTAAAGCCAAGAAATGAGTACATTTCACGGGATCTATGGATGATTTTTTGGTCTGTGAGCATTATAACAGTCAGTATTTCCAGAGGCAGTGGATGATTTCAGAGTTTTGCAAGTAAGAGTTCTTTAAAGCAAATGGTCATCTCTGTTCCTGACCTCCTGAAGTATGATTCTCCCCTGTGTTTGACCACATAGACAGTGATTCCTAACATAGATCACCATTAAATGTGAGTCTCTGTCAGATGAAGTACATGTGAGGTGGATGACAATTGTCAGGCCTTTAAGATGGGTCATTTATAGCACTTAGCATTTCTAGATACAACAGTAACTACATAAATAAAATTAAGAAATCTCATTTTGTGCCATTAAAGTTTCTTTTAACAAAGAACTTCATAAAAGATTGGTAAACTCAACCAACCGCCTTTTTGCTCAAGTAATCTTGCAGTTCTTACCTTGAAGAAAATGTTTGTAATGATGACAGTAGGTCAAGTGTAGAGGGAGGTGGTCAATCCTCAGGGTACCAAGATGTGATATAGTTATTTGAGACCACAGTCACTTGCAGGTTTTCTAGAAGTGTCCGTGGAATATTGGTTTTCATCTTATGTTTTGACCTTAAAACCATTTTTTTGGGTAAAATCTATTGTGAAGGTGCCCTGTGTGAATATTGCTTTAACAATATCAAACACAAATGAATCATTTAAATGGGAGAGACTGCCGTCATCCCTCGAGGAGGAAAGCTTTATTAGGCTGCTGTTCTCAGGAGCTTCCTCTGTCACTGGTGAACCTGACAGTTATACTCTGTGATGAATTTTTGTCTGAGTCAGCAAAAAGATGTGAAAGTTACGCGATTGTCTTCTGGTGATTGGGAAAGCTTGTATTGTTAGGGGGTGTGAGGAAGTAAGGGAAAGCTACTTGACTTTAATGTTGCTTTTTCCTTGTAGAGATTATGAAGTTTTCCTTTTAAATGACTTGTAGAAAAGAATATTTATGTATTTAAAATGTATTTTTTATCATCACAAATTATTTATACCAACATGAAATTAAGGGATTGAGAGGGGGAGTAAAAAAGAGTTTATACGAAAGGAGCATGCAGAGGATGGTTATCCAGTTGTCACAGTATATTACTTGAATATGTAGAATAGGTGGCAATTTGTCGACAAAACCAGGGGGCTTGTTGTCTTAATCTGACAGTTGAAAGTAGATCATACAAACCAGGCACGTTCAGGCTTTTCTGGTGCTTGTTAGGAACCTGTACGCTGTGTTATCTACACCATATTGGATCAAATATAACGCAGCTTTAAGTGTGAGTTTACTTTCACGTTTCAAGGAACAGCAATGTAAAAGGACAAACAGAAAACCTAATCTCTCAATTCTTTGCATGACCTTGCAGTTTACTGTCTAGTGAGCCTTTGCGTCATCCCCGTCTTACATTCATATAGGTCACAGGACAGGTGTGGGGCTTTCCATAGTTGCGGTCGTGTGGCTGCATATCCAGAAAGCACGGGATTTGTTGTAATTGTGTGTTACATGCCTAAAATTTGCTGTAACATTGGGCAACTCTTCTTTTCCCATCTTTGGTTGGGCATAAGTTCAGCAAAGTGCTGCATCTTTGTGCTTGCATCTTGGGCGCCTGCAATTGTTGCCGTTACGTATGGGATACATCTGTGCATTGAGGGAACCTGGCTGAGTGCAGCTGCATCAGTGGGTCGAGGGCTTGAGGACTTGAGACTCTTAACATGGCTGGATGAGAAAATAGTGTCTGGAAAGAGGTCCATAAGCACAGGACATGCTGGGTTTTTCTTTTACCAGAATCCTGTGAGAATATTTTCTTACTTTACAGATTGATTTCTTGCTTGCTTACTAGTATGGATTGTATTGAATGTATTTCAGTAAGACTTGGCTTCAGCATGAAGCTATTTGGCTATGGGTACTCAGACATTTCAGACCTGTTTGGGATGGTAGCTCTTAATTGGTGGCCTGTGAGTTAATAGCATCAAGAGCCTTCAAGATTTCTTGTTTCTAATAATTATTGGAGTTATTATAAGCATGAATCATATCTTTTGATCAATCTGAATTTCTGTTTTAGTGTATTCTAGCACTTAATTAGCGAGAATTAGCTGCAGGGTATCAAAGTCATTGAGGTAGAATCCAATTTCCACAATCCTTTTATTCAAGAGGGCACAGTCCTGAGAAGTCTGAATTTTATTTTTTGGATTCTTTTCAATGTTAGTTAATGGGCCAGGATATCTATGTTATTATTGCTCTTATAAAATGGCTTCTAGACATCTCATGTTTTGGCTTGCCTTGATCTGAAAATGGGCTTAAGTGCTTTAAAATTGTTTGAGAAATGTAAAACTGTAATGAGGAGTAATCACCTTGGGGTGTGTGATAGAAGTCAGCGGGATTCCTCGTTCATACCGTTCTCGGAGTACCAAGGTGAGGAGTTACCTGGTAGTTCTTGTTGGGTTTGTGGATAGTCGTTTGAAGAGGATACACTGCAGAAGCACACTGGATTTAGTAGTTACTTGGTTTGACTTTTTTTCCCTTTGGAGTGAGGCTCAGCCAGTTTAAGAGAGGCTGATTTACAATTCTGGAATTTTATGTAAGCGGGATGGGAATAGTTCTTAGTTGATTTAATCTGACCACGAATGTTGGTTATCAGTAGGGAGGTGGTGGATTTGTTGCAACAATGTGGAAAAAAAAATCGAAACTGTACAGAAGTGTGCTCTTAAAGAAACTTCTTTGCTGTCTTGGCAAATTTACATGGTCTGTAACATGCTTGTGTTCCAAGAGGGGGTTTTGAGAAAGTGACCTAGTTGCTCACTTCCATGAATTTAGGGTTTATTTCTACTCTTCCTCTGGCTGATTTCATGCTGTCTTTAAATACTAACATGTGTCCGTTTATGTGTTGACTCTTCTGCTTATCCTTGATGAAGATGCTTGATACTGTTCTGATGCTGTTGTAACAGAGCGCTGGTTAGGCCACAACAATCCCTGATTCCACTGATGAAAATTGTTCCTTGGTGCCCAGTTCATAACTGGTTGAATACTTTGAAGAACAGTAATAGATTATTTTTTTTTTCTGTTCCCTGTTGGTCAGTGGTCTCCCTAATGGAGCATTGCAAGATCTTCTGCTCTTTGTTTTTCATCGTGCAATAAAGGAAGGAAGGGGCTACCACCAGAACATACTGTCCAAGATGCTGCTTCTAATGTTACCTAAATCATTGTCACTTCACTGTTTTTATATTCTTATACAGCTGCCATCTCTGAGGGGTCCAAACACCTTATGGAAATGTCTTGTGCATTATGATTAGTAACTGTCACCTGTGATTCTTTTTCTTTCCTCAGGGGATTACTATATGGGCCTATTTTTTCCATCGACTGTGTTATGTGTGTGTGGCCTTGTGTTTATGTTAGCAAGGTGAAGCAGATGTTTGTGTGCTTGAAGTAGTTTATTTTCTATATTTCATGTTTAATTTGGTAATTTTTAGTTGCTAGCTGTATTAGTCTTGGGGAATAGGTCCTGAAAGGCCTTTATTTTTATTGTAGGTAAGGTAGAGCTATGGCATTTGAGGAGTGGAGTGAAGCAGTCAACCCAGTTGTGTATCTTTGAGCTTCAGGAAGGGCCCTTTCAGATCTTCTGGCCCAGACCACTGGCGGCTTTGAAAGATGGCCACTGAAGGTGACACTGTGGTGTTTGAAAAACAACATAGAAAGCATAGGGTTTGCTTGGTCTGCCTGCAGTGAATTTTTTACTAAAGAGGTATTCAATCATGTTTCAGGCTAATGGGATTTTTTGAGGTTAGTGTTCCATGTGTAGGTGAAGGGTATGTTTGAAGCACAGCTGAAACGCAATAAATATACGTTAAAAATAAAGTTGCACTGGGATATGACACTACCTCCTCAGCAGGTTTAAATGGGAAAATGTTCCTTGCTAGTACCACCATGTGAAAACTTAGTCTACAGCAAGCGAAGGATGTTTCTCAGAACTTGTCTTTAAATGTTACACAGAATGTAATCTCACCCTGAATAAGTTTACCATAATGAAATTAGGGAAAAAGTATGTACCTCGTCCATGCCGATGTCCTAAAATTGAAATTGCAACTTAGATGAATGGTTCCTGTATTCTAAAACACTTGCATTGCCCTCATGGCCTGAGAGCCTGCGTTGAAATAATGCTTTAAAGTACTGAAGTAAGATCTAGAAATGTTGCCTGTGCTCTGTAAGATCTGTTTTGCATCCATTGTCCGTGTCCTTCTCACCTGTGGTTTAGATTACTGTTGGTATTTTCCTGGAAGTTTTCCTTATGCTGTCACGTATGTAAATGAGGGATGTGTTCCAGAATCTCTGAGACCGCTTTTGCTGCTAACTTCAAATCTTTTGGATCAAGACCCTGTTGACTATACTTCTTGTTAGCTTATTGTCCAATGTTATTTAGTCTATGTGGACGTATTAAGTAATTGGCTTGAATTTTTCTGCAATTGCTATTTTTCTTTAATGCATGTACACGACCTGTTAGAAAACAATGAAGCTGAAGTAAAGGTATTACAGGCAAGAAAAGCATGCTTTTAAAAGAACAGGTTTAGGTATAAGTCAAGCACGCAAATGTTAAAATTGCACTATTGAGCTTTACATATGCCACCCTAATTTTGCTATCCTAAGTGTATGTACATCACTATATTACTAATATATTGTACCTTAATATTATATTGTAGTCTCTCATGATACATGAACACAATATTGCCTGCCCCCCCCTCCAGAAGCCCCCACCTGTTTGAACGTACAGGATACGTGCTGCTCATTGAATAAGCAGCTGCTCTGTAATTTGCTTTCTTCTCATTGCATAATGTGTGTTCTCTTACTGTGCTCTGCTTAATCCTGCTCTGAAGGCGGAATGAGTATATTTCTTTGTGAAATTTCTGTAATAGTTATCAGTAGGTTTGTGAGGCCCTCATGAAGAGTTCCTACTGCTCTCTTTGCACCTAAATCCTAGGTGGGTCATTGCCGCTGTTTTGAAGACAAGGAAGTGGAAATACGGGGTGAGGAATGATTTGCCAAGATGACAATTTGCCCAGCAGCACTGGCAGAGCTGAGAAAAGAAGCCAAATCTTCTACAGTTCTGTTGGTTACCATCATGATGGTAACCAGTGTTTCTGTCTATAGTCTTACTATTGTGCTTAACTTGTCTTGATGACAGTCCTACATCTGCGTGCCCCCGTTCCTCTAGCGATTCTCCACCAAAGTGGCTACTCTATGGTAGCTGGAAACCTGCTGGTTGTGCTTTCTGATCAGTGAGTCCGTCCCAGGAGAGGCCAGACCCTTCTCGCCCACCTTCTCAAAGTAGTTGCCTTAGTAACTGATGTGGGTTTACCTTTCCGTCTTACCTGTGCCACCTCCTGCCCTCAGGAGCTGTGCTGGCCGCAGGAACAGGAGCGCTGTAAACTGATTAGGTTACCCTTGTGGCCTATATTGAACGTTGCTTATTCTTACAAGTATTTCACTATGCATCAGGGAAGGGAAATGGACGCTTCTTATTTTATGGTTGGAAAATTGATGCCTGGGAGTAACATGAAAATGTGTGTTCAGTGTGGATGTCCATTGAACTCTTTAAGAGTTTGTGGTGTGTTTTTTTTTGTTGTGTTTTTTTTTTTTTTTTTTTTTTAAAAAGAATATATAGCATTGCATCTGTCTTTGTATTTTCAAAGTATTGCTGTCATTGATTTAATTGCAGCCTTGAGTACTCAGCATTTAGGGTAAATCTGACCCAAATGCATCAGGGTAAGCACCCAGAAAATGAGGAAAGTATCATTATTGATCACCTATTTTTAAAAAGAAGTTTGGTAGAAATGGCTTGTGTGGACTTATGTAAGATCTCTGGCAGGATCAATGATAGGATCCTATTTTGCAAGATAGCATTCAACTGCCTAAATGGTCGCAACTTTCCTTTCCTGCTGTCCGTGTCTCATTTCCTTACGTTTCAGCCCTTGCAACAAATGGACCAAGGATATTACTATAAACTATCTCACTAGTTTCACCTGTATCTGTGGAGCGGTTCCATCCAGCGTGCTGAAGGAGACGATGCTTTGTAGAAAAAGATATATATATACACACACTTATATAGATATGATCTTTATTTTTATTTGTTTAAATTAAAAGTCAGTGCCAGTAGGCTCGAGAGGTGAATCATGATGAACCAAGGCACTGTAGTCGTGATAGTCCCTGAAACTTCTGTATGTTTGCATGCAACTTCTTGTATTCTCCCAGGGCTTTTAGTGTATAATGTTTCAAGGATTTTTAAAAAGCAATCTGGAAAGAAACACCAGAAATTCTGTTATACATACATATACGCAGACCTTTGCCGTTTGGGCCAGTAGGGTAACTGATAGCAACAGCAGGCTATCATCTTCTGTAAAACAACGCTAGCGCAGTGCTAGTGATGAGATGAGATGCTTCACAGATACTTACGGATAGTTGAGGAGTGGCAGGACCCAGGAGTTTCACCAAGGAATTTAAGGGCTTGTAAAAAAAAAAAAAAAAAAAACCACAGTTTTTAAAAAGCACCATATTTTTCTTTTCTGTTTATTTTCAAGGTGAAATTATATGAGGTGAGCTGAGACAGGCTGTGAATGCTGAACAGGGAAGAGTGCACTCCCACACCCTGTTTTGAGCTGCTTCCGACACACTCTCTTTATGCTGAATTGAGTCAGTGAGTTAACCTGGCAGAAAATTAGTAACTGAAAAAAATTAATTTTTTTTTTGCCAGGCTGGTGGACTGTATAAACCAGTATGTCTTTATATGAGCATCAGAGTAGGCACAAAAGATAGGATGTACGCTCACAGTTAGGAAGAGGGAGCAGGATTGCCTCTTTCAATGACAGTTCGCTGTTAGACTGGCTGAACTGTGTCATATAACTGCCTTGTTATCAAAATCAAATGAAAAAAACATTGGATATGTGATCTGAAATATTTTTTCAACGATTTAGCTTGAGGCATGCATCTGATACATGGAATTTCACGAAATTTTAAGTAGTGGGACTGAAATTATAAGCTACACAAAGTACTTAAAAGATGCTGGCTAGCCTTAAGTTATGTGTAGTGCTTTCTTTCCTGCATTTAAATTTCATGGGAAATCTCCAGAGTGTGCACGTTTGAGTGCCTGAGTTGCATAGTGTAAGGCCAGAAATATTGCATTGTTCTTCTGGGGTAGCTGTACAGTGGTAGAAATTTCTATATAAATTCTCAAAATGAACGATTTTCTAGTAGTTTATAATTTAGTGCCACAAAATCAGCAGGCTTTTTTTCCAGATAAAAAGTAACATTGCCTGTGATTTTTGGAATACTTAAAGTATGTTTGCTACACTGGTGACATCTCTGTGGATTTTGACATGTAACTGTAGCTTTGTTAATGTAGTATCGAAAGCTTTCCAATATGCATGTTTGATATTAGATTATGTTTATGCTGGTGATGATCTGGTACTGATTTTAGGATAAGCAAGGTGGCAAAGATTTTCACGCATGGATAATTTTATGCACGATAAGTAGATTTTCTGTGAGTAATCCTGTTGATTGTAATAGGACTATTCACAGCTCAGTATGAGTGTAAATCTTTGTGGGATCAGGCCCTGTACCGGCACGTGTTCAGCAACATGGAGCATTTAGAAATAACTGTGCAACAAGTCTTAAGAGTGTTTGTATCGTATGTTACATTTTAGAATGTGTTAATTTTATGATCTGTGAACCTTTTCACAGTGATTTATGTTTGATTACTTTCTTTTTGCAAGTCAGCACATTTGAATTCATCCTTACAATCATTTGTGTATTAATTTGAAAATCTTTCTTTTAGTTATGACTTATTTTTTGAGTAGGGAGAAGAGATAATTTTATTTAATGTCTTTATTTCGAACCATGAAGTAGGGTATTATTTTTTTACTCTCCAGGATTCTGCTGTATCTTAAAAATTGAACTTTTGATATTGTGACAGCTAGCTGCATTTCCTTTTGTATTGGACTATATCCATATTTTAATAGTGCAAATAAATGTCTTTTCTGATGTGAAAATAATCAACATATTTTGTGGTCTGATAGGGTTTTTAGATGGACATTAGGAACCTGCCAAGTTCTAATTTTTTGTTTCTTTTGGAGAGGATTGCATTGACGGCAGTTTTATGCATGGTAATGCTTAAACATAAGTAGTTTTAAATATGCTATTAGGCCATGTTGCTATCTCTTTCTTCATTAGCATTAGGAACTGCAGAATTGTTTGTGACTTTTATACTGCCATTTAGGAAAAAAGCTTTGAGAATGCAGATGTACGTTTTTCCTCTGATCCAAATTTGGCATAGCTGTTAGGTATGTCTGCGTGGCAGCAGTAACTTGTTCATTTGTGTGTGTACATTGCATTTGTGGAGCAGTTTCACAATACGCTTTAATCTAATCTAACCACTGACCGCTGCTGAAGGAAGCGGTCCTCTTCCCTCCTCCCTGCTTCTTCACTTGTCCCTCTGCTCTACACCCTGCCTGCATGGTCCCACTGATCCAAGGGAAAGCTAATGGCTTTTCTGGTGGGTACGTTTTTGTCCGAGCTCCCTAGTTGCACAATGCTGTGCTCAACCCACTGAAGGCAATGAGGAGGTCTTACCTGGGGGAGTGGTGCAGGTACCCTGTGGGCAGGTAGTCCATGTTTCATGATTGTTTGCTGCAGCTGTATCACTGAGAGTAGAGTTGGCTTTTTCTAGATAAGAAAGCACACCAAATCTCTAATTGGAATGTTTTTTTGATTGTTTGTTTCCCTGTCTGAATTTCCTAATGGATTTATTTTAGTCTTCACTTTCTGATAGAAGAATACGAACCTCTCTTGGCATGGTAGCAATCTAGTGGGATCTCAGTTGTAGTTGCTTTTTATAGGAGTTTGTCTACTTAGGAAGTTTTTATTAGCAGTACCAGTAAAACTGCTCTGATCGCTTAATGATTGGCTTTTTTTTTATTTAGCTTAAACCTTTCCAAAGTGAATTACAGTAAATAGGGAAGGAAAAACAAATCAATTCTTTAGAATAAGAATGTTCACTTAGGGAGTTTTGTGTATTTATATATGCTATATTCATTTAAGTTTACAGTTTAGCAAAAATCATTGTAGTATAACCATAAATAGAGATGAGCACTAAGAAGCAAGATATGCTTAGGGGTTTCCATAGATTGCCATTTTTAAAGTGTATTGTATGTACATTTTGCGTTAGTGGCCTTTATACAGTTTGTTGTTTGGGCCCCGCCTGCACTCATTCTTCTGAAAGCTGTTGTGGGAGGAAGGATGTGGTAGGAATGCGCTCAGGTACATATTCTGTAGCTTCAGGTGTGTGTTCCTTAGGAAGTTTGCCTTGTCTTACCTTAAACAAAAACACGCTTCCAAAAACGTGGAACCAAAGTAACGGCATTGGGCTGCTTCCAGTGTAAGGTTAACCTGAAACCATTTAATACCTTGAACTGAGCTCAGTCTCAGCTTTTGTGAGGGGAATCTCAGAGGTAGATGTTTTTGTCAGAATGGTGTTGAGTTGCCAAAGGCATGTTAGAATTGCTGTTGTGCATCCCGGCTGTTGTGTTTGGGTTGTTGAATCTTAGAAAATACGGTCAAAGGGAGTTTATGTCTATATATGGAAGTCATATTTCTATCTCAAGTCTGTGTTAGAATCCTTCAGAAGGACCTAAGGTTTAACTCGGAAAAATAATTAAATTTTAACAAACTTTATTTTCCTGTCTCCTTCAACCTTCCTTCTTTCTATTCTGCCTTGGAAAAACAGGGAAGAGTTAATATGGGAAAGAAGTGGAGTGAGATATGGGTGTAGAAGTAGCAAATCCTGCTTTTTGATGCTTAAAAAAATGTAGAAGCCTTAAAACAACAAAGACTTTTGCAGGGAATTGTTTACAAATAGAAAAAGTCCATCTTCAAAAAACAGAGCAAAAACATTAAATTAGTTCTGTTGTACAAATAGATATTAAAATGCAGATGAATTTCATATTTTGTCTGTTATTAATCCTTAAGCATATTTTATTTTTTAATCTCTTGTAAATAATCTTTTAAATCCTAACTATAGAAACCCAACCCTGTACTGCACGTATGAATTTCATTTTTAAAGTGAACCCAATTAGTATCTCTGGGTACTTGCTCATTAAATTAAATAGTGCTTTACTACTTGCTGAAGAAAAGAAGGGAGAAGACAGAAAAACCCTCAACCACCATCAGTCGAAATGGAGGAAAAGAGCTGGACCATGTGTTGTACTCTGGTAGCTAACAAGTTTTGTCACTTTCCTTCAGGGTCTCTATTCATCTTTACTTTGTAGCAGCCACCATCCTGGCAGACTTTTAAAAATCCATTAATTTTTTTCTTTTGATTGTATTTTAGTTTTTGATTCTGAATTGGAAAGGTCGTCACGCTTTTCATTTAGTATGTTTTTTGTTTAAATGGCTGTTTCTTTAATTAGGAATATTGTCTTTACCCCTTAGCTCTCCAACTTACTGCACCAGTAATCTTTGGAAAAACTGATGTCAGGGTTACTGAAATGAATAGTTCTGAAGTACTGCTGTAGGGTTTGGCGTAGCAGCAGTTTTTGAAATGAAGCAACACGGTTCACTGGCTGTGGATGTTCTGCAAACGGCTGTGGAGCAGTGTGTGAAAAGAGAAGGTGCTGGGATGATCTGGGAGACCTTTTCTGTTCAGTCCCTCCCCTTCCCCTTTCTCCTCCTCCAAAATGTGTGCACAGCCAGGAAAGTCTGCCTGTAGATGTCCCTTGTGAAACGCTTTGCCTAGAGTAAAGGTTTGGAGAACCTCTACCAAGCAAAATAGATACTTTAAAGATTTTGTTTACAGCTTTTTTCCCCCTCTTGGTGTATAGAGAAACTACATATTATAAAAAAAAAAAAAAGATTATTTGGTGAAGCTTGATAAAAGTTCTGAAATTGCATGGAAAACATCTCTGCAATAAGGGTAACAGTGTTCTATGCCAAGAAATGTGCTTGTGTGTGGTTTGTACTATTGTAGCTTCCTTCAAGATAATCTCAAAACAAATTGATCTTTATTTCACAGGTGCATCTTGCACTTAAAATGCTTATTTAATCTTTGCAGGCTTGGTAAAGTGAGCTTGTTTGAATGCTTTTAACGTATGTTTTCTTTATCACACTGTCATTCTTGCAAGAAAACTTTTCCTCTTCTTCAATTTAAATGATAGGATTCCTTTTAAGTGAGCCAGAAGGTGTCAGTTGACAAATTACACGTGTTTTACTGAATTGATTGCAATTGGGATACTTGTTGTTTGGATTAATAGCTTATTTTTGTGTGTGGTTCTTCGTTTTAAAACAGTACCAGCGTGTCATATAACTTACATTGCGGTTTATCACTTAGAATATGCAGCCTAACATAGCACTATGAGTTCTCGTTATTTTTCTATGAAAAGCCAGATGTTTGAAAGCCTGATTTAATAAGCAGTACACTCACCATACCAGCTTCTGATATGACTCAAGATGATGACTGGAAAACAACTCGAGCGCTTTCGGTTGCATGACTCTACTAAGCGTACTAGTCAGGGTGAGAAAGAAAAAGTTTCCGTATCTTTGACAATTGAGAGAACTAACAAGACCAATAAATACCAGTACACTGCTAGCTTCTCTTCTGGGCAGCTGCTGTATCTTGCCAGCTGCCCTAAGATTCTGCGTGTTGCAAATTTTCCCATCTCTGTTGGTGAGAGTAGCAGGCTCTTCTGCACTCTTAAACACTCAGTCTCGCTATTTGTATTTGCCTGCCTACCTTCCTGCCAGGAAATAGCTTTAAATCCAGGATTTCCGCAATTCATACCTAATTTCAGAGTGATATGGCAGTATCCTCCATGTGGAACAACCTTCTGTGCAGTTTTCGTCAGTGGCTTGAGCAGACAGATTAGGGCCACCATGTTCTCACACTTGATGCTGTTTGTTCTCCCTTGAATGTGGTTCACCATCTTGAGTTCTTGTATTCTAGTACCTGTCCGCGTCATTCCTCCAAAGAATCTGCAGTGACCTTATACTGTCACATTTGTTAGTGTGGAACAAAAGCGTAGAGAATGACGATCTGTGTAAGATGTACCCTGAGTGTGGATTAACTTGGGATAAAGGCTGAAATGAGTAAGTGTAGCTGCTTGTTTTCCTTAGAGCCTGTCTTTCATGCTACATGTTTAAAATGCCCTGCCTAAGAAACCAGTCTCAACCTTAGATCTTTTGCTCCGTCTCTTATCAAATAATGGCTCCATGGGAGACAGATTCTTAAGAACTTCAGTTCCTTCTCACATTTCTTACTTGGCAGAGGATAATCCACGCTGATAAGATGATAGAAGAAAACGAGGATGAATTTTTTTGAGGAGCGCTGAGGTCTGTTGTTGCAAGATTTCTCTGGGAGATCTGCACTGGTGGAAAAAATACAGCCTTAGTGCTGTGCCAGGCTTGCTTTTTGTTTGTTTTTGTTATTGCTGAGAAACTATCAGTATGGTTTCCCAGTTACCTCCAAAAAATACTTCATGGATTATATAATGTCTGCAGGTGGCTGCATGGCAAACCGGATGGGCATTTTCCCTTGAAGACATGAAATCTCATTCCCTAACTATAAAGTGGGTTAACTTGGGAGTAAACTTGTTACCTAGCACTATCTGAGCTCACTTAAGGCATTAAGGAATTGTTGTCCAAATTTGAAGACAGATGCTATGAAAATCAAGAGTAAGATTTCAAAATTTGTTATGTTAGAATTGCAGAAGAACAAAGTTGCAAGCATAAATGCTCTAAACGGAAATTTTCCTCGCGTTCTCCTCCTGTCACAGGCTTTTTTGGTCCCTGGAATGTGCTTTTTACGTAGGAAGGAAGAATATTAAAAATTTTGATGACATTGTCATGTATAAACAGATTTAGCTTGGTGACTCTGTCCTCCTGACTTCCAGCAGAGGCTTACTAAAAAAATATCTAATTGACTGAAAAGCTTCTTTCTTTGGTATGCCTCTTAAGTATTTGAAACTCAGAGAAGTCAGACCATCCTGTCTGTCAGCCTTTCTATGATATATTAAGAAATTTAGAACCTCTTACGGTAGAGACTGGGGACAAAGGTTCTTTCACTTTCAAGTTACATGACATGACTTGCTACCAGAAGATGTTAAAAGGCTTTTTTATTTGTTGGAGTGTGTGGTGGGTTGCTTTGTTTCTTTGTTTTTTTGAGAAATTGACTGAATGTTACTTTCCGAAGGTTAAGAACTAATAGTAGTATTTGAAACAGAGTATAATGTTGCAAAACTTTGAGGTCTATTTCAGTTGTTTCTGCTGGTGGTGTGCATTCCTACCAAGTACTCTAGGATCTCACCTAAAGAAAGACCACTATTTGTTCTGTAAACTCAGTGTAGTTTCGTATAAACAAATCTTCACAAACATTTAAGATACATCTAGAATTTTCAAAAGATCTTCCTGGTGAAGAAAATTATTTGGAAAGTGATCAAATGGATCAAACTAAAAATTGAAATTTAAACATTTCAGGTACATTTGTTTGATCCAGTCTTTTTGCACGTTGGCAGGCTGTTAAACTGGCCGGGGGTTACAGTGGTGCAGTTCTGCAGGGTGGTGGCCCTGCCAGTTCTGGCAGGGAGACTTGATGTCCTTGGTTGTGAGTTGTCATCGCGAGCTGCAGGGAAAGAAGCGTAGCCTCTGACGTAAAACTTGAATGGAAATGGAGCCTTTCACCACGCTGCACTCTTAGGGGGACAGAATTTGAACCTGATGACTAGCAGTATACCAGCATCACATTTATATTGTAATTCTGAATGCATCAGAATCAAAAGTGCTGATGCTACTGTAATACTCTCCAAGGAGTCTTGTGCTTTGGCTAGGCCTGCTGTGTGTTGTCCAGCTCCATCGTGCCTCTGCTCCCACCCCTGTGTCTGCTGTAGCCTTTGTGTAGCCTTTGCCCTCCAGCTGTGGGAAGACAGAGGGATGGAAAAAGGATCTTTGTCTGTCTGTCTGAAGTAGACCAGAGCACTGTGGAATGGGTAGGAGTTAGGGGCTTGGGGAATAGGGTGAAGGAGACTGCTGATGTGACTGGATGTCCAGTACACCGAGGAGAAGAGTCGTCTTAGGACTGTCTTGCATATCTAATAATAAGTAGTATAAGAAGATGCTGCCACTTCCAGCTTCACAAAGGCCTGCTGCCCTGTGTTAAAAAACAATTAATAATGTCATGATGCTTGTTGGAATATTATGATTTTATATCTAGCTGTGTACCGTAAGTCAATGTAATGGTATTGCTATTTATGACCGGAATTCCTATTTCCTGACTAATGCTCCTGCTCAGTGGGTGTGAAAAAGAATGCCTTTTTTATAAACAGATTTGACCTCTCTATAGTCTTTATTTGACATATACCTTTGGCCAGAAAGTTGCGTTTTCATAGAATCATAGAATAGTTTGGGTTGGAAGGGACCTTTAAAGGTCATCTCATCTAACCCCCTTGGAATGAGCAGGGACATCTTCAACTGGATGAGGCTGCCCAGAGCCCCATCCAACCTGACCTTGAATGTTTCCAGGGATGGGGCATCTCTCTGGGCAAGCTGGGCCAGTGTTTCACCACCCTCATTGTAAGAAATTTCTTCCTTCTATCTAGTCTGAATCTTCTGTCCTTTAGTTTAAAACAAGTTTAAACTTCTAAAAAGTTTGTCCCCATCTTCTTATAAGTCCTCTTAAAGGACTGAAGGGCTGCAGAAGGGTCTCCCCGGAGCCTTCTCTTCTCCAGGCTGAATAACCCCAACTCTCTCAGCCTGCCTTCATAGGAGAGGTGCTCCAGCCTTCTAATAATTTTTGTGGCCCTCCTCTGGACCTGCTTCAGCAGGTCCATGGCTTTCCTGTGCTGAGGGCTCCAGAGATGGACGCAGTACTCCAGGTGAGGTCTCACGAGAGTGGAGTAGAGGGGCAGAATCACCTCTTCTTGACCTGCTGGCCATGCTGCTTTTGCTGCAGCCCGGTATTCTCTCACTTGTGGATATTAAGATGTTCCAGCAGCTACAGTATGCCCTCGGGTAGCAGCAGTGAAAGGGCACTTAAAGGACAAGGAAGTAGGGAGAACAGGACCAATATGAAAGAGGCATTTGTAAAAGACAGTCAAAACAGAAAAAGGGAACAGACTAAAAAGGGCACACAGAAAAGAACCCACTAGTTTTCTAAGGAATGAGTAGGAAGAATTAGCTATCATTTAACTACCAGAACTTTGCCGGTAATCAGAAGGCACTTTGGTTTGAAAACTTTTTATTTGAAAGTGTTCAATTGTATACACGTGCATGTGAGTGAAAGGAGTATCTTTTCATGTTGAATCAGGATATCCAACTTTTTGCTTTTAGTCGGATATCAGTTTTAGGAGTGCATGTGTGTGTGTGTTGAGTACTGACTGAGTTCTTATAAAATGTTTTTAAGTAAAGAATTTTAAGCAAGAGTTTGTAGATAATTGTAGATGTTTACTATTAAAACTTTCTTTGTAGGTTATTGCACTTAAGAATGAACATTGAAGACAAGCTGGGAGGATTATTTCTTAAATGTGGTGGCATAGACCAAATGCAGTCATCCAGGGCTATGGTAGGGATGGGTGCAGTATCTGACCAGTCTGGAGTATCGGGAGAACGGCAAGAGGCAGTGCTTCAAGATCGGACTATGGCGCACCAAGAAATTCTTGCAACAGACGAAGTGTTACAGGAAAGTGAACTTCGACAGCAAGAGATGATTTCACATGATGAACTCATGGTCCATGAGGAGACGGTAAAAAATGATGATGACATGGATACGCAAGATAGACTTCCTCAAGGGCTGCAGTATGCTGTTAATGTCCCTGTAAGCAATTTCTTTGTGAAATATTGGAGAAATTACTAGGAAGCTTGATCTGGTAGTCTAATCCTACTCTGGCAAGAATATATTAATTGCTTGTTTGGATTTTGATTATCAAAATATTTATGAATGGATGCTATTTATGAAAATGTCATTTGCCTCTGGCTGTGGATAAATTTTGCCAATTAAGTATAATCTTTAAGTATCTGTTTTATAAATATTTTATAAGCAGGCTGTTACCATAGAATTAATGTGTTAATCTGTGCTCTTTTAAATATATTTAATGTTCAAGAGTAACTACAAACCAGAATAAATAGCATTATTAAAAGGTGCATATACTGTTTATGCTGTTCATAGTGCTATTTAGTTTCTTTTGCTATAGGAAGCATCTTGTATGTTTTCAAAGTATGTGGACGCTTAGCAATTGCATTCACACTGCAGGTTGGACTGTGACACTTCATACATGACCATAACTATACCCCTCCTCAATACCTCATAGAAGATCTACCTCAGCTTTCCCAGAGAGGATATGGATGACTTCCTTTTTGAAAACAGAGCATCTATCTGTAATGCAGCACATCATCACTGTTACCCTTCAAACAAAAAGGATAATTACCAGGACTATAAAAGTAGATAGCCTCATCTACAAAGAATAATCTTTAGAAAGGTAGCATTGTTAAAACACCACTTTGTTAGCTGTAGATCAGGTGCTTCAGGCGTCAGAAAAATGTAAGAGTACCATGCTCTTATTAAAGTTTACATTAGATTATCTTTTGGAAAAAACTTCATTAGCACAATTCTTGTTTTCTTAACAAAATACTTCTGTCTTAAATATATAATAAACTATTCCGTTTAAATCTTGCATTGACAACACATGGATTAAAGTTAAAATAGGTATGAAAAACTGAATGGTTTTACAGATGGAAGTGATTTTAATATAAGAACTGATCTCAAAATCACCACAGGTCAGAAGGAAAAAAGACTTTGGGAGATGAGTGAAAGGATACATCAAAATGTCACTGTAGAAATTCACTATGCCCTTTTTATTTAAGATACTTATTATTCCTTTCACTCAAATTTCTGAAAGAATGAAGCCACAAGATAATTCCCTTAGAAAAAGGTTTTCTGTTTCAGCAGTTTGTCATCTTCTAAAATTGAAAAATTGCTTTTCTGTAGTGAGAACCTTACCTGAAACTGGCACTTGGTATCTTAACAGATCAGTGTAAAGCAAGAAATTACCTTTACTGATGCATCTGAACAACAGAAACGAGACAAAAAACAAATACGAGAGCCAGTAGATTTGCAGAAAAAGAAGAAAAGAAAACAGCGTTCACCAGCAAAAGTAAGACATTGATTTGGCAAAACCAAGATTAAAAGAACCTGAAGATTTGGTTGACTATGACTAATTTCAATAGCATTTGAAGTAGTTAGGTTGGAAATTGTTTGTTTGCTCAGTAAAGATGCAGTTCTGAAGTTCACCAGAGACCCAAACCAAAACCTGATATAACAGTGTTTTTCTTTGAACTCTTTTTAGCAACGTGAACCCTTGACATATTTTAACATCTGTCTCTCCAGGCAGTTCTTTCTCCAAATATTTTTTTTAAATTATGAGTCAATACCTTTGTAGACGATTTATAAATCATTATTCTGTATCTATCTAATTACAGTTGTGCTTTTCTGTGAGCCTGATAATTTTATATGCTTCATGCATAGTAGTGAAAAGTTTCTAAAAAGAAATCTAAAATGGTAGTTTTGAAAATTCTAAAAAGTTTACTAATATATACGAAATAATTTTTCAGTAGGGAATATTCCTGTGGTCATAATCATCTTCATATATGTATTTATTTATATCAAAAGATTCTTACCATAGCTGCTGGTTTGTTACTTCAAATTTTGTTTTGTAGATCCATTCATGAAGAGTATGTATCCCTGTATGTCTGAAAACAATTTTCTTCTATTGAGATGTACTTCAGATAAAACCAGAATCATTTCAGTTCATGAGGCAGCAGTGTTATATCTTCTAGTAATTCTCCAAATCAGTATTAATCTTCAGACTTAAAATAGAACATGTACAGGCTGCTCTGATAGGCAAAAATCAGTTATATACGATCACACAGCAGCGTTAAAATAAACTGACTCTGAAATCAACCCAGACTGTGTATGCATTGAAGGAAAACTCACCATAACACTGAGGAAAAACTCCAAAACCTCATTTTTGTTGGCCTTTGGAGTGGGACCTCTCAGTCCTCCTCAAAGCACTGTCAAATTAGGTTGCACTTGTAGTATTCTTGGAAAATTGAGAAGTTGTTTCAGATTGGGCGTGGAAGCAAGTTCCAAATCCTGTGCATCAAGATACTTCTCCCTTTGACAGAAAAAGATCTAGGTTGAGTACCTCCACAGATCACTTCCATGGAAACATGGCAAGGTAGGAGAGGCATGTGTCTCTCTTTCTACAGACATGTACTTGCATGCTTCCTTTTTATCTCCCCATCTGTCAGTGTTAGTCTTTTGAGATGACAAAAGATTGAAAAATGATCAGGAGAATCGTTAAACAGGTTCTTTTTCAGTCTCTCTCTCCCCCTTTTTTCAAGCTTGTCAGAGTAGAAAGGCAGAAAGAAGCTGAAGGACTGACATAGGTGAGAGCCTACTGCAGTTTGAGTTAGTGTTCCCAGAGTAATGGGATTGATTTTCCATCCAAACGCTAGCTGGGACTTTTACAAATGGAAGTCAATTAACATACTGAAACATTTTAAATTTTATTTTGTATTAATATAGCTG
This sequence comes from Pluvialis apricaria, assembly GCA_017639485.1. Lineage (NCBI taxonomy): Eukaryota > Metazoa > Chordata > Aves > Charadriiformes > Charadriidae > Pluvialis > Pluvialis apricaria. The sequence goes on along the minus strand of CM030011.1, from coordinate 70,885,517 downwards.
TCATATAACTAAAAAGTCAATAGCTTTTATGAATCCTGTCTACTTTTCCCTCTTCCACGCACACAAACACATGTGCACACATACACACGCGCACGCATACATGCAAGCTTTTTTTTTTTTGCTTTTATTAGGAAAACTGTAATAACAAAGTTAACTTTCTTCATTTAAGAAGTGGTACAATGAATGGATGCAGTAGAAGAGCCCAGGTTTAGGATAACTGTGAAATTAAGCATATTTTCTGCACAATTTAGTAAAACTTCTATATACTATATGAAAAACATTTCATAACATGTATTTAAATTCATTTTAAATAACCAGTCAGTGTTTTGTTAGCTGTATGTTGTTACAGAACAGAGTTTTTATACCGTGTCTGTATCTGTGACTTACTGGAGCTGTAACATACCAATCTTGCAGACGTATGAATGTGCTTGTCCTTCAGAGTGAATGCACAAGAATTTGTTAGCTTGAGACTTTCACTCTTGCTGAGCTTTGATGGAGCAGAATTAAAAATTGCTTAAGTAGATCCCACAGTACTTGCTACTGTTGCAGAGATACTGTTTCAGTTATTGACTGTCTCTTTCTCACCACTGTCATTATCATAAAACCTAAATCAACGTAGCTAATCAAATTGCAGATGTGCTTACCCAGCAGACTTTTATTTTTTGTTAATAACAAGGGACTAAACTGTTTTACTTAAGGTTACTTAAGCTCCTCTTTATAGTTCTGTTTCCAGTTAAGTAAGACTTTTGGAAATGTAATTTGCTTACTGGTTTTCTTATTCTCTTGCCAGAGACAGTAGAGAGTTTGGGGTTTGTTTTTTTTTCTTTTTGACAAATCAGAGAAAACCTATGATGAGGTTTATTGAATAAGGTAGATATGGTGCTATTTTTTTTCGTTTAAGTTTTTCAACTTTATATGAAAATAGTGGCTTTGTTTGACATCAAAGCAATTGAGTGTGGCAAGTTGGATTCGTCAAGGAGATGCTCTAATATGTATTTTGAGTGAGCAATATTTTATTGAGTGAAAAACTTGAAAGGGGAGAAGAATGATACTATTTTCTTGGTTGTTTGGCTTTAGGGTTTTGGTTTTTAAAATATAATTTTGCCTCTGAGACTATTGGTATTATGTAGACGTAGATAATTTGTATGACTCTCCTGGATAAGTTTTAATGCCTTTTAGCAAACATTTACAGTTGTGATTTGAAAAAAAAATATAACTTTTTACTTTTGCTTTAAAATATGATTATCCATGGTTCAGTGCCCAGAGGTGGTTTGGTTACTTTGCATCCTTTCCAACAGATGGACAAAGTAAACAGTAGCATATAAAGTGACTCAGCTGTGAATAGGGGAGCTTTAAGCTGATTTTCCATGAGCTGCTTTTGTCTCCATCCTGTTGAAATATCTCTTAATAAGCAAGGAGACACAAGTTGGATTGGACTGCAATTGGAAATGTGTACTAAAAGCCTAACACATAGCTTTGTAGAAATTAGCATTGTTTTACTTGAAATATTTAAATTTTCTGCATCGAAAAAATTAATGTTTTTTTTTTTTGTAGTTAATAAGACATCTTTAGAGGGTAGTGTGAGAACAAATTTTACTCTTTTTAAAATAGATCCTTACAATAAATGAGGATGGATCACTTGGTCTGAAAACCCACAAATCTCATGTTTGTGAGCATTGCAATGCTGCCTTTAGAACCAACTACCATTTACAGAGACATGTCTTCATTCATACAGGTACTGCTTGACTTCAAATTTGTCTTTTCTACTATATAAAGAGTTGTTTACTTATGTTAAATATGTTTTCAGCTCTATGCGAATTTCAGTTTTAAGAGTGTAGCTAACTTGGCATCTAAGCTTAGAGATTCCATGCACCAAAGTGTCAAAAGAATACCAGAAAAAAAAAAAATCAACATATGTTTAATAAACTGAAGACCTAACTGTTTACAAGGTTTCTTTTCTTTCTTTATCAGAAAGTAATGGGTTGACTTGTAGCCTAAGTGCCAAAATTGACCCCTTTGTAAAATGTGCTCCGGCTGCTTATTTGCCTGATGAGGTATCTCTCTGGTTCGGAGAAGTGAAAAAGGTACTTACTGTTATAATAGCTTGCCAGTATCCTGAATGCAGTCTTATGCCAGCATCGTGATTGATCTTGTTCATGAGGAAATTACAGCCATTTCAGATCACTCTTCCGTGCTAGTCTTAATGTGACTCTTAGGATCATGGAAAGAATTCTGCAGTTCATATATTTAGTAAGGCTGATGTTTTTTGGTGTTAGAGTATTTTTGGAATTCGCTCAGATGCTGGTTTTTTTAATAGACATTTTAATATTCCTCAAAAGTAGTTATCAAAAACAACAGTGTGTAGTTATTAACTTATGGATGTGGAATTATATTGTTCAAGGTGAAAAACCATTTCAGTGCAGTCAGTGCGACATGCGTTTCATACAGAAGTACCTGCTACAGAGGCATGAGAAGATTCATACTGGTGAGTATAGTGCCTTGAGTATCTTTACTGGCGTGCTTAAAAACTGTTTCCCCACTCAGGCAAGGTTTCTGGTAATAAGTATGCAGCCTAAAACCCTGTTGTAGTTTGTTTTAACTTAACAGATGTTATAAAACTTTTAAAAATAAATTAGTTTTGTGCTTTCAACTTGCTCCACTTTTCTTTGGCTGTAAAGCGAGTATAAACTCTAGTAAGCAAATCTGAAAGTAGTATTCTATAAATAACCCCAGCATAGCAAATCCTGAAGTTTGTGCATTCATAAAAGTCAAGGTTTGTTAAGCAGTTCTATCTTTTGTTGTGTCAAGTTAATTCAGACAACAGGGACTTCCAAATTACATTTCAGTAGATTTATTTACTTATTTATTTATTTATTTAGTTCGGAATTTTATGGAAAAGTGCCAGGACTAAAATGGCCAAAATGCCTAACCCCAAAGTTATTAGTATCAGCTTTACTTTTCACTTCTTTTTTTTTTTTTTTTTTTTTAAAAAAGGTTTAATGCAGAACTGTTCTAAAAATAAGAGCCTTAGTTTAAAAATATGCAATATAGGTCAAATAAGGCCCGAAGTTTTAAGCCAAAGAGAGTTAAAGTTTAGACATGTTTATTTTTTTATCTTCTTGCACCGCACAAAACCACATTCTTTAACAGGTTTGGCTTCATTGGGTTTTTGGCATTTTGGTGCATGGCCTTTCAATCCCTCTTTAAATATTTTGTAATATGGTCCCTTTGGACTAGATGCCAATTTCTCAGCCTCTTTTTCAGAAAAGCAGAGCTGGTGAATGTGCACAGTGTTTCTTGGCTGTAGCATTTAAATGGATATGAAAGCTACTAACACGCAGTGCAGTGTGTGCATGTGTAAGAGTTGAGAGGGAGAAAAAAAACTCGGCAAAATGAATTTTCAGAGCAGTGTACAGGGAGTTACATGCACAAATGCCCTGTTGTTTATGGGATTTTTGTATCTTAGGTTGCCATGAGTCCAGACTAAGTAGGTTTCCTTCAGCCAGTCAGCCACAGAAGAGTCCTCCATTCTTCTGTCCAGTGTCTTTGTTCTGCTCCGAGTCTTTCCTCTGGCTCTGAATTGGTGAACCATGCTGCCTTCACTTTGTGTAGATATTATTCTTGAAAAGAATGCTCATTCACTCTCTTTCATCTATCTGCCCACTCCCTGCCCCCCCCCCCCCCCCCCCAAAAAAAAAGGCAAAAATTTAAGTGCAGTCTTCACGTTTTTCAGTTGGGTTATTTTTTAATGAGGATTATTCCCTGTACGTGGCTTTGAAAATGAGAGTCTGGGCGATATAGTTAATTAACGCTTGACTGCAAATATTTTATAAATGGATGTAATTATCTTTTTAAATTGAACTTGTAGCTCTAATGAGAATTCTGTGTTGATCGTAGGCTTTGGAGGGAGGGTGTGGTGGTGGTGGGGTTGCAGGGTTTTTTTTGTCAGCTCTTACATATACTAGTCTTTGTTTAGCAGAAAATAAACTGCTATTTAACAAATTAACCATACTGTTATCTGACTTTTTAGATAATTATGTTTTCCTCCTTTCCTCAGCATCCTGAGGTTTGGTTGTTTCTCAGAAAATTGAAGATGGTGATTGTGTTCAAATTGTTGAATTCTAGGTGTTTTCCTAGGTGACAGCTATTAGCTGGTTAGAAGACGTGTAAGACGCAGCTTCCAGGAGTGGAAATAGCTTCCTTGAAGACCATTTAGTTAGCGAGTATTTGACTACTGCTTAATTTTTGACTCGGCCCAGTTATGGTATAGCTAATTGGCGTTCTATGTACCTGTCTGTGCTTTCACTTCTAGATGCCAATAGTCACTACTGGGCCTTAGCTGTTTGTGTAGTGTTACTCTGTTGTTCAGGACTGCATAATCGAACCCATCCAGAAAAGCTGAATTTTCAGCTTGCTTCTCTCACCAGAAGGTGAGCAGTGGGAATATGTTTCACTTTGATGGAAGTAAAGGAAAGCTCTCTTTGTATTATTCATACTCTTTTAAGAAATATTCCTTATAAATTCAATATTGGCTTTTTTCTTTTTTATTTTGCTTTTTTATCTCTCTGAATGACTGCTTTTAGCACCAGCTTTTGTACAGTCTTCAAAACGCTGATGAAGAACAGGATGTTTCTTAATCTTTTAAAGATTTTTATCAAATTTTACAGTTTACTTTATGCCAATTGAAGACAGTGGTAACACTTAGAAGCCCCATTTTATGCCTGTTACAAGCCCTGAATTTACAGGTGCTCCAGCTAGTTCCAGTGTGATTTGAATTCGGTTCTCTGAACCACTCCTTCAAATGAAATCTTATGAGGGAATTAGGAAGCAATCAATGAACAGCCTTATTCTGTGTAAATAATTAAATAGTTGCATCTAAAAGCAGACATTGCATTAATAGAAAATTCACTTACTAGGAATAATTGTATGTAGAGGAGGGCAGCAGTGCTAGAACCCTGCTGCTAAACTTGTCACTAATGGTACAGAAAATCACCATTTCGGTTGTAAGAGAAGCAAGAGTCATTGGTACACAAATATTTTCATATGTTAAGTTTACTAGGCTCATGAAGATGCTGAATGTTTGGGTTTTTTTTCAAATATGTCTGCTTTCTTTTTGCTTAGAGATGTGTCTATACACCTTACCCACTCATGCATTCATGTGTCCTAATTCCGTAACCCACCCTACTTTCCATTTTAAACACAAAAAATGAGATTACATTTAAAAAAAAAAATAAAGCAACATTGGGGCTAACAATTCAAGTGCCTTAGTATTCAGTCATGGTGCTTTTTTATTGCCGTCTTTGGTATTTTACAATTTGTATTTTGTCTGTTAAGATTTTTAAAATGCCTGGGGGGTTATAATTGTTACAGCCTTCATACACATAGTATTTGTACTACACTTTATAAAAAATTTGATTGCTCAGTTTTAATAGATTTCCAAGACAAAACATAGTCTGTTTTCATAAAAAATGCATGTAATTATTGTATTGTATTTTTAAATTTTGACTTTTTTTTCTACATCTGATTCTTTCCCACTCATCAAGACATTTCAGAAAAGTATGTCCTGGTTTCTCCCTACATTAGCAAAAGGTTATTATTAATGGTCTCCTCCATTTGCAATAGATCCCGTTTGAAAAGTACAACCAGATTTCAGAAGGCATCTGAAGTTTCAGGCTTCTGCTAGGAAGAAATTATTGTAGGAAGCATATCTTCATATTAATTTTTAACCTTTTTCTAATATTATCTTCCTTACGAAGATTAAAGCAAGAATTAAGTAGAGTAGCAGGTTCACAGAGTGTTTCTTAATCTTACTTCCAGAGTGTTCTGGAATTCTACTGAAAAATATTATTTTTGGTGGTGTACTGAGTAATTCTAGGGCAGTGTCCCCAAACTTTTCTTCCTGTGGAGGCATGGCCAGCGGTGCCTTCGTATGTACTCTCAGAAGCCCTGCTTGGCCCTGTTTAAGCTCGGAAAAGGGAATAGATAGTTGGGAGAGTCCGCTGCCAGTAAGCAGCCAGCTCAAGTAGACAAATGTTAAGGAACTGCGTGACCGCTCACTTGCAGGACTGGGTGTAAGGCTGAAGGTAAGTGTATGGATGAAGTGTCCTGCATTTGAGCCTTCCTGGGATTAGTGGGGTGGCTCCTTAGAGGGCTTGTCAAAGCTAGAACGGGATGGAGCTGTCTCGCTCAGTTTGGCTTCTGTAAGGCTCAGGATAATTTTCATCCCGAACAGCTGCTCCTTTCTCTAAAAAAAGTTTCAAATGTGAAAGCAAACTTCCAGACAACATAAGGAGAGTAGTTCAAAGGGGCGACTTAAAAAATAGAATAGTGGAGCAAAGGGAAAGAAAACAGTAAGTAACAAGGATTAAGTAGTTGTCTTTGGGAACGGAAGGGTTCCCGTGTATTAAATTAGAACAACGAGACCTGAACCTCTTGCCTCATCTTCGTTAAAAGTGAAGACAGGGACTGGAATTTGATTCAGAAAGTCTCAACAGGCTTGGTGCAAGTAAAACACCGTAGTAGTAAGGGTGCCTGGTGAACAAAGAGAACATGACGAATGAAACGGGAGTTTGAAAGTTAAGAAATAGGCCAGAGAGGAGGATTTCCTTATAGACAGAACTAGAGAGGATTATATGATAGGCATTATAATTTATAAAGGGTGCTGAAAAAAGCAAAATGTTACAGTGATTATTAAATAAGCAAGATATGGTAAAAGTTAGTCTCTGACTAAATGGGAGCGAAGAGTTAGGATGCTGAGGTTGTGAGCCTGTAGAAGAAGAACTGATGGAAGCTGAGAGATCTTAAGAGAGGAGATAATTTTTTTTAGGAGATAATAAATTGGAATAATTTCATCCAAGAAAGGGATTGGCTGAGAAGCCACATAGCGAGGTAAGAATTAATAATTGGAAATAGGGCATAGGCATACAAAGAGAGAGATTTAGAAATTGCTTGGAATTATGAAGATTGAAACTCTGGGCATTAATGATCTGACTAGGAGCAAATTTGTGGGTGATATAGATGTTTTCCATTCTAGTCTCTATAAATACTGGTGTCTTATTTTAAGGTACCGTATTTCCATATTTAGAAGGATGTGACTAAATATCTCTGTTCTAAATGGAAAATATGCACTCTAACAACATTTTGAATAATAAACTGTATTAACATAATTAATTATTAGTAATAACTTATTAAAATTAGTTAATAACATAATTTTAAAGCATAAAACTACCTCAGAAAAATAGAAGTAGTCTGCGCATTTCTGGAAACAAAAGGTAGATTGTTTATATCCCAAAAATCAGTGCAGTGCAGTATCCAGAACAAAGAGGATGTGGACAGATGCTGCCAAGATGATCCCTGATCTCTATGTCAGTTCAGAAGATTTCATAGTAAATACTAAGGGGAACAGTTGCTGTTGTTCAGGGTGAGTTCTATTAAATAATAGCGAACTTCTGTAAACGCAAACCTAACTTTTCAATGCACTTGGAATTTTTAGGTTTTGTCAGAGAAACCTAGAAAATAAAATCAGAGGGAGGATGTAAGGCAAAAGTCAAAAGAAATATAAAGATAGAGTTACTACATGTTCTGGAAGGGTCATTGCAGGGCTTCTTTGTGAGGAAAAATAAGGGTAGAACTGAAGATGAATTCGGGGCAATGAATATTGTCTGAACAAATATTTCATGAAAGTAAAAACCAAAACAAGCAAACAAAAAAGCCAAACAGGAATATGTGTGTGTGCCAGTGTCAGTTCAGCTACAGAGGTTTCTTGTTTTCAGCTTAATTTTTTAAATAAAATATTTTTAATTGATTAATTAATTTTTAAAAATGAAAATAAAATAAATAAATGTGGGTTCCAACCAAAATTGTATTATTTTTTTCAGAGCAGCTATTTCAATTCTAAATACAGATAAGGGAAAAAAATATGGAAAATACAGAGCACCCTACAAAAATTTTAAATTAAAAGCTTGGAAATGCATAATTCTCTTCTAGAAGGGATGGATTTGAGCTAAATGAGTTGGTGAGAGAACTGAGGTATTTTTATACAATCTTCTGCCCTTAAAAAAAATTATTAGCAGCAGTTTAGGAAAGCTACCTTTGTAGTTCTTCATTTGCTAGGTTTAAGACAGATATCTGCAACAACATTAGGAAAAGGGGGAGAGAATCTAGTTTTAATGGTTTTTAGTGTAAAAGCCTACAATAATTTTGAAGCATCAACTACTGAGTCCTGGGAAAACAGTGATGTGAGCAAGCCCTATGTTATTTTTCAATAGCAACGGACTAAGTCCTCTTCTTTATTACTTCTAATAGAGAATGTAGTAATTCACCTGATAATTGTATGGAAAAACATCGATTTATTTTTTTTTTTATTAATATTGCTACATGTTTTTTATCAGGTGAGAAGCCATTTCGTTGTGATGAATGTGGTATGAGGTTTATTCAGAAATATCACATGGAAAGGCACAAAAGAACTCACAGTGGAGAGAAGCCTTACCAGTGTGAATATTGTTTGCAGGTAAGATGTCTTAGTGAAATCTTTCACAATTAAAAAACAAAACCACCAATCAATTCCCAAGTAGTACAGACAGGATTTTCTCCAGGTATTGTAGTCATGTACATACAAATAAATGTATAAAGAATGTTTTTTCTGTTAAGGTGGGTGGTCTTGATGCACAGGTGGAGCAGAGTCACAGCTCTCTGTGCTTGATTTTATTGATTATATACTGTTGTTTGACACTTCATTAGAAGTTGGTAAAGTGGATGAATAGTCAGGTAAATTTGTTAGAATGAGAGGTTTCTTTTCTTTCTGCTAATATATTTTCTATTATAGTAACAATAAAAATCTTTTGCAGTATTTCTCCAGGACTGATCGTGTGCTGAAGCATAAACGTATGTGCCATGAGAACCGCGACAAGAAACCAAACAGAAGTGCCACCAAAGTTGGCTTTTTGCCATCGGAGGAAGATTCTGGTTTCTCTACGCCTATGAAAGACAGCTCCTTGCCAAAGAAGAAAAGGCAGAAAACAGAGAAAAAGTCTGGGGATAAGGAAAGTACAGATAAATCGGAACAGAAGAAGGACAAAAATGACTATTTGCCTTTGTACTCTTCTAGTACTAAAGTAAAAGATGAATATATGGTAGCGGAATATGCTGTTGAGATGCCACATTCTTCAGTCAGCGGGACGCACTTAGAGGAAGCAAATTCTGGAGAAATACACCCACCTAAGCTCGTTCTCAAAAAAGTTAACAGCAAGAGGAGTCTGAAACAGCCACTTGAGCAAAGTCAAACCATTTCACCTTTATCCACGTATGAAGACAACAAGGTTTCTAAGTATGCCTTTGATCTTGTGGATAAGCAAAGTTTACTGGACTCTGAAGGTAATGCTGACATTGATCAAGTTGACACATTACAGGAAGGGCCCAGTAAACCTGTACACAGCAGCACTAATTATGATGATGCAATGCAGTTTTTAAAGAAAAAGAGGTATCTACAAGCAGCTAGTAATAACAGTAGAGAATATGCCTTGAATGTAAGTACCATAGCATCTCAACCTTCAGTAACACAGGCAGCTGTGGCCAGTGTCATTGATGAAAGTGCTACAGCCTCAATATTGGACACACAGGCACTGAATGTTGAAATTAAAGGTAACCATGACAAAAATGTCATTCCAGATGAGGTACTTCAAACTCTGTTAGATCATTATTCACACAAGGCTAATGGACAACATGAGATATCTTTCAGTGTGGCCGACACTGAGGTGACCTCCAGTATATCAATCAATTCTTCTGAAGTGTCTGAGGTCACCCAATCTGAGACAGTTGGAACAAGCTCTCAAGCTTCCTCATCAGATAAAGCTAGTATGTTACAAGAATATTCAAAGTTTTTACAACAAGCTTTGGACAGAACTAGCCAAAATGATGCCTATTTGAACAACCCGAGCCTTAATTTTGTGACTGATAACCAGACTCTTACAACTCAGCCAGCATTTCCTTCCATGGAGAAGGTCTACACGTCTATACCCGTCAATAGCTTTCGATCGGGAATGAACTCTCCATTAAGAACAACTCCAGACAAGTCTCATTTTGGACTAATGGTTACTGATTCGCAGCACCCTTTTCCCTTTTCAGGTGATGAGGCAAATCATTCTTCTTCCTCCTCTACACAGGACTTCTTGGATCAAGTAACTTCTCAGAAGAAAGCAGAGGCACAGCCTGTTCATCAAGCGTATCAAATTAGCTCCTTTGAGCAGCCCTTTAGAGCTCAGTACCATGGGGCGAGAGCTGGAATATCATCTCAGTTTAGCACTGCCAATGGACAGGTGAACCTTCGGGGACCAGGGACAAGTGCTGATTTCCCAGAATTTCCCTTGGTGAATGTAAATGATAGCAGAGCTGGGATGACTTCTTCACCTGATGCCACAACGGGCCAGACTTTTGGCTAAGAAATGTTTGTAAATAATACTGGCACTTTAGAACACATTTGTCAAAAGGGGGTTGCTCTGTATAAGGTGGAGTTCTGTACAGCTTTTAAGAGCGCTATGTTAAAACAAAAGTAAGCTGATATTAGCAAGACCAATAACTGCTTCTTTTTGGTTTTTTTTTTGTTGTTGTTTTTTTGTTTTGTTTTGTTTTGTTTTGTTTGGGTTAGTCACCAGTCATTGAACTGCCTGATGTTGGTGCCCCTATCAAAGGCAGTTTATAATTCACTTGTTTGAATCCAGAAAATATTTTACCTTTTACGGAATTTAAAATAAACAAAATCCCCAGGTAAGCCTTTCCCCCATGATTGTTTCCTTACTGGTTTCCTTGTATGCTTTGGGAGGACAGTTTATTGTCTGATACTATTCATATTGTCATTTCTAAGCTTGTCAGCATAGTCATTGCTCTTCAGCAGGGAATCAACATGTACTAAACACATAGAATAAACAATAACTTTCAAAGTCAAGCAAATATGGCTTTAAAATATAGCATTTTCAAGAAAAATAATCTTTCTTCCATCTCTCTCAAAAATAATTTTAGACCATGTGCCCTTTATTTCTGCTTTGCATTACCCTGAGTTGTGTTTGGAGGAAAAAATGAATTCTGATAGACTAACTCTACTATTTAAAAGTCTAATTAATTTAAAATACTTTAAACACTTTTTTAAGCAAAATGCCTAACTGCTAAAGCCTTTACTTCGTTCCTGAAGTAATGTGTATTTCTTTGTACAGCTGAATCTAGATGTAACTTTTTAATGACTTTTTCATACAGATATCAAGATTTTGAAGTTTTAGTTAAAATACTCTGTAGATGACATTCCCAATTGCATAATGATTACACAAAGTGTGTATCCCAAGATTTAAAAGCTTAATTGTACCTGACCCTACATACTCATAATGATTAACATAGAGCACTTAGTCAACTTGATAGTTTTTGATTTCTCAAAAAATAAAACCCTTTTTAGATTTTTAGGTTTGATACGGTTTCATCATTTTAATCTCACACAGCTCCAGTTATTCTTTTCAGTATACATTGAGATTGGGTATTCTTAGCTTCTGTGAAAACTGTTTGAATTCTCTATCTAGAATTTTGACAATTCAGATCATTAAATTTATTGAAGTATCCCCGAAAGCTGAAGAAGTGGGCATTCAAATTCCCTATCTTTCTAGTGTTTGCTTAGTGAACGTCATTACAATTTTACCAACCAAAACCGCTGAATAATGTTAGTGAACAGGATTTCTTTTTCCGGCATAGGCGAGTGATCAGAAGTTTTCGTTGCATTTCACAGTATAAATAAACTACAAAGTTTATCCCTGTACCATGAATATGTTTTTTTGAATAGTACTTTGTCTTGGAGTATGCAGTATGGTACGATAAATAGTTCTGTGTGCATTTTTAAGGTGGTAAGATTTGAGTAGCATAACTATTGTGTAGTTTAAGTTAACAAGTTACAGATTTTTGAACTGTATGTTCATTCTATTGCACCTTCCCCTGAAGGGACACTGTCTGGTAGTTTAAGGCAGTTTAAGCCTAATTGAGGCTGATTAAGCAGGGAAAAACACACACATACACACACACATATATGTATATATAAAAGTATGTATGTATGTATATGTTTTGTGTGTTTTTTTTTTTAATAGAATTACATACATCCTTTTACAGCACTATTGCTAGCTAGTATCTCTCAGATGAAGCCATTAGCTAGGAGAAAAGACTGTGTCTCAAGGGGCTAAAATATATCCTGTCTTTTAAGACAGGACTTGAGCAGGACATACAACAGTTCCCGCCTCTTTCCAAAGCGGTAGCAATATTTTTTCTTAATTTTCAGTACTAATAAACTGATGCCACTCAGTCTCTTCCCCCTCACGGTATCGCTATTACAGCACTAACTTCACTTGGTACAGTTGAGGGAGAAAGCACATTTGTTATCCATAGCTTGCTTCTTATATTGACAAGAAATACAATTTACGTAACCTTCTTTCTTATTACTTGTGTATAAGGAAACAGGTTCTGTTTTGAGTCATTGTCCCTGTGTATAATAGAAAGGTGTTGCAGCGTGCTATGACTTACCAGTAATTTTGTCTGAATATTTGGCCCCGAGTTAAGAAGGAGCATCAAGGGAGAATAGTAAAAACCTTGTGGGTTATTAATGATACATGTAAACAAATTTCTCTGAAAGAATGTTTTCAAATTGATTCGTGTCTCTCTGATTTTCTTCCTTTATGGTCAGTTTGGTTTTTTGACGTTCCATTCTAGTTTGCACAGGCATAATACTTACGGCCCCTATATCCCAGGAAGCCACCTCTTATAACACGTTTCGTTTTCAGTGTTTCATTTCCATGACACGCAGGCGTGTGCTGCCTGAATAGTACTGTGTTGGCATCTTTGTTCTGATGCCCTCTTCTTGCAAGCAGATGGCCATTAATAATACTATTTGTTAAACACAAGCAGCAAAAGCCAAAATAAAATAAAAGGGCTAGATTATCACTGCACTTCTCTGGCCCCATAGGGAGGTAAGAGGAGTAAAGCCTGCTTCTCCCGAAGGAAATTGACTCAGCTTTATTTTAAACAGTTATTGCACTGATACTGTGCTGTGAGAAAGTGGTTGAGGAGTAGACGGGAGTAGCTCTCGGTCCATGCCATGTTCAGGCTTAGGAATCGCTGCGCGGCTGTGTGAGCGAGCAAGCTATTGCACAGAGTGAAGGAACTTGCTCTTCCCCGGAGCAAAGTGGGAATCAGATAAGGAACTGCTGTTCCTTATGTCGCAGCTCATTCCCTAGCCTCCTGCTGAGCCATTACAGCCGTACTCTGTGCCTTAGGACAGGTTGTGAAGCCCCGGTCTAGCCCGCAGGGACTATCCCGTAGGGCTCTTCCACATGTGCAATGGGAACAGTGGTGTGAGTAGTTGATCTGCTGATGCCTAAAGCTTTCTGTACTGGAAGAGTTATCCAAATACACTGCTATGATTTCCTGAGTACATGCCCTTTCATTCTGGAATAAGTGTGTATGTAGTTACGGGAGGTTTAACTATGTAAAAAGCTCTTGCTTGTTTAACAATTACATTATTTAATGACATTTTCCACTGCTCGTGTTTTGCTGCTTTTAATCTGCTACAGATGCACGCTCTTCGTTTTGCTCTGCTCAGTGTTCATTTTTGTTAGTTTTCTGTGTGTGTCTGGAAAAAAGCGACTTTGGTTTTCTGTTCTGTTCTTGTACTGATACTGTTCAGTCAGTCAGCGTCAGGCTGGGGTGAGCATTTATATTCCGCTGAGCTAACAACAGACGCTCTTACTTAAAGGTCATGCAAGCACTGAGAGAGAGTGTGTGTGTGTGTGTAAGGTGGAATTTTTTGGGGATATTTCCTAGTGATAGAGCAATGATGTTTTTAAAAAAGAGGAAATTGATGACATTTTATTACCGAACTATATATATATACACAAGGCGTGTATATATGTATATACGCACATATTAGTAGGCCATATTTTGGTCCTAAATTACTTGACAGTGTCCCTTTTAGCATGAATCCTTTGATATGTTTTACCATTAATATAACAGACAATGAAGGAATCAGCTTGTAATGGTATACTAATAGGCATTTACATTTTCTTCATTTGATTTGAGAATGAATTAATCATAAATTACGAGGTTTGGGGAGAAGGATTAACCATGTGTATCACTGTATGTTGGTTTACAAATAACAACATAAACAATTCAAATTGGATGATAAAAGAACTATGTTTATGATCTTGTGTCTCCTAGTGTTGTCTTTAGGAAAATTGTGTTTCAAGAAGAAAATAGGACAAGAAAAGTATTCATGTGAAATAACAGTTGTATTATTTTTATATTGTACTTGTCAATTTTTTGGATGACGGGAGCTTTTAATTGTTAATTGAGAAGTACAGTAAAATCTTGCTAATTCGCTGACCGCTCATCAGAGCATCCGATAGGTTTATACATCTCCAATGGTCTCTTCCCCACCTCTCTGCAATGGTCTAAAAAGTACTGTGGCGAGGTCTCATATCAGTAATACTGTACTACTTCACCCAAGTATACTACAGAATCTATATTAGTATACTGGGAGGTACAAGAAGTATTGAAAACTAAATTACAGTTGTCAAAATAAATGAACAAAGTACATTTTGTGATGTGACATCCTTGCTTTTATTGCCTGCTTCACTATTTTCAAAATTGCCATTTGTAAAGGGTTTCTAAGGCATTGCTGCGAATTATTGGGGTTCTACTGTAACTTTTGGAGTTTATTCTAAAGTATTCATGTTCTCCTATGAAAACTTTCCACCTGGACAGATACACTATGTTCCATGCTTGTTCAGAATATTTTTATAGTATTTGTATCATATGTAGTAACTATTTGAAACGAACCAGAATATTTGGATGAATCCACTCTGAATTTTGCAGCATTGGATTACTTTATGTATGTATATTTGCTAACTAAATTTTCTTGGCTTTGAGAGCTTTGATTTTTATTCTTCTTTGCTTGCTTGTTTTAATACCATGACAAATCGCAGGGAAAATCCTAATACTCCTGGGAATCCGTTCGGAAATTTTAACAGGCAGAAATACGCTTCTGCAGTTGGTACCAGTACACGTGTGAACTTTCAAATTACATGGTTGGTACTGAAGCAAATGAATAATGTTAGAGTTTCCTAGTGTTAAATGTTTTCCTGAAATGAAGCCTTGTAAGTTTGAAAGTTCATTCAGCTTAGGGTAATGCATGTTTATGTTAGGCATGTAATGCATTTAGCTCAAACTCACTTTGCAAAGGACAAGTACTAAGGAAGTATTACTGCTAATGGAAAGACGTGTCTCTAAGTTAAAATTTAAACTTTCGTTCAGTTTTAATTTGCTTTGTGTCAGGGAAATAAATTTATAGTCGCTTTTGCTCTACTCGGCATATAAAACCTTATGTTTCCTTTTTAAAATGACATCTTTTGGGAGGAAACACAAACTGAGGCAAGCAAACATTTCTAAGAGTTGTTTCTTGCTTTCCTTAATCCAATGGATGGAAAGGTAATATTGTGTAAACAACATTATTTTATTTTTTTATGCAATATCATGCTGTAAATATGATTTATCAAATAAGGATGTACCTATGATTGAATCTTTGATTCTGCACAGCTAGAGTTTATATATAAATATAAATGTGTCTTGACAATCAAGGACTTATGTCAGTCTTCCTTTATGACGTTTCTTATTGTTATGCATTCCATTTGTTTGACTTGAGTATTTGTATTGTCTGTAAAGTATGTAATGTTTTTATAGCTTGTTTAAAAAACAAACAAAAAAGCCTGTAAATACATACGAACTGATCACAGTACGGCTCTGTTAGAAGACATATGATGATGTACTGTTTGTAAGCAATAATACGTGACAGTGCTAACTTTACAAGTAGCATAAGGATAAGTTCCAAAAATACCTTTGGGAGTTAACAGCCTTGTTTGAGTTAATGAATATTCTTAATCATTTTTTATAAATAAATTCAAATGTCCTCCTGCTGGAGTATATAACATTGTTTACACAGCACAATTTCAGTCACAGAGGGGACAGTCTTTAGATCTATGGCTTCATCCGTACACGCTTTGAGTGAGAAAGGAATGGCTTGGCTGCGCTTCTGCGAGACGAGGAGGACTGCAAAGGTTGAGTAGCGGTGTCTCTAAAGGATGAGAGATACTGTTCTGCTTCTGTGCTGATTCCTGACAATTCCTCTACTTAAATTTGGGCTCTTTAAGTCCTGGTATTGAACTCATGAGACTTGGGCCTCCAGTAGAAAGGAGTAGTTCTCTTCTTATTTCATATGCAGATAAACAGTGAACTTACAAGTCACGTCTTCATTCGAGTTGCGTATTTTTCAAATTATGAGCGATGAGATGGGTTTATTCCGATAAACTAAGCGTCAAACTTATAGTTTGAATTGAATAGGTATTAGACTGTACAGAGCAGCATAACTATTTGAACAGTCATCACTGCTTTAGAATCCCCCACCCCCGATTTATAAATGTATATGACCTACATTTTATAGGAAAAAAAAAAAAATGTTTTTAAATGCTAGTCATTTATATAATACGTGCTTTGAAGGATTTGCTAGTCCACTTCTGTCACTTTTAGTACACTGGTATCTTTTATATGTAATGTATGCTTTTTATTATTATTATTAATTATTATTATTATTGTAGTAAAGCATTTCAGTAGGAGGAATTTTGCAACAGTATGAGGGGTTGAAATTTTCATTGTCAGAAATGAATTATACTGGACTTTGTCTGTCTAGTCTTGTCTTTCTTTTAATGCTGTCTGGAAGGGAACTTGGTATTCAATAAAGCAAGTGACCTCCTTTTATTTTGAAGGCATACTATGTAGTGCTGAGTTGGATCTGGGAATATGATGAATTTGAAGACAGAGCAATTAGTACAAAATCTAGTGTACAGAAGAAATTGTGTTATGAAAAACAGGATGATACATATAGTGGAACACTGTTACAGTGCATTTTCTGATATAGTGTTATTTTCCTGAAGTCCATATGCCTTCTTTGTATTTCAAATAAAAAAAAAAAAATTAAATTAATCCATATAGATAAATTTAGGATAATAGGTTTATTTCAATGATTATACAGTATTTCTTTATCCTGCAACATGTATTCCGTCCCTTTATTATCAGACAAAAGACCATAACCTGAATTCCATTAGTGAAAGTATGTATATAGGTGAGAGATGGTTTTGTAGGAACCTGAAAAGTATGAATTTGTATATTCCTTATGTTTCTGACAGAAATCAGTATGTGAGTCTTTCTTTATTTGTGTGAAATGAGGAATTTCCTGATATCAAGAGTGTGTGTGTGTGTGTGTGTGTGTGTGTGTGTGTGTGTGTGTGTGTGTGTAGGTACATGAAAGACGTTTAGGTCTCATGGGAAAAATGATACAAGTACAAAAGGATTTAATGTAGTTCAACACATCGCTTACATTTAATATGTAAAAGAAACTTTTAAATTTCATAATTCAAAAAAAGACAAAAATAGTTTTGCAGGAAACAAAACTATTTGGATAGCAGGCTTGACCAAATGAATTTGTTTGGTTAAACTTGATATATTTTAAATGATTCTATTTCTGCCTTTATTCCTGCCCTAAAAGCAACTTAAAATATTTTGGGAGTTACTCTTCCTGTTCATTTGACTGTGAGTGTAATTTATATCATGGTTTACAAAATGTGGCATGAAGGATTGGATTGTTTTATCTGTATAATACAATGAAAGATTGCTTTTTTTTTTTAACATAATCATGGTGAATGGTATTATATTCTTAGGATTGATTTATTCATTAAGTGACTTAATGAGTTTCATCACTTTTGACATTATTGTTTTCTTAATGGTTAACTTAGTCTTTTTGGGTTTATAATACCCTTCTATGTATTGTGATACTAAGGGAAGTTATGTTTTTGCTTTATTTTTAATTAAACTAATAGTTTGATAATTTATATTTGCAAATGATGCATTTTAAATGTGGTCACTTGCTGTTTGAAAAATAAAAATATAGAATACTGTTTTATGAATAGACTTAGCAGTATTTTTCATGTTAGATAATTTCAAACTAACTCTTTTTCAATGAGACAGACGAAGGCATGTAAAGATACGTATCGGTGTGCAAGAACTGAAGTGGATACCTTCAACAATTAAATGAAAGATTTAAGTATTTGATTTGAGACATATAAAACTTTACTTGGGTTTTCTTTCCTTTGGATATCCTTCTTACCTCCTTTGATTATAGAAAACAGAATCTCTGACCTTAATTTTAATCCTGGACTTCTTCGAAGATTGCACTGGAATCACTTTAAGAGAAACACCTAGTAGTAGACCAGCTTTCCTTTTGCGATCTTGTTTACACTAGAGGGAGTTTATTCAGTGCCAGCGGCTCTTCATGCAAATGAGAATCAGGACTTTGTTTTTATCTCACTTGCAAGAATAGTGGACTTTACTACTCGAGTTTTTTAGTCTGTTGGATAACGATGTGCCGTGTATGCGCTACATCGTTTTGTAGCGTGGGTAGTAGCCAGAGTATTTAATATGTAACGTAGATTTTTCTATTGTTGAAGCAAATATGTAAAAACCATTGAAGATCATAGCATTTATGCACTTGCAAAACCAGAAATGTGCCCTGTAGCATTAATTACTGATAATTCAGTTTTCTCGCCTTTATTTATTCATGTGTTAAACGCATTGTTTTCCCCGAATCTTTTGGTAGCATCGCTCCTGATAAAGGCTTGATTTTTGTGAAGTGCGTGGCTCTCTTGATTTTACTTCGTGTAAGAACAAGTTTTGTATACAAAAACGTTAAAAGTCGCACAATACCTTTTTAAGAGGGGAAAAAAAAAAAAAAAGAAAGAAATCTTGTGAAGTTGTGTGCTAAAACTTGAGCCGTGGTCAGGCGAGCACTGCGGGAAGAGCTGTGTGGGTCTGGGGCGCCAGTGGCTCCCGCTGGCGGGTACAGCCCCGGTGCTGGAGCCCGCAGAGCGTTCTCCACCAGCCTCCTCGGGGAACCCCCTCTGGGCAGCGGTGGCTGCGGGAGAGGAGCTTCTCGTCTGGCCTTAGCCTAAACCCCCTCTGAGGATGTTTAACCCAGCTGGCTGAATTTGCAGGGTGGCAGAGAAAGGGCACTCGTGAGATCTGCTCTGGCGTCTTCCCCAGGGGACGGCAGCCCTGGCAGGGACGGCCACGCGCGGCCGCGAGGCGGTGACAGATGAGAGGGGCACGGACCTTTCTGCAGGGACTGTCTGAAACCGGCCTTGGGAAGGCTGCCCTGGCTCGGTCCCTCTCAGCTGCGGGAGGCCACCGTCGCTGCCGTCCCGTAGTGCCTTTAGGTACCGCTGAAGCGCAGAGTGAATACAGCAACGTGACTTGCTGTGACTTTCTTTTGCCGTTACTCCAGTGTGCGTGTTTTGGTATTGTTTCTTAAAATAGCCCGTCAAGAACTTAACGTGGTATGTTAACATCCAGCCAGTATAGTAACTACTTTTAACGGTTTCATGTTTAATAGTTTTAAAATGTGCGTGCACTTTACAGTATGCCTGCGTAAGCAGGGTCTGCGTACTCAGCCGCTCTGCTCGTCTTCAGTTTTGTTATGTTGGCTTACATTAGTTATACTGATTTTTATTGGTTTTAATTATGTGGTGGAAATAAGAAATTAAAGCTGATAGTTTCTGCTTATTGACTTTACTATTTGATAATTTTAATCGTGGAAGTGATACTGAAAAGAAGACATTTTTCAATATGTTGATGTTAAAACAATTAAAAATAATCCATTAAATTAGCTTTTTTTTTTTTTTTTTTGCTAGGAGAAGGAGACAGTTTTCTGTTCAAATGATTAGTTATTTGTTTATTTAGAGGGTTGGAAAAAAATCTCTCACTCCGAAATTAATATTTTTCTTGCACTGCACAGGAGAAACTCTTTTGTAGCTCCAGAATAGGCAGCAGTTTATGAAAGCAGAGGGATTTGGAGGTGGGTTGGTTTAGGGAGGTAGTCCGGAGGAGTGTCCGGTTTGTTGGCTATCTTCTGCATTGCACTTGCCAGATCAACAGAAGATAGATAGTTTCCTATAGAATATCGTTTGCTTTTTTGTCTGCTTTAGTTGCCAAGATACGGAGTTTAAAGAAGAGAGCTTTCCACCGGAACAGGGGGTTAGAAGGGAGCCCACGTGTACCGTCTGTTCAGAAGCCAGCAGCCCTGCCCTGGTCGCTCAGGTAAGTTGCCTCCTCTTCCTCCTCCTCCTCCTCTTCCTCCTCCTCCTCCTCTTCCTCCTCCTCCTCTTCGTCTTCCTCCTCTCCCTCCTCCTTCTCCTCCGCATCGTTCCCCTTTCACGTTGGAGCTGCTCTTCAGGTGCATAACAGCCCTGCTGCCGCGCCTGCTCTCGCTTTTGAATTTCAAAGGCATACACGTACGAGTCACTGGCAGAAATTAAATACAATGATTTGGTGAGGTTCCATCTTAAAATGTGTGTGTGTGCGTATCTGTTGCAGTTCAGCCAACTACGTCACTTTTGCCGTGGCCGGCAGCCATGCAGGAAAGCATGGGAGCCAGTTCCTCCCTCCATTATTTGTACTTGCTTCTGGATCTTTGCTGGGTGTACAAATAACTGCTGGTTTTTCCACTTGGGACTCCGTCTCGCACAGGAGAGCCAAGGGATGTTGCTGCGTGATAATGGCACGCTCCTGCCCTGCTGGTAGCAAAGCGGCTTGGCTTTTGTTCGGCCCGCGGCAGCGGCTGCAGCTTTCAAGCCTCTCGGCTAGAAACGTGGGTGCCTGCTCCCAAGCCAAGCTGTGTGCTGCTGTCTTTTGAGGTGGGTCAGGGCATTGGCCGTAGCTTGTGCGTAGCTGCCTTCCTTGAGAGGAGCTGACACCTTCTCAGCTGCACAGCCTGAGGGAGGTAGGCTGGCCCAGCTATGGAAGTGCAAGCTGTGCCACTGAACGCATGTTCCGTGTTGCTTTTATTTGCATATACCTTTTTTTTGTCATGGTCAGATGTGATCGTTAGTGCCATTTCGGAGAGGCCGAAGTAACAGAGCTTTTGTAGTTGCTGTTAGATCAGAAGCACTAGTTTGGCCTAAGTGAAACCAAGAGGATTCCATTACTTTAGCAATGTAACTTATAAAGAAAAATAATTTCTGTGTTGTAATATGAATAATGACTGTTCCAGATGTACAATTTTTACGCTCTGGAAGATCTTCAGGAGCAGACTTCTGCCTTGTCACAAGATAAACTGAGTCACGAGAGATGATAAAGCAACGACTGCGAGTGCTGGGAATGCGTTCAGGGTAATTGCGAGGTAATCTCGACCGTGCAGTAATGCGTGGGGACAAAGTAGAGGATGTCATCGGAAACTCGAAGGATGACTTGTTTGTTTGCTCTTGAGTCCTGTGTTTTCTTCAATTCGTCTTGCCAGTTCCTGAAATCATCTTTTTGTTATAGAGCTAATTAGAAGAGCCTAAGAAAGTTGCAGCTCGGAAAGACGAATAAGCAAGTGCGAGGGTACCAGTGCGCCGAAGTGATTTATTTTTTTTTCTCCTCCAAAACAGGAGTCAGAAAGGAGGATTTTCTTGAAGATGGTATTTGTTAGCTTAAAGGAAAGTGTCGAATCGATGTAAACAGGATGATCAGTCCCCTAGTCAAACGCATAGCGAGAGTGGGGGATGTTGCAGCTACCTGAAGAGCCGTAAGGACAGCGTGAGTCCCCACGTCGCGTGCAGAAACGCGCTTTGGCAGCGTCGGCTCTCACAGAGTCCCTCTTACCGCCTGAAACTCCATTGTAAGGAACCGAAACAAGAATGTTGTTTGTGGTGATGCTCAGGGACCGTACGGATAACTGCTGTCAGCGTGCACTGAACAAAATCAGGTAAAACGCTTTTCAAAAGCAAAGTATTTTGCAGTTTACAGCTATGAGTGAGCTGGAATAGAAGGCGGCTGGCTCTTCATTTCGCCTGGGAACATCCTCTTTATGTGTAACAGCGCGTTTTAGTGTTGATCTAGGGTCTGTCTGTAGGTCCTTATGTGATGCGGTTAGCTAAATCGTGTAGTTTATTCACAGTTCGTGCTGTGTGTGTACATGGAAATCAGCATGCGCGTTGCTGTGTTAGGAAAAACAGGTATGTCTGGCAACTGAGGAAGACCGCGATGAGGTATGTGATAATTAACATCCATTCCACTGAGAATCAAGCCTTCCCACGTTTCACGGGATTGCTCAGACCTGGGGATGTTTTAAATTCACATCTTCTCTTGCTGACCGACTTCTACGCTGCTTTCCCTCTTTCTGGGGGGCACATGTCTATCTTTGAGACCCCTTTACCTGTTTTATCCCACCTAACCTTTTGTCACCTCCCTCACGCTCTTGAATCCATCTCCAGATTCCATCCCCTGGAGCACTTTCCACCAAGTGACACCATATGGACTATCGGAAAGTCTTCTCCAGTCACAGTTCAGGATGCCCAATATTCAGGTCTGCCAGGCTTCGGGTGCTCCGTCTGACAGTCCCCAGCACCTGTGTAGCTTGAGGGGAAGGATTCTTGCTGGTCTCTGGAACTCGCAGCGTTCCTTGCTAGCCCTAAAAGCACCCAAGAATTGGACTTTGATAAAACAATTTTAACTTTTAGTTGCCTTTTTCCCCCCTCCTTTTCCTCCCGGTAGAGCTCAGGTCCTCAGCATAAGGAGAGAGAATTTTTAATTAAGCCTTTAAAAAAAACGCTCTCAAATGGTTTGCGAGGGTTTTGCTGGAAGGTGGTGTAGACCTCGGCGCGGTGCGGAGGAAGCACGATCACACGCTGGTGGCTGAGCCAGCTGTGAGTCACGCAGCCATCCCGAGCGTGCGCTGGGGGAATTTATACCATTCCACATCATCGCGTATTTGCTGTGAGTAATCTAAGTTTGAGCCTCTTCTCTTGCATTCGGGTTACCTCTTTATTTTCAAAGCCCGTTCTTTAAAGAAAGCGAACCGCTTCGCACGTGACCGCCGCTTGTTGATTGTCCTTGGAGAAGTGACAGTGGGTGTCAGTCTACGGTTTCGCTCACGTGCCGAGTATGGAAAAGCAGCGTGCTCCTCGGGAACGCACGCGGCCCCGCTGAAGGAGTGCTGCCGACTGCATTCTCTTGCCAAGAAGGAAAATATTGAAAATTGGCCATGATTTAAATAGGAGCAGACGGAGACCAAACGCCGAGCGAGCGTTCCTGAAAGTGCTTTTTTGACGGCGGCGCTTGGTGATTTTAACGTGTCGACGTGGTCCTTGAAAATACCTTTTGCTGGATTTCTGCAGTCGTTATTTCCAGTGGGGAGGCAGGGTTTCCCAAAGGAGCAGGCAGCGCTGGGGGGTGGCAGTGGCAACTGTGCCCCAAGAAACGTCTTCAGCGCGTGCTTAGCGTGCCCATGCGTGCGTAGGGGCAGCCGTGCCCGCAGGCGAGGCACGGGGCTCGCTCCTTAGGGAATTAGGGGCTCTTCATCAGTTCTGCAACAAATCGAAGATAACTTATTTCAGATTTTGCAGTGGCCCTCAGGATGAGAGAATCTGGCTGAACCTGTTCCCTGGTAGTTGTAAGGAGCATCCTCTTTGGAGGGAGCCGGAGGAGAACTGCTGAAGTATTCCAGGAATGGGATATCTCGGGGAGAAATTTCCTCAGTTAGGCTTCTTCCTTCTTTGAGAAGTCGTCTGTTTTCTCTGAACTCTTGTTTGTCTTTCTGCCACTCGCTCGTCCTTGCTGCTTCTGTCTAAGAGTAGAGGCTTGTTTACACTTTGCCTCTGCGGGACACTCTGGAAAATCAAAGCGGGTTTGCGCCAGATTACATGGATGCCTTGTACGGGTACTTTACTGAAAATTAAAATGGCCCTAACTCATTTTGCCTTCCTTCGGTTTGGAAGTAAAAGGAGGCAGTGAATGCTATTCGAACTCTCAGGAAGGGTGTTTAGCTTTAGATTTAATCCTGTTTACGTTGAGACTATCCAAAATTTCGTGCCTTTAATTCAGAGGGAGCTGTGTCTGGGCAGGGTCAGAAGGTTTCTTGGCAGCCCTGAACAGGGAAGTTAGCGCTGAAGCGAGTTCCTACCGAAACCAGGTGGCAACCGCTCCTACGCGCAGTCGGAGTCCCGTTTCCCTGTGGTTGGCAGCGCTCCCCCCGCTGAAACAGAGCAGCTATGAATTTTGATTTTTTATTTTTTATTTATTTATTTATTGGTTTTTTTTTTTTGGTCAGGCTCCCGAGAATTCCAGACGTAGTGGAAGTCTGCTCCTACCCCTTAATTAATGGGGTTCCCTCCATTCAGCGATGCGCGTGCCGCTGCCCATCCCTTTGGCACGGCCGCGGCTCAGCCCCTCCTGGAGGAAATAACAGCGGGAACGTGGGAAGTGCGAAACCCCCGAGTGGATGAAAGCCAGCGGGGAGGGCAGGGGGGGCTCCCCGCCGCTGGGGGGGGGTCCCGCTCGCCGCCCGCAGCCCGGCCCGGTGGCGGGGGGAGAGGGGGCGGTGGTGGCAGCGGTGGTGGCAGCGGTGCCCGGGCAGACGTGGCAGCGCCCGGGGCTGTCCCGCCGCGGGAGGCGGCGCCGCGGGAGAGCGGCTCGGGGACGGAGGGAGGGATCGGGCGCCGCAGGTGAGTCGGGCCGGGGCGGAGGGGGGCACCGGTGTCGTCGTCGTCGTCCCCCTCCCCGCCAACGGGGACGGGAGGGGGGGGGGCACGCACACACGCAAGCCCAAGCGGCGGGGGCAGCCCGGGGACCGCGCGGGTGGCACCTCGCTTCGCTTGGCTTTGCCCGCTGCTCCCTCCGGCTGGGGCGGTGCAGGAGCTCGCTCGGGAGGAGGGGGGGGGGGGGGGGGGGGGGGAATGAGGGAAAGAAAAGCTGAAAACTAAAGTGGAGGGAGAAAAATTAAAAAAAAAAAAAAAAAACAGGAAAAGGAAAAAAAAAGGCAAATAAAAAGGGGGGGAAGGCAAAACCGGAAAATTAAAAAAAAAAAAAAAAGCAGGAAAAAAAGCAGGAAAAAAGAAAGACAAGCAAAAAATGGCAAAAAGCAAAAAAAGGAAAACAAAAAAAAGGCAGTAAAATGGCAAAACCCCACAATGCCTAAAGAAAAGGCAAAAAAAAAAAAAAAGGCAAAAAAAAGCAAAAAAAAGGAGGAAAAAAGCAGACAAGAAAAAAGGGGGGGAAGGAAAGCAAAAAAAAAAAAAAAGGGGGGGGAAAAGGAAAGCAAAAAAAAGGGAGGAAGCAAAAAAAAAAGGGAGGAAGCGAAAAAGGAAAGCAAAAAAGGCAGGAAAAAAAAAAGACGAAAGGCAAAAAGAAAAAAGGAATGCAGAAAAAGGAATGCCAAAAAAAAAAAAAAAAAGGAAGGCGAAAAAAGGAAAGCAAAAAGAGGAAAGAAAAAAAAAAAAAAAGGCAAGAAAATAAAGCGGCCAGAAGTAAAGAAAAGGAAAAAGGAAGCGGGAGGAGGGAGGCGGGGGCGCAGCCCGGTGCGGCGGTGGGCCGGGCCGTGCCGGGAGCCCCCAGCCGGGCCAGCGGCCGCTGCCCGGCCCCGGCCCCGCCGCCGCGGGCGGGGGCAGAGGGTGCACCGCCGGGGCCGCCGCGGAACCGGGGCCGCCTGAGCGCAGCGGGCCGTTCCAGCCGGCGGGCTGAGCCCGGGCCGGTCTCCCGCCTCTCCTGTTCCGCAGCGTAACTACCGCTGCGGAGATCCGGAAAAAAAAACACAAAAAGAGTTGGGTAATTATCCTGGCTACGGCGGTAAATGAGTAACTGGGAATAACCGAGCGCTCCTATGCGTGGCGTTACCTTCCCTGCGCTGACGGCTGCTTTATTTCCCTTTAATTCCCGCCTTCCTCAGGGTCCCCTAAATTAGGTGTTTTTCAGAACTTGACCTGGAGAGGAGTTGAGGGGATTTATTAAAACTAAAGCGCTGTTGGCTGCCGGGTCCCTTGAGGGAGGGAGGCTTGGAAGTGCCTCCTCTGGCAGGGACGGAGGCTTCGGAGGTCGTGGGACCACACGCAGTTGCGCTTGGGAAGGCGTTCACCTCTCCTCTTTAAAATCAGCCAGCTGTTGAGTAGCTGGGAGCAGCGACGCTTAGCTCAGAAATGGCTTTAATGTGACGATTAATAAAATATTATTGCTTCGAAAGGATGTGGAGGGCACGGAAACTTCGTCTGTAGGAATCTGGTTTTCTAATTAAATATAGAAGCGTCGCAGGAAAAGGAGACGAACCTTTGTAATGTTGTGGCGAGGAGGTTCGCTAACCCTCTTCTGCTCTCTCGAGTGCTAAATGGTATGGAAAGATTAAACCAACCGTTCTTTAATTTATAGACTGGTTAGTGTCCTTGGCAGAAACTTCAGGAGAAGTAATATCAATTAACTTTTGAGTTAGAGGCTCGCTTGTATTAGAGGGAAATTGTGCTTGTTTGGGTTTTTTTGGCAGACTGGCACGTAGAGCAGAAAAAGCTTCTGCTGGGTTGGTGACCTAGATAGATAATACCGCCGCAAAACATCTCTGTGGAAACCACGCTGCGCTGATAACGTGCTGCATGGGACGAGAGGAAGGCTCGCGCCCCGAGGACTTCCCACTTTCAGACCCTAAATCGTTAAAATAGGCGCAACCTCGCGGGGATGGGGACGCGGCTGCACGGGCAGCGGCCCTCCTGGCATGTTTGTTCAGCTCTCGCTCCTGCGCTTTATGCCTCGCTCCTGTGTTTGCTTCGGTTACGTGGTAGGGCTGGATGGAGGCGTACGGTGAGGAGGGATGTAAACAGCTGCAGGATTGAGTAATAAGATATTCGGCGGTTGGAAGCGCTGCAGAGGAGCAATAGTGGAGAGGCAATTTCCTGCGATTGCGGAGGAGAAAGCTCTTACACCGGGGCTGAGCGGGAAGAGGACAGGGCAGGAGAGGGGTTTTAACACTGAGAAAAAGGAAGAAAAATGTGAGATAAAGGGGTTTAAATGTCTAGGAGGGTGATGTTTCCTGCAAGGTGAGCTCCAGGTGTGAAATCCGTGCATGGAACCTTTCTCTCTGTAGTTTGCAAGTTTCAGATCGATGGTACGGGTGCGTCAAACCTACCCGTGGTCGCACACCGGGCGCGCTGAATGAGCGGCTTCGGCCACCCTGAGCTGCTGCAAGGGGTCGGGGCCACCTCCTTCTGGGCTCCCTCGGTGGAGCGGTTTGGGGAGAGGCGAGGGCTTGCAGGGCTGTAGCCTCTTCCCACGGCCAGCTGGAACTGCTGTGAAAGACAGGGGTTTGGATGGCCGCAGTGAATCCTTTACTGAGCGAAACCTCTGGCGAGGAAGGAATCTTAGGAGAATATGGCTATTCAATTGTAATCTTGTTTCATGTCGTGTATTTTCTTCCTTTTTTTTATTACTGGGGCTATTTGCATAAACACATGAGCTTTGTTTCTTTAGAGTTCATCTGCTCCTGCTGGTTTTGCCCTGCTTGAAGCCCCAATCTCCCCGTAACAGCAGCCAGTTGTGATATTGTGAAGGGTTATTTGCTTCAAAAAGAGGGGAGGGAGCAGCAGGGGATCAATGAACTCTCACGGCTTTGGTGCTGCTTAAGCGGCCATGTGGACAGGGCGAAGAAAAACCCCCTGTGCCGGCGATTGTACCCCAGCTGCAGGAGACCTTCTGCAGCTGAAACGCCGTGGTGGAGCAGCGGCAGCATTGGTTATTCACGACTGGGTATTTAAAAGTAGAATAATAAAGGTGGGATGGTGAGAGCGCTGATGTGGGAGCTGGGGTTCTGACCTTGACGGAGAAATTCTGAGTGACCCAAAGTCTACAACGTTGTTTCTCTATGTCGCTCCTCCTGTGAAATAGGAAGAGCACGTTTCTGTTGGTTGTCTTGTCTCTATAGCTTGCAGGCTTGAGGAGTTAGAGATTCCTACACTGTGCCCGTGGTAAATTTGGTCTCTGGTCTCAACTAAGGTGTCCAGCCACTGGTACAAGCTGTGGGTGACCATGGTTGGTTCTTCTAAGCATGTGAGCTCCACTGGCCAAGAAACTATCGGCCCCAGGAGAGCCAACGATCCAGACAAACTGTCCTCTCCACAGCTGTGGAGCACGTCTTGCTCCCCTTTGGCTGCAGCTCTCTTTGTCTTGCCTGGACATGGTGTAGCTGTGCTGAGGAATGGTCAGAAAGGCTGTGTTGGCAGTTGGCGTGGGAGACCGCGGGCAACTGGTTGACGGCCGCCGCAAAACCATTTGGGGAAAGTTAAGACTTGCAGCCAGCTGGAGGGAGGTGTGTAAAAGCAGTTCTCCACAATTAGAGGGTGAACTTCATATATAAAACCCACTCCAATGAGGGGAGGACCCAGCAATTTCGAGGCAGGGGAATGCTTGTGCTAGCTTTCCCCTTCTCTAAAGATGGGTTAAGTTACCCTTGAAATACATCATACACCCTGATGCTGCTTTCTCGGTACGTACATGCTGTTGAATTAAGCCTGACCCACCGCCAGAGTCTGCGTGCGGCAGATCCAAATCTGAAGTCGAGCCACTGCAGACAAGATGGCTGTACCTCCAAGGGTGGGTATGACCATGAAGAAAGGCTCCTGTACGTCGGTGCAGGGGATGTGGCTGAGAGCATCAGGAATGCAGAGTGTGGGTCTGTGGTGATGGACACCTTCAGCTGCTCCAGTTCCATCTCCGTGTCATACTGGGAGAGGAACAGAGCTGGGTAACGAGGTTGCTTGTCAGGGGAAAGCTTACATCGGCAGGACTCCAGTCTGCAAAAGGTACAGCTGAAGGGGGTATGATCAAGGCTGTGAAGTGATTAGTGGTGCTGACAAGTATGGTCCGTGTGTCCCATGTCGCCAGAGCATGGGGACGTGGAATTAAATTACCGGGCTCCAGATTCAAACCGAGCGAAAGGAAATACTTTGCCCAGACAGCACACAGTGAAGCTGTGGAGCTGGTGCTGCAGGATGCTGGGGACACCGGGGGTGTGGATAGATTCAGAAAAGGCCACAAAGGGCTGTTAAACGTAGGGCTGTGTGTTGGGTTTGTGTGGCAAGGGTTTGATAGCGGGGGGCTACAGGGGTGGCTTCTGTGAGAAGCTGCTAGAAGCTTCCCCTATGTCCGGTACAGCCAATGGCAGCCGGCTCCAAGACGGACCCATCACTGGCCAAGGCTGAGCCCATCAGCGACAGTGGTGGCGCCTCTGGGACAACATATTTAAGACGGGGAAAAGAACCCTGCGCAACAGCAGCCAGAAGAGAGGAGTGAGAATATGTGAGGGCAACAACTCTGCAGACACCAAGGTCAGTGAAGAAGGAGGGGGAGGAGATGCTCCAGGCACTGAAGCAGAGATTCCCCTGCGGCTCACGATGGAGACCATGGTGAGGCAGCCCATCCCCCTGCAGCCCATGGATGTTAATGGTGGAGCAGATATCCACCTGCAGCCTGTTGAGGACCCCACCCTGGAGCAGGTGGATGCCCAAGGGATGCTGGGACCCTGTGGGAAGCCCATGCTGGAGCAGGTTTGCTGGCAGGACTCGTGACCTGTGGGGGACCCACGCTGAAGCAGTCTGATCCTGAAGGACTGCATCCCATGGGAAGCACTCACGTTGGAGAAGTTCATGGAGAACTATCTCCTGTGGGAGGGACCTCACGCTGGAGCAGGGGAAGAGTGTGAGGAGTCCTCCCCCTGAGGAGGAAGGAGCAGAAGAGACAATGTGTGATGAACTGACCACAACCCCCATTCCCTGTCCCCCTGCGCTGCTGCGGGGGAGGAGGTAGAGAATTTGAGCATGAAGTTGAGCTGGGGAAGGAGTGAGGGGTGGTGGGAAGGTGTTTCTAAGATTTAGGGTTTTTTTTTTTCTCATTACCCTGCTCTGATTGGATTGGAAATAAATTAGATGAATTTTCCCCAAGTCGAGTCTGTTTTGCCCGTGACGGTAATTGCTGAGTGATCTCCCTGTCCTTATCTCAACCCATGAGCCTTTCGTTATATTTTTTTCTCCCCCGTCCAGCTGAGGAGGGGAGTGATAGAGCAGCTTTGGTGGGCACCTGATGTCCAGCTGGGCTCGACCCACCACAGGCTGATGATAGAGCCTGTGCCGCGGGGAGGGTGCAGGGGGAGTATTGCTCTCTGCTTGCTCTGGTGTCACTCTGCGGTTCAGCATCTGCTACGAGCTGCTCTCGGCTCCGTCTGGGTAACAGCCTTGTGCTGACTGAGAAAGCAACAGCAGTGTCTTCTGTCTTCCCTGCTTTCACAGTAAGTGAAATAAAATCATGAGTCTTCTACAACGGAGGATCCAGCACCGCAGGAATTTGACCGAGGAGAATAGCTGACCGTCTGCTCGGATCAGCCTCGCCTGTTGGAGTGTTAGAGCTGTGCGTTGGGCAGGTGGAGGCAAGGCGAAGGGTACGATGTTCAGCCTGAACAGTGCCAGAAGTGAGGGATATGTCCAAGAGCTGTTCCACGAGGAAGCACAGCAGGTATGTTGGAGAGCCATTCCCCTTCATAGCCCAAGTTTCCGTCTCTGGTGGTCTCTGTACGTCCTGCTGGTCACCTCTGTGGCAGGGAAACAGGACTGGAGTAACAAAACTGCCTTTCTTTTTTGCTACGTAAACCTGAGGTGTATTATTAAGAAAGGGGAAGAGGGGACTTGACTTCCAGAGGGCGAGAGGGAGCAGTTGCAATAGGAAGACTGCACTTTCCCTGGAGTTTCAGCTCTTGGTTCCAGCAGCTCTGAAATTCACTGGCACCCCCAGTAGCAGAGTCCTGTGTCTCCTCTAGAAACATAGTGTCCTGATCCCCAGATCTGTTGGAGGTGGGTGTATGTGATGGGTATGCCGTCTTAACCTAATCTGTCAGTCCCAGTTGGTCCAGCCTGGTTTGTCATTTCATCTAAGGGACTTCTCCAGTGCACTGAGGACCCTGCTTGTCTTGGTGGGGTGTTTGGCAGGGACGGAAGTACAATATATAGCTGCAGGCTCTGGAAAGGACCCCTTGAATGGTGTTTTTGGTTCATGTAACGTCATCAACGGGATTAATTTGCTGAGGCTATGTAGGATTCTGTTGCTGCTTGTCCTACAAGAATATAAATCAGGTATTACAGGGAACCCTCTCTTCAAGGGCCCAGGGATCCCAACAGCTCTGCTGCCCTTTCATCTTAGAGACAAGTTGCAGCAAAATGGTGTCTTAGCAGCTGTTGGTGGCTGTCCCCCTGTTGGTGGCTGGCTGTTGCGCCACTTCTGCAGCCTGCCTGTAAAGCACGAGAGGTAAAACCGAAGGCTTTGTTTTCCTCTAGGTACCTCAAACACAGAGCAAGCCCTGGTGGAAGATCCAGCTGTTTGTGTGGGAGCCGGTGCTCTTTGGAACGTGGGACGGCGTCTTTACCTCCTGCATGATCAACATTTTTGGAGTGGTTCTTTTCCTGAGGACGGGGTGGCTCGTGGTGAGTGAGCGCTGACTCGGTTGAACATGTGAAGAGGCATTTTCCTCCTCACCTCCTTACCTCGTGTCTCCCAGGTGTTTTGGATTCTGCGCCTCTCGTTGTAGGCAGTGAACTGGTTATGTCCTCTGGTATTTTGTAGCATTTCAAAAAGTTTCACTAAAATGGAAAGCTGAAGTGGTCTTTGTAAGTGGTTTCCTATTTTAGCTTTGGGAAAGCAAAGGGAAAACACAACAACCAACTTTGACAATGACCAGGCACACCCTTGTGTTGTATTGTTGAGATGAAACAACCATTTTCCAGGTAAAGCACATTGCTGCAGATACAGCTACTCGTCCATCTTCCCAACCCCACTGAAGCAGCTCTCTTCCAAACATGTCAATATTGGAGCGCCTGATGTCTTGAATGGCGATCCTCAGTCAGGCGAAATTTATCATCACTATCAAAAGGACCTCCACTTGTGGAACCAGAGTAGTATCTCACCCAGGGTCAGAGCCTGGAATAGTGTCTCTGCTTCCCTCCTGCTGCAAAATGTTGTATTGTTCCTTAAAATGTCCCTTTAGAAGAAGGAAAACTCCTCCAGGGATGGGTGGAATTTGAGCTTTGGGCAGAGTTCATGTTACAGGCACGAGTTCGTGTCACAGGCATGGTGGACATCTTCCAAAAGGAGAAGGAAGATGTCTTGCACTTGCGCTTGCACTCTGTATTGAGAACAGCTTTGCTGGAGGCTTTGAGGGGAGCTGCAGTCGTTGTGGTGGAGAAGTCGGGATGATTTTCCTCGCTCCCTTTTCCTCCTGATCTTATTTTCTCCATATCTCCTTTGAAAGCAACTTACTGCTGGAGCGAACACAAATAAAAATAAAGCCAGTAAATAAAAGAAAAACTGAAACAGCTGGAAGCGAGCATAAAAGGGAAGGGAGGAGAAGTTGGGGTTGGCAGAGAGCTCCCCTGGCAGAGGACAGTCATATGTCGAGCCGTTCACAGAGTCAGGCTTTCGCTATAAATTTCCAGAGCCGGGGCTGTTAGTGCTTTGCAATTGCAGGGGACCCTAATCTTGCCGAGAAGTTCACAGCTATTGTAGAGCTGCGCTAACCCCTTCCAGCAGGAATGCATAGATAGCCATCAGTGTCTGATGGGGGCTTTTTCTTCCCACTTTTCTCTGCTTGCTGTTGTTGCTGTGAGCCCAGCCTTCCTCCCTGGTCTTCGCGTTAACCCTTTCTTCTGTGGGAACCAGTGGGTTGCCCATTAACTAGCTGCTGCCATAGCCTGGTGCCACCAGCAGATTCTGGAAAAGCCCAAGGCTTACGTGTATGTTTGCGTGTGTGCGCCCTTTTTTTTTTTTTTTCTTTTTTCTTTTTTTTAACTGAAGCGTGTCGTATTTATTAACCCTTTTAACCTGAGGGTAAGCTGTTGAAGAAAAAAACAATTGTCCTTTTAAAAAAGGAGTATGGGCTGTGGTGCTGACCCAGGCAGCAGCTGCGTTTATAGCAAACCTTGGCTGCGTTCCCTACTGACCAGATAAAGCCTCTGTCAAAGGCAGCGGGATGCTGAACCAAAATAGGGTTTTATGATGATAGCAACATCCTGAATATGTTTCTGTTGTTCCACAAAAGAAAAAAAATATATCTGGGATTTCAACCAACCCCAAAGCTGAGAAGCAGCCTTTTAGTGCTGGTCATAAACAAAGCCCATCAAGGCTCGCGTGACCTCAGAAATGAGCATTGCGGGAGCAAGGTTGGAAAGGAGGGATGTGGACACGGCCCGTAATATGAGTAAAGGCAGGGGAAGGGAAGCCAGACGGTAACGAAGCGCTGGGCACCGGAGGAGATTTCTGATCGTGCAGTTGGAATCACTGCGCACCGTGGCTGAGCGATTTGTCAGCAGGGGAAGGTGGGCTGGAGCACGGGAGGGGAAAACTTTTGACCCTGGAAAATAAATTACAGCCACGTGCGAGAGGGTTGGAAGGTCCTGAGCTCAGGAGAGCTGCTTGAATGCTTTTGGAGGTACTGAGTGCCTTCGCTCTCAGAAAATCCGGCCTAAATGGCAAATGGAACCCTGAAAAATAGGAGTAATGCTGGCCGTTAAAGCTGCCAACGGGGACCTGCAGCTGGGTTGGTTCAGAGGTTTTGCTCCTTACCCCCAGCGGGCCCATGGCTGGTGCAGCAGCTCCTCCCAGGGCCCTCCTTCCACCCCGAGCAGGAATGAGGGTTTTTATTTTTTCAGTGGGGCTGAATCCTCTGCACAAAACTCCCCCGAGTCCGGGGAGGGCGAGAGCCGCCTGCCACGCAGCATGCGTCCTGTGGATAAGGCCCAGCGTGCGCTGGTTTGTAAGAGTGTTATTTATCTTCCACGCCGCGTTGCCTTTGGGGGTTTGTTCTTTGGTATCTCGTTGTCTGGGAGCATCAGAGCTTTTAAAGGTAAATGTTCTGAAAAATTAAAATGTGAGCCTGGTGCGGTTAATAAATCAGCTGTTGCAAATCCCAGAGGTTCAGTTTTGAAACCACTTTTTGTTATGAAAGTAGTTTGTTTTTTCTTTGGTTTTGTTTTGTTTTTTTTTTTTTTTAAGCATGTCATTCTAAAACATGCAAATAGGCAGTGGTGGCTGAATCATTGTTTGACATCGCTCTTTTTAAACCGGAGGAAAAAGTCGGTGATTCATGCAGGAGCCCAGTGATGGAGCAGAACCTGCTCATGCAAAGGTCTGTGCAGCCTCAGGACAAGGCAGGTCTTCAAAGGGGTGCTAACAGGAACGATAAATTTGACAATCAATTACATTAATTAGGTAAATAGGGGTGTGGGTGTGTGTTTTTCTTTTAATCTAATGACTCCAGATGCATTGATCACTAGTGACCACAGGCCGATAGGTCCTTTTTCTGTCTCAACAGAGTTGGTATGACTTGATCTTTATTTGATTATTATTATTTTTTTCATTCCAGGGAAACACTGGCATTGTAATGGGTATGTTTCTGGTGTCCTTTGTCATCCTGGTTGCCCTGGTGACAGTCTTATCTGGAATTGGGGTGTGTGAGAAGTGCAGCATCGGAAGCGGAGGAGTCTACTCCATGATTTCTACTGTCCTTGGAGGTCAAGTCGGGGGTACCATTGGCCTCCTTTATATTTTTGGCCAGGTAATTAAAAAAAAAAAAAAAAATAGTTATTTAAAGAAAATTTAGAAACTTTGCAATGCAGATATTAATCTTGTGCTTTCCTGCTGCAGGAATTAATGCTCCAAGTAAAATCTGAGTGATGCTCCAGTGTGCTGGACAGCATGGGAGAGCACCACGGGGAGCATTCAGCCCCGCTCTGCTCCCCAGGAGCAAGCCTGTGCATGGCCATAGGCTGCCTGGTGTGGGTCACGAGGGTGGAGGAACCGGGTGTCTGAACAAGCGAACCGTGCAGGACATGCCCTTCCATCCCACATTACCCCCGTTGCCAGGACATGCCCTTGCTGGCGAGAGACTTGACTGAAACGAAAGCGGGAGAGGGCAGGGTGGCCACCTAAAGCACGGCTGTGGGCTGGCAGGTTGGCCTTGGCGTGCTCCCTGTGCCCTTAGGGACTGGGCAAGTCTTGGCTGCTTCTCTGCGGGAGCCAGCAGAAGTGGAGCTGGTGTGGGAGGAGAGCTGGGCAGCGGTAAGGGCCACAGCTAACTGACTTCTTGAGACCCCAAAGTCACAGCTCTCAGTTTTTTGAAGGGCCCCAAGGAGCTGTCATGGTGGTGAAGCACCGAAATACACAAGTAGTAAACATAAAGACTGCAAAGTCATCTCTTAAACCTGCAGCAACTTAACCCCCTCCCCCCATAAAAAGATGTTATTAACAGTATAAAATGTGGTGAGCAGAGAAGCATTTTTGTTGAGGTTTGTTTTTAACTGACTGGCTTGCAGCAATCTCCGAAAACCCTTAAAAACCTCCAAACCCAAAATAATCCCCTCTTCTCCTTTCACTCCAGATTAAAAGCAAGTGGCCATAAAATACAAACTGAACGCAGTTACAAGCCAAGATATGGAAATGGGCCACACATGAGAATCCTTCCTGTCATATTTTCCACTCTGGCTCTCCGAGCGGACCCCGTCTGGGAAAGCAATCAGGTTGCAGCCTGTCCTGAGGGTTGTAAAAGCCGGGCTGCGGCCGCCCCGGGCCCTGCCTCGGCATCCCGTGTGCATGGGGGGCTACGGGGTGGGAGCTGGCAGCTCGCTTAGGACCGCTTTCCCCGCTCCCGAAAGCTGATGCCTTTCCCTTCTCTTTGGCTGTGCCTTTTGCCCAACGCGCTTTGCACCAGCTGGAGGCTGCTCCCCCGCTACCAGATGCTTGTGTAACCTCCGTCACGAGGCGAGTCCGGCCAGGAATGGGGGTATTCCTCATTCCCTGGTCTGACTGGGGCAAGTGGGGAATGACTGGCCACGTGCTGGTGGTGCCTTGGGAGATGAGAGGTGGGTCAGTGCCATGGGACTGCTGCAGAGATGGGCTCCTGCTGCGTCAGCCAAGGTGAGACCTGGTTGGGCTTTGCTGTCCTCCTGGGATGCTTCAGAGGAGAGGCTTAATCAGATTGCACTAAACGATGCAGCAGGCATGTACTAGGTCCTACAGAGATCGATGCATGTTTGGTCACCACAGCTCAAACCATGGGGCCGGGGTTTGGTGCTTTTCTCTGTGGTTTCCTTTCCTGGAGTGGTTTGCAATAAGACCTGTCTGTGCAAGCAGAGGTTTTCCAGGGTCCAGCCCTAAAATCCCCAAAACAAAGATCATGGCAGCACTTGTCTGGGTGTTGAAAATCAATTATGTTCCTCACCCGGCAAAGTGTGTGGTTTACAAAGGCTTGTGAGAGACTGATTTCTGCAGATTTCAGCCTAGAACTCAGTTCTGATTTGAAGACAGGTAGGTCATGAGAAAGCAGCCCATGTCACAGTGCCGCTGGGTCCCTGGCCATTGCTGTGCACGGAGCAGCGAGGTGTTTGTGGGCACCCAGTGCCTCCATTCTGCTGGTGATGCTCATGGTTCATCAGAGGAAAGGCCTCAAGGGGGCTTGCGGTGCTGAGACCATCAGAGGCTTGCTCTGCTCTGCTCCCTTCAGAGTGTCCTTGCGTGTTGCCATGCTTGGCATGAAAGGAAAGAAAACTTATTTAGTTAAGAAAATGTAACTTCTTCAAAAACGGGTGTTGGTCAGGTACAGGGAGTTGGGGTGATACTGCTTTCTGTCTGCGGGGCTTTTCCTCATGTGAGAGGGAAGAGCTGCACCTGGTTTTAATGTGTTTATTGGAGTTAGATTCTGTGTTGGGGTTTTTTGGCTTCAGGTCTCAAGCGCAGTTTTTGTGGGTGCCCCAAGCGGAGCCATGCTGGCATGAGGCATTGTCCTCTGCTAGCTCAGGAGGGACCTGTTTTCAGGAGAGATCACCCATGTAGGATGTGTGTGGTCCACTCAGTGGTGGTGTAAGCCATGCTAAGCACAGGTAAACAAGAATACATCCACTTATTTGGGGACTACCTTGCAGAGTCCGAGGCATCTGTGGTGGAGACATTCATGGTGGGGCTGCCACCAAGGAGAGAGACTTTCAGGGTGTAGTGCACCCGATTTCTGCTAGGTGTCTGCCTATGGTGGAAGGGAATCTTTCACCAGGATCTCCAAATTGTAGGTGTCTGAGTCCAAACAGGTGAATCCCACAAACCTTGCTTGCCGAAAAACCACACGTGAACCCACAGCTCCTGGTATGGGTCAGGTTGTCCTGAACACCCTCAGTGGAGCGCTGCTGGGTTGGTCCAAGGGGGATCTACGGCAAAGGAGGGGTCTACTCTGACTCTTGGTGGCTTGGGTGTTTTTTTTTTTTCCCTTCCAGTCATGTGGGAGCTGTTCTGCACATCCCTTGTCCATGGACGGGGATAGTGGGGTCACAGGACCCAAGGTCACACCACCTGTGCCGGCGTGCCGCTGTGTGCCCCAACCTGGTTTGCTGGGGATGCCATGCGCTGGAAAGGGTTGTTGCTGAAATGTCAGCTAGTGGGAACGTCTGGAGGAAAATGTCCTGGTATTTAGGCTTCCTGCCCCGCAGTGGGGTTTGAGGCCTGAGCCTGTGCTGCAGATGTCCCGTCCTGCAGGCTCTCAGCCACCCAGGGCAGAGCGCGTGTCCTGCCCGGAGGCAAGACAAACAAGCAGCTTTCCCCGGAGCTGAGGGGGCACGGCTTGCACAATGCGCTCTCCTCAAAAGTGCAGGCTCCGTTCCAGCGACGAGATGGGGAGCCGGTCAAACATCAGACTTCACATCCAAACTAAACACTGAGTTAAAAATAACCCCTGGGAGGCAATGAAGGGGGAAGCAAACCGCTGTTCTTCAGGCAGGTGTTGAACCGGGACCCTTTCCTTCAGAGGAACAGGAGGAGGGAAGAAATTTAGAGGTTGACTCTTCCTTTTATTCCTCGGAGAAGCCAGTGTGGTTTCTCCTGGAGCATTGATGGAGGGTAAATTTTAAAGGCAGTGGGAAGTTGCTGGGCTGCTGGCCCTGGTGCCCAGCCTTCTCTGTTTACCCAGGCAGTAGGTATGCTGCCCTGGCAGCGTGCTGTCCTACAGCAATAAGGTTGAGTCCCTGGAGGCCAGAGTGACATTAAAGATTGTATGGTGACAGCAAATGCCTGTCTGTCTGAACAGCGGCCCCCCCAGCCCAGCACCGGGGCTGCGGATGGGCATCCCTTGTTCTCCCGTGGGGCACCCACAGAGCTCTGTGCTTCAGTGTGTTGCAGGTGCCATGTACATCACTGGCTTTGCGGAGTCCATCGCAGACGTCCTGAGCCTCAGCAACATCTGGGCGGTGCGCGGGATCTCCTTGGCTGTCCTGCTGGGCCTGCTGGGGATCAACCTGGCCGGAGTGAAGTGGATCATCAGACTCCAGCTCCTGCTGCTCTTCCTACTGGCCGTCTCGACGCTGGACTTCGTTATCGGGTCCTTTACACACCTTGATCCAGGTAAAACTGGGGGTTCATCACGTTGGGGTCAATCCCTCAGGGTTTTCCCCTTAGCTGTCTTTGTGAAGTTACACATCTGGGCAGAAGTAGAGTTCAGCACTTCCAGACATTTCCCCTGTCCTTTGCCTTTTAGAGGCAACCTGGAATTTTGCAAGGAATACGTATTTCCAGAGCATGACTGAAGATGCCTCACTAATTTGGGGGTTTAACCTCAGGAATGAAGCTCTCAAAGTGTGCGCGTGTTATACTTGTATTGCGCTTGGAGGTTTTCTAACGAGAGCAGCTGCATTTGTGGTCGCTGTTTGTAGCCTTCTGCTGTCTAACTCTGCGTTAAGCATTGTGCCCATGAAAACGGAGGATTGTGACTTGGCGTTAAGGAGATCTTCTCCCCAGAGACCCTTGAGGTCACTTAGACCCTGGCTGTGGTGAGAAGCGTCACCAGCGCTGGCCCTGGGCTGCACACTGCTGGATTTGCTGCCCAGGGCCGTGTTGGGGAGCTGAGGAGGGGGCTGGGTGGGCCGGGGCAGGTGTCCGCTGGGGTTTCAAGGAGCCATGGGTGCAAATCTCCCCCATTAACCTTCCCCAGCCTTGACTTCAGCCTGCAGTAGCAGCTCCAGCTCAGGCAAAGTGGAGGGTCGTGGCTTCCACCTGCAGCCCCGCTTGGACCCCGAGCCCCCTTCCCCTCCCTCTATCCTCATCCCGAGAGGTGTTTGCAGGGAAACACATCTCAAGATGCGGGGAGTTGGGGTGGGAGAGGTCTGTGAGTGCTGCAGCAGCCGCTCCAGCAATAACAAATTGTAATTAGCTGAGTAAACAGAAGGTGTCACCTTTTTCTTGGGTTCCCCTGTGTCCAGCAGCACCTAAGGGGGTTGTGCAAGGGACCTGCTAAAGGCATTTTAAAGGAAAGATCGTCAGTTTTGATTTGGTTAGGATTCAGCTGCCAAGTCGGGTGGCAGGAGGCAAGTCGTGTAGGTGTTCATAGTGCCAATGGCGCGGCTGTCTTTCCACACTGCTGTGTTATTTTGTGCTGCCGGTACGGTGTACAGGGACGGTGGGGTGGGAGCAGAAGCTGCTGCACCAGGAGCTGCTCCCCTCTCGGAGAGAGCCTTGTGGGAAGGCGTTTGCATTTTCTATTTAGCGTGTAAGAAATGCCCCAAATGAAAGCCGGCAAAAGTCTCAGCAGAGACTCGCAAACGAGAACGACGCAAGGACGGCTGTGCGCGGTGTGGCGTGTTTTGCAGAGAAAGGAACTGACCTGCTCCAAACAGCTGTGTTTCATAGGAAGTTGTTTTCTAAAGGAAACGGGGAGGGGGTGTTTGCATTTCGGTTGTGCTCCGAGGAGGCCTTTAATGTGGACCTAGAGACCTTTCTAATCGTAGAGAGAAAATGAATGCTTGGGGTGAGAGCTGATGGTAGGAAAGTGAACATGGGACCAGGAGGAATACAAACGTCAGCAGAAAACATGCCCAAGTTGAGGTCAACTTAGTCGTCTTTGATTTCCTCCACTGCCAAGCACTATCTCATTTTCTTCTGACAGAAAATAGAGAAAGGACGGGAAACAAGGCGTTGAGCATTGCAGATGCTGCAGTTTAGCTGTGGCTGGCTAAAGAGAGGAGGGTTTCCAGGGCATGGATCGGGCTGATGGTGGCCAGATCCAAGCCCCATACGCCAGTACCCCAGAGCAGCGCTGCCCGTACGGTGGGACCTGCAGCCATATGGCTGGTTGGGGACACCTGTGGGTTTCTCTGCTTTTACAGACTGCTTATGTGTGAGAGAACTTGTTTCCAGCCCCGGCTGAACGGTTGGTTCCTCCCAAGTCCTGCATTTCCCCAGAAGGCCTCTGAGTGGTGTGTCAGCACCAACGGTGAGCGCCGGGCTTCAAGAAGCCTCCTTGCTCTGTCTTGCATGTTTTGTGCACGGCATGGATGGAGGCTTGTCTCTTGGGTGGGATTGCACCCGTCGGCAAAGCATCCCTCCTGCAAGGCAGCGCAGGAGCCTGCGGGTGGGACGTGTAGGTGTTGGTGACGCTCCATCCTTGAGAGTCGGCTGATGGCAGTGGTGGGGTGCTGTGAGTCAGAACCCAGCACCTGGGGAAGCGTTTGAGACCGCTTTGAGATGGGCAGTCGACTGAGAAATTAATTATCCTCGGCCTGGGGCAAAATATTGCACCATCCAGAAGTTCCTTCGTTCTTGCCTGGTGTGTTTTAGCTGCAGCCTTGCCCGCCCCGAGCCCGGGTGATCAGCTCTCCGCAGCCTTCGCGAGCGTGCAGTCGCTTTGGGTTTGGTTCAGCGGCTGAGATGCGAAGGGCAGCGTGCAGGCAGAAGTGATTTTTGAGGACAGACCCGTGAGCTGGGAAGATTTCAGTTGACATCTTGCCTGGATTGCTTCCCTGTTTTATGACAGATTTATGCGGTTTTCAGTTCACAGCCTCGGGTCTCGGTCTCCGAACCTGTAAAATGGGCCTCGTGTGATCATTCTGCTTTTCCTGCTCCTACCATGGCAGCCTTTTCCCTCACTTAACATTTCCAAGTGCTGCGCACATACCAAAGGACGGAGCATCTGCCAAGCAGCAGTTATTTAGATTTAAATAATCTCCAGGAATGCCTGTCCATCTTGAAGGTCTTAAACGGCTGCCTTTGTGTGGTTGCGCTGGGTGGAGTCCCCTGCTCTTCTCCCCATTCCCTCAGCTCACACCCAGGCACACACCAAATCGGATATTGTCCAAGCACTCACTCCCTTCCTGTGGTTTGCCTTTATTTTTAGTTTGAGGACGGAGCGTGTTTACACAAAAGGGGGCTTCTCAGCGGGGCTTCCCGCTGCTTTTTCTCCTTTTCTCTCTATTGCCGTGGCTCGCTCCCGCTCCGAGAGCCGGCCGGGCTCCCGCAGCCCGGAGCTGGGGCTGGAGGAGCCGAGCGGCTCCAGCAGACAGGGAGTGCTCTGGGTGGTTTGTCCAGATGCTGCCGACCCCGCTGAGACTGCAGGCAGGGCTGCCTGCCTGCCCTGGCCAGCCTGCGGTGTCCCTCTGCCTGGCCCCGAGGGCTTTTGCTCCTTTCCGCGGGCTGCCTGCAGGGCGCAGGGGGGGACTGGCTGATTTTTTGGAGTTAATCCTAAATCCTCTCCTTGGCTTTGGCTGGCGTTTCCCCCGGGGCTGGGTCACGGTCCCGGGCTGGGATCTTGGCCAGGGGTGGGTAGCGAGGAGAGGGGCTCCCCGTGCTGTCTTGGCCCCGTTGAGCTGTCTCTGGCCACTCACCTTAAAATTCAGCCCCACCTCCAGAAGCGGAGACCCCCCGTGCTCCTTCCTTGGGGTGGAAAACATCTGTATTCTCTTTCTCCCTAGGCACAACTTACTGTTTTAACCAAACCTAAGGCAGGTGAGTTGAAATCAGGCAGCGCTCCACTTCTCAACCCGTAACCAAGAACCAGCGCTTGCTGCCCAACGGCGTGGTAGCAATGCGGGGTTTTCTGGGCTTGCGTATGTTTGCATTTTAATTCTGGAGGTCCACACCTCGAAATCAGCCTGAGTTATTTTGAGGGGAGCGGTGACCGTAAAGGAGAGGATGCTCCTTTCCGTGACCAGCTCCTCAGAACAGTATGTGTTCTTTTTGCCCTCTTCACGCCCCGAATGTTCGAGTCATGGAAAAAGAAGATAAGCCCGCCGTTAATGCCCACACTTTTATTTTCCTAGCATATCTCTGCTAATTTTTGTGTAGGGTGACTCCCAAATACTCCCTTTCAATTCGGCGCCTGCTTTCCTGTTTTGGCAGTGGCTCTCAGGTGCCCTGGTGAAGCAGAGCGGCTGTGGGAGCGCATGGAGGGGGGGGGTTGGTGGTTACTGGGGGGAGAGCTGATGTTAATTTGGTTGTGCTTTGTTGGGGAGATGAAAGGAATCGCTACGCGAGCCTGACAACAGCCTCTTAAATGCCTGGGGAAAAAAAAAATTAAATTATTTTGTTGGGAATTCAATAATTGGGTCTCCCTGCGTTGGGCCCCCCCTGGGTCCTGCAGCAGACGGTACCACGTGGCTGGGGCGAGCGTGGAGCCCGGCTGCGTGGGGCTGAGCCCCTCTCCTCCCAGCCGGGAGACCCGGGTAGTTCATTTCCCAGGGACACGGGGAGGCCTGAAAGGCGCGTTGCTCTCAGGGTGCTTCTGCTTGGGATTATTTTCCATGCAAACCACATCCTTCATCTCACCCGCTTGGGTTTTAGCTTCCTGAAGCTGCTCACGCAGAGCCCAGAAAACCCATTTATTATTCTCACTTCTTCCCCTGAGGGTGAGTCCTTTGGACCATTCATCCCCCTCAGGCGTGCCGTGGCCGAGCCAGGGGAGCTGATGCTCTCCCGTGGGTACCACTGGTGAGGAGCTTCGCCTGGGGCTGCTCCAGCAGAAGGGGAACCTGCAATTGTTAAAGTGATTTATGTATATAAACACTCAGGTGTTGTAAAGATCTCTCAAACGGTGCCTCGGGGTCTTTGATAGATTGAATTAATTAAATGTATTCTCACATATTTAATGTGAAGGTGATCAAAGTGTCCTAACCGGGGACTTTTGCTTGGCTCTGGGTTGTTTTATTATATTTTTGGGCACGAGGGGTGTGCCCCATTTTCATAAGAGAGGGTGCAGGAAGGATGTGTGTGTCAGAAGATGATCTGCAGCTAATCCCAGAGGCTTTATCCAGGCTGATTGCTGACTTCCTGGCCTGAGACACATCTGGAAACTGGCATCAAGTTCCAAGTAGAAATCACCGAGCGAGCGGCAGCAGAAAAAAAAAAAAATCCCACTTTGCTACCGAACAAGGTAGACACCATGGTGAATAAAAGCAGGAGGCTGCTAATACGCTCTTTATTTATTAAAAAACACGGGATTGCTTTCCCCAGGTTTTTCCAATTATAGCGCATTGAATGGCCCTGACATCACTTTTGAGCCGGGGCCAGCCTATTCAACAGTCTGGCGAAGACATTTATTAACTGGTTACCTGCCAATTGTCTGGGCTAGGAGCTGCGGGACAGATGTGTTTTGAAAAGTGATAACATTGTTAGGGGCCTTATTTAGATAGTGAGAGGAAAGCTACACCACTCTGTCCGGGCTCTCTGAAATAGGTATTTAAAGAAGTTTATTTAAAAA
Organism: Pluvialis apricaria; assembly: GCA_017639485.1. Taxonomy (NCBI): domain Eukaryota; kingdom Metazoa; phylum Chordata; class Aves; order Charadriiformes; family Charadriidae; genus Pluvialis; species Pluvialis apricaria. The sequence continues at coordinate 70,842,070 of CM030011.1, read as the reverse complement.
AAGAAAAAAAAAAAACACACTAAAAAAAATCAGGTTGAGATGTAACTTTGCGGCGTGGTTCCACTCTGCCACCCTGTGCGTAGGTAGGTTTTCACGGTGTTTTCTCGCTGGAGGACACCTGGCAGCAGGACTTTGTTGAGGAGCAATGGTCTCACCTGCCGGCGGATGCTCAGGGAGGTCAGTACAGCTGCTGCGTGCCAGGGCCAGGGCTGCCATCCCTGGGCCACTGCTCCGCCGAGGCCGGGTGGGCTTTCTGAGCCCACCACCCTGCACCATCTCCCAGGAGGTGGGGAGGAGAGCTCAGGGCCTGCAGGTCCCTGCCCTCGGGCTCCCGCCAGGCTGCGCTGGGGACACCATGTGCATCTAACTTGCTCTTAAATATTTCCAGCGATGGATCCTCCGCTGCGTCCCTGGGAACCCCGCTCCAGTTGCAGGTATCCTGAGCTAAATTCCTGCAGCCAAAACCCACCGCTTTGGGTCTCTCAAGGACTTGGGGAGACCAGCTGATGTCCTTCTTTCTGCGGTAAACCAGAAGACCTCTCGCGCTCCCCTTTGGTCTTCTCTTCTCCAGGCTGCACCGTCCGAGCAGCCACGTGGTGCCTGGGAGTGCGCAGCCCTCTGCTGCGTGTGGTGAGGAGGAGGAGGGTCCTGGCCTCATTCGGCACCCTAAAACGTGCTGCTGCACAGTGCCGTCAGGGGCAGGGCTGGCCCGGGGCCATCCCCGGAGCAGGAGAGGGTTTGCTGAGGCTGTTACAGGTTTAAACTTGCTTAATAGGTAATACCGCTCCTGATTTATACAGGAGATTTTGTCCGTGGTTGGTTTAACCTTTAATTTCTTTGCTGTTTCCCTGTGAGGCGATGCTAAGCTCGTCTTCCTAGAGCTTGTAAAAAAAGTCCTGAAACACCTCGGCTGGCTTTGTCCCCTGCTAGACGCTGCCTTCACGTGGGCTTTCCCCACCCGCTCCCCCCATAAAACCTCCCGTGCAGGCTCTCTGTTCAGCAGCAACTTGTTTAATGCTAGAGACCTAATAAAACTGGCTGGCTCAAGGAAGATATATATCATCCCATAATCTCTCCATCTCTCCCTGTTGCTTTGTTTAAACTGGACAGCTTTATTTAATTGCATTGATTTTTTTTTTTCTTTTTTTTTTTTTTTTGGTGCCGCTACATAATTGTTTTCGAATGATGGAGATATTTTACCTCCTCTTTCTTCATTCCCCTAGTGTTTAATTCCAGTCACAGTTCAGCTGTGCCCTGAATCAGCTTTCCTTATTTAAGGATTTAATTTATGAAGATAATTTCTAGATATTAGACTCTTTCTCCAGCCACTTCAATTCTAGTTCACATTCCTCCCCGAGGCTAAAGAGAAAACTTTGTGTGGGACGTTGGTCCTTATCTACTGCTCATCATCTTCTCTGCTAGCTTGTGTTAACAATTTTTGGCCTTTTTTGGCTGTAGGTAAGAGGTTTTAGCCTGGTTGTGCCTTCCCTGGCCTGGATGATGGCCCGATGGTTCTTGCTGGTTTTCTTTTCTACTCAAATGGGAAATGCAGTCATTGAAAAATGTGATTTTGGTAGGGAAAATGTATTCTCTGATTTCAACTGAATTAAATTAATAGTTTCAAACAAACAAACAAAAAATCCTTTTAGGTGACAACATCTTGCTCAACCTTTCTGAAATCAAACACTTTGATTTCCAGTTTGATTTGCAGTCTGAAACTAGACTTGAAGCTGTAGCTGTGTGTGTTGTATGGAGGATAATGAAAACCTCCCCAAAATAAAATCAAACGACCATTTTGGACAGAAAAATCAAAAAATCAACAAACAGGGTAGTTTTCTTTTGAAATACCATTGTCATCTGGACAATACATCCATAACTTGGAAGTACGGGATGATCTAGTCTGGAGTATGGCAGAAGACTCTGTAGACCATGGCAGGGTCCAGTGGATTATGTTACGTTTTGGTTGACTGCTTTCTTTTGAAAGATGGGGGTTTGATCGACAGGGATTGGGCTTTGTCCCAAGCAATGCACGGAGTAGCTCCGAGTTAGAAAGGAGATCACTCCAACGAGCCCAAAGGATGTGTGTCATCGCCGCTGCCGCTCAAATGCTGTTCATTTTCCTCCAATTGTTGTGCCTTGACTCAGCCTAAATTCTGATTTCTCAAGGCTGGGGGTTTTTCATCGGAGAAGTTCTGCAGAGCCTCCCACAACCAGGGACTCTGGGCATGACTTCCAAGAAATACCGCTTTCTAATTAATAACAATATCCCATTGATGCAAACTGTTTTCCTAGAAAAAGGGTGAAGCAAGGAACGTTTTACTTCTCGTCCTCTTTGTAATGAATAAAACCATTTCCGCTGGCTGGTTTGAATACCGCTGAACAAGCCAGGTAGCAGATACCACATCAAAAAATAAAATCGTAATGGAAGGATTTTATATATTATGGCAAGTCTGGTGCTTAGCGTTAAATAATATAAAACATAAGTAGACTTTATAAAGTTGAAATACCCGTGTTAAAATCTCCTCTCTTTCTCTTAAACAAAATTTCAGATTTTCCACCTGCAGAAAATATCCACTTTTTGGCTTTTTTTCAAAAAATAATTAAAGCCCACCAACCTGTACAGGCAGAATAAGTGCCAAAGGGCCGTAGTAGCTACTGCCACGGGCACATTCCTGAGTTTTCCTTCATTTAAGCAGTGCTGAGGCACTGGGCTTTTGTGATGAGGAGCTGCCCGTGTGGGTGCTTTCGGGCTCTGTGTGTCCTCCTGTGTGTATACCGGTGGTTTTTTGCTTCTCCATCCTCTTGAGAAGCCGAGGTGGAGATAAAGCAGGCGCATGGGAGATGGGCAGAAATGCGTGTTTGCTCCGACCCAGCCCAGTCCCGCAGGAGCCATGCCGTGGCTGGGGAGAGCTCGGGGGAAGTGTAGGCCGCTTTGCGATTTGAGAGAGGTGACAGCATCCTGCAGATGAAGATTGCCCTGTTAGCTAAATGCAAACGTTGGAGACTGATTTAAGCAGCTCCCTTTGTTTATCCTGCCTTTTGTGCTATTTTTAGCTATTGGCCAGGACCCCCTGTTGCAGGTCCATTGGCTTTAGGGAGAGGGGGATGCTCATGACCTGATGGCTGTCATGGTTGGGATGCTCCGAGGTCCCCAGACCACAGGGAGGTTGGTGTGGGATGTGAGTGCGTTTACTGGGGGTAAGCCACCCCCAGGGCTTGAGTCCCCTTCTCGGGGTCTCCAGGCCTGATGAGCTTGGCAGAGGGGGAGGGTGTGAATACTTGGGTTTGTCACAAATGCAAAGGACAATGCAAATGCATTAAGACAAGAGGTAACGGGCACAAAATTGAACGTAGGAAGTTCCATCTAAACATCTTCTTTACTTTGAGGGTGGCAGAGCACTGGCACAGGCTGCCCAGAGAGGCTGTGGAGTCTCCCACACTGGAGACATTCCAAACCCGCCTGGACGCCGTCCTGTGCAACTGCTGTAGGTGTCCCTGCTGTGGCAGGGGGGTTGGACTAGATGATCTCCAGAGGTCCCTTCCAACCCTGACCATTCTGTGATTCTGTGACTGATGGTCCCCAAGTGGGTTTTTTGCAGGTTTCCTCAAACAGATCACCCTCCAGAGCTTCTGCTCTAGGCTTTCTTGCTCGTTCGAGGGTTTTCAGTGCACAAATCCCGTGCTCCTCCATGCCTCCTGTAACACGGCAGAACATTGCACCGGCCGGCCTTAAACCTCTTTCCAAGAGCATCCTGTGGCAGGCCAGGCTGCAGGGCACGCTGCCGAAACCCCGAGCAACTCGAGAAGAGGTCGCCTGCTGCGTGCGGAGACTTCGGAGAAGAGCGCGAGGGGAAAATAGACAGGGAGTGCTTCCCCTCGACAGCGCTGTCAGTCTCCACGCTTGCTAATTTGTCTGCTCAACTGAGAAATATTTATGCACGGGGGTGATTCATCGCCCTGCAGCAAGGTTGCTGGCAGCCGTCAGTGTGATGCCTGTCCCCGTGCCAGCGCTGGAAGCGGGACCAAAATTACCCCGGTTTTGTCGCTGCCGGCGGTGGCCGGGACGGGCAGGTGCGGTGGAGGGTGATTTTCGGGAGAGGGTTAATGGTGGGATCCCTCGGAGCCCGTGGCAGCAGGAAGCTGTATTGTGTGTTGACTTTAAACAGGAGGTTTGGGAGATCAGCTCTGGAGCAGAAAACAGGGGCTCGGGAGGAACAAACACTCGCTGCTTCAGAAGGGCGGCGATTTCCTTTTGGGTAAACACGTCATTAATCTCAGGGAGCACATTCTTTTCCATCAAAAGATAAGGGATCCGAGTTGCCTTTCTCAGGGCTTGGCCTTTTTAGATTGTTTTAACTGTGGCTCTCACTCCTTCAATTACAGACTTTACATAATCTCTCATTTTGGGTTTGCCGGGCTTATTATGGGTGCAGAGAAAGTCTTGGGCAAGGGAACTCCTTTCTTTCTTTCTTTAAAATTGCTCTGATCCTTCTCCCCCCCGCTGCTGTCTTGCCAAGTTTTTGGGTTTTTGTTTTGTTTTGTTTTGTTTTTCACTGAGACCTGTCTGGTTTTTGCTGCTTGCAGCTCTGACGAATTTGAAACGCAAGTGTGCTGTTTGTCCTGATTTATGAAACCATCTCCCTTGTGCTAACGATAAAATAGGAGATTATTTGTGCACTGCCAGTGGAAAAATAGCGATGGGCTCCTCTCCCCGCCCCTCTTGCTGCTCAACTTAGTTTGGCGTTTTTGAGGACACTGCTTGCCGTGGCCAGCGAGGCGCAGGGAGATGCTGGCTATGGCACTCAGCGCTTATTTTTCAGCTGGCACCCTCCTGCTGCACAGGGAGACAGCAGTCATTCCTGCCGCCTGTGGCTCGGGGTCTGCAATCGCTCTGAGCTCTGTGTTTAACTGGGATTTAGGGATGGAATTACAGAGGGAATTTTGTCCCTTCCCGTTCTTACCTCCTCTTCTTCCCCGTACTTTGTGCTTAGGGCTGCCAGCAGCTCCCGCATCCCCCATCTCTCGGTGCCCTGGCAGCTCCAGCAGATGCTCTGCAGTCTTTCTGCGCTGATCTGTCGGTGTGGCCACGTGCCGTTGCGTTAATTGCGTAATAGCGGCGGTTGTATCACTGCATAGTCATTGACCTGCCTGTATTCCAAACAAAAATTCCTCACTATTTTTTGCCCCCACCTAGTTTAAGACTCCCAAAGCAGAAACGCTGAGGCTGTGGGAGCTGCTAGCAGGTAGGACGTGGCCCTGAGGGCTGAGATGAACCCAAGGGATGACGTCATTTGTGACACATGGAGGGTGAATCTGCGGGGACAGGTATCGGAAGCCTTGTGTTTGCTCTTCTCCATCTGGGCTGGGCTGCACGTGCAGCATCTCCAGCTACAGAGCTGTGCTGCTGCCCACAAGTCCTGCACGGAGCAGACGTGCTCCTGGCTTGTCAGAAATGTGCACTGACCCACGCTGGCTCACGTGGCACGCATGTTGCACTGGGGCTCCAGAAAAGGGCAACCCAGCTTTGGTGAATGTGGTCCCCTGGGTAGATGAGTCCAGCGGTAGCTGTCAGGAGACAGGGGCATCGGTCTTTTCAGTCCATCCCATCCTCCTCCAGCTCAGCTCCCCTGCAGCTCTTCTCTTTTCCTTCTGTTTCTGCCCAGTCTTCCAGCCAGAAGTTGCATATCCAAAGTGAAGCAGGAGATGTCCTGGAAGATGTTAAAACATTTTTGTACCTCTGTACAAGTTCAGCGAAAGTTATGTTTATTCTCTGTACCTGCCAGCACAGCTCTGCCTCTTAAGGCGCTTTGCTTTCATGACTCACCAGTTCTCCGTCTTTTAGAGGACTGGGGATGTTCTGGTGAAAATCTGATCATGCATCCAACAGGCTGAGTGTCAGCCCACAGCAAGTTGAGCAGTGGACTGGTGGCATGGAAAAACCACCATGCTGTTCTCTGTCCACCGACAGCGCTGCTTCCCTCTCACCCTTTTCCTTCCCTCTCACCCTTTTCCTTCCCTCTCACCCTTTTCCTTCCCTCTCACCCTTTTCCTTCCCAACCTTTCTACAGGTTTCTCATACATCTCCGCCTCCATCTGCCCCATACCAGTTTGGCAGCAGTAGGGCAACGCCTGGGAGTAGAGGTGGTAGCGTAGGACTTGCCTGGGAAAAAAAGATGGTGTGGTTTCTGCTGACTTGGCATTTTGTGTGCTGCCCACATGAGCGGGAGGTGGGAGGACCTCAGGAGCTGGAGCTGGGCGGTTGCGAAGGCACGGCTGCAGAAGTGGCCCAGCCTTGGGAGAGCGTTGGAAACGTGATTGTTAATGTCGGTGTTAAACAAGTCCAAACACAGGAAGCCAAGCATGCGCAGGGAGGGATGTGGGGGGATGGGGCTTGCCACTGCACCGCTTTGATTTATTCATTTTTTATTCTGTTGGGAAAAGTGATTAAAGTGTTATTTATGACCCAGGTGCCCTCTTCATGCCTCTTTGATGATGCCACTCTGCTGTGGAGGTGCACTGTTTTCAGTGACCTTCCTTGGGTGCGCTCCATGGTGTTGCTGGGCTGGTTGTGGTTGGCCAAATCCGTGTTATTCTCCGGCACGTGCATGTAGCCCCTTCGCTGGGAAGCTGAGCTGTCGAGATCACGGCTGTGTCGTTCAGAGCTGTTGTGACAGAGGATCCTGTGCTGCTTGTTGCCTCAAATTAAATTTCAGCATTTGCATAGCGTTGGGAGAAGGCAGAGATAAAGAGGCGATTGGGTTTGGATGACATTCATGGCTTTGCATCCATCTGCACATCCACAGTTTCTATGAGGATGGCTAATCCTGTGTACCTGCAAGTGCGCTCTGAGATGCTGGAAAAAACTATTGCTGGTGGTGTTTTGGCATCAAAATATCGCTTCATTAAAGCCAGGCACACCTGACTTTCCCTGGACAAGTGAAGATGCTGTTCTTGTGTGATAGGCTGTGGCTAGTAAGTACCTGTGGTGAGTTTGGTGACCACCTGACCATCCATGAATGGGCAGGCAGGGGCAGAATTAGTATTGCAAGGGCTTTTGGAGGGAGAATTTCAGTCCTTCCTTGCTGTAGAGCACTTTGACCTATGTAGAAATTAATTTGGTTTAGGCCACCCAACAGTCATCTGATATACCACAACTTCTGAGAGTTTCCAACCTGACAGGGCTTGACTCGCCTACCCGGGAGTTAACAGCTCAGAGATACCAGGCTTGTACCTTGCCCTCGGCTAAGACTTTGGAGGAGGAAAACGCAAGCATGTGGCTGGTGAGAAGGAGTGAAACTTCATATCATGAAGGTGTGTGTGCAGGTGAGGATGGCAGCTGTGGGACCAGGCTGTGAGGACCATTCCTGTTTCCTCCACGCTGGTGTGCCCAGGTACTGCCAGCACCCATGCTAGGACCTCACTCTGGGCGTCTGCTTGGACTGGTGTCCAAGGGGAATGACTGGACTTCAGACCTTGTGCCAGAAGGGTTTAGAGATGGAAGAAGAGGGAAAGAGAGAGGGGAGATAATTATGCCAAAGCTATATAATTACTCTTTGGCTCTCCACCTCTTACATCACACAGGATCCTGAAAACACTGGGGTCAGACCTGGGAAATGTGCTGCAAGACAAACACTTCCAGCTGTTCCTCTGAAAGCAAATCTCAGCAAGTACCTTCCAGGCAGGAACGTGTGGGCTTACTTATTTAGGAAAAGAAAAAAATCTCACCACTTCAAGCCTTCAGCATCCACCTTCATAATTAAAATCTCTAATCACAAGCAGAGTGCAATACGTGACTGTCTTCTGGGAGCTGTTTCTTAAGGTGGTTTTCCATTTTTGTGTTATTTAGCCCCTGCCTCGGTGCCAGGGTTTACTTAACCTTAAGCTTGTGAACAGGCTTATTGAATTTGGCCAAGACTTGACTAATCTGTAATGAGCTCCAGGTTGCCTGGAACTTGGCAGCGCTGTCGTCCTCTGTGCCGTTGCATAATGGCCTGACCCCGCGTAACCACAGCTTCGCCTCGCGCCCCTTCTCCAACCTCCTCGAGTCCCGCTCCGAAGCCCCGGGCTTCGTGGAGGGGCCGCCCTGCTAAGGTGGGTCCCGAGTGCCAAAAACTGCCTCGGCTGCTTTCGTCCTCTTCCACGGGGCAAGAGGTGGGAGAAGGTGGCAAGAAAAGCTTAAACGTGGAATCCAGCTGGGGCGGAGGGGTGGGTGCAGCGATGGCAACCAGGCGAAGGCTGGTACCCTGTCCCAGGCGTCTGTGGTGGCCAGGGGGACATGAGAATCCTGGCCACCTTCCTCCTCCTCCTGCGCCTACGTCAGGCTGATGCGCAACCCCCTGTGGTCCCTCTGCACTTGTGAATGGAGGATGCTCATTCTGGAAGCTCTTCCATTTGAAACTTGCTAGGTGTTTTTTATTGTTTATTGTCATTTTTATTTTTATTGTCATTTTAATAAGGGCAACTGGAAGGACTTAATTTGTCAAAAGTCACAGGAACAATTCAGATGTTGCTCTATGTCAATTCCCCCCTCCCTCCCCCCCGTTGTGTATTTACTTCAGCTCAGCCACTTGAGAAATCCATTATTTGCCTGCTGCTTATTGAGCATCTAATGATGAAAATAATTTTTTACGGCTCTTTATTGTGTATTTCCCATAAGGCTGACATGGCACAGAGAAGGAACCAGATTCTTTTCCTTCTAGCATCACACTGGGAAGATTTTTTATAGCACTTCAGCTCCAGCCTTCTGCAAGCCAGCCGAGAGCAGGATCATTAAAGGCAGGATTTAGAGGCTGTGGGGTTGCATAAATTAATTGAGAGCAAAATTTGTCAGATGAACATTTTGTAATGAGTGGGGAGGGAGGAATCTGGCTTGGATCTCGTGTACCCAGCAGTTAGCTGTAGCAAAAGATCCTCTTCCACAAAAAAAATAATTAATAAAATGATCTTGCCTTGTTTGGAGATTAGAGAGCCAAATATAGACCCTATCGCATTTCCTTCCCTCCTCCTTCCGAAGCTCTTCCTTTTGAAGTGCACTTTCAATGGGATGTGGATAATTGACTCTGTGAACAACCGACCGAGTGCTCTGTTGGTTTAACCGATTGGTCTCAGTTGCTGATTCCTGTTTTGTTTTGGATGATTTTCAGCCCAATTGCCCCGTCAGCTACAATTAGTCCCATTAATATGACAGCTGAAAGGTCACAGATGACTCGCTCTGGTCGCAGGCATGAGGGCAGCCAGGAGATACTCACAGCGAGTTGTTCTCAGCTCCATGGTCGCGTGGCGGTAGCTTGCTTAAATTGATGGCGATTGCAAATCCATCAAAAGGGATGTGAGGTTTGCTTCACGGGAGGGTGATTGACTGAGAAATGAGGTTGCAATAACAAGTAACATTTGGATGAACTTTTCTTTAATTAGACAAGAAAGCTCCTGGTTCTGTATAAAGGGGAAATGTGGAATGGCTGGGCTTCCTCTCGCCAGCCGAAGCCACGAGGAAAAGAAGCAGAAGTGGGATGGAGTTGTAGGCGCATCCTGTGGCTCGTTCAACAAATCCATGGCTGTCGTTTTCTGTGGCTCCCGTGACATCTGCCATGGTTGTGGGCTTTGTCTCTTCCACCCAGGATTTACACTTGGAGGAATAAATTAGGAAAGGGAACAGCAGACAAAGGGATGGAGCATAAGGGATCATTTGGCTTCTTAAGGAGTCAGATGCACACAGGTGCATGTCAGAAGCCGGACTCACGGGTCTCACGGTCTCTCTTTGGGCATGGTATGGCCAAAATGGTATCACAGCAAATGTAGTCTGGTTGGGTACTTGGCCTTTTGTAGGAGAAAGGAGACATAAGGCACCCAAAGTGCCTGGATCAGCCTGTCATTGAATTATATAGCCCCAAACCCCACTTGGAAGACCCTGGTTGGAGATGGTTCACTCACAAAGCAGGAGGCTGTGTCTGGTGAGGTTCTGCGAGGGTCTGGTTTTGGTTTGGTGTTATTTGGTATTTTCTTTAACTGCTTGGATGATGGAAAAGAGTATATGCAGATTCAGTTTGCAGATGACCCCCAACTGGGAAGGGCTCACAGCAGCCTGGCTGAGAGGGTCAAACTTCCAGATGACCTTGCACAAGCTGGGGAAGTGATGTGAAAAGGACAATTTTTGGTTTGTATGAAGACAAACAATAAGTTTTACAGCCTGGCAGAAACCGTCGACTGTGCCAGTGCAGGATGGGGACTGTTTCCAGTAGGTGAAAGGATGCATTAAAAAATGCAAATAACTTAAAGATCAGGCAAGAAAGAGCAGCATGAGCTTCAAACAGGATGATTTTGGTTCGACAGTAGGGGAAACCTAAATGATAGAGACAGGAAAATATGAGAGTAAACCATCAAGAGAGGTTAGAGTCTGCTTCACAGGACATGTTTAAGAATCAGTGGCACAAACTTTTGTCAAGAGGGACATAGATATATTTGATGCTGCTGCTGTGAAGCACAGGTTAGAGAAGGTCTGCAGATCTCCTTGGGGCAAGATGAATATTTTGCTCACCCCTTTTCTTTAACCAATGAAACATTAACATTTCTATGAGGAGCACATACTTTGTGAAAAATCCCTTGGCCAGGGGCTGAAATTTTCCTTGAGCAGTTTGGTGGGAGTTTTGCAGCCAGCCCATGCGCCCTGCTATCGTTGTGGGCACGAATTCCAGGGGAAGGAGCTCAGGTCTGGTCTTGCGGGAGTCTACAGCCTACACAAACCCCCCCTTTATTTCTCCAGAAGCTGTACTTTCTGCAGGCATCCGCAGGGTCCAGAGGTCAGTGTGCTGTGCGGAGCTTATTCCCTTTAAATCTCGTCTGGGACTTGTTCCTAGTGAAAATAGCTGGGGGTTCTAAAAAGCGTAGCGGTAGGAGACCTTTTCTATCAGTGTGTTTCCATCCATGTTTGGGCAACACAATGAATGCAGATGTAGTAGGAAACTTCTGATTATCTATAGGACTTTTCTGTGGCAACTTCAAAGCTCTGTGGTTAGTTATATTCTGAGACTTTAAATGGATATGTCTTGTGTTCAGAGCTCTGATTTAATTTTCCGGTTTAATCTATTGTCCAAACGTCATTAATGTTGTCTTTGAGGCATGGAGCAGCTTTGATGGAGTCTTTTTTTAATTTCTGGCCATCACCCTGTGCAGCCATAAACAACATCCTGCCTGCTAATGAGAAAATTCAAGTTATTGCGGTCACATGTCTCGTGGAGATAGATTGTAGTGGCAGGAGGAAAAAAGGAGCCGACTTTGCTCACCTTCCACCCCAGCTGGCACGAGCATTTGGATTACTGACAGAGAGGACAAGTTTCCACAGATTAAGATACTCCATTAAAAAGCAGTCTTGCCTGTTGAAAATGAAATTATTCATTTCGTAGACGTATCATTAATTCCTTAACCTGCTTTTCATGAGTTATCTTTTCTACCTATAAGCATCTAAAACCTTTCTGAAGAAATGCCGTGCTGGCACATCAGCTATTGGGCTCAACTATTCCTAACAAATCCAGGTTTGTGGAAGAATTTGGCCTGTCCTTCTGGCGTGAGGTGAGGGAGCAGGATCCTCCATTACATACCCAGCAAACCGGTTGTATGACATGAATATCCTACCCGTTGCTTTCACCTCTCTCCCATCTTCTGTAAAACTTTTTGTTTGGAAAGCAAAACTTGTGCATGTATGACCTTGGAAAAACTTGGCAGAAGTTGGTGTGGGGAGTGGGGCACAGTCCAAGGTCTCGGCATGTGCTCCTTGCTGCACCGTGATAAACATCTGCAGAAGATTTGGGAGGGGGGGGGGGCTGGTCGTGATGCGCAGCCCTGTGTTTAGCCTTGGTTTGGAGATGATAACGCAGCAACAGGAGAGCGATGGCGTCAGGAGGGTAAGTGCCCAACACGGCATCAGAGCACTGGGCAGTTTTAGATCACCTTGTTCCTTCTCCTCTGGGAAACCCATCTTGTAGGGCAGAGCCCACCCTGTGACAAACTGGCTTTATTGGCTCTGGCCTCATTGGCAACGAGCGTATAAACTGGGTGTGTTGATAGCAGCTTCACAGCAGGGGCACATCTCAGGTCTTGTCTGTGCAGGAGCTTGAGTGGCAGAAACACAGAATTGGGATACGGTGTGAGGGCTTGCTCAGGGATGCAGTTATGGCAGCATAATTTTGCTCTATTTGGAAAGAGGATTAAAGTGGCGTGGATAAATAAGTATAAATATTAGCTGATCCCTGCAACTGGTTTTCCTCTGCGGACACGTTTTACAGGAAGATGTCCTGCTTGCTCACAGACAGGACTTGATACAGTCTGTGTTCTGGCTTGGCGAGAGCCACCCAGCCTGGTGGCGCCTCTCAACGTGCTGGCCTGCACCGCTGCACCTTTCCCTGGCATTTGCACCCTTGTAACCACACTGACCTCTTCTCTGCCTTCTGCCCCCACCAAAAAAGTTCACATTCATCCTTTTAAACTACCCCTGGAAACAGCTGCTGCTGTCGCACATGTTTAGAGGACGGGTGGTCGCCGAGAGTGGGCTGGAAGGTCTCCTGCAGTCCTTGTGGTTTCTGAGGTTCTCTCCTGCTCCATGTCTTCGCAGAGCATGGCTTCGTTGGCTACTCCGAAGAGCTGATGTTCAACAACACGCTGCCGGACTACAGCCAGGGGGAGTCCTTCTTCACTGTTTTTGGAGTGTTTTTCCCAGCTGCCACAGGTACTGTAAGTTTTATCCTCCCCCTCTTTCCCTCCACAGTCACATCTCGGAGATGAGCAGAAGCAAGGGCAGTTCCTCTGGGCTGTGAGTGAGACGAGCGGGACCGTACTTGGCCGTAGCAGACTCACACGGTCTGTTCAAAACGTTCAGGCTTTCCTCCAGCATCTCCATCCTGTCCTGTTGACTTGAATGTGCTCTTCTGTCTCTCTGTGATCAGAAACTGCTGGTCACCTCTATGGGTTGACGTGGTGGTGTAAATCTCTCCCTGCCAAGGACAAGGCTCAGGCACCAATCTTGGCCAGTGCTGCCAGGCCACAAGGTATCGAGCGTTTTTAAAAGGGCTGGTCATGATTTATCTTATTAGATAAGCCTTATGACTTGATTGCACTGGGAGGGTGGGAAGAGCACAGGAGGGCTTTCCCTCCAGCCTTACCGCGGGCGGGTGGCCGAGCCGGGCTGATGCCATCGCTCATGATGCTGACCCACCACTCTCTGTACGGCATCACGGAGGCATCTTTGCGTGTCAGCAGAGCTCACGCTTATGAGCTTAACTGGATGCATTCATATTATTCATTCCCTTAAATTACCAGGAAGATCCATGTCCCCATTCCAAAGCTGGCAATCTCCAGTGGGAATGAAATAACTATCAATTGGAGTTACAATACCTTTTGTTGATGTTGGGGTTTTTTTAAGCTATAAAAAGTACCGATTATAAGCAGTTTCCATAGCGATGAATCCTTGGATTACAGAGTGAATTTTCAGAGGATTAGCTCTAAGCAACTTGCTGGAAGTTGTTTGCAGAATTGCTGCGGTACAGGGAGACAAACGAAATGGTTTTGTGAAACAGATGGGACTGGAGGAGTGGTCTGGTAGCAGAAGGTGGCACTTTGTCAAGTGCACCTAGTGCAGGACTTCAGATTTTCCTTTCAAATCTTCTCTCCCAGCTTATCAGGCCGGCTATTGCCCCTGTGTAGACTTCCTTCTGGAAAACTCACCTGCCTGAACTGTCGGCATGATGGAGAAGTTGGCTTCTGCCCTCTTTTTTGTCATTTCTGCCTGGCCCAAACGAGTCCCCCAGCCAAAGAAAGAGACGTTCCCCACGAGCCCTGCCTTTGACGCAGGAAAGCAGTTTTTTCCAGCTCCCTGGTTATAGAAGAAGGAATAGCGATGACAAAACTGTGCAGAAAATTACCGCAATTAGCCATATTAAATGGTTCTTCATCACTGCTAATGCTTGGCTGCTAGGAAGAATGCCAAAGCTAATAGATATAATTTATTTAAAGCCCTGGCAGCCTGTTGCTTTATTAGTTAGCAGTAGTAATACCAGTAGCAGTGTTAAACATTCTCTGAAAATACAGTTTGGGCTGATGTATAATTACTTTGGTTGCTGCACAGCTTTTTCATGAGTTCTTTTTAATTGCTTGGTTATTTACAGGATTTAAATTATTCCTTCGGAGTAGAGGTGCCAGCGGTACCATATAACATCGCTATTGCTGCTGTTATTGCTGTTTGTAGCAGTGCGGAGTTCAGGAGCTTCATAAACATAGGGTTTGTGCTCAGTGCTCTTGGAAGAACTCGTGATCTGATTAAGAAATTTTGAGGGTGGGAGTTAAGACTTCTCTGCTGCAGATCACAAATGGGCAGCCCAGTGCAACTTCAGAAGCGCTGGGAATAAAGCTCGCATCTCCTCGGGCTGGAGCAATGAGTGAGGGCTGGTTCCCTCCCGTCCCGCCTGGCCCACGCTGGCTTAGCTTGCCTCCTCTGCCACCATGGGGGTGCCACGCTAGGGCTGCAGAGGGCACCCCGCGTTTCCTGGGGTCCCACGTGCTGGAGCAGAGCTGCTTCCCCACCGCATTGGCGGTGGCGCTGCCTGGATGCAGCCCGAGCCCTCCAGCAGGACAGGCGGTCCACGAGATTGGAGGTGACATTTCAGGGATGGGTTTGGCAGCAGCATTAGTAGCAGGCTGGGGAGATGCGATAGGAGTGCCAGCGCCTCTGACGCAGGGCAGGCAGCGTGATGCAGATTGCGAGCGGGCGGCAGTGTCAGTCCCCAGCACCTCCACGTGAAAAGGAAAGGCAGGGACGCTTGGACATCACTCCCAGGCTGTCACCTCCAGCCTGTGCTCCTGCTCCTGCCCAGCACCATCCCCAAGGGGCGCCCACCTCTGCTGGAACACCCGCAGTGACTCGGCTGAAGCACTGGAAGCAAAATCCTTTGTGTTAAGACACAACAGAAAGTTGCGGAGAGTTTCAGCGAATCAGTATGTTGTTTAGTTTTGAGAGGTTACTTCGAGCCAGTTTGAAACATTTCTGTGACCCAAAGCGATGTTCTGTTTATCTTTAATTTATTAAATGTGATGTTTACTCTTTTTAATTTTTAGCATATGCTGGTTCACAATCTAAGATGCTGTTTTGATAACAAAGATTTAAAAAAAAAAAATTAGGAAATTGTGAAACAAGATGCTTGGGCCTTTCTGAGATGAAATGTTCCTCTTTGAAGTGAAACTATTTTGATCTCTTCAGGATAAGCTCTTTCCTCTCCCTCCTGAAATGATTATCTGAATTCAACTGGTTTAAGTTTGGTCTCTGGGATGTACTGAAAAGCGGTTTTAAGTTGCCCATTTCCACCAGAAAATAGCAGTGAAACGGAAACTTCAGAAATACAGGCTGGTAGCTGTAAAAGCAAAGCGGGGCAGCCGCTTTGGGAGAGGGGAGCAGGACCTGCGGGGAGACGCTTGCCGGGACCGAACGGGCAGGAGGAGCAGCTGGGTTGGTGCTTTGGCTGGAAAGGATGGGATGGTCATCCCAGCCTTCCGGAGACCGGTAGCGACATGCTGCCTCCTACGAGCATCTTCCTTGGATCGTTTTGCTCCAGGTCAGGTTGTTTTCTCCATTTCTCTGTATTTTATTGGTACGATTCCAGCAATGTGAATGAAGTTATCCCGGTTTTACAGCTGAGCGGTGGTAAGCAGAGGTTGGTCCGTTTGCTTCCTGGGTAATAGCTGTTTAAGCCATTTCAGCTGGATGTGCAGTGCAGCTGGCTTTATTCCTCCAAGTTTGTCATTTAATAATAGAGAAGTAGCGGAGCGATCCAAAGCATACATCTAGAACTGGCCTAAATGGGAGTGCATGGGCATGGAAGACTCAGATTTGCCGGCTTCAATCAAAAAGACGAACGTACTCGCCATGGAAAATGTGAACATATCCCTGTAGAGATTCTGTGCATTAACCAGATGTTTTTCTATGTGTTTGTAAATACCTTCTTAACGCACGTGTTTTGCTGCCATGCTGTGATACGCAAACACCCGGCAACCCATCTAACCAGGGCTTTGCACAGGGAAGGAGTCTCGGGAGCTGCCTGCCCACGTTCAGCTCCGAGCAGCAGCCACGCAACCGTCAATGCATTTTAAAAATGAAGTTAAACATCAGTTCTGTTGCGCAGGGAATGTTTTTCTTTTTCTACTAAATCCCTGAGGTTTTCTATCTAATGAAAGAAGCGTGTTGTCGTGTGATACAAGAAAGTAAGACGACGTTTGAAGCGGCGTTTGTGGAAAATATCATCGTACTGAAACCAGTTCTGAAATAAACCGTATTTGGCACTTGCAAAATGACAGCAAATAGATTTAGAAGTTTTGGGCTAAGTTATCAGATGATGTAAACTGGCACAACTCCATTGAAGTCTATGGAGAGGTGCCAGCTTACATCAGTGGAGAATTTGGCCCTTTTAAAAAATTAGCTACAATTCTTATCTAAGATTTTCCATTCTTCATCTCTCGGGCAAAGGAAAAAAAAACCCTTTTATATTTTGTAGTAGATTCACTGGGAAATGCAATGGGTGTTTGCGAGCATTCATATCTACAGCTATAAACCGTATCTGATGGAGTTAGAAGCCAGAGCTGGTGGAGCTGATGGTTGTGTCTAACGTACAATGTAGGTGGTCCCCTCATGCACGTATCCACCGCCTGGATGATGCCCAGGACAGGATTACGCTGGGAATAGCAGCAATGTACAGACTGTCTCAGCCATAATTTCCTGGCTGAGTTGACCGTGTTTTCATGCTTCCTTGTCCAGAAGCTTTGTCATTATCTGCTGCTCTCTGAGATAATAGCCAGTGTGGAAAATCCAGCCTGCTATCTCGCTGAAACAGAGAGGTGGATAATTTTCTCCGTGGACAATCTGCAGATATGATTTCTTGAGTTCAGAAGGGATTGGCCATTTCCCTAGGGGACAGGTCTGTGTCTGGAGGGGGGAACGACCCAACTTCTCTGTGTTGTTGAATTTTATATGCAAGTGTAGGGTTTTTCTTCTGCTGGGTAGCTAGAGTCTCTGGAAAGGCTGTTTGTGGCTACTTGCAAGTCAGACCGGTTTTCTGGCAGGGGGTGACTGAGGTTATGGATGGCGGAGATTGTTTAGTTTTTTTCAAAATAAATCAGGTTGTCCTTTCATTGAAAAGGGGGGTGGTTAGTCTGCTGCTCGCAAAAGACCTTCTCAGTACTGCTTTTTGGAAGCTGTCATTCCGTCTGGAAAATTACTTTTTGAGTGGTGGTGCAGAGGTGGCTTTGGCATTGTCCAAATGTCCGTACTACCGGATTGTCCGTACTTTTTGCTAGTCAGGTCAGAGGCACAGTTGCAGCAGAGAGGGGATGGCTTTGGCCTGAATGGCTGAGAATATCTGTGTTGGTTCCCTCTGTGGTGGCCTTGGCCTTTGGCAGTGGAAGCCATGAGACTCTAGTGACCTCCTGGGGGTCCTGGCAGAAGTTAGTGCTGTGCACTGGCCTGGGTCTGACCCGTAGTCACTGCTGGGCAGAGGTCAATCATCGGTCTCAAGATCCCGTTTATGTGGGCTCTGGCAAGTCATCTCCTGGCTGCTCCTGAATATGCGTGGGTCTGTGGGAGGGAGGCAATGAGGCGGCCTGGGCTGTGCAGTCATCGCTGTGCCGATGACTCACGTGTCTTCAACTTTTCTCATATTCGGTCCAGAAAACGCCATTTTGGTGTTTCCCCAGTGCTTTGCTGAGGCAGGAGTTTGGATGAGGAAGAGGTGAGTCAAGCTTAAGCTGGAAGATGTAGAGGTGATGCCAGATGTTTGGGAAACTTGGCCAAGAGGCACATGAGATTAACAGCTGTCCTTCTGACAATGATTTGCTCCCTTTGGAAGAAAAATTCCGAGTATTCTCAGCTTTCTGCTTTGCCACTGAAGTGCAAAGTAGCATGTCACCAAAGAGTGCTTCACAGAGCCTTCATTTAGCATGATGTTTGTGACTGTTTCCATGGACTTCTGCCTTCCTGACTTTTCTTACCTCCAGCTAAGCTTATTGTGTAGCTATTTAAAAGCAGCAGTGCTTGGACAGTGCTTGGAGGCTATATCCGGGGAAAAGTGTACCAGTTGATGGGCTTTTAGCAGTGCTGTTCAGAAATATGTGCATGCAGTATTCTTCCAGGAGAAAATTAAGAACTCATTTTGATTTGTAATGTTCTCGGTATGGTGTCAAGGATTCAAATCTGGTCCGAATCTGGAAGACAGCTCTTCCAGGAGCTGAGGAATGCCAGGAGCCTGTGGGGACAGAGGAGGGCTGTTGGGACGCTGGCTCTGTGGTGGAGAGGGTGAAAGAAAAAGATGGCTGCTGGGTGGGATGTTCAAGGGGAGAAATAAAGATGATCAAGGAAAAAAGATTATTAATAAATAAATAAAGCCCTGGATGCTTAGCTGATGTGTTTGCCAACATGTGAGTGCCTTGTGCTCGTTAATGAGCTCACAGCAGCACAGTGAGGAGAGGAAGTGTTGTGATCCCCATCTAGCAGATGGGGAGATGGAGCTATGAAGATGCACAGCAAAGCCTGTGACGGAGCATGGAGATCAGCCCCTGTTCCCCAATTAGCAACCCAACCGTTGCTCCCTATTGGCAGTCCATTGGTGGCCATACAAGGTCTGTAGGGAATGCACCCATCTGGCTGAGCTGGGTTTGTCCCCTTTACCGTGGGATTTGTCCCACAGCTCCTGTCTACCCTTCACCTTGGGAGAAAACCCTCCCAAGCAGCAATCAGTGTTTGAGCTTTAACGTGCAATGGATTGTTGCCGCTTTAGAGCTGTAGTCACTCAGATTTGCAGCCTCAGAGACTGACTCTGTCATTCTTGTGCCCTCTGAAAATGAGGAATGACTGCTGGACTTGGCAGCTGAGTGGCAGACCGATGCACAGTCGGTCCCCTGCTGCCGGGGCTGGCAGATGCTACAAGCACCGTGGCGTTGGCGTCCTCCTCCTCATTGTTGTTCTGTGGTGATCTCACCCTGGCTCCCAGGGACCATCCCATGAGCCCTGCTGGCTGGCACCTGGCCCACGTGTCCTTATGAAGATGTTAGTCTGACATCCAAGGGGTGGGACAATGATGGGCAGAAATTAGTGTCTTAAAGGGGCTCTTCTGTCCTCCCTTCGAATTGTCCAAATCCTCATCAGGATTCTAAATCACAGATATATTTTTTTTTTAATTATTATTATTTATAGCAGATATCTAAAGTCTTCTAGGAAAAGTTTTGGGATAATTTGACAAGAAAAGTTGTGTTTTCTTGCCAAGTCTGGTATAATTCCTTCTTCAACTATGGACAAAGTCTCTTAACCCATTTCAATCTCGGGTTCCTAGCCTGAATGTGGAGACTGTAATCCTTTGCTCCATCCCGTTTCCCTTTCTTGTGTCTTTAGATGGTAATTTTTTAGGCTAAGGACTGTCCCTGATTGTACAATACCCTGTACGCTGGCCTAAAATAACAGTTCAGTACTTTATTCTTAGTCCTACCACGTGTTTTCTACGTGACGCTGGGACAATCACTTACCCTCTCAGCGCTTTCTATTTTCCTATCTGCAAAGTAGTGATAATGCCTACTTCCAAAGCAGATCCCTTGGCTGGAAGGTGCCACCTACGTGCTGAGCACTGTTATTCCCTCTGCTAAATGTGCATGTGATCGTCATTAAACACGGACAGGACAGGCTGTTTTGTAACAGCAGTTGTCCCCTATGAATGCAGGGACCTATAATGGATCTGGTCTGGGGGGGCAGTACCCCCTGCTGAATGCTCTGCCCTGATGAACGGTAGCATTTTTCTTGTCAACAATTAGATAGCACTGTCTTCTGTGAGGTTTGCATTAAGATAAGATGGGTTTTGTTCGCATTTCTGCCTTTTTTTTTTTTTTTTTTTGTCCCCCCAGCATTGTTCAAACCGGACAAATGGTTCTTTGTAGCCGTGTTAGCGTTGGCTCGCTTCTGTTAAAGACACGAACAGTTTCTTACCAAGCAATCAGTGGGAGATGGTATTCGCGCGTGTGTGTTAGGTGCAATGAAATGATATAGTTACTGTTCTGAAGCAATCGATTAACTGATTGATGAAATGTTATTGCATATTATAATATGTATTATATATTCTCTAACTTAGATTAACTCTGAATTACATTTATGTCTACAAAATACAGGTGTGATGGCTGGGTTCAATATGAGCGGAGATCTCCAGAAGCCTGCTACCAACATCCCCTTGGGGTCTCTGGCTGCTATTGGCACCTCGTAAGTCACAGATTGGGGAAAATTTACTCTTTGGACACTGCCCTGGATGTGACCAATCCATTTCAGATTCCCATCAACCTTTTATTACTCAGCCATCTGGAAAATTAAAGTCTGGCTCGCATTCAAATTATCATCCATTACCACCACCTACTCTGGGTGGGTTAGAGAAAGAGGTTCATTAACGCGGATATAATCAGTCCTTCCTCTGCTGGGTGGGTTGTGTGTTGGTGCGAGAGCGGTTGTGTTGCTGCAGCCTGGCTGGCCCAGAGCAGGATGCAAAGTTCTCGAAGGCTTGGGGTGCGTGATTTTGTCACTTATTGCTGTTGATTTCAAAGAAGTGCTTTCTTTTTCTATATAAATAGAAAATATCAAAAATATAAAAAATAGGCCAAGACTGGTGAGATGACCTACCCACCCGCAAGGCCAGAGGAATGCGGGAGCCCCACATTCCCGAGCAGTGCTGTCCCCTGGGAAATGCTCTTTCCAGGAGTAAAATACTGTTACGTATTTAGAAAAAAAAAAAACCACCTCAGTAGGTTTTCCTGCCTGTTTGCGTTGCCACCTAAACTGTTTTTGAAATAATTATGTTTAATTGTGTATCAAGGTTCAGACAGGAAGGATCTTCTGAATTTAGAGGGATTCCTGCTGAAATTGGTGCTTGTTTTGAGTGAGGGATTCCATGGGACACAGAAGTATCACAGATGGTTGGACTGTGGTTGTTCACATCTCTGCTGTCTGGACTTTTCAGACAGACTAGCTTATCCCTCCACCTGAGTAGGGGAAACTCCAGAGATACCAAAGGAGGATCGTGACTGAGGTTGTAGAGCAAGCTCACTGCGGTCTTTAACATTACTGCCAGACGAGGGGACCTGTGTAACTGCAAAGTCACAGACTCATAGGATAGTTTGGGTTGGAAGGGACCTTTAAAGTTCACCTAGTCCAACACCCCTGCAATACGCAGGGACATCTTCAACTAGATCAGGTTGCTCAGAGCCCCGTCCAACCTGACCTTGAATGCTTCCAAGGATGGGGCATCTACCACCTCTCTGGGCATCCTGGGCCAGTGATTCACCATGCTCATCGTAAAAAATTTCTTCCTTCTGTCTAGTCTGAATCTACCCTGTTTTAGTTTAAAACCATTACCCCTTGTCCTGTTGCGACAGGCCCTGCTAAAAAGTCTGTCTCCAGGACTGGGTTATTTCCCGCATGCGCAGATCAAGAGTACAGGTATCTTCCCCTCAGGGGTACTGTACGGTCACTCTGCGGCTGTCCCCAGTGTACTGTAGCGGGTAAATAACATGGACTGGTGTTAAATTTAGCCCTGAGGCTAAATCATGCAGGAACAGCCCATGCAGAGTGATTGAAGACCCAACTTGCAGGGACTTGACCTTCTCCTGGCTCTGCTAATGGGCAGAATTCTCAATGGTCTTCTCTTCCTGGAAAAAAATAGTTTACTTTTATTGTTTGCAGGTGGTTTCTGTACATGGTCTTTGTTTTTTTGCTGGGAGCCATTTGTACGCGTCAGTCACTCCGCTATGACTTCATGATCGCAGAGAAGGTAACTTTGTTCGAATAACCCAGCGTGGTTTTATATAACGGTGCTTTTGCGTTGCCGTCTGCCTTACTGAAAGCTTGAACTTTTCCAAAAGCCTAAGGAATCTGGGTACCCATCCCTCATTGAAATTCAGGGGGATTTCCCCATTGCAAATCGCAGTGTACAATTGATTTGAATAGCTTTGCATTCAGCAGCATATCCAGTAATGCTGAATCTTGGCATAATCACCCGGCAATAGCTTTAAGAGCTAAAATATGCTAATGTGGTCTAATGATAAATGTGGTATTTCATTCAATGTATCCTTTCTCGTTGGTGAAAGCTTAGACCAAATTGAAATCTCTAAAGAACCCCACTGCTTATCTTTACTAAGTCAAGCGAAGCTTACATTTCCATATCTAGCGGGCTGTAATTGCAGGGCGAGCAATAGGATTATTAAACTCGAGACATTCCACATGGGTGTATGTACATGAGGGAGGTTTGTAGTGTTCCAGGCAATGAACCTTATCATTGCAGGCCTTTAAAAAGAGAGCAAAAGGTTTTGGTGTGTGTCACAGTCTTACTTTAAATGGGATATAATTTTCTATTATTCAGCATCATCCAAAATCATGGGTTCATCATACTTGACACTCTTTTTTTGTGATTAATTTAAAATTGTGATGTTTGCCATTTATTTGATTCATACCGTGGTTCTTATCTAAAATACCGATTTGAAACTCTGGCTTCGTTTTCTCTCTAAGTAATTGTAGCTCTAGACTTCCTCCAGCCCCCAAAATACACTCCAGGTTATTGGTGGGGCTCCTGCCACTTCCTGCTAAGATAAAAATCATCTCTGTTTCAGGGGAAAAAAAGAATGATCCTACCTTCTTTAAGGTAACATCTTTGTATGCCAACGTGAAAGACTTAGTGGGTGAAAAACACAGTAACTAAAAGAATGAAATGAATCAGCTGAAGAAAAAGAGATTGTTAAAGCTGTGTTTTAACTTCAAAACCCACTGGGGAGGAAAATGAAAAATCTCCCAGTAAAGATGTGAAGATATTTAATAATGTTAAACATTAAAAAAAAAAAAAAGCAACAAACAAAAAAGCAAATTCTATTTTCTTTTCCTTAGTATGGAACAAAACAATGGTGCGATCCCAATATTCATGTTGCCTCTTTGAGTTATTACAAGCTGCTTTAGATTTTAATGACTTTGTTTGAGGGGCAGAGGAGGACAGATCATTACCCATCCGACTCTTCTTTCTGTCACTCACAGGTGCGCGAGTGCTTGGCTGCTTTTCTCCCTTACAATACTTGTTTGGCTTTTTAAGCATAAAACTGAGATTCAGTGATTTCACTTCTAATGAGCTCGAAGTGCCAATTTCTTACAAAGCATTCACACTCTCCGTGCTCAAAACCCCCAGCAAACCCTTTCATCAGCCTGGGTGAAAAGGACTCTTCCCCTCTAACCCTGATTTGAATGTCAAGTAGTACATTTAAATGCAAGCATTTTTGGCAGCTAAAATAATATATGATGTCTGGCACAAGTGATTGTTTCTTCCAAATACTTCTCAGAGCAGGGCAGGATTAGAGGAGAGGGAAGGGAAGATTCCCCGTTGAGTGTCTGTCCATTGCTCTAATGGAAGCTGGTGTCTGCTCATCTTTCTCTCAAGTTTTGTCTGTCCCACAAGATAAAATTCACCAGGCCAAGTGGATTTTCGTGGGGAAAAGAAATGTTGTGGTAAGAAGTTCATATGGTTCTGGACCACAACATCAATTCTACGTGCCTTCCCTGAAGAGCAAGCATTTTATGGCTTTTTTTACCCAATCTCCTCTTTGCTGCACGCAGTTTTCATAGATGAGGAAAAGGCAGATGTAGCTTGAATCCTCTTTAGACATGTAAATTTTTGTAATTCCTTCTAATAAAGCATGCGCCACCTGACTTGAACAGGGGCAGAAGCTGGGAGGACCCATGTTCATTTTAGACCCTGTTTTCCACGAGAGGAGGGGTGGGGGTGAAGGACACGTGGGATGTGAGAGACCTGCATTCAGTGCCATCCCCTGCCACAGATGTCTCTGGGCACCTCCACCAGCTCGCTTCGGCAGAGTACGGGCAGGACAGATCTGGAACAAAATTTGGGGGTTTTCTCCCTGCCTGGCCTTTGTGCTGGTGTTACCCCCTGTGATTTGCCTTTCTCTGTGGCTGGCTGGTGTCTGTCCAGGCTTGTGTGGTCTTGCAGGGCTTGGGGATGGCTCAGGTGACCCTAGACCTTAGTCTCCATGGCTGTGCCTGCCCGTGTCCTCACACCATGGTACCAGGAGCACTCTCATTTCAAAGCTTTCTTGCATAGCATTCGTATTGTGGGGTATTGTGTATTTGTGTGAGTTTTTTTTAGAGATGCTGCCTGTGCTTGCAGCTCTTGACAGTGGGAACCAGCACAGGGGGACCCCTGTCATCACTTCTGTGTGACAGACCATGATCTGTCCTCCCTTCCCTCCATACCTGCAGGAGATGCTCCCTGTTTGTAAGGGTGCTCACTAGAAACTGGTAATAAACCCAGCCTTGTTAGCACTGTGGCTTTAAAGATTATTTTTTTTTTAAGTTTCATGTTGGCCAAAGGAAATTCTTTTCTCATTGAAGACAGGAAAATAAGGTCATTGTATTATATCCTTCGGAGCGTGTTTTTTGAGATGCCATTTGTTTAAGTGGCAATTTTGATTTGGTTTTACTGTGGATTTTCTTTCAGGATTGGTTTTCCCCTCTGGGACACAGGGGTTTGTCTTCCTGTTTTGGATGGTTGGAAGCCTGGGCAGCTTTTCCTGTATGATGTGCTCTGTATATAAGTGATCTCTCCTGAAATAAACTCACTTCCAGTTACTTAAGGGGAATCTAATAGCTGCTGCTTTGCTGCAATTGCTCCAAGCGACAAAGAATTTCTTGGGTATGAGCTTGTCAAATGGCTCTGTCGGTACAGGATGTTCAGTATTAAATTACTTTTATGGGATAATTTTCCTGTATTAATTGCTTGCGCTTTATACCACAGACCAGTTAAATTGCTGCTTTCCCAAGGCTCGCTCTCTTCATTTAGCAATGTTGCAAAATATAGGTGATCTCTTAAAATACACGTATTTAAGACTGCGAGGGGGTCTTTAAAGAACAATCTAATCAACTTTGCATTCTCTCCACTTCCCCCAGGTATCCTTGGTGGGTTTCTTGTTTTTGCTAGGGCTGTACATCTCGTCCCTGGCCTCCTGCATGGGAGGGCTGTATGGAGCACCCAGGATCCTGCAGTGCATCGCCCAGGAGAACGTGATCCCCATGCTCGCCTTCCTTGGACGTGGGGTTAGTCATCCTTCCTCTGAGATTGCTCTCAAACCTTCACCTGAAGGAAAACTAGTGATTTAAGAAGCCAGGATTTCTGTGTGCCTGTAGGGTGAGATGGGGGATCTATGAAAACCAGGGAGGGGAAGGCTTGGGATCTGGTACCCTACAGTAGGCAGAAAAGCTGGGAAGTGGGGGGTGTTATCAAAAACCCAAGAGCCCAGCTGCCCGCAGTCCTTTCCCTACCTGTCCCCTGTGCTGCACCACCTCTGCCCCGAGCCCTCCCACAGGCTCAGCACCGTGCAGCAGCTTCCTGGGCTGCCGTCCGTCCTCTCCCTCCCTTGGACCCATCTCTTTTGAGATTTTTTTTTTTTGGCAAATGCCTTATCTACACTGGTGCTGATCCTAACCATGACCGAGGGAGGTAACTCACTCTTCTCTGCCCTTCCAGCCAGGGCAAAAGGTTGAAGCTTTTGTCCAGGCACTTTGGTGAAATGGATGGTAACTGCCTCTTTATTATTTTATTATTATTGTTATTTTTCTCATTTCCTGCATTTTTTCTTTGAGCTCTTCCTATCCTCTCTGGTAACCTCATGGCTGAGTACATGACTAGTCGCGGTGCGGTGGATTCAGTCTGCACGCACTGGAGGAGAGCACACTTCTTTGTAAGATGAGGTGCCTTTTGGACACTCTAAAATAAAAACAAAGAATAGATTCGAAAGGTTAAGTTAGGGGGCTGCTAAGCTTTGGCTATGCTTTGAAACAAAGCCTTGCTTTGAATATGACAAGAGGCTTTTCCCTTGTCCTCACAAATAATCCTCATTCACATGAGTCGTTCTACTGAGTCATAAGTCAGTCAAAGTACCAGTCACTAAGGACTCTGTAGTCTTGGGCTATACATTCACAGTAAGCTATTTTTTATGGCTTTCTCTTCTTCTAAGCAGGGAGAAAATAATTCCCTCGCTCTCTATAACCTGCAGCACCTAATCGTCTGTACCGGGCAGCTGGCAAAATCTTCTGATGTTTTGCTCCTTCAGAGCAGCTTGTAAATACAGAAAGATACTTTACAATATTGGCATTTAGGAATGTTTTAAAATGTTGAAATGTTTTATAGCTATAATAATTTTCTATACTTTGTTTTATGTTTCTTAAAGTAGTTTTCTAAAATTAAAGTCATGATACTAGCAATAATAATAATAAAAAATAGTAATAATTATAAGTGCAGCAGGAACAATAAGGACAGCAAAATCTTCCAGCTCCTGCAGGCAGTTGTCAGGCAATCCCAGAACAGGCTGTTCTCCACTTGGCAATCCTTTACAAATACTCAGTGATTTAGCAAATTTGACTGCAAAGCTGATTCCCTCTCTTCTCTGATAGTTTTCTATCTTTCTGTCAAATTTTCTGCTCTGAGCTCTGTCCGGGCAGAGTGCCACAATGGGAAGGGCTCAAAAAGAGGCGAGATATCAAAGGCAGATCACTTTCCCCCCATCCTTCTCTCTGCCACCTTGAAAATTGTCTAGATTTGGTTTATGGAGAGTTAATAAGTTTAGTTTGCCATTACTGAGCTGTTCCACATCAGTTCTTTTCCATGGCTGAAAGAAGTGTTGTAGTCACCATAACCCCACCTGATGGGAAGGACACGACTATTTTCTGTAGCATTAAACCCAGGCCAGAGGCATCCTGAGATCATCCCATCTGTTCCCCATCTCAGTACGTCCTTCTGATACCGAAGATGCTTTCTGAGAACCGTGTTCCTTTATCCCCAAGATGTATTTCTACTGCATTGTGAAAAGGCGCGAGGTCCAGAATGAGTCCCCTTTTCTATTAATGAATGAGAATGGAGGAAATAGAAATAGTTTCCATTTGAGCTGTGTGTTTAATAAAGAAGCATATGTAGCAAGTGAAAACCTAAGATATTGTGTAAGACATCTTGTAAGATATTTTCCAGTGAGATCTTTATGCAGCCTGCACAGGCTTCTCAGGTACCGAAACGGCGACACAGTGCCTGATCCAAGGAAGGGCGCATTAGACATGGGATTAAAGTTCATGAGCTGATGGCTCAAGTCTTTCCACCTCCTGATGCCCTTCGCTTTGTCTCTCTCTTTCTCCTCCTCTCCCTGCCTTCACCCCACCCCAAAGGAGAAGCACGGGCGGTGTTTCTCCTGGCTGCCTGCCTTCCCCACGCATGCCCGGCATCGCTGGGGCTGCCTCCCGCCCTCCAGCATCCTCAGCTCCCCAGGCTCTCTGCTGCTTGCCTCCTGCCGCTGAGCAGGTGCGGCTCGGGTGGAAGAAAGGAGGGAATCACCAAGTGCAGAGGCTCAGCAGACCGTGGATTTAGCTCAGCCTCGTGTCAGGGCAGGGCCAGAAGCTGCTGCTGTGAAGGCGGCACTGCTCCGTGCAGGCAGCGCCTCACCGGCTGTATCTGGCAGCCGAAGCCTTTCCAACGGCAGCGTGTGGGAGCCTTTTGGGTAGGCAGCAATGCAGAGTCCTGTGGAGAAATTGGAGATGAACAGTTAACTCTAATTAACATGTTTTATTGCCAGACTTCCCATAAGCCCCACAAATCTATCTGAAGGTTTATTGCTGCTTTAATGACATTGTTTTACCGTGGAGATACGGAAGAGTGGATGAGTTTTCCAAAGAGAAAGCTTGAGTAAGGCTCAGAGGTGAGGTGGGAGCTCAGCAGCTTTTGGCTTCCAGCCTGTTCTTTAATTTATTAAACTGGTGAGCCTCTGTTTGTGCTCATGTGTGTGTGTTTCATGACTAAGTGGGTACTGCAGACCGCCCAGCTAACCACCCATGGCAGCTGAGCAAGTGACAAATCCTCACGGCGAGGCTCATGGTTATTAATTTAAATGTAAGTTTGTTTTTATTTATGAACTAGAAAGGACCCAACAAGACTCCAGTGGCTGCGATTTGCTTAACAAGTCTCATCACCATGGCTTTCGTCTTCATTGGGCAAGTGAATGTTCTTGCTCCCATAGTCACCATCAACTTCATGTTAACATATATTGCTGTAGATTATTCCTATTTCTCGGTCTCCTTAAGCTACAACGTTCAGCAGAAACTTGATGAGACCCAGATGGAAAACGCTAGGCCTGCTCACTCTTCCCAGCCTTTAATTTTCAACAAGCCCTCCAGCCGTGCAGCAGATGGAGCAATTCAAAGCAGATCAAACGGCACCTTGCTAGAATTCACAAAAGACATGGACCAGCTTTTTAAACCATTTCGTGGTGAGCCAGGTACTTGCAAAAAAGGAGGAGCTGAGAATTTAACCCAAAAGGTCAAACGAAAGAAGGCAAAGAAACCAGCCAAGCAGACATTACAAGACAGCTTTCTTCTGGACCTCCCTCATAATGCTCCCCTGGCTCAGTACAGCTGGGATGAGACCGCGGAGCCCCACCACGAGAGCCAGCAGGGCTGTCAGCGTGACGCGGGTCCGTGCTCATCACCCACTGTGGATGCCCAGCAGACACCTGGGCTGCTGGAGCCGGGGGAGCACCTCTGCAGCGAGACGCCCACGCTCCCTGGCCGGAGGGGAGAAGGTAAGGGCTGTAGGAGATGGACATCTCCATGCTCACGGTGCTTTCCTGGGGGAAGGTGTGTAACTAGCATTATATGGGGCTGTCATATAATGATTCATAGCAATAATATCATTTATTCCAGGTGAGGGTAGGGTTCATTGCAGTGCTTCACAGAAGTTCCAATGCAATTTCCTATGGAAGATTAATGACAGGAAAGCAGGCAAGACTACATTTAGTGTAGGGTTGTTTACTATATACTCATTATTCGACACACGCACACTTAACACTTTACATTAAAAAAAGGTTTTGAGTGTATCTTGGGGTTTACTTCATCCTGGTGCAGGGTAGGAGGGATGGAGCCACGCGAGTCTAAAACTCAGGCTGTCAAAATGCAGTGGTCCCCAGGTGGACCTGTACAGGTGGAGCCTGTAATTCAACATCCACTGCTAAGAGTCTGAATTTGTTTTGCTGGCGATGTGGGTATTTGATACCATGTGTTTGCTTGGAGTGTGTCATCTCAGTGCTGTTGTGTTTTATCAGCATTATTCAGTTAAGCTTTGTAAACCCTTCCAGTAGAGAAAGCCTTATTTCTCTTCTTTCAAAAATAGGGAAGCTGAAGCAGAGATAAGCAGATGTGGTCTTCAAATGGACTCAGCACCAGTGTTGACATCTTTTTTTTTTTCCTTGCACTTCTTTTTTGCTTTCATTTTAGAAGTTTAGGTTAAGCTTTGCCATACCCAACTGTCAGCTAGAATTTCTGCTTTGTTTTTCTTTAATCTGGTAATACGAAGTAGGAGAAGAAAAAAACCCCACCACTCTACCCCCTTTCTGATGTCTCTTCTGTTTCTTTTTTTTTTTTTTTTTTCTTTAGAATCACCTATGAAGCAACAAAATCCAGAGCTGGGAATTCAGCAAATACCAGAATCCTTCTACTCCAAATTCTGCAACCACTGGATTTCCTTTGCTGGTGTAAGTATTTTTTCCTTTACTTTGAGCACTGATTTGTGATTGTAGAAAACGGATGGAAATTCATCACTTAGTGCAGTGTAAATACACTCCAATACTTTAAAACGGCTTTTGTTTCTATTATTTCAGGTCACCTGAATTTAAGTACTCAAGGTACCATGCATCTAGTAGTTCAAATTCAGGGACAGCCAGACAACACATTGTTTCAGACAACAAAAGCAGCGAAAAAAAACCCAACCCAAACCAAAAAGTTACAAATTCAAAGTCTGGCATCTTAGAAATTTAGAGAT
This sequence comes from Pluvialis apricaria, assembly GCA_017639485.1. NCBI lineage: Eukaryota > Metazoa > Chordata > Aves > Charadriiformes > Charadriidae > Pluvialis > Pluvialis apricaria. Next base: position 70,812,170 of record CM030011.1, on the reverse strand, counting down.
GCATGACTGGCTGGCAAAACAACAGTGTCCCTCTTTTCACTGTGTGCCAGCCTGCTTTTTCTTGCCGTGAGATGGAGTGAGACATCAGCTTCAAAGCTGTGTTGCTTTTATTTATGAGATGGTTTCTGCAAGCCTGGGGTGGGGTTTTGTTAGTTCTGACCTCCTGATACCAGCAGACCGGTTGTGAAATTCAACCTTTTGAGGGAGGAAAGTGGAGCATTCCTCCAGCACGTTACTTTAAAGAATAAATAACTTTTAAATAGCTTCTGTCTCAAGCCGCTGAGGAGTTTAAGACATTTAAATTCATCTTGGGAAGATGGATTAACGGGCAGATGACAGGGAAAGGGTCAGATATGCATAATGAATGAACCATATGGCTTTGCTGCATGGACGGGGATTTCATAGCTGTGTGTAAAATGTAACAAACCCACTCAAACAACACACTGAACCCTTTTAGTTTAATCCGCAGATGGATTTTGACACCTACTTTTCAAATTCGCTGCTGCTGCTGCCAGCAGCCAGCTCCTGGCGAGGGGTCCCACCAGATTGCGGTGCCAGGGGTGGGATGTATGCTGGAGGCTCCTCTCTAGCGATGACATCTTTAGAAGGTTGCGCGTTGATGCTGTCTCCGGGCTTGGTAACTAACGTGGCTCCCAAGCGCATGTCACCGTGGAGCGGCCAGCTCTCTGCTTTCATGGGGGAATTTACCTACAGAGGTGACTGATGTGTTCGTTAAAGCAGATTTGGTTTCCTGTCAATAGTCAGACTTGGGAGGAGGTTGCAGCAGAGCTGGGAAGGGATCAACAATGCAAATTAAAATCACAGAAGCAAAATCAGATGCATTTATTCATCCTGACTCCTTTCCCCTCTGCCCTCTCCCAGCTTCACCGATCGTGTCAGTCTGGACTCATTTAGCTCTTTCTTTGCATGCCGCCCCTTGCTATTCCTAACCTGATCCGTGAAGATACTACCCCTGACGCCATTCACATGCCTCTTGAGCCAAATCTGCCTCCCGAGCTGGTGGGCCTCTGGATACTCCTCTTGGAGTAGCCCAAGCAGAGACCTGAGGCCCACGGTGCCTGTAGGACTCAAGGTAGCTCACTGAAAGCCACCTCCATGCTACTGAAAATGACACTGTAAACCTGTGCTGTCCCTCCTTTTAACGGTGAGACCAAACGAGGCTCCCTATAACATGGGAACCTCATTACTGAGAAACCACAGCCATGCCATATCCAAATCTTTTCAGATAATGCTGGGTGGAAGTGCTCTATGTGTGGCCAAAAGCCACGCACCATGGAGTGTTTTGCAGGCAGGAGATGATGTAGCTCCCCAGGGCTCCTGCTGCACCACCAGCCTCAGCCAGGAACATCCATCCACCCATGTGGTTGCAGCTGGCATCACTCCTCCCACGGGCAGGACCCAGACTGCGCAGCAGGTCTTGTGCCAAGAGAGCCTCTGTTTTGTCCCCATTCTGGGACATCATTAGGAGGGAGACACCTAAAAGCAAACACTCATCAGGATAAAGCTGAGTGGCTGCATCCTGGGTCCTGACTGTGCACGTCTCTTACACAATGCTCCTGAGAAGACCCTGAGAAAGACGGAGGTGCAAAGATGCCATTAAAGCACTGGTTTTGCATGCGTTTTAAACCAAGATGCAGCATTTCTGCAAAAAAAACAACCAAACAAACAAAAAAAACCCAAAAAACCCCCACAAACCAAAAAGCTTCCGTTAGAGTTGCTCATCTTGCAAGGTTGAGGAACAAACGGCTGGGCTGGTGTCAGGCTGTGTCTGAAGGTGAGCAGTCCTCCCCGGGCACTGCGCTGCCAGCTCTCCTGCAGGGCCAGTGCGGGAGCCCAGTGGAGCCGCTGGGCTCTGCAGGAAAAGGACTGTCAGGTTGTCATCAACGTATTATCTTACGGCCTCTGAGGTAACCCCAAACCATGTCTTTCCAACAGGCGATCGTGTCCCTCATCATAATGTTTGTCATTCAGTGGATCTACACCCTTGTCAGCCTGGGTGCAGCAGTTATTCTGTACTTCTACATCGGCCAAGTGAGCCCAGGACTCCCCCTTGGTGAGTATTTTTTTTTTCTGTATTATTAAATCTGCTTAAAAATTCATTAAGCTTTAATTTAACTTAATTAGGAATCAAGACTCTTGTGTTTAATATGCAGGTGACACGGTGAATGATGAGGTTTTGTTTCATTGCTAGTTTTAATACATTTTCTCTCTCTTTAATTTTATATTGGATTCTAACTGCAACTAGCATGAGTCTGATAGTTGGAACGTTGTGTTTATTGCTTTAATATATTGTACTTTAAATGGCAAAACCAGATACTAAGATTTAACAGGGATGGCAGATTGTAAATGTATCACAGCAATGAGAAAATTGTGCCATAAATACGTTTTAATAAACTTAATTAATCAATCTAAACCCACCTGAGAAAACTTTAATGAAAACGGGAATTATGATGAGTATCTCATTAAATCTCAGCATTCATAACTGCAAAACAAGAGAGCCTTTTGATTCCAGAGCTAAACGGGTTGAATATGTTGGGAACGTAATCTGGGAAAATACTCTTAGGCAGAGGGCATTAGAAAGGTCTGCGCATGTGACCGGCTTAAACAAGTTCAAAATTAAACAGTGAAGCGCATTCAGAAGGCAGCTTGTGAGAGCCTACAGCTCCCTGGCACGGCTGCAGGAGGGGTTTGCATTGGTCTGTGTCTCTGAAGGGAGAAGGTGGTCCACACGCAGTGTGCACGTACTCATGTACTTAGGCATACCTACATATGTGAGTGCATATGTACATAAGTACCTGCGCACGTGGATGTGCAATTTTTTGCCCAAGATGAGAACAGACAAAGGAACCTCAGTTCATATGTCTTCTAAGCAATGCAGAAGTGGTGGCCTGTGTTTATTTAGATGACAGATGGTTGGACAGTAGGTAAGTAGGTACTAGGTTTCAGAAACCCAGACGATGAGAAACCAAAATATAGTTGTCACTTGGTAATCGTCACAACATGGCTCACCAGTGCTCCTCTTTCTGCTCTGACTGACTTTTCTATTTATGTGCATGGGATAATAGAAAAGAGCTGAGGTTGTGGATAGTACTTGCTAATTTGTATCTTTTGAAATATATCTAAGTTTTTTACAGTCCTCGTATATTAAAGAAAACACAATGTTTTCAGGCTTTGGAGTTTTCTTTGCCTTTGTATGTTCACTATTTTATATCTGTATTATCTGCTTTTAAAATATTTACCAAAAATGACTTTAAAAAGAATTTCTTAGTCAGTGTGTAGAGGATTTTGGAAGGTTTTCTGAGAAATCGCAGCATGATTAGACATTTTTTTCATGGTATCTTTTGCATATGCATTCCCATGCATACAGTAAAGCAATGCACAGCAAAGAAGAAGTTAGAAATGAACAATGAAAGTTCAGCCCAATTTTTATTTGGCTGTGAGGGAATGTTTTTTTGTGGTCACATGGCATCCAATGAGCCATAAGTTTGCTCTCCAAAAGACCGAATGACCCTTCTGTCTAGAAAGGTTGGGAGACACTGTCTTGAGAGATGCTCTGGATTAGGGACTAGATGAAGACCTTGGGAGTAGAAATGCTCTGGGATTTCAACATGTCCCTTCTCTTCTCTCTTCCTCCCCAACAAGTTGTGCCAAACCCAGCAGGCGCTGCTGGGTCTCTGTTCTCTTACCTGTCCCTCACCACAAACTTCTCCTGCCACTTTTGCTTCCAGCTCCAGCGCTTCCCAGCCCCTGCAGTTACCAAGTGCAGGAAACTAGCGCTACAGAGAAATCAGAAAAAATCAGTGTTGGTGTAATAAGCGAAGCCAGCCCTCTGTGGGGTGTGGCAGGAGGGAATGAATGGTGAGACCACAGCCACCCTGGTTGAGGTTGGTTGAATGACTCCTCCTGTCTCTCCATCCCTGCAGTGGGAATGAGCTTTGCAGTCCAGGGAGGAAGAGGTATGGCTGAGGGTGTCTGCGCTTTGCTCATGGCTTTACTGGGGTTTTCACCAGCTGTCAGTCTGGGAACGGATAGCTGTTCTCCGTGGGAAATTTGGGTTAAGTTTCTTGACAATCGTTTAAAAGCTGCAGTGTGTGGGAAGACTGCAGGAGTGTTCGTACCATTGCGAAGTCTCTGTGTGCTGAAGGCTAATAACAAGCATGCTGGTTTGAGATTTTATGCAAAAGTTCAATGGCGTAATGCTATTATGAGAGAATTAGCAGCGTACTGACTTCTCGTGCCTTTTCTCTGTAGGAGCAGCAGCAAATTTCAGTTTCTTCGCCTGGATTAAGTCGGTTTTGATCACCTCGTGCAGGTTGGTACCAGTCACTTGGCAGTGACCGAGGCAACGCTCGTTGCTCCTGTGACCCACTGGTGTGTACAGCGAGGGGTAGCACAGTTGACTTGCTTATTACCTTAAGCAGTCCCTTCTTGCATGTTCAGAGTTATTCTTAATGGTAAAAATAACCGCTTGCTCCCATTAGCCTGGCGTATGACTGGCCATGTAAGTGGGGGAGCTGGAGTGTCCTCTGCCTTATGCATGAACACATCAGCTGATAACCATACCTCAGTGCCTGAAGCTTTGTCTTACCCCAAAGGTCTGTGCTCAACCTCGGTGGCTCAGGTTGAACTGAAAAGTCTGGTAGGAAATGAGGAACGGGAGACTCCGTCTCTTTCACCCACCATCCATTGAACGGGAATTACTATGGTAGTGGTGGAACAGGCACACCTGGCAGCTGTGCTCGAGTTTCAGAGAGGAAATCTGGGGGGAAGCCACAATAGCTCCAGGGCAAATACAATAAACAAGGTCTTCAGTGAAGGAACCATTCAGTATTGAATTTGCCTGGGACTGCAGTAGCAATGTCTTGGGATTTTCCTTCCCAGAAGACCTTAAGGGTTTTGTTTGGTTAGTTATTAACTGGTTTTGTTAATCCGTTTTGATCCTATTAATTATTAATTCCATCACTTTGGGGTTTCCCACAGAGGGTAGTGACCATCTCTGCCGCTGTACAATGCAGTGGGATTTTGAGGTTCTCAATCTGTTGGGTGGCTTTTTGTTGTGGTGGGTGAACACTGTAGTAAGGACTGCAGAACATGAGCTGCCGTGCATTATGTGGGCAAATTTTGTGGCTCCTCTAAAATAAATGAACGTCCAGGCATTTCAGCACATTGGCACACACCCGTGGCTGTCTTGCCAGCTCCTGCCTCTGCCTGCAGTCCCTATAACATGGCCACATGTCTTTGGTAGCAGAGGTGGCTTGGGAGAGAAGCCGGGGGTGATGGGTCCTCTTTTCGGTCCCCACGGCAGGTCTGTGGCATGGCCGAGAACAGACAAGTCAGTTCTTCTGCATCATATCCATCCCTGTCTCTACCAGACCAGTGGGTGTCTCCAGGTATGGGACTGTGTCCCTGAAGACCCGCCTGTCCTGCAAACCTCTTGCCATGAATAGCTTTGCTCACATAGCTACCACCGCCTCTCACGGCGGTTGTGTAAAGCTGCACGCTTGCCGAAGCGTTAGGGGATGAGAGCCCAGGTTAGACAGACTACCCAGAAGAGGAGTTGAGGGGGTGTAGAAGGTGTGCACCATGTCTTCTGCATATCTCATTTGGAGTAAGGGGTTGTCCCCCACCCTTTTCAAACATCGGGTGGCCTGGTGACATGAGCGCAGGCCCGGGGTGAGGGGGTGAGGATGGGAACAGGGCGCACAGGCCGTGCTGAAGCGCTGCCAGAATTACTCATGGCACAGTGCGTCAGACCCCGCTGCTCCGTATCGTGGGCACGTGTCTGTCTGGTTCCACCTCAGCATCTGGGCGGATTTGTGGCAGGTCATTTGAGCTCGGTGCAGGATTTATTCTCCCGGTTGTCCCTCGGTACGTCTCAGCCCTGTCTCCTGCCCGTTGTCAGAGGTTCCCCATGGGAGGCTGGTTGAGATGCGAGGCTTCACGGAGAGTTTCCATGTGTGGAAAGGAGAAGCAATCCCTCCTGGAGAGGCAGCTCTGCTTCCCATGGGTAGAGGTGCCATTGTTGCGGGGGCATTTTCTCCTGTGGGTTACCAGACCAGCCTCATCCTTAGAGCTTCGATCAGCGCAATCGATGAGCAAAGACCCTGCTCAGGAGGGCTGAGTGGGGAGCTGGGGACTGCCCAAGGCAGAGAGGGTGATCCTGTTTCTCTCTTCTCAAAGAGTGCAATCTCCGGGTCAGCCAGCCAGCTTGGTAGCCTCATGCTAGTACCGGGGCTCCTGCTCATGCTGGCACAAATGCATTTTCGGCTCCGCTGGGGGGCTAGGGGAGGTCATTTTGAAGCCCATCTTTGCTGCGCTGTGACAAATTGCACTGAAGTCATTTGCTGTTTTTTTTCCTAAGCTTTGTTTTCTTGAGATCCAGGCAAGACATTTTAACCAATTGGAGGGAAAGAAGTCGTCCCATTAGAGTGCAAGAGAGCTGGAGGCAACCAAGGATCCTTGACACCTCTAAGGCTCTTTGGTGCCAAAGGAGGTCTGAGTTGGTGCTATAAGCTCTTGCTGTTTTGATTTGCAGATGTACAATAAGATTTTCTTAAAATCAGCCTCTGCGATAAAGAGATTGCAGGAATTTCTCCTCTTTCATTTAAAAGAGTTACAAAAATACTTGAAATGTACACTAAAGCTTAGGAAACAATAAGAAGGATATTTTTCACTAGAAATGGTTCAAGCTGCTGCTTTTCCTGCACAGTGTGGAAAGTGTTTGCCATAGCCAACATCCAAAGGAGAAACTTATTTGTTAAGAAAATGCATATTTTCCAGTGTTTGCTGGAAAATATTTTCAGAGTAGCTCTGTGCCTCCCAAGGGCGACAAGAAGGATTTAGCCTCTTCACAGCAGCGGTTCGGCTGATTTTGTTTGCGCAGCCACTAATGGATGGCAAACAAGGGGTGATGCAGGTGCCTCTGCTTCTCTGTTTGCAGGAGAAGGCCATCTCCCAAGGAGCAGATCGTGGTGACACCGTCCTTTGCAACAGTTGGCATGGAGACCACACAGCTCACTGAGGAGAACGCAGACTTTGCCTCACGGGACCGCTATCACCAGTCCTCGCTTATCAGCAGAGAGGAGTTTGGGAATCAATTCCAGTAAAGGACAAAAAAAATCAAGCCGTCACTTCAAAAAGCATTTAGAAATGCTAATGGCTGCCATGGTGCCTTGTGAAATACTTGAATATATATGAAAAGGATGTGAATAGTTATTTATATATTCGAGGCTTGTTTGTTTATGCAAACTACGATATTGCTGGGTTTCAAATCTTACCCGAAATGGGGGAAAAAATGCAAATGAAAGGGCCAGTCCAGGGAAGTTACTGAGGACAGTATAATCCTTTTAAAGAATTCAATTATAACCGCTATTGAGATCTAAAGACCATCACCGCTATAAAAGCATACAACACCCCATTTCAAACGTCCTCTGGGTGACTAGGGACGCATTGTGCCTCGAGCAGTGACCTCGGCAGCAGGAGCCAGCACCCCGCTCCCAGCTGTGCCACAGATGGATGCGACCTTCCGGGTCAATTCACTTCTCCTCTCGGCATGAATTTGCCTGCTTGTAATACAGTAATTTTCTACCTCAGCGTTTCAATTTCCAAGGTCTTAGAAATTACTTTAAGGCATTAGACAATAGGCCAGAATCAGTGGCAAGTGCAAGAAGATTATGAAATATATTCACAACTGGAATCTCACATTTAAATGCAGTAATGCAGTATAATGACCTCTATTGTAAAACTGTGAAATGATGTCTTAGAAGCTGTTCATTGTGATTTCCCACATCCTTTCTGACACGACACCTGGGACCTGACGACACAGCTGGGTCCAAATAGAGCATCTCCTGGCTGAAGGGACAGACGATTCAGAAGTGCCTTAACAAAATACGTTTAGCCTCATCTTTGCTAATTTTGCTGGCAGCCTGTCCCATAGTGAGCTCCCACAAGGAGCTGTTTCTCCTGCTGCCATGATTTGGGATGCGGCAGGTTCAGTGAGGGATGCTGCAGGATTTCCTGCGCAGACCTTAGGGTTGTTTGGGCAGTGGCTGTGGGATGGGGTGAAGCCTTGCACGGACGCCCCTGTCACCATCGCTTCTGCTCCCCAGGGAAGAACCCCTCCACTGAGTGCTGTCCTGCCTGCAGGCAGCAGTCCCGGCAGAGACCCAGGGAGGTGCGAAGGGAGGGCTCTGGTTTGAGGCAAGCCCCGGCAGCGCAAGCTGTTCTGATGCTAAAAGGAGGGGGAAATCACTGCCTCTCACTTCCTTTCATCTCTGAGCATTTTAGCCTGTAGGTTATTTATTTCTCCTTCTGTGCAATAAAATCTTGAGACAGCAGGAACTCCTCTTCGTGCTTGTGTGGGCGTGCTCGATGCCTTTGAGCACCGTTCCACTTGCCGGTGCCCAGTGCCCTGGCGTTACCAACCATGGGGGGACTCCCCGTCCCATCTCATGGTCTGACCAGCTGCAGCTTTGGCTCTTCCAGTTTTCTTACAGGGGGAAGCAAAGGAGGCTTTCTGCTAAGATGAAGAAGAGAGCAATCCCGGCACACTGCAGAAAGCGTATTAATTTTCTGAGGTCACAGGTCTTTTACTAAGTGTTTTTAACCTTAACTATCTCAGTTGAGGCAAGAGGGAAGTTATGCTTGTATGGCCAGCTCTGAGTCACCTCAAGTCAGTTGTTCTGTGTGGAAAATGCTCCTTCCAGGGTTCCTTCCTTCCCTTGCCTTTGCCTTTGGTTTCCAAAGAGTCTGGATCTGTTGTGGGGATGTGGCTCCATACTGAAGCTTCCCTTGGGTTCCCTGGGACCAGCAGCTCCAGAGAGCCCTTAGTGTGGGTGCTCGTAGCATCCTTGATCTCGGCAGCTACTGCTGTTGTGCATACTTCAAAGGCTCCTTGGTGCTGATCCACCCCTGGCAAGCTGCGTGGTGCTGTGTTATCCCGTTACAGTTTGATACACAACCATAATGCCATTACTGTAAAATCTTGTCTCTCATAAAGTCCTGTTGCATCAAAACGTTGTGGGCTGTCTTCCCTCCCAAGACGGGCATTGCCCAGCCCTGTGTTTCTCTGTAGCTCGAACAAAAGAAAACTCCAGAGCACGGCATGAAGTGATTAATGGGCAGAAATTCCTGAGTTAACTTATTTGTTAACTCCTAAACACTTTGGTTCCCTTCTTAAAATAAGGCAGCAATGAGGAGATCCAGAGAGGGAGGATGGGGAAGGTTCCTTGGCCGTGTACCTCACTGGGCAGCTGCGCCGCGTGAAGCCAGATGACTTGGTAGTGGGGAGTATTTGCCTCTCCGACACCGCACTCCCTGCTCCTCCCCAAAACTGGGATGTGATGGGCCAAAAATACAAGCAGCTTCTCCCTCAGGCTAGCAGTATTGGGAAGGTGGCCCACAGTTTGCTTTCAGATGACTAAGTCTGCAGCAGCTGTCCCCTGCCACCGCTGTCCTCCCCCTTTAGCTCCAGCAGCCTTTTGCATCTGAACATCCTTTGGAACAATTTCGGTTGTGTTCCCCCGCTGGCGAAACCTCGGCCAGCTACCGGAGGAAAGCACCGTGCTGTCCTGGGGCCTGTTGAGAGCTGGTCTGGAGTGCTCTGGGGTGCAGGCGTGCTCGGTATTTCTGGAAAAAGGCAGCGGCAGGGCTGGCATCGGGCCGGATGGCAATAGCTGCAACCAGGACCTGGCAGTGGAGGAGATGCTCTGCAGAACACGTCGTGCTGGGGCTTTCTGATCTTTGGGCTTCACATGCTGCTGCTGGAGAAACTTTTCCACCTCCACCACTGGCACCACCAGCAGAGCAGGAGCCAGCTCCCACCGCCACCCAGTGAGTATGGGCACTTGGTCCTTTCCTCCCCTCGTACCTGCAATGAGGAACACATAGCGTAGGGCTGGTTTCCTTGCTGCCATTACAGGTTAAGAGTAGAGCAACTTTCCTGTTTAATGCTTGAAAGGGATGTGCTGATCTTTTCTGGAGTGTTAGCTTTGGTGTAGTTAACGGTAAGAGTGGAGGGAAGCCTTGTTTTAGCACCGGTAAGCCACAGAGTGGGTGACATTGGAGACTCAATGAGGTCAGGCCATACGCGTACGCAGGGCTTTGCACATCAGGGAGGCTTTTCCAGTGAGAAAGAGTGAGCAGTTGCATTGCCAAAGATCAGGGTGTCATGTCAAAAATGTCTGCACCTTCTGTAGCACTCTAAAAAAACTGGGTGAAATTAGGGGTTGGAATTTATCAGCTTCACATTTAGTGGTTAATGGGAAGAAATGGGGGTGGGGATTGCTGCTGTGAGTGGGAATGTGCTGCTTTCAGCCCCCCCAGGAGCCACGCTGTGACGCCAGATGTTGCGGCTTTCATGAAGCTTTAGGTTCCCTGAAGGTGGGTTTGGGACCCAGCTCTGAGCAGCATATGTCCCGTATAGGTTGCAGCTTGGTTAATGTCATTATGAAAAGGCCTTCATACCTTCTAAGCCATGGAAGCTTTGTTAGCATCTATAATTATTTTCCTTTTAGTTGGAAATTTGATTTTTTAAATTATTATTATGTAAGAAATGAGAATGTTTTGCAATGGGTCAGGGCGTGAAAACAGTTGCTTTCGAGAGAGACGTGAATGTAAAAGCTCTGGTTTTGTTTCTTTTTGAAGACTCCAACTGTAAATTGGTGGCTCTAGTTTTGACGGTTTCCTTTGCGGAGCACACAAACACAGAAGACACTGGAGGATAAATATTTTGTTACTTGCCTTGCAGTATTGCCTGGAAGCTCATGCTGCATTTGTGATCCCACAGCACTAAACGGGTCTGGAAATCAGAGTCTTCTGCCTCAAAAGACTTGCAGCACAAGTAGTCGAGACTAAGAATGGGCAGGAGAAAAGTGAAGTTTTATTGTGATACTGGCATTAAGAGACAGCTCCTCAGTTGGTATGAATGGTGTCATAATCCCCCTGGACCTGCTTGTATGTCCCATTAGGATTCTGCACAGGGAGAACCAAGCTCCTTAAACCCATAGCTTAGCTCAAATCCATCTTTTTTTTTTTTTTTTTCCCTGCACTCTTGGTGCTCTCTTGATCAGCTTTGAGTTTCCTTGGATGGTCTTTGTTGTGGCCAAAAAAACCACACCTGCCACGGTCACTTATGCATAGCAGATAGTCATGACCACAGTGTTGAAGTGGCAAAGACAGATGACAAAGCACGAAATGATACTTCTGTGCGTGGCCACATTTAGGCATGAGGGGCTCTCTGTGCCCTGTGAGCGGATATGCTCTCCCCCATGCACCTCTGGTTCCAGCAGGCAGAGATTCTTAAACAGCATCGTACTTACGCCGGCGAGGTTGGAAGAGATTTGCTGAATCACAGGAGCCAGCCTAGGATTAACATTTAGGTTAGTGGGAAACCGAGGTTACTTGAATTATTGCCCTTGGGCAGTGAATTTTAGAAAAGGCAGTTACTGGGATAAAAGAGAGAAAATTTTGTAGACAACCTATAAATTTGGTAACTTCATACAAATGAGGTATATAATGGACTTGCTTATGTTCCTGACTTCACAGCGGTGTGTTGCTGAGACCCAGATTTGGCATAGCATCACTTAAACCTGAGATGAGGTGAGACCTCAGCGGTAACAGCCTTAAAAGCTCTGGACCAGAGGCTCTAGCATGAAACTGCAGTCTGGAAAGAAATAGTTTTAAAGCCCCTATGGCACAAGAGAGGGTCCTTCCCTTTCTGCCTTCTGCTCCTTGTGGCTTTTTTCTATGTGATTTTCATGCACGTACCCCCCAATACCTGGGATTTGCCCCCCTCACGTGAGAGCGAAGGGAAGCACGGGCACGCTCCTAGAAATGCAGCGGGCAAGGAGTGCACCTGTAATTTTATCAGATCCAAATGTTGCTCGTAAACTTTGGCAGAGGCTTGGTTTTGGATTTAAAGGGGGCTGCTGTGCAGTGTTTTGCTCAGCTCCAAAATGGCCGGTTTTTTTGCTCGAGGTGCTCCAAACCAGAGCTGGCTGAAGAGGGTCCTAAACGAAATAAATCAAAATTTAGAATTGCTTCTTCCCAGCAAGATTTAAATGGCTGATTTTTTTGTTGTTGTTGTTTTTTTCCCCAGAAAATATGGGATTTATTTCCATGACAGGATTCAAAATGCAACGTCATTTTAATTTGTTGTGCATTTTTCTGTGAGGGATGAGAAGAGATCACAAGACCCGCATCCATCCTGACCTCCAAATGTCAAGTATCTGGAACAAGCAGCTTCCAAGGGAGGTACAAGGCAAGCAGTTCTTGTAAAAATAAATCAATAAAATACCACCACCCCCAAAATTTCAAGAAAAACGGTCAGGTACTAAGTGCCTTTTGGATGATTGGGATCCATTAATGGATGGCTTACAGCATCAAGAGGAGATGGGGAAGGTAATTAATTACTCAGTTAAGAACTATCTGGCCACTTCGGAAACTCAGGACTTTTAATAACAAATTCCAGGAGTAAAAAATATTCACTTTGTACCTTAATTCATCATCAGCTTAAAACTTGTCTGAGGTTTATGAGCCTGATCCAAGTTTTGGACAGATCTGGGCTGAGTTTCAAGGGAGCTGCAGGAGTTTCATGACATTGGCCGGGGCTGTGAAAGGCTCCTATATAAGCGGAGAGAAGGGACCGGTCAGTGTAATTCTGACGAAGTGCTACAGAGATGCATCTTCTGTAGACGCCCTGGAGAGGGTTTCAGTGATTTCAGACTGAAAAAATGCAGAACTGGGCAAATTTGGTCACGTGTCTCCAGCCCCTGAATCCAGAAAGTGGAAATCAAGGTGGAATAAAAACAATGTTTTTCCCTGCCCCAAAACACAGTGATGGGTGGGATTCAATTAATCAATGTGTGATATCAATCATGTTTTATACGGTGATGTTTTAAGGCTTCCTGTGTTGCTGTTTGTTTGTTTTCAGCTCCGTGTATTCAACGCTCTGGTTGCTTTCAGATGGAAGCATTAAATGCATTTGGGAAGACGTTTGAGGTCACAGCCTCTTTCAGGAGGATGTGGCGGCATTATTTTACGTTAGGGTTTGCCTGATCCATCCGACTCCTCGGGCACGATTTCATGCATTTAAATCCCCTATTAGTTTTGTGTCTGAAGGAAGGAAGGGAGCAGCCCTCAGCCCGGAGCTGCCCTGTAACGATTATTAGCAGGATGCAGCAGCGGAGCGTGCAGTTGCGCCACGGGGATAAACAACTCCAGGACCACATGAGGAAAAGCCAAGAGCTGCTGGCCTTTGCTGAGCTCTCGCGCTCCGCGCAGCCACCTTCATCCTGCTGCAGCGCATCCTCCTCCTGCCACCAGTGCTTCTTCCCCAGCCTCGCAGGAGGGTGTCTAATGGGGTATGTGGGTGGCAGGGGTGGTATCCCCAAGACGCTGCCTTCTGTGGCCCCAATGGATAAAAAAAAAATCCATTTTTTGAAAGAAAAAATTTTTTTTTCCATGTTTTCATGTGGCTGTTGGAGCTGGAGCTCAAAAATATTGGTCATAAATTGACTGGTGCAACAATATTCCTTACAAAGCGGTGAAGGGAGAAATAAAATATCATGGCAGGAAAACACAGTAGCTTTAAATTTACAGCCACTAAACCTTGGCAAATTAAGCACCTAGGGGGGGTGGGGAGAGAAGGGATTGCATTTGGGAAGTCTGAAACTGCCTGAGTATCCGTGTTTCCTTTCCAGGTGCTTGTGAATAACGGGCTGCTCGTGACTGGAACCGTGACGGAGAGAGGAGAGAGATGATTTTCTCATGGTAACTACTGGTTCAAACACACGGGCTCAACGCTGCGGGGCTTTTGCCCCAGCTGGGGCCGGCGAAGGCAGCGGCCTCACGGCTGCCGTGTGTGATGGAGGCTGCAACGGGCCATCCCGCGCCGCGCCGGCCGGAGGGGTTCCCACCCGTATTAAGCTGTGCCGGGATGCGGCTGGGTCAAGGGCAGCGCAGGGCTGGCGTTTCTTGGTGCCGGTGGTGCGTACAGGTGTATGGTCCTCGTGGTGGCCGCCCTGACAGTGACAAATGCCCCGTTTGGTTCAGCAATGCAGCGTTACAGCATCTTGGGTGGGTTTAACGGCAATTTGGGAGAGGGCATTAGCTGCCCGCCCCCCGGAGGGGGTTAATCTAGGTCTTCACTGCCCACAGCTCTGTGGGTCGTGCTGTGGGCGGCACGGGGGAATGGGGCAGGGACACGGGGAGATGGAGCCGCTCGATACAGACATTCGTTGTTCTTTCAGGACTGTTTTGCGTTTGTCTGCTTCTGCTATTGCTCTTGATGCGCCTGTTGTGTAAAGCAGAAGGAAGAAATTCTTGAGACATTTTTTTTGAACAGCATTCGATACCGTGCTTCCTGCTGCTTGGGTTTACAGCTTGGGAGGATGCAGGAAGAGCAGGGAGCTGCTATGTGGCTTAGACATTGGGGAAGTCCCTTGGGAAAGGGGGGCAGATAGGGATGAGGGCTCCAGGTTCGGCGTTATCACCCTCAAGCTTGAGAATGAGGGGATGCAAGAGCATCCGTTTCATGTCAGGGCAGGGTTTGGCTTTGATTTGCCCCGTGCAGCTCTGATGGCGTATCGGTGACCTCAGAGAGGTTCCTCTGCCCCTGCTGCCCCACCTGTGTTGCACAGTTAAAGGATGTAGGAAAGTGTCAGATTTGCTTGTTGGCAAGACTTTCGTTCCAGGGAGTAACAAAAGTTTCTGAAGAATTATAATTATTACTAATATGATCTCAGGAATCAGTAATATGGAGTCCTGCATTTGATGTATAAAGATATCCCCCAGTATTTGAGCTGCTGCTCTGTGCTCCCTGCGCCATCTCCCAAAGTATCAAAATACTTCACCTGAGCTTAACTCAATCCCATGATGGCACGGTACTTAGCTCTGTGTGCTGGTCTCCCTGCCTTATCGGTAAGGAAGCTTTTTTTACACAACCTATTCCATAAAGAACGGATAAGTACATTGACGTAGGCTGAAGGAGCCTAAAGATGTCCTGTGTGGATCGTGCGCCTTGGTGGTACCTGCCTGTGGCTTCTGGGGTACTCAGGTGTTCTCACTTGTCATGACTTGGATGTTTACTTGTATAATTAGAAGTGTCATCGTGATTCATTTGTGCTTCACTTCCTAACATGTAGTACTTCCCAAACTGACGCTAGGTTGACTGGTTCCTTGAGCTTGAGCAAATTTGAAGCAAGATGACGTCAAAAATTGTGGGGAGTAGAATAGAGAATGGGTTGATGGAGGGGTGCCTCAAAGAGCTGCCTCTTCCAGGGCTTTCGTCTGTGCGTATGCAGGCATCAGAGGGAAGATTTCCGAGTGTGCTTCATTGCAAAGCTGTGTGGGAAGGTGCAGAAAGCACCCGCACGTTGAGGGAAAAGCGTAGGAGCAGGGGAGACCAAGTCTTGTGTCTGGGTAAAGCCAAGGTCATTGACATGCTGGTGTGGGCTCATCAGTGCCACCTTTTGGCTGGAAATAGGCTTTTCGGAGTTTGTGTTACTCGGTCATTGACTTCGGCTTTTGATGAGGGGAGAAATGGGGAGTGGGGGCCTGTGGACCAGATCTGGGTTTTGTCCACATCTGGATGTGGTGTATTGTCACTTGTCACCCCCCCTTTGAAAGGTTAGATTCGGCTCGGCTTGTGGAAATTAAGCCTGATTCTGAAATAGCTCAAGGGAAAAGCAAAGGGCCCAGGAGCATCTCAGAGGGGAGAGGCTGCCCGGGACAGGTTTATGTTCCCTGGGGAGGGAGAGTTCAGCGGTGATGCTAAACCCGGCGCGTCGGGATGCCAGCAGCCTCGGCAAAGCCCGACCTGCTGCTCCGTGGCGTGCTCTCTCGCAGAACCAGGAGCATGAAGTTATGAAAGGGAATTTCAGAACAATGAAGGGAAATCCTTTGCCTCCCGTACAGCCCAGCCTGGGAAATTCACCGCCGCAAGAAGCTGCAGCCTCAAACGCCGCTGCTGGCATTTAAAAGAGAGCGGGTTAGCTTTGTAACAATAAAAGATTTGAAGTTATTTGGCAAGGACTTGATTTCGATGGGAATTCAGTTTGGGGCTATCTAATGCTCACCACACTCGCCCGGAAAAGAAACTTTTCTGTTGTGCAGAGCACGGCACAACCGTGCCGGGTTTTCATCTGCTTCAGAAAGCCGTATGGGTGGCAGCCAGGGACAGGATACTGGACTCCATCGATGGCTTTGTTTCCCCGTAGCTCAAACACGAGCGCGGGAGCGTAACGGAGCCGACTTCCCTGTAGCCCCGCGGGGGACCCTGGCAGCGGGGTTGTTTCGGCCCGCTCCCCCTCACCTCCATCTTGCGTAGGGCCTGGAAAACAGAGCAGGGAAGGGCTACCCTTGAGAGCCAAACGCCTTCGTGCGGTGGCTGTGTCTGGCGCTGGGGGGTGGCCGTGCCGGGAGCAGGATGGTGGCCATGCCTGGAGTTGGGGGGTGGCCGTGCTGGGACCTGAAGGGGGGTGGCCGTGCCGGGAGCGGGATGGTGGCCATGCCCAGAGCTGCGGGGTGGCAGTGCTGGGAGCGGGATGGTGGCCATGCCCGGAGCTGGGGGGTGGCCGTGCCGGGACCTGGAGGGGGGTGGCCGTGCCGGGAGCGGGATGGTGGCCATGCCCAGAGCTGCGGGGTGGCAGTGCTGGGAGCGGGATGGTGGCCATGCCCGGAGCTGGGGGGTGGCCGTGCCGGGACCTGGAGGGGGGTGGCAGTGCCGGGAGCGGGATGGTGGCCATGCCCGGAGTTTGGGGGTGGCCATGCCGGGACCTGGAGGGGGGTGGCAGTGCCGGGAACAGGATGGTGGCCATGCCCGGAGTTTGGGGGTGGCCATGCCGGGACCTGGAGGGGGGTGGCAGTGCCGGGAACAGGATGGTGGCCATGCCCGGAGTTTGGGGGTGGCAGTGCCGGGAACAGGATGGTGGCCATGCCCGGAGCTGGGGGGTGGCAGTGCTGGGACCTGGAGGGGGTTGGCCGTGCCGGGAGCGGGATGGTGGCCGTGCCCGGAGCTCGGGGGGGGGGGGGTGGCCGTGCCGGGAGCGGAGCCGCCGCACTCCGCAGGGCGCGGAACTTGCGCGCTGTCCGCATTTAAGCGCGGTGTAGCGATAACGCTGCGGCACCGGGTCACCTCCTGGGCGGCTTCGGGGGGGGGGGGGGGGAGGACGAGGGGGGTTTCCTGCTCGCCCGGCGCGGCTGAGAGATGCCTCGGGGAAAAAAAAAATAAATAAAGTAGAAATAAAAATAATTTTTAAAAATTACGATAATAATAATGGTGATGGTGATGATGGTGATGATGGTGGTGATGCTGCACGCAGCCGGGTGAGGGAGCGGGCGGCTCGACGGCTGCGCGGGGCGGGAGGGGGCGGCCGCTCGGGGCCGGGCCGGGCCGGGGGGAGGCGGGGGGGGGGCCGTGCGGATCCGGGCCGTGCCGTGCCGAGCCGAGCCGCCGCTGGGTGATGTCAGGCTCTAGGAGGAGCCTCCGCCGCCTGCCTTTACTTTCGGGCTCAGGCA
The DNA here is from genome assembly GCA_017639485.1 of Pluvialis apricaria. NCBI lineage: Eukaryota > Metazoa > Chordata > Aves > Charadriiformes > Charadriidae > Pluvialis > Pluvialis apricaria. The sequence continues at coordinate 70,794,632 of CM030011.1, read as the reverse complement.
CTTAGCTGCACGCTGCTGGCGCTGCTGGCCGAGCCGCCCCCCCCCCCCCCCCCCCCCTTCCCCTCCCGTCTCACCCCCCCTCTGCGATGGGCACCCCGCACTTTTAAGGCCGGGGCGGCCGCCCTCTGCGCCGCCCCGGGGGGGAGGAGGAGGGGAGGGGGGGGGAGGGAGGGCACGGTGACTTAATTAAAAAATCGCTATTTACGTGGTTATTCATTGCCCCGCTCCGGGTATGTGAACAACCACCCCCCCCCTTCACAAACCGTTTCCCCCCCCCCCTCCCCTCCTCACCCCCTCCCCCCCCCGTTCCCCCCTCCCCTCCCCTCTTCCATCCACCCCCAGCGCCATGCCGGCAGCCTGCACCCTACTGCTGCTGCTGGGGCTGGGGTTGGTCCCGCCGGCCGGGTCGTTGCCCCTCGCTTCTCCACGGCGTCTTCCTCCTTCTTCTCCTCCTCCTCCTCCGTCCCGAAGCCGTCTCGGCCGTCCTTGGTCGCCTCCCGCCGGGGGACACGCCGGGAGCCCGGGTGAGTGCCCCGCTCCGCCATGGGGATGGGGATGGGGATGGGGATGGGATTCGGTCGCGGTGCGGCGGAGAGTGCGCGGGGTCCCACGCTGCGCGGGGACCCGCGCAGCGTGGGACCCCGCGCACTCTCCGCCGCACCGCGACCGAGGGTCGCTGAGCATCCCGGCATCACCCAGAGCTTCATCGCCTGCGAAAATGCCCCAAATCTCTCTCTGTTTTTTTAACCTTGCCCGGCCCATCGGGTTACAGGCGAGGGCTTCCGTGGGTGAGGGTTTGGGGTGGGAATCGCGGGGTGGGAGGTTGTAAACGCGTCGTAGCCGCGTGGACTGACTCGAAGGTGAGCGGTGGAAACTGCACAAGAGGAACTGAAAGAAGGCGCTGGTGGGTACCAGGGGCACGGCCGACAGGCGTCCACCCGGCAAAATATTCCCAGGTGGGACATTGGCGGCTCCCGTAGGTGGTTTTCAGGGTCTGAGTCACCTCTCATCTCCAGACATGCCTTCACCTCACCTTAGCTGCTGACCCACATCCAGGTGTGGGGACAGATGCCATCACCTGTCTATAAATACCCTCTCTCTCTGCGTCACCTACAGACTGTCAGATTAGTCATGTATAAAGTCACATTTTTCCTTGCATGCGACGTCTATAGAGTCGTTATCAGGAGCGATGACTAGTTTGGTCTTTACAAATGACGCCGAATCTGGTTTCGGCACAGGATAAACCATATTTTTTCCCAGAACGAGCAGAGCTCATTTCAAGTGTCACCCAGTAAACTGGCTCACTTACTTGCTGAAGAAGACACATAACTCTAAGGATGACTAATTCTCGGTGAGTTTGGAAAGTGCTGGGTGTCTGCTGGTGGCATAAGGAAATCCAGTATGTCAAATTAGTCCTGTGTGGGTTTTAAGTAGTTTTTAGGATTAATCGCCTGCTTGAGCTGGACGGTCAAATTTCATCTTTTAATTTCTGATGTGGAGAGAATGTCGTGCTTTGGTACTTGGGGTTAAGTTTGCTTTCATGGAGCTATACAATTTCAGGAAATGTGACAAAACTACATTTATAACATTTTAGGTTTTTTCACAAATCCAAGGCATGCCTTTGTAAGTGTATCCACACTAGACTAAATGTATAGTTGGGGATACCGACTGGAATGTACCCTGCAGTGGATTAGAAAGCTCCTAACTACCAGTGTTTGTGTGAGAGCAGCCTGGCGACTAGGATACTGCACTGAAATGAAGGAGATTTGGGTCTGTTCCCAGCTCAGCCACTTCTTTGTGCCACTCCAAGTGTCAGTTTGCCCTCCAAACCAGGGGAGAATAACTCTCTCTTACCTGCTATCAACTTCGTGAAGATGAAATCTGCAACTTGCCAGCAAAGTGCTCGCCTATTATTTGATGAGAACTGCGCAAATTCCTCGGTGGACAGAAAAAAAACTATTTAATTTCATCTCAGCTTTCGGTCTGGCATCTTTTCCTGTGACCTTGATGACTCCTGGGAGTCAGCAGAGGAATGCGTTTCCTTTGTTAAGAGTCTGAAAAGCTCAAACTATCTGTCCGCATGCTGGAAAAGCCATTTGTCTGGCTACCAGCATCTGGCCGCCCAGCTCAGCGGCGGAGGCTTTGCTCCGCGCTGCCCGTGCTCGGCAGCTACAGGTGCTCGTGAATCATGTCAACCCCATCCAGAAGGAACGGGGGGATGCATCGTGAAGGAGTGATAAATAACCCGGCAGTAGCTCGCTCCCTAGCAAACGGCATCATGAATTACGCTGGGTCCTGACAGCCGCGATTCACTCGCTGTTAGCTACAGCTCTATGCTTGTCAGTCAAGGGAATTGTTTGGTGTTATGGGAGCGGGCTGATGGGAGCTCCTAAATCACTCTCAGGTTGAGCTGTCAACGCTTGAGAAATCCCTGTTTGTCTCACCACCGCTCCTGCCCCTCTGAGATGTTTTTCACGTTTGAAAACTCTTGCTTGAAGCAGGGGGGGAAAGCATTTCTTGTGAACCCATCACCCCGGCGCTACGGGGAAATGAAGATTACATCTCTGTTTAAAACGAGTCTGAGGTTAGGCGGCAAAAGCCCTTTCTCAGGCAGGGCTTAGCGAGCAGATGGTGAGGCAGTGGGAGCAGACATGGGGCTTTTGAGCGTCTCACAAAGCGTGGGGCGAGGGAGTGGGGTGGGAGCCGGGCTGCCCCGCGGAGCCTCGCTGCCGTCCCCGGCCTGCCCGCGCCTCGGACCGCATCTGCCACCCCTGCCTGCCAGCCCCACCGTGGGCTTGTCTGGTGAAGACGTGAGGACAGATGGCTTTCGCGTGTGGTTTAAAGTACAGGCTGAATCCTGTGGGAGAGGAACACAGGAAAAAAAATAGGTAAATTGGGAAGCGAGAAAGCTGGTGAGGGTAGAGTTAAAGCAACGTCAAACCCCTCTGAGATATTTCTCCTGGCAGCTGTTGTACGTGGGCGCCGGGCGAGCCAAAGGGCAACCGTCTGCTGGGGGTTTGGTTCCAAGCCCTGTCCTCCTGCAGCTCTCCTGATTTCAGGTTTCCCATCTGTAAAATGGGAATAATTCCAGTGACACCATGGGGGACAGCAGAGGTGTCATCAAGCCCCCGACAAAGTCACTGTGGCTGGGGTTCTCCCCCTGTTGCTGCAATATCCCTTTTTCCTTTATTTCTGACCCTCCCCGGTGCCGTGCCATGCCGCCCGGTACGGCGCGGGGCTGCCGGCAATGGGCTCGCCCTGAGAAGTTGATCTGCTTTTGTGCCATCTGTGTCCGGCCTTCCGTCCTTTCTCCCTCTCTCCGGTGCCAGCTGCCACCTTTCTTTGCCGCTTCCCCAGTGGGAGCCCTGGAAATAAGGTGTGAAATCACCCGAGAAGGAATCGGCTTAGCTTGCAGCAGAGATTTCGGCTGGCTGCTAGGAGAAACTTCCCAGCGCTCTGAGAGGGGCAGGGCAGTCTGCATTTACCTGTGTATTTTTTCAGCTTTCTCTCTCTGAAACTTTCTGTGTGCGGAAGAAGCAAATTTAGGAGCGAGGGAAGACGAGGAGGAGGATGCCCATTTGCACATAAGTACGGTGTTACCTCCAAACCTGCCTCCAATTTCACAGTATGTATTTCGTGGCTCCTGGGGGCAGAAGCCCGGCTCTCCGTGCAGAGAGGTGCAAGACGCTGCTGTTCAGCTTTGCTGGGATTTCAGGTGACCGCGGGTGGTGCAGGAAGGATGCTTCCTTCCCCTGCGGTGCGAGGAAAGGGAAGGATCGTCTCCTGTGCCTCCGCACTGCTATCAGAAGAGCCGCAGGCTGCAGGCTTTTCTTTTCTTGGGCATCTTCGCTGCTCCTCTCTGTGAGCTTTAAGTGGATTTGGTTGGTGTGCTGCGAACGTGAAGTCCCGGGGGTTGTATAGATTTAGCTCTGCTCCTTTGGGGTGCATAATTAAAAGCAAAAAAGCAAAGAGAAAAAAAAAGCATTGCAGGAAAGGAGGGAGATAAGAGATCACCTTCCCTGCTCATTCCCCATCCCGAGCCCCTGAAGGTAACCAGGGTTGTGCGGTGACCGGCTGGGCTCACACCCATCTGTGAAAGCACTTTGTGTGATATTTACGTGGTAAATGAATACAGTCGGAGAGATAATTGGGTAACCCAACCGGCAGGGAGCAGAGTGATGCGTATTGATTTACACCTCCCTTCGCAGCGAGCGCGAGTGCTAAGCTGTGACCAGGGCACAGCAGGTAAGGGGACGGCTGCTGTAGCTCAAGCCTGTTATTGGGCTCTCCGAAAAGTTGCATTTCCCAGGAGCAAGCCGCCAGAGCCGGCCTGCGCCCGTTCAGCGGGTTGTTCGCAGCATGCTCTGCTCCAGCAGCCATCGCCACTTCAGAGGGATAATATAATTATCTTTAATTTTCGCTCACGGCTGGGAAGACGAGGCAGCCGGGCGGTTGCTGCCGTGTCTGCGGGGGCTGATGCCAGCCTTGCTGGGGTAGGGGTGCCTTCCTCAGGGAGTAATTATTTTCAGTATCAAAAGTTGCAGACGCTGATGAGTTTAGAGGAGTGTGGGGTTCCTGGGACAACTTGCTTGCTTCAGCTGCTTTTAGAGATCCTAATTTTGGGGCTGGCAGTCAGAAACCCTCCATGATTGAGCTCCCAAGCTGTTCTGCGTGCTGCCTCCATCCTCCCCGTCCCGGTCATCTACAGGGGGCATGTCACAGCAGCGGAGTGCCACGCGGAGGCTAATGGCTCCATCACCATCACATCCCTAGGAGGTGGCAGAGGATTATGCTCATTTAGTGAAGGGGTACCGGGCTAGAAAGGCAGTTGGTCTTGGTGTGGTCGTAGTGGAAAACTCGAATGGATGCTGCCATGGCTGGGACTGTGCCTGTTCATCCGAAATGTAGAGCCACTTCTTCAAACCCGCAGCGTTTCAGGCCATCCCGCAAAAGGGATTCTGGGAGGTGTCTGGGCAATAGGAGCAGGGGATTTCTCTGCCCCCTGAGCTACCAAACCAGGCGCTGAGCTGGCCCTTGGGTGAAAGCAGAGACCGCAGCCCGGCCGACTGTAGGTGCGTGCTGGCGGCCTGTTTGGGTGCTCCTGACGGCCAGCCCGGGCACCGGGGCTGCTGCGGGTCCTGCTGCCAGTCCTGCTGCCGGTCCTGCTGCCAGCCCTGCTCACTGCTCTTACGGCTGTACAGAAGCGGACTGAGGCCTTAGTAGCATCAATCTGGTCATGACAGTTTTATTTATGAAGCATTCATCCAAGCTAATAAAAAAACCCCCAGAATAAAGAAGTATTTCAATTAACAAGTTAATCAAGCCAGTAAAACCTGTCAGCGTAGCAAGTGTTTCAGTGCTGTGGCGTAAAGACTAAGGCACTAATGAAGTCTCCGGCTGCTGGAAGGACCCAGTGGCCAGCGCTGTGGCTTCCACATCGGTGGTAGCTACCTACCGTTTCCAAACTAAGGATAGGTACGGAGCAGTAGGGCTGGGCTATGGCTGAGCCTGCTGCCTTTTTGAGGCAGGATGACGTCTTTCTGCCTGTACCTGTGCTGCTGCGGGGAGGCAGGAGGAGGGCACGGCGTGCTGTGCCTGGTCCAGCTGCCCCTGCTATGCGTGGGGTGCTCAGGGCAGGGCTGCAGCCTCCTAAATACCCTGAGGTCATGATCCAGAGCTGGATGGATCATAGATAGCCAGTGTAGACCCTCTGCATTTTGGCTTTGCTTCCCAACATAGTTTCAGAAGAGTTTCTGGGGTATGGGGGGTGAGGAGGCTCTGGGTGAGCCCGGGTGTCTCTGTGCAAACGAATGGCACTGTTTGTGCTTGGGCTGATCCGCTCGGACACGCACAGAGCTCCTCTGGAAAGAGTCATAGTGAGATGCTGGCACTTGCTGTGGTGTCTTTCTGCTGTTGCAATGCTGCAAAGAAGCTTTCGGGGCAGTTGGACCAGCCAGAGGGTCAGAAGGTGCTCCAAGCAAACTAAAGGTTGGTTGTTTGTAATATTCACCTGATATGTCCAATACAAAATTCATGGTCTGTACCTCATGAGCAAGCTCATCGCGAGGCCTTAATAACCCACACACAGGCCCTGTTATTTACATTCGATTGAAGATATAGGTCATACGATACGGATTTTCTCTTTCCTAATCAGCTGAGCATAAAAGGCAGAATCCAATTTTCAGTGGCAGTAGACCTGATTACAAATTCAAATTTTTATTTCTCTGAGCAGTTTTGTGACATTTGCATTGTAATTTGCTGTTTCCATAAATATTAGAGCTTCATTTGCTGGGATATTCATGCAGAGCAGATGCAAGAGGGCTACAAGCACGGGCTCAGTGAAAGAATGAGGTCTGTGGATGCCTATCAGGACAAAATGGTTTTGTCACATCTGACCACCCTTCCCTCTCACCCTTTTCTGCATACATACAGCTGATGTGTGTACACCCGTCGCTGTATATTTTTAATGCTCAGGTGTTGTACCATAACATCCCGCTGCTTCAGCATGGGGCACGGTTCACTTACGGCTCTTTGATTATGCAGAGAGTCCGTATTCATCCTTTCAGGCTGAAATCATCCGCGTCCGAGGACAAGGAGAGAACTTTCCCACCCAAAAGGGAAATGATGTTGCATTACCGAGCGACCAGCCCAAGTAATAATATAATCTTAGAAAAATGCAGTTCCCTCGAGTAAAGGAAGCTCTGTAAACTTCAGCTTCTCCAAGCTGTTAGCGTAGCTGTTGCCTGTGTTATAGTAACGCTGCTGTCAGGCTCAGTCTACTGAAGTGCTCAGGAGAGCACCGGGGAAAAAGGGAGTAAGATCCAGTTCCTGCTTAAAATGAGGACCTCTTGTAGGATCTGAATACTGTGAGGTTTATAATGTAGATTTTAGGATCTTGGGTCACATCCTTTCTTTGCTCTTAGTTTGTTTTTTATCTCAGCTGGGTGCTGGACGTGGTGACAGTCACCCCTGGTCCTGAAGAGCTTGGAGAAGGGGCAGGCAGAGCCAGGGTGAGCAGAGGGATCAGCTGGAGGAAGGTAAAACAACTACAAGGTTTCCACTAACTGGGGTGCTGGGGTAAAAAGTCTGGTTGTGTAAAACTCGGGGAGAAAGCAGCTCATTTTTAGAGCTGTCAGTGTTTAGGCAAACCCATGCAAGGGAGAAATATGTGATAAAGGCACTCTGCGAGCCGTATCCGTGGTTTGCTCACTTCTGCTCACCGTGGGGTGGGTGGCGTTAGCCTGTGCTGTGGTTTATTTTGGGTTCTGTGGGTGCCGGGTGTGTAGGGGTCCCACGGCCAGAGCATGAACTGAACCACAGAAGCCCTCCTTGGTGTGGGTGCAGCAGTTCTCCAAGCCAGACACTCACTGGAGTCTTCTCAAGCAAAGTGTACATCTTCATGAAACCTGTAGGAACTTGCTGTCCTGGAGGTCTCTGCCTTCCAGTGATTTGTTTCAGTGTACTGTGGGGAGTAGACAGGAGGACAAGACTCTGCAGTCTCAGGAGCTTCATCACTTCAGAAACCAGTATAAAATACATGAGATAAAAAAAAAAAAAAAAAAATCTTTTCAAAAGTGCCTGAATTGCAAAAAACCCAACCTATTTCCTATCAGCAGGGCGCTTACAGGAAATATCCTACAAGCTGTAGCTGCTCCCGTGCTGCTGCCCCAGTCACTGCTGCGGCTTTGGATGAAGGTAGTCCTTGTTGACTGTCCTCCGCACAGGCAGCGCTGTTGAGGAGGGTTATATCTGCTTCTGCATCTGCCGTGCCCTTGACTTTGAATCATTTGATAAATAGTTTTGCAGTTGGTTATTTAAGTATCTCCTGAGCTGCAGGCAGCATCTCAGCTGTGGGCGAGGGAGTGCTGCTGCCAAAAGTCAGGATCTGTGTTGAGAGCCTCCTAAGATTTGGCTGGCTTTCCTTAAAACCCCAACTCCTGGAGTTGTCGTTACAGGAGAATCGCTTAAAGAGGGAGAAAAAGAGCTGCTGGCTGTTGAGGTGGTAGATAAAACCCGCTGAAAACGTGAGCTGCAAATCTGGGAGACACACAACAAGTCCAGGTTGGCTATATTTAAAAATGCCACTAGTTCAAAGCTGATCTCCAGAGGCTTTTGAGTCCAGACAGAGTGGCTGTTTCAGATCCTCCTGCTTGGCAGGGCTCTGCCCGTGTGTCTGTCGGAGAAGCGCAACCATCTTATTCGTCCTGCTCTGCTAGGAAAAGAGAGGGTGCACAAAGAACTGTTGGGCAATGCAGCGGGAGAATTGGGTGCAAACCCAGTTGTTTCCTGCCCAGCTGTGTCTGCATACCTTGTGCAAGCGCCTTGGCCTTGGCAGATCGACTCTCCGCTGGGAGAAGCAAGCTCCATCTGCCTTTTCATTCTTCGCAAGGACGTGAAGCTAGGAGGACTTTTAAAACTGCCTTCGCGGCATCCCGCCTGTGATCTGGCCAGTTTAAGCTGTTTGAGGGTGACTGTGTCACTCGCGATGCAACCAGATGCTGCAGGTCCTTCCCTTGGCCCTTCCGCGTGAGCAGCCCGTCTTGGGCTCCCGAGTCAGCGCTTGCAAAAAGTCCTCTGGAAACGCCGTGACCTTTGCAGTTCTTTCACCAAGGCAAACATGGAGATGTCTGGGGGACCTTTTGCACAGTGGTTAGATGGCAACGAGGATCTCGCAGCTGAAGTTTGGGAGAAAATATCCTTTTGTTTTTAACCGTGAGCTAGTTTAGCTCTGGGATGAAATTGGCTGGGAAAGGACTGAGGAGGAATCTTAAATGGTCTGATAGATGAAGGGTTAACTGGGCAGGGTTAATGGTTTTCCCAGGGGTGCAGTCCAGGCTGCATTTCCCAGAGGACATTGTGTTGCACACACACATTCAGGGCGTTTTTCTCAGCATTTTTCAGCATGGTGTTTAAAGAGGCTTTAAAGGCCGTTACAGGAATCAGTCTGACCTCTTGCCTCTTTAACAAGGCGGACATCGTTGTCATTTCTGCTACCAGAACCACCCTCAGATTCCCTCGGGGATCTCCAGACCATGGAAGAAACTCTGTGCAGGAGTTTTGGACTGATGGATAGGCTCCTTCGGGTTGCCAGTAGCGAAGGAGGGCTCTTTTTTTTTTCCTGAAGAGCATGCTAAAAGGCACTTTTGCATCTGGAGTGACAAGAGGAATTTGGATCTATAGAGCACAATTATCCACGTCACCGCTTGTTAGGATGCTGGCGTTAACACCCTTCCTCTGGTGGAAAATCTCTTAAGCCCCGAGGACCGGCGTGAAATGTCATGCTCTGTTGAACTTCACTGAAGTGGGGATGAATCACACTAAATTGAAGATTTGGCTTCAATATATTATTGGAAAGATACTTTCTGTGATAACCTAGCAGCAGGGTACTGCAGCCCACCCAGGGTGGCAGGACCTGTCTTGGGGGAAGGAGTATGCGTAAGTTGAGGGGTGGAGGTTGGAGTTTGGATATTTGAGGGGGGGTTTGGTTTGGTTTTTGTTTTTTGACCGCTCTATGAAAGCAAAAGGCAGGTCTGGAAGGGATCGTGAGATAGCTCCCAAGGGATCTCAAGCCAGCTCCCCTTGCAGGATGACCCCAGAAGATGTTTATCTGACATGTTTTTAAAAATTTACTCCAGAGAAAGGTTTCACGTCTTCTCTGAATACCTGTGCTGCTACATCCGTTCCATTATAGGTAAGAAAACACTTTCTTATCAGAGAAATTGTAGCAGCTGGTAGTTAAACCTTCTGCAAAGAAAGATATCCTATACAAGTGGTGGCCAGGTTTGACTCTGCGTAACTTGTAAGATCTCATGAACTGACAAGTTAAGGTAATTTAGCCATCTGGGGAGGTAATGCAAGAGGTAACCCAGTGCATTGAACTAATTTCTACCCCTGTGATGGGAATGAATTTCCAGGAGTGGAAACATCAGCAAGCCAACTGTGCATGATTTGCTTTCCTTGTCATTTGGAATCAAGGACCCTGATTGTGGAGCATAATACTGCCCTTGTAATTCAGGCTTTATCTTTGTGCCGGAGCTGGGCATAATTGTATCTGTGTCTGGAGGGACAAGGAGAAGGGTTTCAGTAGCTGGTGCTCACAAAGGCATCTTTAGAAAGCTCCTTACCCCTGGTACAAGCTTGGAAGACCTCAAATGAAAATACCCCTGAGTAGCTTTAGGCATTTGAACAGTCATCATTGTTTGATTCGGATTCAGTTACAGGACTAACATCTAAATGTTAATTCTTTTTAGGGTATTATCAGCTCTTTCAGAAAATACAGAATGGGGCTCCAGTATTAGACTGGCAGCCAACCCTGCGGATAAAAGCCCTTTGAAAGGATGTTTATTAGGAGGGAAACTTGATCAGAGAGTGCAGAATAATCGTGAAGATGGCCTTTTCTGAGGGACGTGGAGCAAATATGATGCATGAAGAAAGCCGAATGAGGACCAGGAGGCTTCTAACCTGGGGAACGGGAGTACCAGCAATTTCGTGGCCCCTGAGCATGGTCCATGCTGTGCAGACAGAGATCCTCATAAGCCTGTCCTGCAAATTGCTGGTATGCCTGGAGATCGTACGGTGCTGGGTAAGCTGTGTCACATGCTGAGTTAAGACCGAAGTTGATGGTCACTTGATGGCAAGAGCGTGCCAAGGCAGTGGGGGTGCAGTGGCTCTCTGCTGGGTAATATGGGTCCGTGTGTGGGCAGATGGGGTTTGGGCACGGATTTCTGGCCTCTTGATCCTCTGCGCTGCCTTGCTCAGCACACAGTGCCTGTATGCACCAAGGTAGGCTGTGACCTGGCCCTGACTCCTGTGAGTCCTCAGTGACAGCTCAGAGGGTGGCAGCCGCATCCTGCCCTCCTCCGTCGCCCGTTTCCACTGCTGGCTGCAGGGCTCGGCCGCGGGGCTGCCTGCTGCAGAGCAGAGACCCGCATGCAGCCAAACGGAGGTGTCTTGTTTTCAACCTCCCCAAAACATGCGCAGAAGGGCACTGGAAATGGTAAATCCCTTCCCCTCGGGTTCTCAGAAAGGAAACGTGTGACTGCAGAGGCAGAGCGGTGGGGGACAGCGGGAGAGACACACGCTCCAGCCACCCCGGGGCATGCTGCTCCTCCATGGTGGCAGTGGTGACCAGTTGATAGGTGCCAGCAGGGAAGGACCTGGCTCATCCCCTGGAAGAAGGAGGTCCGGCGCCATCCTGAGCCCTGCCACCGCCGCTTCCGGCAGCAGATCGGTGCGGTGTCATCGAGGAAATGCGATTTAGATCATCATCCTTTCGCAGCAGATGGGGGAAGGGAAGTGGGGGCCCTTATCTCTTCTGGGGATTAATTTCTCTTTAAGCTGCTTTATTTTCTTTGCCTGTTTGCTTTTTTCTCCATCCCCTTCCAAGTCTCACTGTCCCTTGCTGGAAGAGCAGGAGCTACCAGAGCATCTGTGGCTCCCACTGCCACAAGACCCTTTCCTGCAACTCACCTTCAGCTGGGAGGTGAGCGCTGGGTGTAAGGCTTGGGCTGCCGTCAGTTTTCCCCTGGGATGGGGTTGGATTTTGCTAGTCTACATGGCAGGAAGAATCCAGCGAGCCTTGTTATCTGTCACCAAAATGCATCCACCCCTTGGTGGCCTGGTGAACCTCCTGCATTTGAGAGGGCCCTTCATCCTTGTCATCTCCACCACGTCCTTGAGAAGTTGCTCAGTTCCCAGGTTGGTCGTCATCCCTGGTGTGGCCACAGGCCAGCAAAGCTCTTTGGCGCATGCTAAGCATTAAGCACAGAGAATAGTTCCCTGGGGAGCTCTTCTTAAGTGCATTGCTGGAGTGAGGCTCTGGTCAGGACACCTGGACCAAAGCCCACCCTGCGGCGGTGGGCAGCATCACTCAGCTCCTGGAAGCCAGTGGCAGCCCCTGGCTGCTCCCGATGTGGCCTCTTGGCATGGCAGCGCCCCTTTTCCTACTCCCTCCTCCATCTTCCCGGTATTTATTGTCCCCTCCTGGCTGTGGGAAGCAGCTCCTGGGCTCAGACCACTTTGGAGCAGGAACCTGTGGTTTTGTTTCCAGAGCCTGACATGAAAATACCACCTTGTTTTTCTCCTGGGTCTGCAGGACCTCGGCTCCTGGGACGGATGGCTCCTACCCCACGTATGCTTCACACAGCCAGGCATCGCTTTTTGATGCGCGTTGAGGTTTTGTGCAGAAAAATCTGTGTTTCAGCCCATAGTTCCCGTGGTTTTAAGCACAATCCCAAATAATCACAAATACCAATAGGTTGGGATTTTTTTTTTTCCCTGCAAGATCTGTTTAAGTCAAATACAAGTCACTGAGCTTATATCGGGAGTAAATAAGCTACACGGAATAACTTTGGTTATACGTGAGGTCAGACAGAATGAGCTAATGCTCCCTTCTGACCTTGAAATTAAACTTTTCAGAAAGCGAAATTTCATCCTGCAGCTTCTGAGCTGCTAGCGCCTTTCCTTGCGGGGGAGCCCGAGCCCCGGCGCTGCGCAGAGCTCGGCACCTTCTGTGGCTGCTCACCCCCTTATTGCCAAAATAGATCCCTGCTTGGAGGCAGCTTTCTTATATTGCCCGGTTCAAATGAACGCAGGCAGCTGCTGGGGGTGTGTGATGGTGCGAGAAAGTCATATGATTGATTGTGGTGCCCTGGTTAACATGGAAAGGGTAATTAACCTCTCCATAGCAGCAGCGGGCTAGCTTCCCTGGAAATATTGCCCCATGTGGGATTTTTACCCCTTGCAAATGTTGCAGACAAATTCCAGGTTTCTGGAATTATTCATGTGAGAGCTCTGGAGAAAGGTCCATGTTAGAAATTGTCGTGTGCGTACAAAAGCCAGCAGCGGCATCGTCCTGCTCTCTCCAGCCCTGTTTCTTTCCACATAACCAGCACTGTACGCACTGCCATGGCTTTTTTTTTTTTTCCCTTTTTTTTTTTTTTTTTTCTTTCCCCTTTCTTTTTTGCAGCCAGGATGTTTTTTCTTGCCTTTTTATTGTTCCAGTGACCTAGCAACTCCACTTCGGTGGAGCCCTGCCAGGAGACTTCCTCCCCGAGCCGTCTGACAGTCTCCAGCAGCACTGCCCTCGGATGGGAGCGCAAGTTGAAATGACACCGGGCTGCGTCCCTGTGTGGCTTTTGCTCTGCCCTCGTGAGTGCCGGTGAGGGTACCACTACCTTCCCGCCGAGCCAAGCTTCCAGGGGACGTTAAAAACCCTGGAAAGAGGAATGAGAAGCGCTGTGTGGGTGATATTTTCTGTAACATTTCTGCAGGACGTTAAAGAAAAGCCTGGAGGGTTTTAGAGGTGAATTCGGCAGTGCTGGGATTTAGCATTTGGGATCTGCGGTGCAGGCAGGGTGGCCGGAGACATTTTGGTACTGCAGGGTGGTGGGAGAGAGGATGGAGAGGAGGTGCGAGTGCTCAGCGAGCCATGCCATTTGGGACATGTCTTTTGGCTTATTTTTATTAACATTTACTGGAAACGGTGGGAAATAAATCCCTTTGCTTAAGTGGTGCTGGGCCCATCTTCTGGCGCCAGGGCAGAGCTGCCTTCGCACCCGCTGGGGCTGCAGGGGCTTCTCCTGCGTTAGCACCGGGAGGCAATGCTGGATGGGACACTCGCGAGGTAGACAATAAACGAGCCGGCAAGCAAGCGAACGCAGCTATTTTGGGCTTCGTGCTCAGGAAAGGCAGCAGGGACACAGGTCCCGGGGCCTCTCTGGGGCTGGAGGCTCAGTCCCCTCTTCACTGGCTGGCTGGCTGGATTGGGGTTTTACTGGAGCCTTGGCACGGTCATGGGTTTTTGGGGAGTATGGGTAGTCATGAGATCTCTTATCCCTGTTGGAAGTGGACTTGTGTTTGAAAGTGTTTTCCAAAGACTTGACCAAAAAATAAGACTTTTTTTTTTTTTTAAATTCGGTTGCCAAAAGCTATTTAGAAACAAAAACTCGTGAAAAGAGGTTTAAAGCGCTGCTCTGAGCCCTGGGCTGGTGGTTTTCGGGCAGCATGGGTCCATGTGGTCCCAGGGATCTGTGGACTGAACCCAAACTGTCCAAGAAAGATGAGTAAGAAGCTTGGGGTTTCATAGGCTTGAGCTGGTGATCCAGGAGCCTGCACCTCCCCAGGGAAATGTTTAGGACACCAAAATTAAGAGGGTGGAAACCACTGGATAAGCAGGACAATATCCGGTCCCTGCATTGTGCAGATTTTATCCCTGGTTACAGGCGGGCCATATGCATGCCTCCCACGCTTTTGGAAATGACCACAGGTTTCTGTCTGCTCTTTGTTGCGGAGTACCTGTTTCTCTGCTTCAGGGTACTGCTCTTAAGAGCAATAATTGGATCCTTTTTTTCCTTATGGCATCTCTGAGCATCAGGCTCTGGGATCATTAAAAAAAGGGTAGGAAGCAAAAATGGCCTTTAGCATCCTCCGTGGTTTTGCAGGTCCTGGAGGGGAGGTGATGTGGAAGTGCAGTGTGTTTTTTGTCTCATAAAGCAGCACTGCAAGCAAAGTGCCATGGCCTGGCATAGGGGAGGCTGGGGACGATGCTGATGTCCCCAGCCCCATGGGCACCCGTCACGCGTAGCAGCCTGGTAGGCATTAACCAGCTGGACCTTGGCACTCAGAGCTTGCAGGGGCTGCTGCTGGCATTAAGCCCCCATCACCTTTCTGGAGCTGACATATTAAAGCTCCAGTCACCTTTGGTTGCTGGATAAATCCTTCGTATTATGGTTAAAATGATTTAAAAAGTCCTGCGAATTTCGTCCTGCTCTGCCTGGGACTTGGTAGAGAGAGGATGAGGAGCATGAGGACCAGAGCAAGGGGCCGCCAGGGGATGTGTCCGTAGGGTACCCCATCCAAACTGAGCCCCACAGCAGGGTGGGAGGTGCTGGCAGGGCTCCTGTACCTCTTCTCTTCCCCATCCACCCTCTCTTGCCACCTTTCTTCATCCAGCCTGAATAATTCCTTTCATTAATATCGCAAGAATTAGCAAAAAAGGGTTGACCGCATGTGGTTAAAAACCTCTCACATTCTTCCCGTGCTTAGCGCACATGAGGGACCTTCCCCAAGCAATATTATCAGCGTGTTTACGCTCCACTGACCCGTCTCAAGCATGAAAATTTTTTTTTTAAGCTCCATTTCAGCCCCCTCCTCCCCGCCCCCCCCCCCCTCGAACTGCTTCTTTCAGGGCAAGAACAAGGAAGGAAATTGAAAATCCCAGAGAGCCCTGGACGGTCCAGATTTAGGGCTGTAGCTTTTGTTCGCACAAACTCACTTGGCTCCTAACCGGCCTCCACCCATGATCTCGACATCCGCAGCAGCCGTTCAAAACACAGCCCAGAGCCCGGCCCCGGCGGGGACCGGCAGCCACCCGTGCCACCCGCTGCGGGGCCGGCAGCACCGGCTTTGCTCCCTGCTTCTCCTCCCTCGCAGCCTGCCTGTCTTCCCAACCTTTTCCTACAGCCGGCGAGGAGTTTTCTAAGTTGAGATGAGTTTTTTTTCCCTCCGCGAGCCTTGGATGATGTTAAGATTATGCAACGTTAACAGATGTGGGCTTTATAATTATAGCTGCCTGTCCTCGGGAGGAGCCTGTCTTGGCTTCACGCGCACTCAGCTCAGCATGGGATGCTCCCGGGGTGGCCGTAGCCCTGGAAAAACAGCCGCTGTATGGGCGGCCGTACCGGGAACGGTCCCTGGGGAATCGCCACCCTCCCGAGGAGGGACTGCTTTGGGGTGAAGGGCCGCTCTGGGCAGCCAAGCAACCACTCTTGGCTCTTCTTATGTGCAAACACAGATGAAGTTTGCATTCCCTGGTCAAGGGGAGTATTTTTCTGCCCTTGGAGGAGAAAAAATCCCTTCTGCAGAAAAGCAGCGGGGCTGGGATAGCTCGTGGTGCACCTTGGCTGGCTGTGATGCTCCTGCCAAATGCTGTCTGTGGGGATCCTGCTCCCCTGACGTTATCAGGGTACATCCCTCCTCACTCCCTGCCCTAAAATGTCTGTGAAAGATTGCAACCACTGCTGAAAATTTGCAGTATTGTGCTTTTTGGTGTTGCGCTGTCCCATGGTTGAGCCTTGAGCATCACCGTGATGTTGCCACAGCAGCAGCCACTTCTTGGCCAGGGCGATGCCTGTGCTGCACCCAGAAATGAGCCAGGAAATCGCCGGTCCAAAAGGGCTTTTTCAGGAGTCTCACAAGGTAGACATCCAGCCAGGCGGCCAGGGGCAAACCCAAAGCCTCGAGAAATCAGCTGGAACTTGATCTGTTTGTCCTGGCCGCGTTATAACTCAGCTCCCAGCAAGCCATGGACTTGTTATGCTTGTGAAGAAAAAGTAACTCCGAGCCTCGACCTGTCTGGTGAGCATCACTGCTAGTTTTAACTGGGAAGGAAAACACCGGTGCGGTGGGTGGCAGGAGGGTTTTGCGCTGGAAGTCAAATATTTCTCTTGACAGCTACGGTCATGTGGAGTTAAACCGTGGAAAGTAGTTGGCAGCGTAGGATGTGAAGAAATTGTTAGTGACAAATCAGTACCTGAGCTAAAGGGCAGCTCTGCTTTCAGCTTTTAGTGCATCAGGGGAGGCCGGATGGTCCCGTGTGTATTTTTTTGGAAGAAGTTTGCATCTGGTCCATCTGCTGTAGCAGAGCGGTCATCTTTGAAGGCTAATTTCTGCAGGCAAGTCAAAGAGGAGATTGCAGTTGTCTTGCTCTTCTGGCAGGCTTGATGGCTCTGTGATGAGCTGAGATTTCATGTCTATTTTGTTGAACAGCCTGACTTTTTGGGGTTTCCTTACTACGTGCTGCGGGTTGGATTTTCCAGCACGGCTCGTGCTCTGCGCCCACCGAACCGGGGAGCTGAGCCCGTGCTGGCAGGAGGTTTTCCTCCCTGCACCAGCACCTGACATACCTTGCGGGGCAGAGTTAAAAATGCCAGATGACTCTAAAAAGCCTGTGTAAATGATACCTTCTTGTTCAGCCCGTCCACTCCCTGGCTGCACTCAAAGCCAGGTTTGCTGGCGCCCATGGTAAGGTGAAGGGTTTTGCTTCGGTTTATTCCCAGCAGCTCTGCAGAGCCAAAATCCAGGGTAGATTTGCAGGGCAAACCATCACCAGACAAGCAACCAGCAGCATTTTACTTTCGAACCGGTTGCGTTCAGTCAAGGGTTGTAGCTGAAGGTACTGCTTGCTGGCTTTTCCAGGGGTATTTTTAAGAAGTGGCAATTAAATGCCTGCTGCAGTGCCCCACTATGTATTTTAGCGTGCCTGGCAGGAATCCTTGTTGACAAATGACTTGGCAACCTGAGAAAGCAAATTTCCCTCTGTCTATACTCATCCCCTAAGGGTTTCTTTAAGCATCTGCTGCTTTGCCTTTCTTCTGTGCGGCAAAGCCGGCTGCTGGGGCACAGTAAGCACGGGTTGCACAGCTGAAAGCTTTTAGCGAGAGGGGAAAGGGAGCAACATTCAGTGCTCCGCCCTCCAGCACACCCAAATTTTTCACCATCGTGGCTGCTATAAATGGACTTGCGGGCTACAATTACAGGTTGGGTATTGGCTTGGAAATGAGCGTAGCCAGCATCCCCTGCGACTTCGCATCCCCCCGTCCAAATGGCGACAAGAAGCAGCTTGTTTCGAGGGACAGGAGGTGGCTCACAGCGGGCTGCAGACGGCAGCGGCTGCTTGGTGTGCTCGGCGAGGTGGGCATCGCAGCCGTGGCTCGGGCTGTCAGCAAAGGCACCCGAGGGGCTCTGCTCCACTGCAGCTCTTGTCTCCTTGGGCCTCGTGATGCTCAGACTCCCAGGATGAAATGCAGACTGTCCTACCTACGTATCTCTTTTTTTCTTGGTGAGTTCCCACTGAAGCTACTGCAGATGGATAGAGGACACCACTCCTGAAATTGTCCCCTCTGGTGTAGCAGGTACAGCAACCCCAAAGGGACATGCAAGGCAAGGAGGAGTAGGTGTCTCATGGGGGTTTCTCCAAGGCAAAGGTTTCTTACGGAAAGTGCTGAGAAGCCAAGGACAGATGCGCAAGGCTTAACCTTCAAGATCAGAGCTTTTGGGCAGAGACTGAGCGGTGCCTTTAGCTTGCTGCCTGTGTATCATCCACAGCCCTATTTTGAGATGCCATGTGCGTGACAGGCAGGACATGTCCCACAGCCTGGTGGATCTCCAAGCTGCAAAGTGGGGAAAGTTCCCTTCCCAAAATATATGACTTTTCTCAGTTTCTTGGGAGGCTTCAGACTGTCACCCTACATTGCAGTTTCCCTGGCCAGGCTCCCATTCTGCCCACTCAGCAGGTGCAGCGTGCGTTGGGCTATTCCAGCCCAGAGATTGCGTTTTGGTTATAAGGAAGATGGGCAAAACTGGGATCTTACCGTTTCAGGTGACACAGCTGTGATTTGGACTCACTTTGACTTGTTGTGGGCTTTGAAGAGCGTCTGAGGCTGCAGTGCCAGCCCAGCCTCAGGGCTGTAATGTAGGGCAGGGATGGTTGCTGCTGGTTTTCATGTGATCAATGCGCAGGGGAATCCTCGCGCAGCCCTGGCTGGTACCGCAGGCTGGAAACGCCGATTCCCCCAGCAGATCTCACTGGAACGGCTTATGGCAGCTGTCAGTGGATGCTCTGCTCCGGGCAGTATCGGGCTGGATGGCAGACTCGAGGCTGAAGCTGCAGCGACTGCACTGAGTCCTGCTGCTGCTGCTGGCAGTCAGTGTTAATAATTGAGATGAGAAGTTGGCTACTGAGTATCAGCTTAAGTCCTTGCTTAGGGCCCAAATTGGGAACATGTTTATATTCTGGAGATGCACACAGCCATCTGTGGGCTTTTGGAGATCATGTAAACCATGTAATGCCTGCTGATGTCCCTGGGAGAAGTCATGTTTGGATCTGTGAGATACAGCAGATGGTAGAAATGCAGGATAAACTTGTGCAAAGAGGGGATGAGATTGCTGCTGTTATACATCAGCACGGTAAGGAGCAAGTGGAGGGAGGGGAAAAGCTAGCTAAGCTAATGCTGGCTTGGGAACCAACGTTTATTCTGTAAATGTGTTTACTTATTTTCTAATGAAATGAGAAAACAATTCTGGATGATGGCAGAGGTGGGAGTTTGGAGCAGCCTTCCAGCAGGAGCAAGAGAGCAGATCCGAACACTTTTAGGATGGAGCAGGGGCTCTAGCTATGTTTGTTCACAGAAGATGGACCTGCAGATGCGCAAACTTCTCCATGTTGTTTCTTATGGTCTGGTAGACATTGACATCAGATACACCAAAATGTCCATCACCGTGGGGTGCTTCAGCTCCTGGATGGTCAGTGTAATCCACACCATATGTCAGTGTCTTCTGTCCCATTGCCTCGTTGTTGCTGGATGGGTTACACCAACCCTCTTGTTTGCTCTGTGGTTCTCAGCCAGCTTCATGCCAGCTCTCTGGAGGCGGTGGGATTCGAGGTCAGGTGTCCAGCAAGCACTGGGTGGGTGGAGAGAGAGGAAGAGGTGCGAGGCCCTCCCTGCTCCCATCACACCCTCGGGATGGGGCACATGGGCTGTGTTGGCCATCAGCTCTGGAGACCTACGCAGTCCTCCCACGGACTCCACACTGCGTGTATCTCCATCGGTTATTTGTTTAAGGCTTTTTTTTTTTTTTTCTCCTTTAATGATTTATTTCTCCTAACACACAAAAAAAAGCATGAGGGTGGTGAATTGCATTAAACTTGTGCACTAAGGTGGGTTTCGGCATTTGGCCCCACAGACCAATCTAATTTCTACTGGTGTGAATCCAAAAGTAAATTTCATGTCTGTGTTTTGATTATACAAAATTTTCTCTAGTGTAAATGAGATCAGAGCTTGGCCTCGATGTTACTGCAATGAGCCGAACCTGCACGTCCAGCACTGATGGAATTTTAATTTTTTTTCTTGTTTTTCCTTTCAGTCATTGAAAGCAGCCATCAGACGAGAAGAAGTTTGGACACAGAGATAAGGACTTCTGGTGCGCTCGTGGATGGTGTGGAGCTGGGGACGGTGGTGGCCGGGAGCAGGGAACGGGCATCGCTGCCTGCCAGGCACAGTGCAGTGCTGGCAGCGAGTGGGGTCACGGGGCACGTTGGTGCCCCTGCCAGCCATGGGGATGTCACCCCGCTGGGAGCAGGACCCCCAGACACCCTGTCTACCGGGACAGCGACCCATCTGCCCACCCACAGCCATCCTCCCGGTGAGTTTCATCAATGCCAGATTCCCCGTTTACCTTACCCAGCTCATGGACCAAGCGTAGCCGGTGGGTTAGGAAGTACTCCCGCCCCGCTGCTAGAAATTCAGATTTTTGAAAGAAATCCCGTGCCAAAAAAGCTGATTTTTTTTTTAACATTACAATGAAGGTGATTCTCGGGAGCTTCTGCTGCCATTATTCACCACCCAGCAGCACCCCAGAGAGTCCTGCCCCTCCACGGAGCTGGAAGGCTGCGTGCGGAGCGGAGACCCCCGACATCCCCACGCCTCCTCCCGGG
Source organism: Pluvialis apricaria (assembly GCA_017639485.1). NCBI lineage: Eukaryota > Metazoa > Chordata > Aves > Charadriiformes > Charadriidae > Pluvialis > Pluvialis apricaria. The sequence continues at coordinate 70,774,138 of CM030011.1, read as the reverse complement.
AGGAACGGAACCCCATCGTGAGCACAACCTAGATTATAAGTGCCCAAGTTAAAAATATCTGACCAGCTGCATCATGATTTGTAGCTGAGGTCCTCACGTGGAGATTGTGCAAATGAACACTTCATAATCTTCACCACGTTTGGCGGGACTGTGGTCATGAGTGAGCTAACGTACTTTTTTAAGTATGCACTAAGTCAAAGCCTGTTTCCCACACCAGCAGGACAAGGCTGTGCTGGTTGCCCTGTCCCTGCTTCAGTTTTTTTCTTAATATCTCCAGGTGAAATAATTGTCTTGCTGAGATATGAGCCTAGAGATTTTCTTTAATTTTTTAATTCCTCAACTTTTTTCATGCTTAGGGTCTGAAGTATGGAGCTGGCGTGCCCAGGCTGCCAGCTGCTCGCTGTCCTGACAAGCTATTTACAGCCTTATGCATTTTTAATGTTTTTAAAAAAAAAAAATCTGTTTTTCTTGCCATGCACAAATGGAGACAAATTTTGAAATGCCAGTATTTTTTGGTGACAGAAACCCTCTGTTTCCAGCAGTCCCTCTTATGCTCTGTGTTAAACAGAGGAAACACAGGGAATGCAGCTGTGACTCTGTCTATTGAGTGTGGCAGGGCTGGGTACCACTGCGGGGATGCTGCTGCCACCCCAGCCGAGTCACCTTAACTTGTCCAGGGAGAACGTGACCCTCTCTGTGTTGCTTTCCAGCCACTGGAAGCCATCACCACGCTGCAGGCAACTGGGAGAGAGGAAAGAGGGCTCTGGCTTCTCCTGGCACCCCTGCAGCTGCTGAGAGGACACCGCCGATTTTGGCAGCTGTCAGCACCGATTCGCCTGAGAGGACGCTGGGTGGGCACCCCGGGGCCTGGGACATGGCGGGGTTTGACAACACAACGAAGATGGTGGTGCTGCCTTCAGCCGTGGAGACTCGTCGCCCAGGTGAGACATCCCACATCAGCCTGGGAACAAGGTGGATGCTGTTGCCTGGAAAAACTGGGCATCAGTTGCATTGCTAGAGCTTTGTGCGCTGGATCCCACCCTCCATCCCCACCATGTGCTCGGGGCAGTTTTCTGGCTTGCTTCATGCACGAGGGTGGAGAGAAGGATCTGTGTGGCTTCTCCTGGCCTTGAAAATTATTAATTACTGGGTGCAGCTCCCAAACATGAAGTTGCTGTAGGCAGAGTACAGGCAAGGGGACCACAGGCTGCGGGGGGAGGTGGAAGGTGACAGCGGAGGATGCTGGGTGGGCAGCTCAGCCCGTCTCTGTGCTCTCATTTGCTCTCCCCCATTGCCTTGCAGGCACCGGTGGCCCCTCTCGACCGGCGAGCGGCTGGGTGGGCACAGAGCCGCCTGGCAGCCCTCCCGCGGGCACCGCAGCCACTTCACCCAGCCCCTCGGGGACCAGCGGGGGGACGCTGCGGCCCCTCCCCAGTACCCCCCTCCCTGGCTCTTCGGGACAGCCCCAGTCCTCCCCCCGAGCTTCCAGTACCCAGACTGGTGCAAACCATGTCATGCTGCATCCCAGGGATGTCACGGGGGACTCCACAAGCCCTTCACTCACAGCATCGCCTGCTATGGAGAATGCTTTTGGAGGTGAGCTTTGCTGGCCCACAGATTTGTTTTATAGCTTTAAAAAGCCTTTATATAGCTTTTGCTTTCTTGAAACAGAGAAGATGCTGTGTTTTGCCTGTGCTGTGTTTGCTGTTATCTGGGTGGTTAGCTGAAATTCCCTGCTGAAAGCAGGAAAAAGCAATGGAAAAAAAATCACTTGGTCCGAAACCCCCAACATTTTCCACTTAAAAAAAAAAAAAAAAAGAAAAAGAAAAGGAGATCTTTGGACCTTATCGCTGTGTTTTCTGCAGGACGGGCATCATATCTCAGCTGGTTCAGTGCCGGCTGCAGAGCAGAGGTGATGTCCCAGCCTCACCTGCGCTGTGGTCCCACCCCAGGGGTGCTGCAGTGGGGCGTGAGGTTGGTAACCCACGCTTGTGGCCACACCGGGTGGGTTTGCTCTCGGCTAGGCAGGGTAAGAAGCCTGTGCTCCAATAACCTGTACAGCCCAACAAACCCAAAATCCCGGGGCTCTGCGGCTTCCCCTCGCTTGCTTTGCAAGCAGCTGATTTCTGGAGCTGTCAAACACGGAGGCTGTGCCCTACGCCACATGAACTTACTGAAAACCTCGGTGTTGCTGAACCCTGTGCCCGGGGCTTGCCAGGAGCAAAAACATCTCCAGGGTTCTCACATTGACACGTCCCTTCCCTCTGTCACAGCTGCTGGGAGCAGCATCAGGGCTGCAGAAAACCCAAGGTCCCGGTTTTCCTCATCGGTGGCCCCGGGGCTGGGAAGTTTCCCTGGGCCCTCCGCGGAGCACCGGCTCGCCTCTTCTCGCCCGGCTTCAGAAAGCACTGCCACGGGTGAGCTCAGTTAGTCTACAATTTGTTGGTTTACTCTATTTTGCGTTTCCTTAAGCATTTTTTCCCTGTGTTCCGCTAAGCCCTGGGATGCGTAGTGAGCTGCAGGCTCCTGTGGGAATGAGGGTGTGCTCAGGTTTCCCCCCTTTGCTGTTTGATGCCATGTTCAAGCTACAAAAAAATACTAAGACGACTCTCTTAGCCGATTTCCACCAGTCTTAGAGCAAAGGTGGGATTTAAAAGGCAAGTCTCTGCAGTCCTTGTCCCGGGGGGTTTCCCGCTGGCCGAGCTGCCCCGGCTCTCCTGAAGCCGTGCTGTCCTGGCAGCGAGCCCCGGTTTTCGTGCAAGGTCTTCCTGCAGCGAGGGGATTCATGCCTTTCCAAAAGAGCACTTTATCCAGATTGAAAACTTCCTATGCTTAATATCCGTATGTGCGCTCTAAGCATCTGGGAAGAAAATGGATCCATCTGTTTATAATTTCGTACATATAAATCCAGGTTTTTTCTATTGTGCCGTAGCCGTTGGAAGGAGCTTCCAGCCATCCAACATCTCGGCCACGGAGAGGAGAGTTTCTGATTTCCCCGCCACCAGCACCTCCGTTTCCACAACAGCCACCAAGGGTGGTGGGAGGACGTTAAGGTCTCTGCCAGCCAGCACCAGGCTGGCCGATGCAGCAGAGATTTCCACCTCTGGTACCGAAATCACCAGCTCCTCAGACCAGACCCGGTCCCCTGGGATGTCTTTGGGAGCCCAGGGTGATGGTGGCAGAGGCACCACAGACCCGTTGCTCACAGGCTCGCCGTCTGCTTCGGAAAGCGCTTCCACGAGTGAGTTTTGATAGCTAGCTGCATAACTCAGAACATTATTTAAAGACTCTTTATAAACCAAATACATCCTTTTTATTTTAAAGAAAGGAGGAATAATATTGTGCTTGGCACATTCTGTACGTTTAAAAACATTTCACAGAAATGAAAGTATGGATAAATATTATTCTTGTTGGAAGAGGAGGATAGATTTTTCCTTGAAAACTTTCAGTTGAATTTTGCAAGCAATAACTTCAGGAGTTCCTATATAGAGACCATTTTTTTCCCCTGTCTTAATGATTTCCCAATATTAAATATTTCCGTATTGAATATTCACACATACGTTGTCTACATCTACTGATAGCGGGATGAAACCGACTCAGCTGTTTTCACTTATATGTATGCTGTTTTACATTTCTTTTCTCCTTTTTTTAGCCTTTAGCAGCAATTACGAGCCCAAGAGCGTCCCAGCTGCAGAAGAGGCCACGCTGCACTCGGACGCCCGTGGTGCTGCCATGCCCAGCGTGGCAGCGGGGGCACCGGGGTCCCCCGCAAACGGCCGCACAGCTGGGGTGACAAGGGACTCTGCCACCAGCACCGACCCCACCAGCTCTTTGGGAGGCACCTTCTCCTCCTCAGGGGTCAGGACACCCCGTCCTAACGGCTCACGGGAAGCCACCGATCTCCCAGCGCCTCCGGGGGAGCCTTTGCTCACAAGCTCCCTCTCTGCCTCCGAGAGTACTTTCAGAGGTAAATCTGTTAGTCTGAATGTTGGCTGCGTTGGGGCTGGGCGAGATTTCGCATCCTCGCGCTGTTTTTCTTTAGATAGGGCCATCAGTCGCTATTGGGTACATGGATATTTTTATTACTGGTTGCATCGGGCTGGAAGCAGGGATGGGGGGAAGGGTGGGAGTGGATCTTGGCTTTGGGGTGAAAAAGTGAAAAACAGCAATGTCCTCAACTGCTAATGAAACTCCTGTGCTGGGGAAAGCAGCCGTCGGTTAGAAATCCACGCGTGAACTTTTTCCCTGCTGGAGGCACTTTTAGTGGGGATTTGCACCCGTTGCCTGGCACTGCGTCTGCCGTGTGGGCTGGTCCATAAGAGAGGTGGCATTTTGGGAGTCCCCACAGCCACGGCAGTGCTGACTTGCCCCATGCCCTTGGAGTGGTCCCGAGTGATCTCTGCCCCACCATTCACCATGAATTCACAATTAAGCCCATCGCTCTGGGAGTCGTAGTGCAGCTCCAGCTCCCGGTGAGCGGGTGAGGTATCGGCATCCCCAGCGCTGCGGTTTGGGAGAGCCCTGGGGCAGCACGCCCGCTAAATGTGGGGTGAATCCGGCTGGGTCAAACGCCAGGCTGGGATACTGGGGTGTTTCTGAGCATCTTATGGGTGAGGTTGTGTCCCGCCCTGCGTGGCCCTGGGTAGCTGGTGCTGGGGGGGATCGGCCCCATGGCTGTGCTGTCACCCCGGCACTGAGACGGCAGCTTGGCTCTCTGCGCTATTACTAGAAAACCTAAACCAGGCCTTTTTTAGCTCATCCTCTAGATTTACTTTGAAGTTAAAGGTATATACTCCTGATTTAAACAGGCTCAAAGGCAGCTTAAATGCATAAATTGGGTATTGTGCACAGCCTGCAGTCAAAAAACATGGTTTTAAGTTGAGATTTTCATGGGTTTTTGTGAGCCACGTGTGGTTGAATGTAAGGAATTCACCTCTTCCCAGAGCAGCGCCTTTTCCAGGTTGAGAACTTGGTCTATTCAATATCTCAACAGTGTACAAACATAGACTGTATAAACAATCCCTCAAATGTATAGCTATACATGCATAAATCAAACCTGCTTTTTTTTGTATCTTAGATGTCAGAAGCAACCACCGACCAGTTAAGAGCTCAACAACAGGGAAAAAAACCCTTGCTTCCTCTCCCACCAGCGCTTTCATTGCAGCCACGGCCACTGGCAGTGGTGGGAGGCCCCCGAGGTCTGCCACAAGCAGCAGCCGATGGGCAGCAGAAGTCTCCACATCCAGTAGTGGCATGTACAGGACCTTGGGCACGATCCGATTCTCATCCACGTCTCCTGTGAGAGAGACCTACGGAGTTCGTGGGTCCAGAGGAATCACAGATTTCACCGAGCGGGTGGCAGACCCTTCGCTAACAGGCTCTCACTCTGCTTCGGAAGGTCCTTCCCCAGGTGAGCTGAAGTTAGAAGTGAAATACCATTTTTCTTGCAAGTAAAAGTTACTGTAGCTTACGCTTGCCTGACTCTTTTCTGCTATGTAGAATATATTGTTTGGAAGGATGTAGTGTGATTTTTTTTGTCTGAAGTATTTCATCTCTTGCTTGACTGAAAAATGTGGTTTGGGTTTTTGACAGAAAGGGCATGTGTGGAAAGTTTCATTATGCCAAGAAAAATAATTAACTTTCAAATCCCAATTCTTTTTTTACTATCTCCAGTTGCTATCTCCATTTTATAGGCAAGAGAACTAAGCAAGCAAGGATTAGATCGTGTCCCTGCAGTCCCAGGGACTGGACTTCAGCTCCTGCCCTCTGTCCTGCCCCTTGGACCATGCTGCTTCCCAGGAATTGAACCAGTTCAACAAATTTAAGGCAACTTTGAATGTGGTTTCTGAGGTCCTTCATGCCTCTGTTTGGTCCTAGACCCCGCTGTGGTGCTGAAGGGGTCTGATAACCCTTATCCCATTTCTTCAGACTTCTTCTCTAAGACCTTCACACTGCTCAGTGTTGTGCCTTGTCTGAACTGATTTCCAGGCTTCTCTGAGTTGTTACGGTATTTGTTTGTTCTAGCAGCATGGAGTGCACTCAGGCACATAATGGTGAAATCAAGTGCACGGCATAGCAGTTCAGCAGTTTTTATATAATAGCACTTTCCTCAGCATCAAACCACATTTTTTAGAAGACAAATCTCCGTAAGGAGGTTTCATGTCTTTGGAAATTTCCCATTTTCTCTGGATTGACATCTTCTCATATTTTCTACTTGTGCGTGTACTTGCTGCCGCTGGGTGTTACTGGCAGAAAGCTCGCCTGTTTATTTGTGGTTTCACATGTGTAAAAATGTAAATTGTTTCTTTCTTACATCTTAGCTATTGGAAGCAGCCATGTGTCATTCAGTCTCCTGTCAACAGAGAGAAGAACCGATTTCCCTACCACCAGCACCTCCATTTCCACAACAGCCACCAGGGGTGGAGGGAGGACATTAAGGTCTCTGCCAGCCAGCACCAGGCTGGCCCAAACAACAGAGATTTCCACCACTGGTACCGAATCCATCAGCTCTCCAGACCATACCCGGTCTTCTTTGGGAGCCCAGGGTGGTGGTGGCAGAGGTGCTACTGCATCATCCACAGGCCTGTTGCTCACAGGCTCACCATCTGCTTCAGAAAGCGCTTCCCCAGGTGAGCTCTGACTGTCCCCGTGGAGGGCGACAATATGGAGGAAAATTTCAACTTCCAGAGAAAAATGTGTTAGCTGTTTTTTGCATGTAGTCACCAGAAAACCCCATCCTTACTGCAAGAGCAGTCTGGCCCTGAGATTTGGTGTGTTTTCTGAGACGGTACAATTTCAAGACTGCCCTGTTGGCTGTGTTTATACAAGCAGGAGGCAACAGCACTCGTTCCTGACTCCCACCCTGGGGTGCAAATGCAGTATTTACTGATCCCATACACGCCTGTTGTGCTTTGGTTTCAAGTATCAGGGGGTTAGGTGCTGCTGGAACCCTACCTCGCTCACCACGGGCACTGCGGTGGTGGTGTGGGTGCACAGTGCCCATGGCTGGACTGCGGTGTCGGGAGCAGCGCTGAAGGGAAGCAAACCCAACAGCACTCCCGTGGCTTGTTCCTGGTGCCCTCTTCAGGGTGTCCTCCTGCGAGCAGCACTTCCTTGCACAGGAAAGGGTTGTGCCTTCACAGTTTTCTCTGGGTTTAGATCTTCTGCCATGTTATATCTGTGCCGTCAGCCTAAGGGTGGTGATGGAAGAGAGTGTGCCCACCTGCTTGTAGCTTATATTGCTTTGCTCTTTCTCAGCAGAAGGGACCACAGCTACGGGAGGACACCTGCCCAATGCTTCTGTCACCAGTACACCCAGCTCAGTGACAGCCACCAGCAGCGGGGAACGGAGCACAGAGCCCGTGTCAGACACCCACACAGCATCCAGTGTGGCAGGGAGCTCTGCTCCTGCTCCGCCCCACACCAGCTCCTTGGATGTGGTCCTTCTGCCATCCTCAATGGCAACAGAGCCTGGGAGGCAGAGTGATGTTTCGCAGAGCAGTACTGGACTCAGTGAGCTTTCAACAAAGTCGCTGCCTGCGTTTCCTCCCAGCGTTTCAGTGCCTTCGCCTTCACCAAGTGCTTCAGGTGGGTCTTGTGGTTTCCTGGTTTGCCTTGGAGGGCATCCCTTCTCCTCACATCGTCCTGAGCTCCCACCCTCCCTTTTCTAGCTTTAAATCAGATTTGCCTTTCTAGCACTTAGCACCAGATTTATAGTGAAGGGCACCTGAGCGTGGCTGGCGAGTTATCTGCCTCACGGCACCCTCTTGCCTTGGGGCACTGCTTCTCGTGTCAGGAACTAGATGGCCAGGCAGCTCCTCTGGGCCACATCTGAAGGCTGCCATGGAGCCTTGACCTCAGCCCTCAAACCGAGGGAGTCTGGCACAAGATGTGGTGGGGACTCGGTAGACCTTTCAGCCTTCTTTATATCCCAATTATCATAGAATCATAGAATCATAGAATAAGTGAGGTTGGAAGGGACCATTAAGATCATCAAGTCCAACCATTAACCTACCCTGATTTAAAAACACCCACTTCTAAACCATGTCCCTAAGCATCTCATCTACCCTTTTCTTAAACACCTCCAGGGATGGTGAATCCACCACCTCTCTGGGCAGCCCATTCCAATGTTTAATAACCCTTTGAGTGAAAAAATGCTTCCTAATATCCAATCTAAACCTGCCCTGACATAACTTGAACCCGTTTCCTCTTGTCCTATCACTTGCCACGTGGGAGAAGAGGTCAGCCCCCATCACTCTAAAACCTCCCTTCAGGTAGTTGTAGAGGGTGATAAGGTCACCCCTCAGCCTCCTCTTCTCCAGGCTAAACAACCCCAGCTCCCTCAGTCGTTCCTCATAAGGCTTGTCCTCCAGACCCCTCACCAGCCTGGTAGCCCTTCTCTGGACACGCTCCAGCACCTCAATGTCCTTCTTGTAGTGAGGGGCAATGTGTTTCAGCCTCAGCTCTACTTCTAGGGTCCCACCAGAGCTGTTTTGAAACCCGTTGGTCCTCTCAAGGGAACTTTCTGCAGGATGTCCAAGACCAGGTCCTACCTCCCTGCCATCGTTCTCCTTCAGAAATACCATGCACCCCAATCTGTTTTATTTTTCTGCTGTAAAGGGGAAAAGTACAGATCACCTGGGAACTCCACTTAGCAAATAATTGATGTTGGTAACTGAGCACCACCTCCACTGTGGGAATTGAAATGTTCAGATTTTGGTCCCTGTAGAGGCCTCAAAGGTATTATTAATATATAATATATATATATATGTATATCTCTGCTTTGCCGTTCCAGAGAGAAGAAGAAGAGTTTCTGGTGCTCCTACTGAGACCATGTACATCTCAACCGCACTCTCCAGCGGCAGGGAGGGGACATCTCAGGCTGCAGCTAACGGCGGTGCGTGGAGCACAGCAGCAGCAAGCCCCACGTCTCACCCAGACACGGTCGGGGAGCCCCGCACCGGCCCCCTCCCATCCTCCACAGCATGGCCTGGAGCAGGACACGTCTCATCTGTCCAAGCAGGGTACTCAGAGCCCAAGGTCACCCTTTCATCCAGGGTCTCCACCTACTTCTCAGCCGCCGGTGAACCTTTCAGTGAGTTTTTCTGAACTCTGGGATGGTGTTTGAATTAGGAAAAACCCCACTGTCTCTCTGTCCCTCTCTTCCATGGGGTTGATATGACCACCAATACGTCAGAGGTATTGTGGGTGTTGTGGGCAGGATTTATAAGCGGTGGTGATTCTGCTCCTTGGTGTTGTATATCTGCAGCTGTTGGTGCTTAACAAGAAAGTCTCAGGAATGAGATGTGTAGTTTCTTGCTGTAGGACATATCTACTACCTGCCTGGGTTGAGGTGATAATTATAAATAACATAAATATGCCATTATGACTCTAACAGTATGGGTTGTCCCTTTGTATTTGGACAGTCCTGTTTCCTTGGAGTACACTTTGTTAAATTCACATTTAGGGTGATGGATATGTGAGATCTACTTAATCTGTTTATCTGTGCAATTTTATTAAACTGCATTTCAAAACAGAATTATTGTAGAAACCACAAGTACTGTCTGCCCTGAGATGATAAAATCAGATGCACGCTTTTCAATCCTGTTCCAGCTGTGGGCAGCAGCCATCGCTCACTAAGCAGCCCGAGTTCCGAGGAAAGGCTGTCCAGCCCTGTCACTGATCCTGCACACAGTTCATCCACATCTGCTGGCGGTAGAGAAAGGATGCCACACTCGGTGACAGATGGGGTGCTGGCTGGTGGCACCGAGAGCTCTGCTTCCTACACCGAAACCGCCAGCTCCCCAGGGCCGGCTCAGCCGACATCGGTGGAGCAGAGTGGGACGGCCAACGCCTCAGCCGGCAGCGTGGGCTTCACAGACTTTGCAACAGAGACGCTCTTCACACGTTCTTCCAAGATGCCCACTTATTCTTCTTTCCAAAATGACCTTACAAGTAAGTTAGCGTCTCCCGGCATACATTTTTTTTGGGGGAGGTTCATATTGTCGTGCCTTTACCTATGCTGTATACAGAGTTCTTGTTCATTGGTACATGCAGTGCCACGTTTGGGTACACCTGGGGGGATGTTTTCATCCAAGGACTCAAAGCCAGACTGCACCTGGCTGGGGAATCATTCCAGAAGTGAAACCATGAGCCTGAGCAGAGAAACGCTCCTGTTTTGATGGCTGCATTATTTTTTTACATCCTAACAGGTTTCTTGTGGGTGATTTCAGAAGTGTTTCATGCTGACCTAAGCCATTTGTAGAATTAAATCAAATGTTCAATACCCTTTTTTTTATTCGTTTTTAGAGATTGCTGAATTTATCTGTACATCCTGAAATTCGTATTACGACTGACTGCACCTTTTATGCTAAATAATCTGGTTTTTTTGCAGATTGATGTGCTACTCATTTATGATTTCCTGACTGCAAAGTTTTCAGTCAATGAGTTCATGATAAGCTGCAAATTAACATATTGTAATAATTTCATCCTGCACATGCATGAAGTTCACTGTGTCTAAAACCAAAACGACTGAAGAAGATGGATATTCTTCAGTTGGGAATGGAGGATAAGAGGGGGAGGATATGAGTTTTATAAATTATGAGTGATAAAGAGAACAGATAGGTTTTCTTGCTTAGCTTGCCACAAAATATTGTGGAATAATAAGTGCTCGATCACATTAAAAAAGCAATACTGGAAGAAGAGTGTTTTGGAAACCTGCACCTTTCACAGGAGCCTTGTGTCTGTCCGAGTTCACCATTTCAGAATGAATTAAGGAGCACAGAAGACTCCTAATTTGATACCCACACTTGGATGGGGTATCACACACACTCTAAATTTTTAGAATAGCATAGGCCAGTTCACAGACAAGAACATTTTATGTATTTAGCAAATGATTTTAATATGACATCAAAATACTTTAATGTTACGCTGTCTTTCTAATATATTTTGTCCTTTTACTCCAGGCTTTTCAAGTAGTCATCAGCCAGTCAGTAGCATCGATGCTGAGAAACGGACCTCAGTTTCTCATACGGACGGCACATACATTTCAACCACGTATACCAGAGGAGGAGAAAGGACCCTCCTGTCTATCTCGAATAGCAGCACCTCTGCAGATTCCTCAGAAAGTTCCACCTTTTTTTCTGAGATTTCCATCCCTTCTGATTCATCAAAGTCTTCTGTGGCACAGGACAGAAGGAACAACGTATCCAGCGATGGCAGTTTTCTTGAACCATCTACAGAGCCATTGCTGCTACACTCATCCAAACAGTTGACTTCTGCTTCTGCGGGCAGCGTACAAAATACAACTCTCTTCAGCACTGACTCTGAGTTGTTGACCACTGGCAGATCATCTGTATCTTCATCAGCGTTTCCAGGCTCTTCCTCAGTGTCATCGCTGCATCACTCACTGTCATCAACACCACCACCAACTTATCTATTTACATCATCAGAGTCATCTGAGCCACTCTCGTCCTCTGTGATGGCATCTTCACCCCCTCTGCAGGCTTTGTCGTCCTCCTTGCCCACTTCCTCATTGCTTTCCCCATCTTACTCATTAGCATCTTTATTGCCTCTGTTTTCGTCACCATCATCTATCTGGCAGTCCAATGATAGTGGTCAAGCAAGCACTTCTGTAGCTACCACTGTGGTCAGGCGGGTGCCATCCACAGCTGCTGTGGCTGGGAGCTCGCCCAGAGGGACCAACAAGCACAATGTCACGCACCAGCCCCAAAACAGCACCACCTTCACCTCCACTGGGTCTCCTCCTCTCCCCACAGCACCCATGGAGCAGCTTGGTGGACGCATCATGTCTGTGTCTGCTCCCATGACAGTAATGGAGACCACCTCGCAGAGAGCCACCACTGCCCAAGGAGGCAGCTTTGGGAAGGCAACACCGCTGCCCACCACGGCTGGTGATGCCCCACAGGCTGGGCCGACGGATGCACCCCTTAGTCCCTCACCAAGTGCAACAAACCACAGCGTCATTATCCCTGCGGTGGCACTGACGACAGTGAAACCTCCTGTGCTGACAACGCTGGCCAGTCAGCAGCCAACCCCAGGTGATGCTAGCACTACAAAAGCCCACAGAGGTCAAACGCCCGCTGCCACTAAGCACGTGTATACCACTGGTGACAGCACAGAAGCTGTGGATCCCACCACTGCAAGACCTGGTAAAGTCACTGAAGAAAACATCCCTGTTACGAGTCCTTCTGAAGCCCCTCCAACCAGCAAGACCACTGTGAGCATTGCAACTACTTTGGCTGCTACCAAACCAACCACTGTTCCTCTGTCAAGTAGCACGACCGGGCTGAGGACACTGTCTCCAGCAACAGGTAATATGTCTAATGGAGCTCCTCAGTGGTGGGGCTAGGGACATGGGGGCCAGCAATGCCTGGGTACCCCTTTAAGGGTCTTTGAAGGGTTATGTATGTATGTATGAGAAGTCTGTTGTCAACAGGGCTTGAGGATAAGAACTCGGTCTCCATGTTGGTATTTTTAAGCTAAGGGTTGAGCAATGAAGCTGAACTGCTGGAAAAGGGTGAGCGTTTTGCTGAACATTTCTGATAGAAATGTTAAGCTTAAAATTGCCAATTCCAAGAAAATAAAGCTGACTGGCCTTCCAGATAAGTGTAGGATGCACTTTATATTTGTCAGTCAGTCAACAATATTGATTGATATCGATCAATATCTATCTAATTCATGAGAACAGGTGGTTGGCCAGCACTCGGTGTTTGTGTTGGAACTTCTTCTGTTATTACAACCTATGGTCGTTTTCTCCCTACCTCACTAAATAATCTCCTGCTCAAGGGCCTGTTGCTTCTCCTGTACTGTATGTATGAGTAAGGCTGTATACCGTAGCCTGACTCAGTGCATTGTTACAGTCATTTGTTACCGCTGCCAGGCTCCTTATCTTCTCGAGTAAATACGTTGAGCGAAGTTTTATACGAATGGAAATCGATTCTGTGTTTAAAGTTCAGGAGCCTGGCCCTCATGCCACTGCAGGATATTCTGTGTGCTAATTGCATTAATCACAGTGAAATACTGGCAATAGTATATATTCCATCCAATAATTAAGTATTTAAAGATTATTTCTCAGGCTGATTGGTTTTAATTATAACTATGGCTTCATGCAAAAAAAAAAATTCCCTGTAAGGGAATGGATTTTTTTAATCCAAAATGAATTGGATGCCACCCTGGTCCCCACTGTACAAAGCTCAAACTGAGGGATGGCAAAGTGAAAGCCAACATTTTAAAATACACCCACTCATTTCTGGCTCCTTAGATGAGAGACACCAGATCTCCTTCTCGCTGATGCTGAGGTGGTCATGCCAGGCTAGTTGAGACACGGAGATCGTGTCAAATGGTGTGTCCCAGGTCAGCTTGGGACTGTCTGGTCTGCAGGGCCTGCGTGATGCCTTGAGGCAGCGCGGCATTGTCAGAAATGCACACACAGGTTTGGCTCTCGTGCTTTGTGCTTTAACCACAAAGCCCATCCTTCCTGCCTCTGCTGCAGCGCTCGGCAGCAACTGTGAAATAGGTACAAGCGGTGTGTAAGCTGTCTTGCTTATCTTGTAGTGCCTTGTCACCAACAAGTCCACAGTCCTGCCTACAATCTGCCTTTGCATGCGTGACGTGCATTTGTGCTCATGTGAGTCACACGCACAGCAAGAGGAGCATTTTTGACCGGGAGGTGTTTTTTTTCAGAGGGAGGTATTGGATATCTCCTCCAGAACTTGCAGTTTTAATTGTCTAATTTGTGAAGCACCTGACACTACTGTCATTAATCCCCCGAAACACCATAATTGACAGTTGGCGTCTGCTCCCCAAGCCCTTGCTCACGCAGTGGGAAGTGCATTACAAGCAGTGGCACAGGCAGATATCGCTGCTGTGAGCAACCCCAGCCTGCCATGGAGGAGGCTGCAGCCCCAGTAAAGGAGGTGACGGCAGCCACGACTGCCTCCACCACTGCTGGGTAATCTACAGACTGCATCGGTGTTCAAGCACTAGCTTTGGTTCATGGAAACAGGGCTTGCATGAAAAGGGCAGGATTTTGGTGAAGGAGCCCGTGCTCCCGTGTCTAGCTCTGGCTGCCAAAGTCCCTTCTTTGGTCTCTCCATCCGTAACTGCAGGGTTGTTTGTCTTTGGAAAGCACCCAGAGATCTGCAGATGAGCAATGCTGTAGACAAGCTCGGTGTTAATATTAACAGGGATCAACACTGGATCCCAAGAGCTTTTGAATGAATATTCAAGAGAAAGTGGTTTGTATTTATTCTTTCAGCTCCAACAGAACAATTAAGAAGCAGATAAATAGTAAGTCCAAATGATGCAATGAAGCATCTGATAATGCTCAGGGGGTCACCAAAGAGGAGCCAAGTTGATCCTTTTAAGCCCAACAGTTGTTGATTTTTGTGATTCTGTAACTATAGCCTGTTATTTTTCGGCTTTTGTAGGTGTGGATAAATGTCTTTCCAACCCTTGCCCTGCGCTGGCCACCTGCAACAACACCCATGGCTCCTATATCTGTCAGTGTCCTCTTGGATACGAGCTGGAAAAAGGAAAGTGCAATTTAGGTAAGAAAACATAAGTGAAAAACCAGGGGAGAAAAAAGATGGAAATAGTTATCTGTAATCTTCTAAAACGAATTAACCTGGGTGCAGACTAGTTCAGGAACTTAATGTTCCTCCCAGCCATCACTTTTAACAAGAGCCTGTTAGTGTTTATACAAGTGCAGTGCCTAATGCCTGCCGTGTTGGGGTGCCGCGGGAACCAGGCGCAGTGATTGCTGAGGGTTTCTTAAAAACACAGCAACAGAGCGGTGGGCTCAGGGTTGTTAGTGAGGACAGATGTGCCCCTTCTGTACCTCATGTGTTTTACAACCCCCCCAAAAAGCGTTCAGCAGCTTATCGATGCTCCCAGCCCTGCAAACCCGGGTGACGGCGCTCGGCTTGGGAGAAGTGAGTGGGGCTATTGTGTAACCCGGCTTCAGTGGGATCAGCCACATGCGGAAAATTAAGCAGCCGTGAAAGTCTTTGTAAGATCAAGGTCTTGTTTCATACCTTTAGCATTTTTCATGCAGCACAGTTATTAGTTGGAACTCAGGTTCTGACCCCCTCCTTTCTATTAGAGGACTCTCAATCTCAAGGACTTACAATGTCCCATTGTAAAGGGGAATTTGTTTTGCTAGAGTTTCTTCTGACCCTTAATCAGCGAGGATTAGAGGCATGGAAATTTTGCTAAGGAAACATGGGTGAGGTGTCCCTGAAGGGTGTTCTGAAACATTTCTTCGAGTTGGAATGTGTCAGCTTCTAATTTAGAGTGTTGTTTTGATTATGCCTTGAACTGGGATATGGGCAGATTATATAAATACCGAGAAGGTGATTATTTTTACCTGGAGTTGTTACATTGGAGCTGTCTGATATAAAATTTGTGGTGAAGACAGGCTCTGTGGATGGGAAAAAATGGGAAAGAATTTGAGGCTTTATAATGTTATCTGCAACCATATTTGTTTTTCTGGTGGAACATAAAACTGGAGCTCTGAGTTCTCATTTCCACCAAGTATCTCATGACACTTAATACAAGATTTAGGGATATTATCTCTTCGAGTCTGGACAACTCAGATTATTGTGTTCTGCTGCCATGAATCAAATATGAATCTAAGCTTGGAAAAATGCATCTTTTGGACCTCTTTTCATATGTCATTGCTTGTTCTGTCCAACAATTTGAAAAATGAAAATGTCCTTTCTCAAGTGCTTTATTTTGACTTGCTGATTTGCTTTCCTTCCATGAGAGGGAGGGGTAAGAGATTTGACATGTTTACCCCAAATTATTATAAATAGCTTTGGTACCTGAAACTGCCTTGTTAATAAACTTACCCAGCTCTTTCTGTGTTCAGGGGTCTTTTTAAATTAGTCTGTTTCTGTAGGAAATGTATGAACTCTGCAGTGAAATGCTGGCTGTTCAGCAGCATTGAGCTCTGGAATTTGACTGGGGCTGTGGGAACATCGCAGCAACCCTTGGGAAAAATCCCAAGGGTAAGACTTTGCTTTATTGGGGCAGTGACTGTCAGATGCGAGTTTTCTGTCTGCTGCGTGAAGGGGTTTTCCATGCAGACGGTCTCTCATGTAAGGCGGATGAAACCACAGCTAGATGAGGCATGGAGACATGTTCTGACTAACTTTCCTTATTCTCCTTTTTAGTAAGAATTTTTATCGGCCAGGTCCCTCTGAAACTTAATATTACCCATGGGAAGTACGCAGAGCTCCTCCACGTCGAAGAGGAAATCCTGGCGATGGTGAGTGTCGTTGCCGGGACCTTGGCAATGCTGATGCGACTGGTCTCCTTTGCTCCTGTTATGGTTGTCATGGGAAGCCACAAGACTCTGTAGTGTGGATTTAGCCTTTTTAATCATTGAACCATCCTGGTCTGGTGTAAGTAGGACTGGTGAGATGTATGCTTTTAAATCCCAGCACACTTCTCTCCCCTGCCCTGCCCAGGATTTCAAGACAGCAGCAAAGAGATACAGCTCCTACAGGGCTTAAGACAGCATATCTGCCCAAACAATCCTGAAGCCCTTTCTGTGAAGTGGTGTGGTTGGGCTCACGCTTCTGTAGCCTCCATCCTTGCCTAGTGCCTTCTGGCTGCATTGCCTTATCCAGACCTCAAAAGGGCATTAACGCTCCTCGAAGGTCAAGCATTAAAACAGTAGCTCTGGGCTTCATCGTTCATCAGTAAATCTCACAGGTCTTGGGGCGGGTTGGACTGCAGCTGGTGCCACTTTGCTTTTCTCCAAACCCCATGGGACGAAGCACAGCAGCAGCACCCACTCAAACATACCTTCCTCTTGGTGGGGTTTCCCAGACACGCTATTGCAACCATGTGTCCCCTGATCTGTTCAGAGCAAGCCCTGGGTGAGCTGGTTCTTCCCAATGTGCTGTGCTATCAGTTGCTCCAAAAAGACTCCTGGGCTGGTGATAGGTACATCTCTGTGTGTTATTTACCCAGATCATGGCATGCATGAGTTCGTCCTGTTAGCAGTTCCTGGGCTGGTTGTAGTTCATCCCAACTCTTTTTGGAGTAGGTGATTTGGAGATGCTGCCAAAGGAGGGGGAGGCTGGGGTGAATCGCCTTGATGCACAGCTTGTGATGGGGAATGAGCACAACCGACCACATGGATCCAGGGAGAGGGAGGCTCCTTGGAGGATGAGCAGTCTCCAAGGGTGCCACTTGGAGCTTGGCCTCACCTGGGGCTCTTTCCCTGCTAGCTTCTGGCTCATCCTCGGCCTTGGTGGTCATTGCACAGTGGGGCCCCAGGCAGATCCTCCTGTCAAAACCCCCAGGTCTTTATTCTTGTCCAAGGCTGTGAAATGGTGACTTCAGCTGTCCCTCACTGGCAACAGGACGGCACATATTTCTTATCGAGCAGATGAACTGCTGGGATGCTCAGAGCCCCCTTGGCCTCAGCAGGCAGCTCTGGTGAATGCAGGGGATGCCCAGGAGGGTCATCCCATGCTGCATCCCACCAGGCTGCTTCCCTCCATCCATCTGCATCATAGGGCACTAACAGCTGCTCTCTCCTTCCTCGCAGCTTGATGCATCACTGTCGGGCTTGCCGGGGTACCACCACTCCGCAGTTAAGGCGACCAGGTAAGGCTAAGGCTAGGAGGGGAAGAGTGAGAAACTTGAGAGTTCGGGATGTTCAACTTGAGATCCATGTTCTCCATTTTGAGTCCGTGCTGGGCTTGATGCAATCCGTCCCGGCAGTAGTGCAGGGCATGGGGAATGCCTGCCCACCTTGCCCGGCTCTTCCAGTACCCTCCTCTTGGCCTGAGCAGCTTGGGGACGGGCTTGTGTGCCGGGGAGGGGTTTACGGCTGAGGAGGGATTTATGGCTGGTTTCAAAGTGAGCTACCAGCACCCCTTCCAGCCCCAAATTTATCTTTCTGTGTGTAAGTTTTTTTTGTGTCCTGTTTTTAAAGTCTGTTACAATGCATGGCTGTTTCAGTATGTGTGCAATATTGTGTCTGTGATAAGCATTGCTTCCGTTAATAAGAGTCCTATGTATAGTGTGTGTTAATAAGAATCCTGTGTGCTAACAATGACATCAGACTGACCTGTGGTACTCAGGGCTGTTTTGTTTTGTTTTCTGGTAGGGAGGCAAATTTTGTGCATGTTTCAGTGCAATCCACGTTCTCTTTAGCATCCAACGTGACTTTCTACGATGTTGTCAGCAGCGTGAAAAGCTACATTCGAGCTTGCAAATCTCCCACCGAAGCCTGCCAGTTCATCTCCAGCCTGAAACCACTCCACAGAGGTAAATAGCATCTGGAGGAACTGTGATGGGAAGGGAAAGGGATGTTTTATTTGGCTCCTTTTATAACAGGGGGAGAAAGATTTTGGTGTTTGGTAAAATCCCTCTGAATCTTTTTTATCTTATATAAATGGGAGTCATCTTAAGAGCCCTGCAGTACAAAAGGGATGCAGATATCGAGCCTTATCTCTGCCACATGTGTGAGAAATCTGCCTCTCTGTGAAAACATCATGCAGCACAGGATTAGAGGCATTGTGGGGCAGCCTTTCATCTCCAGGATGTGACACCGGGCCCCAGCCAGATCAAAAACCCATAAGTCTTAATTCCACCCGCGCAGCCAGGAGCCGGGGAAGCGGCATGAGAGTCAAGACAAGTCCCCCCAGTGAAGTTGATTAGAGCTGCTGGAGGCTATGTGGGTGCCATGGTTTAGCCCCAGCCGGCAACCAGGACCACGCAGCCACTCGCTCGCTTCCCCCGGCTGGGATGCGGAAGAGAATCCGAAGAGTAAAAGTAAGAAAAGTCGTGGGTTGAGATAAAGACAGTTTAATAGGTAAAGCAAAAGCTGCGCATGCAAGCAAAGCAAAACAAGGAATTAATTCACCACTTCCCATCGGCAGGCAGGTGTTCGGCCATCTCCAGGAAAGCAGGGCTCCATCACGCGGAACAGTTACTTGGGAAGACAAAACGCCATAATTCTGAACGACTCCCCCCAGCCCTTCCTTCTTCTTCCCTCAGATTTATATACTGAGCATGACGTCACACGGCATGGAATATCCCCTTGGTCAGTTGGGGTCGGCTGTCCTGGCTGTGTCCCCTCCCGACTTTTCGTGCACTCCCAGCCTGCTCACTGGTGGGGCGGTGTGAGGAGCAGAAAAGGCCTTGAGTGCTTAGCGACAACCCAAACCACCAGCGTGCTATCAATCAACACCATTTCCCATCCCAAATCCAAAACATAGCACTGTACCAGCTGCTGGTAAGAAAGTCAACTTCATCCCAGCATGAAACCACAGCAGCAGAGAGCTGCGCTCTCCTGACTGCCCAATTTCAGCGTTGCAGGAATAAAAAAATTGTTCACAATTAAGAGCTTTTGATTTCTGTACCAAAACCTCTGCCCGCCAAAGAGGAACGTGGGTGCAGCACAGAGAGACCTGGAGAAGCACATCAGTGTTGCGCAGGACCTTCTCCAGGCGGACCCCATCTGGTGGTGGTGGCCCTGTGCCTTGTACCTCCTGGTCCTCGCTTTAGGAGGGTGCGATAGAGGAGGTTTAGCCGTGAAGAGGTACTGGCAGGATGCAGGGAGTGAATACCCATGAAAGATGGGCTCCTGCAAGGAACTCTGCCACCTCGGGGTTCAAGGCTTCGAGGTTTGGCTTTGAGGACGAAGGGTGGCAGCACTTAGCCTGGGTCTAATGGGAAACCCCTTGGATTGTTTTGGCAAAGTAAACACGAAGATGAGAAATTTAGTGTATGCTTTTATTTTAACATGACGTATTTTAAAGCCGCACTCCACCATGGATTGAATTAAATTACTTTGGTAGACCCTCTCAGATCATATCTAGTCATTACCTCTGATACAATGCTTCTGGTAAAATCTATTTCTAACTTAAAATAAGCAGAATGAGAAACAAATTACGTTCTTGTCTAAGTACTTAAAAGAAAGATGTCAGATCAAAAAAAAAAAAACAACATGACGGATCTAGGAGGGACAGGTTTATAAAAGGTGAGTGCCAAATAAGTGACACGTTTTTCCATAAAATCTTATTTCTCATGAATATTTTTTCATTTGTTCATTCCACTTAGTCTGACCTCCCAGGAAAAAATGTAAATTTGGTGACACAATTTCCATCATTTACTGACGGTTTTCCTGAATGCTCATTGTAACAAATCTGACTTTCTGAACTAAAACACTGCTTCAAAGTAATGTAAATAAAAGGAAAAATTCTTTCTTTGAAAAGTGAAAAAATCCAGTGCTTAATATTGAAATGGAAAAAAATCGTTTTGGGCTGAGAAAAATGTTTTGCTTGATATAAACTTAAAAATTGATTTGTTGAACTGTCTCAGGGGGTGAATGTGTTTCAGCTTGAGCCAAACCAAATTTTTCTTTTTCATTTCCCCTTCTGCCTCTGAGCTGAAATATTTATCATTCACCCCCTCTATTTGCCGGTACAAGCGACGGTAGATACGCAAGAAACAGTGACATAGTGTGATGTTGACTGTCTCCTAATGGAACAAATGTTATTTAAAAAAAAAAAAGAAAGGAGGTTAAAGCAGCACATGAGCTGAATGTGATGCCTGGGGAAACCAAACGTGGATGATGGTGGGTTCAGAGAGAACCGTGCTGATGTTGGCTGCTTCTTCCCGACAGTTGGCAGTTTGTGCAAGCAGAAGGACCCCGAATGCGACAAGGAAACTTCTGAATGCACCGACTTCGATGGGGTCGCGCTCTGCCAATGCAAAAGTGGGTACTTCAAATACAACAAGATGGACCACTCCTGCAGAGGTATTGTTCTTTGTGTGGCGTATTTTGCCTGAATTTTGCTTAAACTTTTTGTTCCAGTGGAAATGAGTGTGTCTGTGTATCACTGGGCATGCAAGAAGCTCAATATTATGAATAAATATTAGCAGCTCAGGTTTCTTTTGTTTAGTTAGGGGACTTTTCAGCAGACACTGTAGATACAGTCTCTCTCTAGGAATAATATTATCTCTTTCTGGAGCACGCTGTGAGTCACAGTGATCGAGAAGAGGGAGAAAGGGGCCCGGCTGCTTTGGGCTCCAGTTCAGTGGCACAGAGCAGAGATGACGTGTGGCTCTGCCTGTTTTGATTTTGTCTGAACTCTCCGCGAACTTAGGAGAAGTGCTTTAAAATCACAAGCTTATATTGATACATCATCAATATTTTAAAACTAAGCATCTGAAAATTATTATTAATTTATTTTTCAGCTGTGTTCCTAATAGAAATTTTAAGCTTAAGGGTTATATATTATTTTTTAGCTACTCGTCAGATCATGAAATCTGTTTTTGCTACATTTTAAACAAGGTTTTTGTCCATGTACCAGTGGTCAAAATGACTTCTGTAGAATGAGGGTTCCCTAGTCCCAGCAGTCATTGTAGGGCTTCTTAAGAAATGGAGTTTTCTGATGACATATCAGTAAGAATTGCAGTAGTGGTTATATATTATTTCTAGCAGTGTCTGCTGGGTGGCTGTTGAAATAGGAGGAGATGCTTTGTTGATTCCAAATCTGATCAGAGAGTGAGAAAAATGTGTCTGGAAATAACTCATGTGCTGCAGGCTCTGGGATGGACGTTTCGGAGATGGGCATCTCTGGGTCCTGACTCTCCTCTGCTCTATGGCTCCAGGCAAAACCTTTCTCCTTTGTGTTTTCCTTCCCTCCCTTCATCTTGTATGTTGGGGGAACGATTTTTATTAGGAAATACTGTCTCCACCTACCCTTGGGAGGCAGAGAAGGGCTCATGTAGTGAGCAGGCAGCTGAGCTGAAACCTGGGATGCTTTTGCCCAACTCCTGCTCCGCCACCGACGGTGGGGACCCAGGATGAGTTACTCCATTTTTCTTGTCCATGTCCCTTGCCAAGCAGTGTTGTGAAGATAAATACCTGAAAAGCTGTGTGGCATACTTGGGTGTGATGATTGCAGAGGACTAGGAGATCTATTATCTTGCACATGTGGTTACTCCCTACTTACGGGTCTTGTTTCCTGTCCAAAATATAAAAAACCCTACCTGCACACAGTGTGGCCTCAATTCCATCTTCAGCTCTCTGCTGTCAGTAGGAAACATCTTATTGACCAGCTTGAGAGTGTCTGAGGGGCAGGGTTGATGCAGGATTTAGGCTGCAGTGCAGTGGCGTGAGGGTAGCACTGACTGCACGGTGCCACGGTCCAGCAGGATACCAGATTTTCAGCATCACTTTGTTTCCCATCTGGGTAAGCCAGGTGGTTGGGATTTTTAAAGGCTTTTTCAAAAGCCAGCTTTTGGCCCTCCTTTGATATTTAGGGCTATTTTCTGATAAATGTAGCATACAATATGCCAGCCTCTTTGAAAATCTCTGCCCTCTTAGTGACTAAACAGGAACCGAGGTCTCCTGAGCATCTGACCCTCATTGTGGGTCGTGAAAATGTGGCGCGGTAACTCCAATTATAATATTTGCAAAGAGGGAAATGGCTATTGTGCTGCCCTGTCCGGTCTACCCCGTGGGAAGGCGGGTACAGCTGGGAGAGCTGCCAGGGCACGGGGGATCAGCCGCCCTGACCCCCAGGGATTGTTTTGTCCTGCCTTGCGGTGTCTGTCCCCTGGAGCATGCTCAAAAAAGCATCCCCTGGACCAAGGAAGGGTTGGGTCTCTGAGCCACCGGAGTTTCGATATGTTGGCCATGGTACCGTGTCGCGGGCAGTTCAGTCATCTCTGGGTTGTTGCTGGTTTTCCATCTTCCCAGTATCTTCAGGGCTGTTTTAGAAACAGGGCGACAAACCCAAAGTGCCAACTTTTCCAGGGCATGCTATTTTTAATAGTACAGAGTGTTTCCAGAGCTAAGCAAGGAGCCGCAAAGCAGGTTTCCAAAGAGACCCCTGAGTCTCTTTTGGGAAGGCAAAAGCAAAGGAATCCCAAGTAGAAAAGCACAACTTGATAGCTTTGCTTGGCCCCTGACACTTAAGCCTTTCCTCTCTTCCCTGCTCACGCTTGAAAGCTTGCCGAGTGAGTGTGACAGCGCGAGCTCTCCTGGGAGCATGTTCTAAAGAGCAGGAAAAATGCCAGAGGAGAAAGCAAAGTGGCAGGAAAAGCCTGGGTGAGGAGAGGAAAACACATAAGCCCTGACCGTTTAAGTAAGACAGAGATGCACGTTCAGGATCTTGCTTTTCCTCTCTACCGCCCCTATAGCCTCCTGGCCTGAGAGCTGTGTGCCAGTGGGGTCCCAGGGCTGCTCCTGCCCGAGGCACGGCTCCAGCTTTGGGTCCGCTCAAGGTGTGCGTGCCCGACACATGTTACTTGGCTAGGGCTGAGGGGCTGAGATTAGGCTGGGCTCCAGCATGTGCCTGCAGGCTGCTCCAGGCCTTCCCAACACGCACACACGCAGCAGGCTGGGGCTGGGGCTGACAGGAGGGTACATGGGGCTACTGCGCTTGTTAGAGAAGGCAACTCCAATGAGCTGTTGAGGTGATGCCTCCCTCAGCTTTACTGCAGTTATGGCCTGATCTTGTGGCTCCCTTTGGTAGAACATTTACTGCATAATGTTTTCAGTCTGCTTTTGTTAGCGAGTGAAAGGAGCAACTCATCCCATCCCGTTTTGCTAATGCCTCGGTGTTATGAATGAGCCAGGCAAGGATCCTTTGGGATTTACTACTCTTGGCCTGGGTGTTGTATTACTGAGGCTTTCAACTCTTGTCCGGTTACCTCTGGTCTCTTCCTTGATTTCAAAGAAACCGTCTTAGAGAGAGAAAAATAAATCCAGTGCAGAAAGCATCACGATGAGATGCAGCAGGGTGGCTGTGTAAAGAGCCTCACCCTCCCCATCCCCAGCTCTGGGGGAATAAAAGGAGTGAAAGAGGTGATGGAGGAGCAGTGAGGCTATATAGGGCAGAGAAAGGGATGCAAGACCAGCTGTAATGGACATCAGCTTCCCCATCATCATTGGTGCCTGTTGCTACAGCAAGTCTGTGCCTAGAGCTGCAATATTCATGATGTGATTGCATTACTCACATGCGTCCACACACCCCGCAGGGAAAATGGCATGCTTAGTGACGATGAGATGGCTTTGTAAATGGGATATTGGCAAACTGCATTTCGATATGACCACAAGCAAGGCCAGGCAGCCAAGAGCAGAGTGCCAAGCACACTGTGGGACACGTCTCCTGTAAAGCAGGGACTTGGGCAGAGCTGTGAATGGGGCTTGGCAGATAAAGAAGAGGTCCCCAGCTCTGGCTTGTAAGGCTTGTATGGTCCCTGCCTGCATTTAGGGGGCACAGGCAGGCAGAAGAGGTGAGGGTTTCACAGAATGGTTTAGGTTGGAAAGAACCTTAAAGATCATCTGGACACCTTCCAAAGGGACACCAAAGGGACACCTTCCAGTAGACCAGGTTGCCCAAAGCCCCATCCGACCTGGCCTTGAACACCTCCAGGGATGGGACCTCCACGACTTCCCTGGGCAATTTGTTCCAGTGCCTCACCACCCTCATAGTCAAAAATTTCTTCTTAATACCTAGTCTAAATCTACTGTCTTCCAGTTTGAAGCCATTACCCCTCGTCCGGTCACTACATGCCCTTGTAAAAAGTCTCTCTCCAGCTTTCTTGTAAGTCCCCTTCAGATACTGGGAAGCTGCTATAAGGTCTCCCCGAAGCCTTCTCTTCTCCAGGCTGAACAACCTCAACTCTTTCAGCCTGTCTTCATAGGAGAGGTGCTCCAACCCTCTGATCATCTTCATTGCCCTCCTCTGGACCTGAGTTTTGTTATCCCTGGGCTTGCGACATCTATTTCTGGGAACCAGAAATCAAAAGGGTCAAAGAGAACCTGTGAGTGTTCAGAGCAAAGCTACAATAACCAGGGAGACCTAAAGATCTCAGTGCACTTGGCTTTGTTAAAGCAAAGGAGTAATTTGATGGTGAGGAGGAGAAATGTGATCATATAACCTTTCCCAGCCTAGCAAGAAAACATCCAAAGGCTGGAATTTGACACTGGGATAATTCAGACCAGAAAGAAGGTGAATGTTTTTAATGGCTGGGGAAATTAACTTTATGAGCATCTGACCCAGGGTTGTGGTTGACTGCCTGTCACTGAAAATATTGAAATCAATCTTGGATGATTCTCTAAAATGTAGCTCCAGTTCAACTATTTGATTTGAAACTGAAATTAAATTTAGGGAAGTTCTGTGACCTTTGTTATGAGGGGAAGGTCACAGTCACATTGCTCCCTGCTGGCATCAATATCACTTGTTGGTGCTGGAAGAGCCATAAACTTCTGAATCCAGCCAGAAAACTAGTGCTCTCTTTTGGTTTACTCATATTGCCAGCTCATCCTAATGGACAAAGTTACACGTTTATCCTCCTTTTCTTCCTTCCTCCCCTCCTGTGCTAAGTGCATCTGAAAATACAGTCGCTGGCTGTGCCAGAGGGGAAAAGTCATCTGGTGTGCTGGGAGCAGCAGAGGAGGAGCACAGGAGATGAGGGCTTTGCTGCACCTTAGCTGGGACGTCTGCTGGAAGCCCCCTCCTTTTGCCGTAGATTTCCTCATGCTTGCTGGGGTTAGAGAGCACCTGAGCTTTTGGCTGTAGGTTGTCCCTACGGTTAGGGAGCAAGGCAGAGGGAAGAGGGCTTGTTGCCTCACCATTTTTAAGCATATGATGTTTGAGGGGAAAAAATCCATGGGTGTGTTTTATTTCTCTTAACAACCTAGCTTTATTCCCTGTGGCGTGTGTTGCAGGGATTCCCCAGACCTCTGTGTGATGTCTTGCAGACTCCCGAGGGCTGCTGCACGTGCTGGCCCTGGTTTGTCCTCTGCCCAAAGTGACTCCATCAGTGTCACTCCTCCCCAGGTCTCTCTCTGAGCTGCCTCCGCAAAAGACAGCGGGTCTGCAGGAGCTGTGGTGGTACTGCTGCTGAGAAAAGCAGTGATCTTATCAGTAATCTGAAACTTATAATTGTGTGTCCCAAGTATCACCACCTTTGCTCTTAATCCGAAGGGTAGTATAATTTTCTCAGGTAATTCAGGTGATGAGCTAGCTGTCCAGAAGCATGGAAATTGTTTTATTTTGAAGCGATGGTTTCAGTATTTCACCAATATTTTGTACACAGCAGTTTTCTGGGCTATTTAGACCTAGTAAATTTAATTTCTGTTCCATAGTAAAATATGGTATTTCAAAATTTGATTTAGCTCCAAATTTGAAAGAGAAGAACAAAAGGTGACATGAGGCAAAGCAACATACCGCTTTGGGTTACCCCGACTGTGTTTGCATAACATTCTGCTGCAGTACTAACATTTAAAAGTAATGAATAACGTGCATCAATGCTAAAGTAGCGCTGTTCAAATGAGGTTTCAAAACAAAAACTGGAGGCACTTGCAGATTTTTTACACAGCTGTTTTGTGGGGAGCAGCATAAATGCGCAGCGAGTTTCCATTTGGGCAAGAAGAGGTTCTGCTGGGAATTGCGTTACCAGCTGCCCAGCCTGTGCCAGGCCCTGGGCTAGCTCTGCTGGGAAGCCCTGAAATGGTCCCGTCAAAGCCAGCGGGAGGTGACTTTAAGTGCACGGTGTTCTGCCTAAACCAGAGGATATATTGCATCACATCAGAGCGCATCGCGTCCCTGCTGTGCCAGCAGCACAGACCGGATTGTCCGTCCCCGAGGTGGTTTGGGGTGAGGCTGCTGTGGGAAGCGGCGATGGGAAATGCCTCCCCTGTACCACTACGCGGTGCTCATGGCCCTTCTCTCTGTTTTCAGCCTGTGAAGATGGATATAAGCTGGAAAACGAGACCTGTGTGAGGTATGGTGACTGTTCTGCCCCCCTCCTACCCCACCATCCTTCTTAATATTGCTTTGGTGACCTGTTGGCATAACTAAGCCGCTGAAACTGCCTGTTGTTTTCTGTTACCAGCTGCCCGTTTGGCTTAGGTGGATTCAACTGTGGAAACCGTAAGTACCGAGTTTTGTTTCTTTTAATTTCTGCAGTGTCAGAAATGGGAAATTTGAAACAAGTTATTGCAAATGACTATGTCTAAAATGCAATAGGTTCACACCACTCTTGGGTTTTTGTTACTTCATTTCGTGTCAAAAATTATTTTGTTGACCTTCTTTGACAAACTTGACTTAATGTTATCTCCTAAGGAAAGGAGATCTCCTTTCTCTGGATACTCTGTCATGATAGCACATATAGTGGGCATTCTAGAAGCAAGATATTCAGAGGTGAAATCATGAAATATCTTTTGAATGATTCTGATCTATCAGTGAAGGGATTCTGTCCCCTAGGGAAACAAGAGCTTGTTCTTCCTTCAGCAGGAAATCCCCGATTCCATCCATTTCACTTGAAAATTTAAGGCTTACAGAGGGAGGGAAGATGGGAAATAAACAGTTAATCCCTTTGCATGAGGACTGTGGATATGTTTACATTAGTATTTGCAACTACATCACTGTTTCTAAGTGAGTCTCTGTCTTTCCTATCTGTAGCGTATCAGCTCATCACTGTGGTGATCGCGGCTGCAGGAGGGGGACTTCTGCTTATCATGGGCATAGCACTGATTGTCACCTGCTGTCGGTAGGTACCACCGCCAGCCCCGGTTCATCTGTGGCATCCTCTCAGTGGGTTACACCACACTTAGTGCTTCACATGTGAACCCTGAAGGACCAAAACATAGATGAAAACATAGGATAGCTAAGCGAGTTGGTTGATCAGAGATACTGAAGTATTACATTGTGCTTTTATTTGGGGCATATCTTTTTTTTTTTTTTTCCAAGCAATCAGACTAAACAATTCAACTCGGTGTCTCTTAAGGATGCACCTGGCAATCGTGTCCTCTAAGGATGGGGAGGAAAAGGAGTCCTTCCCGCTCAGAGCTGTGAGGCAACCAGGGAGCAGTCTCCAAAAAGCAAGCTAAGTAGAAAGGCGAAGTTTAGTCAACAACAAGGGTTGCTGGTCATTGCTTAACTGGTGTTTGAGTGTATTTAAGGCTGTTTTCATTTTTCTTTATGGACAAGTCCTGCATGTGCTCTCACTTTGTGTGTCTCTCCCTCTCTGATGCACACACGCATGTACACACGTAGTTCCCATACCAGCAGGTAGCTTCAGACTGGAGGCAAGATGTGCTGTTGCGGAAGGTCTGCTTCACGATTTACATGTCATGAAAAGGGCTGCCTTGCAGTAACACCCTTTCCCCTCCATTCTAGCCCCCAAATTTAGGATTTCAAAGGTCTCTGATTAAAGTTGGCAGCTGGGTTTATCAGTAACGTAGACATGGCGGTGGTTTGGTTGACACAGTGGTGTGCGCTTGTTCCCACATGTTTTGAGCCAGGGGGATACCAGCAAGCCCCAGCCAGGAGGTGTGATGGCCAGTACCACCCCAGGCCCCAGAGTGTAGGTCTCTGGAGGGACGGGCTGATCTTCTCTTGAGTCCTGGCCTTTGGCAAGTTACTTGACTTCCTGGAAGATACTCTGCTTTGTACTGGAAGTGTTGCCAAAGTTCACTCATACAACATGGTACTCATGTAGGGGGATTTGGTGACATTCAGACCGGCAGCTTGCAGACCTTCCTTCTTAGGAATTAACATAGTACCTAGAGGTGCTATAGTTAAGCACTTGGAGACTTGAATAGCATGGGGGCTCCCATATGTTTTTTTTTCTTCCTGGATTTCTGTGACTTTTTCATTGACTCAGGTGAACACACAGGTTTTTGAAACACAATGGGCATAAGTTGGAACAGGAGGGGTTCAAACTGGATGTAGGGAAAAACTCTTTCAGCAAGAGAACAGCATGGCAGTGGAACATGTTGCTCAGAGAAGTTACACAATCTCCATCCTTGGAGATTTCAAATCCTACCAGATAATGCCCTGAGTAGCATGATCTGACCTCCTATCTGATTTTGCCTCTGAGCAGAAGGTTGGACTATAGCCCTTCTGAGGTGATCTTTGTTCCTAGTCAAGGTTCATGACATGAAGTAAATCTCCTGAGATTTACGTCAGAAATGCATACAAGATAGCAGGATAAGTTGTATGTTTTTACTTTCCTTCATTCTTTTATAAACAGGAAGAATAAAAATGATATAAGTAAACTCATTTTCAAGAGTGGAGATTTCCAGATGTCACCATATGCTGAATATCCGAAGAACCCCCGGGCACAGGAGTGGGGCAGAGAAACCATCGAGATGCAAGAGAACGGAAGCACCAAGAACCTGTTGCAGATGACAGATGTGTATTATTCGGTATCTATCTAACCCTTTGTTCCTAATACAGCAAAGACACATTCCTTTGGTTTTGGAAGGACAGATCCTTTTCCTGCAAAAGAAAAGAGCAAATAAATGGTTTCCATAGACAGCAAGGCATTGGTAATCCTGTGGACTCCAGCTATTACACGTGGTGAATATCACAAAGAGATGTCATTAAGAAGAGTGCCAGGGAAATGTCTAGGGACATTTTAGTAGATGCCTAAAAAGCCCAATCCTAGAGTAGAGAAGGAGAGTTAAAGGTTTTGGACAGGCTGCTAGGAATTCCTGTGGGTAGTTTTCTCCCTTCTGCACTCACTGATGATGCTGGAAGGTTGAGACCTCTGCCTGGGGAACTTCACCGCAAGATGGGAAGATGCTGGTCACTGAGGACCCCTTTTTTTCTTCAACTCCTCCTGCTCTCCAGGGTACAGCCCCCATCCTGAAGCAGGAAGAGTGCATAAGGAGCATCCCTGCAGCTCTGGGGAACAAGTGGTAGGGAGGAAGTGGTGGAGAAGTAATGGGTTGTGTAGGGCAGAGAAAGACACAAACACAAGACCTGCTGTCATGGTTGGTATCATCTGCTAATGTCTGTATCCGGAGCTGTGGTGCTGTTGTATCATATGTCACTAATCTACAGCAACGTAGTGGATGTACTTAAGGAGTGTGGAGGTTACTCATGTGAGTGAAGGTCGTAGGATTTCACCCAAATCACACATTCTGGACTCCCACTTTCCATAGCAGAGAGCAGTACTTTTTTTCTGGCTTGTATTTTAAGTTTTCCCGTAAGCAAGTTTATTGGGTTGCACAGCATGAAGGGAAATAATCCTCCTTCCTGCTTCCAGTAAGCATGAGAGATTTGGAAATGAAAATGCATTTCCTAAACATTTTTCAAGACTTTTATTATGCTGGTGACTAGAAAGGGGAGCTTTTTAGCAAGGAGTAGGTGATGAGGGCTTTGCATGGATCTGCTCTGTAACAAATCAAACCAGATGGCTTGATGTTATTTACTGGGTGAAAGGATTGTACAGTCTTGGTCTTAGACATCAAAGTGCCTCAGCCAAGTGTCCCCAGGAGATTTACTTAAGTAAGAGAAGGGAAGAGAAAGCGAGGTCAGATCACTTTGTATTTGACATATAATTCAAGTGCCTGTGTTGGGAGAGTAGGCACCTATGGTTAATGTGGAGAGAAGTGCTCCAAGGTAATACTCAAAGCAGGAGATGAACTTTGATTTTCTAGAAGCGTTTCCTTTAAGGATGGCTCTGGGACAATATCCTTTTCGTGAGAGTTTCACTGCCTGAGCTCATCAGCACAATTCTCTTGGATTAAAAATTAACTGTGCACTTAGACCGCACTTGGTGGAGTCAGGTAAATTTCAAGTCTGCTAATTGGCAAGATGTTGAAATTAGATTTCATCAGAATAATCCCTTCAGGCAATGCATAACTCCCACAGTAAAAATCATTCTAGGTTAATAAAGATCATTAGCGATCACGTTATTCCTTCTAGCTACTCAAATAACTTCTGGGAAAGGTGGTAAGGCTGTGCCTGAAGGAGGATTTGAGTGTGAGAATAAGACCCTTTTTATTTAATTTTTTTTGCTAATACAGCCAACTGGACTGAGAAATCCTGAACTGGAAAGAAACGGACTTTATCCTCCCTACACTGGTTTGCCTGGATCTCGACATTCATGCATCTACCCCGGACAATACAATCCATCCTTCATTAGTGATGAAACCAGAAGAAGAGACTATTTTTAGCAGGGAGTGGAGAGGGAGTGGAAGATTGACACAGTTTTGTGGCCTTTGATCCCCAGGTACAATCTGTCTCCTGGGCTGTTCAGCCCACATCAATCTTACTCTTCCCATTTAACAGGAAGGACTTTGAACTCCATGCCGAGCATTGCTACCCTGAGGAACGGTTACACTTGCTGAGCAGCAGAGAGAAGGAGGAAGAAGAGGGAATGGCTCAAGGTGCACATCACTAAAAGACCCAGGTGGAAGTTAACGCGTATACTCTGAATTTGTTCTGTGCTGCTTCTTCACTCTTTACGCTAGATGGCAAGCATGCATCAGTACAGGCAGATGAACTATGCCCACCACTCTGCATTGAATACCACTAGGGAGTGTTTTGTTTACAGATCTTGTTCACCGTTGATTGTGCTTGTCTTCTTAGCCAACGTTCATGCAAAGATTCACCGTGCAACTCCTTTTGGCAGGGCAAGTTTGTCCACTCCCTTTTCCATTGCTGCATTGCTTTCTGCTTCGTACACGACAGGGAAGCTGGCTGATTCTCTGGCCCTCACAATCTTACTGGTAGAAGTTCTCCAGATGGCTGGGTCCTTACTGAAGCCTGGTGCCTGGAAATGTTGACTGAATTCATGGGTTGATTTTCTCCAAGAAGTATGGGAAAGTTAGTCATACCACTGCAATTTCAACTGAAAGAAAAGACACAGTTGATCCTGTGCACCACTTTGAAAACTTCCTCTGTATAGGGAATAGTCTGAGCATGTTGTTGTTTTGTCAGCCAGCATTGTTCAGAAGTGATGCCACTACGCATCATCATAGTGCTTCCGTACAGGATCTTATAGGGGTCTGTTTCCCTGCAGGGATTTAAATGTCTGTAGAAACAGCAATATAATGTTAAATAGTTGCTCACAGGGGTGAAAAACATGAGCTGGGAATTCAGCATGCTCCTTACAAGGAATCTGGGAAGGCACGATAAGGCTATAGCCCTGGTTGGGCAGGTGGAATGTGAATTCTGGGCACTGCAGGTGAGACAATCTTCAGGCCTCCACAGGCCACCTTGACTTCAGTAGGAGCTGTGGAGGCTTTCAGTACATTGGAAAATAAGGCTCACTGCAGTTAGTTGCATTTAAGGCAGAGAAAAACATGATGCTTTCAATTCTAGCGGAACAGAGATCACTTATGTTGAAGTGTTTTGCTTTCTTCCATCCTAGTTTCAAGTGATTCAGACCAGGCAGGTCTCCTCACCTAGGTGTGTTAATTCACGTTAATCACCTTGGCAAAAACTGAAGAATGTAAGTTATTACATTTTCTCACCAAAGATCAGGTTGAAAACTCATGGACTGTACTCTGACCTGAGATGGGTGTTGAAAGATATCTTGTTAATGAAGTATATTTACAGCTTATCTTTACTGCAGTGTTACCCTGAGTCATCCAAACCTTGTCCAGATAGAGGATCCAGTGCGGATCCTTCCCCTGAATGTGGCTGTGCTTTTAATTCAAGGTGACTGCTTGTATGAGGATAACCAATAGCACAATTCCTTAGCCATTAACCCACCGTCTCTGTAATGCGTACATAAGCTAGTTTCACTGAAGGGCACGTACCCGCTGATATTCCCTTCTCGCCCGCAGTGCTCGAAAAGACATAGTGCCTACAAGTATGTTCATAAAGTAGCTCAGTTCACTGAAGCACTGAGGACCATGGGATGTGTCCCCCAAAGTGCCTAACCCCAAGTGAGAACAGCAGTTCAGATGCTGAGGTGTTGTGTAGTTGCTCACTGGAGGCAAACCTAGGGTGATGAGGAGCCATCTGTCAGGGAGCAGGTAGTAGTACTTGTGTCCTATAGATGCTGTGAGTCCCCAGATCCTTTCCCATCACTTTGAAGGTGGTTGTATTCCCTATCAAAAGTGAGCAACAGCTGCCCAGAGGAAGGGCAGCTAGCACTAGGCAGTCATCAGCTGCGTGGGCTAAAAGGTTTCTGGTCCCTGTTCACATTTCCTGCTGTTTTCTCAAAGCTGCAAGGCAGGAAAGGCACCACAAATATGCTTGAGAACACATAGTTTGGTGCACCAGCCATAGAACACAACCACAATGTCTTTTTATCCCTCACCCCTCACCCACTAAGTAGAAACAGCAGTGTGGGCTTGCAGAAAACCAGAACTTTATGGATGCCTAGGGCAGCATGCTCTGCACTTACATGGTCTTACGGTGATGATGCACGCAACTTCATGGCTGTCTGATCCATAACCAACCTTGCAGGTGGTAGGAGCAAATATATTTAATTGCTGGGTTAGTTCAAAGACTGGGAAGTGTTCCTGTGTGTGCCAAGTACAAAGGACAGAGTAGGAAATATCAACTCACAATTGCAGATCAATCCTTCTATACAAAGAGTAAAATGGATTATATGAACAAAATTTGAGTGGAAATGAGTTAAGACTGTTCCTAATTGAAATCACGCTAAAGTTTGCCAATAATTAATTTTAATTTCTTAATGATCTTCAAATTCTTCTTAATGCTGTATCTGGAGTGAAAGGGTCTCAGTAAACCCAGCAGGATTTTCTGAGGACCGCAAAACTTGGCCCTTTCCAAAAGAGAGAACTTCATTGCACTGAAATTTTCCCTCTGCCAGAGCAGGTAAACACTGGGAAATTTCCTCTGAGAATGTATCCGTTGCAGCCTGATCTTCCTTTTAGCTTTGGTAAGAAAGGAGTCATGGAGCCACTGCATAGTCCACAGGAGGAGGAAAAGGGTCTCTCCTGACCAGCAGCACCTTCTCTGGGTGTCCTAGGAGGCCCCGCTCAGCGGGCAGGAGAGAATTTAGGCAGGTGTCAGCACTGGGTGAGCGCAGGTGTTTTCCCATGTGGTGCTCCAGGAAATCTTTGCGGAGCTGGCAGATGCAGCCCCGGGGTGATTCAGTCCCCAGGTCTCCACCAGCCCTGCCACTCCCTGTGCTGCGATGCTGTCATCTTCACCCAAGCCCCACCGGTTCCCAGGCCCGCTAGGGCAGAAGGGGTGGGTGCAGTGCAGCGGGTTTTGCCACAATTCCTGACAGTTATTTTACTGCAACTGTTTATTACCACATCCCAGCAGCAAGGGGCTCACCCGGCCGCAGCAGGGATGTGACCTGTTTCTGTGTAGCTTGCCTCTGTTAAAGCTGCCACCGGGATCCTCCCTGGCTGCTTCCATCTCTGCCATAAACTAAGCACCTTCTGGCAGTGGACTGGGGTTTGTCACTCCGGTCAGATGTGAGAAGGGTCTTCACACGCCCTCAAGCCCAATTCCAAATGCAGATGCCTCTCTGTTCAGTATCTAACTCCTTGTAGGATGTCTAAGTAACTACAGCTTCTTTCTCAGACTATTTAGATTACTTTTGGCTACTGCGAATTGCAAATTTTGAGCACGCTGGATGTTTTTGCCAAGGGGAATTGCTCTCCGCTGTCCAAGAGGATAAGATAGAAGTGGCATGTTTCTTGTAAGGAGGATGCAAGTGGTTCAGCCAGATGTGGGGAAAGGAAGAAAAACTACGCCAACACTGCGCAGAAATCTGCTCTGGCTGCTGTGGAAAGCTAGGGGAGCAGTCAGCAAGGGCCCATGGGCAGTTGTGTGGGTGTATTTTTGATTAACTTTGGAAAAAATGCTAACTGTGTTGCTTGACAGGAAAAGATGTGGGAGACATGCGTTTGCTGCTATGGTGCTCTGCCAATTGCGCTGACAAAAGCCCCTCACCCGCAGAAACACCCCCGGCAGACAGCCTAGGAGAGGTAACACTGGTGAACAGAGCAGCAAAACGCAGATTTGAGGGATCATTCAAACGGGAGGCTTGAATGTGCAGCCTCCCTCTCTCCCTGCCGTGCACCGCTGCTCGGCCTGGCCAGCCCTCCCAGCTGCACTGGAAAAATCCGGGGCCTTTTGCATGCTGTTGAAATGTCACAGCACTGAATTGGGCTTTATGAGGAAAGAACAGGACGGGGACATTTTTATATCCTTTGCCCTTCGCCCTTCAGATCTAAAGCATTAGGTAGTACAGAGGCAATGAATGTCATTACTGTTGCGGTACTTCTCGTAAGTCCCACTGTCACGGTCATGTCCTGTGTCACCCCTTGTGACCGGCCTTCTAAAAGGTATTTGCCTCCACACTGAGTGGTAGTAAAAGGCTTTAAAAATAGCAACCAATTGCAGTTAGAGAGAGGTGTTTGTCATATTGTGAAATTGTTTACGCCAATACTTGTAAGCATTGTTTGCCGGGACCTGAGTGAGCAGCAGAGCGGGTTTGGACCTTGCTGCAGACGCGCCAAGTGCTTCCCCAGGGCTTGTCTCTAATGCTGGTCAATGGCCATATCTGTTCCAAATCCAGCTGGCCTTCCCATTCCCTCATAGTGATATTTAATCTTTAGTTATCTTCCTTAAATTAACAAGAACGGATGCTTTTTACTTAAATGCTCTTCCTATGCTGAGTAATATTTTTTCCTCTTCAAAGGACCTAATCCAGCATCCATTATAGTGGCCGGAGTAACTCTCCCATGGACCATAATGAAGTTTTTTTTAGGCCTGCAGAGTTCCACCACCAGGGTCACCTGTGTGTAGTACATGCTTTCCCGTGGCTGTGTGTTCTGCCTATCTCTGTGATACTGTTGCTGCCTTTCCATGTTGTACTTATCTTTTTAAAGTGTACTTATTACTGCAGCAGAACCTGTATTATGTGAGACTGAGCAAAACAGGTTCAAGATCTGAAACACCTTCCTGAGAAGAGAATGAATGTGAATTTAGTGTAGTTGTTTTACTGATCAGCCAACCTGTTTCCTATCGTGTAAGATCTTCTAAGGACATAGAAGTGCTTCCTGCAGTCACAGATAAGAACTCTTCAGTTCACTCTCACTTGTCCTTTCAGAAATGAAGGAAGATCTCCGAGTTTCAAAGGGGGTATGCGCTGTGTGCTTTTAAGATTTCAGGAGCTTTGCAATGTGTATTTAATTCTTTGTTCCCTTGAACTGCTGAAATTAAAAAGCAAGACAGAAATCCATGAAGGGGCAAGAAATAAAAAAAAAAAAAGAAAAAGAAAGGAATATGCTTACATGTTTTGGAGAAGTAAACGTTTAAAGGAAGTGTGGCTTCTGTACTGTAAGGTCGTATGTGGGATGATACCTCTTCTGTGTCTAGTTTGTGTTGGATGTGCGTAATATCCGTGTTGAGGGAAAACCTAGAGAAGCTGCTTGATGATCCTCAAAAGTAGTAAGTAAATGCTAAGTTCTCTGGTCATTGTTCTGGTAAAATGCTAGAAGGGATGGGAGTCCTGCTTGGGTGAATGACTGCAGCAGGCGTCCCCCAGATCTGCAAAATCCTATATGGAAGAATCCCGTGGAAAACAGTTAAAAACCTATCACTTCTCTTGAGCGATACCATAAAATTCGCTTAATATAAAAGGTCTCCAATGACATCTGCTAGGATAGACTTACTTTAAAGAAAAAAACAAACCTAAGCAATATTTAATAGTTTCCTTTTTTAAAGGAAATTCTGTTAAACTCAGTCATTTGTTTTAAGTCCTGTTAAATTCTAAAGACTTTCTCCTAACAAAAAGTAAAACTTGACGTGTAACATCATAATGGTTTATTTGAGCAGCTTTCAGAATTGCAGTAATAAAGCTCACCTTTTGTAAGCTCTGTTTCAAAAGGTAAATTTTCAGCATTTGTTTGTGCTTCTTTATCAACCTGAATGTAAACCTGCCTTATGTTCTTGACATTGCCCTCTTTCCTTCCCTGTATCTCTGAATGTTTGCTTCCAAGTCGCTGGGGTTCTGAGGACATTTTCCAAACCAGTATTATTTAAAGTTGTATCATATTTTCAGCCTCCACTAATTATACAGTACTGTAGTAGCAAAATATAATTTTTAAGGATTGGATTATTTTTATACTTGCATCCAATATTATTAAATCTGGCGTTCTAGTCAGTATTATAAAAGGATACAATAAAACTATGAATATTACTATGTCTCAGCTTTTTTATTGCCTTTAGCTTTCCCTGTAGAGAGATGCATATGCAATTTTAGATTGTTTCTATTATAATTAGAAATCTAATCTATAAAATAAGAAATGTTATAGTTCTTTTGTTCTTCTGGTGGTGGTTGGTGATTGAATAACTAAAGTGAAAAGCAAAGAGGAAATGGGTATGTTCTGTTACTTGTGCTAAATGAACTTCTGCTCAGC
This sequence comes from Pluvialis apricaria, assembly GCA_017639485.1. Lineage (NCBI taxonomy): Eukaryota > Metazoa > Chordata > Aves > Charadriiformes > Charadriidae > Pluvialis > Pluvialis apricaria. Next base: position 70,736,973 of record CM030011.1, on the reverse strand, counting down.
TAAAATACAAGTTCTGTTCTGATATGTTTATTTCAGTAGCATTAAGCAACTCAGTTTAATTTTAATTTTTTCCTCAATTTAATTTCTCATCTTGCTGGAATTGGAAGAGAAATGGTGAAGTTGCGTGTGTGCGTGTGTGACTGCATGTTGTAGGGGAGGAAGACCTCAGGAGAGGTTGATGCAGCAGGGCTGTTTGCAAGGGCAAGGGACTGGACCTGACCACGGTGGAATCAGTCCTACCTTACTAAGTGTCACTGGGGACTATGAAGAATATACAGCTGAATGTCTCAGAGAAAGGAGGAGGGTACCTTGAATCCAGATGAACACAATGTCCAGCCCAGGCTGCTGGGAAGAGGTGTGATGTGGAAGAGCATCTGGAGTAATGGCAGGTATGTTCACCTGAGACAATCTTTTCCTATATTGCTCCAGAGGAATACAACACTCCACTGCAATAGCAATCGTGTGGGACTAAGGTGGAATTCATCTGTTCTACCAAAAGTTAGGTGTCCTGTTTGAACCCACCATCTGGCGCCTCCAGTAGCCATGAAAAGAGACAAGTGTCCACAGAGGGTAGCTCACCCCATGGTAAGATATCCCTCGCCTTTGACAGTAGTGTCACAAGACCCCACACTAGACAGATGCCCTAGATGAGGTGAGTGCCACTTGCAGAGGAATGGTGAGTCTAGAACATAGTTCTTGTTACATCCTGAAACTTCAGTCTGCTTTCTGCAGTGATATAGTACAGAATTGTGTTATATGCCTGTTCCTTGTCTAGTAAGACCCCCGGGGGAAAATAAAGAAGAAAGTAACTCAATTAAATCCTGAGGTTCTGTTAATTTCCAAGAGACAGGCTGTTACAGTGTCTCAGTTTTGTTACCAATACTATTGCAAATTGTTGTATTTTCTGTGTGACATTGGTACCTTTTGAGGAAATTGGCAGTGCAAAAGGACTGGTCACAACATTGCTATGAGACTAGGTAAAAGACCTTTGCAGTTATGGACAAGCATGTGATTTAACAGTCCTGCCCGCTTCAGGTTTGCATACCAGTGCCTCTGAGACCATCAAATGCATCCACAGTGTGTGCCTTCAACCATCTTGGGAACAGCCTGAAAGTAAGTCAAAGTGCATCTGCTTCCCTTGATTATGGGTGGTTCTGTATGTATGTAGCACTTTGATATAGACTTTCTGGAGGTTTTTTTTTGAACTTTCAACTAATTACAACACGTATTTCTGCTCATATATGTAATATACAATAGATGAACCAAATTTACAGGAGATAGCAAAATGTATAGGAATCTAGTAAAGAAGAGGATTGAAAAAATACACAGCAAGAAAATATCCTTTCGTGGATACTGACACTGCTGACGCACGTGAAGAGCTATAAAAGACACTTGTTCCTACTTGAACATGACTTCTCACAGCATGACTGCCCCTTGATTACATGCAACTTACAGTTAAATTATGAGGCTGCACCTCCTAATAGATAAGCAAGCTCTTCTACCTTTGATACTTATTTTTCCTGCCATAAACAAAGATCAAGACAAGAGAACAAGTACTGTGTTTGTTTCTAAATGCAGCACACTTTTTATTCCATAATAATCATATGTCAGAGTTCTTGATTGTTGTATTTGAGTTCTGATGCACAACGGTTTAGTTTTACTTCTGGAAAGTTATTTACTTGTGTCTGCAAAGACTTTTCTCTGTAATTCCTTAAAGGACATCACAACTGCTGTGGCTGTCTGAGTCTGTCTGGACTAGCAGTCAACTATCTATCTATTGTCTAAATGTGTGCTTAATAAATTTATTGGAGCCGCTTATGTTTCACTGACATCAGTTCTCCTGTTTTGGTAATTCTCTGTATCTGTTCTCCTAAACTGACATATCTCTATTATAATTCCCCCACGAATTGGCAAGCAATAGGGCATATGCAGCCTGTCACCCTCCTTTCTCTGGGGAGAGCCTGTTGTGACCACTGGTGTGTCACAAAGTGGACAGGGGAGGGCAAGCAGAGACAAAAAGATCTGGCATGTGAAGGTGTGTGCCTGTTCAACGCATTGTTTCCTGGCGGAACTCATGCATTGCAAATGATTCACACTTCCCAAACTGTGATCGTGATAAACAGTAACAACCAGGTAAGAATGGAATTGAACTCTAAAAATATAGGTAATATGCCAGGCCCTGATGTGCATTCACCATAGAGAACAATTTTAATGTGCAGGACTACACACTCAACCAGTAGATACCAGTGTAGCCAGCAAAGCTACACCATTTACACCTGCTGAAGACCTGACCCTCATTTTCAATAATGCTCTGGGAAGTTCTCTTGGTCCTTTATGCTTGCTTCACAGTGAACAGGAAGATTTTAAGTCCTGGATTAGTCTAGCTGCACCTTGAGGCAGAATTGGAAAACTGGGATGTATCGTGATGACTGAAAAGTCTAGATATGGGAGCTGGACATTACCAGAGGGCTGGTGGCATACACATCTGCCAAACACCCTCCACAGCCAGGTTTGTCCCCCTCTGCACACCGATTTCCAGCTGAAGCACATGCTGTGGCTCCCTGTCTTGGTTTCAGTTGGAATAGAGTTAATTTTCCTCCTCGTAACTGCTGTGTTTTGGATTTAGTATGAGAATAATGTTGATAACATATATTGTTTTAGTTGTTGCTAAGTAATGTTTATATTAAGTCAAGGACTTTTTCAGCTTCCCATAGAAGCTGAGAAGGAGCATAGACAGGACAAGCTGGCCAAAGGAATATTCCATATCGTAGATGTCATGCTCTGTATATAAAGGGGGGTTGGCTGCGGGGCAGAAATCTCTAATCGCTGTTCAGGACAGGCTGGGTAATCGATCATCAGGTGATGAGAGAAATTGTATTGCATCACTTTATTTTTGTATATTCTGTTACCATTATTATTATTATTATTTTCCTCTTCCATTACTGTTCTATTGAGCTGTCTTTAACCCAGTCCATGAAGTTTTTCCTACCTCTCCTCCCTACCCTACTGGGCAGTGGGAATGACTGAACAACTGCGTGGTCCTAGTTGCTGGCTGGGGTTAAAGCACAACACTCCCCAGATGGCCAGTGTCTGGGGTTGTTGGGTCTCCCAGGAGGCTCACAGCACTGGCTCCTCAGGAACGAAATTATTTATTCTAATGAGACTTTGGCGTTCGTTTTTGGGTGCCCCCTGAGAGGAAGCTGGGATGGCGGTGGTGGCCTGGGGTGGAGGTTGGACGCTGCCCGAGCAGGGAGGCACAGCGCTCAGGTGCCAACACTTCCCAGGCATTTCCATCCCTTTTTAAACTGTCAGCTCCCCGGCAAAGGAGATCTTTAAGGAGGTGCCTGGAGGAACCGAATGGGCCAGGACAGGTGACTGGCATGGGAGCGAGCAGCAGCAGGGCAGGACCTGGCTGCTCCTGGTCCCTCAGCACCCTCAGCCCCACAGGTCCCTGACACCGAGTGCGGGCTGCCTCGAGCCCAGGCTCCCCCGCAGCACCGGTTCCTGAGGGACCCCCTCGCCTGGCCACGGGACAGGCCCACCGCCCCAGGGAAGGCTGGGGGCAGCCCCCATGACCAGGCCCTGGGCCTGGCACTGAACCCCCCTGGTGGAGGGGGGGGACGACATTGAGACCTCAATACTGGCCTCCCCTCAGAGACTGGGATTTCCCCCACCCCACATAACCACCCTGGTGACCATGCAGGGTGTCCACCATGGGGCTCCCTCAGGAGCTGCAGGCCAGTCCCAGGCTGCCATGGGTGACTGTGGGGACTGGGGGTAGATGTAGGGAGCAGGCAGCGCTGTAGGGGCTTTGGGGCTGGAGGGGCAAAGGAAGATGTAGACAAAACACCCCATGGTTCAGGCTCGGCACCCTGAGCAGGTCCGTGTGGCAGGGTACAGGGGGACAAGGCTGCTCATTTCCTGTGCCAGCAGGGAGGCACCCAGCCATTTTTGCTCTCCGTAAGCCACTGATGCTTTCTGGTTTGGTGCAAGTTAAAAGTTTAGAATCATAGAATAGTTTGGGTTGGAAGGGACCTTTAAAGGCCACCTAGTCCAACCCCCCTGCAATGCTCAGGAACATCTTCAACTGGATGAGGTTGCTTAGAGCCCCGTCCTCGTCCAACCTGACCTTGAATGTTTCCAGGGATGGGGCACCTACCACCTCTCTGGGCAACCTGGGCCAGTGCTTCACCACCCTCACTGTAAAAAATTTCTTCCTTATATCTAGTCCAAATCTACCATCTTTTAGTTTGAAACCATTACCCCTTGTCTCATCACAACAGGCTCTGCTAAAAAGTTTGTCCCCATCTTTCTTGTGAGCCCCCTTTAAGTACTGAAAGGCCGCAATAAGGTCTGCCTGGAGTGTTCGCTTCTCCAGGCTGAATAATCCAAAGTGCCTCAGCCTGTCGTCACAGGAGAGGTGCTCCATCCCTCTGATCATTTTTGTGGCCCTGCTCTGGACCTGCTCCAGGTTAGGACAACCCTAAGCTCAGGAATGACTTGAGCAATACTTCTGGTTTCTCCCACCTTCCTAGATAAAAGGACAGCCGCTCTCTGAATATATGAGGTTAGTACACAAGACTGCATATCTTGCTCTTAAAGCAGCAGACCAAACAAAAGCAGGTGAAGGAAGGGGAGAGGTGTATAACACACAGAGCTGTTACTTCTTATTTGGACACATGTTCATAACCTGCCAATATTTCTGCCAGTGGAGTTTGCCAGAGGAGACCAGCTCCACAGCCTTTAGAGGTGGCTTTGTGGGAGATACACCAATGGGTGGCTCATCCTTCTTGTCCATGTCTGATAATGACAGGGTAACTTGTGTTTATTTCACTGAAAGACTTTACTGGCAGTTGTGGCAGGATCCAGGGTCATTCAGACCTTCAAAGTGAGAGAAAGGACACCTTTGCGAAAAAAGAGGAAGCGGAAACCACTGTGGGCCATCTGATTTCTAATGGTTTCAAGCAGTGCATTTTACTGGAGCACAAAGCAGAACATACGCACTGTTCAGCTAGAGAACTCAGTCATGTGAGGCAGTTAAAAATAAGAGGGTTTGGAAACACCAGATCCTGCCTGCAGAGACCTTTTTTTCCCATCTTGGTCTCTATCTAGCAATTTTCAGAGGTGTCCGGGGATGCAACATCAAAAAGTCTCTTCTCCCACCTGTTTTCCCTGTGTCATAGCTGTGTTGGCCTTCTGGGCTATTTCTCATTTCTAGATCCACTGCAAGCTCCCTGCTCCACCCTGATGACCCCTGCTTCCAAATGTTTACCTGGCACAAACACGCTTCCTCTCAAGAAAGGAGGGCTGCCACCCCCTGTCAAACACCTGCTGGTTGTCCTGCCTGCTCCCCCTTCTCTTGCCACACCACTTTAGTGAGCCTGTAACACGCATAAGATGGCAGCAAACAAAACAGCCGTGATCACTGCCAGAAGGGCCAAGGTCAGTACTGTTTCTTTGATGTCAAAGATGCCAAGTGTTTTCTGCTGCTTTTTACCCTGTTAAGCAGTAAGAAGTGCTTTGGCATAAAATTGTGCTTATAAGGAAAGGACAACTGGGGTCTGAGGCACAGATCTTGTCTGTACTAGTAATTTATTGCAAAGGAAGTGAGCACGTGGATCCCAGGTACTCTGCTCCTAGTGCATAATTAACATGCCTTGGGATGGGATAGCTTCTTCCACTTTAAGAGCAGATTATACAGCACCTTCCATTTAATTTGCATTGAAGGTGTTGGTGTGGAGAGCCGGCAGGTGATAGCTGCTGTGCTGTCAGTTCCCACATCAGCTTATTTAGCAGTAACTTCCTTGTATCAACAGGTCTCAAGCATTTGTGACTTAAAGGAAGAACACCTGAGGTCCAGAAATCTCCTCCCAGCCTGAGGAGGAAGAAAAACACAGCTTGGATCTACCATTTGCTGCTTGCCACCATGACGTCAGCTCGGGGCTGAACTCTCTACCTGTGGCTGGGACCTTAAATGAGCTGACGACAGAAGAGAAAAGCACTTTCTCTTAGGTTTAGCAGCAAGTGGCAGCAGCCACGGAAGCAGCAATGAGACGCCATGTATTCCTCGCTATGTTGCTCAGCCTGGCGGTGAGCCTTGCCAAAGGTAAGAAACACTATCCTCCGTTTTGGGATTTATTAGGGCAGCTATTCTGTTGCAGTGAATGGATTGCTTAGTACTTTCAGCAGCTGCTGAGAGCCTGGAGGTCAGTGGCAATAAACAATTCGGCATGTCTAGATTTTGATTAATTAACAATGAAAAATGTCACTGAAAGCCAACAGTTTTCCTTGTTCACAGAACAATGCAAAATCACTGGTGCTTGTGATTAACCTAATTTAGCCCATTCCAAGAGCAGTTTGCAGGACCTGCACACTGAATCCAGGTAATTCAAGCTCTATTACAGTCATAACAAAAGGTGTGACTGTTCCACCCCAGTACCCAGGGAAAGGAGTGCTGCTGCTGGCCTTCTGGCCGGAGGCTCCTTAAACGGTCAATCTGGCAAGCAGCGCCTCCTGAGCTGGCTTGCAACCCTCCTGTTGAAATTAACGGGAACTTCACCACCAACTTGGGTGACAGAGGGTTGCAGCGTGGTCTGTGCAAACTGAAAGGCTGATGTCATTCCTTAAGTCGCTTACTGCTTTTTCAGACATTGTGACAAACTTAGTTGTGGCCCAGAGCCTCTGCCCAAACTTGCCTGTCCCTGATATTCAGTGACAGATAGGAGTAAGAGAAGGCATTAGCAGAAGTAGAGTTCAGGCAAATATATGAAGAGTTTTGTGGCAACTTGAAGCTGTGAGAGGAGACGAACTCCCAGCTAATACAGAGATAAAGTTATGGAGATAAAGTTGCAGAGATATGAGCCAAATTAAGATCTTCACTGATGCTGTTAAGCTTGCAACTGGTGACAGATGGTTGTGGGTCTCTGTTGACTAGCGTGAGTGAACGTATGTATTTCCAGCAACAACTACAACATGCTACAGACTAATTTTTAGCTGTAAATTATAAGTATAGAAGTCTTCAAGACTGTCAGTTGTTTGCTTTTCTGTTCGGAGGCTTGTGGGTATCAGCAAGATGTGAAAAATCTTGACCCAAGAGATTACTTTTGCTTACTCGAACAGACTTTGCATGAGGATGGGCCTGCCCAGAAACCTTTTTCATTCTAAGCAAATGTTGTAAAAGCTGTGCAGGATTTGTCCATTTGAATGATACTGGGAAAAGCCCTGCCCTGCCCAGCAGCCAGATGTCTCTGTTATTCCAGTAAACGCCTAAGTCTATTAACACATCCTATTTCCTTACATAGAAGGTTGGGTCTAGGCAGACAGAGCCATAAAATAACCACCTTTGCTCAGGTTACCTTTGACAAGCCCATCAGCAAGGTTCAATTGCAGCTTATGTGCTCCGTTGTTGCCATGGATATGATTCTTCCTGGATCCAAAGGGTAGTAGTCCTGGACAGCTGTTAGCCAGAGTCTCTACAAGACTAGCAGTTGTAGTAGACTAAGGACTAGTGCTGTAAGAGGTTACTGCTCCAACATCCATTTTGAGAAGACAATCTAAACAATGCTCCAAAACCATGGCCTGTGGCCAGCGTAGATTCATACTATCATGATTATAGGAAAAGTGTACATTTCTTTACATTGACTAGTGAACAATTAATGCTGCCCATAGGACTCAGTGACCAGGGGAACCAGAAGATTGGCAGAGAACTGGCACAATTGCTCATGTTTCCCCTTCACCTAGAGGAGACTAATGGGTTACTTCAGCTGTTGTCTTTTTGATGTGCCTTTTCTACGCCAGCTTTATTGATCAGAAGAAAAAAGTTTGTAAAGTTTGCCTCACTTTGGATTTTCAAAGTTCTACAAAGCTCTTGAAAAGTGAGGTCTATTTTTCAAATGTCTGTTGAGATTTACAATTTTTTTTTTTTTTTTGTATATCAGCTATAAGAGTGTGTTAGTGCCAAGGATTCTAGACAGAAATACATTAGTCTTCCAGCTGCATGCTGTTAATGACTTAGATTAAATTATGATTGCAGTGGCATTAACTCAGAGTATATATGTTTTTTCCTAACTCATATATTAACTAATTCTGATTGAAGTTAAATCATACGATCCAAAATGGCCATTTGTCAGTATCATACATTTGTCAGCAAAGCTGTTTCATAATTTGTTCTCCTTACTTCTAGACAAAAAAAAAACCCCAAACATTCCATATATCAAGAGTTAAGAATTACACAGTTTAAATATAAAATAAACTTCCTAAAATTAAATGGATAAAATACTTCAGAAGAGTAAACATGGTAGCAGGTAATGCTGAAACTAAAATGCGAGGAAAATTTTCTTCAACCATTGTCTGGTATCAGCCAGGTTTCTCGTCATTCAGAAAGAATTACAACAAGGAAGGAAGAGAATGACAAAAAATAATGTATACTGTCATAACTACATGGAAGTGTAGTGCTAAAAGATGGTCTTGATACCACTGATGATAATTTAGCAGAATATATACTCTGCTTTCAATGTCTACTTGAATTTGTCACGGCATAGGAGAAGGTGTTACCAAAGATAGTAATTCTTCAACTGCTGCCCTGAAAGAGTCTATATAGAGTTTTTAATAATGCCTGTCCTGACAGCATTTTCCACAGTTACAAATTAGCTATATATATATATATATTGAGGTTAATGTATTTTTTGTGGATTAAACTGAGATCTAGAGCAGAATCTGAAGAGTCACTGTGAACTTGTTAACCGTGGAGTACAGTGTCACGTAAATACAATTAAAAACTGACACTACTGAAGATCTGTGATGCTAAAATCACTGCTTGTTTAAGGGATGAGAAAAGCAAACAGGCATAGCAAGACAAGGCAGCAACACCGACACTAGGTAAGACCAAAGCTCCGCTAGCTCTCAGGGAGCACACGCGCTAGTGGATGGGGTGCCCTTGACCCTGCTCTAGCAGCCAGCAATGGTGTGTGGTGCTGCCTTGGGAGGGTGGAGGGAGCTTTTCTGCAGGGACACATGCGTGAGCTGGCAAATCAGCATGCCACAATTGCTTAGGGGAGAAAGGCAGGAAGGGTACAGAACTGCTATTGGTGGGAAGGAGCCAAACGGCAGAGTGTGGGAGAAGAATAACGAGGGAAAGCATGACACCAATAAGGCACTGGGCCTGTGGAGAGCGTAAAGAAGGGGAACCTGCCCAGGGCTGTGGCTGCTCAGCCCCGCGCAGGTACCCCACTTACCTGCTCAGAGGTCCTGCACACACAGAGTTCCACAAGACTGTTCCTCCATGTAATGCTAAGCAGTGCTGCCATCTCTCTTATTTTCCCTTCATCAGGAAATGAGATTGTTGCCACAACTAAGACAACATCTTCAGGTAAGGAGCAAAAAGCCCTCAGGTGGCCCATTATAAGGACAGGTTGGAGTAACTCAGTCCCAGGGAGCTCTGCAGCCCCCACAGGCAGGGATGTGTTCCCCTTCCCGGGTTTCCCCAGGTTTCTTTCCTGGAGGAGTTGCAGAGCCCCAGGTGAAGTCTGCATCTCCTCTCCTGCCTTCCTTCTCTGACCCTCCTGGTCTTTGCTGCAATAGGAAAGTGCTGATGATGGTTTCAGCAACCCTGTCCCCTCCTGCTTGGTGCCTTTGCCTCCTTGAGCGAACCCCAAGACCCACAGCTGTTTCTCACATCCTTGCCATGCAGGAACAGTTGCTGCTTCACAGTTTTCCCAAAACAGGGTTTCCCAGCAGGCCATCGTGTGCAGCACATTCATGAGCTGACCGGTGCCCTCTGTATGCTCTGGAAGCTGATGCTGACTGTGTGGTTCTGCCTTGGGAGGGTGGAGGAAGCAATCTTGCAAGGAGACGTGACAGCTGTGGCCAGCGAGAGCAGCTGAGCCTGGGGCACTACAGTGCCCATGTGGGGCATGTGCTGAAGCACTGGGATTTGGGGGAGAAGGGGCCAATGAATACATCAGACTCCACAAGCATCACAGCCAGGGAGAGCCTAAGGCAGGACAAGGCTGCCCTGGGCTGTGGCTGCCCAGCCCCGCTCAGGTCTCCCACTTACCTGCTCAGAGATTGTCCTGCACACAGAGTTCCACAAGACTTTTCCCACATACAACACTAAGCAGTGCTGCCATCTCTCTTCTTTTCCCTTCATCAGGAAGTGCCACTACACCAACTACTACCACAACTGAGACAACATCTTCAGGTAAGGAGCGAAAAGCCCTCAGGTGGCCCATTATAAGGACAGGTTGGAGTAACTCAGTCCCAGGGAGCTCTGCAGCCCCCACAGGCAGGGATGTGTTCCCCTTCCCGGGTTTCCCCAGGTTTCTTTCCTGGAGGAGTTGCAGAGCCCCAGGTGAAGTCTGCATCTCCTCTCCTGCCTTCTTTCTCTGACCCTCCTGGTCTTTGCTGCAATAGGAAAGTGCTGATGATGGTTTCAGCAACCCTGTCCCCTCCTGCTTGGTGCCTTTGCCTCCTTGAGCGAACCCCAAGACCCACAGCTGTTTCTCGCATCCTTGCCATGCAGGAACAGTTGCTGCTTCACAGTTTTCCCAAAACAGGGTCTCCCAGCAGGCCATCGTGTGCAGCACATTCATGAGCTGACCGGTGCCCTCTGTATGCTCTGGAAGCTGATGCTGACTGTGTGGTTCTGCCTTGGGAGGGTGGAGGAAGCATTCTTGCAAGGAGACATGACAGCTGTGGCCAGCGAGAGCAGCTGAGCCTGGGGCACTACAGTGCCCATGTGGGGCATGTGCTGAAGCACTGGGATTTGGGGGAGAAGGGGCCAATGAATACATCAGACTCCACAAGCATCACAGCCAGGGAGAGCCTAAGGCAGGACAAGGCTGCCCTGGGCTGTGGCTGCCCAGCCCCGCTCAGGTCTCCCACTTACCTGCTCAGAGATTGTCCTGCACACAGAGTTCCACAAGACTTTTCCCACATACAACACTAAGCAGTGCTGCCATCTCTCTTCTTTTCCCTTCATCAGGAAGTGCCACTACACCAAATACTACCACAACTGAGACAACATCTTCAGGTAAGGAGCGAAAAGCCCTCAGGTGGCCCATTATAAGGACAGGTTGGAGTAACTCAGTCCCAGGGAGCTCTGCAGCCCCCACAGGCAGGGATGTGTTCCCCTTCCCGGGTTTCCCCAGGTTTCTTTCCTGGAGGAGTTGCAGAGCCCCAGGTGAAGTCTGCATCTCCTCTCCTGCCTTCCTTCTCTGACCCTCCTGGTCTTTGCTGCAATAGGAAAGTGCTGATGATGGTTTCAGCAACCCTGTCCCCTCCTGCTTGGTGCCTTTGCCTCCTTGAGCGAACCCCAAGACCCACAGCTGTTTCTCACATCCTTGCCATGCAGGAACAGTTGCTGCTTCACAGTTTTCCCAAAACAGGGTCTCCCAGCAGGCCATCGTGTGCAGCACATTCATGAGCTGACCGGTGCCCTCTGTATGCTCTGGAAGCTGATGCTGACTGTGTGGTTCTGCCTTGGGAGGGTGGAGGAAGCAATCTTGCAAGGAGACGTGACAGCTGTGGCCAGCGAGAGCAGCTGAGCCTGGGGCACTACAGTGCCCATGTGGGGCATGTGCTGAAGCACTGGGATTTGGGGGAGAAGGGGCCAATGAATACATCAGACTCCACAAGCATCACAGCCAGGGAGAGCCTAAGGCAGGACAAGGCTGCCCTGGGCTGTGGCTGCCCAGCCCCGCTCAGGTCTCCCACTTACCTGCTCAGAGATTGTCCTGCACACAGAGTTCCACAAGACTTTTCCCACATACAACACTAAGCAGTGCTGCCATCTCTCTTCTTTTCCCTTCATCAGGAAGTGCCACTACACCAACTACTACCACAACTGAGACAACATCTTCAGGTAAGGAGCAAAAAGCCCTCAGGTGGCCCATTATAAGGACAGGTTGGGGTAACTCAGTCCCAGGGAGCTCTGCAGCCCCCACAGGCAGGGATGTGTTCCCCTTCCCGGGTTTCCCCAGGTTTCTTTCCTGGAGGAGTTGCAGAGCCCCAGATGAAGTCCTCATCTCCTCTTCTGCCTTCCTTCTCCTACCCTCTTGGTCTTTGCTGCAAGAGGAAAGTGCTGATGATGATTTCAGCAACCCTGTCCCCTCCTGCTTGGTGCCTTTGCCTCCTTGAGCGAACCCCAAGACCCACAGCTGTTTCTCACATCCTTGCCATGCAGGAACAGTTGCTGCTTCACAGTTTTCCCAAAACAGGGTCTCCCAGCAGGCCATCGTGTGCAGCACATTCATGAGCTGACCGGTGCCCTCTGTATGCTCTGGAAGCTGATGCTGACTGTGTGGTTCTGCCTTGGGAGGGTGGAGGAAGCAATCTTGCAAGGAGACGTGACAGCTGTGGCCAGCGAGAGCAGCTGAGCCTGGGGCACTACAGTGCCCATGTGGGGCATGTGCTGAAGCACTGGGATTTGGGGGAGAAGGGGCCAATGAATACATCAGACTCCACAAGCATCACAGCCAGGGAGAGCCTAAGGCAGGACAAGGCTGCCCTGGGCTGTGGCTGCCCAGCCCCGCTCAGGTCTCCCACTTACCTGCTCAGAGATTGTCCTGCACACAGAGTTCCACAAGACTTTTCCCACATACAACACTAAGCAGTGCTGCCATCTCTCTTCTTTTCCCTTCATCAGGAAGTGCCACTACACCAAATACTACCACAACTGAGACAACAACTGAAGTAACTCCAGGTAAGGAGCAAAAAGCCCTCAGATGGCCCGTTATAAGGACAGGTTGGAGTAACTCAGTCCCAGGGAGCTCTGCAGCCCCCACAGGCAGGGATGTGTTCCCCTTCCCGGGTTTCCCCAGGTTTCTTTCCTGGAGGAGTTGCAGAGCCCCAGATGAAGTCTGCATCTCCTCTCCTGCCTTCTTTCTCTGACCCTCCTGGTCTTTGCTGCAAGAGGAAAGTGCTGATGATGATTTCAGCAACCCTGTCCCCTCCTGCTTGGTGCCTTTGCCTCCTTGAGCGAACCCCAAGACCCACAGCTGTTTCTCGCATCCTTGCCATGCAGGAACAGTTGCTGCTTCACAGTTTTCCCAAAACAGGGTCACCCAGCAGGCCATCGTGTGCAGCACATTCATGAGCTGACCGGTGCCCTCTGTATGCTCTGGAAGCTGATGCTGACTGTGTGGTTCTGCCTTGGGAGGGTGGAGGAAGCATTCTTGCAAGGAGACGTGACAGCTGTGGCCAGCGAGAGCAGCTGAGCCTGGGGCACTACAGTGCCCATGTGGGGCATGTGCTGAAGCACTGGGATTTGGGGGAGAAGGGGCCATGAACACTTCAGACTCCACAAGCATCACAGCCAGGGAGAGCCTAAGGCAGGACAAGGCTGCCCTGGGCTGTGGCTGATCAGTCCTGCTCAGGTCCCCCATTTACCTGCTCAGAGGTTGTCCCGCACACAGAGTTCCACAAGACTTTTCCTCCATATAATGCTAAGCAATGGTGCTATCTCTCTTCTTTTCCCTTCATCAGGAAATGACACTACACCAAATACTACCACACCTGAGACAACACCTTCAGGTAAGGAGCAAAAAGCCCTCAGGTGGCCCTTTATAAGGACAGGTTGGAGTAACTCATTCCCAGGGAGCTCTGCAGCCCCTACAGGCAGGGATGTGTTTCCATTCCTGGGTTTTCCCAAGTTTCTTGAACAGACCAAAAACCCCACAGCTGTTTCTCATATCCTTGCTGTGCAGGAACAGTTGCTGCTTCACAGTTTTCTCTGTCCGTCCTCTCTGCTTTTCCCTCTTTCCCTGCTGGCCTTTGCTGCAAGAGGAATGTGCTGGGGAGGATTTGAAGAGGTAGCTCTTTTCCTGCTTGGTGGCTTTGTCTACTGCACCAGGACCCCTGCAGATGAGGTGCCCAGGGTAAGGCTGTTACTGGGCCACGCCGGAATTGTTCCTGTGCCTGCTTGGAGCATTGGCAGGGAGGGAGCCAGGGCACACACCAGCATGGGGCTGAGTGCCAGGGGCCGTGGCTTGGGGCCAACAGAGCAGTCCCTGCCAGGAATCCTCTGTGCCCCACCAAGTCCCCATTCCAGAGGGACGTTCCAGGGGAGACAAAGAGCTCCTGATCAACGCTGTGTCTCCCCTCCATTCTTCCCTGCTGGTCTTTGCTGCAAGGGGAAAGTGTTGGAGATGATTTCACAAGTGTTGCTTTCTTCTTGGGGTCTCTGCCTCCAGAAAAAGAATTTGGCTTCAGTAGGAGCTCTGGAAACACAATATCAGGAGATAAGTCCTCTACCCAATTAAGTCATTAAGTGTTTTCCTTTCCAGTTTTTGGGGATGAAAGACATCTACTTTATTTTCCCCCATTGCACAGAAAATCTCTACCTCATCTATGAGAATGTACCTGTGGAGTTAAGTGAAAGAAACCAGGCAGGGTGAAAAGCAGGATTTGGTGACTTGGAAGAGAACTGTAATTGCCATCCTATATATAACATGTATTGAAATATAACTTTTAATTACTTATAAATGAATAAATTATGTATAGATTTGAAATACATTAAAATCCTTTGGGAATATATACTTGCTTGGGGAAAGAGTAACCGTGACCATTTTAGGCAAAGAGTGTACCCTGTAAAAATGAAATTTAAAATATATTTGATATTATTCTAATGTCCTGCTGCTCCCTAAATTTCTTTCTGCTGGTGGATTTGCTATCGCATCTTTCTAAGAGTTTTCTCCTTATTGCTGTGCATGTTTCCAGGCTAGCCTCTCACAGGATGATTTTCAAGGAAGGATTAGCTAGAAGTTTTCCTGTAGTGCTATTAGTCTTCTAAGTGTTTAAACATGTTGGAGTCGAAGAGGATCTGGGTTGGCTTAGGACAGAGGCATAAGCAGCAGGATGGTCTGGATACACTGAAGATGCTGTGAGGGTGAAGACAAGGACCTTGCCCTTTTCTTGGGGTAGCAATGACAGGCTTGGCATTTGGGAGAGATGTGTGGACCTGCAGAGCTTTTGAATAGAGAAAATTTGCAGGGAGAGGGCAAATCAATTGGAAAAAGAGGCTACCAGAGAAGAGCTATCACAGGCAGGCATGCAGGGTAAGTCACACTGAGCAAAAGGTTGCAGGAAATAAGGGCAAGGCACTGGCTAGAGTACAGGGCAAAGTAGAAGCAGGTTTGGGAAAGGTTTTGAGGCATCACACCATGCTGCCCTCGATGGTCTCAGTGTAACCAAGACACTAACAGGGCTGCCATATTAAGTTATTTTCCCTTTTCTGGGAATGAATGCAACATCATCTTCAGCAACAACTACAGCAATTAAGTAGAAGGCAGCAGTCAGCACAAATCTGCAAAGTTTTATTGCTGTAGAAGTATGGTATAGTGGCCAGTTAATATAGTTAGTCACATTGTGGTGACAGCTGTAAGCCCTGCAACTAATTCCTTAGCAGCATATTCTGATATCTATTGAGGTATGTATACTATGATGATTAACTTGGGAGCCTTCATTTTATTAATGTGTTTGCGTAAAGGACTCTACCTAACACTATAGTATAATAAGGCAAGTACGTACCAGTGCAGTATTAAAGATGCACGGGCTATTGTAATCTGCCTTTTTCTAACTTAGTCACTGATTTTGGCAACCCTCGATATACTTTTTTGTTGTTTTGGTTTTAGTTGTATCAAGTAGAGTTAGACTGTGAATGCTCAGTATGACAGACAATGAATTTCAGCCTTACTCTGTGTCCTCACTGTGATATCCTGCGGAGTGTGTAGGGAAAACAATTACTATACAGACATTAAGCAAGCAAGACATAGCCACGTGCTCTTTAATAGCATCTATACTCTATAAAACATACCTGGTAGTTTCTTTTAGTAGAAGTATACATGAACTATTTAATATATGAAGTAATTTTTATATGGACTGGCTATTGCAATTTCATAGAAATACTGATGTCAATATCTTTCATTTTTGTATCAGGGGACTTCTGCAACCCAGACCCTTGTGGAACAGCACTGGCTGAATGTATTTCTTTATATAGCAATTTTACTTGCCAGTGCCAGTATGGATTCTACTATAAGGAGAAGAATTGTCACGAAGGTGAGTTGCAGAAGGGCAATCTATATTTTTAGTTACTTCACAGGTAACTGCTCAGGTGAATTTGTCTTCCCATATTCCTTGCTCTCATGTTATAACTGAAAAAAATGCCTGGGAAAGTGACTGCTGAATAATGCCTTGCTTTGCAGACAGCCACTGCTACAATGACCTAGATAGTTATCTGACAAAACAGGAACAGCTAAAGAGGTTAGCGTGCTAGGAAGAGAAGGTGAGCTCTCTGTCAGGGGTGCTGGAGATTAAAATGAGTGCAAAGCCGGAAAAAATGCAAGTGTAAACCTGACATCAATATTAATGGCCAGGATTTAAAAAGGCCCAAATCCATGAAGACGTCTGAACAACTGGCTTGATTTTCCCTATTGCTAAACTCTCATCACAGTCCTGTTGAAATGCATTTCTGAGATGCTGCTGAAGGCCAAGAATGTGAGCAAATGGGGCTAAGTATTTAAGTGCTAGCAAGCATGATTCTCAAATTTACTTGTAAGCCTAAAGAAGCAGGTAGACAATCACTTTCTCAGGTATGGTGAACCATGTTAGCTGCTTAGTGGCTGCAAATTTGGAGTCCTTAATATAGGTATTTTCTTACTAAATGCTGTAATATCTTAGATAGAGTCACTTCTTAGCTTCAGGCCATGCTTACAGTTTATCGTTATTGAGTTCCACAGTCTGGCCAGCTTGGTTGAACCCAAGATCCCGCCTGCTTCCCAGGTAGCCAGAGCAAGTCCCCCATTGTGGCTGAATTGATTAAGCAAACATTTGTCCCCTACTGATTCCTCCAGTATATGAAAAATAGCACTGATTGATTTCTACATTGAATTTCCCCAACTCTGAGGGCTGGAGAACTCTATGGTGAAACACAACTTACTTGAATGCTTTCTAATTAATTAATTAATATTCTCTGTTCTCATTCCAGGAAAACTATTCCCAGGGGTCATTACACTGGCTGAATCTTACAGCGATAGTGTTCAAATTGTAAATTCCACGCAGTATGAACTGATGTTCCAAAATATAGCAACGTTTGTGAGTGATGATGTGTTTTTTTTCTGTATATTTCATGCTATCTTGAATGTCATGCAGACAGAGGGCATACACGCTGCCTTAAATGTGGAGCCTAGAATAGTTTCACTTGAGAAATCTACTTCTTTCAAAGAATGCTTCACATTAGTTTAGACCTATTCATAAAAGACTTGAATTTTGCCCTCAGATGAGTACATGCGTGGCTCTTGCTGAAGTGAAGGGATGGACCTGAAATAAGTAATATCTGCATTTTCAGTGCCACTTCTATTCTGGAAAGTTCTCACATAAATTGCTCTGTATATTTCATCATTCCTTTTCCAGAAACTACAAGGCTGAGCAAAGTTTTGCAACCCATTTAGTTTCTGATGAAATGTAAAAATGAACATTTTTATTTTTTGAAGAAAGCTATTGTTTCTACAGAGCACAAAATTTTCAGAATGGCTGTCCATCTGTGTCTAAGTACCTAAATAATAAGCCTCTTCCATAAGCATACCAGTATTAGTATTTTAATACTATTAGCGAAATAGATATTACACATTTTGAGCATTCTATGATTATAGATAAAATATGGTAATGGATTTCCTGGAGAAATACGATGAACTATTTAATTTATACCACCATGTTGAAACAAGTGGATTTACTTATCGTGCTTTCTGGAAGTAAGGAAGAAGTATGCAATTCTACCAGACAGTTGATCAAAAACTTCACCAAATATTAATCAGAATTCATCGAAAATGGTTATCAAATTCTTCATGTTATTATATTGCTTCCTATGAATGTTTTATTGGAAAGTAACCAAAAATTCTCCCTCCAAAACATTAGAAAATATTTTCCTCAATTTTTTTGTCCAACATTTTTTCATGACGTTGTTACAAAAGTGCATGATATCCAGCACTAGAATAGATATGTAATAGTATGCAAAAGTGAAAAAAGCATAGAAAAAAAATTTTTTTTTTCAAAGAAGAATAGTTTACCTTTCATTTCAGTTGACTTAGAAAATTTATCCTTTTTTCATGATGCCTTCAGCTTGTGTGGCAGTTGGAGGCAGCTGCCTCCACCAGTTGTTCCCTTCTTCACATAGGATGAGGGAGAGCAGTGACTTTTCTGCTGACCCCATCCAACCTCCAGCAATTTCGTCAGTGCTGTGCTTCTCCCCACGAGACCAAACCCTGATGATCCCACTTCACTGCATCTTAGGGACATGTGGCATCTGTAAGGGTGCCTACTTCTCCCTCTTCCCTCTACTTGTACATCGGCTGGTACCACAGAGATGCCTTTCTAAGTGATGAGTCTCCAAGGGAGTATCTGTAGCTATCCAGGGAGTCAACCCTAATGTGCTGCCTGACATTCATTCAACTCGTGTCTCTCCATCCCTCCACTGCGCTCCTATATTCCCTGTTCTACAGCACCACCCCGCTGCTCCTCCTCTGCACTGCCTTGAAGGGTGGATGTGACTGATCAACTTGCTTTATTTGTGCCTATAGTAGCGTGTTCTGGATTAAAACTACAGCGGAAGCCTCAGTGCTTCCTGTGATTTTGGTCTATGTTTCTCCTTGCCTTTAACTCCAATTCATTTATCTTTTACAGTTTGAGGATGCCTTCACAAATTTATCAGGCTTTGAACAGACCATCATTGTGAAAATTCAGTAAGTTTGCCAGTTTGGATTTTGCACAGTGCATGCTTCGCACACACTCCATTTTAATCTGTTTCCCATGGAGTACTCAGTTCAAGAAAGTATATGGGATGTGTTCAGTTCGGTACCTCCTGTTAAATGCAGCCATTCTTTTTGCATTTTTAAAGTTTCTGGGATGCTGGCTCCATATTTACCCCATGGATTTCCAATATGTCTGTGAAGTGGGCTGGCTGAGACAGCTCCTCAGTGGGTCTCCCACTTTTAGCACCGTGTAGGGATATAGCACCATGCTATAGCTAGCAGTCCCCGTGATCTCTGACATGCCACTGAAATTGTAAGTTAACTCTGAGGTTCCTATGAACAGGTCTGACTTGGAGTCCCAGTTTAATTTAAGAAACACCCTCATTGCAGAAGCTCACTGCATCTCCTTGTGCATTTGCTGGTGTCTCCTGATGGCAGGCTGAGCAAAGGTGTTATTGAATGGGGTGTGGTGACTGTAGCTGTGGGCATAGGTCCTTGGCTGATCTAGATGGACAGTGTAAGGAGTCACTCTCTTCTGATCCCCATCTGTTACAGGTTACTGCCCCAGAACTCCGCCAGCTCCTCTGTGAGTGCTCCCTAACCCACATCAAGCCAAACTCATCATGCTAACGCACACAGCAATGCAAACCTTTTCAGCAAACCCCATGGATTAAGCAGTTAAGACGACTGTTGTTCTAGCAGGGTTGTGAGGGCAGTAACTTTCAGCGGAGTGGTTGTGACAAACACATGGGGCACAGTACCATCTTAAGTCGCTACAGCAATCTACCACTTAAAGGTATTTCTGTGCATATCCCAGCAGCACAAAGTTCAGTCGAAGGACAAGGTTCTCCACCTCACACCCCAGGGAGATTGTTGTCCAGCTGAACCCAACCCAGCTAGCAAGCAGTTAGCATAGATGTCTCTACATTGCAAACAGACCCTTCCGAATTCGTTGTCGTCGTGCCCTGAATTATCCTTACCGTGCTTCAGGTTGGGTTTTCCACATCATGCCTGGACGACACCACAGGCTGATGCGAGCATGTAAAGGTTAGGGTCTAACAGATGAGGTCCTCCACTCTGCAGCCGGCTTGAGGTTAGCCCAGTAAAAAAAAATCAGTTTCATGCCAACAGCACACAAAGGAGTGGTGGTGTTAGCATTAAATCCAACAGCCTTTACTTACCAGATACCTATTTACACTTGGACCTACTGAAAAGATGGATTCCTAAGCAAGACTTGAACTTATTTTCAGGTGTCTTAGCAGCTATCTACATTGTGGGATGAAAGAAGCTAAGGGAGAGAGGGAGGTTTGGCAGAAATCTTCTTTTGTCTTTACATCTAGCTTGCTATACATATGGATTATGCGAGACTTTAAAATGATACTACCTGTACTTTTCAGATCTTCAGAAAACGTCAGAGCCTCTCTTTCAACAGAGGTAACGGTGATAAACCTGTTCACGAAGAACACAGATGCAACCAATGACACTGTTATTTCTGCAATAAGAAATGCAACAAACGACCTATCCTATGTCCTTGAGTACAGAGGTATGCAATTCCTTACTGCGGAAGCAAATAATCAGCAGAAACAGAGGTTCCTATCTTCAAAGCTGGTTAGGACATTTCTGTGTGCAGCAAAGCCCACCAGAGCATAAGCCTTGTTGATTTTAAGGAGCTGAATGTTCAATCTTGGGTAATTTTGAAGACTCAACCATTCAGTGCTGGCCTTTTTTTGTCTTATTAAGGCTTTCTAATTCCTGTGTAAAGGGGAGAAGGAAAATACTTATTTCCAAGTAAGCAATGGCATGTTGATATTAACCTGCTGAGTGTTAAGTGGCTGGAAAAATCAGGACAAAATATATACAGACATCTATTGTGCTTGTATTTTACTGGCAAAATAGGATGAAACTCTCTTTAGATTTCTTCCATAATTACCCATGATAATTGAAATGAGGCCTTACTGATTAGCTACTGAGCTAAGTGATTCATTGGTCTAAATGAGCAAAGCCTTGTGTTACTCAAAGTGTAATACTTGGAGAATGATTTTGTGAATAAAATACGGATTTTTTTCTCTCTCTTTTTTTTTTTTTGTAATATGCTCCTATTTTGAAATCAACTTTTGCAAAAAGTCTAGCTGATAATTAAAGGAGTCCATTTTATAGCTTATGGCCTGAGTTTGGTCTCTGAAGGTGACCGTATCCACCTCAGCCATGAGGTGTGCTAGTCCTAAATGTGAGGGGGAAATAGAAAAAAACTGAGTTTTCACAAAGTACCAGTGCAATTGCATCCCTCCACTGCATGCCACCCACTGAGCTTTGTAACCCGTTGCTGCCACTGGGACATGGATCTAAAGAGAAACACGCTGGGCAAACAGCATAGTAATATTGCTCATTAAATAAGCTGCATGCTCATAAACTTTTACATCTATGTAGAACTGTATGGGATCTGGGCCTCATAGTTCAGTTGTAGCAAAAACTAAGGGAACAGTGCTGGGGTTTTGCTATAGTTTTTTTAAGGTCAGCCAGAAAGTCAGTTTTCTGAATGTGAACTAACGGGCAGAATTTCTCTCTTCGTGGACTTTGGGGCAGGAAGGTTTGGAGGCTGTTGTAGGAGGCTGAGAAACAGAAGGTCAGAAGAGGGGATGGAAACAGAACCTTAACTGGTAAAGAGCAAGGGGAAAAAAAGGGCTGGTCCAAATGCCTGCAGTATCAATGTCCCCCCAAAAAAAGACTTACAAGTTTTTTTCAGAATTGCTAAATAATTGGTTTATGATTTATGGAGCAAGTGCACTGCTGTCTATAAAAAGATATTATTAGTACTCAGTTTGCTTCCTGGCTGTTTCTCTTTTAAAGGTGTAACCTATTGTGAGACTTTTAATTGTGATAACCTAACGACAGACTGCATAGACAAAATGTTTCCAGAATGCAAATGCAAAAGTGGTTTTTCAAGTACACAATGGGATGTTTTGTCTTGTTCAGGTAAGAACCTTTCTACTTTATCTATCCCTAAAAAGCTGACCTGGTTATTCCCTTCCTCAGTCCCTTTTTAAAAAGGGCACTCCACAAATGTGCCAACCTTTAAAAATCAGGGAATTTGTGTCTTATTAAGAAAGCCATAGAAATGCATTCTCACATTTCACTTTAAACACATCCATAATTCTATTCCAGTAGAATAAACTCCTAAAGCCTAAGAAAATAATCACTGAAACCAGAGAGTAAGCAACTCTTTAAATGTATTGTTAAACTCTTGGTAAGAACTGAAACCTAAATAGGTAAAATATGGAACAAATTGAATACTATATTCACAGCCTTCTCTGCTAGGACTTATTTTGTGAATAAATTCTACATGCTACTTGGAGGCAGCTATGAGAATACTAACAGAACTGGAAGTCTCATGATACACTACAATGATCTGTTAAAGCTCTGCCCCTTGTTAGTAGTTCTAGGATTGCATTATCTGTGTTTAGAAAGGCTTTCGTGGGAATAATGATTTATGTGATTTTTAGGATTTTTAGTTGTTGGGGTTTTATTTGTGTGTTGGTTTTGAATCATTAAAAAATGAGTAATCTGTTTATATTTTTAGCTATCCTCCACAGCCCTGAAATGTACCTTATTTTCTTCTTATGAAAACTAAAATTTTCACACTGCAGAAAAAAAAAGTCTAAGACATGAGATTTTAAGAAAAACTATGAACACTCATGATAAAATCATAAAAGCTGGCTACAATAAAGGCCAGTGAGATGTGATCCAGTGTAGGTCTTTGTGGCCCCTAACCTGTCTAAGTCTGATCCAGTTTTAGATCAGTTGCAATACAAATCATCTGCTGTGAGATCGAACTGCAGGTCATTGCTTGCCTCTGTAAGATACAGCCTAGCCAGATTTCCATTCTGATGAAACTGGATAGCTTAAACAAAGACTGTTTACTTTTAATTTTGCACTTTTGTATTTCAGTTTCTGTTCTACATAGGTATAGCCCTAAAGAAGCCATTCTGGTGCTTTGAAGCACAGCAAAGTTGTGTGTGTTTACAGTGCAATAAAACAGAAAAAGGGAGGGAGGCAGAATTTTCTCCAATGTTGAGGTTTTTGGGAGCTATCTTCAATTTACTTTGTATTTTTCCCCTCTGAAAATACAGATTGCAGTAAAGACTGTTCTGATGAAGAAAATGAGTATTGTGCAAAAGAACGAGGGGTTCCAGTATGCAAATGCAAGCCTAACTTTCAAAGGGAAAATACTAAATGTGTACCGTGAGTACTCAGCTTTTTCTTGTGTTCCTGTGTTCTAGGCAAAGATAGGGAGAAGAACATCTAATACGGGGTCACCCTCAATCTAGAACAGCCTGCAGCTATGTGAATCAGAGAGGTGCCTGAGGTGGTTAACGGGGAAAAAATTCCCATGGTGTCACAAATTATGGCGTTTTAACTGCTTGGCATTAGCCGTTGGTGTGCACTCATAATACCTCAGAAGAAAGTCAAGGAGATCTAAGATCTTCTGAGAGTCAGTGAAGAAGATAAACTAATTCACGCTTATTTTGTGGGTTGCTGGCATAAACTATTCCCTTAAAGTAATTAAGCCATGAGAACTAGTATGCTGAAGCATTTAGTAAGCAACAAGCATTACAGCAAGACTTGCCTCAAATCTCTGGAAAGGTTCCACTGAAATCAGTGGGGACTCTGTTTCCTGATAACTTTCAGACCTATGTTATTTTGTCTTAGTTTTCTCTCTGTGAGTAATTCTGTCAGCTCTGGATCAGAACAGAGTAGTGTTGTTTGCTGCTGAAGCTGAGTAAGTGACTGGTTGCACTCTGCTCCTGTGGATAAGCAGAGGGACCTTGCTCCCCACATCCATCAATTCAGCTCTTTTTGTAATTATTGCTGATACACACTGAACACTTCTTATCATATAGCTGATATATTTTAAATATTAAAAACTAGTATGGGAGGAAGATAAAGAGCTGTCAGTCCTTATAGACCTTATATTGAGGCTTTTGATTAAGACAGTGGGTAGCAATTCCAAGTGGTTCAGAGGTGCAGGGCTTAGTTCTTTGGAGAAATTAGGCCCTTTTAATGTTTTTTCAGGCCGAGAACCTAAAACTCTGAGTGCCCAGCTCACCAATCATTCTAAAAATCTCAGATTGTTTTACTCTAACAATGAAACTAAAGAATTCAATATCAAGGTAGCATTAAAGAGGAAACCTGCCTCCAGGAAACCTTCTCCACCTTGTGGAGAAATTGCTGATAAAAGGTGGAAATATACTATTGTTTTGTGATCACCTGCTTAATGGCATTATCTTTCTTTTCTTTCTTTCCCCTTTTTTTCTTTTTTTCTCTCGTGTAGTTGTCCAGTGGGCTATTCCGGGGAGAACTGCAATAACAGTAAGTACAAGAATTCCTGATTTTCAGTTATATGTTATGGAAAAATCCCTGGTAATATTTAATCTGCCTGAGATAACAAAAATAACAAGTAGAAGTCTTTAGGGGTGCCATCATCCTGTAGTGATACCAGGAAAATGTTAGAAAAAGTGAGTGAAATTCCACTGTTGCCTTCTTGAAAATCCTTCTTGAAACTCATGTTCAGACAGACAGTAGGATTTCCTCTAATGACCTCTGCATTAAGTCCAGTGGTTTTTAGTCAAACACGGGTTATTTGACAGAAAAGCATTTAGTTCTCATCTAAAGACATGCAGTGCTGAACTCAGCATCACTAATGAATAGTTTCTCCTGTAGTTAATGACTCCCTCTATTAAAACATCAGTGGATTTGT
This sequence comes from Pluvialis apricaria, assembly GCA_017639485.1. Classification (NCBI taxonomy): domain Eukaryota; kingdom Metazoa; phylum Chordata; class Aves; order Charadriiformes; family Charadriidae; genus Pluvialis; species Pluvialis apricaria. Next base: position 70,712,478 of record CM030011.1, on the reverse strand, counting down.
TCTCATTTGAAATGTTTCTGCTTTAATATCCAACCACTGGTTCTTGTTTGTGCTTTACCTTGCAAGCATTGCATAGTATCTAGTATTCTATACCAGTGAATAGATGATGGCCCCGACTGTGTTATCCCATCATTGTAATCATGTGGACAAGCTAACCAAGCAGGCCTCCCAAAGTTTTTTCCCTTTCCTGAGTCAGTTTTGTGGCTGTTCGCTGCACCTTCTCCAGTTTCCACCTTCATATAGATTAGGAGAAGACATTCTTCATGCCTTCTAGTGTTTGCATGTGCCTAAATTCAGAACATCTGATACAGTCAAAGGCAATTTGAAAACCAAACATTTATGGTTCTTCACTTGTCACAACTCCTTTGGCTTTATTTGAGCAAAAGGTAAATCCTCATGTGGCCCTTCGGAGTTTCCCACTGCTGCATTCTTAAACTTATACATGTTTAACATAGTTGTGTCTGCAGCTATGAGATCTTCAAGGGTTTGCTTCTGGTTTTGCCTAAAAGTTTTGGAGATTGGCTAATGGTAGTTGTAGTGCAGCACAGTGATTCTTGCCAGTTGTAAATGTTTGGCAGGAAGGATATTTTTCATCACATGGAACATATTTTCCTAATAAAGTTTTGGGAATCTTAAGACTTTTCATAAAGCAAATTAAAATGCTAAATTGGTACAAAATCAACACATTGTGAATTTAAACATGAGTTTGGGACCTGCAAATAATAGACTCCATTAATAGCCTTATCTTCTCCATATGGCACTTGGTGGGTACTGATGTCAAAAGTTTGTTGAGCAATCACCAAGGACACTTTACACATGTGTTTGGCATAACATTCTTTCAAGAAATCATATTCCCTGTTGTCTCGATGTATGCTCCTATGATTAAAGGTGATGCATCATTCTGCTGGTAATGGCACAGTTGGTGGTTTCACGTTGTGTATCTCCAGCATAGGCATTCAGTGCATTAAATGGCAAAGTCATAAATCCATACCGGAATCTTCAAGTAGGTACCAGCAGTAAGTTTGGGTAGCTCAAGAGACTGTCTTACTCTTCACATCCTTACCTTGAAATTATGCCCTGCAGGACACATTTCTTTTTTTTAACTTACCATGGTTACACAGAGCTAAGACTAGGTTTTAGTAGCAATTCCAATCACAGTTGAAGGAAAAGATGCAGAATTCATGTCTTCCTTCCTTAGTTGTGCTAGTTCTGCAGCAAGATCAGTGAAAATGAATTTTCCTTGCCAAACATTTATGCAGATATGGGATACTTATGCAGTGTTCATAGTGCCACATAATAGACACCTCAAATCAGTGTGCTTTATGTGCCTAGGGGACGGGAAGAGCCTATTTGACACCTAACTGGATAATTTAGCAGCAATACCAGCTTAAGCAACCCCTACACCCTCTCAGTTGTTCCTGTCCCTCAGCTATAATTATGCGTGAAACCACTAAGTGCATGGGATTGGGAACCTGAGCTGGGATCAAAACAGACATCCAGAAGATCAGTCCCTTAATTTACATCTTTCTGTGGCTGCAGACAGTTGTACTGAAACAGCACCGGGAGCTTGGGAATGCATAACATCTTTCTCTGCCCTTCCTCCCTTTTTTCTTTCTTTCTCTCTTTAAAAGTAAGAGGACAAGGACAGGACTTGGTTTTTAATATTTACCATGAGTTTTCCATTGATGTTTCTTGTTTGTTGGTTTGGTTTTTTTTCAGATAGAGAACTCATCCTTATAATAGTGGGTACAGTGTTTGGAGCCATCATCCTGAGCTTAGTGATAGCAGTGTCTGTTGTTTCAGTAAGGTAAGAGTATTTCTTACGATTGAAGCTGCATTGCTGCACATTTGTAGAGAACTAAGCAGAAATTTAGAGAGGGGCAGGGCTGCGAATGTGGTTGCATGCCTAGTTGGGCAGGCAAGTTAATAAGTCATGTAGCCATTAAATTTGGTTTTGCCTGTGTGCTCTTCCCAGAAGTATTTATTCTCTTGCAGTGAATTAGATTATGAAAACTTCAGCCAAGTCTTGAAAATACATACCTGACCCATTAATCCTAATCCTGCCCTAGCCAGTACTAATATGGCATCTGTGTGATACTGAAGAAGGATGTTGATGTCAGAAGACTGTGCAGCCCAAATTCAGACCCTCTGCAGCTTTCCCTGCTAGCGCTTCAGCTCAAGGCCTGGCATGCCCCTTTCAGCTCAACACAGGTGGCATTTCCAGCCAAACATCCCTTTAAAGCTTGCTATTCCTGGTGTACTGGCAAATTCCCAATTGCAGTTGCACCTCCTCGCTTCTCTCCACACAATAAATATAAAACACTCGAGCAGCTCCTCTGCCTTTGCTCTCAGTGCTGCCCAGGTAAAGGTGCCTGTAAGACCGCCCATAGCAGGCGTAGCTCGGTAGCAGGTGCACGAGCTGGTGCCGAGTGTGTGTGCGATGTAAGGACTTGTGGTCACAGACAAATTCAAATGCATTATTTGAGTGTCCAGCTTTGGCTGCAGGCACGAGGGCAACTTTTCTTAACTGGGTGTAACGAATGCCTCGTTTCTTCCTCTGAATAGTCAGTTAGAGCTAGTGGTGGTCAAGGAAACTTCTTCACTGTAGGAAGTAGTTGAAAGAGGCCAAAGTCACCCTCTGTCTCTCCTAGCAGTTTAGCCCCTTCTGTGGTAAGAAATGCCAAACTTTGTACTTTATCATTGGTAACAAGGGTTTTGCAATAAGTATGGTAGAAATATCTGCTGCGTGTTTCAGAACAGGACTAAGCATCCAAAATAAGGTGGGAGTGGACAACTCAATACATTGGACTTATTCAATAAGTAAGGCACGCTAGAAGTCCTTTTAAAATCTCCTTTGTTCTTTCATTTCCTCTGAAGAGCCAAACACAAACAACATCCAGAGAAGAAGAGCCTGATGAAGTCAGGATATTCCAACCCAAACACCTCTGAGGATAGACAGAACACGATGTTCCCCAGAGTCCAGACCACTTCTGGCCATGCAAACCCAGGATATCAGCCAAGCAACCCGTATGAGATGCGTTCTCAAAATAGAGGTCGTTTTCCAGACAGGGATTATGATGATATGGTAAGTGTTTCACATACAGCATGGCATACAGGCATACAGGAATTGTCTTCCTGAACTGTAGTGTTGTGAGCTACAGACATTGTTGGAACCTAAACTCCACTTTGCCCATCCTCCCTTGATCTAGAAGGCCAAAGTGGTATAGAGATAACCAAACAACTGTATCTGCAGCTGAAAAAAAAAACCCCTTAATGCAGAAACATTCATGGTCAGCTTAAGCTGGCTCAGCTGCCCAGAGGGTTGGTGTCCTCCTACCCACTCTGCCACCGCCTAGTTCACAGCAAGAGCCTCTGCGGTTGCTACAGCATGGTAAAGGGTGAAGCGTAAAGTGCCGTGAAAAAGCTAGCACAGCTTTTGCATTGATATAGCCCAAGGGAGCCTGTGCAGCAGAGGCGTGTCATTTGCTGGAAGGTGTGCTCTGAAAAAGCTGCCTGTTTTATCCTTGAACTCGGCAATGGAGCTGCGGAGGGAACAGGGGCTTGAGAAGTGCTACGCTGCGATATGATTGATTTGCGGGGTTCTGCATGCATCGAGTAAATAGAAAGCACATTGTCCATTCGAATCTTGTTTAAATGACATTTTAGTTCCGTCTCTGTGGTGCAAGAAACTGCCCCTGTTTAGTGAAGAAAATCTGTTTAACTGTAATACATTTACGTGTTTTGCAGAATTGAGGCCTAAACCATGATAGAAGCAACACAGAAACCTGATGGTTTAAAAAAAAAACCAAACAAACGAACCGCCCTGCTTTTAAAAAGCTGCCAATTAAGAGAAGAAAACCATCTATTTAGTTGATTGATCAGATTCACATGGATTTTGGCATTTCTAACTTTCCAAAGACGTCAACTTTTCACTGATTAAAATCTGCCTGTTTGGTTTTCCTTGAGGGCTGGTGTGTCACACAGAAAGGGCTATCATATGCAGGGTGCTACATGCTAAACTATTCTGAGAAAGGAGCTTTCTGACCCACAGCTACTCTTTATTTCTTTTCTTCTCTTTTCTTGTCCAAATTCTCTGTAGAACGAAATATCACGGGATCCTGAGGGCTTTAGGATGCAGAGCAGATACTAAGAGACCAAAGCCATGGAAGGATGGATGACCACCGCGACAATGGGTCAGACCAAACACTTTCACAGCCTCTCACCAATGCAGTTACCTCAGCAGAAGAGACAACAAAGTCCATAACCCCATATTCTCTGAATATTTTCCAAAGGAAGATGCCTGCTTGAAAGAGATCATGGACAACTCTCAGAAATAAGGGGAAAATGAAGCAGAGGGTAGGGAGAAGAGGACTTTTGAAAGAACTAATGGGCTCCAATAAACATTAGACTTCTTTCAGGAAGTCAGTACATTGGCAAAAGAATGAGCGTAGACAAGATATCAGGATTTTAACCCCACTGTTTTTCAGTTCTGGAAAATTGTCCAAGCAACATGTGTGATGCTGAAAAATGTCAGCACCCAGAGCTTTGCCTGTATTTATGCTCACTCCATTTCAGCTACGGGCAGTCTGCATGGCTTTGGGCAGATCAAAACTGTTCTTCATTAGAACCTAACCTGTTTCTCTTTAGCGTGTCAAGTACAATCTTTTTCCCCTCCTCAACCCCCCCAATATTTCCTGTCTGAAAGCGTTCAGTTCAGATCGCTGCTGACATGTATTGTGTGAGACAATGGTACTCATCTGACCTTTTACACAGCCTTCCTTCCCAATACAATGACAAGAAACAATATCTTCAAACAAACACTATTGTTCTCCATCTTGCGCAACTCCATTGAATATACATTCTCAGCTCCTGCAGCAAATGCTAGCACTGTTTTTTCTCTTGGACTCTTTATGATTTTATTGAATTATCTTAAGGGTGGGGTTTTTTTTTTCATTTCTTACATACACTCAATAAATCTGTCTGTAAAAGAATCCACAATTTACTGTCCTTTACTGAGTGTGCATTATCTACTGACTAGCATTAACATTTCCTTATATATGTAAAATATATATATATGCACAAATGTTCATATATTTATAGGTTAAGTTCATTTAAAGCATCGTTTAATTCCATGTTATATTTTGTGGTTTGGTTTTTATATATGCACAGTAACTTTTCCTATTAAACATTATTGTTTCTCAATACTAAGGCTTTCTTATGTTGCTGCCCAATGGTGTAAGCACTTTTCTTTCAACTCCAGAGACTATTTTATGTTAAAACTTGTGCAGAGTTTAGACGCAAGCGTGCAGAGCCTGGCTGCATCAGCACTCAGCTTTCACTCAGAAGTTCCGACCAGAAGTATTATTAAATCCAGTGAAGCCAAAATGTTTATTGTTGTAAGGCTGGCACCAATTTTCTGTGATTGCTTTTGGTGGAAACTGGATAGTTAGTGCAGCTGGGTCTCCTTTGAAAATGCTGGACAAGCTGCTCTCTGTGATGGCAGCTTTGTGCAGATGGGTCTGTTAATGTCACACAGATAAAAAAAAGAAGTGTCTTTCAGCTTAAATGACAAGTTAGGGGGCCAGTGGTAGAGAAGACTGTATGTGGTTGTAGAGGTTAGCAGGATGTGCATGCAGATGGGTTGTTTGGTGCTCTTGGTGATCAAAACCAGCTTCCACTTGCCGGTTATGCAGTTGAAAACTGGGAACTAAACTGTCCTGACCTTTCTCATGGGGCTTCTCTAGCAACAGAAGATAGACTCTGCTTTCTCCGAACTGCCTGCAACGAGCAGGGGTTCAGAAGTAGCCTGGTGAGAAAAGGTGCAATTTTCCTTCTGTTGATTTCCTGGGTTTCACTGTTTCTTTCTTCCAGTTGACCCCTGTCCCCTTTGCTGCTGTCACCCGGCTGCACAGCGCCTGCCGTTGGCAGGTGTCTGTAGGAGGCCAGGTTCTGCTGGCCTTAGTTACCCTCCCCTGGCTATGTACATCTCAACATGAACAAGGTGACCTTTGCTCCGTGTGAGCAGGGCTAGCTGGGTTTAGCTATTCATGGTACGTTACTCAAGGGATGGTGGAGATTTTGTCTTATTTTCTTGACTTTTCCTCTGACAGTACTCACCAGTGAGGAGCAAAGCAAGGCATGGCAGCTACTCATAGCACAAGAAGTGGAGAGGCCCTGTCCTTCCTCCAGCTCAAAAAGCCCTACAAGGGGGACCAGCTCCCCTCCCCAGCAGTTTCATTAATGTATGGCCCCCTGCGCCTGCTGCCCCCTTCTTTTTCTTTAAGCCCTGTGCGTCCCCACCATTCCCCGGGTGAAGGAGATGTTCCTTGCTTCTAATCCCTCTGCGAACTCCTTTCCTTTTCCCTGATTTTTCAGCAGCAGGAAAAAGTTCTGCTGCCAGCAAAACACTGCAGGGGGTTTGAACAGGGTGGGATACAGGCAGAACAAATGGCAAAACACCGGGAAGCTCAGTGTAGACTTCTACTTCGTTCAGCCGGCTGCTTCTGCTTGGATCCTCCCTCCTGTATGGCAGACTAAAACATGGAGTCCGATAAAAAGATTTCTCTGTATCAAGAGTAACAGCCCATGCATCGTGGTCTTTCAGTGAGGTAAATTGCCTGGGTTCCATCGGCTTAGTGCAGAGGGTCCTTAAAATACCTGTAACAGGACCCTGCTACAGAGGCACGTGGAAAGGCTTTTAAGTGTTATCTCTTACTCTTTCTCAAAGCAATAGGGGTTGGAAATACAGCTGAAAGCTCAACGAGAAACGAAACTTTAATGCAGTAAAACTTTATTGAGGGTGTGATATCTAGACATTTGCTGTCATCGATACTAAAAGAAGCAAAAATAGCCAGGTGTTTGCGTCATTTAATTGCAGAGGAATTTTCATTGCTCTAGTTCAAAGCTAATTTCTGCAACTGCAACCAGTTCTCATTTAGCCTGTGCTGGGGAGGGGCTATCAGATACTCCTCTATGCCTATGACTCTTTAGCATTTCAAAGGCTGCTATAGCTATTTTATCTGGACTGGAATTCTGTACCTAAAGGGCAAACTCTCAGATATTTCACTTCTCTTTGGCTACTAGCAATGTGTGATCCTGTTGGGAAATATGATTATGGAAAATAGCTCACTGTGGTGTTTTATGAGTGCTGCCACTAGGCTCATGCTTTGTTTCAGCTGCCCATCCTTCCAAACCCAACCGGGCAAGGGAAAGGGAGCTGAGTGTGACCCTCATCCATCCATCGGTCATGGACATGCCTTCAGGTAGGGCGAGAGGCTTCAGGGAACTCCCACAACTCATTTCACATCCTGGGGTCTCCTGTCCACCTTCTCCCCGGAGATACAGGGTGTCCTGCTGGCATGTCCGGAGACCGTATTTGTTTGGCACATCTGCACAGGGTGTACTGCATAGCACTGAAGGAATTGGGACAGAGGTTTGCATGCTTATAACACATACTTGTATGGAGGTATTGGGATCGCTTAAGTCACATGCCATTCGTAATTTATTTGGATACGCCTGAGCACATTCAAGCCACGCACGGTGGCAGGGGAGGGGTATGGTGATGTGGATGGCTGTGGGGTAAAAGCCTGGGTCTGGGCAGCTTAGAGAGACCGCGCCGCAGTAACGTGATGGGACGGTGGGGTAAGGACGGGCTTAATCAGGCCTGATGGATCTTGCACTGTTTGCACTGCTTAAGCCTGAAACCAGCCTCGAAAATGAGACATAAAACCCCGCATCCAAACACTTCCCAGCAAAGCCCAGCATCCAAATTTGCATGTGAAAGGCAGTGCCTTTCCGGCCTGAAAGCAGGAAGCATTTTGGTTGCCCGCTGGTGAAAACTACTCCTTGATTCCTTTAGGAGACTGTTTTAACGTAGATCCTGCATGTGATGTGCCAGGCTGGAGGCATAAATAAGTAAGAGCGAGCAATGAAGGTAAGACACCGTTGCAGACCCAAGGGTTTGACTTTCCACTTCTTGTGTACTTTCTTTGACTTTGATGGCTTGTTGTTTTCAAGGTGAACAACAGCACTCCTTCCAACAGGAGGAACAAGGGTAAGGGAAAAGCAGCCTCCCCTCTAGCAAGAAGCGCTCCCCTCCTCTCTAGGAATGGCTTCCCCGACAGAAGCCCCTGGTATGGAGAGCTTTTAGGGAAACTCAGGCGAGGGCTGAAGGGACTCATGCAGATGCCCCGGTGACCATCGCTGTCCCTAGCTGGTTTTGGGGAGATGACCTCAGCTTCATCCCAGGCTCAGGAGGGTGACTGGACAACCCAGGTACAGAGGATCCTGCTTGAAATTTTGGGTTTATGAGCCCAGGGCCACAAACCACAGAAAGGTAAGTGAGGCAAGTCTAGGACTGCTTCATTCATCGGCCATCCCTGTCAGAGGAGGATGTCATTTGTCAAGTTTGGCAACTGCCAAGTCATCAATTGCTATTTTTTCTCAGTTTCCCATCCTTCACTTTTTTGTTTTTTTTTTTTTTAAGTCCAGTAATGCTCCCTGTTTCAAAGACATGTGTCTGGTGTTTGTGGATATAGCAGCTTTGCTTATTAAGGGTTTCCAGGAGGATTAAATTGACTTCTCACAGGTTTTGGGGGTGTGAGCTGAAGATACTGATTTTCCCAGCAACTAGTCAAAAAAATACCCAACCTCAAAATCCCAAAGTGGTCTAAGAACAGGGAAACCCATAAAACATGTTAGCTCACAATTAAACAGGAAATAAATAGGCCTAAAAATAAAAGTCCGTAAATTGCCTTGCAATTAGTTAGAGCAAAGGATGCCCTAACTGCTGATAAAAGGCTCTTCAAATATATCAAAGCCACAAAGGCAGCGAGGACATCAGTGGAAATGCTGATGTGAAGGCTATAAAAGGGGCAGATGGGGATGATGAAGATGTAGCAGAGGAGCTCAGGGACTTCTTTGTGGCTGTTTTTACAGCTGAAACTGTTGGGGAGCTTCCCACGCCCGTCGCACTCTGCAGTGAATCAGCGGGAGGAGCCAGAGCAATTGCAAATAAAACGGTAACACGGAGTAAAGAGGTGAGTGAAGTAACCAGGTAACAGGAGTTATAAGGTCAAATAAATAAGATTATTGTTAATAAGTGACCAGGACCAGGTGGCTCAGCCGGGGGACCCAAAGGAGTGGCGCAGCCCAGTGGTACGGGGGGGGCGCGGTGCCCGGATGTGTTCCCAGGCACAGCCAGCCCATCGCACCCCATCGATTCACTGGGACGTGCTGAGCCATCTTTGATGGGTCTCCGAAGCCATTGACTTGGGGTGGCAGCCAAACACCCTCCAGAATTAGGGGTTACGCAAAGCTAACGGAGGTCAGCATAAAGCAGATGGAAAAAAAATATTTTATAGGCGCAGGTGGTGAACTTGCTGCCACAGGGAGTTGCGGATGCTCTATCTGCACGTTCGAAAAGATATTAGGCAAATTCAGGGATACAAATGCACGACAGAGATGTCCCCTCCAACAACAGGATGAGAAAGTGGAGGTGCTGGAGGAAAGGGCTGTAAAAGGATCCAGGCCCCCCAAGGTAGTCCCTCCTGCTGCAGCCCCCGGAGCAGAGCCTGGACCAGGGGGACACTTCTCACCTTCTGAACTGATTGACCTGCTTTATTCAACGGCAGCACGGGCTCAAAGTTGATGCCCGGGGTGTATGTACATAGTGTGTCTTGTATGCCCTAATTGTGCCCAGGTTGTTCATAAACCGTGGAGAGGCAGGGTAAGGTGCTGTACACCAGGCTCTTTACTGTTTACATAAATAGCCTCATAAAAGAAACAAGGGAATTTTTTTTGCAAGCCGATAACTCTAAAAAGTGCAAAATACTTCCTGCTTTTGAGGCCGAAAGGTGCTGCCTTTCACACGCAAGCTCCAAAGAGCAACCTCTGGAGAGCAAAGTCTATTCCTCTCCACGAAAAGCGAACCAAGACCAATAGCTCCCACCCTCCCTCTCCTGGTGGAAGCGAAACAGCTTCCCAAGGAGCTGTGCCTCACTTGCTTCTCTGTGTCCCCAAACCCCAGGCAGTGTCCCCCCCTGGCACCTGCCAAGGTGGGCAATATCAAGGGGAGCAGAGAGCAAATGTCTGCCCAGCTGCTGGCCCAAACACGGCAAAGGTTTCCCCAGGGCAGCTGGGAGACGTGCAGGGCCAGATAAGGTGGAAAAGGGAAAACAGGGAACTGAGAGGAATAAGAATTTTTGCCCAGGACTCCAGAGAGGGCTGTGGAGGGACCAACATTGCTTTTGGTGGGCACCTATGGCAACCGAGCCTTTTCTTCCTTTTTTTGCCTGTTCTGAAAGAGTAGTACCTCTGGTAGCACCCTGAGGGACGTTTGTCCCAGCTGATTTCCCAGTTTGGTCATGGCTTTGGCAGTCAGTTTTCTAAAGTGACATTAACAGCTTCCCAGAGTAACGTCCGTCATGTCTTGGTGGGGTGAGGAGGGTGAGGAAAGCTCCCAGCCCTCCTGAGATGGTTCCCCTAGACCCTCACCAGTGTCATTGCTGCCTGCCCCGTGCCCGCTGACATGAGCCTGGTTAAACACTCGGGAATCTCTGCCTCTCCTTTAGTTGTGCACATCCGGGTGTAGCTGGGGACAGAAAGCCTGCTGCATGGAAAAGACTTTGGAAAAAAATCTTTCTCTGAAGTCTTTTATGAGTAGAGACCCTTTTATGGGGTAAATCAGCCAAAAATGTTAAAAAATGTTTCATATCTGGGACAGTCAACAAATTCAAGAGGTTATTATAGTGCTAAGGTACTTAATTCCCTCTCAAGTAGAGGAATGTTTAAATTGGTGGGAATCAGGGGTCAAGTCCAGGCAGGTATTTTGGAGCCTAACTTGTACTGACATTAATGGGAATAAGGGTCCCTGAGGAGGAATTATGGACCAGGGCCTATATATCATTCCTATAAATGCAACAGGGCTTGTGCTGCACATGTGTAACAGTACCTTATTATTCTTTTCAAAGCAAGGTCTTTCCTTGTAGACTTTTCATCATTTCTCAACCGGTTTGTCCTTCCAAGGTTGGTGTGAACAGATTTTGCAGCAAGCTCATGCTGGGCAGAAACTGCTTGCCAGGAAAATAAGCAAAAAAACCCAGAGTCCAGTGATTTATTTCAGATAGCGATTAAATATCCAAGTGTCAAGTCAGATTTGAAAAAGCTGCATCAGGAGGCCTGTCCCGGTTTCACAGACCCAGGGTGAATTTCTGGGAGAGATGTTTGTACCTCTGGAGCACTCTGCTTGCCCCGGCACTTGGGACCTGGGCTTTTACTCCATTGAGTGGGAATTTTGCCAGAGGTTTGAGTGGAGCCGAGCCTAGCTGGCTCTACCTGCCGACACCTGAAATCATATTAAGTGATGCTTCCCCCACATGCACGCATACGAAAGGAGTCTCTTTGGGCTTTCCAATCCACTTGGGTTTTATGAGAAACCCTCTGCTAGATGCACCCATGCTTTGGTGGCCCTCCATTAGTCCTAATCAAAAGGGGTCCAGTTTATTTGAGGCAGGATGTGCAGGAAGAGAGACTATTTCTTACTACACCACGCTAGGCAGCAGGGACGAACCTCAGGCTACCAAACCCTCCTCCCTGGCCACAAGAGGGAGCTGGCTCTTTGCAGTTGCAGGACAAGCCACACGACAGGCAAAACCTTTTAATGAGCACACTTTAATTGGAACCAACCATTAACAGAGACCACATGCAGGTTTCCAGTGAGCTGCGAATTTTTAATGCTCTCCTCTGTTACAGCCTTGCGCATCCCTATGCCCATCCCTTTGATGGCATGCTCCTTACCTCTGGGGATCAGGGCATATTTTTTGGGGTGGCCCATGGCTGGAGACATCTGTCACCTGTTTCAGTTCAGCACGTCAGTGAGCCGCTCCTGAAAAGAGCTGCTCAGGCAGCCAAGTGGCCCCCCCAGAGCTGTAGGAACACCAAACCTTGCCAGGTTCGATCCAGCTCCATCGCCACTGGTTGAAGGACTCATGTTTATGCACCTCAGGAGCACGAGGAAAATCTCCCCTGTGTACCTTCCTTGCTTTCCAGCCCAGCAACTCCAGGCATGGACTTCTACAGAGATTTACTCTGAACCTTGCCTTTTTTCATGCAGGAGAGGGACAAAACTTAGCAAGATGACTTTAGGTGCTGTTCTCTGCTTCCCAGCAGTACTGCAATGCTTCCCTTCAGCAGGTCAGGAGTGGTAGCGTTGCTCTTGAGTAGCTGTGAACAGAGCTTGGTCCTCAGATGGTGAAACTAGATGTTTTTATAACTATTTTTACAGGAGACGGCAGCAACATGAGCAGCCTCTTTAGCGAGAGGATGGCACATACTGTTTAAGAAAGGATGAAATTCATGGTTGTCATTTTTTGGCGTGCAATTGTTGCCTCTTACTGATATGGATTTTGTGTGAATTGGAATTTGTTTGTAGCTTTCACGGAAAAAGCAGGAGACATTTTTTTTTTTCCCTGGTTGAGAAAAGCCCAGCAGGCGGGCCTGTGGGCTGGCTTGCGGGGGGAGGCAGCGTGGGGATGGCAAAGCCGCACGGTGCCCACAGCACATACCCTTGCGCTCCCACTTCCCACTGCGGCGCAGCCAGGAGGACCTGGCAAACAGCACGGTGAGGGTCTGGAAAGGAAGAGAAAGTGTGTTCCTGATGCAAGAACTGTTTGCAACACGGTGGAGGTCCCCAAGGTTCAAACGAGTTTGCCTTTTATTTCATATCCCTGATCCTACCCCCCAGCTTGATCCCAGCTCCCTCCAAAACTCCTTTTTATCCATCTCCTTTAACCATAAATCAGCCCTGCTTGATCATCATTTAGATTTGTTTTGCCTCTCTTTCATTATATGAAGAGCTGCTTGGACCAAAGGACTGAGGGATGTTCAGGACCTGCTGCGTGCCAGCAGTGCCCAAGGCCACGCTCCATTTGGATTCCCCTTCCAGCCATCACCGGCTTCACTGGGACTTCTGGAAATGGGTAATCTCAGCTGCCTTAGCTGATCTTCCCGGCACACTAGAGAGCTGTGCCTGAGATCCTATGACTTCTGAACTTACTGCAGATATGGTGGTTGAATGAGTTATATCCAATAATGAGGTTATAATGAGTTATATCGAGTCGGAAGATATCTCTTCTGTCTAGTAAGTGGCAACCTTAAACTTATGCCACAGAGTCTAGAAACAGGACAAAGCTGGAGATGTCCTGGGGTTTTACTGCAGGATCAAGGCAATAATTTGGGAAACACTAAGGCAGAGGTGGAGTGTCACCGTGAAACAGGCTGTAGCCATGGGCTGGGACTCTGGGACCACATTTTTCTTGGAGTGGTGCAGAAAAAGGAGTCATCACTGAAAATCTAGAACCTCTTCAGTGCCATGGCAGACATCTAGATGTGACTCAGATGCTTTTATCCACTCTTCCTGCCACGAGGAAGAATGACAATGAAAACCTATCTTTAAAACACCCAAAGTATCTCTGACAAAGCATTTTATTTGTTTTGACCGATAATAAAGGAGCCAAAGAGCTAACTTACAATCGCATCGCTTGCAAATGCGTGCCTAGGTCAGATACAGTAGGTTTATGCCCTACTTTGACCATAGTTTTAAAATGCAAGTGATAAGAAAGCAAGCACAAAGATCATGTCTTTCCAGCCCAGGGGTTTTCCTCTCTATATTCCAGCAGAGCTGTGCAATTGTACTCATAACCCAAGTCCAAGGGCCTCTGTTGCACCTATATACTTGAAGGAACCCAAGGGATTTCAGTCCCATGGACTAAATGATCCTCAAGAATGGCATTTTGTAGAGAGGAGAGATGATGGTCAAGAGGGAAGATACATAGGCAGCAGCGATGGCTGTTCCTGGAGATCAAGACTGACTTTCTTGCAGGTCATCCTTTCACAATCCCCATGTGATTGAGTCCTTCTTTGGGTTCCCATCCCAAAATCGCGGTGCTGCCCCAAACTCATCTTCTGCTGGTTTGTATGATCCCTTTGATCTTGTTAACACGTGGCACAAAAAGCTTTCTTTCTCAGTCCCTTATTCAGGGACTGAATCCCAGGAGGAAAGTGAAAGGCTCATCTGGCTTCATACATGGAGGCAATATTCTTTTAGGGCATCTACTGTCACCCTGACCCTGACTCCAGAAAAGCAGCTGGCACACATCGGTCCAGCGCCTTCATCATGGGTAAACAAGGAAGATTAATACAAACACCCTCTCTGGAGATCTCATTTCAGGCCACGCATTGTCTCTGCTGATGTTTCATTTCTTGGTCTTGCAGCTGACCTCAGGGATGCAAAGCTGCCTGCTTGCTCCGGAGCTGAGCTGCTTGCCCCATGGTGGGTGCATTCCTCACACTCAACCATGTTCAGCCACTGCAAAGTCCTCCTCCTGAGGTTACAGCTGCTCACTTGGTCTTTACTGCAGTTATATCCCCTTTTTTGCTGTCTGTGGGGCCAAGAGCACAGCACTGGCTTCAGAGAAGGGTATTAATGTTGTTTTCATCAGGGAAGCCACATCACTTCCTCCCCTGCAGCACTGCAGGGTCTTTCCCTGTAGAGCCCTGGGCCCACACTGTGGTCTGTGGGTCAGCGGTGGTCTGCCGGGAAGACATATGTGGCCTGTGAATCCGCAGGACCTTGAAAACTGTGATGATAAGGGTACAGGACTGACAGCAGATGTTGAGCACTGACAACAGCCCATAGCTCAAAAAACGTGTAGTAGCAGCTCCTGACCTTTTCCTTTCTCTCAGGGGTTTCTTGCGGGGGCTGCGGGATGAGGTCGGCCCGGGCACAGTGGGCATTGGGTGCTCGTGGCAATGCCTCAGGGCCCGTGGAAAGTGAGGGCAGGCGCTCGACCTCGGCTGAGCCCAGCTAAATATAGCCCGTGACTGGTGAGCTCCTACGCTTTGCCTGGCTTCAGTCCCACGGCAATACATTCCTTCTGAAAGTCGTCCCCCTCTTCCTCAAATCCTTTTCTCTGCTACTTGAGATACCACAGTTGAGTCTCACAAGGTGGATTTCTTCCCTCTGAGTAGTTTCCTCCTCCCACAACCCTGTTTTTACTTTCTCCCTCTTGTTCATTCACCACTTGCCCTTGTGCATCTGCTCCTTCCTCCCGGCACTCCCCTGGTGGCACTGCAGAACACAGGGATGAGGGATGAGCGATGAGGGATGAGTGATGAGGGTCTCCCTGCTCCTACGACCACGGTGGCTAAAGCTTTCACACACAAGTCTATGTATGTTTGTACATGTGGTTGTGTCTTGTGGTACTTGGGCACGGCCAGAAGACCTGAGAAGGGACTTCTAGGTCTACACAAGGCTCCTCTGGTATTTTATCTCATGCAAACATAGGATCTGCATTTAATTTTCTTTCTCTTCACAGAAATACAAAAAAATATGCCGCAGAGGAATAACCCGCTTTGAAGTCCCCATGCACCACGTCTTGCACTTCCAGATCAGTCACAATAAGGCCAGTATTATTTTTATTACTAATAATGGGTGGCGGTATCCAATTTATCGAGCTGTTGGGGTAAGAAGGAGAGCTGATGCTGCTCCTTGCCATGCACCCACTGCTCGAGGGCAGCCCGTAGGTCAGACCCTGGCCCATGCACCACGTTCCTACCACAGCAGGTATTTTGGTGAGGCATTCAATGATGTTTTTGCCCTGGTTACAAGCAATACCCTTGTGGTGCTCTGACAGCCACACCAGGAGTTACTCCAATTTAGCAGCACCAGGAGAGTTAAAACGTTACAACTTTTGTAGGCAGGTATTTCCTAACACAACAGATCGTCACTTTACACCCAAACCTGGTGTCTCCCAGGCATATGGAGACGCTGAGGAAATCAGAGAGGTTTATGAAAGCAGAGCTGGAAATCGGTGCAAATAAGGGGAAATTTTGGCAGGTGGCGTTACAGTTAATCACTTCTTTCTGAGAACAGCAATGCAAAGCGAATTGAGGGTGTGTGTTTTAAGCAACATCTAATGGTGAGATCTACTAGATGTTATGCTAAAGTGTCACGAAGGTCTGCAGGTCATGAGTAGTTAACTGTTGCTATAAATTGCTTTTAAAATCAGTGATCAGCTCTACGGTTGATTTATGATTTCTTTTAAAAACAGAAGAAAACAGAAAGCTCCCCAGCAACCCAAACACAAACATAAATCCACCGTTTCCTTTAGATCTGAAGTGTTGATGTCCCATTGCGCAGGGGACAGGCGGTGGGGTGTGTGGACAGTGCCAAAAAGCCGGCAGGCAGCACAGCACTGCCCGGGTGCCCTTGCCTAGGGAGCCCTTTAACAGACGGACGCAGTTTGTTTGCACAGAGAAAAATCCCTGAAGCAGCAAAACCTCACGTAAGAGCGGCCACTGACCCGTGGGGACATCAGCGCCGTGAGCCAGGAGAGGAGAGCCGCGCATTGTTTGTGTGCCTGCGGGTACTTGTATGCGTGTGTGTCCACGTGTGCATTGTGGCTGTGCACACTGTGCATGTCTGCCTGCACCTATATGGATGTGTCTGGGTGCGCCTGTGTATATATGACAGGACAAGGGGTAATGGCTTTAAACTGGAAGAGGGGAGATTTAGAATAGATATTAGGAAGAAATTTTTCACTGTGAGGGTGGTGAGCCCCTGGCCCAGGTTGCCCAGAGAAGCTGTGGCTGCCCCATCCCTGGAGGTGCCCAAGGCCGGGCTGGATGGGGCTGGGAGCACCCTGGGCTGGGGGGAGGTGTCCCTGCCCGGGGCAGGGGGGCTGGTACTCGATGATCTTTAAGGTCCCTTCCAACCCAAACTGTTCTATGACTCTGTGATTGTGTATGTGTTTGTGTGCGTGTGTGCCTGTGCAAGCTGTGTGTGCACGTGTGCCTGCACCCGTGTGCAACTACGTGCGTGTATGTAAGCAAACGCAGGTGGGTGTATGCATGTGCGCGCACCAAATGTGCGCGCGTGTACGAAATGTGCACGCGTGCCTACACGTGACATGGCCATGCGCCCACGGCCACGCGCGTACACGTGTGTGTGTGTGTGTGTAAGAATGCGGGCTTGTGTGCCGATGCAGCCGGTGTGTGTGTGTGTGTGTGTGTGTCCCTGTGCACACGCATCCACGCGTGTGCGTGGGCCTTCCCGTGCCCGCTCCGCGCCCGCGGGGGGACGGCGTTACGCCTCCCTGGGCGGCGGGGCGGGGAGGGGGCAGCGCTCCCTCGGGACCGGGACGGACAGACAGACACACCGACACGCTCTCGCCCGTCCCGTCCCATCCCATCCCGTCCCGTCCCGTCCCGCCCCGTAGCGCGGAGCGGAGCGGAGCTCAGCGCCCGCCGCCCCCGGGGGGGCAGCTCCGCGGCGCCGCCCCCGCCGCCTCCTCCTCCGCCGCCGCCGCCGCCGCCGCCGCGGCTGCACAAAAGGCGGCGGGGAGGGCCCGGCCGGGAAGGGCTGCCCGGCCGCCCCGGCCGCCCGCACCATGCCCCGCCGAGGGGGGCTGCCGGCCCCCGCCGCCGCCCGCCGGCCCCCCCCCGCTCCTCCTCCTCCGCCTCCTCCTCCTCCTCCTCCTGGCCGCCCCGCTGCAGCCCGGCAGAGGTAAGGGCCGCTCCGCTCCCCGCCGCTCCGGGCCCTGCAAACGCCGCCCCGGAAGGCGGATTATCCCGCAAACCCGCTTCGGTGCACTTTTGTTACCATTTATATATTTTATTTATTTATTTATTTTGCCCCCCCCCCCCCCCCCCCCCGCCTTTTCCTCTCTCCCCCCACTTTCCGGCTGCCTCAGCCCCGCTCCCATCCTTCCTGCGCTCTGTTTTGTGTCGGCGCCCGTTCCCCCTCCAGCCCCGCTGCCGGCGGGACGCGGCTCGCTGCCCCCGCAGTACCCGTCCCCGCCGACCCCGGGCTCTCTGCCCTTCCCCCTCCGGCCCCGGGGCGTCCCCCAGCCCCGCCGGGGTCCCGCACCCCGGGTCGCCCCCGCCCGCTGTGGCCCCGCTTGCGGGGCGGTGGGGACCCGCGCTCCAGCAGCGCTGTCGGGGCGCGGAGCGCATCCCTGGGCGTTGCGGGGCGGGATTTTACACCTTCGCCTTAAAAAGCGTGGAAATGCGGCATATACCTCTCTCTATATAGACACACGCTTTAACGGAACCAGCTAGAACCACTTCTTTTCAGGGAAAAGCGCTTCCTTGGGATGTTTGCCTGAGCAATGTGTATTAATTGATGGGATGAAGAATAGCAGCATAAAGCCACAAGCGTTCGCTCTGCCGCTGACCCATCTTCCCGCGCTCACCTCACATCGTTCCCCCGCTCTCACAAGCTCCGTGCCCGGGGAGCGGACCTTGTCCCCAGCCGGGATGCTCTCGCAGCTCCTGAACGCACTCCCAGACGGCAGCACAGTCCGTGACTTTGCTCCAGTAGTACTGGAAATGGGTTTTCTCTGAGCACTCAGGGAGACTTTTTATGTAAAAGGAGCCCACAAAATGCCCGAGTCCACCATTCCGGTACTTACTCTTGGTTCTTAATGTTTTAATAAGTTATCTTAACAAGAGGCTCATCTTACAGAGTGCTGTGGCACACGACTGCAAAAACGCTGAAGAGGTATTCTTAGCTTTTTTATTTATTTATTTTGTGGGTGTGATCCTTAGAATCGATGATTCAGTAGTGCAGCAAGCAGACGGTCTCAGGGACAAGGCTGTTAGAACGCTTATTGCAACCATGAATAAAATGATCTTTTTTCACCCTTAGCCAGATAAAGAATAAAACACATCACTTTTTTTTCTTTTTTTTTTCTTTTTTTTTTCCCCCCAAGCAAGCCAGTGCATCCATCTCAGCTTGAGGAGCTGCCCAAACTAGGATTTCTTGCAGAACAGGTTTAAAATGAGGTCTGATTGCCTGGAGCATCTTTATGAGTAAATTTGTTGAGTACCTTTCATGAGAGTTTCCTATCTTGGTCTGCATCAGTAGTTTGATGTATTAAAATCTCAGCTGTCTGGTGGGATGCACTGTCTTCCTCTGCTTTTTTGGGCTCTCCTGCGGCTCAGCCCGAGGGAAGGATACCCTTTGGAGATGCTCTTCATGCCTGCTCGACACTGCTCTGCAGAATTGAGTAAGGTGCAGGGTTTAGGAGTCGGCGTGAAGGACCACATGTGGGGTGTGGAGCTCAGTAGTCCAGGGAGAGTGGATTAGTTTCCTCCAGAGTAATCCCAACTAAATCCTGCATGGAATTTTCCCCATTATAAGAAGTTTAGTTGAAGTTTAGGAGTGGTTTCATCAAACATATCAGAATTAAGGAGCAGACTAAGTTTCTTCCAGTCTTACTTGGTGACTTGCCTCCGCATCTGGAAGGATCTGGACTAGCGTGAGCATCTTCAGGTCTTCCTTTGCCCGATTCAGGAAAGACTGTGCCGAATCAGGATGCAAAGACTTGCATCTGGAAAACCCTGCGTGTTTTTACTCCTATTCAAAAAGCTCAGGTTTCAGTCCAAAATCAGAGGGCTTAGCAAAGCTTCGTTTTCACAACAATGCTGGAAATGGTTTGGTTTTGCTCCAAAGTGGAAAGAAAAGCATACTTGGAAACTTCAAAAGCTGCCACCGGGAGGAATGTCACCCCGTGGCCGGCCGCAGGAGCGTGGGCTGCTTTGGTCATGGCACCCGGTGGAAGGAGGAGACCTTGGTTTTCATTCAGATCTTACCGTTACTAAGTAAACTCTCAAAAATCCAGCAGTTGGGAATGGAGGTAAATATTCTCCTATTTCCATGCAGACGGTCGAGTGAAGCCGTGGGGGAGCCAGGGCTGGGTAGCCGAGGTATGGGCGCAAGTGTTTGCTTTATAAAGCCCATTATTTTTGCTGTGTTACCCAGAGCACTGCTACCAGAACAGCGGCTCTTGAGGAAAAGCTTTCAGCTGTGTTGTAGGGTTTGGAAATGCAAGTATTAATCTCCGCGCAAATTGCAACTCAGTCAAACAAGTTACATTTTTACTTTATTTTACATATATGTTTTGAGCTCTCGGTGTCCAGGAGCTGGAATATAACTTCTGAATGCGAAGAAGGAATGAAACGCCTGCGTATGTGGTAACACCCAGCAAAAAAAAAAAAAAAAAAAAAAAAGGCGCTAAGAAGGCTCTTGTTTGGTATGAATGAGCCCAAGCAGCCTCTCTGAATGAGAGCCATAGAGAAAGGCCAGGGCTTCGCGCTCCCGGGTTAGAGTTAACCACCTTGCGGGCAGCAGAGGCCCGTCAGTGCAGGGCTCTGACACGGTCATGCCTCGGCGATGGCTGAGAATTACTGACAGGACCTACTTATCCTCCTTTTGCTTTTAGCCTGGGGCACGCTAAGTTTTCCTCCAGCTGTCCAGCTTGATTCACTGCTTCCTGCGCTCCCAGCCCAGCCCTGTACGGGAGCGACCCCGGCAGCCACCGCTTTTCATTTTTCAGTGAAATATTCACACGGGGTACAGCAAAATTCCCATTTCCAAAGCTCTTGGGGCAGAAAGTTCTTGGGACAGGAGAAAACTCCGTGTGGCTCTTCAGCAGCCATCGGGCAGGTCTGCGCAATCCGCGGATTATACCCAGCAGCAGCCGTGGTGCAGCGGTATCTGCAGATGCGACTGGCTGAGAACTGAGGCCTGACAATGCTTTTATTGACATTTAGGGTAGAAAAAATAGCAGACTCGGAGTTTGAGCCCGAGGCATTTCGTTTGGAGTGTGCAGCCTCTGTGCGGAATCCTCAGTTGAAGATTTGTTTAGTCAGTTATTGACAGTGGAAGTTAATAGCTGCACCCGGGGGAGCTGGGGCATCGCTGGTATCGAAGGGCACATTCATAGCCACAGGCATGTTTAAACAAGCTGCTGCATTCAGAGCATTGATGTTTGCTTCAGCTTAACTTGTGTGGTTCCACTTTATTTTTAAAGCCCAAAGCCCAAATCGTAGATTCTGCAAGGGAAACTCGCTGGGTACACCAGCAATCCAGGAGCAAAGAGCATCGCCGCTGCTCTGGTTGCTGCTGCCTCGTTGGGCGCAGAGCCTTCGCCGGTGTCACGGGCAGGGAGAGCCCTCGGCCGTGGCGTGGGGTGGCATCTTCCACCCCGGCCAGCCTTGGATGCGCCCCAGTGCAAACACGCTGCCCAGCTTAACCTGGATATCCTGTGGAAATGACTCCCATAACAAATTGAAAGTCATTTACTGTAACATGAGTTCACTGTGAAAATCACCCGTGTGGAAGGGGGAGATGAGTATCTCCCAAGGCTGCCTTTAAGATGAAAATTTTGGGGAGGGGACCTCCATATATCCAGCTGAAAAAATTCAGAAGATGTGCCTAAAAGTTGGCATCTTGGTGGATTCGGGCAGCCACCTCTGTATTTCAGGCTGGTCGAACAGCTGTTGCGTTCTGTCCACAGTGGTGGAAGTATTTCGTTAGGAAGAGGAATAGATGAACTCTTTGATTAACCAGAAACCACTGAAAAAAAGGGAAGACAAATCACCAGAGTTGCATTTTGGTGGTTCTCAGCCCCCAAAACCAGTTGCTGTCCTTTTCATGTTTCTTGGGGAAGGAAAAGAAAATGAGAGCTCCTTACAGGTGAAGAGAGGTTTACTTCTTCTCCAGCCTTTTAAGCTCCTGGGAGATTCTTTGCTCTTGCCGTTGTTTGAACTTACAGTATGTTTAACACTAAGAATGTCTCAGAAACACCCTGAGCACTGTTTTGGAGTGAAGTAAGTGTTCAGCCCACCCTGCGCTCTGTTGTTCTCTCTTGCTGAAGGTCTCAACCTGTGCACCAGCGGAAGCGCCACGTCCTGCGAAGAGTGTCTCCTCATCCATCCCAAGTGTGCCTGGTGCTCCAAGGAGGTAGGTGGGCAGACCTCGTTTGTCTTGCGTGCTTTCTGTAACGCGGGAAAGGAGCTATTCCCCTCCCCCTCGCCTGTTCCTGACACCCTCCCGTGCCAGAAGGGTGGCTGAGGGCAGCGGGGGCTCCCACGCCAAGTGTATTTTGGGTGTATGTGTCTCTCCAGCTCTTTGACACTGTAGGAAATGTCTCCGACCCCGCTGGCCCCTGTGCATCCTTGACAGAGCAGCACTGTTCCTTCAGTCCTTCTGTCCCTTCAGTTATCTTCTTGTTTTCGGTGGGTGCTGGGTCCCTTGCTCAAAATCTTTCCCTAAAAAGCCTCAAGCCCCCAGCTGGTGTCCTGCTACGTGTCCCATGCTGCGTGGCCTGGCATGGCACGGGCTCTTTGTCTGTAACAAAGATAATTCTCCTTTCTGAATCTATTGTGTCATTTTGGGAGCCGACCCATGCTTCTGGCGTCCGCATTGTGCTGTGGTGATGAGTTACACAGCTTAACTGCACGGTTCGGGGTGAAAATGCATCCTTATGTTGGTGCTGAAGCTGCTCACCCCTAATTTAATAGGCCCTGCTTGGTTTATGAGAAATTGCAAATATCTTTCCCTGCTCCCTAAGGACTGCTTGTGAGTTTAGAGAGAGATATATATCTTATCAAAAATACATCTTATCATGTAGAATTACGATTTTTAGAGAACAAGGTACGCGAAAGAGCTGATAATGTCCGATGCATAGATAGTTGTTGTCTGCTTAGTGCCTGCATCCGTCCTAAATATTGAAGAGAGAAATGAGGATGCTTACAGATGCAGGGAAAGGCCCTGCCTACTGGCAGGCACAGCTGCTGTGCCAGGAACCAGCTTTGGGCTGCGGGAAACCCCAGAGCAGTGGATGATCTTGAACCTCTTGACGGGCATGGCCAGGAATGATGCTCTCCTGTTCCCTGCTTGACTCTTTTTCCTCTAATGTGGCTGTCCGGGTCCTGTTTTGGGGGAGGCAAGCCGTGAGGTTGAGCACACACTTCACCTTCTGGTGATGCTGGGCTGAGGATGCGGGTGCTGCCTGTGTGCTCCTCTGCTGCTCCCGTCCCTCCTCCTGCAGCCCCTCAGGGCGGAGGATGGGGATGGGGATGGGGATGGGGTGAGGAAGGCTCCTGAGCCCCACGGTTCATCTGTGTCTCTGGAGGTACCCCCGCCTCTGGCTCTCCAGGTCTGTTTCACTGGGTTTTCACTTACTTACAGGCACGGCTTTCCAAGGAAAGCCTCCTAACGCTACTAACAACACACTACCTGACAGCAGAATAGCTTTCATGGTTTGTTTTTTCCCAGCAGGGCAAATGATGTGCAGAAGGGAAAGGGTAAAGCAATAGATCATGCTCTTGAGACATCTTGTAAACAGCTGTAAGAGCTCCTCTTCCAGCCAGCTAATCTGCGGTGGTGAGATTGGATCCCGGAAGGCTGGCTATTAAGTTATGGCTACCCAATAACTTGCTTTTTCAGTTTTTTGTTTTGTTTTGTTTTGTTTTAATTCCTGGCCTCAAAATACAACTTTTTTTGCAAAATGCTGCCAGTGGAAATGTTTGTCTGGTGGTCGCTGTGACCACTAATTGTATGGCAGCCCATGGGACTGGCAGCCTGACTCTTTATCGTGCAAACAGGAGACTTACCAAAAAAAAATATTCCTAAATGGAATGGAGGGGCCAAGAAGGAAGACGCATGTTTACAGGGAAGTGCTGTAATACTTCCTGACCTTTAGCCTGCAGCAGCTATTTAAAAATACATTTCAAGGTGTTTCGTGCCAAGAGCTGCGTGTTTAAAAGCTGCTCTCCCCATTACATGCTGCATGCTAAAACTTTGCGAGTTCTTCTTCTAATTCTGTTTTTTTTTTTTTAGAAACTCTAATTATTTCTCTTTAACTGAGATCATCAGGTGAGGTAATGGGATTGCAAAAGATAACTAGAGATTTTTGACTTCAGAAGTTTTAAAGTAATATTACAAACTTTTAATATCCGCTTTCTTTGCATAGTCCTTTCACTGCCTTATTTCCCCTTCCCTCTGTCACAGCCTAGTCAGGTACGCTTATTAAATTGCTTTTATTCTGTGCTGTCAGTCACAGCAGTATGTTGCCCGGGAGTGTATATGCTAGTCAAATTCTATAGCTCTGCTGCTGCTTAAGTATGAAGGCTAAGATATAGGAAGGGTTTCTGCAGACACTGGTTATGTTGTCGTAGGAACACGATCTGCTGATTAGTGTCTATTTGCTGCTCCCTTTGCATTTACTTACCAGGTTTGGGAGGAAATTGGGCCAGCTGTTTTCATCTTTATAGGCAACACTTAATAGTTTTGTCAGGAAGTATATGTAGTACAAGTCTGTAAGTATATATAATATAATTCTATAATTGTATCTATTATAATATGTATATATGTCTTATAGATACAGGAGATGTAGAGATGTGTATAATATATATGTTATATATATACACACAAAATATACTTACATATATTATTATACCTTCCTGTGCATATATACCTTCTTATATATCATATTCCTCCCTTTGGGGAATAACATCACTCGGCGGTGCCACCATACCTGTTTGTTCTTTGTCCCCCTGGGTGCCCGGCAGTGCCGATGCTGTGAGGGACACCCTGGCTATGGCAGAGCAGCCATACGAGCAGGAAAGCCGAGATGACCGCGGTTTGCACAACCTCCTGCGGTGTTGCATCCTCCTCCGTCACCCTCTGCACTCCCAGATCCAGGCTCGGCGTGACCGCAGAGGAGCAGAAAGCCTCGAGCGCTCGTGGGCTGCGAACAGGGGTTAGGAGTGCGCGAAAGCAATTCTGTGGACACAAGGAGCCCAATCCCAATGGCTTTCTGAGTGGGATAAGGTTCCTTGTATTTACATTGCCTTGAATTGTGAGGGTAAGAGCATGCATATAGATAGGCACTCACAGTGGAGCAGTCAACATGCTATAAATCTGTAACCCCTAACCTGTTGGTACAGGGTGCATCACATCCCCTCGGCTTGAATCAGCCTCTGTTCACTTCTGCTTGTGTTCAGCATCTCTCCTGCCATCAAAGAGGGTGATGATGGATGAGTTGATGATAGCAGCTTCTGGTATCCGGCAGCCCTGGAGCCCCCAAGGGCTGTTGAGCTAACCACAAGTCCTTGGGCTGTTGGAAATTTGGAAGCCGACATCAGTTCTGTTGGCTCGTGCAAGAATACCTTGAAAGGCAGGACTTAAATGGGATGATCTGTTCAAATGGCACTTAAAAGAGGAGGTATGAATGTGTGGCCTTCACCATCGCCTGAGCATGCCTTGAAACAGGGCTGTCTGGGGGAAATACGTGACTCTCGGGTGACAGAGACTGCTGCAGCCTTTCCGTCCGTGCTGGAATCTGAGAAGATTCCTCAGCTTCTGCAAGCTCCAGAAGAAGCTGGCAATGAGTAGAAATCACTGATACGCTGCTGGTGAAAGACTCTGGCTGGAAACCGCATGCTGGCCTGTGGGGTTGTTGTGATCTCCGCAGCAGTCTGTTTTTTGTGGGTGGGAGAGGAGGTGGCACCATTTTCCGTGGTGCTGTCAGGCTGCCCAGGCTCTCCGGGGCTCGTCGGGCTTGCTGGGAAGAGCAGGGAGCTCTGGAAGCAGTTTCAGTGCTGTCCTCTGATGTGCCAGATGGGGTGTGATAGGCAGGTGGGGTTGCGTTTGTGATACACTCACAGGACTGATTGCAGGGGAGATGGTCTCCAAAAGAGCGTTCGGGAGTATCAGTAAGGGGGGTGGGAAATGATGTCATTACGGTGCTGTTATCTTCTGTTTGCTGCTTTGGGGAGCAGTGTACCACCATGCAGAGGTTCCTCTTGTTTGTTAGGTGTGTGTACACTGTGGGTTCAACCATGCATTACCTATGTGGATGCATTTGTATGTGTACATGCAAACTGGAGCTGCACATTAATTGCATTAATTAAACTGACATTTCCTTTGCGATTAAATGAACTGAAATTTCCCCAATGGCACCCTCTGTTTCCCAGCAGATTGCTTGTGCCCCATCCTCTCCCACCTCAGGAATGTGTGACTGGAGAATGAGGAACCAAAATCAAGGATGTTCCTAGAGGCAGCGTGTCAATTTTTTTTAAATGAAGAAGGAAAGCACAGTTCAAACTAAATTAATGCAGAACTGGATCGATTAAAGCAAAAAATGGTAGCGACGTGTGTATGTAGTCAGGAGTTAGATATAGTCAGCGCTATTCTCCATGTTTTTGGCATGAACCAAGCAATTTGTCGTAAAGCTGTCAAACTGATGAGCATGTAATTGTCACACTGTTGTCTCCATTCACTCTGTCCGCTTGCGTGCATTTGCTTTTGTGAGCTTGTTAGCGCCGGGGCCGGACCACAAAGTGCCCACCGTGCTGCGAGCAGCCGGCATTGCTAACAAGGACGAGGTGGGATCTTCCCGAACCGATGCTTCTCTGTGGCACGGAGCAATGCTTGGGGCAGTTCCTGCTTGCTGTGGGGTACCTGCTGTGTTTCTTGCTGAAGCAGGCATGCAGGCAGATGGTCGGCAGGTATTGGGGGCACTGAATTGCTTAACTAATTACGAGGTGTCCTCTGCTGAGGGGGAATTGGGGTTTGGACCGGCATGCCGCGTCTGAGCGGGTGTGGGGCTGCCTTTCGGCATGGTTGCTCATGAGTTATTTAGACCTGCGCAATATACCCTTTGGTCCTCAAAATTTCCCATCCTATTTTGCTTTTATTTAACCTCTGGCAGCCTTGATTTTTCTCTGTTGCAGAAAACTTTGCGCTTGTGATGGTGCCTGGTAGCCACAGTTTTGGCTTTGGGTTTTGACCTGCGGGAGCACACAAGGGGTACTCGCCGGGTGCTGTGGCCATTGCTGGGGCTTTTCCAAGGCCACCTTCACTCCCCTGCTCGGTGTCACCCTGCCTGGGTTAGAAACCGAAGCAGAAGCAGGGGCCAGTCCTGCAGCCTCTGGGCGCTGCGCTGCACCCCCTTCCCCAGGGCATTTGCAACCCTGAGGGGGGGTTATTTTCTTCCACCTTGGGTAATGCAGCATCTCACCAAACGAGAAAGGGCCTGGATTTGATCTGAGCTACAGCTTGTCCTGTGGCAAGTCCTCTGGGCCCATTTTGGGAGAAAGTTTAAGAGAAAATAGTTGGGTCAAGCGAGGGGGACCTGTGCAGCTCCCGTCAGGAGGAGTTGGGTAGGGGCTTTCCCCCAACCTCCTGGGCTTCCTTGGGAGAACTTTTGTCATGGAGGCTGCAGAAGAACACATCTGCAGCAGTAACCGTTTCTCACGGCCGTGTGAAGGGACAGGCTTGCAAACGCAGGGGCCCCCTGCCCTAAAAAAGCTGCCGGCGGATCCCACACGGGTGTGCTCCTCGCCCCGTGTGCCGGCGCTGTCTCGTCCTCGGCACACGGATGCTGCTTTTGTGTACACCCCTTGCTGGGATGATGAACACTGATATAAACAGAACCATACCCAGAGCCGTCTCTCGTGGTGTGAGGAGCTCGACTGCTAAAGAGTAGCAGCTGGGGGAGGACGCCGCCATCCCCCTCTCCCCGGGCTGCCCGCCCCTCCTGGCTCTTGTTCTGCTACCCCAGCCTCAGCCAGAAAATTAAGCCCTCATTCAAAGCCCTTTGAAGTCGAGTCTTTCCGTTCACATCAAGAGGCTTTGGAGCAGACCCCGGGGAGGATTGCAAAACGCCTGATAAAGGCTACAGTTGCAGGAGCAGCCGTAAGTATCATCCTGTTTGGATACCTCTCTCCTGGGGAATAACTAAAAGCTCCTGGCTGCACTCCTGGTGCTGTTTGTGTTGTTTTTTGCACAACCAGAGTGTCCTCTCTAACGGGTGACCAGCAGAAATGAGCTGGCAGAGGTGCTCACCTGGAGCCGTGGTCCAGACGCTGGGAGAGCAGGAGAGCATCTCCCCATGGGTGCCCTGCTGCTGAGTGGACCAGCCCGGGAGAGCGCCTGGACCCCGCGGGCTTTTCTCTGACTTTAAGTCAAACCACATCTGAGATAAACTTTTCTCCAAGGCTGCCCTAAACGTGCTGCTCTAAAAGGCTGGGCGTTGTTTTCGGTTTTGTGAGGGATTCTGGTTTTTATTTTGTCATGCTGGAGATGATTTAAATAGTCCCAGTCCTCCTTTCTGGAAGTGCATCTGTTTACACGACGCATTCCAAGAAATATGTGTTCGCATCCATCCGACGTGCCGTCTCCTTGGCTGGATCCCGCCGCTGGATGCTGGAATGCAAATCTCACATTTTTCAAATAGTGTTGGGACCTCGTAGTGAGAAAATGCATCAGAGACCCTCTGTCTGTGTCCTCGGGGCCCGTGGCCGAGGCTGTCCTCGGGGGACCCCTGGAGCACCTTGCAGGGTGTGAACGCGAGATATGTTGGACGACAGACGTCTTCCTCCTCGATGTCTCCCCTGTCCTCTGCCATGCTGGAGCATCGGCAAAAAGTGGGGTTTATTCAGCCCCACACTGGTTTTTGGCTGTGCAGCTGAAGGAGGGGCTGGCGTGGCTGCAAGCATCTTCTCTGCATTATTTCATGTCATTTCAGTCCACCAGCCCTGGAGCAGAAGACCGTTGTCTCTATTGTTATAGCACAGAAATAAGTAGGAATCGACTGTTGAAAATCCACTAAGTTTTGGGCATGCGACTTGCTCCCTTTGGTCCTTCTGGGGAGTAAAAAAAAAAAAAACAAAATTAAAAAAAAAAAAAAAAAGGCATTCTAACAAATGGGCTCTTTGCAAAAGGCTGCATTGTGCGGCCGGCTGTTCCCGAGTGCCGCCCGCACAAGGCTGCATTGTGCACCACGCACGGGGCTCGCGGCGAGGGCTGGAGCTCCGGGGACGGGCGCTGAGACTCCCTGCCATGGCAGCCCGTCCTCCGGGAGTGAGCGGCCGCCTCGCTGCCTTCTGCCCACCTCCCGTGCAGGCTCCCCCACCTCCCTCGTTCTCCGGCAAAGCTGCCCAGGACAGCCTGCCCACGTCAAACTGCTCCGGCCGTGCTCCGCTTCAGGCACCACTGGCTGTGGTCACTTTGGTGGTTGTGGTTTTTTTTTCCCACGTGATGGTGTCATGCCAACGCCTGCAGTGCAGAGGTGGGAGGGAGCGGGGGGACACGGAGTGCTTGCGTGGGGACATGCGGCGTCTCGCCTGGGGAAGAGGGCGCAGGTCCCCGGAGCCACCCAGCCTCTGTGTCCAGCTTCACATCTTGGCGTGGCTCTCGGGGTTGGTGGGTTTGTCCTGCTTCCCATGGTGCCACCTCCTTGTCCTCTGTTCTCTCTTTTGCAAAGCTCCTTCAAGGCGATGCACGTGTTAAAAATAACAGCTTCTCACCTTTTCCCCTTAAAGAGATGGCAATCGGCTGAGAGGCAGCAAACCAAACGCTTTGCTGTGCTTTCACAGGGCTGGGAACAAGTGCTGCTTCTGTGGCTAGGGTGAAAACTCAGGCTTAGCTTTCTGCTGCAGTGGTCAGAGAGCAAATTCAGTTGTCAAATCCTTGTAGGATTTCTTTTCTGGTAGATCCCTTTGACAGGCTCAAGGCTCAGTGCAGGCTGCTTTTAAGTACAGCCGCCACAAATGACACCAGCTTCTCCTTGTCATCTCCTATTTGCTACAGATACCGGCATGTCAAAACAAAGCCCCTCCTGGGGGATTGATGTTTCTCCTTCCTCTTCCCTTTTGTCTGTTCTTCAACCCTCAGGAGTTCGGCAGCACAAAGTCCATCACATCGCGGTGCGACTTCTTGCAGAACCTGATTGCAAACGGTTGTGCTGGAGCCATCGAAAACCCCAGCAGCAGCATCAACGTGGTGAAGAATGTCCCTCTGAGCAGCAAGGGCTCCGGCCAGACCCACCTGGACGTCACGCAGATCACGCCTCAGAAGGTCGCCTTGAATCTTCGTCCTGGTGAGTCCCCAACGGCTCTGAGCCACATGCTGGGGTGGGTTTGTGAGGGTGAGAAAGGGTGGCCGGGACGTGCCGAGAGCATGTTACAGCCCCTGACCTTATAGCTCGCTAAAGCAAGTGGCTGCTGGCCCCTTCCAGAGCCCGGGAACTTAATGGTGCATCACGAACAGGTTTGGGGCTGAGGTGTATGTTCTGTATGAGATGGCACCGCTGTTATGCAAGGTCAATCAAATCTCACCCCAAACTGGTGTCAGTACTAGTCTTAACCTTTGCATGAGTTTAAAAGGAACCTGCTCGACTTAAAAAATGTAATCACTGGGTGGAAGGAGTTAAAATAACTTTGGATCCTCCACCAAGCTGACAGAGCTTGACTCTAAACTGAGACAGCTCCTTCTATAAATTGGAAACAAAAACGCGTATCTGTTTTCTGTCGGTATGCAAAAGAGCCGTGGGATCAAGGCCGAAGATGGAGATTTGAACTTGTGACTCAGGCCTTGGACTGTGGCCAGATCCCTGTTTCATTCCCCTGAGCCATCACTTTTCTTCAATCTCTTCCTTTTAATTAAAAATTAGAAGGGAACGGCTGGACTGAGCCATGCGAGCATGCTTGTTATCAAAAGTTTTTGCATGGTGGGGGGAGTCTTTAATGTGGGTTCAGAATTCTTGCAAAAATTTGGCAGCCGATATTTCTGAAGGGGAAAAAAAAAAGCTCTTTATTGCAAAGTTAAGAAGCAAATATAAAAGCTCGATTCATTATGAGCAATTGGTGTGGGTTTCTAAGGCTTACAATTTTGTGACAACTCTCATGAGCGTACAGAAAAATGAAATATGATGTTTTGCCCAAGAAAAACAGGAGTTTGAGCTGATGCTCACGCTACCGGTGCTTTCCCAGAGCCTACCACTTGCTGCAGGATTTTTCGTTTTAATTCTATGGGTTGGGTAGTCGTCATGTCTCTTAATTAACTCTTCCTCAGCAATATGACTGCTGTCATCAGCCAGACCCTCAAACGTAAAGAAATTTTGCTTCAAAGCCTTAAAAGCAGGTACCTGAGTGTAGTCACCACTGGGTGTATGGCTGGATGCATGGCTTCTGCGACTGAATGTTGCTGATGGAAGAGGTTTATTCCCATAAAGGAGGGAGTTGTTATGCCTCCTGTTTCTTGAGGCAGTTCCTGGCAGAAAGGGCTGGCTCAGCTTCCACATCTCACCTCCCACAGACCCTCCTTCACGCCCAGTGCCCGGTGCTCAGCAGATTCCCCTTTCCCAGCCCCCAGCAGTTTTGCCCACCTGGAGGTGCGGATCCGCTCAGGGCTGTGGCAGGGCTTGGGGGTCCCTGCGGATTCCCGGGGGCTGTGCTGTGGGATGCTTCGGGCTGCACGGGGCTGGTGTGCTCTTCCTGCCAGCCTGCGCAGGGGACCACGCTCGTGGCCACCTTCAGTTCTCCTGGGACGACAGAGGAGCCCTCCAGGTCTGGGTTGAGCCCCAGGAATCGCCCAAGGGCCCCCCAAACTGAGCCGAGGAGCTCCCCTCCCTGTGCTTCTCTTGCAGAGCACCAGAGTCATTGCAAGAGGAGGGACGTACCTAGGTGTTTGTAATAGTGTCTCCCATTTTTGCTCTCTTTTTGATGTTGGGCAGCCCTCCGTCTTAGGGCTGATGACTTCCTAAACCCATGTGTTAGCATCCCCTGTTTAAATTATCCATTAATCCTCGAGCTTGAGAATGGGTTTCACCCTGTGAACCCAAGACAAAAAGGAGACAATGTTGATTTAATTTTGGGCACGAAGAGTGTACGATTTCAAAGATGAATTCACACGGCGGTCTGTGGCGATGGTGATCTTTTATTCTTAGACCGCTAAGCAGAAGCAGAAGGGAGCGAATTGTCAATTGTTCATTGTTCCCACCCAGGCAGTTTGATCTAATCGTCCTGTTGCAGAAGTCTCATCCCCAAATGTCCGTGCCCACAGCTGATTTCCAAAGGCTTTAAATTGATGTCCTTCACAGCGTAGCTTTCAAATCGAGCATTTAGTTTTTATAATATTGCTTTCTAATCTTGTGTCCAGCTAGAAAATGGTGTGTCCTGGTTAGATGAAAAATATGAAGAGTGGAAAAGGAATTTAAAATATTAATAGATTCAAGTTGTATTGTTCATCAAGCCTTAAGTCTCGCCAAGCAGAAAGAACAGCTTTTTGTGGATAAGTGTGATTGTCGAGTTTGTGTTTGTAAATTGGCCAAAAGCAGTTTTTCCGGTTTCTGCACCGCCTCTGTGTGACAGTATCCAAGAAACATTCCTGAATTCAGTTGAGTTAAAAACTTCTCAGTAAAAGCCCTAAGGAGAGGATGGTGGTGACAGTACGTGGGGAAAGAGGGGGGGCTGTGAGAGTAATACCATGCACAGAGAATAATAAATTCTTTTGCCCTTACGTCTACATGCATTAGCGATATTTTCTCTGAGATAATCAATTTGTGCAGTTAGGAATGACAGAAGAACCAGACTAATAAGGATCCTGTTATTTTCTGGTGCTTCTCAGCACCAATTCATAACTATTAAAAGAAGAAGGTTTGATCAGAGCATCCCAAATATGCTCTCTGGCACAGCAATTCCAATCTTAAGACCTGCTCAGGAAGAAGAGCGTTTTAGAAACCGTGGACATCCCATGCAGAAGGACATATCCTCTTTTTCTGAAAGGGTTGGGTATTCCGGTGGGAAAAATATGTAGAAATGAAAAAGATGGGCATGGGAATGAATTTTCCTGGAGTTAAACGTATTCTTGCAGCACTGAATTAAAGTCAAGCTTGCAATCACAGTTTCTTAGCCTGCAGTCAGTGCTGACAGGTTTTGCACTATATAAATGATGTTATTCTTTGTTCCCCCACAAAATACATGCCAGGTGCAGTGTCAGGCCCACCTAATTTGGTTGAGCCGCCTCGATCACTTTGCTTACTGTATGCCCTGTGCAGAGTTGCATCCTGCTGCGTGCCACATCTCAGCGCTGTGCCGGGAAAGCCCTGCTCCCGCAGGAAGCAAAAGCCAGGGAGGATAAGGAGGAATATTTACGGCGAGAGTTTTCTGCTTCCTACAGGCAGTGTCTGGGCAATACCTACGTGTGCACGTTTGCGGACGGTGCCTGTCGCACGCTCTGCGGGGTTGTAGCAGACTGCAGGGGGGAGCAGTCACCTGTAAGGAAGGAGCCCTGGCTTGGCAGCCACCCTTGATCTAAATGTGCAGGGAAATCATTAAATAGAGGGAAGCTCTTGGTTTAGGAGCTGTAGCTGACTCCTCCGGTACCCCAGCACCGAGCTGGCTGAGGTGCACAGAGAACTGGTGGAGCAAAGAACGCGGAGCCGGATCTAAACCCTTCACAGCTTCGTTTGCAGAAGAGGCAGGCGCTGACCCCTGGGTGCTGGCACCCCGGCTCCTTCGCCACGGGGGTGGACGCTGTTGGGTCGAAGCAGCTGCTGCAGAAGGGTGTCCGCTCGCTCCCGGCGCACGGGGACGGCTGTGGGAGTCACTCCGAAGCAGGTTCTGGGGGCAGGGAGGGTGTCTGGCGCTGTGCGTGGCTCATGACAGCGTGACCCCAGGTGCCACGCAGGGCTTCCGTGTCTTGCCAGCAGGGCAGTTTTGGGATGCTGCTGCTGCATGTTGCTGGGCTGGAAGTAAGTGGGAGCAGCTGTGCTGCTCTGAACAATGAGTAGAACAATAAAATGGTCAGGGAAATGTTTTCACAAAACTAAAACAAGTTTCGTTTTTGGGGAAGAGGAGGAGAAGCCACAAGTGTTTTGCAGAACCTGCCAGTGGCCAAAGTTCAGCCTCAACCATGAAGAGCTGGGAGAGGTGGGCAGGAGGGGCAGCTTGGTCTTGAGAAGATCCGAGTCCCTGGGTCTGCGACCCCACTGAGCTGGAAAAGGGGTTGAGGTGGCGGCTGGGGATGTGGGATCTCCAAACCAGCCTGGGGTTTGAGGGTGCTGGAGTCTGGGGTTTCCATTCAGACCCTTCTCTCAGCAAAGCGGAAGGTGAAACATTTGCCACCTCCTCTCTGGCTCCACTGAGGTCTGTCTGGTGTGAAGTTGAGTTCACTTGGAAGCCACTTCACCTTTTTCGAGGTATGGGGAGTGCCGACGGTGGCCTCCCCTCCTGGGCACCCCTTCTGGAGGGCATCTCTGGTGAAAGCGGTTTGGGAAAGAGGAAGGTCGGGGAAAGGTTTTCCTCTGCTCTTCTTCATATTTGCGCAGCCTGTGACAGGCCTGTCAGCTCCTTCCCTTGTGCTCAGCACTTCAGGAAGCTTCATCTCTGCCTCGGTGCTTCCCCACGTGACCCTAACAACCTTCTTTTTCCAGTTCACTTCCCTTTTGCCCTGCTTTCTCCAGAATGATGGTGACACGTCTCTTTTTTGGGGGAGAAGTCATTTTAAAAGATGTTTCTTCTGTGTCTGCTTTGACTTGACTTCCCTGCACAGCTCAGAGGACTTCTTGCACTTACCTCCCACTGGCTGTTTTCTCCTGACCCTCTTCCTTCTCCTGCTCCCCCTCCTTCTCTCTTTTGTGCAGGACTTCTTGGACTGCTCCTGGTTTGCTTTGAGGACATACCCAAGTAAGCATGTGCAGGGTCCCTCTTTCAGTAGTCCATGAAACATCCATTTGGGCTTCACTCTGCTTGCTTTTCTTTCCAGTTTTCTAGGAAAACACCCCTGGACTGTGCACAGTCCGGGGCAGTGGTATTTTTCATGTGTCCCCCCCCTTACATGTTCTCTCAGCTGAGATGGAAAGACCCTTTCCATATCTCCAAAGTTAGAGACATGCACTCTATAGGTAAGTTCTTCCTTGCCAGCTGCTACACTATATAGCTTAAAAGGACCCAAAGTCATTACCTGCTTTCCTGTTAGTCTCCTAAGGGATGGATTTGGAAAAGCTTATTCCCCTCACCCTCTTCTCTGCAAGTGATATGTCAACTCTGCAGGGGAGTGGGGAGGGGAAAGCCTGTGGTCTGGATTTTATGTGAGCTGGGAACTTCCTTTTCACCGCTCTCAACACTTGTGTGTGTGCAGGTGACCAGACCTCCTTCCGAGTTCAGGTTCGGCAAGTGGAGGACTATCCCGTGGACCTCTACTACCTGATGGATCTCTCCCTGTCCATGAATGACGACCTAGATAATATTCGCAATCTGGGGACCAAGCTGGCTGAAGAGATGCGAAAGCTCACGAGCAATTTCCGGCTGGGCTTTGGATCTTTTGTGGACAAAAACATTTCTCCTTTCTCCTACACGGCACCAAGATACCAAAACAATCCCTGCATTGGGTAAGTGGTAGGTGTACCTTGAAAGGATTAGCCCTGTGTTTACACAGAGCCTGGCTGCAGTCTTCTCTTCTCATTCTTGTTTTAAATAACGAACCGGACTTAAGTCCCAGCTTTTGGGAATGCTGATTAGCCTCAGCTGTTGCTGTGATGCTCCAGAGCGATTCAAAATAGGACAACTTCCAACTTGCAGTGGCTGTTGGGAGATCTCTGCATCTAGAGATGGGAAACTGTTGTATCAGGAGCCTGAAGCTATTTTTAAGTACCTGACAAGGGTGCAGACATAGCAGGCTTTTTTACAGGCTTTAAGAAATAGGAGCAAGAGCCAGAAATTCCTGATTTCTGATCCGAGCTCTTAGTCATAGTTTGGCCTTGAGTAAATCGATTAAGCTCTTTGTCTCCATTTTACAGATAAAGAGACCACGGCAACGTAAGGCCTTCCCAACAGAAGTGTTTGGGGGAAGTGAGATTTGTGAGGGCCTGTAGGACTGATTAATGAGTTCTTGCAAAGTGTTTTGAAGATGTCAGGCAGGTTTTTTCATCTTTATTGCTGTGGGAGGAAAGCAAACTGGCAGTTGCAAAATACACAAATGATGTGGTTTGCTTTGCGGTGATATCAGAGCCTTCCTCCTTTTCTTTTTGTTTGCCTTCAACTGCCGGAGTCGGGATCAAGTCCATTGAATTGGGGATTATGCCAGAGTGAAATTGGGTGTAGTGTAGGGTGTCCAGGCTCACGTGGGTTTGGGTGTTGGCATGAAAGGATGGATACAGCAGCAAGTGCCGTCCTGGGAGAATGTCACCATTGACACTTACCTTCATAGTGCTGTCTTCACCTTGGGGTGCTTCCTAGTCATGTAAGGGCAGTAAGGTTAGCACTTTTATTTGAGCCATTTGTGGATACTTACGTTGTAAGATCACAGCACAGATGGATGCCAAACTCTGCAAGAGTGCATCCTTTAAGTTTCCCATATGAGAGGCAGATTAAAGAGATCTTGCATCAGCTGTGAGTTTCTAGGCACATTTTGGCATTGACCAAGCATTTGGCATCTCATTGCATATTGACTGTTGATCAGACAAAATTATCCATATTCTCTTTTCACCGCTTCTGTCCAGAGACGAAGGTCAAGTAGATTTTAACACTGAAAACTCAAGCTTTGTCCATGAAGCATAGCCACCATTCACCACGCTCTTCATAGTTCTTCCCTCTGAAAATTTGGCATGGCCTCAGAGGGATGTGCTCAGTCATCTCCATTGTCCTCAGCCTCCATCACCCACTCACATTGCTTATAGGCTGGGGACGGGGTTTTGCTCTGGCGAAAACTTTGTTTGGCTGGTGTGTGATTTAATTGAAGTGACCTGGCTTTTGCTGAGTGAAATAAGGTGAAATGTGCAGGAGGGGAGGGGTGGGAGAAGAGGAGAGAGTGGAGATGGACAGGTCTACAGGGAGGCATGCCTGAAACTGCTAGTGCCCTTTTACCGAGGTCATCCAGAGATGTCGACTCCTCCTTCGACCATGATCAGGCTATCTGCTTGTCCTTTTGGTTTTAACCAGGTGGTTGCTTTGCTGTTTATGGGTTGCATTAAGCCAGCCTGGTCTTGGGAAACCATTTAGGAAGGATTGCACAAGGCAGCTCGCCTTGTGGGTGCTCCCTTCCAGTCGCCACCTGTCTCCTCTTCATCCAAACCAGGGGTGCTGTCTCATCATTGTTCTCCGGTGGCATCACCTTCCCCTGCCTGCTCTGCCAGCGGGTTGTCGCTGCTGCTGATGCAGCAGCAAGGTGGGTTGTCAGGTGTGGTTTTGTTTGCAGCTATTTCTAAGTGTCAAAGCAGACTTTGTCCGTTGGCTACTCGAATCTAAAAAAAGAAGCTGCAAGGAAACATGAGTTTGGTGGGTGTTTTTGCCCCCAGTCCAGGTTCTCTTCTCCTCATGGTGATGGCCGTCCTGCAGGTTCGGGCAGTGTGCAGCCCTGTTTTCATGCGGGGTCTGGCCGGGATCCCTTCTGCCTCCTTCATCTCACCCCATCTTGCTGCTCGCCCCTGCTCCTGGCTGAGCATCCTGGGTGGGACCTCCTGGGGAGCCAGGACGTGGCCTCAGGCAGCCATGGTGTCATTCAAGAGAGATAATACAAAGGAAACAAACACTAAATTTAAAAAGACAGATAAGGAAGTCAGAGGGTTTGACTGAACACCCAATTGCCCATCTATCTGTGATAGGACCTGGGGAGGTTACAGCCTGAGATAACCCACCCGCACTGCTGCGTAGTCACTCAGCTATCCATCGTCTGTCCTGCTGCTGCCTGCAGCTTCTACCAGCAAACCTGGAGTGTAAAACAAACGAAAAAGGATTAAATTATACATCTTCATGGGATGTGGGACCCTACAGTCTGCCAGTGTTTTCTTCCTGAACCAGGGCTCTGGGAAACTGAGCACTCAGATATATCGTATGGGTTAAGCGCTGCTTGCTGAGACTCTGCCGTGCAGAGGTTTCACACACACGCTCCTCACCTTGGCCCTAGGTGCGAGCGAGATGCAAGTCTGAACACGGGGTCGATCACAAGGGATGGCGCTAATTGCCAGCCAGCCCCAGGGCAGTGGGACCTGCCCCACGGTTAGGCGTGGGCATGGCTGTGTAGGTGGAAATCCCTGCTCTGGGGTCTCTTGTGAGGGATTTGAGTTCCCAGCAGTGGTAAATCTTAAATACTCCTTTGTGTAAAAAGCCTCTTACAACTTACCCATAGTGGGTCATGTGTCAGCAGAGGCCTTTAATTGTTCTCCGGGTTTTATCTTTGAAGACAAGAGGGAATTAGTGCCAGCCCAACTACTTTTTAAACACATTTTCTTCTTAACCCTCTCGTCCCTCTCCCCTGCACGCACTCACTGATTTCCCACGCTGCAGGAGCTGCTCTGCCGAGCTCTCCCAGCCGCGCGGTGAGCACCAAAGCTGCCTCCTGTTTTATATGGAAAAAAAGATTTCCTGGTAGCCTGCCGAGGCATTTCTCTGCCTTAGGGTGCCACTCCTACCTTTCTGCGCCAGTGGTGCTCTTGAAAGTGGAGATGGTGTTTGCTCACCAGCTTGCAGGGAGAGTGGGAGGGTGCATGAGTTGGTGTTAGTTATTAATGCACCTCGTGGTCTGCAATTACCATGTGCCCGGTGACATGCAGTGGGTGTGGGGTGGCATGTATTGCCAAGAAAACTGGATGACAGAGCAAAAATGCATATAGAAAAATAGGGGAAAAGTAGCTGTTGGCAGTAACGTTTCTGCGTGGTGCCCTTTGACACCAGCGCATCATCCTGGGCTGCTGGGGAGGGTCGCTCTGGCCCTCCTGCCAAAACGTGCCCTCTGCATCATTGCAGGTCGCATCCTGCACTGCAGACTTCCAGTGTGAAAACCACTTTATGAGTGCTGAAACTCCAGAGCTGCATGGCCCGGTGCTTGGTGTCTCCAGTCGAACCTTATGGGGAGAGAGATGTTTGGTCCTGGTGAGATCTCTGGAAACTTCAGCTGCTCAAAGCCCCCAGAGGGAACCAAAAAGATGGGCTCTACTGTAGAGTTTTGTAGATAAATAGCCAGAAATTGAAATGTCCAAATCATGAAGCCTTGGGGAAGTATTTCATCCCTCTGAACAGAGGTTTGGAGACCAGCCTGGTAGAGCTGGGAGCTCCTGTAGCTCTTGGCTGCTGATGAGGTTCCTCCCAGCTGACCACTCCTCTGTTCCTCCTGCAGTTACAAGCTGTTCCCCAGTTGCGTCCCATCCTTCGGCTTCCGCCATCTCTTGTCCCTAACGGATAAAGTCGACCGTTTCAACGAAGAAGTTCAGAAACAGAAGGTTTCCCGCAACCGAGATGCTCCAGAGGGTGGTTTCGATGCGATTTTGCAGGCTGCTGTGTGTAAGGTGAGTTGCTCAGATTTCTGGAGTTTTAAAGCAAAGCAGAATAGGAGTTTTCTTCTGCTCTGTTCTTGGACCAGGGTAAGGCTTCAGCATGCCATTTCTTGGAAGTAACTATTAAATTTTTCTTGAAGAAATCATGAAAGATGCCTTGAAAAGTAGAGGATATTGGCTTTATGTACTTTTGTACATGAACAGGCAAAGAAAAAAAGGTTAATATATTTTCTAGTTTAAAGGTATAAAAATGGAGATTTGCAAATGCAAATTTAGGGCTGAGATTAGACTTGTAGGTGCTGATCCCTGAGCACCTGGGACAAAATCCTTTAAGATTCATGTACACTTGGCGTGCAGCAGCACCGTGCGTCGGCTTAATGCATTTCTTAAGTGTGCGTCAAACACATCTTGCAGCGGTTGACCTCTGTTGAGGGTTGGAGCTGGTTCCTACTGCTCATACTTGCCCCCTTTGGCATGTGGGGCTGGTTGATCCCACCTCCAGGTGCTGATAGCCTGCTCTCCATCTTTGTCAGCAAAACTGGAGCTGTGAGCAGTAATTAAAGACAGAGTTCATTAGCTTGGTGCCATGTTAACCACGTCCTTAGGGTTTTTGGACATGTTTGCTTGAAGACCTTTCTGGAACAAGTAGGTGGGTTGCTCAGTATCCCTTTGTGCATCAGGGATGAAAGTGTCTGTCCCCTTTGCCATGTGGCTGAGCTGCCCTGCTCATCAGGGATGGCTCCGGTTGCTTTTTTCCCTCTTAACATACAGTTTGGATTTTTTTCACTCCAGCCTTGTGTAGTCCTTTTGGGTGGGCGCGTTTTCTTCTGGGTCTGGATTTTGGGAGCTGGGAGATAGGCATCGTCTGCAGGAGTGATGGGACTCAGGCTTGTGGGAAACCAGATCTTTTCTCGCCTGGGTTGGCTTCATTTACGCTTTATGCTCATGACAGGACTGAACCTGCCCTATTGGATCTGATGCCACCCAACAGTCATCTTCCATCTCCTAGCCTGGCACAGATATTGTTGTTGGCACAGCTACAGTGCTGCTCCCAATACTTGTCTGGGAATAAAGTGCTTCTCAGTTTTGGAGAAGTGGCTCTCATGGTTAGAGCAGAGATGTCTCAGGATGTTGACTCAGTTGTGCCACCCACCATGTGGTTTTTTGCAGTCCCTTCCACTATTTATTGCAAAAAATGGAAAGCGTTTCCCTACAGTGCAGAAATAATGTGGTGTGTATCACAGGGGCTCATTTTGGAGGTGTCGCTGAAAGGCAGCAGGAGGGCAGAGGGAAGATATTTCCTGCATGTTTGTGCCAGTCTCAAACTGTTGGCGAGAACCAAAATCTTTGACTGTTGTTCTTGAGTGCACAGCCTGGTCCCTTCTAAATTCAGAAGGTGAATGTAGATGCTGGTGCCATCTAAATTCAGGCCTGAGCATCCACTAGGAAGGGTGAGCAGAGGTGAGCGTGTGTGCTTGCATGGCTCTTGGCATGATATGGCAGGTCATGACAGAGGAATTTCTGCAGCCGCGGTGGTTAATTAATTACCAGAGCTCCGGGGTGGGAAAGAAAGTCCACGGGACCGGTGTGTGACATAGGAGAACCGGCTGTGCCGTAAGTCGTGCTGCCTTGGCGGCCCCTTGCTGTGGGTGGAGCAGCTGCCTGCTGATTGCAGGCGTGAGCAGCAAAGGCTCCCTCTGTCCAGGGTTCAAATAGCCAAAATTCCGGGCCAGCTGATTGACCTCCTAAGCCCCCTAGCCAAAACGGGAGCTTAGAGATTAATTTCCCTCACGGCAGCCGAGTGATGGCCTATACTGGTCAGCAGCCATGGGCTGTGGTGGGGGTCAGCACCGTTGAGGCGGGTGAAGGTGGCAGACATCTGGGGTGGCAGTGAGGTGCCGCTTCCTGGTGAGGATACTCTTTGGTGCGACGAATGGTGCTTTGCATCCAGCGGTGATTAATGAAGTATCGTGGGGACTAACCCCTGCACAGACAGTAGTTTGTAGTAACTCAGGAGCTATTTTCCCCCAGTGCATGGCGAGCAGCATACAGACACATTGGCTCCTTCTGGGGTGGGTTTCCTCATCACTGCTGTGGTACCCCATTGCATCTCTCCAGCATGGTTCAGCTTTTTCCAGCTTTCACCCTCTCTACCGTTTTCAAAACCCAAGATTTAAGACAATTATGACCTTAGAAAGTCCCCTGCCTTTGGGGCGATGGAGCCTGTTGACCTGTTGACCATGAAGTACTTTGCTCAGCAGCAGAGTTTGTGGCATCAGGTCCCAGGGAGAGCCGGTGGTGGCATGGCAGAGCCTTGCTGTTTCCGGTGTCCAAGTGTGGTCTTCTCTTCTCCTTCAAGCGCTGAGGTGTCAGAAACAATACCTACTCTGTTGACTAGGTATTTTTATACTGTAATTCATATAAAGCATTTCTTCTGCATGAGCTGTCTAAGAGCTCTGTAATGCTCAAGTCATTTTTTGGCCTGGTTTTCAACCCAAGCAATGGGGAAAGTTTGTACAGCTAATACAGACTAACGAGCAGGCCCAGGGTTTGGCTGCTTTCTGAAAGATGAAGATATGGTAAATGTTATTCTGGAGGCAATGAAAGAGCCAGAGACAATAAGCCTTTATCCTGATGCTAAAATGGTTAGCCAGGAATATTAATCAACCTTCTGTAATTACATTTTCCATTTGCAGTATTTTGGTTTTCTGCCATTCTTT
This sequence comes from Pluvialis apricaria, assembly GCA_017639485.1. Classification (NCBI taxonomy): domain Eukaryota; kingdom Metazoa; phylum Chordata; class Aves; order Charadriiformes; family Charadriidae; genus Pluvialis; species Pluvialis apricaria. Next base: position 70,670,855 of record CM030011.1, on the reverse strand, counting down.
AAGTGCAAGCATCAGATCGCTTGGTGATATGTATACGTTTCAGATCGTATATACTAAGATGCAGCATGGAGATAATGCTGGATTAGAAAATAAAGTGTCCTTTGAAATAGTTTTGATTGGTGCTTGCTAGACACTGGTACATGGAGATGAGCGTGTCTGGAGAAGGGCAATGAAGCTAGTGGGGGCGTCTGGAGAACAAGTCTTATGAGGAGTGGCTGAGGGAACTGGGGTTGTTTAGCCTGGAGAAAAGGAGGCTGAGGGGAGACCCTATCACCCTCTACAACTACCTGAAAGGAGGTTGTAGTGAGGTGGGGGTCGTTCTCTTCTCCCAAGTGACAAGTGATAGGACAAGAGGAAATGGCCTCAAGTTACACCAGGGGAGGTTTAGATTGGATATTAGGAAAAATTTCTTCACCAAAAGGGTTATCAAATATTGGAACAGGCTGCCCAGGGAAGTGGTGGAATCACCCTCCCTGGAGGTATTTAAAAGATGTGTAGACATGGTGCTGAGGGACATGGTTTAGTGGTGGTTTGGCAGTGTTAGGTTAATGGTTGGACTCAATGACCTTAAAGGTCCCTTCCAACCTAGACGATTCTATGATTCTGTGGCCAAGACACCTGGGAGACACTGAGGTGCCTTTCAGAGCTATGCAAAACAAAGGACGTTTGGGCTTTTAATCTGTAATGCATACTTGTCGTGCACCTGTATCTGTTTCTTTCTTCCCAAAAAGGCCTGAACCTGAGAAACTGGTGAGGTTTTAGTCATACTGATGAATCCAGGGGGGTCTCCTGGCAGGTTGTGCCTTGGCAATTAAACCCTTTTTATTCAGTGCCCAAAGCATAAATTTAGATATTTATTTCAGGCTTGGAAATATTGATGCCAGGTTTTGCAGCCTTTTCAATAGGATTTGGAGGGCTGTGCGGTGCTGAGGTAGCCATGGCAGTTTTGCCAGTCACTGTTGGCTGTAAGGAGTGAGAAGCTGGTCTTTCAGGGTATGGGAGGCAACTGCAGCTGGTTGTAGGAGTAGGGGCAGGATCTGTAGCGTGCCCAGCCCTGCGGAAACACATCTTCCCCCTTCATTATGCTTTGGGTCAGGTCCCACCCCTGCTTTTAAAATCCATTCTGTCCCATGGAGATCAAAAACCAGACGAGGGGGCAGATGTCCATGCAGGTTTTTTTTGTTCAACAATCCCAGTCCAGTAAAAATAAATGAAAGTCTCTTTGGTTATTTGTTTTAAGCGGAGCAGAGTGCTGCTCTGGGTTTCGCGGTGGAAACTGTGTGCTGAAGAGCTGTATTTTCCAGTGCCTGGAAGCTGCTGGCAGAGGCAGCGTGAGATGCGGCGGCTCCTCGGCGTGCCGACCTCTCCAGGTGCTTTTTCCATAGGTCTCCAGCTCTTTCATGTGGCATCGGCACCAGCTCGGCCACCCTATCTGAGACACACTGGTCCAATGCTCCAAGGCATCAAATGCTCTCAGTGCCCGTGGGTGACACTGTGGGTGCTCATTGCTGTTTGGAAGTGAGTTCCTGCAGTGAGCAACCAAAGCATTTCTGATGTTGTTTATGTGGGAAAGCGTGTGTTGGAGACACAGAGAGTTTGTCTGTAAAGTGATGCTTAGCCCGTGATTTAAAGGTGGGCTTAGCAGGCAGGTGAACAGAAGCATCATCCCTGAAGTGGCTTCATAACTGCTGCTTGAATGCAGCAGGTTTTCTTTGTGCGTACCACATTCCTAAGGAAATGAAACTCAAATTAGTCCTTTTAATCTCTTCGGGAGTTTCTTGGCCTCAATTGTTTAAAAAGAAATCAGCTTTGAATAGGCAAAGGAAAGTGAACTGGATGGACTTCTGTCTGGTGGTTGAGTAGACCAGCAACTGCTTCTTGCATTGTTAGAGCTGTAATCGCTTTTGGATTGAGTTCTTAAGAAATGAGAAATGACTAATTTGCCTTTTGTCCAGTGGGGTCACTTCACTGGAATGACTCCTGCTTCCCAGGGCAAAAAAGTCCTCATTGCATACTGAGCCGGCCTGTAACATGCTGGTACGTGGCAAAGCATGTGTGTTGCCAAAGATTTCTTCCTATGGCCTTATTTGTGTTGAGGGGGGTCTTTAAAATACTGTTAAAGAAAAAATACCTTCTGCAATAGGGAGGAAAAAGAAATCTACCCTGGAATAGTGTTCCTGAAGCAAGAGTTATATTTATCGGAAAGATCAGCAAGCTTTGGGCTATGACTCACATTTGCAGGCGAAAATTGCGCTGGCAGCCGTGGTTCCACATCCTTCTGCCTGCTCTGCCCTCTTGCCCTGCCCACGCCAGCGCTTTTCATAGGAAGCGGCTTTGCCACCAGGCTCCAGCAATTTGTAGGATAGCATGTTAATATAAAACAAGGTAGATGTCAGATTTTGCTAAATAAGCTGAGCAGTAAGCTCTGGAGGAGTTGGGTATATCCATCTGCACTGTGTTCGCACCAGTGAGGTTTTACCAGCTTTTCCCTCATCCTTCCCCACGTTCTCAAGCGTTGCGTTGCTCTGAGCTGGGGGCTGGAGGGAGGAGGATGCTGGATGTGTGTGGGGAGCGCCTTTGCTGGCAGATGGGTAGGGGTGGCCAGCCCAAGGGGAAGCTCTGGAAGATGGAGCTTTCTGGCTCCGGTCTCTGCCGTGGCAGGATCTCTCCACCATGGTTGGCAGGCAGGACCACAGCTCGCCCGGCTTGGCATGAGCTGGCGGTGGGAGCAGCCAGCGAGCGCAGGGGAGTGTGCTGCAGCGCTATGGTTTCCAAAAATTTCCTTTGGGCTTCTCTGTTTCCCTCCGCTTTCATTGCAACAAACAGCTTCAGTGTGCCGTTGTAGGCACAGATCTGCTTCTCAGGCTGATGCAAAGCCAGAAACCTGCGGAAGCTCCGTGGAAAGGAAACGTTTATCCCTTTATGTTATCCCTTTATTTGAAAAAAAAAAAAAATCTATCCCTGCATCTCCCTCCATGCAAAGATGGTGATAATGTCTGGTCCTTGCACAGAGTGCCTGTGCAAGCACATGGGTGCACCAAGCCAGGCCCTCGGGCAGGACCTCACTGCGTGTCACAGCGCAGAAACAGCCTTTACGAGCGGGCAGTAATGAAACTGCTGAGCGGGGATATTGCAGCTCTTGCTGTTGCCTTGGCCGCTCCGCAGAGCTGAGGAAACAAGGTCAGATTAAATGTGTGTGGAGGAATTTGGCAGGTCTCCTTTGGCTATAAAAGCAGCTGAAATTCTTATTCTTGGATCTGGGTAGAGAAGGTCTGGTGGACAGTCCACTTAACTCCTCGTGCCTTTTAAAGTAACTGTGTTGGAAGGAGATGCTGGGAAATGCTAGGTGGGCCCCTGACATTTTGTTTTCTTGCTAGAGATGGGTGCCCAGGAGCATGGTACTCTTCTCATTAGTGCTAACGGGTCTGCTGCTGGCTGGGTGCATGGCTGGGACCATGTGCAGGGCGAGGGGTGAAGCGTGGGCTCTGCAGGGGCAGACTGGTTGTCTCACAGGGTTTGTTTTCCCCCAGGAGAAGATCGGCTGGCGTAAGGAGGCATCTCACCTGCTGGTCTTCACAACGGATGATGTGCCCCACATAGCCCTGGATGGGAAGCTGGGGGGGCTGGTGCAGCCCCACGACGGCCAGTGCCACCTGAACGAAGCCAACGAGTACAGCGCGTCCAGCCAGCTGGTGAGGGGGGACATAGGGAGCCAACCCTTGGAGACCTTGTAGTGTTGGTGGACCGACCTCTCTGGAGACCAGCCATCCCCAACTCCAGCAGCTTTTGGCAAGCACAGCCCCTGACCAGCGTGGTTTCACCCAGTCTTGCAGTTTGCAGATAAAATTCACTGTTCCCTTTGGGCATCCCCCTGTAGCGAATGCTTCTGTGATGCTCAGAAATGGGTTAGGAAGTTAGCAAGTTCCTTCAGGGTGCATTGCAAGGGAGGCAAAAGTAACTTGGTCTCCTGAAGTGCATCAGATTTTCCTGAAAAGTGTAGAGGAAACATCAAAGATGCCATCCCTTTTCTAAAATGTCCAGCGGACTGTCAGCTTCTCCCTGGAGAGACTGAGTCTACCTTGATGTGGCCACACTAGCAAGCACGATGGGACACTTTTATTCACAGCCTTTGATTACAACACTAACAAAGGTCTTAGTAATAAGTAGACAAACTGGCCCTTTTTTTAAGTTTAAACTCAGTAAACTTCTGGGGTGAACAAGCGCTTGCCTGCTGCCTCATTATCACATCCTGCTGCAGAAGGGTGCTTTATTCAGCAGATCACCAGCACTACTTAGGATTTTTGTTCCTGCGCGGATGTCACCTCGTAACAGGAGGTGTTTCTGGATGGAAGCTCAGTTCCTCAGGGAAACCCTCTTTCCACCCACCTGTGCAATCCTAGCAAGCATATGTGTACTGGGTACAGCCCCCGTACTGATGTGGAGTTATGCTGGGGAGCTGATGTGGGGATGCTGCCTTGGTATTTCCATGTTTGAGTCTTGGAGGCTCTCAATCAGCCCCCTAGTTTGCAAGTAAACGAGGTGGTTTTTTCTGAGGACAGCACTTCAGAAGCAGCCAGGGGTTTTAAACTCAACCTGGTCTCTTCAAAGTGAGCCCCGGTTCATTGTTTTGTTGTTTATGGGTAGCTAGAGCGGTATTGTCCTGCTGTTGTCTCCATCTGGGAAGTCTGCAGAATTAAAGAGCTTATCGTAATCGCTTTATGGTTCCAGTATGCGGAAAGAGCAGGCAGTGGATGTTTCTGCTCTGGGAGAAAAATCATACATTTCCACTTACTGCAGATCTACATCTCCCTGCCTTGCACCCCTGGAGACGGCAGCCCGCTTGTGACACACGCGTCTGCTGATGGCAAAGCAGAAAGAGGAAAGAAAGAAATCCAATGTTTCAGGTGTTGCTGTAGCCAATGGTGTTGTCAGTCATATATTCTAGTGAAGGGTGTAGCAGAAATATTTAAGGGATGACAGAATTTCTACTGTTTGAGCTGGGATTGTACTGGTGCATCAGAGACTTCATCCCACAGCAAAACATGCCACGTTTCTGGAACGAATTTTGCTGTTGGGAGGAGAAGAGCAATGAAATTAGTCTTTTGTTTCTGTGTTACCCATCGGTCTTTCTGCCCTTTTTGTGCCCCTAGGATTATCCTTCCCTGGCCCTTCTTGGGGAGAAACTCGCTGAAAACAACATCCACCTGATCTTCGCTGTTACGAAAAATCATTACGTCCTGTACAAGGTAAGTGCCGCCGAGCTGCCCGTGCTGCAGGGGGGGGGATTTAAATGCCTCCTGAAAGCATCTTCCTGCTGGCACCGTGGAGCGGAGGCAGCCGCAAGCGTGCGTGTGCACAGCCACAAGCGTGCATGTGTGCAGCTGCAAGCGCACATGCGTGCCGCCACGCGCTGCCCGCGGGGCTGGCAGGGCAGGCAGATGCAGGCAGGCGAGGCTCAGCCCGCCGTCCCACCCCGCTTCGTTCGTTCAGCGAAAAGCACTAAAGCTTCTTAGAGCAAACAGATATATATATGTTAGTGAGCATGCGAAGACCTAAAATAGACTCCGGCTTAATCCTGATGTTCGGATGGCTGCCAGCCGTGCAGCGTGCGAGAGCGCAGAAACCTGTTCAACCCATTCTGCAGTGACTTAATCCCATTACCTAATCGCACGCAGTGTTTCTGCCCAGCTGTGTTTTTCCATCACGGAGTCCAGGGCCCCAACGTGCCACATACAACTGGAACTCCCTCGCCATCCCTGCTCTCCCCTCCGAAAGGAAAAGGTGACCCGAGCCGCAAGGGCCGGCCCGGGTCTGGAGCTGCCCCGCGGGGTTTCGCTCCTCTGCGGATGCGGGGAAGTGTTTCAGGCGGGATCGCATTCGGAAACCTCTACTCCGGCTCTTGTAGCTGGAGCAAGACCAACAAGCAGCTGCGTTGCTAAGGTCGAGATGCTGCTGCTCGCCCGCGGAGAGCGGGAGGGCTGAGCTCATTCTCCACCCCCTCTCCAGGGATGCTCGCCGGTCCTGCGGCGGGATGGGGCAGCCGCACCTCCCTCCCCGCTGTGCCGGTGCCGGCTCTCCTGAGTGCCCAGCGGCTGGGTCTTGCCCCCTCCGGCAGCAGACCTGGGTCCGTTAGTCCCTGTCCCCAGCAGCAGACCTGAGTCTGTCAGTCCCTGTCCCTTGGCCGCAAGCCTTGTTTAGCGTTTGACGTGCCGCATTGGCAATGCTTTGCTTCCAAAAGCTCCATGTTAATGGGAGCCAAGCCGTACCGTGTACGCCACCAGACGATGGGGCAGGGCGTGTGGCCAGTGTCCCTGCCACGGGGTCGGTCCGTCCTCACCCTCTGCTTTCCTCTCTGCATCTCAGCATTTTCTTTCTTTTTGGTTTTTTTTTTTTTTTTTCCAAGAACTTTACGGCCTTGATTCCTGGGACAACGGTGGAGATTTTGCACAAAGACTCCAAGAATATCATCGAGCTGATCGTCAAGGCCTACAACGTAAGTGCGTTTCAATACCCCAGCTGCTGTCGTGCGAAGCACCAAGAGCTTGGCCAGCTCGCCTCTCCCCGGTGTGCTCCACCTGGCTCGGATGCCTCCCTCCCCGGTCCACCACACGCCACCGGAGCTGGGGCATCCACCCTGGGGAGGGACACGAGGTGTGTGAGGTGGAGAAGGAGCACGGGGATGCCCAGGGGAGCCTGCAGCAGAGCAGAGATTTCACACCATGTCTCTCGTGTGCAGAATTACCCTCTAAATACAGCCCCAATCTGAAACAGTTGTCTCTTAGAGCACCCTACTTGTAGATAAAATAGATAATTTCTTTGCTATCCAGTGGTCAGAGGCCTCCCAAGGATGTGACTGGGCTCTGGCTAAGGTCATATCCTTTTGTTGGTCTCCATTCAGTGGGAGTTGGTCCTTAGCAACCCATGAGCATCAGCATGTCTCTTGGGTCCCAAAGGAGCCCTCCCTACGCAGCATTGCCAATGCAGCTTGCCTTGCCATGCTAGGGCCCATGGGGGACAGCAAAGGACCTGTAGTTATACCTCTGACCTGATGTTGTCCATCTCTGTGGAGATCAGGGGAGCGGATCAATTAGAAGCAGCTAAATTGCACGTTTGTTGGGTAGTTAGTTGTCAACATTTCTGTTGACTTCTCCCTGAATTCTTATGGGTTGGCTCCTCATGCTCCTGGAAGGATATTGCTGTTTCGGTGATGGGCATATGAGATCTGACCCGGTAATGGGTCAGCCGTCAGGTAGGGTTCCTCGTGCATGGCACTTGTGAACACAGCTTTAGATGGCTGCAAGCCCTTCTCCTTGGTACTGTGCTCATTAGTACAAGGGAGTGAGGAAGGACTTTTTTGGAGGAGTTTACACATCCAGACGTCACATGCTGTGCTTTGCGTGACCTGCAACATTCATCTTTCCTTCCCCCACAGCTCCCTGCAGTTAAAGCAGCATTTGGTTATGCCCTCAGGAAGAGTGCTTCCCAAAGCTTTGCTCGCTGAAGAAAGGCAATGAGCAGCTAATGCTGCTAACGAGGCCCTGGAGTTTGTCCCCCTTGAGGAAGGAGGGTCTTGGGGCTAAGATGTTAGGCTGGGAAGGCAGAAATGAATGTTCACTCAGCGTTGACTTTGCATGTGGTCTCAGTGCCAGCACATGAAAACCTCCCTTTGCCTTGTTTTCCCAGCTGTAACATGCATCCGTGCCTCCATTTCACCACCCCTTGAGGCTCTGCAGAGAGATATAAGCTGATAAACACCATTGGTGATGGGATGCTCTCGCCCCTGCTCCCTCCCTCTCTCTACTTGTGAGCTTTCCAGTGCAGCTGGCTGGAAACCACCAGGACGCTGAGACCAAGGTGCCCCATGGAAGGAGCAGTGCAGGATGCTCAGTGCTGCTGGGACTGGGACTGGTTTCTCGCCTGTTCAGCTGGGTGGTGGGTGTGAGCCGGGACCCCCAGGTGTGCTGCTGGGAGCTGGCAGCTCCTGCCTGTGCCGCAGGCAGCCTGGGGCTGTGGGAAACCCAGCGCCCACCCAGCCCATCTTCTCTGGGTAGCTTTGTTTTTTCCTGAAATGAAGGAGGAGATTCTCACTGAAAGAGAAGGCTAAAATTTCTGTTTTCCAAGTGGGAGTGAACCTTTTTTATTCCGCATGGAAAGGAAATGCTGAGCCTGGAGAAACCCTTCATCTGCAACAGGGATGGTCTTCTCCTGCAGGGTGGCAGTGGCTAGTGCCCTGGGCCCGGGCTCAGCCTCTCCCCTTCAGTGCTTTGGCCATCTCTGGTTGTCTCTCATCTGCTTTCCTCCACCGATGCGTACAGCAGACTTGCTCAGGGCTTACGTTACCCCCAAGATCTGTTTTCCCCATCCCTTCGTCTTCTGTCTCCCTTTTTCTTCTGCCTGGTGTGCTGTTGCCTCTCCCTCATCTGGAGGGGCGTGAAACAAAAGAGAACAGGAACAGCTTTTTTATTCTGTCCTCACTAAGAAAAAAAAAAAACAGATCTCCACGTGCCTGGGAGATGGAGAGGCTCCTGGGGGGCTGTGCCCAGGCTGGTGTGGTGCCGGGGACTCTCTGCCGGGGCACGCAGGCTGGGTTTGGACCAAAGGGAGCAAACAGGACATTGAGTTAAAAACTGCTTTCCTAAACCCAATCCAGGCAGGTCTCAGATCTGTTTCTTGTTACACCACTGATGGGTTTCCCGTGGCAGGCAGTGGGTGGCCTTCACAACAGCCATCCCTGGAGCCACTGCTGGTTCAGGATTTCCTTTTTTTACAAAGAAATGATCCATCCTTAGGATTTCTCCTAGGCTATAGCAGACAGCTTTATTTCAGGCAGAGACGTTGCTCCACCTCAGGGCCAGGTCCTTCCTCTAGGTCTCTCCATTGTCCTCCACTCATCCCTGAAGGGGCAGCTGGCTTGGGGGCCACCAAACAGCACAGCAGCAAAATCCCCCAGTTGCCCTTAGTGGTGGCTGTGGTGCTGTGAGAAGGTATTGCTGTGTAATGGTGCAAAGAGGCTAATAATAATAGCATTACAATTAGGCTAATAGCATTACTATATAGGGCTAACAAAAAATCTTGGCACCTGTATAAGAACATAAGAAGCGCCCACACAAGGTTATAGCGAGGTCTGACCTGGTGTCCCGTCTTCTGCTGTATCCCAGATGAGGTACTCTGGGCAGGAAGATGGGGGAGTGTGTTGGTGTGACAGCTCATTTCTATGGGATAATTTTGGGCAGAGCAGCGTGTTCAGCTTTCCCAGCACATGCAGCACTCAGCCTGCAGGTGATGGATACTCCGTACAGTCCGAACTGCCACCCCATGAATGGCTCCTCCACTACAGCAGTGAGATGGGAAATCACTTCTTTTTTCCCTGAAGGGCTGTTTAGATTCGCCCAGCCAAAACTCAATTATTTCCTACCCGTTTCCAAAAGCATTAGCTCTTTGCTGGCATGTGAACCCTAGTTTTGTTATCACACGGACGGGCAAGAGGTCTGAATTAGCACTTTTCTTTAATCTGGCCACTTTGGTGAGGGTTGGGGACAAGGGGGAGAGGGATGGAGCTGCAAGCTGGCTTTGGAAAAGAAATGTATTTGTACAGAAAGCTCCATTTTGAAAACCTTTGTCTTTTTTGGACAGCACTCATAGGAAAAATCGGTTCCAGCCATTTGAAGAATGAAACAAAACAACCTCATTCCAAATTAATACTTATAAACTTCATTTTGTTTTGACTTAAAAAGTCTGTGTGTGCAGCAGGGCACAGAGATGAGAAGCAGAAGAAAGTGGGTAGGAGCATACCAAAACCTCTCTGTTGGAAAACGTTTTTCACTTTGAACAGTTTTTTTTTGAACGAGATTTTTCATTTATTTTTCCCATGGTGTTATTTCCAGCTGACGCATCTGAAAGGGTACTTTTAGTTTGGCATTTCCTCCAAAGAGGGAAAAGACATTTTTCTGACCAGTTGGGTGAAAGCAAGAAAGCATGACAGTTAGTGCAGTTTTACACCTTCTCTGTGCGGTATGATGGACGTCACAGGATGACCGCCTGTGGAGAATCAGGCTTTGTGCTTCTTTAAAGCGCTGGTTTATGGGGAGGAGGAGGTGCAGATACGTGCACGAGGCTCTGACCTTCGGCTCAGAGATGCTCCATTTGTGGTCGCGAATGTTTTCTTCTTTCTTTTTCTTGTGCATCCATATCTTTTCTGTGCTAGCTACAGCAGTCATCACACCTGTCCTAGAGGGCATAAGCCACCCACGGGGGTTGTAGGCAGCTCCCCGTGACTCTAGTTGTGTTCATCAGAAGTCTCCTGAGCTGGTTAACTCAAACCCAAACGTCAATGTGTGTGCACGGGTGGTTTTTTTTTTTCATATAGGTGCAGGGACGGCCTAGCTGCCCTCTGGAAACATCAGGAGAAGAGGCTAATGCAGAAGAAACCTAACCACCTTTGGAACCTGATGGTTTGCTTTCCCGTTGTGTTTCTAGAGTATTCGGTCCAAGGTGGAGCTCACAGTCTGGGACAGCCCTGAGGACATTGGCTTGACCTTCACTGCCACATGCCAGGACGGGTTGTCCTATCCGGGGCTCAGGAAGTGTGGGGATCTCAAAATAGGAGATACGGTGAGTCTGCCTTTTGGTCCATCCCCTGGAGAGGCTGTTTCATGCCCTGTGCAGCTGCTTACCTTTCTCCATGAGTGGTCCCGGGCAATAAAACAGAGCTTTGCTCATCTTCCTCTGCTCTTCTCGCGCCGTACCACGTTAATATGGAAACCCACGGAGACCGGCTCTGCTAGAAGTGGCTCTGCGTAGTATAGATCAGCCCAAGGTCAGCTGTGAGGAAGGAGGGAATACAGGCATCTTGTCTACAGCACCCTGAGCCAAAAGGTCTTGATCGGGCAGCAGGAGGCAATAGTCAGGAATGGGCTTTTTTTTTTTTGTAATCCCAGATATTCACATCACGCTCTCACCTGTGAAATATTTATTGCTGTGGTCTGCTGGTCTTTTCCTGGTCTGTTAAATATGCAAGGTTTTCTTGTTTTTGTTTGAGGATGTAAACCTGTGTTTCCTGGAGTGAAGAAGTCACGGTTAACCTTGGAGGTTGCAAAAAAAACAACAGGATGCTCAGAAAGGCAGCAACTCTCCTCTCCTGTGTTCCTAAAGTTATTGGATGGCAGCACAGAGTGAAAATACAGTTTGCCCCATAATGTTAAAAGTATACATAGCGTAATCCGTTCCGCGCTTTTTTATTAAAAAAAAAATCAACAGAAAAGTTAAGCTTTGCATTTTTAAATTGAATATCAATACAGATAAATGAGTTGCTGGGCTGCAGGGCTGGGGCAGAAGGGCTCAGACCGGTGGGGAGCTCCTTTCTTTTCTCCAGGCTTTTGCTGTCTGCAAAGACGCGGGCACAGGTTTGTTAGCAGCCTGATTGCCTTATTTGAGAAGAGCGGCTCTGCAAACATACCAGAGCTCTAAGCGCTGGGGCATACAAAAATAGTCTGAAAGAGTCAACAGTAGCTGGATTTTTATCCCGCCAAGTAAGGATCATGCAAAGTGCTAAAAAGGGAGGTGGCTCCGGCTTTTTTAGCTGACTTTACTGGATCTCCGATGGGCGGGTAAAAGCAATCCCTGGAGCGTTGCCACGCTAGGCACGTGCCCTCCTTGTTCCCACAGCAAAGCCAGAGCCCCCGAGGTAGCAGCGTTAATCTGGTGGTTGATCCTGGGCAGCCGGCTTTGGCACGAGCAGGGGGATCGCCCCAGCCGCTGCAGCTCGTGCCGTAAAGGGGTTTGGCAGTGGGTACGTGCTTGCCCGTATCCTCAGCGGCTGATGGTGTGAGCAGGAATGACTTGTTCTCCCAATTCGGATGAACTAGGGGTGCCTTCTTCCCCAGCAGCAGAAGATTTGGGGTACAGCAGGGAGCTGGCACTGGTATCTCTCCCGTTTTTGGTGTGCTGGAGTATTGAGGTGCCTGCACCGGCAGATGTGCCACACGATCACAGAGGTCCCATCCCTCCATCCCCTCCCATTTAGCTGCTATCGGCCCCATTGCTTCCACATGGATCAAGAATTAACTCCTGCTAAGAAAGTTTCCGCAAAGATGATAACGCTGGCACTGGGTCCTAATCTGCCGGGGTTTAGTCCTGGGGGCATGGATGTCAGCGGGTGAAAGGGAGCAGGATTACCCTGATCCCCTTAGCTTGCTCTCTGATCTCCTTCTCCTCTGTAATTTGAGCTCGTTTCCTAATTGCTTCAGGCCTTGGGAAAGGGAGGGGGTCAAGGGAGGCTTCCTGGGGGTGCAGCTCTCCCAGCTGGAGGTGGCTGCTGTGCCACCATCTGCACATCACCCCTTGGCATGTGGGACACCGCAGGCAGTGAGAGCTCGACGTGACCCCAAATGTCTCCAGAGAAAAATCATTCCCTCCTGATGCTTAGGAGGGGGGCTCGTTTCCTTGGAATTAGGTTAATCCTCTTTGCTAACCAGCAGCTCCAGGCAGCACCGGCCGGCCCAAGACCCCCACCAAACAGCAGGATTAAATCAGGGGCCAAGCAAATGCCGATGGGATGGTCTTGGTTTTCCCAAGGATAAAATCCCTGACACTGGATTGTAGCAACAGAAAATTAGTAGGGGAGTGATGTATAGCCTTCTGAAGCCAGTCTTAACAGAAGCATCCATCAAAAATGTTCCGTTAGCAGAGTGCAGGAAGCTTGGGACTGTGTGACTGATGCACGTCTCTATGCGCAGATGAGAATTCCCATAAAACCTTCTAAATCCGTGATCTTGTAGGCACCTCGGGCCCTTGTGCTGCATTGGTTAAATCCTTGCTAGTGCTTGATTTCAACAAAGTTTCTTATTTTTAATAGCATGCAAACTGGACTATTTGCTAGAGTTGTGCCCTGGTTACTTCATGGGAATAGGCAGGTTCCTTCCCACTTCACAGAAACCAGTGATGCCTGATGGGGAAAATTACTGCTGACGGACGACAGTGAAGAGTTTTAGAACATTAAGGATCCCAAACCCCTCGTGGGACGGGCAGATGTTGGTGCATTTAGCTGCAGATACCCTCTCTAGATGTGCAATTGTTTTGGGGCTTTTTTGCACACCTGGGAGTGAAGCTCAATGCGCTGAGTGTGGCCGTGCTCCGGGGACATTTGTCCTTCCCTCCTGCCTTCCTTCCTGGGACACCCTTGACAGCCGTTCTGGGGCCATGCCTGTTAACTTACATCTCAACCTGCCGCCCCCAGGTTTCCTTCGAGGTGGCTGTGGAGGCGCGGAGCTGCCCCGCCGAGGACACCTCCCATGCCTTCACCATCAAGCCCGCTGGTTTTCGGGACACGCTGGAGGTGGCGGTGACCTACAACTGCCTCTGTGGCTGCACCGGCCGCGCCGCGCTGGCCAGCGGCAAGTGCAGCGGCAACGGGACCTACGCCTGCGGGCTGTGCGAGTGCGACGCCGGCTACCTGGGGGCCAGGTGCGAGTGCGAGGAGGGTGCCAGCGGGGACATGCACCACGCCATGTGCCGGGAGGCGGAGGGCAAACCCCTCTGCAGCGGGAGAGGGGAGTGCAGCTGCAACCAGTGCCTCTGCTACGAGAGCGAGTTCGGAAACATTTACGGGCCCTTCTGCGAGTGCGACGACTTCTCCTGCGCCAGGTACAAGGGAGTCCTCTGCTCAGGTAGGAGCCTTTCCTCCCTCATGCCCTCCGCTTCGTGGGGACAGGGAAACTTCCTCTGCCCGGGTCTCACGGAGATGAGCAGAGTCTTGGCTTTGGTGGTGTTATTTTGACGCAACCACGCACATCTCTTACACACTGAAGTATATCCCTAGGAAAGAGTAAAGCAGCACAGGCTTGAATCCTCTGGAGCTTTTTGGTGTCTTCTCAGGTTGGATTTCTTCTGCTTGTGCCATCCGTCCCTGCGTAGGCAGTAACAATGTTTTTTTTAAAGATGAAGCATTTGAAGTAATCCACTGGTGCAGTGCAGGTGAAAGGAAAGGTTGCGTTTCCGTCTGTTACATATTAGAAAAATCTGTGTTGAAGATTCCTAAAGGTATTTTATGTATAGATTTTTCTGCCCACTGGGAAAACAAGTCATTCACTGGGAAAGATGTAGCCTGTCAGCTTTACTTAAGCAAAGGTAGAGGAATTATTTAGCTGTGTTTGCTAAAATGGCTTTAATTCCTTGTCAGTCCAAGGTCACATAATTTACCTTGCACGTAATTGCCTGGATTAGCCCTCGAACATAATTCCCTCAGCTGGAGCTGGGCAAAAGGTTATTCTTTAAAACTTGCCTGCTTTCAAGCAAGTAAAATATTTCTTTAACCAAAAATCTTGGACAAAATTTCCAAAAGAAGTGTAAGCTTGGAAAAATATCTATTTTTCACGTCTTCTCTGGGGAAGTGGTGGGTTTTTCCCCTGCTGTTTATCTTGCCCTGCAGGTTTCTGAGCTGAGCAGTAAGTGATGGGGCACCTTTTGGTTGCAAGTTTCTGCCTTTTTGAAACGATCGTGTTGTTAGATGGGTAGAAGATGTTCATGGTCATTTTCCTGCACCTGGCTAGTGGTGTTTTGGCACTGCTGAAGGTGAGGCAGGCGATACCCCGGGTTTTAGCATTGCCCTGAGGCTCCTTGTTGCAGGGCAGTGAGAAAGGCAGGTACCACCTCCCGCAGCGACTGTCCTGGGACATGGGGGGATGGAGCTCTCCCAGCTGATGCAGGAGCAGAAAGAGGGATGAGCGAGCAGGAAAAAGGTATATTTGAAGGTAGATGGGGGAAAAATAAACTCAGCTGTGAAGTAATTGAGAGCAATACTGCCTGGGGGTTCTCCATATGACCATATTGCTTTGGTAGCATCATCCCTCCCAAAAGGAGTGTATTTAATAGCAAGCAGGGCAGTAATGCTAAAGAGAGGCTAGAAGGTACTGGTCTGGTGGTTGGTACTACAAGAGGAGGGGAAGGACTTTTTACAAGGGCATGTAGCCATAGGATGAGGAGGAATGGCTTCAAACTGGAAGAAGGTAGATTTAGATTAGATGTTAGGAAGAAATTTTTCTCTTTGAGGGTGGTGAGGCACTGGCCCAGGTTGCCCAGAGAAGCTGTGGATGCCCCATCCCTGGAGGTGTTCAAGGCTGGGCTGGATGGGGCTTGGAGCACCCTGGGCTGGTGGGAGGTGTCCCTGCCCAGGGCAGGGGGGTTGGAACTCAATCATCTTCAAGGTCCTTTCCAACCTAAACCATTCTATGATTCTATGGTTCTATGACATCCCTTTAGCTGAATTTCCATTTCATCAGGAGAGCCAGAGCTCTGCTGCTCCACAGGAAAACAAGCTGTGTGTTTGCTGTTGCACTTGCTTTCTTCTGTCCCTGTGGAGGGCTTCTCATGCTGGGAAGAGCAGCATAGCTGGTCTGGGATTTGCCAGAGGTTTTTAAAGTCATTTAAAAGTCCTTTTTATAGCTGTGAAAGAAAACAAAGGGTAGGCTGAGGCCAAGTGGCTCCAGGGGTGGGATGGAGTCCGGCACAGCTGTGTGGAGTGGGGTGGGTCTCCCTACACCTCCTGGTATTTCTATTGCTGTTGGTTTGTTGGCTTTTTTTTTTTTTTTTTTTAAATTCCAGCAGTTACAATGCTAAATCTGAGCTGTAGCAAGCACCGTGCCAATGACATAACATTTTGAGGTGTTTTTTTCAGTCCAAGAGGTGTGGGGCTTCACCAGCCCACCAAAAGTGTCTGAGCTTGCACAGAGCCAAAACTGCCGCTAACAAACAGCCCTCTGCTACACAAGCATCTCTGGTGGCTTCCAGCAGACGCGTGCTCTCTTCTCACTACAAATGGGGCCTTATTGGAAAAGACAGTGTGTTTATCTCAGAACTGAACATCTCAGTCCACCAGCATGTGTAGACTTGGCAGCAAGGTGCGTTTCGGTCATGCCTTGTGTGTACAAGGTCCCCTAGGGCAGTCATGCAGGGTCCAGTCACTGCTTTTGTTCCTGCAAGGGGGAGAAATAACATCCTGTCCCCTCTCTGTCTTCTTCTGGGCACAACTGCTGTCCCTGAAAGGCACCGGTATCCCAGTACCCACCACTCTGGCAGGCCGAATCCCACTGCAAGGGGAGACCGCTGGGTTTTAGCAAATGCAGAAACCAAAAAAAAACAGCCCGGAGGGAACTGGTGTCTTGCTGCAGATTGTTGTCTTTGTCCTCGCTCGGGAGTTGCTTGGCTTGGACCCATGAGGGGAACTCGTCGCTGTGGTCATTTATACTGTATGAATCTGCTTGTAGCATAGAAGGCACTTTGTGCCTTGTAGTGAATTTCTGATGACCATATTTTGAACAGTGCTTTCACCCCAAAGGAACCCAAGTTTTAGCACATGGGCTGTGGTGTCCCTCGTTAAATGCATTTACGCCTGCCCAAGCTGTTTAAGACGATGGTACCCTGAACCTCTGAGTGCCCACCCCAGCCAGAGCAGGTGGGAGAGCAGCCAGTCCAACCTGACCCAAGGTTTGGGGGAGCATGAGGAGGAAAGCACAGTTTTCCAAGCTGAAAAGTAAAAATCCATGCATGCAAACTGCTTTGCACGTATGTGGCCGTGCTTTTTGCATGCCTCGGCTCAGAGGCACTGTGAGCCCATCATCAACCAGCCTGGGCGTTTCTTCCTTTTACGATTCGGAGCGAAGCTGTCCCCATCGAGTCACTGCCATGACACATGGCTGGGCGGCAGATTGCACTCAGGCATCCCGTCTTCCCAGCAAAAGCCACAGCGGGTTTGAAATTCTCTGAAATGAACTTTCAACTTCTTGTCTCATGCTAGTCAGTCCTTTGGCCAGCAAAAGCTTTTTCATTCCTGGGTCCATTTATAAATATTGGCACCTCATTTTGTCAGTGTTTGAGAGGAGAGATGACTGCAGACAGTGCTGCATATGGCTCCTGTCCTTTTGTAGCCCCCCGTGAAATGGAGAAGCAGATTTTGGCTGGGAGATAATCTAAAGGAGAAGCACAAATTTAAATCCTGTTAGTGGGGGGTTTAACGTACCTCCTGCATCTGTGAGTTGGGCAGGAAAAGGAGTCATTTATAACATGTCATGAATGTTGATTGAAGTTGCATCCAACTCTTAGTCGTTGCCGCTTAGTCACTAATAAGTGGCACTTGTTCTGCTGCTCCCCAAGTCCAGTTAACAGCTCCAGAGTAGCTGTTTCAAACCATTAGTCCAGCTTCTGGAAAGGCGATTGGGGATGGCTTGCAGAAGTGCTCGGTTCCTCCAAAAGAGATGCAACCAGCTTATCCACGGCATCGTGCTCGGACAAAGCAGGCAGTCACTTCCAAAAGCCCTGAATGCTTCGCTCGCAATTTTTCTCCAGATGGAGGAGTTGCTCTTTTGCATTGAGACCTTCAGCGCATTGGTCTGGGCTCTACTCTGAACTGTGGGTGGCTGCGGGAGAGGGGAGGAGAGCCCGGCCTGCAGCCTGCCTGCCCTCCTGCCCGCAGCCGGGCTGGGGAAGGGGCAGTCGGCTGCGCGGCCCCGCGGCTTTTGAACCCCCCTTGGCCACCTGCCAGGCAGTTTGACAAAGGAGGAAACATCTCGGCACTAATTGCATTCCTGAAGGTCCCATAAAACTAGGTGGCGGAGAGGGAGGAGAGGCCCCAGTGAGGGCATCACACGTTTGCCTCTAATGAAGAGAGACTGGCTCGCCGGAGGCCAAGCTTCGTTAGCGTCAGTGCTGCAGATGTATTTTGGAGGAGGGAGCTGCAGGGTTGTATGGCATCATCTTTACTTTGGTGTCTCTAGAGAAATTTCTCCTTAACCATCACCGCTGATACCCAGCTCCCCATGTGGGTGTCCTTTGTGGGCTCCTCAGCCCACAGCTGTGGTTGTGCACAGGAGCATCGCTACCGAGGTGTGAGTAAAGAGCACTCACCATGCTGCAGAGCTGTTTCTCCCCCTAAAACACAAAGGATCTCATCCCAAAAATCCGTATTGCCTGAGCAACACACAGACTGCTGACGTGGGTGCAGTTTCGTGGGATCAGGTCTTTTGTGGTTTTCTTCTCCATTTTTTTAGAATTAGACAATAAATCAGATTTACAAACACTTTGCAATTGTAAATCAAGCCCTGCAACTTCTCTCTAGCTCTTAAGCAGCTGAGAGCATCTTAACTGGTTAAGATGGCTAAAGATCGTGGCTGGCTAAAGCATGACGAGGTGGCGATGCCTCGGAGCACAGGAGCTGGGAGTCTGGTCTCGCTTGCCGGTACAGTGACACGAAAAGCTCGGGTCAACAATAGAGCATCAGGTGTCAAATTTGCAAATATACACAAGTGCCAGAATCACTTCTGAAATAGGATTTAGGAAGTGACAGCTTATTGAAAAGCTGTGGCTTATTTCACAAAGAATAGCCAAGCTGACGTGCACTGCAACTCCAGCTGCCCTGCAGAAACCACTTCAAAAACTGCTGAGGATGTACAAGTCCTCATATTTATTTCTGAATGCTTCTCCTTCTTGGTTTTGTTAAATAAGGAAGCACTGTGAGGTTTTAGCCTCTACTAAGGCCCAGCAAGATAAGGCTTTTTTGTTTGTTTTAACACAATCTCAAATTAGAAATCTCACTCCTGCTTCTGCAATATGTTTTCGGTGTTCCTCATCCCGGGCGCCGTAATGGCGTTTACCAGCGCTGTGTTTGCGGGAGGTCTGGTGGGACGACGGCTCCGGTGCCAGCGCGGCAGTTTCTGGTTGTGCAATAGAGCCCTGGGCTTTGAGAGCAGCGCTCAGGTTTGATGGTACTGCTGGTATCTCCACCCTGGGGTTTCTGGTGGGATCTGGTTACCACACAAATCACTATGCCTATGGACACATGTTCTGGAAATAGACCTTTTTCCACACTTTTGTAGCTATCATTCGCCTTCCCTGTTGTGGTGTCTGGATGGAGGATGCTGGTGTGCATCTGAAGGCTCAGATGTGAAAATAACAGTGATCCAGCTTTAACTTTTTTTTCTTGTCTTAATTCTCTTCATTCCTAGTGTGTAAGCTTTTACCAGAAGCTGCTGTTAAGAAAGAAATGGGTAGTATTTGATTTATCAACCTCCGAGGTGCATGTGATGGGTTGAGCGTGGTTTGGGGAGGAAGGGGAGCTTGCCTGTGCTCGCTGCCTGCGGCGGTGCCAAGGGGGGCAGTGGCATTAGGCACGTGTATCCTCTGTCAGAAGAGAAGAGGGTGGCCTGTGGCAGAAAGAGGATAGGGAACAGAGCCTAAACCACATCTGCAATGTTTTCTTTAAAGTCATGTCAAGTCTTGTTATCTTTAGTTTTTTGATTTGGGTTTTTTTTATTTAGTTTGTGTAAAAAGGTGGAATCTGAGCACTGCCTAGTAAAAAAGGACCTGAAGGGCAGAGACAAAAAGGCCATATAAGATGTGGAAGTTAAAAATAATCCTTTGGTTGTTGCTAAGTGCCTGTGCAGCCGTGAGCCATGCGGCTGCGGAGGAGATGTGGCTCCATCTCTGGGGTGGCCACCCCGCAGGTTGCTCCTGCTCTGCTCCCCAGGCTGGAGGAGGATGGGGAGCACACATCTACCAGCATTTTTGAGGCTTATTTTGGTGACAGAGGGTGCAGTGTCAGCTTGGGTCACCGCGGTGCAACCTCACAGTGCCGCCTGCTTCGTTAGTGGTCCCAGTCATTAGCAGCAGGTGGGGGCTCGCGGGGGGCCAGGCAGCGGCTGCGGGCTCTCGGGGCTGTAGGGCATGGGAGGGCGGTTTGGGGTGAGCTGAACTTACTAAAGTCCTCTGGGCCAGAACCCTTTTCCATTAAGGTGGGTTATAGGACTGTGAGTGTCTCTTTTCCCCACCAAAGAGCAGGGTAGAGGCCAGGGAGCTAAAAGCCAGCTGAGGTTGGGCTAGAAAACAGAGGTAGGTAGGTGTCATCACGCTGCGTGGGGCACAGGGGGCCCATCGCTCCTTCTTGGCAGGTAACAAAGCTGGTTTCAGGTATCTTGAGGTCTCCTGCCTACAGAGCCGCTGCATAGTCCAGGGGGACCTTATGGCCAGAATAAGTAGCGAGGAGATTGCACCGTGGTAACATCTCTCTTTTAAAGTGGTCAAGACTCCCCCAGGCTGCACATTCATCCTGGAGCTTCCTAAAAGCCTTTCACCTTGCCGCATTCCCGTTCAGCCTTGGCTTTTATCACCTGCAGAAGCTGCTCAGCAGAAGCCTTTGCCCCGAGACTCCTGCATGCCTGAGAAGAAACACGTAAAACAAACAAACAAAAAATCCTCCTGAAAAAGAGGAAAAACTAAAGCTCTGACTTGCTGTGTCCTGTAGCAGTGATGAACCGAGGGTGGACCACCTGTGCCTGGCGTGGCTGCTGGGTGGGCATCCCCTCTCCAGCTTACATCCCCCCTCCGCCTGGGAAACATTTTGCCTCCAACAAGAATTTATATAGACTGCAAACATTTAATAAGAAAGGAATCAAATGGGGGACCTCCGCTGTCCTCTTCCTTTTTCGGGGTTAAACTGCAAAGCTGGGCACGTTCCACTTACTCTCATCACGTGGATTAGTGTAAACAAATGTAAGGTTTAGGTCAGCGCTGTTTATACCATACCCATCCTGTGGGTCAGCCTAAAGAAATGTAAGGGCCAGGTCAGCTGGGGCAGGCAGGGCTGAGGGCTGTGATGGGGATTAACTGGAAGAGCAGTCAACTGAATTCACCTTCATCCCGCTCAGACCGACGCCGCTCTCGCCCTGCGTACAAGCTCCCTGCAGATGCTGCTTGGCTGTGCGTCCGATGGCATTTGTCAGCACAACATCTGAGCCCCAAACCAGAAAAAAATCCTCCTTTTTTTTTTTTTCGGAAAGTATATTTGTATAAACCAGTTCTTTTTAGATGTCAGTTGTTGAGATTCCTTCATTCCTGCTTGACCTCCTGCAGAGTGTGGGGGCTCAAGTGGTGATTTGGGGAGGCAGAGTGTGATTGCTCAAGCGGTGATTTGGAAAGCGTTTCTGCAGGCGGGGAAGGAACCATGGAGGAGCCCGCTGCTGCCGCCACATGTGGGATGTTGGCTTTTAGGTCTTGCTCTGGTGACATGAGCCTGCGGCCAAGCCCTGGGGTCACCCCAGGCTGCTTCCCGCAGTGCCTTCCAGAAAGGTCCAGTCTGTGCGTGCTTGGCCTGGGGGCAGTGAGCTCTGAGAACAGCACTCGAAACCTCTCAGCCTTTAATGGGAATGTCATTAAGAAACTCTCTGCTCTTTACACAGTGTGAAGAGGGTGAGAAACCACAGGGACGTCTATGGGACAAGGTTCGAGGTTACCTGCTGCAGGCAGCCCGCCATGCCCCATGCTTGCATCGTGCCCCATGCTGAGGTGGCACCTTCTTCGATGGAAAGCAGGGACGCCCAGCCCTGGGATCCCAGATAATTTGAAATGGTGGAGAGGGGCTCCCTAGGAGCTGTGCAAGCGTCTGGCTGGCGTTAGCATCCCTCTTTAGCAGTGTTTGAATTTTCATAGAATCATAGAATGGTTTGGGTTGGAAGAGACCTTGAAGATCATCAAGTTCCAACCCCCCTGCCCTGGGCAGGGACACCTCCCACCAGACCAGCTTGCTCAAAGCCCCATCTGGCCTGACCTTAAACACCTCCAGGGATGGAGCTTCCACAGCTTCTTTGGGCAACCTGTTCCAGTGCCTCACCATCCTCCCAGTGAAAAATTTCTTCCTAATATCTAATCTAAATCTCCCCTCTTCCAGTTTGAAGCCATTCCCCCTCATCCTATCACTACATGCCCTTGTAAAAAGTACTTTCCCAGCCCTGTTGTAGGCCCCCTTTAGGTACTGGAAGGCATCAATAAAGTCTCCCTGGAGCCTTCGCTTCTCCAGACCCCAGCTATGTCAGCCTGTCCTCATAGAAGAGGTACTCCAGCCCTCTGATCATCTTCATGGCCCTCCTCTGGACCTGTTCTGACGGGTCCATGTCTTTCCTATGTTGAGGGCTCCAGAGCTGGACGCAGTACTCCAGGTGGGGTCTCACCAGAGTAGAGTAGAGGGGCAGAATCCCCTCCCTCGCCCTGCTGGCCACGCTTCTGATGCAGCCCAGGATGCAGTTGGCCTTCTGGGCTGCAGTTGCACATTGCCAGCTCGTGTTGAGCTTCTCGTCAATCAGCACCCCCAGGTCCTCCTCAGCGCTGCTCTCAATCCATTCTCGGCCCAGCCTGTATTTGTGCTTGGGATTGCCCTTACAAGCAAGTGGTTCCTGAGCATCAACAACTATTATTTCGGAGGGCTGTGGTGAGGCAGGGAAATGGGAGCACTCAGACCTTGTCAGTGTGTTACTGCTGACCACTGATACCCGTCACCGCGTGTTAGTGGACTGCTTTTTATCCGTAACAGAGAAGCCAGGGAGGATTTTTATTTAAAACACTCCCTCTATCAATGCAGGCTTTCTGGGTCGGGTGGATAGGCTTTGGCTCAGGCAGAAGCTCCCTCCTCTTGGCAGCCCTAAGTCGAGGGAGATGGACATCCTGTAAAGCACTGCCTTGCAAGGGACCCGTCCTTAATGCTGTCTTGCTGGTGTCTGTACAGCCAGCCTCTTGCTCCTGACAGCTCCTTTGGTCTTTGCAGGTCTCTGCCTTAAGGTACCAAATTCAGTAGCACGTCCCATGTGGTTCTGGGTGCGCTTATCTCCAGGAGCCGTGGCTCATAGCCCTGGTGCAGAGAGGCGCTCAGAGCTGGGTGGGAGGTGTTTGCATCCCAAATTTCATCTTTGTGAAGTCTCTGTTTCCCTGGCATGCTAATCTTCGGCGGTCTTTTGGAAGAGCATAGGGGTGACTCAGTGCATGTGTTTCCTCACCTCTCCAGTCCTGGGAGGCTCCTGAAACCTCCCCGCCACTTCCACCCCGGGTCATTGTTTCCACCCTTCCCCAGTCTCTCTCTTCTGCTTCCTCTGAATTTATTTTTTCCCCTTTACCCTGCTTTCTGTTCTCTTTCCAATTTAATCCTGAGACATGTGCTGCTCTCCTCTGAGACCATGCACCTCCTCGTCCTGTTCCATACCCGTTCAAAAGGCTGAAGATCTCAAGAGGTTCAAATGGCCACTGGTTGGGGCAAATGGCATGGGGACCCTCGCCTGCCGGACGTGACCTACGAAAGTACGGTCAGTGCTTGTAGCTGCAGCGTGTAAAAATGCCTGGTTCCCCCTCTGATTGCTCTGCTAATGACCTCCCTTGTTGCCCGGTGCAGCTGCTGTGGTTCAGGTCAGAGGTGGCTGCGTTTCAGTGCAGGTAGATGGTTCTTAGCTAGAATGCTCTGTGCTTGATGTACATGCTCCTCTGGATTTCTCTCACAATAAATAAATGCAGTATTAGGTATTACACCACCGGCCATTACCATTACGTCGTGGCCTATTAAATATTATTGATTATTTTCGAGTTGGACTCGATGATCCTTATGGGTCCCTTCCAACTCAAGATATTTTATGATTTTATTGATTTTTCACAGGAACACAAATGGTATTTCCATTCACATTCCTGCTTGGTGCTGTGTTTCTTCTTCATCTTCCTTTATGTTTCTGGCAGCAGGTATACCCTGCCTGCCCTGCCGTGCTGATGCCAAGGGTTTGTGTTGGTTGTTCACACTGAAACAGCAATTGAGTTGGACTTTTTTTCCCCAGTGGATGGAGCACTGCTTCGCCAGAGTTTCCATTCCTGGCACGAAAGGGCAAGGCTGTCTTTTCTTACCCCTCCTTTCCCCCTGCCCGGGCCCTCATTGCTGTCAAAGTCTTGCAGCTCTCCCCAAATCTGGCAGCATCTCCTCGGAGGACCAAACCTCACAGAGCGCTGCTGTTCCTGCCTCTTTTCACTGGTTTTTCTCCTTGTCCTTGAGCGGACCTTTTGCAAGCATTAATGCATGCTAATGAGGCATTAAATGCCAGGGCAGAATTAAAGAATAAAGAAGTGACGTCTTTGACATCTTTACGGGAGCCAGAGCTCCGTCTGTGCGTCTCTGCTCTTAAAGCGGCACAGCATGTTGGGCGCAACCGGAGGTGTCATCTGATGGTGTGTGCATGTACCCAGACCCCCCTTGTCCTGCTGCAGCCACCCCCTCCCACCACAGGGAACCTCCTATCTCAGAAAGTAGAAAACTCCAGAAGAAAAACAAGATAAACTCTGAAAACACAGCGCATTGCTTATTCGCTCCCCAAAGAGAGAAGCTGATCTTAGAACAAACTTGCCTAAATGCTCTGCCTTTACAGCCAGCATCCTGACGAGCTTGGCATTTGGTCCTTCTGATTATAGTAATTAACAGAAATGAACATTTGGAAATGAATTCTGTATCTGGGGTTTAGAGGCAGATGAAAGCCTGAAACCAGCAGGTGAGTGAAATTCTGGGTCTCTGCATTTCTTGTTGACAGGCACTGACAACCCATGAATTTTGATCAGTTTGGTTTAAAAAATTAAATTTAAACAATTGACCTAAAAGGGAAGTGCAGCACAGGCTGTGGGTTCCTTCCTTTTCTTTTTTTCGGTCTTATTTTGAGTGATATTCTGACTTCTTCCAGCTTCTTTGGGAAGGGAGAAATATGTTCCAAAACCATGGACCTCTGGTGAACTTGCACCAGATTATGTGTTTGCATCCAAACACAGAACTGGGCAAGGCTCCCGTGGCACTGGATTTTGCAGAGAAAGAATCTGTCTCTGCTCCAGAGCCCACTCCTCTTAACGAGGCCCAGCTGAAAGGACATTCAGCCTGTTTGGGCTTTGGCAGGGTGGGAATTATCCTGCTTTTCATGTGAAGGATGGGCCTGAACCATAGAATTTGGCCCTGCAGCTCAGGCATTTGGGATCGTGCAGCTTTGTGTTGGAGCCAAGTTTTATTTAAGAACAAATCTGGAGGTTTTTGGGTGGTAGGAGGTAGTAGGAGCCTGCTTGGGCACCAGAGC
This sequence comes from Pluvialis apricaria, assembly GCA_017639485.1. Classification (NCBI taxonomy): domain Eukaryota; kingdom Metazoa; phylum Chordata; class Aves; order Charadriiformes; family Charadriidae; genus Pluvialis; species Pluvialis apricaria. The sequence goes on along the minus strand of CM030011.1, from coordinate 70,645,959 downwards.
AGGGAGATGAAGTTCAGCCTTCCTGGAAGGCACCGTGCATTGGTGGAAGGTTTGCACTATAGCTTTTCTCAAGCCTTTTATCTGCATTTCATCTAATGTATGGTCACCATATGTCCCCTCGTCTTTCTAAATCTTCCAGAAACTTCACAGTGACAAAAGCTGAAGGCTAAATGTAGAGTTGTATAAGCAGACATGGGCTAGGAGATGGGCCAAGAAGTATGTAAGTGGGGGAGAAGCTCCTGGTTCTGGACCCATCAGTGTTGGTGGTATCTGGCCAGGGTTGGGAAAGCCAAGTTGAAAGCCTGCTTTGTCAAGCAATTTTCTTTGTGAGGCTTTTTGCAGAAAAAGGAAATAAATAGGGGGAGCTGCATCAAGGGTTTTTGTGAGAGGATCTCATCTGTTAGGGGGCCGGAGAGTGGGCTGGAAGAGAGGAGCATTGTGGTGGGAGAGGCATTGGTGTGTCCCACCACATTTATTGGGGAGACCCAATAAATGCCTGCATGCGAATGGATGGAGGTCGATGGAAAAGGACAGGCGCACAGAGCCCTTTTTGAGTTAGAGGATTGGAGGGAAACACAGAAAGGGGAAAAATCAGAGGATTCACACACATGCATACCTTCCTATCTGGCTTAGGGAATAATATGAATTACTAGCAGTTTCTGCAGTGCCTTCCACGTCAGGTACTTAAGGGGTGACGAAGCCAAGGAAGAGCATGCGCTCAGTTTGGTAGGATGGTATTTGGACCCATCGCTCACAGGGAACCGGCACGCTCATCCCAGTTACCCCTGTTCAGGATGAAGCGTTGTGTCTCTGGGGGGGTCTGGTGGCAGCCCTCGCCCCGTATTGCTCCCTGCATCAGTAGCAGAGTCTGCAGCAGGACCTAAAAGCTCCAATTCCCAGCTCTGGGTCTCCGTCCAAAAGGCCACGTGTGGCACGCTCGGCTGAGGAGCTAACGTAAGCAAAAGTCGAGAGATTTGTGGAGTGCTGAGCTTACTTTAAAAAAAAAAAAAAAAAAAAGGAAGGCTTTATTTTAAGAAATGCAGCTTTAGATCTCCTTCAGGAAATGACTCCTCACTGCCCATTTTGGCTTTCTGGTGGATCATCAGCCGTATCTCGTGATTGCGTTTCATCTCCCCTTCTGTAGTGGAGAGAAGGAAAATGAGGAAAGGCTGGCCAGGGCTGCCGCAGGAAATCCGTCTGCCCCAGATCACTTTCAGCTGCCTTCATGAGACAGCAGTTTCCAAAGCCCTGTTTTCCCTGCCCCGTTCTCATTTAACCCAGAAGTTCCCAAGTGAGTGAGAAATTGAGGGGCTGAGGGTTTTTTTTTTTGTTTTGCAGTGCTGCAGTCGGGGGGAGATGCTGGCAGTAATGTGGTGCTGGTGATGGGACTTGTGGTACTCGGGGCTGAATTAGCAGCTCAAATGTATTTATTCCTCTATGTTTGGTTTCATTAGTCTGTATCTCTGGTGCTATTTCTGATGATTGCTGAGCTCAACCAGCGCTAGGATTGAAATAAAGGCTTATTTAAAGCCTTGTCAATTCTTGGCCAAACCCGTATGCTTCGGGATATAAATATCCATTGAAATTAATGCAATGGGAAGATGCACAGATCCGTGGTGTCTGGTACAAGTAATGTACAAAAAAGCACTATTTATTTAGTACTAGCCTCTTAGTGATTGTTTTGTTGTTTCAGTATTGCGTTGTGGATAAATGAGCGTGGGCGAGTTCTCTTCTGGTGTGAATGAAGGCGGTTGGTGGTTGTCTTTCAGTTCACACAGAAACCTCGGACCCCTGACATTTGTCTGTCTTTGTTTATATAGTAACCTCCTTTTCACAAGGAGGCGGTTGTTCTCCGTAGGCTCCAGGAGTTGGGGATGCTCCTGCCAACCCGCCACCCTTCTTTTCCCTGCCAGGCTGGTGTGACCCGGGGAATGGATCCTAACCCTGTCCCCAGTATTTAAAATTTCCCGAGTTCCTACCGGTGCTGACCATCTGGCAGCAGGACGGCGCCGCGAACCTGAGCTGTGCCGCGGGCAGGCTGCCTCGCCTTGCTTGGCCTCTTGATGTGCAGCACCGGCTGCTTTGAGTCATGGAAAGAGATTAGTGGGGAAGTCGATGATTTATTTGCCTAAGCAGGCGCTGTGTCTTACCGTAGCCCTTTCCCAAACGGAAAGGTCTACGTTTTCCAACTGTTTAAAGCCTCTTCCGCTGCCCTTCCTCCTCCCAGTCAAAATGTGCTGCTCCTGGAGACTCTCCTGCAGATGTCGGGTGCTTTCGCTGGGAGATTGGCCGGTCTGGTACAAAAATGATGCTCAAGCAGTGCCCCATGTCGGTGGGGTTTGATTTCTTCTTCTCTCCTAAGCAGGTGGTTTTGGTGCCTCCACCACTAGGGAGTACAAACATGTGGCTTCTGTGTCGGGGCTTTCCGGGCGATGGGCACAGCGGCCAGGGCTCCTTGAAGGGATGGCACCAGGGAATCTGGAAATTGCTTGCCATAACTTATTTCTCTTAACTGGTTTTCCTGTGGTGTTTTTTGTGGGTTTTTTTTTTTTTTTCAAACTAGTAGTTCAAGTAACCAAAAATGACAAAAGCACAGCATTTTGAAGGTCCTGACCCAAAGCCTGGATGGGAGTACAGAGGTACAAAAATAAGCGGCTTGATTTAACGGGAACAAAATGCAGTATGGCCTTTCCCCTCCAGAGTGCTCAGAAACTGAGAAACTGGCTTAAAAATCATGACGGTCATTTTTTTTCTTGTATAGTAGGCACATCGATTTTATTATCTAGGTGGGGAAAAAAAGGAGTATTGGAGGGGCTTGTTTTCAAACCCTTTCTCCCCTTCCGTAAAAGCTGGAATCACTTCTTATTTCTTTCCAAAGAAAGCTGGTATTTTTGCTTAATTTTGTGGTCCTCAAAAGTAAGAGGCTTTAGGAAAACCACTTTCTATCAAAAGATCGAGCGACAGAGCTTTTAGTGCGGTGAGTTTCAAACCTCTCAGTGCAGCAGTGGTCAGTGCAATTCCTAAAAGGCAAACTCAGTTATCGCGGAGGGGAGACGGGCTGTTCCGACGAGCACTTGGCCACCGCGTGATCCCACTCTGCAGCCTGCTATCAGGAAGCCCGGGATGAAATGAGGGTCAGAGGCTGGAAGTTTCTGCCAGAACCTGCTATCCTGATTCCTGCTCACCAGTAACGACCCTGCCTGGGGACCGGAGCCACGGCACGCCGCGCTGGTGTCGGGCTGCCAAGCCGGGTTTGTGTGGTGCCGGGGTGAGGGCAGATGGGATTTGGTCTGCGGCTGTCATCCCGGCGGGCAGCTGAGGGGGAGAGGCAGAGGCGGCTGGGGTGAAACGAGGACGGCTGGACGTCCTGCCAAAAGCCGCCTGAGTGACAGCGAGACGTGCAGCCCAGCCAGGGCACGGCAGTGGGATGGGAGAGAAATGGAGGGACCAGCTGGGCTGTGAGTCTCGGTCCACCTTGGTGGCTTCCTTGGGAGGAGGAGGTCTTCCGAGGGTCCCTCCAAACAGCAGTGTGCCTCTCAGCTCCCACCCCACCGGAGCCCAGACTAGTCCAAACCTAGTCTGGGGATTGCTCTCCCCCCCCCGAAGCATTGCTTTCCTCTGCTACACCCTCCCAGAGTGTTTCTGCAGCCTCCCTGACATGTGTTTCATGTTAGCCCCCCCCAAGACTCAAGAGCTGGCTGGAGAGTATGTTATCAAATTCAGAGGGAGCATTTAATTTCCCAACTAGATCTGGATCTTTTAAACATCTAAGCTCATCTCATTTCAAGGATGGGAACAGAAGAAAACATCTCTTGTTATGTTTGGAGAACATAATTAATGTCTTTTGGCTTCACAAACCAGCTTTAATAGAGAACATGCAAACTCAAAGGGTGCAGGGGGGTTAAAATCCAGGGTAATGTCCTGCACCACAAGACTTCTCGTGGTGCAGAGGTGTCTTGAAACAAAGCCTCCTCGAGGACGCATTTTCATCTTGGAAATAAAACTGGGAAGTGAAACTAGGTTCATCATTGGCATGGTGGTGGAAGGCTTCCTGCAGGCATGATCTTACACACCACAGAACTGCTTAACCACATCAGCACTGCCTGTGACCATAGGATAGCTGAGACTGGAAGCATGCAGCACATTTTGCTATGAAATACGAGTACCAGGTAGCAGTCTGCATGCGCTCTGCGTCACCGTCACCAAAAGACTTGCTGTGACCAGCATGCCATGTTGCCTTGGGGCTACTCTCAGGTTGTGTCCTGAGCAAGAGGAATGAGTGGATTCCCATCTCTGGTGCTCCAGGTGGACATTGAGAAGTGGGCTGACTCATGTCACGCCCATATGAGGAATAATTGTATCCCACTCACCCACATTTCTCCAGTCTTGAGGCTGTGTGGGAGATGGATGGAGGGCACCAGAGTGGAGCTCATGGTGTTTGCAGGAGCAGCCACTCTTTCAAGCTGATGTAGGCAGCGAAGGTTGTTGTAACATCTTTGCTGTTAAAAGGTCAACATGGAAATTCCCACTCTTGGCACATTCCCCATGATGAGCTTCAGACAGTGACTTCTTGCATGTTGAGCCAGTGTGGTCAAGGCAGAAAACACATTTCAACATGTTTTTAAATTTCAAGCTCACACCCCACACTTAGTCACCCTCATATAGAAGGGCTTTTTCTTCATCCCCTTCAATGAATGAAACAGTTTGCTTTAAGATGGTTTCTTAAATTTTCCAATCACATTTTTTTAATAGGATTCATTATTTGGAAATGGCTGTTTCCCTTCTCCGGGACAGTCCTTCCAGGCTCCATCCCCAGCCTGCCAGGAGCTGGAAGGGACATGCAGGCTTCCTAGCCTCCTATACTGGCCTGGCACTGATGGCTTTAAAAACTGAACCATATCAAGAGCTTCCAGAGACGGATTTCCAATGGATTCACATCTTGTGCTCTGTGGTGTCCAAGGGGGACCGAGCTAAGGCTGATGGTGCAGGGGCTCTGCCCAAGAGCAGGGGGCTGGCTTCCACCCAGGTTGGCACCGTGGGGTAGTGTGAATGCAATTGGCTTGCTTCTTTTGGCACTCAGCTCAAATTCAAGCGTGAGCACATTAACTAAATGTCATATAGACAGAGCCCCAGTGCCAGCTGCTCTGGATTCCTTGAAATAGTGCCTGTTCAAGAAAACTGTAATTTATAGCTAATTTGGACACATGCATTGCCATGGAGGCACCAAACTTGCTGTGTACTAGAGCTCAATCACCTGAATTAATTGTGAATAAAAGCCAACCACCTCATTCATTTCGCTTGTGAAGCAGAGGGTGTAGGGGTCCCCACTCTGCGGCTGCACCCCAAGCAGAAGTGGTGGTGGATATAGCTGTGTCCTACAGGCTGAAAGCTGGAGCTCTGTAGGGCAGGGGCAAATTAAACCTGTATGGATGTGTCTGGGGAAAGGGTAAGGCTGTCGTCGTGAAGACAAACAGAGCGAGGGATTTTTAATCTCCATCAGATGTAGGCAGGGAAGGAGGTCATCTCTAGAGATCTTGTAAACATAACCTCCTCTGTCTAGTAATGTTTGAGTTTGCGGGCTGGATCCAAAGCAAACGGTGGGAGTGCAAAAGAGGCTGTAGGAGGGCATCTTGTGATGTGCTGGGACATATGAGATGCCTTGTAAAACAGAAGGTGTTCCCATGACTGTTGGCAAGAGATGTAGCCTGACAATCCACAGCCCCTCTGGTAATCTTGGAGCAATGGGAGAGGCAGGGAGATTCGCGGTTTTGTGCCAATGAAAGGAACGTATATAATTTATCTTGTCTGAGGCGCTTGAGGCTGTTACCAGTGGGAAAGCTGAGCTGTAATTAGGTTGCTGATGAGCCTTGTACGTGAATGCTTCAGCTCTATAAACTATGCCTTCAAAGGCGTCCCTTCTCCTAGGGACTGACCAAGGAAGAATTTGAGCAGTATTTCCAGCAGGCTGATGGATACCTTTCTGAAACCAGATGCTCGACAGCCAGCCACTCCACTTTCCGTCACTGAAAGCCTTGGAGCCCATTGCTAAACCCCATAGCTGCAAGGGGATGCGTCAGTAAAGGAGTGCCCTTACTGGATCAGTTTCTTCATCCATCTCTGCTGTGAGCTGCCCTGAGCTACTCCCTGGGGGAGGTTGAGCTGGTCCCAACAACCTTCATGGTACTGGCTGGGGCATAGAGGTCTCGCTTGTACACAGGAGACGGTACCTGTTGATTTAGTTTATTTTTAAGAAGTTTTAAGGTTTTGAGGAGCACTTCCTAAGCAAAACTGTTAGGAAAGCAGGGTAGGAAAGACCTTATGAAATGATCGACCTGCTAGGCTTTTTCCTACTAAACCCTGAGTTCAAAACCAGCAAGGAAGCACTGCTCCATTCCCATCTTCATTTCTCTTGGTGTAGACAGAGAAAAAAAGAGAGTCAGTCACACAAAACACCACCCAGCCCAGGAGACATGGAAGTGCTTGCAGAAGCCCCCTCTTTTCCACCATTTTGAGGGCCCAGCAGTAATACTGATCTCCAGAGCTCAGGGTCCACAGTGGAAGCGTGGAGGAGGAGAAAACTTCTTGCTGAGTGGTGTGGCCTGGAGAAGGCTAGGCTAGAAGCATGGCTTGGGCCTCCCTTTTTCTGGCACAGCAAGAAAACTGCCTGCGGTGTGGCTGTGCTGCCTCCTGTCCAGCTCTTGTGCCGAGCAGCCACAGCGCATCAACTCTGCCGCATCCTCTGGTGCCCCGAGGTATTTGTCTGCCCAGTGCCATGCATCTGAGACGGACACATCTGGTTTGAGCTGCTGCCAGAGACCCTTTATCAGCCTGAATATTTTTGCTGCTCCAGTAGCAGTGGAAATCATGGTACTAAATTGCACATAACCCTCCTAGCTTAGCTGGAGCCTTCAGGTGGGCACGTGAGTGAAGCCAAACGATGCTTAGGAAGCATTGGGGACTGAGTGACAGAGATGCTGCTCGCCTTCTGCGGAGATGGGAGGTGTAGTGCTCTGCAAAGGCCAGTTATGCAGTGCTGGGCACCAGGAGGCGGAGGTGGGGAATATTCACTCTGCGGGTAAAAAAGGCTTATGACAACACACTGCTGAAACATGCTCTCAGGTGTCAACATTTGCTTGGTGGTGTCAAGCACTGAATGGGGGCGAACCAGGAGGGTGCAAAAGGGCAGGGATACTTGGGAACCCTCATCCGGAGAGAGAAGAATAAGAGAGTAACAGCTGGCTGGAGCATGCAGTCTCTACCAGCTAATCGTGTTTGGGCTCTGCAATAGTAGGTGGTGGTTCCTCACATGTTCATTTTGCTGCCCTCCACCTGCAGAAGGATGACAGTGCTACGATGAGCAGGGAGTCCCAGGGGCATTTGGAGTGGAAGTCACGTCCCCCAGCTGCAGGCTGTTTCTCTTTGAAGGGAGCTGCTCTGTTCTCCCCATGGTCACCATCACTGCCCAAGGCCAGTTTCTTTCCCTGTCCTGGCCACCTGGTCCCACCTAGGAAAGAAGAGGTGCCCATTTGTCTTGAGCGACTATAGAGGCAAGCTGGAAGAGCTGCGAGTAGGTATTTTTTGCTGTTAAATGTAGATAATAATTTGATTTGATATCTAGGTGTTTCCCATCACCATCTGTTTGATGCTCTGCCAAGTAAGGTCTCTCTGGCAGCTTTTCCTGCTGGTCCCTTCTGCACAAGGGATGCTGCTGACGTCTCCTCCCTGCTCTCGCCTTCAGGTCACGGAGAGTGTCACTGCGGGGAGTGTAAGTGCCACGCCGGTTACATCGGGGACAACTGCAACTGCTCCACTGAGACGGACGGCTGTGTTTCCAGCGACGGGCAGATGTGCAGCGGCAGGGGCACCTGTGTCTGCGGGAAGTGTCAGTGCACCGAGCCAGGGGCTTTTGGAGAGACCTGTGAGAAGTGTCCCACCTGCCCAGGTGTCTGTAGCACTAAAAGGTACCCACAGGGGGGTTCAGGAGGGATTTCTCGCTAGTGAGAAGGGCAGCTCTTTGGTTCCTGGGAGATTTTTCAGCTAGGGAATTACTCCTGCTTCATTAAACAGGCCCTGTCAGATTAGCCCCAGGCAAGCGTACCACTGCTCAGAGCCCATGCTAAGCAACCTGAGAGTATCCCAGATAGCGAAGCAACAAGCGTTGCTGCCGAGGTCCTCATGGAGGTTCACGTCCCTGTTCGTTTCCCGTGCTGTCCCGCTCTGCAGGAAAGGCTGACAAACCCCGTTCTGCTGCTCCCGGAGCTGCAAACGTCGGGGACCGGAGAGCTGCAAGATGCAGAGGAGGGGAGGGTGGGGATGACTGCCTGCTTCGCAGCGACAGAGGTGCCCTGGGCACCATCTCAGGATGGATTTTGCAGTAGCTGACATGCAGCTCCCGACACGCAAAGGGCAAACAGGCCCCAAACCTACCAGCTGTTTTGCACCTTCGTTGAATCCACCCCTACAATAAATCCACCCTTGAGATGGAGGTGCTTGGCCCTGAAGTTGCTCTCTCCTTGTGGTGCAGATGTGCAGCTTCCAGACCAACACTCAGGGAGTCCCTTCCGAGGGGTGAATCTCTGTGTTCATGCGGTTTCTGACGGGTGCTTAATCTTCCCCTCCATGCGTCTTTCTGCAGGGACTGCATTGAATGCAAGCTGTTTAACTCAGGAAGACTGGCTGATAACCAAACCTGCCAAAAGCACTGCAAGGACGAGATCATCACCACTGTGGATGTTCTCGGTAAGTAGGCAGCAGCAGGACTGCCAGTGACTGCAGCGTTGAACTCCTCTTAACCAGGCCAAAACATATCTGTGAAGAAAGCCTCAGGGAAAAACCTGGTATTTAGAAATGTATGTGTGTGTGCAGTATGTATAAGTGTATGTGTTGTATGTGTGACCCTCTCTCCAGGCTGTAATCTATATTGAAGTAAAAAACCCTTTGATTTTAAATAACATCTTAAAATCAAGATGTATGAGGACCACTACTGCCAGTGCAAGGAGCAAAGAGAATAGGATGAGATAGATGAGACAGGAGATTAGATGAGCCGTGGGAGAGTGCAAAAGGACAAAGTATCACCCCAAAAAAGGCATTCTGTAATCTTCTGATAATTCATCTTGGAAGAAGGGAGCTTGTAAGAGGAAGCCACGCTGTTTTGGAGATGATGAGTTCTGCTTTGGTGGAGCTGACTGCTAAAAGTCCCCTCGGCAAGCTCCTCTCCTGCCCGTTGTGTCCTCTTCTAGACATCACACCTGCATCCCTCGGCAGATTATTTTCTCCCCCTTCTTTTCAAGCTCCATTCTGGGAGTCCTTGGTTGCTATTTGTGGGTGTAGAGGGGACCCAAACTTTGACAGCTTTAATTACAATCCTGACCCTGGATCTAGCAGTACCGCTTGGAGGAAGGGACAGACATCAAGCAGGGATAAATTGCATTCCACATCTGACATTTCCTCCTTCTCTTCCCGTAGTTTATAGAGGAAGGAGTGCTCTATCTTGCTCGCCCTTTCTCTCCCTTCCTCCCAAGACAATGTTTTTCCCATGGACTCCTCTCATATTCAGTGTCTAGCTTTTAAATTATGACCAGTGGGGTTTCCTACCTTTCCCTTTGGGAGACTTGCTCTCATTCTCTCCATCCTCCCTGCAGTTTACCGGGGAGTGCACCTACACCAGCACACTGTGAGAGGTTACAAGGCACTTCCAAACCACACAAAGGTCCTTCCTGATGCCTGTGTTTCTTAGGAGCCAGCAAATACTGGGAATTAAAGCTCAACTCTCCTGCTTGGGTGTTGCACCATGCCAAAGCCAGCTTTTGTGCTGACTGTGCCCTGGGAGGTGAGGCTGGGCTGTGGCTTGCCAATCGCCCTGCATGGCTTTCAGAGAAAAACAGCCAAATTTCTGTTTTAAGACATTTTGGGGAATTACACTTATTCTTCTGTTGATTGTGGGCGGTGCTGAGCTCTTGGTAGCTCAAGGCACTCTGTGGCTTGGAGACCTGGGCTACTAGAGAAAGAGGTAAAGCAAAGTATTTCTAGAGAAAGTGCTTGCAGACTATGGACTAATTTACAGGCAGACCTAGCCAAATCCTGGTGTTCAAGTGCTTTTGTGTTATGTAGCACATGTTAAAAGTCCCTGCTGAGAGGCCAAATGCTGATCTTTGTCACAGAAGACATAGGTCTGCATTGTCCTGGCAGTGGACGAGGGGACCTTCTTTAATATCGAGTTGCAATGAACACCCCCTGGAATATCCCACATGCCTTTTGGCTCTGGGTATGAAGCAGCCAGTGCCTCAAAGCTTCATAGAGCAGAAGCATCTATCATTGGACTCACGAGCCAGAACTATGCCTTTTGGGAGGCTTATATGACTTGCATTGGATTCTGCAGGATTACCTCCACTTCTGCAATATTACGTTTCCTTTCCTGATGGTCCCAGAGAGAAGCTTTCAACACGAGAGGAGCATGACAGGTCCAGTGGTGAGCTGAAGCTGCCAACAGCACACATCAGTGGACCTGAAAGCTTGATGGGGCCATCACGCCTCTCTCTGTGGATGTGTGATCTCTGAAACCTAGTGAAGACCAACAGAGATCATGACTAGCAAGACTTTAATCACTGTCTCTTTTAGCGGAGTAATGGTGCAAGGATGAGATTGAAAGCAGCTGGGCCTGGAGGAACTAAGATTTGCTGATCTAACTCAGAAGGGCATTAGTCAAGAAACATGGAAGTTTTATCAGTATTAATCTAATTAGTACTTTGCTTTGTAACAATCAGCACTTGTCCAGCCCTGCCTTAGATACCACTTTGTAGGTAGAGCAGGTTCTCCCGTCCTGAGGTAGGAACAGCTGAGGTTTGTCTCCACCAGGAACCCCGTCCAGACTCACCAGGGGAGCAGTTGCATCTGGGCTCAGACCTGTTGAAACAGAGGGTATTAATCTTTTGACTGAAAGCAGGTCAAAGGCATTGAAAGGAAAGCCAAACAGACAGGAGAGAGATAAGGAGCTGGAATAGCTGTGGTCATTAATGCGATCGTTTTTCAGCGTGACAGACAGGCGAAGGATATGAGTGAGGAGGGGAGCTGTGCGAAGCATTTTCCAGGTGCCTAAGCCAAGGTCGCGTCTTTGCCAGCCAACAGCACTGGGTGCCCAAACCTCTCCCTCTCACTGGAAACTCTCAGCCCATACGGGCCCTGCAGAGATGTGCTCCTGCACATGGCGTGGCCAGAGCTGTTGCCCCATCTCCCTCCAGGCACTGTCCCTGGAGTGGGATCATCCCACGAGCTGTGGCCGTGCAAGGTGGTGGCTCTGCTGAAATCACCCCTGAAGCTAGAGCTGCAAACCTCAGACGATGGCTTTGCTGAAACTTTGTAATGGCTTTTGTGAAGCAGCTTTCCTCAGGGAGCATCTTAGAGCGACCAGAGCCGCGACAGGCTCTGCCTGGTGCTATGGTGAGTTAAACAGGCAAACAGGAGCATCCATATGGCCATGGGAATCAAGTAGTCTCATTTCTTCCCACTCCCCCATCTCTGCATCCTCCCCTCCGACCAGCTCCTCCCTTCCCCCTCACCCCCTCCCCATTTTCCTCTTCTATCTCACTCTTTAAAAACAAACTTCTCAACCGTTTCCGGAGCTGGAGCCGTTCAGCACAGCTGGAGAACGAGCCAGCCATGGGCTGCTGCTGCGGATGGCCCCGGCTGTGTCCTCACAGGCTCAGTCTGTGCCCTTTGCTTTCTCTTGAGCTTCCACTCTTCAAGAAATTTAGCAAATTAGGAAGAAAACAGCTTTTATTGCCAAAGCAGACCTGTATGAAGGAAGAGGGTGTGCACGTGTGAGGTTGTGTCTGTTTGCCGTGCAACGTTTGCTGAGTGCCACATTTTCTCGAGCAGTAAGTCTGGATGCTGCTCAATTACGATTTGCACAAATTGTGATCAAAGTGTGCTGCTTTCCAGGCTCAATCCCCATTCCTCCACTCCCCTGCACCCATGGGAAGCCCTGCTCAGCTTGCAGAGGAGAATTGTGCTAATTCCTAATATTAAATCTGCCGATTAAGTCAACCAAGTGCCATATTGCAGCTTTAGACATAACCCATTAGAAAGGAGGACCGGGTCAAAATCAGGGGAACCCACACCATTTGAGGTTGTTAGGGGTTAATTAGCTTAAAAAGAGAAGGGTGTTGGAAGCATTTGTTTAAGAAATTAGGATACAAGGGTTCTGCATTCTTTAGGATTTTTTTGTATATAAAAACCAAACTAAAACTCTGTGCCTCTGCGTCTCATTCCAGAAACGGATGACCCGAACGCGATCCTCTGTGCCTACCCGGTGAACAACTGTGTCATGAAGTTCACCTACTTGGAGCTTGCCAGTGGGAAATCCAACCTCACCGTCCTCAAAGAGCCAGGTTGGCCCTCCCTTGGGTTTCATTTTAATAGCACAGGCTGCCTTGGGAGAGGTGACGGGCTGCTGGAGAGCCTGGCGGGTTGCAAGAAGCTGGTTTCACTGGCTGCACAAAGGCACACATGAGCAGATAAACCAGGATGATTTAAAATAAAGTGTTTTACAGTGCTGAAACCCAGCTCCAAATGCTCCCAACTCAGCAGAAAAGGATTCTGAGAGTGAAACATGCACCTGAGCTGCCAGCATTGCTAGCAAGCAGCTGAAGCTGTTTCTACCAGCTTGGGATGCTGAAATTACACCCAGCCTATTTACGTAGCAAAAAGCATGCCATGTACCGATTGGGAGATACAGCCACTGGGAGCAAAAAATTCAGAAGGGGACACCTGGTGCTGCTGGTTAAGTCGGGATGTCAGGAAAACCCCGCGCCACCTATGGATTTCTGCATTTCCAAAGAGCTGGCTCTGGTCCAGGCAGCGTAAGGGCTGTGTGTCCCTGCTCCGCTCCCCAGGCTGCCGCAGACAGCTGTGCTTCCCAGCGTTATTTTAATCACGTGCAACGCAGTTTCCCAAAGAAAACCCCATGTGGTGTTGCAGGACAAGCTGGCGAGCACCCAGCAGTAGCTTCTTCCGATCTGCTCTGGTCCTCGGAGGTACAGGCCGGTATGGGAGAGTCTGAGATATTGCACATTTTATTTTATTTGTGCTCTGTCTTGCACTTAATTGAAAGACCAGTTGATTAGCTGATAATTAATGTACTTACTTAAGGTGCCTATTGATCACTTGCCTCCGTGTGGGCCAGAAGCTGCGCTGGCTTTTGCCAGAAGCCCCTTAACCCTCTGTGTCCCTCATGGGTCACCGGGCATTAAAAACAGGCGTCACTGTTGGACAGTGGCACTGCAGCACTGCTCTTCCCCCAAAGCACTATGTGACATCGCGGCTCTGGTGACGTCCATGAGAGCTGTGCCTTTGACCTGCCTCGAGCCAGGAATTTATCTAATTAAAAAAAAATCCCTTTGGTTTCAGAGAGGACTGTTGCTTTTTTTAATTTAGTCACTGCTGCTAGCACTGCCCTGAGGTCACTTGTTCAGTGGCTGCGGTCCAGGTCGTTACATCCTGGTATCCTGATCAGGGATGCACTCACACTAGAGCTAATTACCTTCTCCCCCCCTCATTACCAGCATGCAGCTCAGCCCCCAGTGCCGTGACAATCGTGCTGGCGGTGATCGGCAGCGTGGTCCTGATCGGCATCATCCTCCTGGGGCTCTGGAAGCTGCTCGTCACCATTCACGACAGACGGGAGTTCGACCGATTCCAGAGCGAACGCTCCCGGGCCAGATATGAAATGGTGAGCCCCGGGGTGGGGGTGCTGCTGGGGTACTGGGGCGAGGTGGGGATATCTGTTGGGATGCACCGGCAGCAAAGAGCTCTGCAGCGATGGAGAAGGCTGGCAGGCGTGAGGGATGCAGGTGGCCGTGCCCTGCGGTGTCACGCAGCAGGGCTTCAGGATCCGGCATGTTGCACTGCCCTTCCCCTTGGCAAGTTACAAATATTCTGCAAAATTATGGCCAGGTCTTGGTTTCATCCTGCATTTCCCAGCTGGGCTGGAAGGCTGAAGGAGGTAGGGGAGCAGAGATCAAGCTCCGACTGTGGCGGCAGCCAGGTTGGTCAGGTCTGTGAGGAAGCGCTTCTGGGAGGTTTCCTGTTCTGGTGGAGCTGCCCAGCATTTGAGGGCATCGCCTGAGCCTGTAGACATGGTGGAAGGTGGGTCTGATGGACAAACTATGGACAAACAACACTGCTTTTGGATCTGAATGAACATTTCAGTCAAAGCCAAATGCAGCACTATCTCCAAATTAATAGGCACAGAAAGGGGGGATTATACATGTTTTTGCCATGACATGGATTTTGTTCCTCACCTTTGTTCTTTTTGTTCTCTCATTTCTCCAAAGGCATCCAATCCTCTCTACCGAAAGCCTATTTCCACGCATAACGTAGAGTTCACTTTCAACAAGCTCAACAGGTCTTACAACGGTACAGTTGACTGATGGGGTCTCAGCACCTGGGACTGCTGTGGACAATTGCTTGACTGTATGTGCTGCTTCCCCACTTGAAGATGGGATCCTCTTCAGGGGCGAGAATCCCTTACGATGGGACTGGTCGATGACCAAAGCCTGTTATTTGCACAGTAGGGAGAAAAGTCTGGCTCATTCCGAAGGCACGGACGCGAAGGCAGGCTCCCCGCCTGTGCAGATGGACTCCGAGCCGTGTGCGACTCCATACCCCAGCTTTCTGGATATATTAAACCTGCCAACTAAGTCAACCAAGTGCCATATTGCAGCTTTAGACATATCCCGTTAGAAAGGGTGACTAGGTCAAAATCAGGGGAACCCACGCCATTGCAAGATGTAAAGGGGGGGGGAATTAGCTTAAAATGAAGAGGGTGTTGGGAGCATTTGTGTATGAAATTAGGATACAAGAGTTCTGCAGTCTTTAGGAATTTTTTTTATATAAAAAAACAAAATAAAACTATTGTGCATATATGATGCCGTGAGTAGTTTTCATTGTTGCCTTGCTGAGCCCCCCACCGACAGACTGAAGTGGGACCTGCTCCTGCGAGCACAAGTGGTGCTGCCTGATTGATTTATTAATAGAGCCTTATCGGTCAAAGCACGGCTATAAAAATAAGAGCTGGAGCCACAGTGACTGCCGCAGAAGGTATGTTGATTTAATACCCTGGTGTTGACCCAGGGCGGGGAGTGCCACAAGGAGCTCTCGCTCCACGCCAGCGGTGTTAAACAGATGGGAAACTGGTGGGAGCCCGAGGGAAATGGGAGTTCAGTCTGAGGAAACTCAATTACACACCCATTCCTTGAGGTGTGCAAGTAGGCATCGGCCTGGGTGCCTGCAGGAGGGCAGCCGGGAGCACACAGCCGCTCACCCAGACCGCTGAGTTTTTGCCAGAAGCCTGTGGGGGTCCAGCAGAGCCTGGCTGGAAAAGCAGGGGAGCCCTGAGCTTTTGGCTGAAAAGAGCGCTGGATAGAACCCAGTGTTGTTGCTTCACAACATACATTTTGCTTTGGGTTTGGTGTCCCGTCCCCCACCTCAAACTGCTCCCCCAGCCCCATCTGTTTTCTGGGGCTTTGGGTTCCCCCAGCTGACAGCTGCGGCTTTAAACCCGCACGGAGTGCAGCGGGACTGCAGCTGCCGGCAGGAGAGAGAAGACGGAGCAATTGCTACCGCCTGCTTTCCTTTTTTTTTGTTTTTTTTTCTCCCCCTTTTTTCTTGTCTCTTCGCCCTGAACAGATCGTGCAATAGTCAGCTGAAGGAAGCTTGCCAGGGAAAAGCAAAAACAAATGGTGTTCATTGTTTTGACTTGCTCTTCTCACTGGAAAAGAGCCATGGGCCCATCCTTCCGGATTTTTTTTTTATTATTTTATTTGTTTTTGCCTCTATAAACAGAAGCTCTTACTTGCTCAGTATAAACAGCTCTCCTTCAAGAACATTATGGTCCCCCCCTCCTTCTACCAGCAGCACTGAAGAAATGCAGCAGACCACGCTAAAAATAGCTCAAAATGGGAATTTTTAGGAGGGCAGCAAGTGGCACATTGGCAGCATCACCACTGATTGGGGGAGGGGGAAAAAAAAAACAAAACAACCAAATAAATTAAATCCTTGCCCTGTCTTCCCACTCAATTCCACCAAATTTGCCCTAGCAGGGAAGGAGGGTGCATACATCCTGAAAACAAGTGCAAGGACAGGCCCTGGCTAAATGCTGGTTCTGCCTTCATGTAACCCACCCACGGGTGGGCTGGGGGTGCTGCCTCCTCCCTGCAGCCTCACAAGCGACAGGACGCCTGAGTGCTGCAGAGGGGTAGCTCTCCAGAGCTCCATGTTGCCTACACAATATTGAAGCCCAGGCTAAAGTTTGCAGGCTTCAGATGTTGCGTATTGAATACCTGGGACTAACGCTGCTGCCTGGGATGGAGCATCCGTGGGGCAAATTCGGTTCTCGTGACCATCCGCTGCCTGGTGCCAGGCTGGCAAGACAGAGCTCATCACTAGCACAAAAGAAAAAAATAGAAAGCAGTCAAAAAATAATCGTCACAAGTAGACAGAGCAAATTTTGGCTTGGTTCATGTGACTGTCTCACGCAAGCTGTACTGCCCCAGGCACGGAAAGGGGGAGCAGGAAGGAAAGTGGCGGGAAAGGAAGGGCAGGAACATTTTAAACCAGCTTTGCCACCCAAAGCAGCAAACACTGTGAATACAGCTCTGCTGCAGTTAATTTGCAAGGGACCAAGCGGTTTAAAAACAAATCCAACCCCTTTGCACTCCGAAAGGGAAGGCACGGGCAGTGTCCCCCTGCCACCCTTTCCCTTGCAGGTTACCTTTCCGCGGTGGCATTTCCCAGCAGGGTGGGTTAGAGCTGAGGGACCGGACAGTTAAGGCAGCTGTAGGGAGCTGAAGTTGGACTCACCACAAAGGGGTGGGTTGGGTAGGGAGAGTGCAGCGGGACCAGAGCAAGGGCCTGGGGACAGGACTGCGAGTGCTCTCTTTCCCCTGCAAGGGGAGACTGGGTTGTAAAGCAAACTGGTCTGTCGAGTAGCCAGGGAGCAATGTGGGGAGCCGGTGGGAGAGGGAAGGGTGCCACGGGCCAGCCTCACGAGGCAGTGTAGCAAAACGAAGGAAATAGGGTGGACTGCTGCCAACAAAGAGTGTTCTGCTGCCCACGGCGCTGGGCCAGGCGGCACAGAGCAGCCCCCTTCCACCCCGTCCCCCTCCTCCCCCCAAATTTAGCTTCTCCACAAGGTTGTATCTAAAAAAAAAAAAAAAAAGAAGGAAGTGATGCTAAAGGCGAGAAGGCTTTGCTTTACTGTGTAAGCAGATCTGCCTTTACCCTTGCGAAGTTAGTGCCAAGCGCAGTCATGGGAATGGTGTATTTCAGTCAGCAGCAGTTTATTTGTGTCTGTAAATACAGGCAGCCTGACCACAGCTAGCATTCCTGAATGAAAACTACAGCAGAAGGCATCGACGGGTCACATGTGATGGAAAAATGTCAGTGCTTGTCTGGCCACCCTGGAATCCGGATGCCATTGCAACATCAGCTCCTCCTGTTTCCCCAGCCACAGCTGGAGGCCGCTGCCGCACGGCCACGGGGGCTGGGGCTCACCAGCATTTTCCCTGTGCTGCTGGTGTTTCTGGGGAAAAGAGGGATTGCCTCATGCCTTGGGAAAAGTCGAGGAGAATGGCAGCATTATTTGCTTTGTTACCAGTGGAGATGCACTGTAACCCTTCGCTGTAACACAAGCCTGAGTGCGCCATGCCCACTTTGCATCCTCTTTGCCCTTCATGGTGGAGTGAGAAGGTGCACAATAGCTGAAGGCTAAGCCCAAGCTCTGGAAGATGAATGCCCAACATTCCTGAACCTGTTTACCCGTGCATTTCTCCAGCCATGTGGAAAGCGAAGGAACTAGCGTATTGAGGAGAGGCTCACTAGTATGCCTGACAGGAAATTCCAAAGCAAGATAACTGACTGCATCTGCAGCCCAGCAGCATCTCCTGGCCCTTATATCCCAGCATCAGCTCCATTTCTGAACACACATTGAACTGGAATTAACTGTTGTTCCTCTACCTCCTGCTCACTGCCAGCCTGCAACAATCAAACCAATACAATACAACAGATACACAGGGGTTTTTTTTCATCCTGTCCCTTCCTCCATGCCCACTGGTTAGTGCTGGTGTCCGCTGGACACAGCCCGACAGAAACTTCTCCATTCGGCTCTCACGACCCAGAAAGCTTACCCAGCCTGTGGGTGGGCAAAGGTTGCAGCTGTGGGTTCACAGGACTCTGTCATGCACAAAGACATAGAGGATTAACTTCTTAAATTACTTTATTACATTTTATTACAGGTCATGACTATCAAGGCAAGTACACTTATGATTAGTATATCTATACTACAAATTACTACCACAAAGCAAATATATGTTTCAACAGCAGCACAATCAATATTAGTAACAAGTCTATACTTCAATATTAGAAGTTACTACAATTTTACTAGTAAAGCACCAAATATGTTTATCAGTTATTACTTATATCTGTGCCTACATATATTTATATGTCTATTTAATGTTACCGGTACCAAGTGCTCATCAAATCCAACCCAGAAGTGAGGCCAGTCAAGCAAAGTCTCAGGTGGATGACGATCCATGTCATGGAACCCGGAGGCAGCCAGGCGTCCCCAGCAAGTGTCCACTCTGCTGAGGAAATGTCATGGAGAAAAGGCATTCATGCACAGGCACTTCTCAGAGAACAAGTCTCCGTTGTGGGTAAAAAGTATGTCCTTTTCATATCATAGAGACGTAAGAGGTTGAAGGACACCACCACCCAGAGCAGCCAATAGATGCTGTGAAATTTCTGGTTTTCACCTGGCATAGCCAATAAGTGGTGATGTTTTCTATTCTCTCAGACCGATTTTTGTATTTCCAGACTGTTTTTCTGTTCTGTCAGCTAGAACAGCCAATGGCAGCTACTGCCGCTTACTTTCTCAGGATGTTTTCCCCCTTTTCCAGACGTTTTTTTCACCTTTCCAGATGATAACGTGCTGTTACAGTTCCTTGTTTTTGTGCTTTTCATCAAAGGTACCTCAGGAGGTCTCTGGTTTCTCGGTAGCCAGCTGCACTTCAAAGATGACAGCTGCAGTCCTCAAAGATGCTTGTGGTTCCCAGGCTGGCCAGCATTTTCTCTGTCAGTATTTGAGCAGACATCTTCTTCTGTGCAATATGTTCCCCCTTACAACCAGATGGCCTTTATGGCTGCTCCCATCACTCCACCGCTTGGCCTACAACCCCTGATGGGTCACAAGGAGTGAGACTACACCCCGCCTGGTGCGTCTCTCTTGCCTCCTAATGCGTGAGGTGGAGGAGACCCATGGCCGTGTCAGGCCCAATGTTGTTGCAACTACTGAGGGGGTTTGTTGGTTGAGGCACAAATGTACAGTACCGGTTTGGATAAAAGTGATACAGACAGTGCTTTGGTATGAGATATACACTAGAGAAAAGCACGAATCCTACAACTAGAATGAGAGCTAATGTCACTGAGGTGCACCATGCCCATGCTCCAGGGTCTGGCAGTCAAGACGATGGCCATGTCCGGCCCTGGGCAGGGGCTGCTCTTGGGCTATTTGGTGGATGTGTTGCTGAATAACATTCCCTTCATATTAAATATGTTTGACTTTGTTAGTGTAAAAGCAATGGGTACTATTCATTAATACACAAATACCCCATTGGGAACCTGAAAGATAACCCAAGGCCCAGCAAATGTGGACTAAGGAGTCTAGGCCACGTCTTACCAGGACTAACAGTACCAAACCGAGCTGGGACTAGACAAAACTACAACTGCTGCAGCTGCACACCTGGACATACACCGAGGGGGAGCGACAACAAGTCCATCACTTTACACTACAGATATCTGTAGCCCCCCGAGCCTGCTGAGCTCCCCTTCATGGCAGCAGGCTGCACAGAGGGGATCTCCCCTTGAGCAGGGACACCTCCCATGGTTACTCCTCCAGGCTGAGAGACCCCTGGCCTGGCATCCAATGTCTGTAACGAGGTAAGCGACATTTTACATTAGGTCTAAAGGTATATTGTATGCTAGCAACACTTATATATCCAACTATAGCTTAATTATTAAAAGTATAGTAAGTACTAGAGTGTTTGCTGTCTAAATCATCATCTAATCGCCATCTAAATTATCATTTAAATCGTCTCCTAAATCATTGTCAGATCATTGTTAAATCACTGTTCAATTAACATGCAATTATTACTTAATCATCATTTGATTACCATTTGATTTTCATTCAGTCATGAATTAATTACCATTTGAACATTAATAAAACCCTTTTAGTTAACCCCACAATGATGACTTCTCTTAATATTTCACCTGTGACAGTAGCCAAATGTGAGAGCGAGTTAACCTCCATCTGTAGGTTCTTTAGAGCATCCATAGTAGCATTTTGAGTAATTTCAAGTGTAGCAGAAATATTAAAAACAGATCATTCTAATTCAGCGACACCCAAGTTTGGAAACAGGGCACATACAAACTTGGCAAACTTAAATGGTCTCTTTACTGTGGGTTTAGACACTCTGTCCTGATTATCTACAGGTAATGGTTGTGTTGAAAGTTAAATGTCAAATCTTGAGACTGAAATGCCTAAGGGGTGAGACATGCTATGGTACAAATGCCTGTCTGCTGTGGTGGTAGACTCTTAGAGGCGTTAGTGCTGCAAAGGCAGAACCATCCAGGTGTTAAAAGGTAGGCCACCAGCTTCACCTGGAGTCATTGCCATGTTTACTGAATGAATTAGAAAAACAATTCAATTTCATTAAGCGCATTAATTGGTGTGTCCAAAAGGGGTTACAATCTCTACAGCCAGATATGTTGCTTGGGCCACGTATGTCCCAATTATCATCAGTACTAAGCCAACCATTACTCTGTAGATGACAGCATGTAGAATTAGGACCGGTGAGATTATATTATCTTTGACAATTCATATTATTAACATTCCATGTAAGATGCCAGAGTACATTAAAAATCCCTTTGTTTTTAACTGCTGATTCATTATTTCAGGTCCATGAGATTTTCAGGATCAATACAAGCTTGTGTCCTGTCACATTGACATTGAAACCATGCTTGGGTGTGATTGTAATACAAAGTGTAATCACAATTGCTTGTCTTCCCCACCCAAACTGAATTTGTGTCCCGGAGCATCATAATGCACCATGGGACCTTATCTTACGAATATAAATATGAATCATGCGAATCATATGCAAGGCTGTTAATAATTTCATGTACTGGGGAGTAAGTATGCCAAATTTGATTGATAACAAGGTGTTTCAGGACAGGTTCTGCTAACCACCAACGTTTGGCATCTAATGATCGAAGGTGGTGTAAGCAATACCAACAATCCAATTCGTTGCCTGCTTGAGAAATTGTATTCACAAATTGAACAATGTGATCACTATTCCATCCTTGAGATAAGGGAACAAGCAATAATGTAATTACTAGATATGAACCAATCATTGTGTATATAATATAACAATTATAAGAAAGAAAAGTGCTCATGACATCATTGTTTCATTTCATGCCACCTTGACCTTGCCAAGTCAGTACGACGAATAAGGTAGGACCAAAATCCAGGGAGAATAATCCAAGTTTCCAGTTGCTGATGTTGCAGTTAGGGTGACCTGAAAGAAAAACAAAACCGCTTCATTCCTTTTGGATATTAGGTAATTTGGATATCTATCACTTAGAAATGAGATGCTTGTCACCCTGGTGATCAAGTATCTTCCTTTAATTTTCCATCTTTTAGTTTTCCAGTCATTATATATATTGCATCAGCGCCAAGCTCAGCACCCCCTTGCCTTTGCATATTGTACTGTCAATTCCTCCCACAAGCCCAGGTGTCCCCTTGATCCCCTCAAAGTGCCCTGTGCATCAACATCTCCTGGACTTCACTGAGCGTGCAATGGATGGCAGAGCAGTGCGAGGAGCACCAGAGAGGGGCAGCCAGCAGTGGCAAGGGACACATGAGGACAAGGTGGACAAGGACAAGGACTACAACTGAACAGGGGCTGTTCCTCGAGTGACTGAGGAGAACCCGGCAGAGCAGGTGATTTAAATAGGCTAAAACAATATTCCTGGAGCTGGAGGGTGATAGCAAGCAAGCCTGTGGGAGGTGTGACCAGATGCATGGTAGCTGAGCTGCAGGAGGAGGTGAGCAGACTGAGGAGCATCTGAGAGTCTGAGAAGAAGATTGACCAATGGATCTGCGCTCTGCCATCTCTGATGCATGGAAGCCACCTCAGCGTGGCCACTACAGAAGCAGGCCCAGGATTCATTTTGTACCAGGAGAAAGGCAGCGTTATGAGTGTATTGGGTTTGCATGGCAAGGTTTTGGTAGCCAGGGGCTGCAGGGATGGGTTCTGTGAGAAGCTGCTAGAAGCTTCCCCCATGTCTGATAGAGCCAAGGCCAGCCATCTCCAAGACTGCTGGCCAAGGCTGAGCCCATCAGCGACAGTGGTAGTGCCTCTGTGATAACATATTTAAGAAGGAGGAAGGGAGGGAACCTGCACAACGGCAATTGCAGCTGGAGAGAGGCGTGAGAATATGTGAGAGCAACAACTCTGCAGACACCAAGGTCAGTGAAGAAGGAGGGGGAGGAGGTGCTCCAGGCACTGGAGCAGATCCCCCTGCAGCTCATGGTGAAGACCATAGTGAAGCAGGCTGTTCCCCTGCAACCCATGGAGGTTAATGGTGGAGCAGATATTCACCTGCAGCCTGAGGAGGACCCCATGCCAGAGCAGGTGCATGCCCAAAAGAGGCTGGGATCCTGTGGAGAGCCCACACTGGAGCAGTCTGTTCCTGAAGGACTGCACCACATGGAAGGAACCCACGCTGGAGCACGGCAAGAATGTGACAAGTCCTCCTCCCGAGGAGAAGCAGCAACAGAAACAATGTGTGATGAACTGACCACAACCTCCATTCCCTGTCCCCCCAGTGCCACTGGGAAGGAAGAGGTAGAGGATTCAGGAATGAAGTTACGCCTGGGAAGAAGGGAGGGGTGGGGAAAAGGTGGTTTTAAGATTTGAGTTTGTCTCACTATCCTACTCTGATTTGATTGGCAATAAATTAAATTAATTCTTTTTTCCCCCCCAAGACGAGCCTGTTTTGCCCGTGAGGTAATTGGTAAATGACCTCTCCCTGTCCTTATCTCGACCCACAAGCTTTTCATTACATTTTTTCTCTCCCCTGTCCAGCTGAGGAAGAGGAGTGATAGAGTAGTTTTGGCAGGCAGCTGACGTCCAGCCAGGGTCAACCGACCACAATGAGGGATAGGGAGGGGTGGAAGAAGGTTACTGCACAAAGCTGTAAGCGAAACTCCTCCTTACCCTCTCAGATGCCCTTACAGAAAAGGTACAAGGCCCTGGGTATGGTAGATGAAGCGCATAAAGTGACAGAAACAAATGCTCTCACCAAGGTCAGATTGACCAACCCCTCACAATAAGACCTACATTAAGACCAGCGTCAAGAAGAAACAACAGTGAGTTGTGGTCACCGGTGACTCCCTCCTGTGTGGAGCAGACCAGACCCTCTTTTCAGGGAAGTTTGCTGCCTCCCTGGGGCCAGAATTAGGGATGTCACCAGATGACTGAAGAGCTCAATACAACCTTCGGACTATTATCCACTCCTGCTCTTTCATATATGTACTAATGATACCGCCACAAAAAAGTCTAAGGTCAATCAAAAGAGATTTCAGGGCCGTAGGAAGAATGCTAAAAATCTCAGGAGCACAGGCAGTGGTTTCCTTGATCCTCTCAGTAACGGGGACAGACTTTGGAAGAAATGAGCAAGCCCAAGATATCAATAAATATATTGCTGCTTCTCTTTTACGAGTGAAGTGCACCGCTTCATCCATGACAATATCCTATATGCAGGGTCTTGGTATCACAGGGCCCACAGCCTGATATTCTGAAACACTGTGTGTTAATAAATGAAATGCTGCTTCATGAATACCTGCCCAAGCCCAGGCAGCACGGCTCTTTAACAGACCATGTAAGGGCCGAGCAATTATACCAAACTGTGGAAAATGCGCTTGCCAGAGTCCTAGAGCTCCCAGAGCGATCACGCATTATTTGGACCTTACTGGGGGAATCACCTCCATCATCTGTGTGTTTGTATACTGTCACTCCTGGATCCCGTGGGACTTGTTCTTATTCTTTAGCTAAAGCCTGGTGTGACAACGTAGGAATATGTTTAAACCCTGGGGGTAACTGGGTAAAAGCAAACTGTATTCTGCCCCAGGTGAAAGCAAATCTCTCTCAATCATCAGGTTGTAATGGGACTGCGGAAAACATGTCTTTTATATCCATGGCAGCCATCCAAGGCTGGGCTGCTTGGTCTATAGAAAAAATATTTGCAATAGAGGGGACAGCAGCATGTAAGGGTCCAGTATTTTCATTTCATTTACGACAGCCTACCATCAAACCCCAGGTGCTGTTAGAATTACAGACGGGCCGTACAGGGCAGTTATATGGTGAATGAGGTCTCTGAATAACACCCCATCGTCCTAAAGCCTGGATGACAGTAGTTATGCCTTGCGAGGCTTCAGGGCTAATACAGTACATGGGTGAAGGGACTTTTAAGTAACTTGAGTGCTGCCTCTAACAGAAAAGCAATAGCCTCCCCAGCAGGGATTTTATTGACAGAAATTACAGAGTTCTGCGTCTGAGGGTTTGAGAGCCTAATGGAGTATTAATACTCTGGGATTTTAACACATGCATACTCAAAATACTTAAAAGTCCTACTGCCAGTGTGGGTCTCAGTGTCCTTCCACTGGGCAGAACCAATTTTATCTTGGCCATGGGAAGCTCTCATTTTTTCTTGGTAATCACTACTGTAGAAATCCTTTCTTGAGATTTCTGAATTAACCCAGGGGCATCCTCAGCTTTAATCATTGATATGGAGGCTGCTGTACCCAAAAGAAAAGAGACGGAGTATTTGCCATTCACTATTAATGGTATACAAGGGTGCTAATATTAATTCCAAAATTTCTGGCCACCTGGGAGGGGTTGTTGGGTCCCCCTGGGCCAATGTCGGGAGCTCCTCTATTCGTTTTTGGGTAGCGGGGTTGGGGGATCGGACAGAACAAGGTTGTTGGGGATGGGGGAAGCAGAGGGACTAACGGCGTCTGACCCCTTCCCTGCCCCAGGGCTGCTGGTGCCGCCCCCATCGCGCTTATCCCACAGTCTCTGCAAGACAAACATGGGCATCCCCTCTAACTGGCCTGTTGTGAATCCTATTCCTTGCAGGAGATCACATAAGCGTCTCCGTTCCAGATCACGCTCCTGTTTGTCACGGGTTCTTTTTGTGTCAGATTGATTAATTTCAGCATTTTGAGCATTTTGTCCCTTCTTCTTATTCCTCTGACCTCCCTTTAGCATCTGGACGACCCTGCCCTGACCTTCCCTTTTACAACCTACTGTTCCAGGGGTGCTTCCCCGCCATTGTCGCCTCCCCATAAGGGCCGTCCAGTTTTGCAGCCCTTGGGCCATTATGGTATTCCAGTCCCAGGTTTCATGGCGTAACATTAAGGCCAGGTTCTTCGGCCCTCTGGGTGCTGCATTTTGCAAGAGTTTTAGTTTCCCTGCTGCTGTTGCTGGCACAGCCATCATGTCCTGGGGTATTGCCCCGTGTCCCTTAATGACGTCCCAAGCTGCCAGTCTCATCGTCCACCCAGAAAACCCATCAGGAGTACTCCAGGGAGGGGGAGGGAGATATCCCCGCGGTTCCGGCATTTTTCTAACAGCATGTATTATCGAAGATAACAGGGAGAAGGTATTTGCTTCAGCCCCTGCATCGGGGTTTAGGAGAAATATTCTTCCTCCCAGGAATATTTGTCCGGCCTCAGTCTGATTAAGGATCACGGTTCCAGCTCCCAGCTGGTAGCACCGCACCACCCATCCCACCCAGTCCTCTTGGGGCTTTTTGCCGTACTGCAAGGACAGCTGCCTTAGCTGTTCTGTGTTAAAATTCGTAGCGGTCACCATGACCCCAGGCAACGGGGGAGAGCCTGCCTCTCTGGGAGGAGCCGGGAGTTGTACCAGCGAAGTTTTAGTGCTAGGGTACAAGGAGGCTGCGTTATCCAGATGATGCTCGGGTAACGAGGCGGGGGTGGAAGACCCGCTGCCAGAATCAAAGCCCTCCTCTTTGTTATCCATTTTCAGTACATGTATCTTTTCAATGATCTCACTCTCTGAGACCAGGCACGCAGGCTCTTGCTCTAGCTGTTCCACAGCCAGAGCTCCGAGGTTTGTTTCTAGTTGTTGAAGTAATTGGTTCCTAACAAAATGATGGGATTCAAGGCCAATTGCTCCTGCTTCTGCATCCTGAGCTCGCTGCACAGCTTCAAGTTCCTGCCCAGCAGTGTTAAACAAAGCGCCCGCGGCCGCCAACGCCTCTGTGAGAAGCCCGATGAAGGCCCCCTTGCAGTCCTCTGCTTCGCATTTGTGACTGTCCTGCCACTTCTGAAACTCTGCTCGCAGCATTTCCCAATTCAACCAATTCTCAGACACCCAATCCCTGTCCCACTGAGGGGTTTTCCACCCCTTAGCCTCTTGCCATTTTCGCTGCTCTTCTACTGCCTTCTCCCAAGCATCCATGACCTGTGTATCACAGAACTCCACTTCTGATACCAAATAATGTCACGACCCAAAAGGGTTACCCGGCTTGCAGGTGTGCAAAGATCACAGCCACGGGTTTGCAGGACTCTGTCACGCACACAGACATGGAGGATTTATTACCTACATTTCTTTACTTCATTGCAGTTTACTGCTATCAAGGCAAGTATAGTTACGATTGGCAAAACAAATAGCTCTATACTACAAGTTACTACAAATTACTACCAGAAAGCAAATATGTATTTCCACAGCAGCACAGTCAGTATTAGTAGCAAGTCTACATTTCAATATTAAGGTTACTATAGAATTATCACTAGTAAAGCAGCAAATATACCTACTAGTAATTACGTATATACATGCCTACACATATATATATTCAAAAGTATTACCGGTAGCAAGTGCTCATCAACCCGATCCCAGCAGCGAGGCCAATCAAACCCGTCCCAGAAATGGGGCCACTCGACGACGGACGAGGTCTCACTTGGACGATGCCCTGTGTCACGGAGTCCGGAGTCAGCCCGGTGTCCCCAGCGAGGGTCTGATCTGCCCAGGAAACCTTGCAGGAAAAAGGGGGTTGTGTGCAGGGAAGAGGGTTGGTTTTGAGTAAAAGGTGAGTACTTTTATATCACAGAGACATAAAGGGGTGTAGGACACCACCACCTGGAGCAGCCAATCGATGCTGTGAATTTCTGTTTTCCCCTGGCACAGCCAATAACCGGTGATGTTTTCTATTCTCTCAGACCGATTTTTGTATTTCGAGGCTGTTTTTCTGTTCTGTCAGCTAGAACAGCCAATGGCAGCTACTGCCGCTTACTTTCTCAGGATGTTTTCCCCCTTTTCCAGACTTTTTTTTTCACATTTCCAGATAATAATGTGCTCTTACAGTTCCTTGTTTTCGCACTTATCAGTGGTATCTAGGACTGTGTCTGGTTTCTCGGGACCCAGCTGCACTTCAAAGATGCCAGCTGTGCTCCTCAAGGATGCTTGTGGTTCCCAGGCTGGCAGGCAGTTTCTCTGTCAGTATCTGAGCAGAGGTCGTCTTCCTCGTAATATTTTCTCCCGTATAACCAGGTCATTTTTATGGCTGCTCCAATCATCAGCCTAAAATGATAGCTCCTAACAAAGCAAAAATGATCGCCTGCAGGAACACTGCAGAATTTCCCCATCTAAATAGTCCCGTTTGTGAAGGTATCTTTTGTATAGCTACTACTAGTTGTTCAGGAACAGATCAAAAGCGATGACGCTAGCTTAGCTTCTCCTCCTGCAACACCTATTTGGCCTAGAGACAACCTATGACACACCATCACAGTTCTGCTCAGGAGAGCATGCTGTAAGCAAGAACTTCACAGTTACAGCCTTGCTTGGGCTTCCTCCTCTTCTCCATACTGGCCAGCCTCTGCCTACAGCCCTGCATTTTCACAGCCTCACTGTGGACAGCATCAACTTACGAGAAAACGTTCAGAGGAGGACAGAAGTCATGCAGAAACAGAGAACCAAGACCGAGGGACAAAGTCAACCCAGACATGCAGGCAGGGTCACCTGTCCCAGCCTGCAAACGCCTGGCAAAAGAGTTCGAGGAAAACCTGAAGCTGGAGCAGACACCAGGCTGAGTTTTAATTTGCTGTAGCATTCAGATGTGAAGCTGTGATTGTCACTGTGCTACAGACTGACCAAGAACCAACAGAGTGACTGCAAACAAACAAAACATCCAGCCTGTCTAGCCCACAGGCCAGTTACAAGTCTTCCAAAACAGAACGTTTGCCTGAGTCAGTGACCTCCAAAACTCAGATCTGGAAACAAACTTCCTCTGGGTGTTTCACATTCCTTTGGTCCTGTTCCCTAAACGCAATGTTTGTGTCACTTGCTAAAAAAATCCACAGCAACAGGCTTTCCAAATAAATTCAAAGGGAAGTGATTCAGTTATTTTTCTGGGATTACGTCTCAAATTTTCATAGAATAGGCTTTGGAAATGATATTATGACCTATCAATTACTGGTTAATAAAGCAATGCTGATACTGTGATAAACAGATCATATTTTTAAGGACAAAATATTAACTTGGCTGCTTTTAATTCAGTGATGGGTTTATCAAGATTTTGCAAGAATGTTAAGCCCAAGTAAAGCACTGTACTTATGTACAGCTATACCAATTAAAGTGCCCAGGCCGAGTTCTCCTGACACAGCACTCCTTGTGCTAGATAGAGATAGCCACAGCCTCAGTGAGATAGAGTGAACTTTACACACAAATATCAAAAGCTACATAACAATTTCTTAATGGTTCCAGCTTGTGCTGGTCTCTCACGCAGTCCCTGCTATGACTTGCTCAGAAATAGCAGCAAGTCAACCCTCTTTATGCTGCAAGTACCGATGCTTGATCACAGCCCTATTTCACGATGAAAAAGTGTGATATCCTTTTATTCTGCTATAAACCATACTCCAGAGTGGATTAAGAATCACATTTTCTTATAAACACCTACTTGGTAGATAATATAAATCATGTGATAACCCAGAAATTTAAATATAGCCTTACGCCTCTACCCCAGACTCAATCAGATCAGAGTGAACTGCAAGACTCTCAGATTCATATATTATGATGCAAATGAGTTTTGTAAATTGTGACCTAGTTCCCATGTTAGGAACAGTTGGGACCAACAGCAGGAACTATGTGATGAATGTGAGCAGTGGGGGCAAGCAAGGAAATTAACATTTGTTCTTGATTTGAAATGGATTTTTAATCACTTCCAGGTGCCTCAAAGAAAGTGCACACGCTTGTTTACTATAATCATTCTGACAGAAGAATGCATATAGGAGGTAACATGTTTTTGTTTTACTAATTGAAATGTTTGGGACATTGGTGTCAAATGAAGCACCAGAATACAGCTCTTTCTGCATGATTTACTGAGTGCACAATGAAGGACTGTGAAATGAAGTTTTCCAATTGATCTGTTCCACAGGACTTGTTTTATAAAGAAAATGAATTGCAAATATCCTCTAAAATAGACTGGGTATTAGGTCATGTCAATCTCTCCAAATGCAGTTACTATTTTTTCAGCTAGAGACCTGATAAACTAACTCTCAGAAGACTCTGCTCAGTGATTTAGCTGTGTAGATGTCAGCCACCTGCTTAACACGATTTAGCATAGTTAGTGGAAAATACTGAACTCACAAAATTCTGTTTGCGCTGTAACAGTGAGCCTACAACATGCAGCGCTGAACTCCAACCTGAAGCAGCTATTTGGTAAACTCTACCGTTCTAAGGGAGGGGACCAGCAAGGGTGTAACCTGTTGAAATCCAGACTTTCAGCGCAAGCATATCTAGAGTCGACACCATCATTGGACACTATTAGCTGTAGAAGAGTTAGGGCCTCAACTATCCTGAAAAACAGAGTCTCAGCTCCCTCTGGTGGAAAAAGTAATTTTCCACAGAACAGTTTAAGTGAGAAAGGCGTGTTTCTGCTACAGGCCTCAAGGCCATGAGATAATTAAGATGAGACAGTAAACAAATCCCAAATCCTCCATTCACTTCGGACTGGAACTTCTTAGAGGTCGATGTGAAACCTCACGACTCCCAGACTGTTGTAGGGCAGCTGCACAAGACAACGCACTCAGCAACTTCCAGCTGTGGAAGGTGGCCAGGGGAGCCGTCACCTTTCCTGGATGGAGTTCTCCAGACGCAAATTATGGTACATAAGACTCATGAACCAAATGATAGCCCCAAGGAAAGCAAAACATACCCCCCGCCCCCTGAGTAAGTTCTAGGATTCTCTCCATAGTAACCAACTTCTAAGCTCCATAAGAAGACCCTTCACCAAGGGGAGTGGAAGCACACTTCCAGGGCATGTGGAGTGTCAAAGGGTAAGGTCATCACCCCCAACATGCCCAGACAGTGACAAAGTCTTTCAGTTGTACGTTTCTGAAGTCCTACTGCCAACAGAGCACAATGTCACAAATACAGGAAGCATAACGCAAAACCCTCAAATCCAAGCCCATGCATCTTGGTCTTAGACACTCTGCATAGATTAATCCAACCAAAATTAAAAAAGAAATTCTCCTTTTGAATTTCAGCACAACTCAAAACTATTTTGAAAGATTTAGTGACGAGTCCAGTACTAACGCCAAACTCTTCTCACTAGACACAGTTGTTCCTAGTCTGCAGGTAAGCGTATTAACAAAAGCGCCCAGCTTTCTTCTGCATGCTCTGCATCAGCACAGAAACAACAACAACAACCTAGAACTGCATCACCATTTGTCTTTGCCTTCTTGACAACAATGAAAATGCAAGCCGACTGCCACCATGCATACACTAGATATATTTAAGGTGATTCCATCAAAACCAATCATACAAGATATTTCTACTTCTTCATCACGAAGAGTGGAAAGTAACTCCTGGAAGTATGCCAGCTACTGTCACAAAAAGTCAATAAACAGAAAGTACCATTTCTGTTTCTCATTAGAGGCATCAACAGCTCCACTGTAATTAAGCACACAACTAGTTGCTCTGACAAATTCTTTGTAGCTGCTGTAAACAGAATCATGAGTAATTCCTGCAGTCACAAACACACTAGAACGACTTTTTATAACAACAGGGTTCTGAAAACAGTATTTCACACTGCCACAGATGGAAGACTTATAGATCCAATGAAAGGAAATCAGTAGCAAAAAAGTATTTATTAAAAACCACATTATTCAATTTCACAGTGAGGGATTAAGACCCATACTTGCTCCTTGGAAACAGCTGAGTTGAGTAATCCTTTGATAGTGGGGCAGCAGGTCAGGTCTGCAGGTGAAGTTTATTGAGAACACTAAAATACTGTTTCCACAGCCAGAGGAATTTGAGGGTGGGGAAAGGAACAAAAGCAACAGCCTACCAAATACCCTTGGAGTGTTTCGTGCAACATTTTTCAGCAGAGAAAAGCTATTAAGGCTGAAAACTGGTGTTGTGCTTTAGGTTTGAAGTTTTGGCTTCACACATTCAAATATTAAAAAAACAACCATGGCATGTACAACTTGATCTGTGTGTGTGCAATTAAAAATAATTTAGTTACTAACAGATTCTTCTCCAAAAGGGCAGTTTTCTACCGGCTGAAGTGTCTATGTATTTAACTGGAAGTCTCACGATGACTGCAGCTCCATCAGCTTTGCTTATTGACGAGGAAACCGGACTGCTTTCAATCTTCTGCACGAACACCAAGTCTGCTTACGTAGCTCTCCCAAGCTGCCTTCCTGTACTTCTCTGCTTCCTGAAGACGGTCTGAAGCTGACAAGATGCCACGTCCCACAATAATGATATCTGAACCTTTTTCACTAATAACTTCCTTGGGACTTAGGTACTTCTGTCCAAGGTTATCACCTGAAACAGAGAAACCACTTTTTTCAGTTTGTACAAAACTGTTACCTACTAAAAACCTTCAGAGAGGTGCTAGAACAGAGAACAGGTATGCTGTTCCAGCTTTCACCCTAGCAATCCACAGACATAACTAGAAGCTAATGAACTCACTATGACACAGATCAAATTTGACAGAGTGCCCTCCTTTTTCATGATTTACCAATCACAATAGATGGAACAGCTACACAAAGAAGCACCGGTCAGGATTACTGAAATAAGCCTTAGCCTTCTTAAAACAGGCAAATCCCCAAGCATTCATGTAAAAGCTTGTAACTTCACTTCAGGTTTCATTAGAATTAAGTATTGCAGAGAAACACATCTGCCCTGCCTGGTTCAGTGATAACCTGTTTAGTCAGTGTAAGACTTCCAACTCACTGATACTGCACCCTTACCAGTATCAACAGTGTTACAGTTAGACTTCTGTATTTGTTTAAAATCTTTTTTTCTACTCCTACTGAGTAGTTGTACATCTAACCTAACACCTATCCGAAGACATTTCACATGTATTAAGGACTGTGCTTTACGGTATGCACAGACCTCAGCACACGAGCAAAGTTCCGTAGCCTGCCGGTTGCCTTTCAAGTGCTCCCAGGAAAGGGATCAGCGTATCCAGAAATACAGAAGGCAGCCCATAATGGCAAATACAGACTCCTCCCACCAGAGAAACAGCAACCAAACCCTCTTCAGAAATCACTTTTTCACAAACAGTATAAATATTTCAGAAAAAGTTACCTCCAGCTTGCAGCTGCACTCCTGGAGTTAAGTGAAGAAATTCTGGTTTATTACTGACTCTAGATCCAGATATGAATCCAAAAACAAAATCCGAGTTGTCTTCAGCCATCTGTACCTGAAGATCAGTAAACAGTTACAAACAGTTACCCAAAATTAAGCTTGACTAGCGGTCTGTTTCTCATCCACCCTTTGACACATTAAGCTGTGCAGGGCAGGGTATGAAACACCTGGTCTCACTTTACCAAAATAAAGTCACCCAGAGCTGACTCACCCCTCACTGTTTGCAGCTGGGAACGTGAACCTTATATTACTTTCTACTTTATAAATAGCACAATGAATGAACTTAAACTAATTAGAAATGTATTAGTTAAGAAAAAAAAAGGGGGGGGTGGGGGTAATAGCAATCTTGGCACTTTTACTAGAATTCACAGTGTGAACTCCCACCACCTTACACCGCTAGGCTACAGCTGCAACCTTTAAACACCACACTGTCAGATTCCTGAGTCTCCACTGGAAAAAAAGCCCTGTAATAGTTAGAGCTGGACAGACTGTTGGAAGTGCAAATATTAGAAGCACACAAAACCTCCCTGTCACAACACTTTACAAGCTTTTAACCTGAAACAAGACTGCCTACTTACTGCAGCTTTTGTGTATTCACCAGTTGCAAGTGACCCTTGGGAGCTCATCTCAGCAATCAGAAGACAGCCGCGCTGGAGAGGAAGACCTACTGCCTTCAGACCTTTCACAACTCCAGAGCCTGGAACCACATGGGCATTAACGATGTCTGACCAGGATGCGATTTTGAACACACCACCTGAGAACATGGATAGCAAGACATAGACAATGTTATTAGAAATGTATTAAACAGGAAACACAAGTTCAACAAAACAAGCTGCAGGCTAAATCATTCACATTTTAAAAGACAGTTTTACTACTGAAGCTTGACAGTTACAAGTTCAGTCTCATCAGACAGGCTAACCACAAAGCATAATCTCTCAGTTTTACTTTTCACAAACACTTCTTAGTATCTCACCTTTAATATTCATTGAGGTGTTTATGGTAACCTAAAAATCTACTGTCACAGGTGCTACCTGTCAATACAGCATGCAGACCATATGGGATCAGAAAAAAACGGTTTTACAGTTGCAGACACAATATCGAATGAAAGCTGTAACAGGCACACAAGCATACAGTAGCAGGCCGCCTTAAGAAGCCACACTGTATTTTCTCACGGCAAACAACTCCTCAGAAGTACTTACTGAGCACAACCATAGATTCATGAAAAGGTTTAAGTTGGAAGGGACCTCTGGAGGTCATGCCCTCTCAGCAGGGTTAACTTCAAAGCTAGATCAGGTTGCTCAGGGCCTTGTCCCCTTGAGTCTTCTCCAAGGCTGGAGATTCCACAATCTCTCCTGGCAACCCGTGCCAGTGCTGCAGTTACACACACCAGCAGCAAAGTTACAGTAAATCGAGGTTGATGATAATCACCTTCATATTGATGTTTCACCGTGTTTCCAATGTCTGCAAACTTCCTGTCTTCAAAAATCAAGAATTCATGTCGATCTGCGAGCGTTCTCAACTCCTTTACTACCTCTTGGGTAAAATCATTCAGGATGTCTATGTGAGTCTTCAGGATACAAATGCTGGGGCCGAGGAGGGCAGCTAACTCCAGCAGCTCTTTAGAGCTGGTGACATCAGCAGAAAGGCACAAGTTCGTTTGCTTCTTTTCCATGAGCGCGAGAAGCCTGGCTGCGACAGGATGTACGCCCGGCAGCTCAGCACGAGCGCTGAAGCTCAGCTCTTTACATAGCCTTTTCACAGGAGTGGGGCCGTTCTGAGCCACTGGCTCAAACATATTTCCCTGAATGAATTTCTTCACCTTTTCAACCATCTCAACGGCCACTTCTCCCTGTTGCTGGAGAATCTCCAACACGCCAGACAAGGTGCAAACAGAGTGCAGGCGAATTCCACATTCCTCTAACCTGGCCTTCCCACCCTGCTCCCTGTCCAACAGCACTATGGCATCTGTGACTCTTAATCCTTCTTTCCGAAGAACTTCTGCAGTTTCCCATACACTAGAGCCACTTGTTACCACATCTTCAATGATCAAGCATGTTTCTCCTGGATTAATGGTGCCTTCCACCAGCCGCTTAGTACCTTAAAAATAAAAGGCAAACACTCCACTAAATGAAGAAACTTTAAAAGTATCAAAACTTTCACTTGCTATGCTAATATAAAGATTGTATTTGTTCCACGTACAAGCATAAACCAGAGCATATCCTGAAGTCCATTGGAACTGGACTTCAAGAGAACAGGAATTTCACACTCGCTGTAATTTGTTTAATTATTACCTGATACCAGTTATCATAGTTCTTACCACAGCTCAGTCACTGACTTGTAATTCAATTCATAAAGACTGTTACTTCTCCAAGTGAATAAAATACTTCTCTGTTTCCAGAAGTTATGTTCCATTAACAAAACCAACATATCGTTAACTACACAAATTTTAATCTTTAGATAAGATGACTACAGAAGTTTATTATTGTCATAAACTGAATGCTCAGAATTACAAAACGTTGTCTCCACTTATTTAAAACATCTTTAAAGCAGCCAAGTTATCGGTAGTCCTCAGCACATTTCCTATTTTCTACAGGCTTAATATGCCTGCTAGAACAATTAGAAGGAGTAAAGCCCCCAAATGCCTTCACCCTAACCAACAACAGGCACACGTCCATGAAAAGCCTCCCATGAAAGGCCTCCCAGGGAGCAACAACAAAGGCTGCCTAGCTTTCCCAGGAAGCAGCAGGCAAACATTATGTAGCAAGTGCCGTGCTTAGACCATGACAGCCTAGAGAAGGAGCGTATGTACAGTACAGCTTTGCATTCCATGTGACACCAAAAACCTTGTGCCAGGCAGTTAATTGCCATCACAACTGACTTGTCGTTCACAAGAAGGAACAACAAATGTTTTCACGTCTGGCACACTGACTAACATAGGAATAACATTTAGTTGTGACAAGCGCCCTTTCTAATGGAATACTGTTAGAAGAGGATAGCTTTTATCATATGCTGAAATCCAGTTGCTATGGTAGGTTAACGCTTCAGTCTTCTCTCCCCCTTGCCTCCACCAAAATCCAACAATTGGATCAACGGGCAGAGGACTGACTGCTTCTCACCTGGTCCACCTTGCCCA
This sequence comes from Pluvialis apricaria, assembly GCA_017639485.1. Taxonomy (NCBI): domain Eukaryota; kingdom Metazoa; phylum Chordata; class Aves; order Charadriiformes; family Charadriidae; genus Pluvialis; species Pluvialis apricaria. The sequence continues at coordinate 70,610,034 of CM030011.1, read as the reverse complement.
CTGATTACAGGATTACGAAAGAAAAAAGGGTTTGAGAGGTAAATGAAGATAAGACTAGAAAGTTCCTTTTAGAGTTGATATGAAAAAAAGCCTGGTTCGGGGGTGAAACATGGCATTGGTCCCAGCATATCAGAGAAACTGAGTTATAAAGATCAGTTTCTGGAAAAGGCCAGTAACCCTGAACTGCAGTAACGGTGCCAAGGAAAAAAGACACTTCTGAAGCCAAAAAAGACAGAGCTCCCTCCCTCAAGTGTCTCCAAACCTACTACAACAGTATTCAAGCTGCACCTTAATCACTGAGCAGCTGGGAGAGCCTGACCAGGTTGGGATGCTGTGGGAGGTATGTTTTAAGGAAAAGGGGGCTGCTTTTTCAATTGGCATAGTAGCCTTAAACTGGAATGGAGATGCTGCACATTACAAAAGAACCACAAAATATAAAGTCATTTCACCAGCAAGACAACAAGCAGACACAAATTCTGGATTTGAAGGTTTTACCATAGTCTTTTGCTTCCTTCCTCCGTATAAGCATTGGAATCTGATTTTCAGAGCAGATGATTGTGGCCAATGGCAGCGCCGTGTAAGGAACTCCACACACGCAGTCATACTGGAGACCAGCATCTTTGGCTGTTTGAAAGAGAAGATCTGCAACCTGAAAAGGAAAACCAGGTATTTTTTAAGAGTCAGACTGGAGCGATCATGATCGAACACATCTATTACCAAGGGAAGCAATGCAAACGCATGAAAACCTCTCTCCTCCTTTTACACCATTTGACAGTCGCTGTCCCTACAGCGAGCAGACAGCCCCACACCTCCACCCAGCAGACCGCGGCCCCAGGAAGGGCTCGCTCTCTCCCGTGCCTCCTCCTCCTCCAGCCAGAAGGAGCTCAGAGGCACAGAGAGACCCGACACCTCCCGGATACCACCACAGACCAGCGCCCTGAGGCACGGACAAGCGCTGCCCGCCACCCCAGGCCCTCTCCGCCGGCAGGGCCCGGCCCCGCACCGCCCCCCCCCCCCCCCCAACACCGGCCGCTGCTCGCCGCCGGCCCCATCCCCGGCTCGGGTGGGAAGGGGGGGGTGTGCCCCCCGACCCCGCACCTGGCGGAGGAGGCGCGGGCGGGAGACGAGGCCGCGCAGGTCGATGTAGACGGGGGAGGCCTGGCCGCTCTTCAGCACGAAGTCGCCGAAGCGCAGGGCGCCCGCCTCGCGCAGCGCCGCCGCCACGCGCCCCACGGCCGCCATCACACCCCCCACCAACCACCACTCTCACGCGCCGCCCCGGCGCCAGGAGATGACGTATCAGCGCGGGGAGGGGGCGGTGCGCGCTGTGCGCATGCGCGGGGGCGGGGGGGGGGCCGCGCGGGCCCACCCCGCTGAGGGGAGCGCGATGGCGGTGCGGGGGGGGCCGACCCCCGGCGGGCCCGATCCCCGCGGGGCCCGACCCCACGCGGTCGCGGCACCCCCTTCCCGCCCTGTGGGGCCCAGCCGCGCACGGCAGAGAGCCCAGCGCCCCGCCGCCTGAGGCCCAGCCCGCGCCATCCCGGGCCCGGCCCCACGCGAGAGGGAACCCCGCACGGGGGAGGCGTTGAAGGTCCGCCCCGGCCCACTCCCGCTCCCCCCCATCCCCTCCGTCCCCGGGCAGCGTCTGTTTCCACAAGGAAGCAGAAACCTGCAGGGAGGGTTTGCTGTGACCCGACTCTGTGCTTCGGTGGTTAGGGCGGCTCCCAGAAGGCTGCTTGGTTTCTGGGTTGACCTACGCGAGGCAAAGAGGCGGCGGGAGCGATGGTGCCTTGCTCTGGTGTCCTGTGAACACCCCTCCGGTAAAGATCAGGCAAATAAAGCCATCGGCGAGGTCTTGAGTCTTCAAGGCCTCGGGGAGATTGCCGTACGTGTGAAACAAGACTGACCCGTTCTCTGAACAATTGTATTTAATCAAAAAAGCCCAGAAACCGCATCATTAGTATACTCTATTTATAGGAATGCAAGGACAGAAGATGTACAGTTTGAAGATACAGCTGTAGATGATCATATATACTGCAGAATAGTAATAACAACATGGGACAGCAAGTAATCACCTCACAACAGTACACATGAGTGATTAGACTTACAAAGGAAATATTTACAAACTTACCTTTACAAAACAACATTGTGTGCATACAAAATGAAATCTGCAATAAAACTGAAGATACATTTAAGGCAGACCAGCAATACACTGAAATAATTAAGGCTGTGGAATTGCTTTGCACCTTGAAAATGCTGAGCTGTTAGCAATACTGTTTCTTTTTTCCTCCTTCAGTTGATTGTTGCAAAGATTGAAAAATCATCACTATATTCCGTTTGCTCTCATTTCAGTGAATAAGTCTGAGATTTAATTTTTTTTTTTTTTTTTGCACTTTCTATTGCATTTGCCTTCTAAAAGTTACCAGCAAATTTACCTCAGTGGCAGAGCAACGCTGAACAGTTTGGTAGAAAGAGAGGTAAAAGCACCAGCATCAGAAGTTGGACATGAAGGTGAAATATGGCTTGAGTAGAGATGTTGGTTTTTCACTAGCTCCATAATAAAGACTACAGTTACAGCAAATATTCAGCATCCTGACGCTATGGTAACAATCACCACTACACAGATCCCAGAACGAGAATTCATCACTTGATGGCAGTGTGCAGTCAGCCTAGTAAAATGGGATTTGATTTTGTTTCCTTGGGAAAGCACCATTTTCTGATAGGACATGAAAGAATGAGCTGGAAATTAAATCCAAGCCCTGTGTTAGAGGAGAATGTACCTCTGCAGTGAAAGGAACACAAACAAAACCAGGTGGTTAACCCCTGTGCACGTTAATTATCCGTTAGACGTTTGTATATACAGCCTAGCCTTTACATCTGTCTCAGAAGTTTATATTATCCCAGGTCACTTGATGCAGTCCCCTCATTGCACGGGTATTAGAAGATGGTTATATATAGTCAGGTCATAATGTGCCATTCTGCATTTAGCCTTTATTTGTGGTACCTGTAACAAAGGCCTAATAGCATCATCAGAAATGCTAGTGAACTCCAGCGAAGCCACAGAACTTATACAGGTCAGTTGAGGGCACAGACTTTGTCTCAGCATTAACTTAGTTTAAAAGTAAAATGCTTTTAAAGATAAATGTTACTGACAAAAAATAGAGTCATTTAAAAAACAAGGGCAGTAAGACTAAACAAGACTTGTTGGTACAAGTAGGGAGAGAAAAATTTAATAAATTTTAAAGCCTGGATTGCTTTAAAATATTCAAATCTAAAACCCAGAACTCGCTGTGTGTCATCCCTGTAGTAGCATGCGTAGGGGGCTTGGTGGAGAGCTGGGGATCACCCACAGGGCAGCGAGTGCTTTGGACGCCTGATGGGAGCTGACAATGTTACATGGGCGACCAGATCTCCAATTCGATGGCTAAGAGTGAAACTATCTCGCCTGGCTGTTCCAAGTGGGGAGGGAGGTGAGTTAGTTTCTCGTTGCCATGTGCATTCTTTAATTGTGGCCGTCTTAAATAATGAGCGCCGCATGTCACTGTGCCCTCCAGGCTCTGTTTCGCTGGCGCCCTTGCTGCTGCCTTCCTGCAGGCCTGTCACCCAGCCCAGCATCGGGGTGATGCTGTGAGCAAGTGTGCTTTGATGTCAGTGCAGGATAAGACCACCATGAAAATGTCTGAAGCTGGTGGCTGTGTGCCAGTCTACACTGAGCTCGTGCTGCTTTGTTGCTAGCATTACTGGTGGTCATTGCTCTGAAGCTGCTGCAGAAGCTAGAGGGTACAGCTACCATCGTGCCTCACTCGGCTATCTTGGGAATACCCTGAGTGCTGAAGCTGCAGGTGGGAATCTTCCCCTTGGAGTCAGCTGCTCTCTGGGGAGCTTTGTAAAGGCCTAAGAGAGCTTTATGAGAAACTGTGTTTCCCCGTATTTGTTACAGGCAATATTTCATGTACAAAAAAATCCAGTAGTTGAAGAATGCTGCAAAGGGGGTTGGCTGTGGTGCTTCTCGCTGAGTGGGCTCACTCCAGGTCTCCTTACTGAGCTTCTGTAATCTCTTTACAATAAAGTTACAGGACCTGTTGGGTCTGCAGAGAGGCCACAGGTTGGCTGAAAGAGACCTCGAGAGCAGGGTCAGAATACTTCCTCTGTGTTTATCATACGGCAGCATTTCATGTCAACTTGATATTCAGGCAAAAGAAATCTTTGAGATTAAATGCAAGAATGGTTGATAATCGCAAACGTATCTGGAAGTACTAACTGGTTCAAGTTTTCCTCAATGTGCTTTAAGAAAAGCAGTACCCAGGAAGAGTTCTCTTAACATGGATATAGAAAAAGCAGACCCATAGAGGAAAGCAACCCCGTAACATTTAAAATCTTCTGAGTTCAGCACCTCCAGCTCTCCCTTGTCAAGGAATCTCTTTTTTGAATCTGAGCACCAATACCTAAACATGTATGCTCTTCCAGCCTTTTGGGGTTTTTTTTCTGTTATTTGATAGCAATGACAGGCTTAAATATCCCCTTAAACAATCCAGCTTTTTCCCCCAATGCATCCAAAGTGTCTGCTGTTGCAGTTTGAGATGCAAATGCAGGAGGTAGGAAAATAAAATGATAAATAACTCCAGATTTCATGTGATACATGAGAATTTGTTTGTATTAATGCCAAGCAGAAAGACTGTGGCTTAAACTGTACCCGCAGGCCTAATAAAAGCTGTGGGTTTTATAGACCACACTTCCATAAATATTTTTTTAAGGGCAGCACTATCACAGCATGAAGAGCCAGCTTTGACAAATAGGAAGCAGTACAAACAGTCCTGTAGTGAGAAAGTACCTGAGGCTGGTGCTAATTAAAGATACCCCTTGATGACTGCTGTCTGAAGAAGTTTTGGTTGCTAAAAAATCGCATACTTCACACTCCTGCTCAGGATGAGAGTCTGGCCTTTGTCAAAGAGGTGTTGCTGGATTGCTTAGAAAATTGGCAGCTGCACTACAGAGGGGAACTGAGATAGGTTCTGGCTGACCCAGAAGGTTTAGCCTTCTGTGAAAACCATCTCTTTCAAGCCTTTACACAACTCCCCCCTGTATTAGATCTCTCTCCATCAGCCACACAACCTCGTAGTACACCGCTTCTGACTCTGCCCAGGCACCTGGGCTCACCCTGCTGACTGGCTCCCTGACCTCAAGCTCTGCTCTTGCATTGCGTGCACATGGTGCTGAACGTTGGGTTTTTTTGCTGTGCCACCTTTCTTCTCCACAAGCAAAATACTGACCACTCTAGCCTACTGACAGAGAAGGGCCAAACTGAGCTTGGAGGTGGCTCAAACAAAGGGCTTAGCAGAGCCCTGAGAATTTAACAGTACTTGCAGAGTATCTCCACCACCTGCTGGCAGAGACAGCTTTTGCTCCTGCAGATACATTGCAGGCTCACAGTGCAGTTGCTTGGATGGTAAATGAAATTTGACTCTTGCCCTTACAAGAGACTCTATACTGAGCACACATGGTCAGATCAAGCCCTTTTCCTTAGGAAAACCTTTGGTAACAACTGACATTTCCCATTACAGGCACAGCAATGGCACTCAGCACCGAGACAAAGTCCTCGCATGCCAGGGGGAAAAAAAAAATATCTCTCTTTGATCGTCACCCTACAAGGCTGTAGAGTTTTATGGGGAGACAGCAGGATGGGGAAGCCCCAGCCGGGAAGGTGTTTCCCTTCCCAGTCCCACTGCGAGAGAGGAAGATTTGGCCAGCCTACGAACTGCTGATTTGTCACTGCAGACTCCCTGTGTTGGTTATACTTAAGGCTGGCTCCGTCACTGTAACATCAATATGATGATGTTGCAACTTGGCTTGCAAGAGATAAATGTTTTAATTGTGAATATTTTTTATTTTATTACAAATTAGGCTTTGGACGTAAAAATATCCTCACAAATGCTTTGGTGATGAGGTGCTAACGGCAGCTGAGAGATATTTACAAGTTTGGAAATGAAACAAATGACATACTTTAAACACTGAAAACGATTTTCAAGCTGTAAGCACAAGGATGAACTCACCACTCCTACTGCACTCTGAAAGGCTTAGATGGACTTTGGGCCAAGCAATTCTGAAGCTAGAAATGGAACAGGATCCTTTATATATATATATATTTATATATATGATACAATATATGTATACTGAAAACCTGTGATAGAAAAAATTGTCTTCATCATCATCATCTAGTTTACAGATACTGCAAAAATTGGACACAGCCTTTTCTCAATGCACAGGTTTTGCAAAAGATTTCTGTACAGTGTTTATAAAATGCTTTTAAAAAAACCCATCGTAGTCCCATTGTGCTTAGTCAAAACCAGCTGTATGCTCCAATGAATTCATCGCCTTAATCATAGCTCTGAAAGGTACTGCATGTTGACTTGACACAGCAGAAAGCCCAAGGATTAATGGGGGATTTTGGTCTGAGCACTACCACACAACGAGAGTGTACCTAAGCCACGCCACCACGGATGCCGATCCAGCAGTGACTAGGGCTTGATCTTGCATGTCCTAAGCAGGCAAAGTCCCCACAGAAATCATGACAGACCCAGGCATATGGGGTGTGCAGAATCCATCTGTTAACCTGCAGCAGGCTTGCAATGATATCGGCAAAAACTGACTTCAGTCTGGTTCTGCAGTACATGCTAAGGTCAGCCTAGTCTCACTCCCCCCGACTATCCTACTCCTAATCTTTTGTACGTTTTGAAATCAGTTCAGCAAGATCAAGAGGATCTGTTATAAGGCTGCCTCACAAAGATTAAGGCAACTGCAATTTTGGCTCTCGTTTCCAGTTGGTGTTTGCTTCCCGTGGTCCTGTTTCGCAGTGAATGCAACAATAGCACGTGTCCCAAGAGGAGCCCACCAAGGGGAGGGAGCAGGTACCCGCCACTGTTACCTGCTTTGCTTTGGTCCCGAGGAACTGGGCAGGTAATGCCACCTCCGCAATGGTTTGTACCCTGCAGTTAGGGAAGCCACATGAAATGCAAACGCCGAATACGGGACTATGTACAGACAGATCTGCTTCGCGCCTGCTCGCTCCCTGCGCCTTGCCTCAGGACCAGCAATGTAGGACCCCAGGGATGGAGGCGTTACGTGCCTGGGTTCAGCCTGCTCATCAGGAAACTCTTGACGCTGGGGACCGGGTGCACGTCGTACTGGTGCCTGCGGCGCTCGATGAAGGAAGCCAAGCGGGAGGTATCCAGTGGGATCTTGGAATAGCTGCTGTTGTGCGGTTGCAGCCATGGATGCTGTAAACAAGTGGCTGCCGTCGGCCTTCTCCTGAAGTCTTCCTGGAGGATAACGTTGATGAAATCCCTGGCGGCGTGACTCACATCGGAGAAGTACTCGGGCGGGAAGCTGAAATCGACTCTGCACACATTGATACAAGTCTCCTCTTTGCTTTCATCCAGGAATGGAGAGACACCACTTAACATGACGTAGGTGAGGACCCCAATGCTCCAGATATCCGTGCTCAGGGAGACAGGAAGGCCTTGGATAACTTCAGGAGCTGTGAACTCCGGGTTTCCGAGGAGGTGGTGGATGTGGTAGTGACCTGTGATCTGAACTGCATCTTCCAAATCAATGATCTTGACACGAGGAACCGGGATTCTTAAATCAATGAGCAGATTTTCTGGCTGTTGAAAAGATAATACCAAAAACTTAATTACTTTATATTTTTGCAAATAAAATGTGTAGATTTCATTTAGGTTTAATAGCTAATCAAAACTCGCATTTAATCGGATGTGTGAGGTACAGATCAGGCGAGTGAATGACATGGAACCAGCTCAGCTGCTGTATACACTTCTGTAAATTCAGATCAATGCTGAAGTTGCAATGACAACATCCTCTTTGGCACTTGGTCAACACACTGGGATTTTGCAGTTGGTCCCAAATACTTACAGTTTATTTTCCCAAACTAATCTCTACAGATTAAGAGCACTGAGAGATTTTTAAATTTTGATAAGACTTGTGTATCTCTGATCAGTTTATTTAGGTTCCATTTGATTACATGACAACTGGCTACATAAATGGGCGTAACTTGTAGCGGAAGTGTTCTTCATGAAGTAAATGTTCAACTTTGCTCCCACTACCACCTATCCTAGGAGGGACTTTGGTGAGTGCCATTACTGTCACTGTCAGTTGCCATGGATGGAGCTGCCAGTGTTCCCTTGTCAACACCAGCACCAGTCATACCTTCCAAGCCAGACTGCAATTTTATTTCGTCCCAGTTGGTTTTCCCTCTGTTTTACCAACTGTTTCAGTATTTAAGATCTCTCTCTCTCTCAGTGGGAGATGCTGAGCATTGCCTATACCCTCCACTCTGGGGACTTAACACTTAACATGGATTTGCTTCCCTTGTTGGCTCTTGAGATGATTTCTGAATTTACTTTTTGCACCCTCTCTAGATTCACTTCTCTGTCCTATAGCCCCTCATCCTCATGCATATTCTACTGCTGCCTCATGGCTGTATATATAAAGCAAAGTTCACTACACTGCTGTTCAAATCTCTCTGCTTACTCTTCTCTTGTGCAATCTGCATTGACAAAATCAACGCGTTCCTGAGATGGATCCTGGGACAAGACAGTCCATGGCAAGTTCTGCTGTCACAACCAATGCATCTCCTGCTTCCCACTTAGCAACAGAAAGTGCTTTATTTAGCATTCCTCATTCAGGAGAACTGTAAATAGGTCACAGAAAATTGGCTTCCCACCTTGTTTCTGGGAAGTATCTTATGATCAAATAGAGATTTCAGTGCAGTTTCTTACCTCCAAGTGATACCTACTTTTTGACAGGTCCTATAAATACAGCAGAAAATACAAACAATCTTACTGAAAGAAACCAGGATGATTTAGCCTTTTGGGACTAATGCTCGCATAAGGTACTGTACAAAAGGAATATTTTTTTGTAGTGGTAGTAGGCAGCAGAAGAATGAAAGCATCACTTCATCTGACATGCCTGGGGGTTGGAGAGTTGAGAAGAGACCTCCTTGGAGCCAGATTGTCCACTACACAAGAAAGTTAAATTCATCTCTCATTCTCCATTTTTAATTGGCATTTAAGTGTGCAAAAAAAATTATAGATTATCTGATATCCCTGACAACCAGAATCAACGTTGCAGATCACAAAGCTCAAGACATTTGATCATAACTTCAATCGCTAATTCTCTGTTATCCAAGATAACTGGGATGTTGGTGAGGACAGCAGTACAATGCCGAATCCAGGACAGTACAGTGTCTCCTGCCATGTGCGCTAACAAAAGGAGGTACAAGCTGTGCTAATCTGAGCGTCACATCAGGGAATGCCTGAATTTCGTCTCCACAACGCAGCTTGTTCTTCCTCTGATCCTCTCCCTGGGTGTATTTCCCACCGGGTTCCTCTCTCAGGCTCTGCAGCACAACGCAGCGTGCTGCTTTCCTTTACCCCTGCCAACCCTCCCCACCTCCTCCTCCCGTGCACCCTGCCCTCCCCTTGCTTTGGGCTCTCCTGAGCACTGCTGCAGATGTGAGGGAGACACGCGCTCCTTCTGGCCTGCCCTGAGCTGCCTGGGCACAAGCCAGCTCTGCTCAGGAAGCTTGGTAGCTAAGTTGGTACGGGTGTGAGCCCAAACCATACCCCGTGGATTTATCTTACAATTTCCCTTCAGTCAGGTGCTAGTGACATCTCACTCTTGTCTCAGACATCCTCCTTCTCCATCATTAAATCCAGAAAGCTCTTGAGAACAAACCAGTGAATCAAGAAAATAGGTGCATCTCTTGTCTGAAGGAAGAAAAAAAGACCTTGCGCTGCAGGTCAGTAAGTCCTTTCTCTGGTCAATAGGTCTGAAAGACAGTTGCTTGTCCATTTAGTGATCATCTCTTCAGGGTACAGACTGTACCTGCTCCCTGTCTGTGCAGCTGGGAAGTCTGTGTACCAGGGCACTGAATAACAGCATCATTCTCTTTTCTTCTTACCTTTATGTCTAAGTGAGCCACTCTGCAATTGTGAAGATACTGCAAGGCTTCCATTGTGTCTCTTATATAGAAAGCGACTTTTTCCTCCATAAGTTCATCATGGTTCATTAGATAATCTAAGAGACGACCGTCATCCATCCTACAAACAAATCAAACCCTGCACATGAAAGATCACATGGTATCTCTAGGAACAGTTAATATTTGAAAACAAAATTGCAATGGAAACTTCGTGACTTAAAAATGGAGGAAACTAAAATGCAAGATCTGATGAGTATTTAATGATATCTCAAGATACTGCAGGCCATGGAAGTGGTAGAATGATTAATCCTCATTTGTTATCTCCGGTCCTTGAAAAATTTAGCAACAGTCTCAAAGTAAACTCATTTGCTTAAGGATGGATTCAATAGACAGAGGCAATTCCTTTGAAAACAGATCCTCTTAATTATTTGGATGCATCTGTTTATTTATAGAGCTGGTTGCATAATGCAGAAAAAAAAATCGCTGACATTTTCAGCTGGTAATATGTTCTGTGGGAAACTAACCCAATAAAAGTTTTCCACCTAGTTTTATTTATCTATATAAATAAACAAGCAAATAGCCCAAATATACTAACAAAGTATATACTGCAACAAAGAAGCATTTTGGATCTTGGCTGCTATTTCTCCTTATGGGGGCAAGCATAATTGCTACACAGCTCTTTTCACCAAGAGGTATTAGAACGATGTAGGCTTCAATCTAGCTGAAACACATTTATAAAAAGTGGACAAAACTGCCCAAATAAATGTGATGCTATTCAGGGGGACAAACTAACAGCTGATACAATTACCCAAGCTTCACCGGAGGAGAAAGCAGTTTTATTTGTCCCTCTGAATATTATTTACTGTAAAGAGAAGGCAGTGGAAGCTCTGCAGAAAATGGCTATTGCATTTGATGTCATAATCAATAAAAAACAGATGACAAATTCGTTGCCCCGCTGAAGTCAGAGCAAATTTTGTCCTTGGCTTTAATAGGGCTGTGATTCCTACCCAGACACTTAAAATCAAGCTCCACGTACTTACAGTTCCAAAACTAGGATGTAAGAAGTAGGAGACTCGTAGGTATCATGGATAGTGATGTACTGAGGGTGCTGCAAGTGCTGTAACAAAGCTGCCTCGTGTGCTGCCTGCTCTTTCTTTTTCATTTTTTTACTAATGAATTTTACAGCAACGTCTTTCCGGGTGGCTTTGTGAACGCATTTCTTTACTATGGAGAATCGCCCCCTGAAAAAAAGAACCAAAACCACAGAATGATGAAGGGACCTCATGAATTAATCATGCTTGGTTTTTGATGTAATAACAGACTGATTTTCAAGTGTTATTTGATTCGGCACATTAATATTTCACAAGGAATCAGACTTAACTAGGTGTTCATAACCTTTTCCAACAAAGAGCCTCCGCCTCTTACCCTGGGTGTAGAGATTCTTTGGGGATTAGCAAACACTGAGAGCAAACGGTGTCACTTCGCTTTGTGCAGCCATATGATGTTCTCCATAACAATCTCCCCTGGGCTCAATTTGCTGCCACTTTTACAGGTGCTATCTCTTTTTTTTAGCTGTGTGTCTCCCTTCTCCAGTTGCTTTAATAAAGAGCCCAAACTTTCTCAGACAACTAGAAGAAAAGCCTTGTTAAATAATCACTAACCTATCATTTTGTCTCAGTGTTTCAGGCACACAGTAATAAATTAAGAAAAAAGCTGGCGTGAAAACATTTAGGAAACTCACACAGGCTAGTGCCTAGTACCATTCCTGAAAGAAAAACTACTCAGTGAAACCACGTACTGAACTTGGCCTCTTATCAATACATCACTCTCCTTTCTACAGAACAAAAGAGACTCCTGTCCTTTCAGCCCCAGAATTACTCGCCTCTGATCTCTGAGATGAAGAACTAACTGTATTAACCTGAATTGTTTGCATGCCCCTTATCTGTTGGCTGTGCGGAGCACTGAGGCCTGACATCATACACAGCTCCTATTTAGGCTCCTGTTCAATTGACTGTCCCAATCAGCAAAGCGCTTTGGCATGTGATTTAAGTCAGTCACATGCCTAAGTGATGCGGCAAACTCAGTCTTTGCGGTTAAGCATATCCAGAACCAGCAAATTGTCATGACTTCAACAGCTCACATCAACTCGGAGATGTCAGAGGAGATACCAGCGAGAGCTAGCAGTGGCTGTCAGAGATTTGGCTGCCTAATTGTTAACAAGTTTGCCAGGTTGCAATCTTCAAACCACAACTAATCTTGAAAAACAGGATTTAGTCGGTATTTCAATCAGTACTTAATGTGCAGTGGTCTTTGAAAGGAGCAGCAGTTTTCAAGTTAACTACAAAAAGCAACCTAAACTCTCTTCCAAGGAAGAAGCCTCAAGCCATTGTTCTGGTGTTTTATTGCAGTGATAAGCATGGTTAATATTACCTCCCAATCTCATGCAGCTCTGCATAAGCGAGGTCAAAGTTTTCCTTCCACGAAATAGTGGCACCATCGGCAGCAGAGTCTTTGGGAGAACAAAGCACATTCAAGAAAGTGTAAAGTTAACAACAGTTTCCTGTAGACAATAAACTGCATATTTTAAAATTGTGTGAGACTATATTTCTCAAAACAGCAAACATTACCACTAGGAGTCCAGTTTCATACTGCTCGGGCACAGCTCCAATGTGTTGCACCACTAAAAGCCAGAGCTCCACGGGGGAAGGTATGGTTAAGGTGGATTCAAATCTGTCCTTGCAATTTGGGGCTGCAAAGGGCCACAGGCACAGTCTAAGGCATGTCTGTGTGGAACTGGGAGGTAGACCTATGCCATGTGAGCTCTCATTTCATCCAGCACAGGCTCTCCAAGCCAGTCACAGACCTAGTTATGGACTGGAGCTACTAAAACATTGGGAATGGGCGCTCTGCTCACAGCACTGTCGTGGATGAGCTGTACCCAAATTCCTGCAGCACCACGCGTCGGGGGCTGGCCTCCGTTGCAGCCTTCCTATGCAGGCTGCGTTGCTGGGGGGCGTACGTTTTGCAAGCTGACTTGCAGACCCCGGCTGGGCTGCCGGGCAGAAGCCCCTGGTGCTACCGGCATTGTGGAACGGCAGGGGACACACTGGGCAGGATGTGGAGGATGTTGCCCAGAGATGAAGAAGAGAAGTGGTCTTGGGATAGAAGGCAGGGACCTGCTAGGAAACTGCAGTAGCTTCTGTGATAGAGAGAGGCTGTGAGCCCTGCTGGAGGAGAAGACATGAAAAGTCTTTCTAGTGGCAGGAGGTGGCTCTGAGCCTCTCCCAGGCTAGTTCTTATATTCCTACCAGGTTCAGGATCAATGCTTTTGTCAGGACCCATCAAAGCACACCATACAGACCGCACAGGTGGACACCTGCGCACCATCAGCCCCTCCTCGCCGTGCCCTACTCACCGTACTCCGGGAGCCTTACAAATTCAGATGGGTCACTGGGCAAGCTGATCCCCCAGGGATTGCTGGCGCTCACTCGAAACTGATACTGGCAGCCTGGGGCCAGATCCTCAATGACGAGGTATGTGTCCAAAGTTGAGGCTACTGACTGCTGCCAGACTTGCGAGCCTGCGTTTTACGGAGGGAGAGAAGGAGAGTTGAAGGCAACAGTCTCAATAAATGAACGCAGAGCAGAGGCTTTCGCTCCCCAACTCATGTAGTACCCTGGGAGGTTAAAATCCACAAGGTTTTTAAAAGGCAATGTTACAGCAGATGAATGTATTTCTATTCAACCAGAACTGAACCACAGGAAGCTATTTTGTGTTGCAGCCACCTTCCAGTCTGGCTAAATGAGGGAAGAAGGAAATGCCCCTGACTTGACCGATAACGATGGAAAAACCGCAGCCCAGGAACAAGTTGATCTCTCCAGCAGTCTAGCCGTGGCTGGGTACTACAAGTGATGTGATAAGACAGGAATGGAGAGCCGATTTGACGACAGCTCTGCTGTGAGAGAATTGGTAGCAGAAATATTGCAAAAGAAAAAAAAAAAGGGCAAGGGGGTCCCAGGTGAAGTTGAGACAGAGTGTCAGTGCAATCAAAGGGCTTTTGCAGATGAAGTCTTTCAGAAGAGGTGGTGGCTACAGTGAAACCCGGAGCTGCAGGAGGAGAACCAGCTTTCTGAAGCTTAGTATGGGCTTTTTGCAGATGAGCAGGATTGCAGCAAAGAAATGTGTGACTCTGTCATGTGTTTCTGCTCCTAACAGATATAAACCCAACCATCGCCTAACCTGTGGCATCCAAAGGAGCAATACTTTATTCATCTGCACAGGGTCACAGAACAGAAGAGGACCCCTAGGACACTCATCCCTGTCACAGCCTATGATTTCTTTCAAGAATATATAAAATTTTGTCTTATTTTAGTAAGTTCAGGGCTTTTTACCTTTATATTATTTACCATGACCCATAGATTTTGTGTGTGCTGTGGACAGGTTCTGATTGCCAGGTCTTACAAGGTCAAGGTTGGTTTTACAGGGAAGATTCAGTGATTCCTTTGGAGTGGGAGGAATACTGAAAACACTGCTGCTTTTTTTTGCTGTTTGTTTTAGTGGCTGTTGTTAATAGAAGAGCTTTTACTCTTTCACAAAAACGCCGGTCACACTGATGGCACAGTGAGGGTCAAGGCAGAGTATTTGCTAAGAGAAGGTATTAATATGATGGAGTGATTAAGTTTGCACGTTTACTAACATGAGGTAGGATTTTCTGGAGGATGAAGGTGAAAAAACAGAGGCTGCATACCTAAGGCAAGGTTTACTGCCCAGGGACCCTCTCCCCTTTGCAAGAAGAATGCAAAAAGAGATGTGAAGTGCATTTTGAATGCCTTTTCAAGAGCGCGTGCCTGTGCATATTGGGAAAACAGTGCAGGGGAAAAAGGATGGTTGGATTTAAGAACAAACGGATTTCAGAGCTGAGCTTGAGAAGTAGGCAAGGATTTGCAACTCTATCCAGATAAAAAAGATAATGAGGCTGCTTTGTTTGTGCATTCCCAGGAAACATTCACCAGGAAGGATGGATACCATGGTGCTAGAATGCAAATGATGAAAGGATGCCTTAGTGATGTTTTAGCTTAGCATGCTTTACTTGCCATAAGTAACTGGAGGAAACAGAAAGGTCTGTAATATGTGAGAAGTTGGACTGGGTGATAGGAGGACTTCTTTTGGCCTTATACTTCAGGATCTGTGAGCAACAGCTAGTGGTACCCCAGTGGTGGCAAGGATGCTTTTGGGATCTGGTGTGCCATAAAGGAGACTTCCTTTGTTCTCATTCTCCCAGCCAGCGAGCACAGCTCGAACCACTTACCTTCTTCTCTGTACTCCACAGTGTAGCCTGAGATGGTGCAATTGCCTGTACTGGATGGGGGTAGCCAGCGTAGGATCACAGAGGTGCAGCTTCGCTCCTGAGCAATGGGGCGATTTGGGGCAGCAGGGACACCTTGGGAAGAGAAAATAAGCACTAAGCTCAGCATCACATCAACAAGTGCTAGTGCTTTATTCTGAACATCAGGTGTATCGGGTACATCAGGTCACTACGAGGCAGCTCCACCTCGCAGACGGAGTGCTCTGGTTTGCACTGGGTTACCAGTACAACCAAGAGGAAAGGCAATGTCATGGTCCTGTTCACCTACCACCATGGGTACGAGGCCTCCATACTAACAGCTAGGAGAGAACCGTGCTGCTTGCAAGCCCTGCATGCAAGCATTAATTGCATGCTTGACCCCATGGTCAAGCCCCATGTCAATCTTGTGAAGTACAACAAGGCGAAGTGCAAGGTCCTGCACCTGGGTTGCGGCAATCCTAAACACAAATACAGGCTGTGCAGAGAATGGCTTGTGAGCAGCCCTGAAGAGAAGGACTTCGGGGTGTTGGTTTATGAGAAGCTCAACATGAGCTGGCAGTGTGTGCTTGCAGCCCAGAAGGCCAACCGTATCCTGGACTGCACCAAAAGAAGTGTAGCCAGCAGGTCAAGGGAGGTGATTCTGCCCTTCTACTTTGCTCTTGTGAGACCCCACCTGGAGTACTGCGTCCAGCTCTGGAGCCCTCAGAACAAGAAGGACATGGGCCTGTTGGAGTGGGTCCAGAGGAGGCCACAGAGATGATCAGAGGGCTGGAACACCTCTCCTGTGAAGACAGGCTGAGAGAGTTGGGGCTGTTCAGCCTGGAGAAGAGAAGTCTCTGGGGAGACCTTATTGCAGCCTTTCAGTATCTAAAGAAGGCCTACAAGAAAACTGGAGAGGGACTTTTTACAAGGATATGTAGTGATAGGATGAGGGGTAATGGCTTCAAACTGGAAGAGAGGAGATTTAGATTAGATATTAGGAAGAAATTTTTCACTATGAGAGTGGTGACGTGCTGGAACAAGTTGCCCAGGGAAGTTGTGGATGCCCCATCCCTGGAGATGTCCAAGGCCAGATTGCATGGAGCTTTGAGCAACCTGGGCTGGTGGGAGGGGTCCCTGCCCATGCCAGGGGGTTTGGAACTAGATGATCTTTAAGGTCCCTTCCAACCTAAACCATTCTACGATTCTCTAATTCTATGGTCTCACAGTACTACAGGGCATGGGGAATATCTTCTTGCTCACAGCTGGTGGTCAGCTGGACTGTGATACCCCAGGGAGCTCCCTGTGAGACCGGCTGGGAGAATTGCCCCTTGGGTGCAGAGGATCTGTCTCAGTTTAGCTTCTGTAAAGGCAGAGCCTCTTTACCTCCTACCTTCTGCTGCTAATTTTTGCTCCAGCTCAAGACTTGATACAAAGCCCATGGAACTGAGGAAAACAAATATTCTCGTGAACTTCACCAAGCAGTGAGTGAGGTGGGGAGTCACCTTCAAGTGTCCACAAATGACACAAAAAGGCCACTCAAAGTGCCTCTGGGTGTATGGCACTCGGTATGTTTGGTAGTAGATTGACAAATGACCAGTAATTCTTCAGTGTTTTGCTCAGGGCTCCCTTCAGCACAGGAGTAGTTAGTGGAGCCACTAACTTGCTTGGATAAATTGGGGAAATTATATCTCTAGGGCAGTTTGTGAGACCAAACAAATTGACTTCTAAATGTTTGCGACCCTTCTGCATTTATAAGTCACCAGTTAGACATTCGTCTCTTGTGCCATCCCCTTCAACACAGCAGGCACCCCTCCTCTCTCATGCTAACAGATCCCTTTCCGGAGCTGGAGATCATAAGCAGCAACTCATCATTTCATTTTCATTACAATTAGACAAGTCACTAATCACAGCGCTGAGAATTCAGGCTCAGAGACGTGTTTCTGAGTTGAGGCCCTGCAGAACAGTTCAACCAGGCCAAACCTTACTCTCTCACCTCCTCTATCCCCCCCAGAGACAGGGAGGCTGAAAATCGGTGTCACTGGACCCCAGGTCCCCCCGCTCGAGGCATACGCTAAAGCCCAGAGCTCCCTGCGGGCAGCCGGGGCATCATCCCGCCTGGGGCTTGGCAGCCCGAGTGAGCTCAGCTTCCCCCGGCCGACCTTACTGAGCCCCTGGGAAGCAGCGCTGCGAGCAGGATGCAGGAGCTGAACCAGGGCCAAAGCATTTTCATTTCCCAGATGTGATGCTTATGATCAGACGACTTAATCAAGCGCAAAGAGTCTGTGATGCCTTCAGCCATCAGTGGGAGTCTTGGCTGAGAAACGGTTGTGTGATTTTAACGTCTCAGTTCACCTGGCGCAGCTCCATGTCTGGCTGCCTTTGCACCGGCTATTCCTATGCGCTCCCCAGCCCCACCAAGCGACCCCCTATGGTGTTAAGGTCAGATGTGCTACCTTGAACTTTGATGGTTGCCGAGGTTGATGCGGTTCCGTGTTCATTGGTTGCCACACAGGTGTAAATGCCGCTGTCCTGAGGCATCAGGTTGCAGATCTTCAAGGTGAGCTCCCCAGAATCACTGTGGATGCAGGAAGCCCTGATTAGAAAAGATTGCTTCACTCGCTAATGTTCCTGTCCTGCCTCGTTACAAACACACGTGCAAACAAATCCTGTTAACTCATTTGAAGGAACATCCCCCCAGCAATCTGGTACCAAAGTACAACCCCTCCATACATCAGGATTAGGCCGTTAATGAAACCTTTGAGCAGAATGATCCAAATTGCCTGCCAGGCAAATCTACTTGTCTGCTGTGGCCTGGGAGGAGAAGGAGAAGAATCACTCAAGCAGCAAGCAAAGTCCAAGAACTGAACATTTGCTGTGCCTGTCCAGAGCTGGATGCTTAGACCCCGTATATCTGGAAAGATTTCCCCAGGCACATCTTTTCTATCTCGGGAGATGCTGAGCTGCTGTGCATCTGCAGTTACATCCAACACACGCCGGACAACTTGGGCTTCCCACAGATGCACAAAGCAGTCACACAGCGCAGGGTGCCTGACGTTTCTGGGAAGCTTCAGACCCCTGGAGCACGTGCCATTGATCTAATGAGTCTGCCAGGTCCCCGGTCAGAAGGCTGGACATCTCACAACAGCTAGAGATAAAGAGCACCAGCGCCGAGTTCATGAGAGACACTCAATCTTTGGGCCAATCTGAGCAAATAAACAGCTCTGTGGAGTCCAGTGAATTTCTAGCGGGTCTGTACATAGTCACTTTGGTTTGCACATTGCAGTCTTCAATATGCAATGTAAGGGAGTTGGCCTGAATTAAGGGATTTTGCTTGTGTAACTGCTTTAGCTGTACCGGAGGCCCAGCTTGGAGCCAACAATAAATTCCCTTGATGGCAAAACTAGACTAGTTCTTGAATGCATAATCTATCGGAAACTGCAGAAGGACGTGGTTGTCAGTATAACAACTGCCTCGACGCTGCGGCTTTTGCTGGTCTGACTACGCTGGTTTAAAACAGGACAGAAATATCCCCTTCCCCCACAATCCGGACACTCATGCCAGCAAGATTTGTAAGACAGCCACTGATCTGCTGGGCCTCTCCTTGGCAGGCACTGTCTTCACTGAAAAACAAATATGAGTAACAAGACAATACGAGTGCTGATAGTGCACAGAGAGGCAATGCACAGGCGAAAGACTGTGATGGAAAACAGAACCCTGTATGGAAATATCCCCCCCATCCCAAGCCTAGCCAGAAGCCTGAAGATAAGGCACTAGTGATCTACTGAGTAATGGCTAAAAAGACATTTTTGGGTGCTCTGGGGCAGCGGCACAAACCAATGGCCTCTGAAGGAAGCTCTTGATCAGATGTTAGGGTTTTTTTTTTATTGAACATGTAAAATCCCTTCTCTCCTAGTGTTCATTTTTCACTTTCAGTGACTTCGTACTCCCTGGATTCATCTCAGCCTGCGCCAGAAGTGCTGAGAAGTTCGCATGAAAGATTGCCTCCCGGAGATTTCCACTGCAGTTTGGCCCAAATCGCTTATATAAGCTGCAGCTGAGCATCCAGCAGCAGGCTGTTACCTGACCTGAATTCAACTCCAGATCTTTTCGGATCTTCCCAGCGCTTGTTGTAAAGATGGTTTTCCTCCCCCGCTAGCCGGACTGGGAACATCATGACAAGCATCTTTCTGTCCAAGCACGGCCAGAGGTAGCCTTCCCAGGAGCACACACGGGTTTTTTTAGGAACAGCTGAGGAAAGGCTCAGGAAAACTGCAGGAGTTACCACCTCTGCCCATGAAATAAGAAGATGCCTGATGAGATATGGGTATTGCAGGCTGGTGAGGGTTTGCTCTGCTCGACTCCTGTTCCTACCAAAGGGGAGCATGGCATCAAACTCAAGCAGAGAAGTCCCAGCAATGCGGAGGCAATATTAACCAAACTAATATGTTGGAAACATTAGTTGCTTCTGGCTTGCAGCTGGCTCAGGAGGTCAATCGGAGCAAACTCATGCCTGCCAGTGACACACTCTGTGGATATACCCTGCGTCAGTTTGGGAAACTATAGAGCTACCCAAGCCCCAAAGCTTGACCCTTTCTAGCTGACGTGTGGTGCAGGGATGTGCCCGTATACCATGCCAGGCTCGATTAACTGCATTTCTGATGAGACTTGTAGCCTGGTTAGTGCCATATTTGAGGGCAACATAACCATCGTGACCAGCTATGCTGGGATCCAAAGGCAGGACCTTACCAGGATGACACTGTGTAAGTGGCTGTGCTGTTGTCATTGTCAAGAATGTTTTGATCCGGTCCTTTCCAGGTTATGGTGGGTTTGGGCCGTCCACAGACTTTGCACTGCAGCATCACTGTGTCACCAAGCAGGCAGGTGATGTCCACTAATGGCACAAGAAACTCTGGAGCCACTGGAAGAAAACATGGGGACACACACATGACACCTTCTTTTAATCTGCAAGCGAGGATTTTTTGCCGTACAAGTCTAGAGAATACATTAGAGGACCTACTATGGGATCTGGGTCCCAAACAGCTGAGGGTCCTGGGACTGTGTTACCAAAACTCCCCCTTTACTAAAAGCCAGCTGTTGACAGCTCCGCAAAGGAGGTAGTGGGGACCGTCCGTCCCCCAGGCCTGTGCTCTGGCAGGAAGGTGAGGCTTTGTGAAAGCAGGTTTGGGGGGTTCAGCCTCGCCTGCGGCCCTTGGGCTGTCTGAGCTGAGCAGCCAGCAGGAAGACTGCTTTCCCTGGGGACCGAGCAGCGGAGAGCTGCCTTTGCTGTAAATGCTGGTGGGTGCAGAGCATGCTGTTGCACCGGGGTAAATCACAGCTGCTGACTTGCCCCTCCGTGCCAGTCACTGCACAGCTGTCCTTAACTCACCTTCTTGAATGAAATTGGGGTTGATTATCTGAAAGATACAAAGAAATAAAAGCATTTATTTTTATGGGCAGTGACAAAGAGATACCTGGTTTCACAAGGTACTGTGGTGAACCTGACCAGGACTGCAGAAGCACCGAGCAGTGGCTACGAGCAACCTAACAACTGGTAGACACAGCAAGCTCTAGTGACAACTGAACAAGCCCGTGCACAGCTGGCAAAGTAAATGAAAGCTACGGTTTCTTGAATTCTGATAAAGGAGGGTGGACGTGCTTTCTCTTTGCTTGGGTGATAATGCTCAAGCCATTAACTCTCCTTCCCGGAGGTGGTTTGTGCCCCCCTGTGCCCGGCTCCAGCCCCACATCACACAGCGCCTGCAGTCGCCACGCACCTGGGGCATCTCACCAGCACTCTGGCCACTAACCAGCTTTGGGGGCGACGTCTTTTAACTTCTGCTCAGCTTCGGGGGAAAAAGCTGAAAGCACTAAAACAAAAAAACAACTGCATTCTTTTCACCTACTGACAAGTATCGGTCCTGCAACAACTCTTGGTCTGCCACAACGAGTAAAATTTCACTCATTTCATTGGGCTGCTGGAAACTTTCCAACTTGAAACTAAGTTTGGGTAACTGAGAGTTATTTTGTCTAACTAGTTAATTGATCGAGTTAGCAAAGACCTGAAAAGCTACTGTCTGTTTGTGGCCTATCTATACCAATTACCTCATGTAACCCTGGAAACAAAGTTGGGAATAGCAAAGATGCCAATAAGTTCTCACATGCGGCATCAACACTAACTACATAGTGATGTACAATAGTATAGAGGTTTTAGCTTCGTTAACTGTTTTAATAATCTCATAAGGCCTTGTTATCCAAATTCAAACTAATAATTTGATATCAAACACCATAAACACCAGTGTGGTTTATCTTGCCTTAAATATCTTTGTCACTATCTATTTCAGAGCTATTTTGAAAGGTGCCAATGGAGCAGTGACCTAATTCGTGGTCTGCCAAAGCTGACTGGAGTTTTTGCAGTGGCTCAGAAACCAGGCCATGAAGTAGGAGCAATAACCCTTCAAAATAACATGGATACATCTTCAAGATTTATATTTATATTTTGGCTTTATAAATAGCTTTCCAAGGTGAATGGCTCAGGGTGCCATTCAAGGAGGCACTCGAGCATATTCAGGTTCATTTTGGTTTCACAGCCCTTCTTCATCGCCCCAGGCAAACCTCTGGTCCCAGCACTGAAACCTCAGGGGCTGCTTTCTTTCCACTATCACCACCGGAAAGCCCAAATGAACCAGGTGTAACATGGACTCACCACTCACAAATGTTAATTTTTTCACCATAGAACCATACCTTACATCAACAAATTCCTTGCCACCTGAGACTGAGACTATCCTTTGTCTTAGCAATAGGCAGAATTTGATCCTTCAGGACACATCTACAGAGAACACAATGTTCGTGGTACGGGCTGAAACAACCAATCAATGCCAGTGCTTTACCCTCTGCGCTCCAGAAACGAGTAGGGGCTGCTGCTTGTGGGCAAAGTGGGTTTCAGCCCCTACCATGTAATTAGTCCTAAAAGTCTGTACCTGGTGGGCAAAAGTGTGGTGGTTTGGACTCTCAGATGCTCCCAAGAGCGCTGTGATTTCAAACGTTTCATTCCCAGCATCGTGGAAGGAGCCAACCTCTGCCTACATCCTAGAGAGGACACTTTGAGGCTTATTACTATATTGAGAGCCTCTTTTGTTTTTTTAAAGCCATGTTGGGAGGCACCTCTGTGGCATGGAGGGGGCAGGAGATCATGCCACCCCTGCAATGCAATGGCTCAGCTCCGCAGCCAATAGCCTGAGCGGGTGAGGGAGCCAGCCAGGCTCTTTGGGTCCCGTGTTAAGTCTTCCTCCTCCTGGCTGCACCTCCTGGCCCTGGTTTCGCTTGGGAAGCACAAAGCCCCATCTGAAGGGTGCAGCTGGGCACTGATACCAGGACGTGGACCTCTGGGCAGCCACCCCGGGAGCCTCCGAGAGGGTGAGGGGCTCAGAGGCAGCGATGGCTGCTCCACAGGGTCCACGACCCGCATAGGGCCTCCTGGGTCCTGCGGGCAGGAAGAAATCAGTGCACAAGAGGGCACTGGGTGAAGAAGAACATCTTCTCTGCCACCTGCGCATGTGGAAAAGGAGAGATGGATCTTCATGGTTCAGCTGTGTCGCTCACACAGCACAGCAGAGGAAGAAAAAGCTGTTCTGCGGATAACCATTGCTTGCCACTATCTCCTCAGTGAGACCATCTACTTGTCAGCGGAGTAACCCCAGGCATCGGCTCATTTGCACATACATCTTCATTTTTGTAGCTTTTGGCATAAGTGGAATACACATCTATCCACCAAAGCTCTACCCTTCCTTCCCTGCAGCACGCACTAAATTCCCTTATTATTCACTGATTTCCGTCCTTGTAGGATTAGCGATCAGGAGAAAGAAATGCTCCGAACACTTTATATTAATTTTATACCTCTAAAGGATTCATTAGAAGATACAGCCACAATGATGAATGTAATGCATCTATCTATAAATAAATAATGCTACATTTCTAATGACTTCCAAGGCACAATCATTTATAATAATTGCCTTACCAATGGTTTTTTTCCCTTGCCTCACCGTGGGACTATCAGAAAGAAAATTACCGCTGCTAGATAATATTGGAAGAGTCTACAGGTCAAATTTACATTTCCTTTGCTAAAACTTCATCTGTTAATTAATAAAATGTTACCTAACAACTTCCCCACAGCCACGTCGCAGCTTTTGCCTGCTGTAAGCTTAGACAAAAATAAAAGCCTGCTTGCAAGAGAATGTTTAAGTGCTACCAAGGTGATTTAATACATCACTTAATTAGCGAACGGGATTTGGTCTACTTTGAAGGAGGGGAGGTGTCAAATGATGGGGTGAGAAGGATGGAAATAGGAAAGCAAAGGTTCGCGGCCAGATCTGCGGGCAGAAGCCAGCTCGGCTGGCTCACATGTCTGCTCCCAGGCCCCGGGGGTTTGCTGCTTCTCTCTGCGGGCCGGCTGGGTTTCCAGGCTACGGGCGGGTGGCAGGAGATGGCAGACTCCACAGAGTCCTTCTAGATTAAGTGCAAGACCTTTGGAGATGATTTCTTCATTTGCCAAATAGGTTTTTAATCCCCGTGGGTGGAGAGGAGGGCTCCAAAGCGTGGCCTCACGTACCGCTTTCGGCACAGCCTCCTGCCGGCGCTGGCACTGGTTTCCCTCACAGATGGACTGGTCGAGCACCTCCCAGAGCCTCTTAAAAATGATGGTGCGTGCAAAAAGCTGGAAAAGCTGTCAAAATCCATGCAAGTAACTCTTCCCACTTCTCTTCCTCTTCCTCAGGGCTTTTACAGAGATGGAAGCCGGGCCGCGTCGCTCTGAAGAGCAGAAATCCCTGCCAGCGAGGGGCCCGGGGCGGGCTGCGGGCGAGCGGGGTGAGGGGCTGTGCGCTGCGATGGGGATTACAGGCAGGAGGGGTGCAGCTCCCCCGCAGCCGCCGAGGAGAGGGAGGGGAAAGACCACCCTCTCCAGCTTGTTTTCCCCCTTTTTAAAGCCCCTGCTCGCTGTAGGGAGCTCCCACACAAGCCGAAGGGCAGCGGTGGTGTTTGCGGGGGCGATGCAGGAGCCCCGGCTTCTGTGCATCACTCCCTCAGAGAATGCTCCACACTGCTTTGAGGTTACCAGGTGGAAAAAAAACCCTGCTGGTTACATGGCTTTTGTGGAGTTTTACTTTTCTTCTCTCTGAAAAGCAACGCGAGCCTCAGCCCTGGAACCGCACTCAGTGCGTAGCGGTTTGAACGAGGATCCCACAGCCCAGCCCTCAGCCGAGCATGCCTGGGCACAGCGGCCATGAGCGGGGAAGGCGACCCAGGGCCTCACGCTGACAAGGGCTCCCTGAAGGAATCCCCGCAAACACCACCGGCAGCACTGTGGCTGCCAGCCTGGCCGGCGGGCGGACAAACTCACGGGGAGGGAACTGCCCAACGTAAAAACTTCTCATACCATCTTCAGCGTGGGTCCACATGAGGTCCACGCAAACCCAAAGGGGTGAAACTGAAACTCGGTTGGCAATGAACTCACTCCTCCGGTAAGACACACAGCCAGCTCTTTTTTCTAGGAACATAAATTTAGTTGAAATGAGATAGATTCTTTCTTTTTTCCATTGGATGAAATAACCTGTAGCATGGTCTGGGGTGGGTGAAAACTTGTAACGCTGCCTCCGTGGCCAGAAGAGTTTCTGTTGCTGATACAGTGATGGCTAAAAATGGGAACCCCGCACAAGGTGACAAAGACAGACCATGAAACGGCTCCTGCTCGAGTGATGTGGCGGCTAACGCTGACAGGGAGCCAGAGGGAGGGGGGTGAGATAAAGAAATGAGAGGACAGGTCAGGGTTATTCAACAAAAAAGCCAGAAATAGACCTTGCTTCTCCCTTCTCCAGCCTCCATTATTTCAGGGATCGAACCAAGAAAGGCACACGAGGCACATACTTGAATGCCTCTGGGGACCTGCAGGGATCTAAGTGATTTAGATCCAAGTGACTTAGCTTAGTGTAACAGTCAGGCTTTAGAAAAGCGGCAGAGATGCTGCACCCAGCAACTCATTATTTTGCAGTATTGGGCCACATTTTCCCTGGTTTGTTGAGCTCATGTTGCAAAGATAGACAGGCATCTGCAGCGGTAGCAGCAAAGTCCACTTGCAAAGTGACTCCGACCGCCGTAATTCTTAGCAAGAACTTATCTTCCATTCGTACACGGACGCTGTGTGTGCCGGGGAGTGTGAAACCGTTCTGCAGTGCCAACGGCCGGGCCTGAAACGCTCTGCAGGCGCAGCTCGGCTGCCTGCGAGGGCTTCTCGCTCTCGCCTTGGCCAGGGTTTGCTTCTCCGTTGCAGAGACGCCCTCGCCATGCCTAACTCACTGCGCTGGAGGAGGCGTGAGCCCAGCCCAGACACACGCGATGCACAGAAGGGCCCCATGGATGCCCGGATTTTTCCAATGCCACATTTCACTCCCATTTTAAGGGAGTGCATTAAAAACAGGAGTGAGGACATTTTTTCCCCCCAAGGCACAAGGCTAGGCCGCAAACCAAGCCCTCCATAGTAAGATCCGTGCTTTATCTAAACAGTAGAGGGCATGTTTACTCCAAGACAAGCAGCTCAGCATTTTGTAAACACTTCACGGCACTTCTTGTTCACCCCCGTTAAAATAAAATACTGACGCATTTGCACACGCTGGTAGCAGAGTCAGCAGAACGCTCCTTGCTCCCTCACTCAAAAAAAAAAAAAAAAAAAAGAAGAAAAATATTGATTCGCAGAAAAAAAAATGAAATGAGTTACAGAGGAATTAAGCCAACTCTAATTTGTAGGAAAAGATCTATCAACCCATCTCTGACAAGGTCAACTTTTACTTTGAGACTTTTGGGGGGACAAGCTCACAGTGTAACCCGCCTCCCCTCCACCAAAAAAGAAACATATTAACAGGAGAAATTTCCTGATAAAAGAAGCAAATAAGTATCCTGGATAGGTGCTACCAAAGGGAAAATATAATTTAAAATGGGAGAATGGTATCTGATGAAATGTCCCACGGCATCAGCCTTTTGGTGGGGCTGGAGGGATGCCTTCTGCCACCCCGCATGGATGGGATCAGCTGCCTTTGAGACTGATGGAGAAGCCACAAGGTTTGCTGACTGTTGTACGTGCATCCATGCAAAGCAGAAGTCCTCTTGCCCTCGTCATGGTCTTGCTGCAAGGCCCTAACTGCTGGTGTGCTTCAATGGCTGTAGCTGTGGGATGTCTCTGGTACTTCAGCTACTGTGTTGTAGCACTCTACCCGCTGCCTGCAGATGAAGTAGGTCACTTCTTCCTCTTCCAAAAGCTAAAGCACTGCTCCTGTGCTGCCAGCTCAGGCTATGTCACACCTGGTGAGCCACCTTCCTGGTCAGCTCAGCAATCCCTGCCCACTCTGGGCAGCAGGACAGTGGTGTTGCTCGTGGAGGCAGCCCCAGGGAAACACGGGAGGTTCTTGTGATTGTACTCATTCATACTGTGGTAACAGGCCAGGAAAGGCTTTCTTACCAGTATTGTATGAGAACTCGCCAAGAGAGTATGTTAGATCTGCTCTGGAGACGGACAACTCAAGGCAGGGAGTGAAGGCATTTGCCTAAAGCACTTGGGAATTCTTGGCCTGAGCTGAGTGTTGACTTAGAGCCAATGTTGTGTCCACCAAACCATTACTTATTCATCCACTTGGACTGTAGGGGTGCTAATACCATATTCTTCCCTACAGGATGTTTCCTAGTGCTTATCTTGCTCTAAGTGTCTCTGAGTAGTTCTTAACATGCTAAAATGTCATAACTGAAAAAAATAGATTATGAAGCCCAACTTAAGTACCTTGGCAACAGCCCAGCTCACTAATCTAATGATGGCACTACCACTGACTTGGGGTGGGCCTGGACTTCATCTCTCCTTTGCACAGCTAAGAAAGTGGAACAAACACTAGACACTCGGTGACAGTTGTGTGTTGGTCAGGATTATTTGTAATGCACTGCAGTTGGAATTGCGCTGTGCAAAACGAGACGCCTGGAGCCATGTCAGATCCCTACATGTGAGGTCCACCCCAAAGCCTGGAAGAGCTGCTACTGAATTTAGTGAGGTTTAGCTCAGTCAGGTCTTCTGGCTGTTGGAAGGACAGTCACTTAGACAAGAGAGGTAGCCTGATGGGATGTGCACAGTTGGCTTATCACCCTTTCAACAATATTGAAACCCCATGAGATGTTACGACACAGAATTGAAAGACAATTAGTTGCATCATTGTCCAGGACCCCAGACTTGGGTGTGGATGATATTTACTGATTCACAAGGGCATACACCTTCTTCCCCGTGCAATTAGCTAGACATGTGGAAAGGGAGTCTCCGATCTTTCTTAAATATAGGTTACTCCTATTCCTCACATGGCTACACACGCTCTCTACCCTCACCCGCGTAACAAACAGGTGAGTTTGCACCTTCTGTTTTGTGAAACAACAGCACAAAGCAGAAAACTAGCGGAAAAAATACCAAATTTCATTTCCATCTTTCCACACTTTTGTTACATATTAATAAACAAAGAGAAAAGAAACAGCCACCAAAAGGTACACCTAGAGGTTACAATGAATGGGAAGTTCTCCAGGCCCAGCATGTCCCTGTGTGGGCAAAAACACAGTAATGGCATTTTAGCTCTTTTAAACAGTCACCCAGGATTTCAGTTTCCTGCTCTCACTATATATGTTGTCCGCATCTCTTTCTATCTATGTTCCCCCTTGAAACAAAAGCAAAGCGCTTCAGAAATCTGGACTCTACCAAACAGATATGTGGTATTTTATAAACAGCAAGCAAAGCTAGATCTGAAAGACCACAGTAGCTGTGGGACTTCATGGCTACAACGACCAGCTTACCGACTTCTTGTGCAGTGAGTAGGCTGGAGGTAAATTGCACTGACGTTTCCAAGTAATTAATACGTCTGCTTTGCATTTAGGGACTGCTCTCTCTATTCCAGCACTGGGTGCACGTTCTCATGCACGATGGGAGGAAGAAGGATGTCAGGGGTGACAGTCCTACAAAAGAAGCCAGGTGACTTGCCCTGCTATTACTTGGCTGTAATAATAGCTATAGATGACTCCGCCCTAATGACACAGGTGGGGCCTCATGCAGCTCTAAATGTTGATAGCCAGGACACAGCTCTCCTACCAGCACTCCCAGGGTCTATAAAATCCATCATGAGCTGAGCTATGTGTGAGGACAAGGTCCTCTCCCTTGGGCAGTCAGTCATGCTGTCCCCAGCTCACCCGGGAGCTCACCAGTGGCTCTGCTGGGACGTACCAAGGGGAGCAGGGAAAGGAAAACCAGGTGAGATGCTGATTTTCAGTGCACACACAGATTGGGGTGGAGGGATAGCACAGGTGTTTAAAAATTATTGAAGCCTAGGGCACAAAGCCTAAAAGACCTGATGAAGCCCTCAGCCAGGCTCTGGAAGTAGCTCACCTTGCCTGTGTTTTAATGAGAAAAGACTTTAGCTCCCAAAGCCTTAATACAGTTCATTTCTCATAACACATTTGAAAAGGAGCATCAAAACACTTGCAATGAAGGGAAAGAGAGAACAACCATGGCTTCCAGTAGTGAATACCACAGATCTTTACAGACTAGTCTTCCTCACGGCCGCTTCTAGGCCTTCACGAGCATTTTATGAGCCTGCCCTTGCTCTGCTCCCTCTGGATGATTTTGTTTAGTTTATACTGGGTATCAGCAATCCCTCCCCCCAGTATTTCTTAGCCAGACCAACAAACTGACCACACTCACTCCAGGCTGCAGATGTACGAAAACCAGCAGAGAGCGAGGGCTATGCCACTCCTTGCAGGGCAGTGTGACCTTAGTAAATCATACAAACAACTGCACTCTTATTTTCTGCCCCTTTGCTATTGTAAAGATTTGCTCAGCCCCAAAGAGCTTTGCTCAGAAGCAGACTTGAGCTTTCCAAGCTTTCAAATCTTTCCAAGCCTTGAGGCACATTGTGGCTCCTGGGGACTGCAGTGTGGTGCAGTGACACTGTCACCTCCAGTAAATGACTTGGGAGATGCAGGATGGGGTTTCTGAGTGTAAATCAAGTCACATACCAGGCATATAGTTACTCCTCTAATAGGAGATCCACTCCACAGCTAAGACTTCAAATTAGCGTCTTTCAGTTTAAATAGAAAGGGTCTTGCCTCCTGAACTGAGAAGTGGGCAAGAACAGTAGACTGTACCATGGTAAAAAACCCAAATCAAACAAAAAGACCCATGTGGAGCATGCCAGAGCTGACTGGAAATGCTGACAGTGTACGGACGCAGATACCTTCCACTGAGAATTTTAAAACATCTGGTTTTCCTCCTATTGAGCAAAGTCAAAACACAGAAATCCTTTGCCAAAAAAAATGGCAATTCTCACCCAGCTCCGTACATTACACCTGTATCTCAGCGATGTTTTACTCCACAGGGCAATTTCCAGTGATCTAAAGCTTGCACAGACTTATGTGCAATAACCTTCTAATTTGCCTTGTAATAAATACCTCTAGTTGTTACCTGTGATTGGCAAAATGCTCTTTGAAAATGCAAACACACTCCTGAGAATAATGCAGCTTTAGTGGTAAGCATCATTCAATCTCCAGGATGCTGGCTGGGTCAAAAGCTGTCCTTTAGTACACATCCCTTTCTCAAAGATGTGTTTATTTGTGCCAACACCATTAAAATAAAAGAGAGCCTTCAGGTTAATAGCTGAGGTGGTGCATCTCAATACAGTTCTTTTTTTTTTCCTCAGGGAAGATCAGTTTTCTTTTGTGGGAAGTTTATAGTGCAGCCTGGCTAACAGCATCCTGGAGATCTCCTAGGACACACAGATATCCCTGATCTCTGCAAAATCACTTATATGTCTGAACCTTGTCCTTGCCCGTTTCAGAAGGAAGCTCTTTCAGTCTTGGTACAATACTATACACAACACCGTACGCATTAAAAAAAATGGGTCCTGCGAGATATTAACTGAGGAGAACCTGGTGTATAACTTATGAGGCTCTCTCAACAAGCCATGTCTCAGTCACTCCACTGGGATTGGTGGCTTCACACTGGGAAAAGAGTAGTGTAATCTATCATAATTTGGGTCCACCTGTCTACATCAGCCTTGTCTGTGATACGGGTACATTCACGCAACCAGTGTTACCATTCTCCTTCAGGACCTTTATAGAAACGCAATTTCCCACTCTGCTAGGAGAAAAAAGAAACGTTGTCTTTTCTGATCTCCTAGACAATTTAAAGCACTAGTTGTGGTGCAACAACATTTGCTCCAGTGATTTACAACACAAGCCTGACTAGCAGCTCAGCACGTATTGCCAGGGCAAGGGGTCTTTTTAATATAGAAAGCCACATGCATATAGAAAGTTGACATGCATGCATTATTGCTTCATTGAATGAGGTCCCAGGTGGGAAACAGCAACTGAGGGTGGCTCTGTGAGCCTCCAGCTCAGCAGGAGCTTGTTCTTCACCTTCCTCCACTGCTCCCATCACAAAGGCAGCCCAAACTCCAGTTCACTGCTTGGCAAAACCAGAATTGGTGCTTTGCGTGACTCACACTTCATTGGCACATATGTCCATGAGCAATACAGACCCACCAGCTCCCCCTTCAGCAAAGGCATTTCAAAACGGGCACGTGTTCTTGGAAATAAAAAAAATAATCACAAGGATGATTGTCTCTACCTCCATGCTAGTATTGGGGTCAAGGTCATCACACTCTGATTCCTCTGAGCTGTTTGTCTCCTTGTTTGGCAGCATGAAGAGGAAGAAAGAGAACAAGAGATTAGAAGAGAGATTGGTTAGACAGGGCAGAGCAGCACAGGAGTTGTGAGCAGCATGGAAATGGGTAACAGTACAGAAAAGGCTCTAAAAAACCAACCAAAAAACAAACCAACAACCAAACAGGGGAAGCAACGGCAAAGACATGCTTTTGCCAAAGAGGCAGTGATTCTGCAAGTCGTTCGGGTAGTAAAAAGAGCGAGGAAGCAACAGGAGGAAGAACTGTGGCCACCATGCTGGAGCAACCGCTTCCCCCGGGCCCAGTCCTTCCCCGGCTGAGGGCAGGGCTGCAGGGTGGCTGCGCAGTGGGTGCGAGGGGCGCCTGGGTTGGAGCGGCAGGGTTCCTCCCTTTGCACATGCCATGGCTGTTTCACTAGGCTTACAAGATGGAAAGCCTCTGCAAAGGAAAACACTTAATCACGGGCTTTCCTGGAGAGGGGTGGATCCAAAGGACATGCTCAAGTGCTTTCCTGAATCAAGGCTGGGCTTTGGTTGTGTCAAAATCACAAGTGTTTGCTTGCCTCTGTCGGGAGGGAAAGCCCCAGATTAGTCCTGAGCAGGCCTCATGGTCGGTTTATAGGGGTGGATCCTCCGAACGGGAGCATAGTAGTCAGGCACCCAGAGCAGAAGATGGAGCTTAACCCCACTGTTCTCAACCTTTTCCATACTGGGAGATCTCAGAGAGAGAGAGACAGACACAGACGCACACACACACACACAGACACACACGAGACCCTCTCCTGGCAAGACAGAGTCAGCATCTCTGTCCCATCTGATAATGTGGAAAGAAAAAGGTCACCGAGGCCATTTCCCCAGGCCAAAGCTTTTAAGCATCTCAAGGTTGAGAAGCCCTTGTTTTAAGATGTGGTGAAATATTGGCCTAAAGAAAACTCATCAGCTTCAGTAAGGCCATTGGTTCACCCAGTGACTTTCTCACCGCTGCAGCTGCTCTGATGGAGCTGCAGATTGGGCTAGGTCAGAGGTCAGTAAATCACTATTGTCCCAATTTTAAGAACAGTTTCTTAACCGTATAGAGAGATGGGTTTTTTTTAATGAAGATTACTTACTTGCATGTGGGATGCCAGGAAAAAGAAAACGAAAAACAAAGGCTGCATTTTATCTTGCATGCAAAAATCCTGCTAAAATGGATACTACAAAAAAAAGAAAAAAAAAGATAACTAAAGTGGAAAAAAAAACCCGAAAAAAACCCAAAAAACAAACCCAAAATCACCGCCCCCTCCCTCTCTCAGGAGAGGATGTATAGGGGGTGAAAAGGATGGGAAGCAGGAGAGCAGCACACAGCTTTCAGATGGCCTTACTCACTTTAACAGAGACTTTGTTCCCCAGAATATCCTTGGATTTACGTGGCCCATTGGCTTCATTTTTGCCACTGCTCTCCTTTTCCGCCCGCTTTCTCATGCGCAGGGTATGCCATGAACATGACTTCCTGTTGTACCAAAAAACGCAGCAATCAAACGGCAAATCATAGCAGGAAGGAAGGATTTGGAAAGGGGAACCAGCATCCACATTTGCGATTACTGCAATTCCCTAGAAGGTGAAAGCCACCGGCAATACGCCTATCTCAATCTGAGCAATGAGAGTTGAAGTTAAAACCCAAACCAAACAGTTCTGCGAAGCAGATGTTGTGCCACACTTGCTGTTTAAATGCATGGAGCAGGAGAAAACTGCCAATGATGGAAGCAGGTAACTAGAACTTGGTCATCTGGTTTCAGGGACTTTGTCTTGCATTGCCACAAATAGAAATTTATTGTGTTTTTGCTACAGTTAAAAGGTCAATTCGGTCCTCAGTCTTAGTTTAAAGCAGTGAAAAAGATATAAATACAGGAGAACGGTCTTAATAGATTACTCAGTACAGCAAATAAAAAAAAAATTAAGAAATTCAAGGTGTTGTTCCCTACATTTTGCTCAGAACATGAATAGCTCAACAAATAGGAGCTACATCATTAACTTTCCAAGAGATAAGTCATTTCCTAGAATGCTGTGCCTCTCAAGACCAAGAATTTCCCATTTGATTTTGCCAATCTGGTTAGAGAGGACATCAGTCAGTCCATGGTTTTTGGCTAGTATCACAGCAGGCGTGATTTCCAATACACTTTGCACCCCTCATTATTGCTCCTATGACCTCACTCTTGGAAAAAAAACGTAGTAGACCATGTCACCCTTTGTAAGAGCAATGCCATGTTGACAACAGAAATTGCATATCAAAGCAGACATAAAAAATTAAGAAAAAAACAAAACAGTTCTTAATATGGATTTAATTTGGTTTAAATAGTGGACAGGTTGGGGGGAAATCTGGGGAGGGGTATGTAGTCCAAAGCAGAAAGCTCTCAAAACAGCAGTGTGATGAGCCGGGATCCAGGTTCAAAGCATTTGCCCACCTTTAAGTCATGCAAATTTGATTTGCATGTTTAAGCCCAATGTTTGACACATGTCACGTCTACAGTACCTTGACACATTTTACAAAGCAAGTTGCATGTAATCCAACGATCACCTGCGATGCCAATAAAACGCAGTATGTTAGCGAGGTAGGACTCAAAGGACGCCCCACACAGCCGACGCTCCCCCATCAACACTGCGTCTCATTCCTAAGCGTTTTTTGGTTCTACTTCAGCACCTGATGGGAGCTGTACAATAGCTCAAATAAAAAAAAAAAAAAAAAAGTAAACTAACGGCCTCCCAACAGCTGGCTGCCACTGACACAAGACTGAACCAGGTCATATGGACTGTTTTTGCAATCAGGATTAGTGTCTCCACGGCAAACACCTGGCATGGGCAGCCACGCTGGAGCACAAGGAGCACCAGAGCACCCTGCATGTCTCAGCCAGACAGTAAGTGCTGTCTGATATTTGGGCGTTTCTGGAGGCGGTCCAAATTAGACGTGCAGAGCAGGGGAAGTTATCTAACATTTCAGGACTGTTACGTTTTCCTTTGAGATATGGTAAGAGTCAAGGACATGGCTGATGGCCTCCCTGACCTATCTGTGAACAATACCCGGTGCCAACACTACTGGATCAACCGCGTATTTTGTGTACAGTATTTGTCAACAGAAGAAACAGTTTCATTACTTATACTAATTAGTCAGTATGATCTGGCAGACTAGACAGGGCTGAAGATAACACCAGCTTCGGGCCATTTTTTATGCACGGGACTTCTATTATTCAAGCATCTTTTTGGTTTCAGGCTTGGTTTAGCTGTTTGAGTCTGAAAACATGATTTAAGACTTTAAATCTCACCGCAGTGAGAGAGAGAAGTGCAATGCATGTGTCTTTCAATTTGGTACGCCTTCCTGGCCACAATTCATCCGACTACATAATTTGATGCAGAATTTGACTGTACAGCTGCCATGAAATCAGTCTTCACCAGGAGCCTGGTGCCGTGGATGAAGGTAAGGGCAAGTGGGTGCATATCGTGGTTAGAGAGGAACCCGGGAACGGCCGTGGCAGATGTGCAAGAGACGTGCTAAGCAATTCCTTTGGCTTAACATGCAATTCATAGTAGCATTCATTACTGACTGACAGGTAAAGTCATCATTTCTCTTAACCGAAACTGCAGCCGAGATCAAATTATTCTTTTTAGTGAGTCTGTCACAAAATCTTTCCCCGTGTTCAATTCTGCGTCTCGGGATACTCGTGTAAGGTAACACAATTTGTAGCATACATCATGCATTACCATCTAGTTATTTTAGATGTTAAAAGAAATCAACAGGTATTACTGAAAAGAGGGTTGTACCTTCTGTATTTAATACCAAAAAACCACTTTCTTGCATTAGTCATTTCAGACTGACAAATTTCTAAAAATCAGAAAAGAAAAATATATATCCACACATTTCTTAAATAAGCAACAAAATGTTATAAACAAACAAACAAACAAAAAAAAACCAAAAAAGGGTCAAACTAGTTCTTTTACCTCATTAAAACATGCTCATGGTGAAAATTTATTTTACATATTTAAAATAGTACATTTAAAATTAGTTACATTACAGGTACAATGATGAACATTGCGACTATCCATTATATTGCACAACCTGACTTCATCAATATGAGTTTGTTTCTTTTCTTTTTTTTTTTTAAATAGTGCAAAATACTTTATACAGGAATGTACTTGGATGGGGGTCTTGCAAACCAAAAAATATATTACAAAAGTTACTGCAAACAGAAAAAAATGAAAACAAAACCAAAACAAAATAAAGAAAAGATACAAGCTGTACAAGGAAATTGCCATAGACAACAAAATCTCTCCTCCTTGAGAAGCGAACCTCAGTCCAATATGGGGCCTGGATTTTTTTGTGGGTGTTTTTTTTTTTGCTAGATGCTGTTATAACCAATATATAGATTAGTAACTTAATACAACATAAATATAAGTCCAGTCCAAGCAGGTCCATGTTGGTGTAAAATGGTGTAAAGTAAAACATATCCTTAACCGTCTATGGTTTTATTTCTCTCCAAAATATAAACAAAACCCCACAAAATGAAAATAAGCAAAACCCGAGCTATCCACCATGGCTGCCCGATGCTGTGGATTGAGCACTCAGCTTGTTCCAATGGCACTGTAGATAAAAATCAGCAGGAATTCCCTACCATTTGGGTTTGTTTATTTTTTTTTATTTATTTATTTCTCAAAAAATCCACATAGTGCTCCCAGCGAAGCCAACATGGCACTTACTTGATGCTTCCGTCGCTATTATCTGTTGTGGGTTTAGTGAGGGGAGCCAAGATATTGCCAGGGATCCATCCTTCAGCGGCCGGAGAGTGGTCGTTTGCAGGCTGGTACACCAGGAACATGTTCTGCTGGTTGATGGCAAGGATCTGAACCACCTCTCCTTGATTCACACAGATCTCATCCTCCTTCAGTGCATAGTAATCTTTAATCACCACCATGGAAGAGGTCCCATTGCACCCTCCCAAATCAGTCTGTGAAAACGGACACAACAGAAACTGGTGAGCAGGCGGCGCTGAGGAACCTGCCTTTTCCAGCAGCAATCCCACCGCTTCATTTCCAGCCTAACTGTACCAGGGAAAAAGATACAAAACACTTCAAGTTCACATTGGTAAAAAAGGATTTTAAGGATTTGAAAGGTGGCAATAATCCGATACAAACCAGCCTCCTATTTCATATTAGATCACACAGCTGTTAGCAACGGTGCCCCAGCCGCGTTCGCATCTGTGTGGTGTTACAGATGAACGATCTGCGCTGAGCCAAACGGGGGAAAAAACCAACGAAGGCTCAACATTGTAAGTTGAATGAATACTCACACATCTCGTGATCTTAAATATAGGTCATATTGGAAAGCGGCCTTGGTCAACCGCAGCCAGCAGCAGGGTCCAAACACCGCTGATGGTTACTGACTCTTTGGTGGTTTGTGTACAGCACACATGCACTCAAATTATAACCTTCAACTGGCACCCTGCGAGCTGTTACACGGGAAAAGGCCTGAGCTCTTCTATACCATCAGAGTAGACCTCTTCAGGAATGGGTGATTAACAGATATTAGAGAAGCCTGAATATTGCTGCTGCCAGTACTGCAAATGAATATTCAGTTCACCAGGTCTGCAAACACAGTGCCCCAAAAAGCACTGGGACCAGCGCTCCAGGATCAGGCTTTGTCTCCGTTTCCCAGCTGAAGTGCCACCCGTCTGGATGCCAGAGCTCTTGCAGTCTCTGTTTAATCCCAAATCACATTTTACACCATTGCTTCAGTATGTTGATTCCTGTTGACCTGGTTAGCTGCTAATTAAAGCTAACGTCACAGCTCATTTATGGTATAAGAAATGGGCTATGAGATCATGTTTTATCGGATGAGCTCAGTACCTTGCTTTGTTCATACTTGTCTCCAGGCTGTGAGTGTTCATACCCTGTGCTGCCATTGGAGGTAGATATCTTCAAGGGTGGGAGAGATGGGTTACGGCTTGTAGCCTTCAAAGGCTTCTCAGACCCTACTGGAACAGAAGAATAGGGTCTGCTGTTGGGCTGAGAGACCCTACCGGTCTGGGGCCTCAGCACTGCTGAGCTACTTTCTTTGCGTTGGTACTCTATGGGAGACTGTAGCGCTGCAAAAGAGGACAAGAATTAGCTATATGCTTTCAATGACATTGCAAAGGGCTGCAGAGAGTGTGTAGGGTGATTCAGTTGGAACAGACACGTAAGTTGCAAACCAGACAAGAACAGGAGATGCCACCCATGGAAGTACACAGCGTCTTCATGGCTAGACAGGACACAAGCATTTTACGTTGTTCTGCGCATGAACCAAACACAGCATTCCGTGCTACTGTGAAGAACAGCTTCTCTAACCACCACAGTGGGCTAAAATATTTGCCATTCAAAGCATACATAATTGCATTCATTTTCTTTGAAATCGCACAAATTAATTGCCTCCTGTAGTCACAATACATGAAAGCCCGAATAAGAGATGCACAGCTCATTTACAGTGAATTTTGCTGTCATAAGAAAACATAGGTCATTTGCATATTCCCAAGAGAGTGTGACTTCTAAATACTCTTCAGACACGATGCACTGCAACTTGGCTCTCTGTGTGCTTTCTATATTAACTACTTTGGTTCAAGGAAACCGCTGGAAATGACCAGCAAGTGAGGAAGTATAGACGGCACGAAGACATTAATCCCAGCAGTCCAGACCTCTCCAGAAAATACGGACAAGCAACATTAAACATCTTCGTAAGCCTTAAAAAATAAGTCTGCTTGTGAGAGTGTACATTTCATAGTCATGGAGAGAGCTTACACTGGGAAAAGGAAGGTTAAAAATGCTTGATGGTAAAGAAATAAAGAATTTGTTATGTTTGGAGGAGAAGGGATCAGGGCTGGGACTCGCAGTGGATGGGAAAGAAACAGATTTGCTAGGCTCAGACTACCATCCCCAGACCTATGGGATTGGTTTTTGCATGTCATGTGGCTTTAATGGGTGATTTATAGTCAGTTAATACTGTGTGCATGCACCAGACTAAACCTACTGGAATGCAGAGAGACTAGTCTAGCAAGAGGCAGACGGAAGACATAATGTCACAGCATCAGCCCAACCAGGGAACCACAACAGAAGGAATGTCTTTCCCAACAAGAGGAAAAGGAAAGAAAAACAGAAAGGCTCAGCACCACACAGCATACTCTCTAGCATTCCCTTTCCTGAGAAAGGCAGGAATACTCCAACAAAAAAACACTTAATACTAAAGAACAAGACACTAATAAAAAATCAAGGAGGATGCCAGATCACCATTTTCTTCAGGATACAAACATAGACTGTAGCGATCTGGAAGATTACTTGGCTCCAAAACCTACGCAGTGACCCTTGTCACAGAAGTGATTCGTATTTGTGCCACAGTAACTACCAGTCTCACTCGCTTACCTCAACTGCAGCTGAAAATGGTTTAGTCCTGCTGCAGATCAGCCATTGAGGAGAAGGAAGGTTGGGGAGAACTTTAACAGTGATTTTTGACAGTGGCAGTGACATTTTTCTAGTACAGACAGTAGCTTAGGCTGCAAGGTCTTTAGCAGTAAGACCCGAATGAATACTTATCAATCTATCTAGAAACAATCTAGTCTACTCAGTGCTTTTAAAGGGTATTTAGCTGAGTGTCCACTTGTGACTACTAATTCCACCGTTAACTATCACAGTGATGCCTGGCTTCCAGCCTCCTGTTCGACATCTGTTAGTATTCCTACGGGCTTCTGCCAAAAATCAGGGTCCATGTATTTGCATGCTCTCTCTTTCTCTCTCAAAAACCCCCACAAAACATGATTCAAAAAAAGGTACAGATCAATGGCATTTTCCTTATGAAATATATCCATCAGTGACATATTTTCTTTGCAGCTTGCTTCTTAGAGCAAAACGAAAGAA
This sequence comes from Pluvialis apricaria, assembly GCA_017639485.1. NCBI lineage: Eukaryota > Metazoa > Chordata > Aves > Charadriiformes > Charadriidae > Pluvialis > Pluvialis apricaria. Next base: position 70,571,067 of record CM030011.1, on the reverse strand, counting down.
CAGTCACTATAGCCAATCACTTGGTGCACAGTTTCTCAAGCTTAGCCGCTTTTGCTTTTTCAAGGAAAAATACGAAAGGCTTGAATATTACAGTGCAATTGCACCAAGTTTTACATTTACGAACTGTGGATGCAAATACTATGCTTTGTGTGTAGCTCCGTACTCTTTAGGGCTTCCCTGTTGAAGACAGAAAATCAGAGACAGCTTGGCCGAGAACTCACAGGGAATATTTTGTTATTAAGTTTACGCAGCATTGGCTCAGTGTGGATTTAATATGATTTTAAAGACAGAAAACATCCGCTTTAATGAAATGCAAAGCTAAAGAACGTATTTAAAGATTAGTCAGTCTCAATAAGATTACATCCTAAAAGCCACTTAAATTGTTCTGGACTGGACAGGCTCTATTGGATACAATATCATTTTCTTGGATCTTTTTTATAGGTTTAAAGTAAATCCTTAAGCCTGTGTTTTAATATAAATCTATTTTTACTTGTAGCTTTAGAGATACGGACGATTATGTTCCTAACCCACCACATTCCTTGCTGGCCTCACAGAAGACAGGCTAAATAGGGGCTCTGAAGATGCTTCAGCAGAAAATGGGGCTCACAGGGCAGTAAGTCCTGGGGGGAATAGGAAGGAATATATCAAAAATAAAACAACAAGAAAGAAAGATGTGGAAGGGACAGAAAACCCCTGCAGTAGCGTCTGTGGAGTTCTCACAAGGTTTAAAAACATGTCTGTAGCTAACCATTACTGAAACTTATTTTTATTCCAATAAGCCCTCATTCAAAGCCATCTGCACCAACACAAAACCGGCAAGTTTTGGTACCAACGGGTCAAACTGGAGAACTCAGACTGCTCATCTCACCAATCTCTTTAAGGAATCATTTTACAGTGGTTGTATGAAGCCCTTTCAATTCCAAGTCATGAAAATCCCGTATCAAGTTTTGGAATCACGGCTGAAACACAATTTCCCGCCTCAAGTAAGCCATAGCTTTTGAACTGTCACAAGCAGCTTTTGCCTACAACCCTTTCGCAGTTAACTTTTGAAAAGTAAAATAAGCCAAATTAAAATTATAAAAGAACTACAAAACCTCGACATTGAAGAAAAGGGAACTTTTGTTTTGATGTGAACTGAAAGAGCCTCTTCAGATTTTGCAACAAAAAATCCACAAAACAGAACACCAGAACCCAAAATCAAAAAAGCTAACAGATTGTGCCAAGCCAAAACATTTTGATTCAAGCAAATAAGATTCCTTATTGAACATGTATTAAGTTTTTAAATACAGAACTCTTTTCTAATATAAGCTCAATTAAAAAAAAAAAAAAGCTGAAATGAATAGAACAAAACAATTGTGGAAGCTTCCAAAGTAATTATTTCCACTTTGTTGCTTACAAACAAAGAAACAAAAAGATACTATTTTTAAATTTTTCCTCTTGTCCTGGTTCCCCCTCTTTCCCTCATCTCAATCATGAGCAAGAACAAGCTAGAATTGTTAACTGAGTTTGATTCCTCTCTATTTTCAAAATTCACACTTTTGGTGATCGTGTGTGGCTTTTTGGTTCTTTTTTTTTTAGAAACACAGCTTTACTTTGAAACATTATTTCAAACCACCCCAAATCTACTTCTAAAGCAAAGCTGACATTTTGGACAGGCCCCTGTTCATGCGCAGCTCCCGTGGTTCCTAGGACAAACAAGCCCAGATGTTTCCTTGCCCTCTCTTTCATTTTTTGTTGAAAACAGCAGCTGCCCCTCAGAGTTTGGACCTGTAAGTGGTGAGGCAGACTTTGTCCCACCTCATGTCCTCAGCTTGTAGCACATGGTGCCGTTGAACAGGAGGTTCCTGGGGATACGCCTTGCTCTGGCTAAGCGGCAGATACTGTGCAGGTACAATAGCAACCTGGCTTCAACATGGTCTTGGAAAGGGATTAGATTTAAAATCTCCCGGTAGAATGGAAAGCACCAGGTGATACAGCCCTGCAAACCCCAGCATTTTCAAAGGATCTTGCACAAAAGTACCACCAAAGGCACGTCATTGAGATGAGGGACTTGAGACCTGAACATGAACCTGACTGACATCTGCAGGGCAACTGCTCAGGGACCCACCACCCATTTAAGCAAGGAGCTGACAGGCTGCCAAAAACAGTCCTTGAAATGCTGCTAGTGGAGCCAGGCCAAAATGACTGGCAGTCTTTCATGCAAGATGGGGCTCCAGCAGCTTCTCAGGATGGGCTCCAAGGCCGTACAGCAGTTCAGATCAGGCTTGCCTGGCCCTTCTCCCATTCTTCACCTTCCCACCAGGCAGATCTGGCATGCAGGACAGAGACCTCTGTACAGTGGCACTGAGGTGGTCTCTTTTCAAAGACCAGCTGTAAATTATGAGGACTCTTTCCATGTACTCTGTGGATACCACTTGACCCAGTGCTCAATGACAGGCAGACTGGGCTCTGGCTTTCTCCCTGGGATATTCCTTATTAAAAGAAGTTGCTAAATGTTTTTCTGGTAGACGGAACAGAGACAAAAAGATTCTAAATTCTATTTAGTGTCACAGTTTGGGAAACAGAGCAAAGACATGTACATACCATTTAGGAAATCTCTTTGCGTGTCCAGGACCTGATTGATGTCCTGTACCCAAGCTTGTTGAATTTCTGGATTAGCTGCCTGTAAAATGACTCTCTCTGATGTTTCCCGGCTCATTAGAGCAAACTTGCAGGGATCATTGTCCACGTTTTCTTCAATGATAAGGTAGTTCATCTGAAACAAGCCAAGGTAAGCATGTGTTACATGGAGCATGACTTAACATTACTCAAGAATCAGAATAAAATTCTTGTGAAAAGTTCCTGAAAATAACTGAGTCCAATAACAGACTGCCAGATCATAATCAGAAGAATTTGCCTCATCTAGATTGAGGCAGATAAATCTTAAGCTTAAATATGATGCTTAATAAAGCTCTGACAGATGTACCAGACATCCGCCTGCCTTGTCTTGAATTACAACTTCTATTTTAAGGTAACATAGACCTGACTGATGTGCTAAAAATTTACTGTAACCTGTAAATAGAGTTAAAATGTTCCTATTAAGATGTTAATAAAGTCTAACATTCCTCCAATTTAAATAAGTGTTTACATTTCTTATCCTCCATGCAAAAGAAAGCCTCGGTCATTAGAGTATTTTAAAAATGGAATGAACTGTACACAAGGATATACCAAAAAAAAAAAAAAAAAAGAGCAATTCTCCCCTGATGCTCCAACAGATCTTCTTATTTTTAGCAGATTACACTGTCATCTGTGTGCAATCGCTTCACTTGACTGTAGTCACAGATACTCTTTTTGGAAATCTCATGGTTGGCAATTTTGGCTGCTGTCCTGCCCTTGTGAGGCCTCTGTTTAAGTGTACTCATAACTTTAACTTTTTCTGAGCTACTTCTATCTATGACAGTAAATAATAATAGGTTGGCGTAGCCTTTCATGTCAAAAGTAGACAGCTCCGAAGACTAAGGCAACGACATCCCTCCAGAAGAAGCCTATCTCCAATTGTTCTGAATATCTGCCAAGGTATGGAGACATCCACTCCACATCTGAGTACTGTCCAGCACTTAAACTGCAAGATGGAAGGAGCCTCTTCCTTCTCTTCTGGGGGTCCCTGTGAATTTATAGGAACAGGCAGGAACTCCTCTGACATGAGGACAAGGAAAGGGACAGGCAGTGAGCCTGGACAGTGTTCTTCTTGTTCCATGCTCTTGCTCCTCTGGTTGATAGCCAAAGCAAGCAAGTCAATCCTGGTATGACTCCAGGAAAAAGACTTGCAGGTCAGAGTCCCTAACCTGCCATTTGTGTCTCAGGGGGATGCATTTGCCAAGGCTACCCACTTAGGTATTCTGAGAGCCTGAGAAGTATCCAACAAGGGATGTGCTATTTCTGAACGCTAACTACCTCACTGCATAAAGATGGGTTCTTTGCTAATGTAGGACATCATGGTGAAGCTTCTATCACAGTCTGAGTATGACAGACCTTGGGGAACAATATTTGGGAGCCTCATCTCCCTGACAGACCAAAGCGGCTGCATTTGAAGTCATACACTCTAATGGAGAGACCTCAGAGCTCAGCAGTGGCTGTGACGCAGAGTAAAGAAATGTGATCTCTGATGCTGGCTAGGTCCTTCTGCTGTGTGGGAGGATGTGACCGGCAGGGAAACTTCCTACATCTCTTAGGGAGTGTGTCCCACAGAACTGGGACCGCAGACGGTACCAAAGCTAGCCAAAGATGGCTAGTCAGTCCTGATAACTGCTGTGAAGATGGGTTCAACCTGCCCAGCAGGATCTTGTCAGCACTTGAACCACGGTCAAAGAACCTTGGTCCTAGCTGACAATGTAAAGCCTCCTCAAACTCTGGCTCATGAACTCAGACCAGATGCCATTTCTGGATGCCCACTTTTAGGGCAGGGTTATGAAAGACATGTGATGAGGCAGCCTGTTTGTGACACCTTTGGACAAAGTGCCTCTCTCCAGGGAATCACCCCGTTCAGGTTGAGGCTCCACTGCAAGGTGAGGATACCCATGGCACAGAGAAGCGGGGAATTGGTCCTGCTATAGGGAATGGTCCTGCTCCATTGCAGCCCACAGCTCATCTCTGTGGGAAAGCACGAGAGAAATGCAAAAGCAGCCAGAAGCTGAAGTAGGGGCTGGGAGGCAGGGTGTGAGAGCTGCCGGCACACAGACTCCACGCTGCGGTGGGGGAGATGCACATGGAGCCACAGGGGATCCCACACTTGCTGCAGGCACTCAACAGGAGAACGAGCTGTTTGCCAAATGGAAGAAAAAAGGCACTGGAAAATTATCACACAAAAATTTTAAACTCAGGCAGTGGGAACAGCATTACTTTCATAGGCTGTTTAACCAGAAAAGCAACTCATACCCTTGAGGCAAGCTAATTTTATTGACATTAGGAGAGATTTATTTTTCTGTCTTTATCTACAATATACAATTCTGGAATTGTTTCCTGCAGATAAAAGCCTCATTGTTATACATACAATAAACTGAAGTAAAAATGATTCATGTTATTTCCATCTCCAACTTTAATAATGATTTAAATCAGCAATAAGAAAAAAATCAAAGGTGATCATCTAAATCAAGATGATTGTTTATTTGTACACTTTAGTTTTTTTCCTTATAGCTTATTATTTGGTTGGAAACTATGAAATGCACTGACTTGCAAATGGATATAGGCTTTTCAGTAAATGCTGCAGTTTCTGTCAGCCAAGAAGATGCCTTCGTTTCAGTAAATATGCTGTTTATCATAGATTTGTTTAGTTATTTATGGTTAATATGCATTATTTCACCTGATATTGTGCTTTCTATTTCACATTAATGTACCATTTAAAATTTAGAGTGAACACAATGCATTCTCCCACATCTCTTTTTCACGTGTATCTTTGAAAAGGAAATTAATCCCAGACTGGTTTCTCAGCTTTGAACGATCAAGACATTCAAATGAACCGGTGACTTTGCTCTTTCTGCAGGCACAGCAAAGGCTGTTCTACCAGGAGAGGTAACATTCATTCACCTTCACTTACCATTTCAGACGTTAACTTTGCATTTGTTAAACAAGCATAAAATCCCTTAAACAAACAAATAAATATTTCCCTTGGTTACTTTCAGTTTTTACTTTCAGTTCCAGCCCCATAATCTGTAAAGATGGTTTAAACCCAAAATTATTTTCTTAAAACTTTCTTTTTAGTTTAGCTGATTTTATAATTCCTCATAGCTGCATTTTTAGAACTCTGTGTTTTCGTTAGTTTTTGAAATAGTTTTGTCTTCTTGCAACATTCGCATTTGTACTACAGGCCCTCCCCCCATTAGTAAGAGTATTTCCAGTGATGTCTCATAGAGGCTTAATATTGACTTACAGTTTGGCCTAAGATGATTGTTTTGGATACTACAACTTCCCCCACCTTTTATGATCATGCTTAAAAGCAACTATTGTATACTTCCTCTGACTACTCCAGGCTTTGCAGCAATATTTGCTAACTCAGAGCTATAAATGAGAGAGGACCTGCCCTGGCTCTGTTCCTTGTAAAAACTACACAGTAAATTTAGACACCCAGTGGTTTATTTAGAGATGGTCTTAACTGGCTTCTGATCCACTGAAAGGTAAACTTAACGTTTTCTGCAAATTGTTGGCCACCTATGACAGGATGGACCAGTTTCACAGTATAGAAAATTGGTAAGATTTCCTTAGGTGACCATCAAACCAAATATGCCTCTCCCTCTCTATTTCTTACCTTTATGCTTTTCTTGAACATGTAGCCTGGCGTTAAAGATCCTTTTCTAAGGAGTTCGCTGAAGATAACGATTTGCTCAAAGAGAAACACCCTACGCTCCTTCGGTCGAGACTGAACTCCAGAATCCTGCTCTGTCACATAGAAGGTGTCCTGCTGCAGCAGCTTGCCTTGAGCTGTCAGCTTGCCCTGAGAAGCAGACAAGGCACCAACATTACAAACCCCGACCCACCATCATAATCCCACGAGACAATTTGCTATGTTTCATGCAGACTAAGTTTTCCAAGCAGCACTGAATTCATGGGAGACATACCCCCTCTAAGTTACCAAAGCAGCAATCTTGTAAATCAAGAGCTCAGTTTAAGGAAAATAACATAGGCTTTCTTTGTTCTCGTTGCCACTGATTGCGCATATAAAACTGAAAGGTCTCAAGTAGACTGTTTTGTACTTAATTTCGAGCACTGTTCCCATTATGTAGTTTGTTACTGTAGTGCCTTGGACTCCCTCTAGTCACGAGCTCTCCGTCACCCCTTAAGCCTTAAGAAGGCAGTGACACAACACCTGTGAAGGTGCAAAAAACTCAGGACCTACCTGTTTGCAAGAATGCTATGATGCACAAGACGGTAAGACAAACTCGACTTCATTTTGGAGATAAGACATCTCACCAGGACTGCCAAAGTCTACATTGGCTTAGTTACAAACCACAAGCTGTAACCTGTGGGGTTATAACTCACAAGTCCCCTCCTGGATGTTGCCAAACTCAGAGAGCTGTTAACATGTTAATGCCAGGCGACCTTACTAACAGGCAGAGCAGGCTGGTTCACCACCTGTTTTGCTCTGGCAATAGATATAAGAAGTCTAATTCAAGCTTGCAGAAGCTGTTATAGATCTCACATTTTGAAGAAACAATAGACAGAATTGCCACAAGTTTAAAGTGAGAGGTATATCACCCCCACCTTCCAAACCTCACCAAAGCATGCAGCTCAGCACTGGAGAAGAAGCACTAGATAAACAGCCTGCAGTAGGGCAGATTATAGAGACAATCACAGAAAGAGAAAATACTTTTCCCTGTCTAGTTGTTGGTATAAGCAGAATGCAAATGCATACCTCAAAGCCTTGGAGGCGACCCAGATTCATCATATCATTGCAACGTTTCGGTACAAGGCACATTAATTCAACTGCTTTCTGTTAAGGAAAAAGGATGTTGTATTATTACAAGAGAATCAGAGGGTTCCTAAAAGCAAAGTGTCAAATAATGGACTTCAATAGCGCGATCACTGCTAGCAGTTATTCATGGTGAGGCCCTCATGCACTGATGATGTATGGTAATGCCTAAAAGAGGATGGTGCACCTACAATGCAGGACTGTGCCTTCATCTTTTACTTTGGACTTCAGCTAAGAGAAATACCACATTTAGAAAACCAGCAGGATCTTCAACTATCGTCAAAGGAATACTGGGGTTTTCATTCCTCCACATAAAGTGCCATTGGATAATGTAGCACTATTGTCCAGGACATGAAAACGTACCTCTATATCAGAGCACTCCAGACCAGCTTTTTCACTGTACCTCAGGAAGTCCTGGAGAAAGCAGAAAGGTTTGCATTAAGGCACTTCAGAAAGAGAAAACAAAAGATGCCATTTTGAAAAATAAAAAGCGTATCCAGCATGTGATTTTCTGAGAAGAAACTTGCTAATATTAATAAATTCATCTTCAGAGGTCGCTGAACACTATAACCACTTTATAGATAGAGAAAAGGGGCGTGGATGGTTGCTGAAAACATCACAGAAAAAAGACAAAGCTGGGATTAGCCCTTGGGAATGCTTACTTGGTCCCTGTCTTAAGCCACAAGACCACACACACTTGAAGATTTTTCTTTTCCTTTTGGTATTTCAGGGAACATGCCACTGTGTCTTTGCAAGTGTGCAATTATCAAACTGTGGGATGATGGCAGCCTGCTTGAGACTAGTTCAAAAAAAGAGAAGAAACCAGCTCAGAGCCCTGGTACTGCTGGAGATTACAGGGTACGGTTCAGACACGCCTAATTTTAGATATTAGCGTGAGACCCCTAAGGATGAATTTTCATAAATCCTGAGTAATTGGCGTTGTGGGTAAAGTCAGCAAAAACCAGACTGGTCAGAATCCTTGGGAAAAAAAAAATTGTGGTGGGCTCCCCAAATTTGCAGACATCAGAAAATTCTGGAAATAGGTTTCTCAAGTGAATTTGAAGACAGATATTCAGAAATGGAGGGTACGGTGTTTGTTAGAATCATACCATTCAGCACTGAAGACAGGCTTTATTAACACTCCTGTGCGCCATTATTGCAATTTTAAAAAATCAAATGAAAGTTTGTTCTGAAACTTCAAAAGAAGAAAATTCCTATTTGAAGTTTACTCTTCTATAAAAAAAAAATCCAATAGGAAATAAAAAAAAACCTTTTGATTATAATCAGTTGCAAACTGCTCCCACAGATGTTGCCTTTCTGCCCTCTGGACATTTTCCATGGGACTCCGTCATTGTATGTCCGTGTATAAGCAGACTCTTCTTTCCTCTTAATTTGCTGAAGTTATTCCTCAGTTAAAACTAAGGCTGATTTAAAATAACAGCATCTAATGCAAGATGCAGACCATAGTTTAGTCCAAACTGCATCTTTCCACTTACCTTGAGAAGAAGCTGATATTTAGTTATTCTTTGAATGGGTTTGATCAGAAAGTCACTGATGGTTAGCCGTTGGCTTATTTCCTGTTGAACCTCCTAAAAATCGAGGATTAAAAACAATTGCAAACAATCACAGAGTAAGACAGAGAACATGATAAAATGTCTCAGCAGAGGCTTATTTCCACAGAAAGTTGGTCTGTTCTTAATCTTTTGTTTGCAAGAGGGAATTTTAGAGGATTTAAAAGTCTGGCATATCCTATTTAGGCAAGGACTGGGTAAAAGTCATGACCGAGCTGGAAGGCATTGGAAAGCACAGGATCCCTTCCCCTTTGAGCTGACTGAGCAGGACTGCAAGGTCTGGACACTGTTCTTTCCACTGCAGCAGGGATTAGCTCACAAAAAAATCCTGCAGAGCATGCCTCATGCCCTTGGGTGAAACGAAACATCTTTCCCTTGTTAACCGAGGTTCTTTCACATTAATATCTAAATGTGTCTAGTCCCCGAGATTTCTTGAAACAGACAAAGTTATTGGGAATTTATGAGAGGCACCACCCAGCTCCAATGACTTTCACCTCCTCCCCTGTTTGTAGACTACAGATTAAAAAGTCTTATTTTATTTTGGACAGAAATCAATGCAGTTGTGGCACTCTGAGAGCCACGGACAGTTAGTACCGGATTAACTATTTATTAGAAATTAACAACATGAGATTTTGAAATAAATGAAATAACTTTTTTCCACTGTAGCAGCGTATGCAGTATCAAAATCTTCCAGAATTTCTTTTAGACAAACTCCACATGTCACAGACCCCACAGGTCTATTTGACTAGGACTCACAGCCATATGTAGCAGTAATATATAACGAGCCATGCTTACCTCGAAGTATGCCTCATACTCAGCTACTATATATTCAGATCGTGGCTTGTTTTGGCAATATACCACATACATGTGTAACCGCCGCTCCTGTGAAAGCAAGATGCACAGCAGCCTGGTGAGATATTGGCTACCATTCTGTCCTGCATGTCAATTGTAACAGTTGGCAAGTACCTGCCACAATTATATTTTGGCAGGTGTCCTTGCCCACATGAATTTTGCCCCCAAAATAAGAAGTCTGAAGAAGGCAATGATTAATGCTTTAGTTCAATCTAGCTGCTCACTGAAGATGCACAACTATAAGGCTACTTCGCATTTAAATTAAGTTTAGAAATGTAAAAGTATCAAGTTGACACAAGTAGATGTTTTCGGAAAGGAGTCATCACACCCTAAATGACAATTATACCATGGATAAGTAACAAAATAAAACTTACATGCTTAATAAAGAGCTGTGCTAAACGGTCAGGTTCTTGAAGACATTTCTCCAGTTCAGCCAGGAAAAAGCTGAAAGAAAGGATACCAACATTTCAGAATATTTCTTTAGGTCATCCCAGCAGCAAACTAGTCATCCTTCAGATATATTGGTGCAATTTTAGCTGTAGTATTCAACAATAAATGGAAAGGTAAGCTTGGCTTCAGCCCTTAATGGTGGCATTTCTAAAACATTAGATGAGCGCTGTGGCATATGGAGGTCTTGTCTTGCAAACTATCTGCTCTTCTTTACTGTTAGAGTGGTTTCAATTTTTAAAAAGTGCCAATTACTATCTAACTGCAAGAGTTGCTTTCCCTCACTGAGAACTCCCAAAGTAGAACTTTTCCATCTAACACTTGTGAAAACTCAACTGAAGCTTTACCAGGAGTTCTCAGTTGCATGAGCAGATTTGGAGTACCGGTCAATGTGAAAGAGATGCAGAAGCTTCCACTTGAATAAACAAATCAACATGTTTTTGCTGGTGGAGTTTTGGTATGTTCTGTTTTTCGCTGTTTTTCAGTATATTACTGTTAGTAATATACCATAATTCACAATAATAATAGTAATTCATAAACACCGTCTCTATTTTGACCTGCAGCTTTCAGGAGGTTCGGGAGGCTTTTCAAGGTTCATTCTAGCTTGAATGCCCTTACCAAGAATACACTGGGATGCCTAAAAGTGTGGTAAAAGCCGCTAAACTGAACTTTAGAAATACTGGTAGGTTTTTCTATCTGGTAGGCAAATCCTGACAATTTCCCTTTCCATGATTTTCCTCTTTTTCACTGCAGGATTTCTGTCTCAAATGCCTCCATGGATTTGCTACAGTAGCCAGATTTGGTGAGAGGACATGCCTGGAACGGTCTGGTCCCAAGAAATCCCAGAACCTCAAAAAAAGATGCACATTGGACAGCTGTTCCAACTAAACATCCCTATCGCTACCATTAAATACAGCTGCTCAATCCTCTATAGATGTTAAATTCATCTGCATTTAAATAGACTTCTTGACCCAGATATGCAGAACTAAAAACAGGAATCCGTCCCTATGTGTTACAGAAAACTCCTATCATCACACAGGGCACTGGTAAAAACACTCCATTGCTGGTGTCAACTTAATATACAGTGAAGCTTTTTCTGAATGTTATTGTGTTGTGCTCACAAAGTCATCTGTCAGAACATAAGGACAGGCCCAAGCCATGAGATAAGCGCCTGTGGGACACATGACGGGAAGGACACCATGTTTCCTGAGTGAGGGAAACTTCCAGAGTGGAAGGAAGACCCAGCCTGGTGTCCATTGATCAAGACTGCACATGCACGCTCAAGTTCTAGTTAGCCAGAGCTGTAGAGTATTTTTCAGTGGCAGAGTTGAAATGATGACCATATTGTCCATGAGCAAGACATTGCTGTTCATAGAGTTACAGTGGAAATGGCGCAGGGTTTGAAATAAGCCTCATGTTTCCAGCAGCTTTTCAAAAGCTACTTGTATAAGGACAGAGTAAGATTTTCGTGGAGCAGAGTTCCTAACTCAGAGTCAAAAGCATCAACCAGGCTAAAGCCTATCACAGCTTTTGCGTGAGAAGTATCTTGAAAGTATTTGCATTTCATCACCCTACTAGCCAAATACTACTGCTACGGTCAGCCTTCATGATCCTGTCAGCTGCATGTGCAGATGTTCATGTTGCTGAGAACCACAAGACACAAGAAGGAAACCATGACCTTCCGGCATTGCTACTGCTCGTTATTGGGATGGATTGAGCCTACAGAGACACAACTATGGCAGCCTCAGTAGCTTTCCTGCAAGTACCCCACAAGCAGCACCTCTCTGGGAGCCATGTTGGGACTGCTCATGAGTAGTAGCTCAGGAGCTGGGCATGGACCACAATTGTACCTCCCACAGAACCTCTTGTTGTGACTCCCCAGCAAGGAATAGCAGAGCCATTGGCAGCGCAGCACTGACACAGAGCAGATTCTCTTGTGTGCAACAACATTTCTGTCACACTGACCAGCACTCCTGGCATGGTGTTTGAGCCAGCATAAAGCTGTATCTGTGAGAGATGGCAGGACGAACACACTCCCATGAAGCCAGGCAGTGCAAAGCTATAGCCCATTGAAGTTTTTTCACTGGGGAAAAGGAGTTTATGTAGGACCGATGCTTTACGTCATGCAGTTGTGCCATTTTTGATTGGGTAGACGAAGCCCTATATCAGGATCTTGTACATCGTGAAACTGTGGCTAAAAGCACATGAATTAGAACATGTTCTCAGGATTCAAGGTAGCGATGATTTGTGAAGTTACTAAGCAGCACTTACAAACCAACAGAGACCATTTAAAGTGAGGCAACGTCCTTTGGAAGTTCAGCCCTGAATGACCTGCTGATGTTTAATTAAAAGCAGCTTAGACATACAGACACTATATAACCCAATCCTTTATGGATGAGTGGTTAGAAAGGTGCTTAAAAAGGAACTAAACCAAAAACTTACTCTTTGTGCCAGTCATAGATCTGGTGAATATTGCCAAATACTATCTTGTCTTTCCCTTTCATATCTTCAGAAACTCCTTTTTCTTCTATCCTCTTCATGAAGCCCTTTAGGATTAATGATCAGTGATTAGCAAAGGGTTCATTTGAAAGGGAAGAATAATTACACTTTTTTTTTTTCAAAGAAGCAAAAGTCTAATGTCAGGATTTTTTACATTGCAAAGGCTTAAAATACCTTTTGTACAATTTTAAACCAGAAACCCATCTAGATATTTTAAATGACACAGTTTGCTTAAAAGAAAACTTTAAAGGAATTGTGCTGAATATCTACCATACTTATACAAACCATTATTAGATGTCATTGAAGTGACAAGTGCAATTAGAATATAAAAGTTAAACAAAAATAGTTTATCAAGCTCTTGGCTTCTCTGATCAGAGGAAGAAGCCAGACTCTCCACAGAGTTCTTCCATTCGTCACCACGAGAATTTGTGGGAGCACAAAGCCAAGCAGTAAGTTTAAAGAGTCACATGAATAGGATTTCTCACTCCTCCTGAGGGTTTCTTTGCAAGCTTTTGGACCACTGCAGCCCTGTCAGGTTTGCCAGCGGTGCGTGATGTAAACAGAACATAACATAAAGGTCTTCAGGTTCGGAAGTTGTTGAAAATCACTGTTACATGGGCTGATAATTCTTCTTGGACTACTGAATGCCAAAAGCATTGCTGAAAGCCCACTTCAATCACGTGCCTCCAGTTCTGAGCTCTTGCTGAGAAAAAAACTGGCCCCTGCATGTAAGTTGGCTCTGACAGGTGATCCCTAGGGATCAGCCAGGTCTTTACAAGATGAAGCTTAAAAAGCTATGACTGTTTTTTAACAGAAGAAACCCAAAACGCTATTTTATCTCAAGTGTGTTTTTCACAAAACAATAATCCACGGGCCACACAGGCACCTCAGCACAGATCCAAACCCAGCTTCTGGAAAGGTGCTCAGACACAGGACTTTAGTGAAGGTGCAAACTCATGTCAAGTACTTGTTACCATTACTCAATGTGACAGCAAGAAAAGCACAAAATAAGTGGTAGGAGCACGAGTTATCCTCCAGCACTGCCCTCCAGGCTGTATTACAGCAGAAAGAGTTTGTCACAAGCAGAGTAGCCAAGAAAAACCTTTGCACACTGGAGTTGAAACCTAAAATACAAGATTTGTTAGATGGAAACAAAAATAGTTTCCAAAGGCATTTCTTCTTGTTTCTGTCAACATGAGAAGGGGACCATGGAAGCAGAGTGCAAAATAAAGCAGTTTGTTTCTCATGCTGTATTTTTTGTTGTCGCTTGTTAGCATGGTGCTTTTTAGTGGGAAAACATTTTGCATAGCAGGGTTTGCTTCAGCTCACCTCCACAACAGTTCCCAAGTCTTTGACGTAGTCTTTTTCAGTCTGTACCAGCTCATTTAAGACAAACCTAAATTAAAACAGAACACACACGTATTTGACCATATTCCTTGATGTTACTGTTTGCTCCTCTTGCCAGATATTACCTCTCCATAAAACCCCACCGTTATCCAGGTCATGTAACACGACTCACTCTTCACTCACTTATAGCTCAGTGGAGTGTAAATAACAAAACTGTCACATTTCAGGTCAGAGTAGTTTCAATTCTCTTAACCACTCTTTCCTCCTATCCCTTTTCCCCCCTACATCCCAAGACATTGCAAGAGCAGCAGCATAACCATCTGCCTGTACTTTGAACTACTCCTGCCTGCTCTCCTCTCCTCCATCCCCCATGCAGCCCCCCGATAGCTACAGAGACGTGTCCTGCCCCATCCTGCAGCAAGCGGGAGAGGATTTCTTGCCCCGGTCCCTCTGGCTTTGCCCAAGATTCAGCAATTAAGCTTTAGTTTGGAAGTTTCAAATACTTGGAAAACAAATCTACTCTCCTGTCATAACCAAGAGCTTAATCTTTCAGACTAGGTAATCTATGTGTGGGTGTCAAATGTTTTACGCTGATTTCAGAGCTAATAATCCTGGGCAGGAGCGTCATCTAATCAAGGCCTGATGCACACAAACAACAGCAAGCTAAAAAAGCCCCTCCTTTGTAAGTCAAACTGACTAATCACATAATGTTCTTTCGAGGACAATTTCAAAAAGTTACAGCTTGCTGCAGACAGTTTGCCTCTCAGTTACGCCAATACATAGATTTGGCACATGACAAACAAACTCCATCTGCGCTGAAGTTTGCTACGGCAGTAACGAGGCTAACAAGATAGAGGAGTGCTTTCATGTGTAATATCATTCCATTCACATCAATCAGCAGACTGACCCACTTGAAATGATAGGGCTGAGGGCAAACTGTGCTAAGATAAAAGTCTGGTTGCAAATATCTGGAGGAAAAAAAAAAAAAGTAGACTGGTGTTGCAAGGAGAGACTCAGTTATGAGAGGTTACTGAGAAAATAAATCCTGCTCCTGCTGCGCTCCCAACGTGTCCCTTGCTCAGACAGAGCAGAGGAGATACTTAAGACACGTGGCAGGAGGAGGTCAAACAGCTTCTTGTTCATTTGAGAGTGAAATCCAGCCCCCTTGGCAGAAGGCAGTGCTGGCAGCAGCAGTGCCAGATGCTTGTGCTCTCCGAAGCGCCCTGCCAAGTTGTGTGCCTGGGTAGTAAACACGCGCGGGGCAAAAGGCTGCTCTTTTACAAAGCAGCAGCGTGCGGCCTGAACAAGCGTTACGCTGTACAGTCCCCTCTCGCTGGCTGACCTACCGTGCCCTTGCGAAAGGCTTGCCATGTCTCCTCCACCCAGGAAGGCGTGCTGGGAGGTTAATTTTCAGCTCGCACCACCTCCACCTGCATTGCTCCCCACGAACACAGAGAGCTGCTGAAGGAATCGGGAGAACCTCTCCCTCCTGCCCGCTGCCTCTCCTTTGGTTTGAGTTACTGCAAGGATCCATCTGGCCAAATCCTGCTCTAAAACTGAAGCAGTGGGTACTGCTGCAGGACGTGCAGGCAGGTGGGTGTGAATTAAAAATCAGTGCAGAGACCTGGTGTCTATCAGGTGAACAGACTAACCCTGCAAATTTACACCTCTATTAGGAACCAGGGTCTGCACCTCCACTGAACCTCCACAACTCAGCACCAGTGTCCCCACAGCTGCCCTCTTCCTAGCAAGCAGAAAAATCAACCTTGACTATCTCTGTTAGTTCGCTGAAGCCTACCTGCACAGGACCTTACAGGTACTCCCAAGTTTAAGGTTTCTAAGATTCATGCTGCCAAAAATTCAAGTTCACTCATCTCCTCATCTGATACCATGGAGCAACTGCAGGCAGTTGCTTGGAAAGTGTCTGCCCTGGCCACCAGCAGGTATTGACTGCACAGCTGTATTTAAAATGGCACGAACTGGAACGAGGATAGAGCCTCCTCACTTCTGAATACATCTGAATATCTGGATATCTTGGTAACTGTATTAAATCTCTACTGAACAATGCTACTCACTGGGACTGTTACCTTATCGCTCACAGAAATGCAGCAATCAAGCCTGGTGGAATAGGGGTTTCCTAACACCAGGGCTAACTCCTGGCATGCACGTGCTGCCAGAGACACAGGAAATTACTGCCCATGCCTGTGCAAGGATTCGGCTGCTATTTTGTGGGGAATGGGGGGTCACAGCTCGAGCTGGGAGCTCAGCTGCCTCATAGGGCTATGGAGTTAAACACAGCGAGCCATAGAGACACAGAACACAGACACAATGGAGCTGGAGAGGAGACAGATGTCTTGCGCTGAAAGCCACTAGCAGTTGCTCCTAAACATCCTGGCGTTTAGGAAATCTGGACAGAGGCAGCCACCAATTACGCTGCCAGTCCCCCTGCCAGAAACGTTGCACGCTAGAAAGCATTACTGTATCTACGCTTACAGTGGCAAAGATCTCTGCACTAAAACTACAACCTGCAGCTAGTTGCCAGTTGTCTAATTAATGAATTGCTACCAGAGAAACCCAAGAACTTGCAATATTGAGGAGCTTTTAGGAGACAGGCGTGGGCAGAGATGTTCCCTGCGGGAAGGCGGACGGCTGTCTAGTAGAAACTTCTCCCATTCAGAAACACATCCAGGAGTGTCACGTCCCTGCCTGCTGCTGGGCGTTGATCCAGTCCCTCACTGTATGACTTCTCTGGCTTCCTACAACAAACTGCAGGAGCAAATGATGGCTTTCACAGACCTGTGACACTTTGCTTCTGCTTCCTCTTCGACTCTTAACTACCTCCTTGTCCTCCTCTGACTTGGTTTCCTTCCCTCCTTGGCGTCTTTCCCAAATGGGCTGCTCTTCTTCCATCTCTCACCTTATCACACCCCAATGAGACCTGTATGGACCGTTACTTTTCCACTCAATCTACCATTTGATTAGATCATTGCAGTTACTGTTAGTGTAAGAGGCAGTATAAAGAAAACGGCGCTCTCAGCTCTCTTTCATATAATTCTTGATTCTATTTCTCCAGATCTCTGTGTCCTTCAGCTGAACTATGCATTTAAGAAATGCTTTAATCATGAGAAGCTTTGAAGGCACAAGTGTTATTTTTGTTACATTTAAGGGAGTGTACAGATAATTTTAAAAAACAATTTTCATGAGCTGTCACCATTTCTTTCCTCTCGTATTACAATGAACATGAGGGTTTCCCAAATGAAACTTCTCGTCAGTGGTGTGTTTCTACCACAAATGCATCTGAATTCTGCCCCGTCATTTGCTAATAACTAAGGCAAAAAATATTTTCTCATTCAAAAAATCCTAGTGGGATTCTCTGTTCTTTTCCTTGAAGGTAGCTAACAAGGTCAACCATGTATCCCCCTTTGAGAGTTGATTTCACCTCTGGCAACACAGTAATTACCAAGGCAAACATCTCAGTAATACTTGTCTAGATGTTCAGAGGCTTTTACAACAACAGATATTTGCTATCTGGGGTAAAAGCTGTGTGTTTTAAAGAGTGATGATGAACTTCCTGGGTGTCCAAGTGCTCTTATAAAGTCTTTTTACAAGTTAAGAAAAAACAGAAGCAAGCAGAACAGTTTTACTCCCAGTTCCGCTCTCATTCACTGACTACGAAGTATTCTTTCAGTGCAGCTATACGTCCTCCTTGGGTGTATATTTCAGAAAGAACCAGCAAGACAACTTACATCCTGCCTCTCATTGCTTTGGCTTTTTGTTCCTCTTCAAGGTTTCGTGGGGGAGTCGAAGGTGTCATTCCTTCATTTAAGCAGCCAGTGGCATCTTTTAAGCTTCCTCGGTAAGATCCTCCTTCAAGGGTCTAAAAAAACCCCAAAGAATGATAGAATAAACATTATCCTTGAACTTCATCATCAGTGTTATCTTCTCTTTCAAGTCAGTTCTGCAATCAACACTGCAGTCTAAAACCAAGCAGAGTATTCAGCAATAGTTTCCCGCAGGACGTAGTGAAACACAACCAAACCAGTATTAAGTTGATATAAGACCCGCCCAAAAAAAGCATTAAAACAGAGAAGATGTCCTTTTGCTAGAAGGTGGAAAAAGATATTCCAGTAGGCACAGGATGAGAAAACTCTTCCAAATTGTTTCAAAACAACCTGAAAATATCCTTGTGTCTCAATCAGAACCTGTTTTAGGCTACACGTGGTCAGTGTTTCTCTGCCAAAGACTGAATGGGGATTCTTCGTAGTAAAGTAAAACACAAAATGAAACAGAAATAGATGGATACATGGTAACATTCCACAATAATAAAGTTTCCCCCAAATCCCTAGAAAGTAATTGCAATTGACCTAACAGCCTGCATGTGGGGGAAAGAAAATAAAATATCCTCTGAAAATACATCTAACTGGATTAATGAAATACTTTTCAATTTGTTAGTCCCTCGATGGAACAAAACTATTTTGAGTAAATTTTCTGGGAATGTCCTTCTCAGTTTCCCATGTCACAAAGAGCTCCTTCACCGCTTACTCCTCATCAAGCACTCTGTGAATGCAGACTATCTTCATGTACCAACACCTCAAACGGAGAAAATACCAAAACCTTCTGAAATGATTGGCTAGATATAGCTGCTTGCACAGAGTTACAGTAATTTAATTATCACTGTGGGTTGGCTTTTTTTGTTTTTACTCTCTTCATCCTTGAAATATACGTAAGGAAATGAACTTTTGCAGACTCATCATAACCCTGCTTTACTCCTAATTGGTTAATTAAACTTGCTCAAAGCAAGCATTTTCATAATTTTAGAGGTCCTGGTACATGTAGAAAAAAAGGTTTAGCTTTTATATTATCTTTCTGAACTGTTTCAGGGAAAACTTAAGGGAAGCCAAGATACGAGACAGGATTTACTCCTTGTCCAGCAGACATGGGACCAGACCAGGAGAGTGCACCATACTGAAATTTTTGAACAAATTAAACCCAGAGCATTTTTATTGCTTATTCCACTCCCTCTCAGAAAAAGTTCACAAGGCAGATTAAAAGAGACATGTGAATCTTTGTAAAGTTAAAGCACAGCTGTGATACTTCAAGCAGTTCTACTCTTTAGAGGGTCTTTTCAGGAAAGCCAGATTACCAAATTCACATGTTGTGTAGTAAAACTCCTGTGCCTCAGAACAAGCTTCAAAACAAAACAAACAAATCATCCCACTGTGTAAAATATTTGAATACCAACACGACCCCAGAAAGAGTACAGTACCGTAGCTCATGCTCTGCAAAGCCCGCTCCAAAAGGGCCTTTCCACTATGCAGCGCAGAGCCTACATGGCAACGTGAGATGTAGCCTTTATCTCACACGGGGAGCAAAAATATTAGACACTCTACTGAGAAGTAGAGCACATAGGGTTAATAAAAGCATAGCAGATGAAGGTGGAAAGCAAGGAAACCAGAAACAAGAGGTAGACTTCAAAGCCCTTCCCTAGAGTCATATTAGGCCTGTTGTGTACACAGTTTTCACAACACTAAACTTACCAGCTTACTTTTGACCAACTTTTCTATTGCACTGACAAGATCCGCAGCAGTTGGGACATCGGAGGAGCTCTGTCGAGCAGCTAGCAAAGAAGAGGACTGCAAGACACCAGGTTGCAAAGGAAAAGCGAGTTAGCAGGATGAGAAGGGAGTAGGAAACCAGCGGTCAGTGAAGCAGCTTCTGAGACAGGAGAACAAACGTGGAAGGGGAGCAGGAGGGTTAGAAGACCACATGCACGGTCAGGTGAGTGAGTGTCGCTGTATCAGACAAGCACAGAATTGCCATCCACTTCTGGCTGCACATCTCCCTGCAGAAAGTTCCAAGGCTGGGAACCAGGGAACAGTGTCAACGAACTGAAGCCCATTTGCAGCCAGGCTGCAATACTCTTAATGTCTGTAGGTTCCTCCTTCAAAGGACATCTACGGTCTTACGGACTCCAGAAAATTGATCTTCTTACTGCAGATGTAAGAAATTACTCCCTCCCCCATGCATACACATTCAATAAATGCAGTTAAGTACAACGTATACAAGGAGTTACAGGCAATAGGAGAGGGAGGCAGGAGGGAATAAATCATTCCCCTTCCCTTGCCCACAGATCAAATGCAGTTCCAAATGAAGTCAGATGACACCTCCCATTCATGCAGCTTCAGCCATTTAAAATGCGTATCTTTTCTCTCTCCTCTCTGCAATCAGTAGAGAGAAAATACCCCTACATATCTCATCTATCCTAGGCACCTGGCACAGGAGGGCAGAAACACTCTTTGGAGATGCCCACCTTTCCCTATTGACATCAGTTAGAATGTTTTCAGTCTCGCTTCTCTATGCCTGTCTGTTGGTGGCAGGTATTCAATTTTAGGTGCCTGACATCATGTAACGTCTTTGGATGTCTCCACATTCAGGTAGCCACAGCTAGTGGCTGCTGGCTCTTACAAATCTCCAGAAACACTGAGACCTCTTCAATGCGCTACCCAAGCATCCCCCATGGTGCTGCAAAGACTGGCCTCTGTGTGAAATACTCAGTTTTAGTTTCAGGTTTTTGCTCTATATGGGCCTCTTCACCCCTTAGTCTTTGTCCTAAGAAACCTCACTTTGAAAACCCAAACTCACGTGATAGCTATGGGAATTGGTATTTATTAGCTCACCTGTATATACATTTCTTCTGAACAAAATACAAGCACTGACTGAAACTATAAGCCCTTTGATAACCTGTTTTTGGCAGGCTGACACGGACTAAAGCATGGGTAAATTTTTATAAATTCTGCATTAAAATTATTAAAAAGCTTATTCATCTCTCAGCTGCTTAATAAAGGTCTTCTGGAGAGCACCTATTTCAGCGAAGTCACTGGGCAGGTGCCAATGAACACGCACCTGAGATTAAATAGCGCTGGAGAGTGAGACATGGAAATGTGATGGCAGGAATTAGGCAGCTGGCCACCTCTTTAAGCGGCCCTTTGGGGAGATTGCTCATGTTGAGTGACACAGCACCAGGAGGAGAAAAAAATAGGCAAAGGAGACCAATCCTAAACAGAAGCCTTGTGACAGAGCAGAAGCATGAACAGCCTGCCACTTGTCATCTCGTCTTTCACAAATAATATATCTAATCAACAGTTCTAATTACAACAACAAAAACTACAGGTAATCATGCTGGTAATTGAGGAATTAGGCTGGTAATGCAGGAATCTTATACAAATGTAAAAGCTCAGCCTGCCTCTTTCACCTGCAATGCGGACAGACATGTCTAGGAAAAAAAAAAAGACTGAAAATAGGGACTTTGAAGAGATACTGGACAAATACATAGACAATAACTGTCAAACACAACCATTCTAGCAGGAGGAGTCCAATTTTCGGAGGCACTAAACAGCTGTTGCTCTCACTTCTTTTAACCAAAATTGCTCAATATCTCTGAAAAGTAAATAACTGCAGGATTTTGAAGGGAGCATGGAAACATTTGCTGCCTACAGGACTTTCAGGGTAAAATAATATTCTTCTGTGATTGACGAGAGACTGCTTTGTGTGTGGCAAATAAAAAAATGGTATTTCTATGTCCCAGGAAGTAAATTGTGAATTTCCAATACAAAGATATCTTGCAATTTGTCTTTACAAGAGCCTCCAGGAGCAGCGAGGCACGATTACTGCTGCTTTGTAGATGGGGTCATGGAAAGGTGCCACCTCCCACACCATGCAGACATCTCTCACCTACCACTGCTACTTCCCCATGCTGCTGCTGGTCCAACCTGCCTGTAAGCAGTAGCAGGACATGCGCAGGGAGCTGTGCCCAAATTAACACCATTAAAGAGCTCTTGGCTCCAGCATGGCTCAAACGTTGCTAATGCAGTGCTCCTGTGCCAGGGAATTCAGGAGCCATGTTTCTGAGCTTAAGTTTTTTTTCCCTGGGATGAAAAGTGAGTAAGGGGAAAAAAAGAGAGAGAAAACGGCTTTCAGATGCATCTTGCTCTATTTAACCTTCTCTTTTAGGAGGGGGTGAAGAAACAGGATGCCAAAACGCTCTATAAAGCTTAAGACATCTGGAGCGGAAAACAGCTTAGTTCCACAACGTCGGCGCTGTCAGAAATGTATTTAAGAAATACTGAAATCACATGGCAAGTTAAAAATCAAAAATAGTTACTTGAGCTAAAGCAGTTTTGTATTTCTTAAAAAGAAAACCCAAAACAACCCCCCCAAAAACCAAACTAACCCCAAAACATTTAACTAAACACCACGGAGAACAAGCCAGGAGCAACTGCTGTTGTGCTGGGCATGGATCCACCACAGCTCTGCTTCGTTGACCTTTCGCCTCTGCCCCTCGCCAGACAGCCAGCAGCACACACAGCACTCAAAGGGCAAGAGTCCACGACTCCAGCTGCTTCCTTCTGGTCTTGCTGCCACCACAATGTCATAACATTTCCTGACAGATTAGCAGCAAGCCCCCGAATCCTTTCCTCCATCATTCTGCTCCTTGAGTCCCAGAAATATTTGCGCCCTTCTCTCTCAGTATTTCCAAACTCCTGCCTGAACCTTCCCCAAGAACATTCTGGGTTGTTTTTTTCTCTGACAATTTATTAATCTCCCCTATCCTTGCTTCTTTGCATGCAGTAATTACAATCAGAAGATCGAGATACAGAAGTGGCAGTGCTAAAAACAGATGCCAGCAGGAAAGCAGGAAACAGCTAAACAGGAGGATGGATTTCTACAAGGGAGACGACAGCACCAGGAAAGGCTGGGGGAGGACACGTGCAGACAGGACCTGCACCGACTGTAAATGCAAACCACTGTCATAGCCATATTCACAGGTTCTCACCCCAAGTCCAAGAGAGCAACCGAAAGACTCTGCAAGCCACTGCACCATCTACTACAGCAAATTCTAACTTAACATTCAAGAGAGCCTAGCTAAGAGCAGAGAACTACCACCACCAGCATGGTGCACAAAGACGGGCAGATCAAAGCCTTTCCCACCCTCCTGAGAGGGACTTCAGATACTTTGTGGGCTTCTGAACTAACCGGAGGTGATGGACCATTCAATGACGATCAGCCACATATGCCAAAAATGCCAAACGATAGCACTGGGTAGGCTTTTCCACCTGCAAGTTTTAAAGCACTTCAGAATGGAGGGTGGATGGTGGGGCACAGACTGAAAATATTCCTGGACCCCAATCACACACAAAGCCTGAGTGGAGAGCCCAAGCTAACTAACTCTTGGTAAAGGTGACATTTCTGGATTCAAGCAGACTCCAGCATCTGTCCGACTCCTCGGGCCCAGGCTGCCACCAAATACCATTTCCACTCCTACTGCCAGACACCAACGGCACTTTTGAAACAGATGTGGAGAATACGCGTTATCAGCCTGAGTGGAATTTCTGACCACACGCAACACAAGCACATGATCGACCTGTCATGAATGCCAGGGCTAAACTGCTTATCCAGCATTATTTGTAAATCCAGTTGGTGAAAGGTATTAGATTATGATTTGCACATAGGTGTCTCATAACCACACGTCTAGGCCCTGGATACTAAAAGACAACTATGAAACCACTGTGAGATGGCTATGTGAGAAACACACTTAAACAGCAAACTGATACAGTAGGGGAGTCCTTACCATCTCATCTTGGGTTGGCTCATTGTCAAAAATCTTCATAGGAGGAGGAAGAGGTGTGTGAGACTCTTCATCTGGTTCATCTTCTCCCCAACCCTTCTTGCTCTTCTGAAGAAAAGTTAAATATAATTAGAAGAAGGGACGGGTTTCTGTTACCGTTTTAGGTATCTGAGCCCTACCACCAGGCTTTGAGTCTGTTAATACTAATACTGGCTCAATATTGTGTCGGGTTGAGAGAACTGCAGGTAAAGCTAAGCATCATGGAAGAAAAGCAATAAAGATGTAAGGTTTTTCCGGTTAATCCTGGTGCATTCCAAGAGTTACAGAAATAGTTTATAGGTCACCCAAGCATCTAAGGCAGTTACATCTGCCTGCATGCTGCTGGAAAAGTATTTTTTTAATTTAAATAAGAACAACTCCATGTACAGTTTTTAAAATGTGTTCCTCTATTTGCATTCAGTTAGTATCTTCTCCATTTTTGGCTTTTAATTCCTTATTCACTTTCCCAGGAAAGAGCCATTCTGGCAAAGGACATGCCTGCAGAGAAACTGCAGCTACAAATACATAGCAGATTTAACAGAAATGTGCCTATTTCTCCAAGTGTTTTCTTTCAGTACAGAATTACCCTGCCATGGTAGGATGAAGGTGATATGAACCTCAGCAAGAAGTGATAACAGCTGCTCAAGAATAACTTCATTTCTATCCTTGGCAGCTTTCTAATAGGCTATTAAAAATATCTCGTCAAAGGACAATAATATACGCAGGCTCTGAAATGCTGTACCCTATATATTCCATTGCTCTTTGGATGACAATGCTGTTTGCAACACAACTTTAATCAATTCAATTTTACATATGATTCGCTACTCCCTCTAGACCCTAAATGTTTACTCAGGCATGAATCACACACCACAGAAGAGACTACCAGAGCTGTGGTCTTTCCTGGAACAAACACTAACACACACCTCATCTGCACTGTCTCCTTGAGGAGTGGTTTCATCTCCGGTCTTTGGTGAGCCGAGGTCAAAGCTCTTCCTGCCATCTCGCACCTTCTTTTGTTTCTTGATGTTGCTCTCGGTCTTCCCGCTGTTCAGCCGGCGCACAGGACTAGTCAACCATTTCTTCAGTGTGTTGGTGGAGCGCTTGGGGCCAGGAGAGCTCTGGATGGAGTTGAGGGATGGCTGAGGTTGCAAGTTGGCCACTGAATCGGACTTGCCCCCGTTGTCATTGGATGAGACTGAATACGCGTCTGGAAGAAAACAATGAGGTGAGAGATCATACCAGCACCTCCTCTATTTCCTAGCGCACATGAAGCGCTTGGCAGTCCTACGCATGACAATACAAGCTGCCTTGATGAAAGGTTTTGTGACCTATGGACACTGTGTAAACTTTATTGCACACCAGAGAGAGGAATATGCCCTGCAACGGGCATTTTTCACAATCTTACGCACTTCTCTCATTTCCTACTGTACAATCTGTCCTTATGAAAGACTGCAAGCCAGCAAAGTTATCTAATTTTTGATGAAAGCCTGAATTTCATGCTAAGCGCTGAATTTCTCAGCTTCTTCCCACGGATTTCATTGTGAATTACCAGGAAGAAAATAAGCACAAAAAGCAGATTACTACAGGAGACCTCACAGCCACCAACGCTTTGTCAGGTTGCGATTCCATAAATGTTTCTCAGCCGTTTCCAGACACCAATGACATTACTGTTAGTTAGATTACTTATTAACTTTTGAAGGTTATTTGAAGCACCTTAAAATTATCTCCTTTGCCCCTGAAAACAATTTGTCAGAAGACTTCTCGCCTTCCCTAGAACTAAGAAATTGGAAAGAACAATGTCAAAAGATGACAAATTGTTCAAACCAAAGGAAACTCCCAATAAGGAGATACAAAGCAAGCTTAAAATTAAAAAAGATTTCCATTATATCCAAGCAGGAGATTTTGCTGAACTGTATCCAACAGCAATTATGGATACACGTGTTCGGACTAGCACTTCAGAAATGGGTGAAACCTCCCTTACTCCCCCAAAAAGCAACAGACCAAAGATGTGCCAATGTCAGTAAGTCTTTAAAACCAAAGCAAACAAGTTGCTCGAAGATTTCTCAATTGCCCTTTAGGAACAAGTGCCCTGCTTTCACCTTTCTGAAACCATGGCAAGGCAACTCCTTCCCTAGGAGCAATCAGGGACCGAGGTGTTTAATCCCACACAGTTTAAGACAAAATTTTTTTTTACAGAATTCAGAAATTGTCACACTCCTGTAAGACACATCTCAGACTGTACACCAGAAAGCAGTCAGCTGATGTTATTAAAACATTTTTAGGTGATTATCTCTGAATCTTTTATCCGCCCCAGCAGAAAACAAAAACATAAGTTGCAGCGCATGAAAATAGCCTGGTGCATACAGATATTCTCAGTTCAGCCATAAATACCATTAGAGATACTGGGTAGTACACATGCTGAGGGAAAGCCACTCTCCCAGAGAATTGTTACCTGTATTGTTTTAGAAGGCAGTTCCTGCTACCCGCATGCAGAGCTCCCACCCCGCCGGGCAGAGCTGCTGCTCACAGCCGGCTATGCGCCGAGCAGAGATTGCAGCCTGCCTTGTCTGCCAGCTTGTAAAATGCAGACCGTGAGAGTTATAATATTTTTATAATATTTTATAACCATAGACAGCCCGAGTCAGAAGTTGAACCAATAATTTATTAAATACCAAAAGTTAGTCAAAAGTTAGGTTTTTAGAACATACGGAAATAATTGTAACAAGTTAGAGGAAGTCAAAGTTCATTTCCCAGACAGGAAGAAAATCCACATCATCTGTCTTCTGACGACAGGAGCGAGTGTGAGAGGGGCTGGGAGGAGGACAGATCCCAGGTGGAGCTGCTGGGGTTTTTCTGACATTCCTCCGAAAGGGCAAAGTAGCAGTCTTATCTCAAAAAGGCCTGGGTTTAGCCAGCTCCTGCTGATGTTATTTCATGCACACGAAGTGGCGTTAAATCAACTAGCACAAGATAATATTTGTCAGTGGCCAGCTTATCTTCCACTTGATAGGCTCTAAACAGTCTCCTCTCGCAGGCTCCACGTGTTGCTCTGGGAGTTTATCAGCGCACCTTGCGTCAGCAACATTCAGGGTTTCGCGATGGCGATTTTGATTTTGCAAGCGCCCCGGCCCCTCCGTCCCCCCAGCAGCACCGAAAAGCCCCTGTGCCGAGCGGGGTGACCTCAAGTGCCTGCGCTCCCACCGCCGCTGCAGAAGGATTAACTTTGGGAATTACTTGTGCGAAGGGAGCCGGGTTGCAGCCACGGATGGAGAAATACTGGAAGCGATCGCTCGGTGGAGGCTGCCACTGTCAGGGATGATTTGGGGCACGCAGCCATATCACGGACTCGCTGCCTTTGCTGGGGACCGGGCTCGGGGGGAGGATGAGGAGAACCGAGGACAAGCCAATCTTCCCACATCCCAGTTGATTAATGTACAGAGAGGTTTTTGCTACAGGTTGGAAGTAACACGATCCAAACTCCTACCTCCAATGAACGGCACCTTGCCAATTTAACTTTTAGTAAGGGAAGGAAGCTGATAGGAGGCTAAATGGAGCCTGGGACAACCCCATCCGCCCCAAGGATTTGTTACTGAGACGTGCAGTCCTACCTCAGCCTGGTTGGCCTGAAGCAGGGCCAAACCCAGGAACCCCACAGTCCATGACGGAAGGGGCAGGGACCTCCCATCCCACCAGGAAACACCTCTGGTTTTACGAGCAGGGCCAGGCGCTTTTTTTGCTGCCTTCCTCCCGTTCCCCTCAGGCAGCAAAGCCACAGCCGGGGCACGGACAGACACACAGCACCTCTCACATCACAGCACTCTTCGCTCGAGGCTGTCCTGGGGAAGCGACGGTTGGTCATTGTCCCCTGTCATCCCGGGGAAGGGAGCAGGTGGGGAGAAACAGCCCAAGTCCCGAGCTGGCCGACAGCCCACCCTGCCGGCTTGCAGGAATTTTGTCTGAAGTTTAACTTAGAGCCAGGAAACCCCTGCAGACTGAACGTCAGGCCTCCAGAGCCACAAGCCATGACGAAAGCCAACCCAAAGGTTTCCAGAGGGAGGTGTGTTACACCATGCAATGATCCCACTTGAAGGAGGCTCTGGATTTTCCCACTCAAAGTCACACCTTTGGCAACGAAAAAGGCTATTTACCAATGGGTAACTAAATCTCAGTTGTGCCATGCTGTACGCAGCCCTGGCAGATATGAAGTCTCCTTCATAAAGGAGAAGGCTGAGGGACTTGAGTCTTTTTAGTCTAGAGAAAAGAAGACTGAGGGGACATCTTATTAATGCTTATAAATACTTAAGGGGAGGGTGCCAGGAGGATGGGAACAGTCTTTTTCAGTGGTGCCCAGTGATAGGACAAAAGGACAAGAGGTAACAAGCACAAACTTGAACATAGGAAGTTCCATCTTGACATGAGGAGGGACTTCTTTCCTTTGAGGGTGGCAGAGCACTGTCACAGGCT
This sequence comes from Pluvialis apricaria, assembly GCA_017639485.1. Classification (NCBI taxonomy): domain Eukaryota; kingdom Metazoa; phylum Chordata; class Aves; order Charadriiformes; family Charadriidae; genus Pluvialis; species Pluvialis apricaria. Next base: position 70,542,782 of record CM030011.1, on the reverse strand, counting down.
GCCCAGAGAGGTGGTGGAGTCTCCCACTCTGGAGACATTCCAAACCCGCCTGGATGCCGTCCTGTGCAACTGCTGTAGGTGTCCCTGCTGTGGCGGGGGGGTTGGACTGGGGGAGCTCCAGAGGTCCCTTCCAACCCTGACCATTCTGTGATTCTTTCTCCTTATCCACTGAAGTGCCCTGGCTGACCACTGTAAGGCATCTGGGGCAGAGTCTGGGCTTCGCTTGGCCCATGCAGCCCAAGACTGGGAACGTGGCCTTATCTTGCCTTTACAAGGTAACGTAGTCTCCGTTGGCTGGAGGATAGGCAGGGAGGTGGAAGAGAAAGGCTGGTATAAACCTCCCTGCTCCCCAGCCACCATGAGAGCCCCTTGAGACAGGGTCAGTTTGCTCTGCTCAGCTCCCTACACATGTACAAAGCACTCCCATCTCATCATTCCATTTCCCACCATTGCCAAACATGCAGTATCCAAAACCCACACATGATATTCACAACCTTTTTTCCTTTTCTTTATTAAAGGAACTGCAACTATAGACACATTTGTGAGCAACTCACACTTGCCATTTGCCTGCCCTGCTGAGAATGATTTCCTTTGCACATAAAGCAGGTCACCTCGACATGGTCGCGGAGGCAGGACTGGAGCTCAAGGAAGAGCAGAGCTTACGAAATGAGAGATAAAAACATGTAACACAAAAAATCTGCCAGGAAAGACTTTGGAGACAACGTCCTAAGCCGTGCTTGTGCGAGCTCCACTGCTTCCACGGCACGTACGGCTACAAACACATTAAGCATGACACTTGATACTAGCCTGAGATCCAGACACCAGGTGGATCAAGCGGAAGAGGAGGACATGTTACCGTCCTCTTCTTGCAAAGCATTAGCACATATGTGCTTTGCAAACCGTATTGGCAGAGCTGTTCGGAAACACAGTTTGCTTAAGAAAAGCCAGGGAGCACTTTGGAAAAGATGCAGCGGTACATTGCGTGGTAATTCAGGCAGCCGCCACCGCCGCCGCCTGCAAGGACCAGCAAAGCAGGGGCTGCCCTCGCTCTGCCGCGGGTCTGCAGGAACGCCGGGGGCCCGGCAGAGAGCTGCAGCAAACGGTCATCCTGCCACCAATGTCCTGGGACACACGCATCTAAAAAAAGGTATTTGGTGAAGCGAAATGGGTGTAGGGAGGTCAGCAGACTACTGTGGCTAGGTCGATTTCCTGGCCAAACCATTCATTCAGACAGAAGAAATGATGGTTTCCAAAACACCCCTAAGCAAACCTCCAAGAAACTTCTGGCAATAGGACTGTGACAGATACTCAGCCAGACCAAAGTGCTTTAACATTCAGGGCTTTTGCACGGCCGGAGGCATGAAATCTTTGTTGTTGTTGCTCAAATGAACAGACATCTATAAAAGCACAGCTCTTTTACTTGAAAAATGGAAGGTTCCAGTTCTGTGCAACGTTGGGTGAAAGGAAAAATGGAAATCTCACAGGCCCGTTTTAGAGGCACAGTTGCATTCCCATTTGAGTCAGTAGGAATTACTGCTGGAACATAAATACAAGGCATTTTATTTTTACCTCCCTGTTCCCCAGAGTATGCATGGGAGTGAAGGTCGTCTGATCAGGCTCATGCAGCACTGGACTTATCTGCAGGAACTCAGATCTCTAACGGGAAAAGGGAAAGTCTTCTCAGAGCAACCCACAAGAAAACATTAGGCTTCTCTTTTTGATCCATAATAACCACAGATCATATACAATAGGAAGGAAATATGCTTCCATAACCAGAAGTTAATACAGAATATAGCTATGAAGACAGGCGACAGTGGCAGGACACAATCTTGCTTTAGGCGAGAAGAGGTCAATTTTCTTCTGATTTATGTATGGCTCCATTTCTCACCTCAGAAAAACAGCCTGAGAGAAAAGGATTTTTCCACAGAAGTCAAAGAGGATGAGCCAGAATAGGAACTCTGTAATCCTATTAGCATGTGCATTTAAATCAATAATTTTTTTTTGCAGAAATAATTCCACTCATGAATGAAAGCCAATAATGACAATCTGACCGATGAGCACATAAATTAGCTCTGCTGTGCTCGACAGTGCCCATTTTCCATATTTAGTGATTCCTGTAAAGTAACATTTCTGACAAAGATGGAATTGAATCAGATGTGGGTGAAAGACTAACTCAGCCTTTACTCGAGCTATTATTTCCTGAAGAACAGGAATCTCTGTACCAGAAAATCTTGGAAAGCACGAGTCATCTAGACCCATCCTTTATACAAACAAAGCCTCTATGCCAGTATTTCACACTAAACAAACAAGAATCATCTAAACTATCAAAATGCATCCTCTTCTGCCCTTTCCAAGAGCATCTCCTTCACCATACAGGCTGTACGCTCCAGTTCACAGCCCCCAGCCCCTGGAGACTTTATACTTTCCCTCGGGAAATGCTGCTGTGAGAGCCACCTCAGATCTGCTCAAGGGCTTCAGGGCTAAAGTGCCACTCGACAGACAGAAAGATGGTAGAATGAATACTGCTTCTTTGGTCTCTTCTGGGCTTTTGTATTAAATGTCCAAAACACGCTCAGTGAAACATTTTTATTGGCACGAGTCAGGGTTACAAAACTCTGTGGCTTAGGCAGATGACAGTACCGATCCCAGTTTTAGTGTTAGAGCCTATTCTGCCTGCAAAACCTGGCATGGATTTGCAAAAATTTGGGAGGTAAGAACATTTGGATAATACAAAGTCACTTTACAGCTATTCCTCAAGTGAAAACACTACTTCATAACAACATAAATAATGAATCTGACAACTTTTAATGTCAACAGATAAACTGTCTCCTCAGGCACTGCCTCTGAAAAAGGGTCCAGCAAAGAACATAAGTGAACACGAGGAAATTTTCAGTGCCCGTGTCAGACAAAGATAGAGGACAACTGGCTTGAAAAGTCCTTTAGATTAGAAGTACGTTAAATTTTCGCAATGGAATTGCAAAACTCGCCCTGGAGTCCTCCATGGCTCCCCATCCACTCCCAGCTCCGCTCAGCTGCTCTACGCGTGTCCAACCGCAGACCTGCCCCGGGCTTTGGCTCGAGGGAAAAATGAGATGAGACCACGTAGGACCTGGTTTCACACCAGAGGGTAAAGACACATTCAAACTACGCCATTAAAATCTAAATGCAAATTTTGCTCCGAGATTCAAATGTTCTCCCTAACTTTATAATCTCCTGGAACACTAGCAGAATCGAGAAGGTTCAACTGGATTTTCTGTTTGTGTCTTGGAGCATCACTTGAAGCTTCAAGCTGGAAGTAACAACAAAAGGCACAAATCAATCTGGCAGGATTCTCACAATTCCATTTACATGGATGAAATGACTTCTGTCCAAACTTAAGAAGAGTTAAATATTTTATGCAAAAGTTTCTGGTCCAATAGAGAAAGTAGCCTACACTGCTAAAAACAGACGTACTTGACAAGCTTTCCAATCACTGTAATGTAAAAACTCAAAATTTGACTTTCTGTTTCACTGCCAAACATGCAAGCAAGACTAACTTCCAAAAAGAAGAGGGGCAAAAAAGGACTAAATACTAAATTAATCATACAACATTCAGAACACACTGTTTCTTTATTGAATAGCTGATATTTCTTGGAAATGGGAAAGAAGAGCTGCTTTGAGATAGAGGATGATCTGCAGAGTCCCCTGCAAAACAGGGGATGCTCCTGGGGGATTTTGCATATGGGTTTTGCCTTTGGGAAATGGTCACCTGTCTGTTGGTTTTAATATTCAGCTTCCTGATCATTACTTCCAGGTAGAAACCTAATGTGAGGGAAACAAGCAGTCACCTAGCTGGGGTGGGCAAACACCATCGGTCGGAGAAGCTCATTTTTGCGGCAGGCAGCAGCTCACCTCATGCTCTTGGCAGTCAGAGTTGTGCACACTTCTGCCCAAGGGCGATGCAGAACGGGAATCACACCCTGTAGGAGCCTCTCTCTTTCCATTAACTACAGAGGGAGTCCGAGGAAATTACACCCTTAGCTAAATTTAGTTATTGTGAATCCCCTTCCCACATTTGAGTATGTTTCATACCAGGCCGATCTCGCAGCAGGAAATGATTAGCTGAAGTTAAGCATCTGACAATTCACTTTAATGAGCAATAACTCATGGCAACCCGCCATTAGCTCCAGTTGAATAGCTTTTATTTTTAGCTGGTGTTGCTCAGATGCAGCTTTCATCCAGCATGCGCTGGGAAAGCTGACATCCCAAAGTAGTCTCCAGGTCTTGGTTATGCCAGTCGGAGTGTCAGGGCTCGAGAGCTCCAGTTCCTGGAGGTCAGAGAAAAGTCACTGCAGTTCTGGGAAAGTTTCAGAGAGTGAGATAAAACCAAAAGCCTGGAGAAACAGCACAGAGGCGCGCGTTCTCAAGAGACCTTGCAAGAAAAGTTACTGAAATCCTGAGAGCGTGCTGAATGAGCGAGCTGGGTCTCCAGGGAGAGGAACAGCACAAGGGGAAGGCACAGAGAGAGCGCCTGCCCAAATGACTTCGTTACTGTCCAAGAGCGCCCAGTGAGAGAAACGGCTACAGAAGTCATCTCTGTTGTATCTGAGGCCTCATGGGGACCTAAAGCTATTGTCAGAGATGACTGTAGGGAGGGCACGGGGGAAAGAGGAAGATGAGTTCTCAGAGGAGCTGCTGCACATGAAGGCAGAACATGTCCTTGTGCCTCTGAAGAGGCTCTCAGGAAAGTGTGCGACTCAACCCCACAGCACCAAGCACTTGAACAGCAGCCAAAACATCTGCGTCTCCTCTCTGGGTGTCCCGCTCAGAAACGTGTTTCCATATAACAGCTTACAACTGTGATGGGTGTCTACGACTTCTCCGGTGGGAGGTTTGAGCCTTTTTCTCTCCATTTATCAGCCTGACAAATTCATCCTGCTTCAGAGACCAATCCGACCACTCACATAAGCTGCTGAGTTCATGACAGGAATAAGAGAAAAACCATCCACAGAGTAAATCCACCAACCCGTTGGTAAGTGAGATGCTCCTAGCCAGCTCCTATCCCAAAATACTATGAGATAGGTACATTGCCGGCCTGCCTTGAGTCCTTCAAGGGAACCACACTTATCTCCCCAGCAAAGCAACAACTTTTTAGAATAGGTTTTTACTGAATAAAAGGGTGTGGAAAAGCTCAGAAAAAGAGCAGTTGCTCCACACAGCAGAGTCTGAGGCCAGACGCAGTATTTCTATGCACTCAACTTCGTTCACCCATTCTCTTGCCTCGGGTTTGTGCCCAGCACATATCCTGGACCAGCCCAGAGCACAGCGAGAGCAAGTCCAACACATCTGCTGGGAGCGCACGTCGGAACAGCCTTCCCGTAATGCCTCACAGCTGGGAGAGCAGATTTCTGAAGTCAAGAGGCACGCATTTTGCTTTAGCAAAGAAAGGAAATAAAAAGTCAAGACTAACAAGATCCAGCAAGGGCATGCTTTTTTTTTTTTTTTTTGAACAAATCAACATTTATTTCAATTTAGTCAAACAGCTTGTTGAAGCACTTCTCTAAGTTCTACTTTACATTTTGTATTTACACTGTCCTCGTTCTGTGACAAAAATAATCCCCGACCCTGAAGTTTCCAGAATAAGTGTCGCTAGCAGCAAAAAGAACAAAGCCCCAAACACAAAGCAAAAATCCCCCTTGATATATTTTGATAGGAGACTTATGCGTGTTCCATAAAAAAGTTTTAACCCTGAACCTTTATGGAAACCTATATGGGATGAAGAGGGGGAAAATGTCATGTTTGAAGCTGAACAAGAAGAGCAGCATTTGCTGGCCTTTGCAAGTACACTGTTACTTTTAGCATAAGGAACTGTGAAATGCTTAGACACCCACATAGAAGCAGACTTTTTAACTTTGATCTAAGCAGTTTTGCTCTGCTGGGAGCGTAAGGGTACCAGAGTCGGCGAACACAATCTTTTATCCTGGTGGTGGGCACAAAAACAAACTTTATTACACATGGTTTCCAAGCAGCTGTTAGTATAACACAAGCCTTATTCTTTTGCGAAGTGTCAAGGGTCAGCTTCATTCAGCAGCTCCCAAATTGAGCTACTGTAAGAATTTTGAAGTAATTTCTCAGTTAAATGACATCATTGCTAAGGTCAACTCTGCCTTATGCTTGAAGCCAGCAACCTCTGTGACAAGGTGGACCACTCTGCTGAATGGGGGGAGAGGAGCGAGGAGGACGACATTTGAATATCGTATTTGTGTCTCCCTACCTCAAAGGAAATTGTGGCTATGTACCCAACTGATTCCTCACGGAAACAACAGAAGAGTATCAGTGACAAAATAAATTGGAATTGGGGGAAAAAAAAAAAAAAAGCAAGAACAGAACCCAAAGCTTTTTGGGATAGGAAGAAAAACTGCATGTTGAGAAAGAAGGGATTGGTCATTAAACTTTCCAGGCACACACAGGGCTCAGAAAGCACAGAAAACAAGCAGAACAAACAAACACAACTGTGTGCATCTTAGCATCAGCTTCTTTTGCCAAATGCAGTAGCTTCCAACATTCAGCAGCTGTCTCTTGCTTTCTAGTGCTGTGGAGTTCTCTTTGGTACTTGGAGGCTGTCAGGAGCTCCGGGCAAAGAGAAAGTCTTTGTCCATTTACCAACCAATTCCAAAGGCGCTGATCTTGAATAACTTTACTAAGCAAGAGTGACACAGATGTCTAGGAAAGGGGGCTTTTCTCTTAGTAAAGTTGTGGTAGGTGCAGTGGAAACCCAAGGCAATCTACATGCTTGTCAAATTGTGCCTAGGTAAGAACAGAGTCCTCCATGAACGTCTCTCATTTGTTCACTCTTAAATTATTCAGGCTCTGACAGCCCCTGAAAAGAAAAGAACGGAATAAGAATAAGTTGCAAGTGGTGCAGGGCGAGAGCGGACACCACGTAACCACCAAGAACAACAAGGTTGGGGTGTTTGACGACAGACACATTGCAGCCGGAGCCTCCAGGGCTGGTGCCCAAAGCAGCTTCCTCCGCGCCCTTGTCCTCCAGAAAGACTAGCGGAAAATACAAGCTCACAGCAAAGGTACTGGTTGGGATGAATTAAAAGAAGTAATGAATGAAGTAAATGCAAACAGCGGTTTGGAAATAAAACACACAAATAAGAACTGCTGGTGCTTGTGATGTTTTGCTCTTTGAACACAGCACAGGGATATGGCTAAGCAGCTCAGAGACTTTTAACTGCACACTTAAGACTATCAGTTAGACTTGTGGGAAGCTTTAATTCACTCAGCTTAAGTAGGAAAATGAGAACATCACTTGCCAACCCATATAACAGGCTCACGCGATCTACGTCTTGGCTTTTCGTTTGACAGCTCTCCAGGGCAGGGAGCAGTTCTGTGAGGAACCTTCCCTGTTGTGCCAGTCAACAAGTTTATCAAATTTCAGGTGACGAAATCACTACTATGCTCTATCTGCGTCAGCAAGAAAGATGGGACGAGAACTTGAAGTCTCAGAGAGCATCTGCTGCATGGGAACAGGAGAGCTCTCTGCAGCACCCTGCCAAGGTCTCAGCGCTCCGGAACTCTGCAAGTGCCTTGACCCAGCCACCAGCCTTGCCAATAAGGCTGGTTCTGAGAAACTCATTGATTTTGACTTCTGGAGGGCCACACAGAGCCTCCCATGGCTTTCACGGTGCCTGCACCATCGCTCCCTACCAGCAGCCTCCTCACAGAAATAATTCTATGTCCAGCTTAGCAGCGATGGGAGAGGTGCACTACATAAACCACACCACTTAGTTCCCAGCTGCAATCACTGTATCTAATCACAAGTAGCTGTAAAAATGGTCTACCAAGCAACATGCCTAATAAGAGATTAGCATTACAAAAGCCGTCTTCACTATTGCCGAGTAGTTGCTTTCTTTTGGACATATCTTTCAAAGTAGCTAAGAAAAAGAAACACTTATTTGAACACAACAGCAAAGGCTGGACTGGTCTAGCAGCAGAGTCTCTTTGCTCTTTGATTCTGGAAAAACTTTGTCAAATATGGGTAATCTCATACCACAACGTACGATGTCTGATCACAGACATCCACCTACCTGATAGTTTAGTATCTCCAGGACAAGTGACTGCAGTGAATATTCAGCGAGCATTAGCCTTCAGATGTTTTTCTGGAGCTTGCCTTGCTTGAGGCTTCTCTTAGACACACCGCCAGGTCAAATTTTACAGCAGCACACCTCTGAGCAGCCACAGCCCTCCCTGAGCAGCCCGGGATATTCAAGCCTGAGTAATTTCTCTGATACTAAAACAAAGTCAACTATGGCGCTGCTGTCAGCTCAGCACCTGCGCCCTGGCAGGAGCTGTGCTCTGCTATTGTGGAGCTGAACTTACTACTGTAACATTCAAAGTGTTTGCCTCCTTCTTGCCTAAAGCTATGATTTTCCTTCTGCTGCCCTAGAAAGGATTCCTATTGATTAATACTTATTCCATTTCCTAAAGAAGTCTATTCAGCCTCCACATGCTTCAGCTGAGAGTGATGTTTAAATATCGTGTCGATCCTTAGGGTTCAAACTACAGAAGGTACAAAGAATACCAGACTTGAGGCACTTCAATGGTATTAGCTGTGAATCATCATTTTACATTGTACTGCTCAGATACATTTGGATCTAAAATACATTTGCATTTCTAATTAAAACAGATTAGCATTAGTAACTAAAGAATGTCTTAAATCAGAATCCTTAGGCCATAAAAGCTAATTGCATGATGCTAAAACTGGATTTCAAAAATATACATATTATACCCCCTGCAGGACTAATTAGGCAACATCTCTTCAAAAGAGTTCTCAAAAGTGTATTTATTCAGCATGTGGTTAAATTATACTGGGTTGTGCAACACTTTTCATAGCCTGCCTTGGCGCACGCTTCTGCGGCAGCAGACAGCTGGGGCCTTGTTCATCAGGGGTGCTCAACGTGGGCAAATTCGATTCGGGACCGCAGCGAAGCCCAGCCGATGAGGAGGAACACACATGCTGGTTCGTGCTCTCTGCCTCACAACCACTTGGATGCTGCCTTCACCCCTAATGCAATCCCGCAGCTCCCCGCTGCGCAGCGGGGGTTGTTTTGGCCACAGTTAACTGGTGCCGCTGAACAAAGATGAACTCGGGTACGTGTGTGATGTGCTTTGTAGGACATGCAGGCCTATAAAAAGGCTGAAATCAAGTGGTAGATATAAATCTGGAAGCTATAACTGCTGATTATTTGATGCTCGTTTTGTCACCAATTTCCTACACGACCTCAAGAAAGTTTCAGAGCGCTCACTGAACTGCAATGTGTTTTCAGATAGGTTATGACTGTACTGCATGTCTTGGGGATGTAAGAAACCTCTGTTCACTAAAGGTGCATGTGCATTATGAAGGGAAGAGAAAAAAACCCACCACCACAGCATAACAGGGTACATCCTCAGCTGTAATTGTCAGTAAGCCTAAACTGCATGAAAAAGCGTCCTCAGTGGATTTAGCTGTAGCTGGGGATGTGCCACTCCCAGCTCCCCTTGTGTGCTCAGAGCTGCTTGCTCCGTGTGGAATCTGAACATGGAAAAATGCCCAGAAAACATAACAGTGTCACTAAATCCAGTCCCTTCTTATCAAAGGTATCCCTGCCTGTGGCAGGGGGGTTGGAACTCGATGATCTTCAAGGTCCCTTCCAACCTAAACCATTCTATGATTCTATGAAGAGTCCATCTCTTCACTAAATGTTTAATTCAGTGCTGTCTTGTGCTAGTGAACTTTGCTCAAAACTGATATACAGACCGTACTTGTGCTTTCCTGTATACAGGGACATTAAATTTCCATTTTTAATTTCTAACCTTCCAATACAAAAGATAACAATCTCCACCAGAAACCACCTACTGGTTCCTCAGGATCACATTTGCTAATGGTTTCCCAGCAGGTCTGGCTCCCAGGGTTCACCCCTTTATGCAATTTTACAGTCTTGCACAGCCTGGAAGATAATTTTGCAGGGATCCAAGATTTCAAAGTCGTTGAGCTGTAGGCAGGACTAGCAATGGCTGTAACACACCGAACAACCAAGCGCATTGGGGTGCACTAAGGGCAACAGGATAGCAGTTACTAACTCCTCACGTGACAACACCCAAAATGGGAGATGTAATTTTTCCATTTTCCAAAAGTACTAAGTAACCACAGTTCCTGTACAGTAGAGGAGCATCCATAAGCACTGAGAAGCGCCGAGAGGTGAGGGAGTGAGAAACGAGCCACAGCTATAGTGGGCTTTCTGCAACGCGATGTTATACATGCCGCATTAGAGAAAAGCAAACAAATACGTAAACTGAAGCGTATATAATGGCCCTCTCCCCATCAGAGAAGAAACCTCGTGGCTGTTACATTATTAACTGCTGTAATTCAGTTTGCAGGTTCTATTTCTCATTTCATTGGGACTTCACTGGTGAAATTTTCATATTTTGTCCTAAGTATCTGAAAGGAGCCCAGGTGACGTGTGTGATTTCCATGTTCTCAGCCTGCCGGGGAGAGGATTGAGGGGCTGGTCCAGGACAGAGGCTGACGGGTTGAGAGGCACGTCAAACTCAACAGGAGACCTGATGGGATGCACTAACTACCTTTAATCCAAGGAATGGTTTGTGTTTCAGCATAATCAGCCACATCAAACATTATGAACTAAAAGCAAACAGGTTCACTTTTGGTTTGTGGTTTTCTAATGGCAAAGAACATTAGCCAAGGGAGATGTTTTCAAGCATATCTTGTTAGGTATTATTTTCTAATAATTCTTTACAGGTGCTGAAGTCCTACTTATGATCAACAGATCTTTTTTAAGAAAACAGCCGGATGTGCTTCTGTAGTTGTTTTAAAAAGTATCTTTACATGACATTGAATTGCGCGATGCAATATTAGCAATTGAACTGTTCTGCAATAGCAACTGATATGCAGTGGCTAAACTGGCAGAGAACTGGATTTCCGTACTAAATTGAAAACCACATCTGTAGATCCCTGCTGTAATCACTAATTGCCCAACAAATCCTTCTCTTTTGAAAAGAAATTGCAACTTTTGCCAAAGATGAAAATGTTTTCATAAAGCCTGTTAACGGACAGGAATTACACTGAAATGTAACAGTGTTCTGGTGTGTTTGAGAAGTGTATCTTGATGCTATTTTTAGACTGAAACATTTTGAGGTTTGGTTTTTTTAACTTTAAAATGATAGATTAGTTTTTCCTAATACATACACAAGTTTTAACAAGGTGTATGCTGAAACATAACTGTTTGGAAAAAACCCAAAATCCTTCTGGGGTCATGTGAAATAACTGCCCTTTTTGCTTCACTTCAAAATGGACAGATTTTATTTCAGCATCCATGCATTGAATTCCTAAACAATACATCTATCTGGCACTTATTTTACAGGAAAGCAGCATGTTTAGTTACCCCATGTTCTTTGCAGTCAACAGAGAGTTGCCCAAGCTATATTTTTCACAATTATCTGTTCTCTTTCCCTTAGAATAAAGTCTCCCTTCTTCAGGCTTCTGACAAGATGAATAAAGCCTTGTGAATTCTTATATGCTTCTTGGGGTGAATAGGAAGTTTAGGAGCTTTGCTTGCACAAAAGCAAACCCCATGTTTCTTGAAAGCTGGATGAATTTGTGAAAGTTGAAAACAATGCAGCAATCTGAATAATAGGGATCCCCACCACGCACTCACCCCTAGACTACTGACTGAAAGCTGATCTTTATAGAAGCTCTTGCTATCAATTTAACACATACGAATTAAGATCTGAAAGTTTATTTTCTGTAAAACTTTTGTCACGTCCACATCTCAAAAGATAAGCTGCAAGGTCAGTCACAAAAGGGAGACACAAAGCGGGAGAATGGGGGGCTGGCCTGTGCCACGAGAGGTAGAGTTGTCTCGCAGTGTGCGTAACTTTCAAAAAAGAAAAAAATAACACTAGTATTGCTTGGATCTTGGGAACTGAGAGAAAGTTGTTAAAGCGTGCCAAACACTGGCACTGACAGGGTAAACATCAGATTTACAGAAAGCGGCTGGCAGAAGATGAGAGCAGTGAGCTGAGAGTGATGTGCAGCAACCAGCACTTCGAAAAACCTCAAACCTCCTGTGCTCTTGGACACTTCACATTTTGTAGTAACACAGACCCACTGAAAACATGACTTGCTGTATCCATGAACATGCTGTATCTACCCCAAAAAACCCTCCTGCAAACAGGTAAGACTTAACAACACTCAAAACTAAATAATCCTAAAAAGAGCTCACTGTTCCTCCAGCCTGCAAACAGAGCAGTGGCCGTGCTTCTCCTTCAAGTGTCCCCATTCAGCGGTTGCTTATCAACCTCAGGACTTCTCCTGCTGAAATCCTCCTACGTCTCATTGCTGCATTCAAGGGAGGACATGCCCACGCACACAAATACTAACAGGTTCAGACCAGCAAGTCTTTATTTCCCCCAAAAGACTGGCATGGCCACTGTCAGGCACGTTTTTGGGACACGCTTAACTCGGGACTATCTGTCAGGAGGGTGTAGAGCAGGTGTGGGAAAGCACGTTTCCACACTAATAAAAGGAGCGATTTTTTTGCTAAGAGTATTCACCTTGTCATGCTAATCCTGCTTGCTCAGTTGAGCAGTGTTTTCATCAACTCTTTTGTCCCTTCCAAGAAATATCTGCCATGACCTACTCCCGAGTCCTGACTCAGCCTGCCGAGGTGGGAAAACACAGGACTTGGAAGCAATGTGCATGTCATGGGCTTACCAGTTTTCTCTTAATAGAACTGGAAGAAAATAACAGCTCTCCCAAACCTCACCACAGCCATTTGCTTGTGAATCTGCCAGGAGAAAGAGCCGAGCACAACCCTGGCATGAGAGAGAGACTGTCCACAGAAGACCAGTACACTTGATCCTCTTGACTTTACTGAGATGCAACTAATGAGCAACAGATGGACTTCACCCAAGGAGTATATTTGGGGAAGGTAACAGTTTCCTCATATTTCTCATTCAGGATGGACCAGGAAACTAAGCGAGCTTTGGTTGACACCCTTCATTTTACTATTGTTTTCTCCTCTGCCTCGATTTTGACGGAACTGCTTTGGCCATGCATTCCATTATGCTTTACACAGTGTAACCATGGCTCGGCCTGAAACACTAAATAAAATATGTTCAAATTAGGAAATGTTATGGGCTTGAATATATTACTGCAGATTGCTCTCTTGCTACCACTCAGCACAAAGGTACCAGTTTCCTTAGCAAAGCTCTGCAGCTCGCTGTAACACAGTGTCAGCACCTTCTATAAAAAGCACCATCAGATCTCACTTTTTACCTAATGAAGAAATAACTTTTATTAACATGCTGTTGACAGCCCTTGTAATGATGCCGGTTTGCCCAACTTCCAGTTAAGGCTCTGTTTCTGACCAGCTAGCAAAGATGTACAAGGTGGCTGGCTGAACTCCCTTCACTGCACATTAGTCACCATCACTCTGTCAAGAGAAGCTTACTTTGTTAATCTTACAGCAAAGAGGTTCACCAGACTGAGCCAGTAACAACTCAAAGGCCCGGGGAAGGTTAGCAAGGAGAGGAAAAGGAAGGGAAGAAAAAAAAAAAAAACGGACAGTAAAACAAAAAAATGCAGAAGGAAGAGCAAAACTGTAGGAGACGGGAGAGAGGAGAAGCCAGAGGGACGGGAAATTTAAATAAGAGCTTTACCAGGAGCTTAGCACAGACACAAACCCACTCAATCTTTCATGTTTAACACACTGAGATTAAAGGTTTGACGTTCAGATTAAGTTTCTTTTGTTCTGAAATGAAAAGTTTGGATATGACTGGCAGCCTGCTCAGATGAGCAACTGTTCAAGGAGGCAGAGGGACATGTTCTTTATTGACGCCGATACAGTGCATCCATTTAAACCCATCTTCCCTGTTTCTGGCTACCTTCAAGTAAAAGGTGTTCTATATTCTCACCTAAAGCCACTCTGTAGCCACATAATATTACCTAGAACGGGGTGTAAGGTGTTGCACTGTAAAGTTATGCTGACAATAGATTACTTTTAAGCACAGACCCTTTTCTTTGGGCTGTACCTGATGCACTCACAGCTAGCTTCTCAGGTTCAGCAGATCAGAACATCTCTCTCCTTGTGCTCGGAAAAGAGCATTTCCTACACCTTGTTAGTGCTTTCCACCCTCCTGGTGCTCTTTAGGGCAATGAGACCCCAGCGTGCTCCAGGTTGGGCTAAAACTGAACAAGCTGAACTGCTGGAAATAAATGTCCTCTAAATAAGGCCCTGGGTATAATACAGGACACGGATTTTAACTTTGAGGTTAAACCTGAGTCACTGACAAATCTTTACAACCCTCTGTGCATCAGAGCCTGGAGTTCGCTCTCTGCCTGACCCCAGCTCCACGCACCCGCTGCTGAGCTTCAGAGCGCTGCGCTGAAGGTAGCGCAGAGTAATGGCACTCACCTGCTAGACTTTGCTCTGTGTTTCAAGGCAACAAAGTTTTGACCTTGTCACGTTTAAGGCACGCAGGTAACCATTTGCTTTAGAAAAGACACTTCACAAAGCAGGAATCCCTCCAATTTCTTTGCTTTCCTTCATCATAACCCTTTTAAAGAAGCCTCTAATCTGAACCACGTAGAGAACTGAGGAGATGGACTCCACGTTGAAAGCAAGTAAGCTATGTTCAATTGCAAATCCTGGACTGATTTCTGAGGAGAGTTCAATGACTTTCTAGTTATCAGAAGACCATCGGAATTTGAACCCTCTTATCAGTCTGCTTTCAGGGCCAGTTTTGCAGCACTCAGCAGCATCCCATTACACTAGGACGCTTCGCATTTGTGCATTGAGGAGATATGCAAAAAGCCTTGCTTGCCCACTCCTGGCTGATTAAGGCCATTGGCCCGAAGGCTGTGCAAGCATACTGCTCTTAACTACCCTTTTTCATGGGGACAGACTCTTGCTCTGAAGCACTCCTATATTAGGATTCATATCTCCCCATACTTCAGAACAGACAACTAGTCCTTATTTAGTTCATGCAGGGAACTATCAGGGTCAGAGCAAAACTGCAAATGGTACTAAGTGTCAGCTGCTTTCTCTGGATGGATCCCAATAGCTTTGTACATGGGTAAAGCTGACAAGATCAGAAATTCACCAAGAGAAACAACCGAGGTCTCTACTGCTCCAAAAGACAGGATAAGATTGATGCAAATAAGTAGTTTGAGTTACCCATCAAAACCCTTCAGAGAAATGCCCAGTTACACAAAACTTACGTATTTCATGATACACTGGGGACCTAGCGTTTGGGTTTTTTGCAGCTCTGCGCTATTGTTGCTATTTAGGAGATCAAGCATCCACATCACTTCCAAGCTCCACAGCACAAAAAGCACTGACACAGCTTGTACCACCATAACCTCTGTTTGAGCATAGACTGCACGCTCATCTTCTCAATTTCTCTCACCGGACAGTTCTTATTGGCACAACAAAACCTACTCAGTTGTTGCAAAAGATACATCAGGCATCTGTCACCAGGAAAAAGCAGAGCCACATTTCCAAAGGCAAAGGGAAGGTCATTTATGGGGCAGGAGTGAGAACAGCTCCCAGATGCTTCACATCCATCTTAAAAACAAACTACGGTCACCTATTTGTACTGCAAGTCTGAGATCAGTGAGACACGAAGAGTGTTCCCCCCAGAAGCCAAGATGATCACTGACAATGCAGAATACGTGAAGTTAGAGCCTCAAAGGTCTGGTTGCCACATTAAAGCATCTCCAAGCTTAATGGCAGAAGCTGCCAACAGCAGCACACTGATGCTGTAGTCTGGGGCACTCAAATCCCCCATTGAATGTCAGGTTTGGTACCTGCTTATATTCAGGGAATATTTCCCCCATCTGACTAGCTCTGGTTTTCTTTCATAAACACAGCATAACAGGTAGCCTTTTACAACTTTTTGCCCAAATTTTACTACCAAGGACAAGAAAGAAGTAAAGCAATCGGTATCGCAAAACGCCTTTTGTTAATAACCTGGTAAACTAGAACTGCAAACACCGTTAACATTTCAAAAGGAGAGAGAAGAGCCAGCTGTTTCCCCTTCCCCCTTCTAGAGAGGTTTGCAGGCAGGACAGGCAGCAGGGAGATTTTAATCTGTTCGAATCAACATTTTAAAGACCAGAGCCATGTCAGAGAGCTTGAATACTGCTCCAACCTGCTGCATGGGCCGACACATTGAAGCACAGGCTGTCTGAGAGCCTGGCTTTGACAGTAATGTAGTACCCCGACCTTTCTGTTAGCAGCCCTACCCCTACAACCAGGTTACTTGTTCCTCCTTAAAGGCTGCAAAACAGCCGGGTTTTGTGCATTGACCTCGAGTCACTTCTTTGGCATGAAGTAGTGTGTTCTCCCTGGGCTGAAAAAGATCAACGTCTTATGAAATCACGGGAAAGTCCATCACCAACCAGTTCTGGTTTGCTGCTGTCACCACATAAGCGTGGCTCCAGTTCAATAACCGGGGAAACAGGGCTCCTGCATTGCAAATGTGTGCCTCATGAAATTAGTAAACCCACCCGTCCTGCAATCATCTCTATCTGGGGATGTGTGAATGGGTTCCACGATTACAAAAAAAAAAAAAAAAAAAAAAAAAAAGGCATTAAAAAAGCTTTGGTCTTTAAAAAAAGGACCCAAGACAAAAGAAAAGGCAAGTCTTGTTTGGGACATTTTTGCTTAGCCATTCAGAGAACAAGAAACACTGAAATACCACACACACATCTTCAAAAAACTCACATTATCCAGAACAAGTTCAAGAGCCATATCACAACATAAAGACTGCGGGCTGGGAAATCTCCAGTCAATGCATCTAAGCTGCACTGCTCCTTGTAAAAGCCAGATTTTTATTTTATTTTTACAAGGCGTTCTAGCTGCCGTGGCTTTCCCACATCCCTCTTCGCGTTTCAACTCAGCCAGCTTCCCCAGACCTTCCCACATCACCATTCAGAGATTTGTGAACTGTGAGAAACAGATGTTCTCAAAGCATTTAGCTCCTATCCAAGCCCAAGAAAGACTAGAAAGGAGGAAAAAAAAAAAAAAAAAATCTCATTTAAGCAAATATTTCTCCCCGCCCTATTGACCTTACAGTCCCAGGGTGTTTCCTACCAGCAACGATAAAATGTATCCTGTCAACTTTAGCCCTCTCCCTCCCGATACCCGAAGCGGCTTCGCCCGTTCCCCCCGGGCAGCGGCTCCGCGGCTCCCCGCCGAGGGGGCTGCGGGGCGCCGAGCCCGGCTGCTCTCCGCCTTCACCTGCCCCTTCCCTCCGCTCCTCCCGGGGCGGAGCGGGCAGGGGGGATGCTGCCCCGCCGAGGGCACCGCTGAGCTCCCGTCCGCGTCCCCCCGGCCCCTGCCCCAGTTCCCTCCCCCCCTTCCCCGGGGGGACAGTGCCCCGCAGCCCGGGGGACCCCACCGACCTTTGCAGGAGCAGCAGCAGCAGCACTTCGCCAAGAGCCATCCTACACCGGAGCGGGCGGGATAGCCGCGCCTGCCCGCTTTCATGCTGCCTTCGGGCTGCTCATGGCAAGGAGCCACCGGCCCGCTTGGGAAAAAACAACAAATCACAATTAAAAAAAAAAAAAACAAAACAAAAACAAAAAACAGCCCTAAAACCAAAAAAAAAAATGTAAAAAAAAAAATACCCGTGATAAGCGGCCGAGCCGCTGGCGGCCGCGGCGCCCAGCAGCCGCTGTCCCCGCCGTGCCCGGCGCGCACCTCCGGGGGCGGAGCGGGGCGGAGCGGAGCGCGGCCACCGCGCCGCCTCCTGCAACGGGCGGAGCGCCCTGCGCGCCCGCGCAGCGCCCGCGGCCGGCCAGGGGAGGGGAGGGAAGGGGGGAGCCTGCGGCCAGACGGGGCCCACGCCTGTGTCTGGAAGGAAAACGGGTTCTCGGCGGGGGTGGGGGGGGGAGCGCCGTCGCCGCGCTCAGGCCGGCGGCCGCGGCCGTCACCCGAAGTCGGTAGCGAGAAAGGAAAACTGCCTGGGAGGAAGTTTGCTGAAGCTTTGATATGTTGTGGAGGGGGGGGTTCCTCCAAAGTCTTTAAAAGGCAAAACTTGCATTGCTGTGGGTTTCTTTAAACTTCACAACTTTTTCTTTTCCTTTTTCTCCCCCCCCGCACCGTTCCTTAGCTTAGGCGTTTGACAGCTAAAACTTTTTACAGCCAGTTGAAAATACTAACGAGCCTGCTGTGATCCCAACCGCTCTGCCTGCCTGCAGTAGGAGCCCTGCCTGAAGCGCTGTAGGGTAAACGACACATGGACCAACTCGCCTGAGATCCAGAAGCACAGCTTGCTTTGGAAGGTGCCAGCCTGTTGTGTCAGGATTTCCCACCTAAAGCATGGAAAACTGGAGGTGCCAAAAACGTCCCGAACCTTGCTGGAGGCAGCTGGTAGGAGAGGTCAGGCAGGATTCCAGAGCGGCAGCATCATCGTTTTGCGCTCTGGTATCGAAAGCTGAACAAACTCAACGAGCTGCTTCTCCCAGGCATAAATATGTCCGGAGAGGGAACAGCGGAGTGGACGCGTGCTGTGCTCTGTGTCTCTGTGTGCCACCATTTCAGCCCAAGCAGGCCTGGCTGTACCGATGCCACAGATCTGGGCTAAGGCTTTTGGTTTGCTGCGTAATGGGTTTGGAGTAAGCGACACTCCTGTGGGGCCAAGGGCCGTTTCTGGACAGGAGGTGAGGGCTGCAGCTTCAGCACAGTGTTCACAGACCCAGCGTGGGTTGCACCTATGTAGTGGGTGCTGTTGGCCAGCCTGTGCTGGGTGATTTCATGTAGCTGCCAGGTGGGATCCTGTGGATCCTAGAGCCATCCTCGCAAAAAGACCCCAGTACCCGGTGCCCGCAGAGTGCCAGACAGCCTCCCTGAGAGACTCCCTCCACCACAATAGCAAATGCGAGACCTTCTCGCTTCACTTCTGGCTGAGCTGTAGGAGCTGTTCTTTGACTACAGCCCCACTGGAAGGACTGGCAACCTCACAGCAAGCCTGGAGCGTGCAAAATTTTCCTGCCAATGCCCTTGAGCACCAAGGTGCTTTTCAATACGTAAGAATGCAGGGAACCTTAAGTCTGTTTCCACTGTGTCTTTCTTTGACTTGGGTCTTTGCCTATCTGGGAGGTGCAAGAGAATGTCTCCGGGGTGCGCTGAGGGCTCTTGTGCCTGTAGCAGGGAGATAATATGTCTCACTGGAAGCAGAAACCGCAGCTGCAGCCGGAGAAGGAAGAGGTGGCCTGGGGAACCAGCTAGGACACCCCCAACCTTCTGCATCACTCCCTTTCCCTACCAACTGTCTGTCCCTGCCACGGCGTACCAGGCAGCAGCTCTTCAAGTGGCTGTTTCAGCTACCTTAAGTGCCAGGCAGTAAGAAGGTACCAGCTTAGGGCCTCTGAGTGATTCAGAAAACTTATAGCAAGGCTTTTTCGAGAAGGCAGCTCTTCACTTCTCTGCTTTGTGCTTCACACCGCGTGTCTCTCCTTTCTAATCCGCTCTGTCATATCACATCCGCCTTCTGCCCTGTGGGCTGGCTGCCTCCCACCTAAACTCAGCCTGCTTTGTGCAAACAGGGGGGAAAAAAAAAAAAAAGGGTAAGAAAGATGAACATGCCCTTCACTGGCATTTCGCTGTTCACGTGGTGTCTGCGTGGAGCGGCAATACGGGCTCTGTGGCAGCAGCAGTCCCTATATACTGCCCGCTACGCCGGCGCCCTGCTCTCCGGAGGTTTTAAAAACCATCCTAAGAAAATCTTTAAGACTCCTCGTTTAGGCAACATCCTCAAAGTGTAATTTCACCCCTAAGTTCCCGCGACTCTCGGAAGAGCTGCCCGCTACGAGGTGCCGTGTGGGCGGCGGCGGGCCGGGGCCGGGCTGCGGGGGTGCCCCCGCGGGGCCGGGCGGTGGCGGGGCTGGCGGGGACACCTAGCGGCAAACCCCGGCACGGCCGAGGGCTGCGAGCGCAGGGGGGTTGGCCGGTGGCGTCAGTGAAGGGTCTGAGCCGAGGGAGAGCGTTTGGGAGACGCGGTGGGTGTCACGGCAGAGGCACAGCGCCGGCGGGGGGACGGGGACGTTTCGGCAGAGCAGCGCGCAGGCAGCGCAGCCTGAGGCGCTCGGGAGCGCTCCGAAGTAAGGCTGCAGCTCTTGCGGTTGCAGCCAAACTTTAAAACGTATTTAAGGTGCAATCTCAGCTCTGAAAAACCCCTTAATTAAAACAGAGGGGAAGTCGTTATTACGGGGGGGAAGCAGGCTCCCCCACCTCCCCCCAATCTACAGTTCTAGAGATACTGTGAAGGTTATATCTAAAAAGTTGCTCTTTGAACATACGTGTATCTATGCATACTCACTGATGAATTATACATGCAATAAATATTTCACAAAATAAGACTGCAAGACTTATTCTTAATAACACCATCATATCAATTCGCTTCTCTAAAGCAGAAGAGGAGACATGCTGTGAGCCCAGTCTGGGTGTGCATCAGCCCTGGATGAGGAAGACTTGTCATCAGCATCAGTGGGAACTACACAGTCAACTGCATTGAGCCTTTAGCGTCAAGTAGGGAGTTGGGCCTTTGGGAGGTAGCCGTGTTGCAGAGATCACAGGGAGGGGGAAAAAATCTGCACAGTCCACTTGCCCTAGATGAGGGGTGAAGGAGGCACTTGCTTGGGACTCAAAAGGGTCCTTAACCTCACTTCCTATGTTCATATTATATTTTTCCTGTTATTATTGGACAGGGTGCATTAATGTGTGACTCTGTGGTCCCCGAATAACCTGTGTGTCCCCTGGCAAAGACTCCTGCCCTTGCTTTAACCTATGCCTGAGTCGCAGGAATTCTTTGAGGAAACATCTCCTGGCACCACGCTCCAAACACAATCACTGTTATCTGAAGTGGAGCAGCTGAGAAAATTTTAGGGTCCTGACATGCTGCATCTGAAGCTAAGGCTATTAGCAGTGTGCCTGCACCACAGGCCAAGTGCGCTGCCCTGTGCAACGCCGACGATGGAAGAGAAGGCATCTCAGTCTAATGTCAGGATGACGAGAAAATTAGTTCTGTCTGCTCTTAAATACACCTTTAGAAAGTCCCCAGGCATAGGAGTTCTTTTCATGAGAAATCTGAGAGAGTCTGTAGAAATTACTTTCGCTGTAGAGGGGAAAAAAATTCTAATACTTTTAGCCAGTCCTCTTGTGCAAAGTTTGGGGTGAAAGATGGAACATATACATTTTTCCGCTGTCTCCAGTGCACCCTCATACCTGCAGCAGCTATTTCATTTTCTTAGGTTATAAACAGACGGAAATACAGGACAAAATAACTAGAGGATGTAAGCTGGCCTGGCTTCATTTGGGTCAACAGAAAGGCAGCGAAATAAGCCTGGCCCAGATTGCCCGGGAGGTCTGTAACGCAGAACAGAAGCGAGATTTCTCCCACAGTAACAGGTGCTGTTTCCTTCCCCCATTACGTATAGGGAGAGATGAATAATGTAATAGCCGTCAGGAGCATCTGTTCATTACTTATGCAAGTCAATCCCACATTGTGCTTTAGGGTGTAAAGTGATCTCTGCAGAAAATCCATCCCTATGGGCACCGCTATGATGGAGTAAGATGTATTATGGCTGATTTATTTTTTTAATCCAATGAAGCTTAAGTATTAGCTACTCCTTTCTTATGAAGGAATAGGGGAAAAAGCTATCTAACAGAAATAACTCATAGATGGCAAAAGGAAGATGGATTCGTACAGTTTTAAAGACATCAGTTAACTATGTGATATGACTTGCAGAGACATATTCACATAGTGCAAGGACATGCACAAGATTTAAGCTCCGTTAATAGGGAGAGTCAGGTGCCCCTGCAGAGCAATTCAGACGGTGCAGGCAGGACAGTAAACACAGACATGCCGAGAACCAGGCAGTGAGAAACACCAGGAGCAAGGACTTAGCAGAATTCATTTTCTGACTATGGTCTAGTTTCAGCACACGGAGAAATCAAGAGTTACACAGCAGCTTGAGGAGCCCAGTAGATTCTAGCTGACTGGTTTCGTTACTGATTCTCCCACTTGCTTTCTGGGTGACTTTAGGGGAAAAAAATGATCATTTCATGCCTCAGTTTTCCTGTGTGCAATAAAAGAATATTAGCATTTCACGTCCCCTTTCAAGTGGTCTGAAACAGAGATTAGACTTTCCTACACTGAACAGCAAGAAGAGGTATTATTGTTTGATGTGTCTTGAAATGAGTGTGGCAAAATACGGCTCTGACATTATCAGTCCTTAGATTTACTATTAAAAAGCACTTCAATCAATATGTCTTGCCTGCAAATGCTACTCGCAAAACCAGGTAAATCGGAACAATTGGAGGGAAAGCAGATTGGCAGAGCGCAGCAGTCCTTGCTCAACCAGCACATTTCAGTACATTGTTCTTGGCTCTTGCTCCAACTATTTTCAACAGCACTAAACATTCATTAGATTAAATCAAATGAGCCACATTCTTTAAAAATAGCCAGAGCCTTGTCGTGCCAGTTGGAAAAAACAACAACTTTATTGGGTATTAAAACAGATCAAATAAATTAAAAATAAATAAATAAATAGAGTCATATTCCCTCCTGGCGCAAGGGAGCACAACTCCAAGGAGAGGTTTTTGGCTCCTCAGTTCAGCACAGTGGTAGGTAAAAAAAGAACATTCTCAACTAGCTAACGCAAACAAATTAAGAAGAAATAGAGACAGTCCAGCACAAACTCCACGCTGAACTGCAACGCAGGCATATGTTCAGCAAATGTTAGAATATATCATTCTTGATCCCTCTGCTGTAAACATCAGCATGGGATGGGTTTACAGCAACTTAGAAGTGTTGCCATGACCAAACAGCATCCTGATCCACCAACTCTACTGGAAAGCCCTAAAGACCAGAACCAGACCTGTCTGCTGTGCTGAGATGGATCTCACCTTTATGTACTGCACAACCCACCTCTCCCAAACATCAGAATTCCTCTACTGACACTAGCTTAACTTTCCTTCCTAATTTACAATCCATCTTTTTTCTTTCTTTGCATCCTATAAAGAAGGAAGAGCCTACCAAAAAAAAGAGAAGTTGCTTGGAGACTTATTCCAAAAGTATCTTAACAAGATCATCAAGTAAAAAGCACGAGGTGGTGGCTGTACAGCATACTGCAGAATAAGATGCACACACAAGCTTTCACGTGATTTAGTTTGTTTCAAAGGAACTTGGAGTTGCCCCCAAAATATTAATGTAAGTATAGTCTAGGAGTTTCACCCGCTCCTGGGAGCAGAACAGACCTGCACAATGCATGTGCCCCTTCAACCTCCAGCTTAACTTTGCCTTTCAGATATATCAGAACAGATTCCTAGATTGTCCAGTTGCTCTGGTTTCCTGGGCACTGGACCGATCCCGCTATCTATACAGCCACTTCCTAAACAGAGTAATCATTTTCTGATGGTGAGTTGCGTAAGAAGACAGTTAGAAGCTGGCGTACAGTCCTGCCCCACTGCCTTCCTCCGAGACCTCAGCGCAGGTTCAACTGCCCCTGGACTGGCTCTGCTGCTTCAGCAAGGTCTTGTGTGAGCAGAGAGGCCTTGACTGACCCACCAGCAGTACCACCAGATGAGCTGCGCTCAGACGTGGCTGCAGCAAAGAGCCTCACCTCACAAACCAGTTTAACATATGAGGCTCAGTAAGTGGAGCCACGTACTACATTATGTTTGGATGGTATTAATTAGTTTCTGGAGAGCTATGGTGGATAGTGGACACATCCTGAGCAAGCTACTGGTCAGAATAAAAAAAACCCCAACCCTTCAGCAAAAAAAAAGTGAAATAAAAATTTAAAGCAGGTTTTGTGTTCATTTCCTGAAGCACTTATCTCCATTAGAGCAGAGACTTATCTTTGGGAGTTACTGCAATACCCAATGATGGAAGACACAAAGCATTAAAGCGCTGCCTTTTGGACATGTTTTGGCTCCTGTCTCACCGTGTTGGGCCTCAGTGGGGAAATCAGGAGCCTATCTCAGCCCATCGTGGTCTGCTTTCCAAGACAAACAGGAGCCTCACCCACTTGTGCATGACAAAGGTGAGTTGTTGTTTTAGCAACTACAGACTAATAGTGCAACAACAGTATTCCTGACCTGCCAGTCTCAACTTGCCTGAGGTTGTTCTATTTGGATGGTAGAAACCACAGCTAATTTTCTCTTTAAATGGCATTTCTTCTTCCTTAGAGTAAGTTGATACCTGTTTGGGTTGGGGTTTTTTTGGTTTGGTGTTTTTTTTTTTGGTTTGGTTGGGGTTGTTTTTTTTTTTTTTTTTTTTGTTGTTGTTTTTTTTGTTTTTTTTTTTTTTTTTTTAATTGGAAGAGTATTCAGACTATTTTCCTGAGCTGTTTTGAAGAAAATGGCATGTTCTGTTCCTTGCCTATCCCCCCACCCAGTATGCAACAATTACGGTTCAAGACAAGCTAAAAGAAAAATTAAAAAACTGGCACATGCCATTTGCTAGTTAGAGAGAAAATATTCCATTTGGCCAGTCTGGAGGAATTGGACTGGAATTAAAATAAAATTCAATGTCAGGATTGTAAAAGCCTTTATTTATTTGGGCCAAATTATTGCATTAATTGTATTTTCCACTTCCCTTTTTTCTAGGGTAAAAAGAGAACGCCTAGGAATTCTTACCAGGCAATGTTTAGGATGGCAAAGTTTTCTGATTTACAATACCACATCTAAGACAAGCATAAAAGAATCTGGAAAGCTGTTATTGAAACTTATAGTGGGTATAAATAACAAGGGCACACGTAACACGCAGCCTGCTGCGTGGAGAATTAAAAAAAAAACATAGTTGTTAAGGTATTTTTATCAGCTGGTGGAATGACTGGCTAGAAAACAACCACTCTGCTTCCATCAGTGTGGAGCACCTCTGCCCACCGCTTCCATTCTTCAGTGTCCACAGACTAGCAATAATGGCATTTCTAGGCAGGATTTCTGCTGATGTCCTGGACAGAAATGCTGCTCCCGGGAATGGCAGTGAGCGATTGCTAGTCCAGCACCAAATACTCTAGAAATCCTCCTTCTGCTTGGTACCATCAGACATTGCCAAAAGCTGGACTGGTACGCATTGGCATTTCCAGTCACCGCAAGACAGAAAAACCTGTGAGAGGGACAAATACATGATGTCATGGAGTAAGTTTAATTCCGATGTTCAGCCGATCTTTTGGTACGTAACAGCTCCACATTACATGATAGTTCCATGAGCACTTTGAGTTGTCAAGAGCCAACAGCCCTGCCAAAACCCTTTGTTGCCTTTTCTGTCTCTCCCAGGTGCCTGCTCCTTCCTGCCGCTTCCCCTGTGCCAACAGAAATGTTTGTGCAGCCTCACAGTGAATCTGATCCGCAAACGGATCCAGGTTAAAATTAACCTAGGGTGGAAAAACTTTCATTTTAGCTTAGATCGGTTCCTTGATCTGCCTTGGTTCTCCTGTCATTATTGTTCAGATTTTACTGCAAAAGGCTCAAGGTATAGGAATGTCGCATCACCTGTACTGTTGTACTATCTCCTGCTCGCAGTGATCACACTCACTATGGTAGATCCTGGCTGCTCGCATAAGCACAGGACACATATCTGATGCTCAAAGAGCTTCAGCCGCCCTATGGGAGACAAAATGGGTATTTCCGTCTGGCCTACTACCTTTTGCTCAGCAGAGAGAAGCACCAGCCCCCAGTGCTGCTGAGATCAGGCCCGTCTCTGTTGTGCCTGCGTGTCCCGTAGCAAGTTTTATGATGGCAATGAGCAAGCTGATGGGGAGTGGAATGTGTATTTTTGCACTTTTATGTGCAGAAAGACACACCTTCAAAATAAGGGAAGGCTATAGCAGACTGAACACTGCAGAACGTGTATAGCTCCCAGGTGAAGGCTATGTACAAAGCAGTTGTCCTGTGGAGCAGCACTGTGTACGCACAGCACAACTACAGCAGATTTGTCTGAACAGATGTGCAATGGCCATGAAGACTACTGGGGTGTAAAGCCTGAGCTACCTTCCCCTGCCATCCGTGCAAAAACCTCTTTTTTACTAAACTTTTCCATGGGTTAGAATGGCCTTTCTTTGCAGCAAGACCGCTCCGATTCCTTCACACTGCATGAAACTTAATTTGACTTTTGCAGTCAGTAGAAGGAAAAATGTGCTTATTTCACTGAGTAAGAGTCCTGCAGAGTTAATAAACTCTTCAGTGCTTTTCTGAAGAATGCCATTTGGTTCTTAATGCCAGAATCTGTTCTCTGATACCTAAATGCAATTCCCATAGATTTCCAAGGAAAGCGGGTATGTATTCCTTGGCGAAATGCAGCTATTAACTTAAAATTCTGAAGATACGTGAAATCTGCAGAGGAAATAAAGAGCTGGGTACAGTCTGGATGGAGTAATGAAATGTATGAAGACCTAAAAATACTTTTTAAAGTGTATCTTGAGTTGAAAGATTTCAGTGTTCCTCCCTAGTCTAGAAAATAGAAAAATGCCCTTGAAATATGAACACTGGGTGCTACTATTTAACTTGTAATATCTTTGGCTTGCAAAAGCAAAGGGCAATAAAATATTGTAGTTTGGCGTCAGGCAGTTTAATGTGATTGGTGAGAAACATGGAACCTTAGGTCCCCTTCACGCAAACAGGAGTTACCAACACATGAGCTGCAAATTGTGTTGCTTAAGAGAAGTCAGGGCTGTTTTATCACGTGAAGTGTTGGACAGTGTACTACTGTTGTTTCTGTTGGAGAGCACACCTTTAGAGGGACTGGAGGCCATCCCAATGTTTACTGCAATATGCAAGCAATTATCTCTCTATTTTTACACTGTGTAAACTTTAATTTGCATTTTGCGAACTCTAGAAAGAAAAAATTACTTATTTCACTGCATTACAGTTCTGCAAAATCAAATTATTCAGTGCATTTATGAAGAATACATGATACATACGTAAAATAGCACCTTGTAGTAAATGCTCAGGACATCCAAAGACAAGAATGGTTTAACCTCTTATAATAAAAAGGGAACTGTTCTTTAGCTGTTCTGAGAGACTTCTGAGAGCTGTTGTGAGAGACTTATTTAAACAGATTTAAGGAAAATATAGTCAAATGTGGTCTCTGCCTTAAAGAAAAGAGAAATACAATTCTGGCGTTACAGGCAACATTTGTAAGAAGAGATAATATCTTTCGTGAGACCAGTTAATATGAATGGAAAAAAATACACTGGCATTTATGTAAATAACCTCCTGCCCAAGATTTTTAGACCATCATAGTGACAATATTAACTCTGCTTCCTAGAATTTGGGTTTAATTTGAACTAAGCAAAGTTGACATTGGTTCAGGCTCTTTTGCAAAATGTGTAACCTGGGAATAACTGACAAAATGCTTGCGTAAATGACAGGAAAATCAGGCTTCTTGTGTCAGGATCAATATATCAAATCTGTGCAGTGTGCTGAAGCAGATATACAGAAACATAACTTCAATTACTTGAAATATATTATTTAATACACATGTGCTTTGCATTGCAGTTTGCCTATCTCCGGCTCAGACTGGTCAGGGAAATGGGATTTTTAGCAGAGCTAGTTCATTTCAAAACATACTCATAAAATATTTGTTTAAGATTAGCAACGGAAGGACCAGCCCAGCAGCATACAGGCCTTGCAGGGTGCAATTACTGCATTTAGGATTAGTCCCTTTAACTGTCTGGAAACTGAAAGAGTGAGGAGGCAACGTTTTGGGGAAGCCAAAATCATCAATCATTAGTATTTGTGTTACCGCAGTTCTTGCAAGTACCAGTTATAGGTTCAACCTTTGTGATGACGCTATTAAAAAGTACATCCACAGTTTGATGTTAAGTTAGTACGGATGTCAGGAATGAACCTAGAACCAGCGGTTTATTCTTCCTTCGTGCTTAAACTTTAAACATTTCAGGGAAAAGGCAGTAAGGATCAGGCAGTAAGTTACAGCATATTGAGCAAGGCAGAAAACCATGAGGAACATAATAATGAATGGTGGCTCATTGAAACTGGTTACACGGCAAAAAGCCTCGGCAAACAACCCAGATCCCACTCTTTCCCGTGCAGTCCCAGATGGATTACAGTCCGATGTCCATCTGTGAATCTGCTAAATTTAGTCTGGCCTCAGAGGAAACACAAGACGCAAGCCATCCACATGCTCCCGTTGCTCTTTCAGGATGACCTTCCTGTTAGCTCGATGGGCCAAGCGCTACAGAACAACTCCCCCCTTCCCACCACACTACATGTATTTCAAGGCACACGACTAAATACAGAGGAAACAGATTTTACTCAAGGAGCTATTTTTATACCCTTCCTCCGGGCTGCTTGTTTTTTTCACTAGTGGGGCAGAGGCGTGGAGATGTTATGGCTGCTGGCTTCAGGTCAGAGTGAACATAAAACCTCATGCTACAAACTGAACTCTCCGCTCCACCTGCTTGCCGTGGTGTCTGCAATCCACTGAGGTACCACAGCTCAAAGGAGGAGAAGAAACAGAAGGCATCTATAGGGTCCCAAAGCAGTTAATAAAAAGAAACAGGCATCATATTCAGACCATTTTCAGTAGGTCACTCCCTTGGAGAACTGTGCAGAGAGCCTTGGATAATACCTGACCTGAGCTGGTCTCTTCAACCTCAGTGTCCCAGCAGGAGCCTGAGTCCTTTCTCAGTAGAACAACCATTGCTCAGGCTCAATCAGCACTTTTCATGGAGGCCTTTCAAAGGCCCCTCTCTCTGCTCTAACGCTGCTAACACAAGGCTCGGCTCAGCCATTTTATGAAAGGATATGTGCTGGGATCACTGGGAGAGCTGGGAACTGGGCAGGAGAGGCCTTTCTTGGCTTAGCGTCCTTTCAATGGGAGATACCTCTGGTCTTCCCCAGGCAATACAGGATGCTGCACAGCCCAGATTGCTCCAGAAAACAATCTCGCTGAATGAATTAAAAGTATAGTATTTACTTAGTAAAACTGTCTTTGGCCTTTGTGATGTCCCAACATTTGGGACATCAATATGTGAGCAATAAAAGTTAAAGACTCCTTTTCCAGCATGTCTTTGAAGACAAGTTGGGAAAATAGGACCAGTGCAGTCTTGTTTGCCCAGGAATGCACAGCTGAAGTCCTCCCAGACTGTCCCCTCTCAAATGGCTTGCTGGAGCCAGGAGAAGGTTGTGGCCACCCACCCACCCCTCACCTAAGCAACTAGGTCCTGGCGCAGGGACCAGCTGGGACCTTCACCTTGTCTGTGAGCGAGCTGCAGCCAAGAAGGGAGGTTCCTGCTTCTCTGCAGAAACAGGATAGGGAAAGCAGTGCTCTGGGGCTTCTCAACACCTGCGCTGAGGAGCACAACCTCATCTCAAGCCCTGAATATCCGGGTTGGCTTAACCTGCCCCTGGAAAGCATGGGCTGGTCCTAGGAAAGGGAGCCGGGAAGGCAGGCAGGAGGGTATGGAGAATTTATAACCCTGGCCTTCCACAGAGGCTGTGGGAGGAAATGCAGTCCTGAGCCTAATGCAGAGAGGGACCCTGCGTTACTTTTTTTTTTTTTCCCCTGTGGGGAAGCATGAAAATGCCTTCTAACAATGACTTTACAAGCAAACTTCAGCAGGATATGAGGGTCTTGGAGAAACATCAAGAGTAAGGAGGATGCATGGCTACGTCTCGGCGACCCCACGCTCCTTCTCTGCCTCATCTTAAAATGCTTAGCCACATCTCCCCGAGTGTTGCTCTCAACATCTCAGACAGACAGACATAAAGCAAGTGAAGAGAGGAAATGCGTCCAGGGAGGCCATAAAAGAAAGCCTCTTTAGAGATGTGTTCCCTCTCCCCCTTCCCCTCAGTCCTTACAGCTCCAGTCCTTGAAAGGGAGACGCAGTCCACCCAGCCAGCTGTACGCTGAGCTCCACCACCCAACCCCGGACCTGCCAAACCACCATCTCTCAACAAAACAGAGGCGCTGCAATAAGTAACTGTACCCTCTTCCAAAAACTGCCTCTCCAACAAAGCCACAAGCATATCTAAAGGAAACAAATGACTCTTTATCTTGAAAGCGAAGATTTTTCATTTTGGAAGAAGACATCTCATGAGCAACACTGCGCAGTGTTGACAGGAGCCTGTGTAGCAGCGATACACCATGGTTGTTGCTTCCTTCCGCAGAGACTAGCATTTAACCCTTCTGAAACGTGAATGTTTCTGTCCTCTTACAGATCCAAACAGAGTTTGGAAACATCTTGCACTACCATTTTTGCTGATGCTTTCCCATTTGGCCACTATTAGGGTTTCTCTGCCAGTTTTTCTCTTTTTTTTAGCTGGCCTTGACTAATCTGATGCTAAAACCAGAATGATTTATTATCTCAATAGGCAGTAATTCTATCCCGTACTCAGTCAAAACCTGGGATGATGGTGCCAGCATGTTAATGATGAGATACAGGTGATCAATATGATATCTGCTACCAGGAAACCCTATTCTCTGAAAGCCTCCCAGCCAAATTAAGCAAAGGTCCCAAAGATGCTGTAAGCCATGCATTAGAAAACTGAGCATGAGTTGCACAATAATAAAGCTGTCAGAGACTGTAATGCCAGAAGGGATCTTTAGCTCAGGTGCCCTGACCATCACACAGTATCAGCTACTGAATTCTGCCCAGTTTTATCCTGTGCCTTCCCTATTTGCTGTACTCCCCAGGTTGCTCCTGGTACACCTGCAGCAAGGGTGACCTATGACAAGGATGAAAGAAGCAGCAGGAAAAGCAGGTGGATGGGTCCCACATTGGGGAATCAGGTTCAACAAGTGGTGATGTATCCAAACGTTACAGTATCAATGGTCTAATCCTGAGCAGACCATTTGTGATCACACTATGCGTGAATTACAACGCTGCTGAGTTTCCTCCAAGTTTCCCTGCCAGATCAGGTGCTGAAACCTTTGGCATTCATGATGAGCTCAGTTGGTACAGCATTTTTAACTCCTTCCCCTTTTTTTTAATTTTTCAATGAAAAAAACAGCATGGACACTGTACAGTGATATTTGGGGTTAAGTTTTACCCCCTGTCAGAAGGGGAAGCAAAGGCAAAGTAAACAAGAAAGGCCTTCTCTCTTTTAAACAAAGACTCCTGTGTTTAAAATAATAAAAGTCCACTGTACATAAGCAAAGCAACTTCCCCCAAAACAGTCTTTCCTGTTTTATCAAAGCATTCATCAAAGTTGTACTTCTCCACAAAAATAAAGTTCCAGGTAAAGCACTGGAGAACTTTTGCTTTGATTAGATAACAAAGCAGCTGAAGCAATAAGTATAATTGACTTTACTGGTACCTGATAAGTCCTGAACAAGCCTACAGGGCTGAACCTAGCTTTAAATATCTAGTGATGCCATACTGAAAATAAGAAAAAATAATGAAATAGAAATACCATGTCAGAGAAATATAGGTACTCACAAGCCATCAGCACATGGCTCCAACAGCCTGCATACAATCTGCAGCCACGACTCATGGCTGCTGTGACTTACCATAGAGGACAAGTATTTGCCATGCTTGGTCAGGCTGCATCTAGATTATCTAGTTACTCTGGTGGTGCTTGGACTGATGCTGCCTCTAGGGCTTGACTATGCAAGGATTTGTCAGTATAGTTTTGTCTTCTTGATGTACCCAATAGGTAAAATCCCTGGTAAAGCTACAGTCACAGTGATATGAATACCCCTAAAAAGGTACGGCTCATCCTCTCAGGCTTGACTTGGCTTACCTCCTAGGAACAATGAAAATCAGATCTCATCACCCATATTGCCAACTGTTGATAAATATTTGTTCATTTTTTATTATTTTGGAGACAATGGAGTCCATGAGAAGACATAAGCATGGACAACACCAAGGATGGACACTTTATGCGTATCTGAGTTCTTCCACAGGGTGACTATGAAGTAGGAGAAAGCACAGAGGTCCAGGATCAAAAGATACTAGTAGGGAGGGGAGCGAGGCATCACTGGCTCCCCAGCAGCAGTGCAAACATTGCCCACTGAGGCAGAAAGGAGCAATATGGTGGGGAGAAGTTGTGAAGGGCTGTGAAAGTGAAGACAAACAGCCGTTGTTTGATGAGAGAGGGGAGGGAGACACAGTGGAGAAAATAACAAGGGAAAGGGTGACCAGATTGAAATAGCAAAGCGGTTTTGAGTTCTTTCCTCTTTCTGTTCCTATTCCTTTCACGACTGCATGGAGCCACACTTGTATACTGAGGTAGAGCAGTAGTGCCAAGCTGGGCCCCGGCAGGCCTTAATGCCGACCTACAGAGAGCTGCCGTGTTACACCACGCTGGTTAGACAACTGGTTTCCAGCTGCTCTATCATAATTGAAAAGGAGTGAAAACGCAGCAAAAACTTTCCTGATGTGATTTTTCTACGTAAGTCATGTCCTGAACTTGTAACAAGGATGCCATGAGGCACTAAAAGCCAGCAGGAGGGGTCCACGTGACCTCTCTTGAACGACAGTCTATACTATGAAATTTTGACTCCGAATGCCCTTGTTGAAATGGCATTAGGAACAGAGGTGATGGTTTGTTTTTTTATTTAAATACTGCATGTTTATATTGACAATGGGAGCCTGAACATTGTTTGCTTAATAGAAAGCCCATGACCTGTTTATGTGCCAGTTAAATCAACTGTGTTACCTAATGAAATGTTTCCTTCAGTTCAAAGCCTTACAAACATTTTAATTGACTGCTCTCAATTAAGACTTTCAAAAACAAAAACAATTTCTCAGCCTCTACAAGGACAACTGAAGGTTTAATGCAGTGCACTAAAACTTCTGAATCGTCCTCATACAGCTCCCCCGGGACATCAGGAATCATTACCATCAAATATGTTTCACAACAGAGATTGTTTAAAACACAACAGAGAAAGTGCGTGAGCCAATGCAGATCGCAATTTAATACTCAACAGGAACAGGGACACAATAAAAGCAGCCTAGACTCTTTTCCCCCACTAAAATCCAAGACGTTCTTAAAAACAGAGACGTGGGAAGAAACAATTATGCTTTTCCCTACGTAGATCACTCTTCTGAGATCAGGAACTGGAGGAAAGAGACCTCCAATCCTGACAAGAGCTGGATTAGCCTCACCAGCTTTGCACACTAATCCATCAAATGATCTGCTCTTTCTCACAAGGAGCGCTTACAAAAACGCAGGTCTCAGTGAGACCTCTTTTCCTTCTCACCAGCTCCGTTAAATCCTTATTCTGCTTCCTTCTTCCACGGCGCAGCCTGTCATCACACCTACCAGCCACAGGCGACCCCCTAAACGTACGAGCTGTCACCCGAGCAGCACTGAAACTCCTGCCCCTCCTGCCCAAAGTCTGGTGCTCTCCCAGCTGATGCACCAGAGCCAATGTGACCCACCTGGGAAGTGCAGGCAAGATGCTCACCCTGCTAACATGCACCTTGCAAGACCAATGTTCCCTCTTCAATTGGGAGAGACCCAAGTATTTCTCAGTTTGCTCTGTTACAAGGACCCACCACTGCCACCAAAGCACTGCCGTTAAGTGGCCATCTGCCTGCACAGCAAGATGTTTTCATAGCATCTTAAAAAAATATATTCCTCATCTCCTCCAGAGATATGTACCAGACACAAATACCCTGCGGGCAGGATCTGGTTTGGGGCCCAGAACGGGATGCCTTTGCATATCATCAATCCAAAACAAGTGCCATAAACCCCTATTTTTTTTTAATGCTTTCTTTTTCCTTTGGTGATAGAGGTTGCTTAAAATTACTGCAAGAACTAGCCTTCGTTACTCTTTGAATGACACTGTGACTTTGATGTTACAAGAAAAATGCTGGGCGAGGGGTCATAAGACAAAAGTTTTAAGGTCAAGATTTCATCTAAATGTTTTTCATGGGCCAAATTCAAATTTGGAATCACTCAGTCAAAGCTAACAGGCTGACACCAGGAATATGCTTGTCACAGTGTGCTTAATGAATATTGGCTAGGTCATTAAGTTGCTTTCTATCCATGTGGATTTCTCTCTTAATTCGAAATTTATAGCTTAGTACCTTAGAGCTCAATTATAGGGTAAAAGAGACAGGAATAAATGTCACAGCTTTCCTGTAATTAGCCACGTGGGATAGTTCAAACAGAGCTTCATTTCTAGTGTCGCAGGTCTTTCTTTTTCAATCCTAGGAATGCTAGTCAGAAAAAAAAAATCCCACAAAATCTTGAGTACAGTAACAGAGACTGCAGATGAGTTTCTTTTACTCAATCATCTGTAAATCACTTGCAAAAGGTGAATCCCAGAAACCAGTTCACCTTTTTACAGAGGGCAATTGCAAACACCGTCAGACCATTGGAAAGGAAGGACAGGCAGGACTGTACTCGGGCTCTGAGCTATAGTCAAGTTGTGAAAAAATCAAATGTGTATTCTCCCAAGGAACAGAGCCAGCAGTCAGACGGAAGGCTGGGAGACCAGTCCTTAAAGACTCTGCACTTTTATGGATCAACAACAAGAGAAATCTGTAAAGATATTTCATTACAAAAGGTAAGACGTGTTCTCTTTCAGGTTTGTACTCTTGTATTTGCAGCACATTTTTTCTTTTGCAATATTTTATATTAATTCATTACCTATTTTCAAAGGAATAATGTAAAATAGTGAGGAACAGCCAGAGCACATGTTCAGTTGTGAAGTTTGGTTTTGTATTTCCAGTGGCTTTCAGCGAGGCTGTTTAAAAGGCTTATTTTTTTGTTCGATGAGGACTTGCATTGATGCTCTACAAAACGTTCCGGTGATCCCACCAAATCTTTCAAGCCTTCATCTGTTGAGGTGTTGGCTGACATATTACTTACTCTGCTCTTTCATTTTAAGTATGTTAGGTAGCTTCTGTGAGCCACATGACATACAGTTATAGGCCACCATAACTTATAATAGCACAAAACACAGTAATTAGCCATTTCCCACTAAGCAGATGTAACTATGTTTTAATACTTATCAAAACTCCGCATCCTTCTATCATAGATGGCAAATTCTATTATTAGAAATGTTAAGTTTTGAGTATAGATACTTTCTGTTCTTGAAATCACAGTCCTTGTAAAAGCAAAGAATTATGTCTTGGTAACTGCAAGCAAAATTCAGCTATTAACCTGCTCTTCTGCAACTGTGTGTGTTTATATACTTGAAACAGACAGGGGACACCATTTGATGTTGATATAAAATGTGCCACCCTTTGTTCTGAGTTGTAGAGAAAGGCCAGAAATTTTGGAAGTTTAAACCAAGGGATTCTGAGTCCAACCCATGCCTAAAGCTACTGGAAGTAGAAAAGGACACAAATCTGAATAGTCAGAAGCCATGGATCATACTAATGCATCACCTCATGAGAACAGCAGCCTTTTCCAGTGGCTACTGCACTTTCCCCTTTAAACTTACCCCTCTTTCTTTATTCCCAGCATCTGTTCATTCAGTTTAAACAATTTCCTGTTTTCCTAATAGAGGGAGAACTGATTAGACACAGAACCTATTTGCTGTACTCTAGCCAAAATTGTGGATGGGGTTGTTATTTTTCTTATTTCTAGCAGCACTTCTGGAGATCCCATTAATACTGAGGCTCCCTGATACAGCTTTGGTATGTGCAGGAAGAAAACTGAGGCTGAAGGGAAAAGGGATATAAGGAAATAAAGGCCATGAATACATGGCTGGAGCCAGCCGGCCCCAGGCTCACTCTGCACCTGCTTGGAGATGATGGGACAAGAGCCAGCTCCAACCTGGAAATGGTCACAGCGTGTTACGTGAGATAACCTGCCCCACAGGCAGGCAAAGTGTGCTAGCGCAGGCTCGGTGCGGTGCTGACACAGCTTGGTGGCTTCCAGGCATCAGTCAGCTCTGGTCCACCAGCTACAGCCTGGCGCTGTGCCCATCGCACCATCCCTGTGGTGCAATTGTGCCCCGAAGCTCATGCAATCGTGCCAGAAACAGAGTCCCCATGTCCCCCGCCGGCCCTCAGCCCCTGCACCACCCTGTCTCCATCCTCCTTGGGATTTCCTGCCTCCCTTTCCACAGCCTACTCCTGCAATTTTTGGTTTTGTTTCGTACGAGGAAAAGTTCTACAACCTAGCGCGCCCAAATGAAATTTGAGTGGTGTCTCACAGTGTCCTTCAGCAGAGGACCTGAGCCTGACTTCTGGACCATGCACCCAGCTGACACTTCTCTGGCTTCCTGTGAGTCACGTATAATCAGTGACTGCTCTTACGCAGACCAGGCTGATTTTCAGCTTTACTTTTCTGCTTATTCACAGATTCAACTTGCACGTAAGCAACTGCCGTGCTTCTCAGGGGAGAGCTGAGGACCGGGACAGGCTCTTGCGGCAGCAGAAGCAGGGCAGGGCGCTGGGCGTGTGGCGGGGAGGAGAGGTGGCTGCAGGTCTTAGAAGCGCGTGACGAGTTTGGAGTTTGCACCGCAGACAGAGCTAAAAGCCAACTGACTTCACCTCCTCCCTCTTGCAAAGCAGGGCAAGGGGAACCACCTGACCAAAAGAGACCTGCCGATGGGACCCAACCTGAGAGGAAAAGCCAAGCTCTCCTCCCCCAGGTTTGGATCAGATAGCTCTTTAAGGGAAACTCGGATTGCAGACTCCGGCCCTACCACGCTGCTGTGTCCTGCG
Source organism: Pluvialis apricaria (assembly GCA_017639485.1). Classification (NCBI taxonomy): domain Eukaryota; kingdom Metazoa; phylum Chordata; class Aves; order Charadriiformes; family Charadriidae; genus Pluvialis; species Pluvialis apricaria. Next base: position 70,506,130 of record CM030011.1, on the reverse strand, counting down.
GGCGTCCCCCCCTCCCAGCGTCCGCAGTGGGAACGCAGGCCGGGAGCGAGGATGGACTACAGCCCGGTTTCAATGCTTTTTCTCAAAACAAACAAAACCACCAAGCTTAACTTGCTCAAACAAGAACGGATCAAATTCTATTTCCATTAATGCAGAAGGAAAAAAAAAAAATATTTAAAAAGCCAGTTCAGGTTGCGGGCTTGAAGTTGGGAGTGGGATGATGAGCCTTTCCTCCCTGGACCTCACTCACATTGTGTGTGGCCAAAAGCAGGGGCACAGCTGAAAGGGGACCTGTTGTGGCCACGCTCTGCTGAACCAGTTCTGGTCTATCAGTCTGGAACATCTCCTGTGCCTGTTTGCATGGATGCTATATGCGGGACACACATTGCTCAGAACAGAACGTCAACAGAGACAAACAATATTTCACCATTCATTGCAGGTGAAGCCCAAGCTCGCAGGATAATACCAGGTATGTGTTTTGTTGCACGCTAATTGTAAAGGATTCCTTCCCCACTGTACTGTGCGATTATACACAATGTCTCCAGTTCACGAGTCAATAGAGTGTACCAGTACTCACTGGTGGCTTGTTTGCAATAATAGACAGGCAGCAGGGATGTGCTAAAACACCATGCACTAGTGTGCACTCTGGCTCTCATAAAATAACATATCCACAATTTGGAGCATCCCAGGTGCATATACAACATGACTTTCCCTCCCTCTAGGCTTCTAGGCACTAAGACCAGTCCCTTCGTTGTTTAAAAGTCTTATTTTTACCCAGAATCTCAAGACAATAATGACTGCCACACAGCAAAAGACGCACACGTACAAACATTGATTCATGGAAATGGAGTTAGGCTAGCGCTGTGCCGATTCACAGACATCTGATAACAAAACTCACTAACAACTAAACAGTCTTTTACCCACGCCGACTGCAAGAGCAGCCCAAGCAGCTTTGCACTTACATGATACAAAAGGGGAAATCCAAAACAGTCCTTAACCTGGCGGACTGTTGCCTACCTTTTCCTGAAGGGAAGAAGCAATCCATCTCCACGCTGCTGCGGGAATGGGAAATGCAGAGAGCGCTGCTGGGGACCAGACCCTCCTGAGGTGGGCTCCGCTCCGTCGTCCGGACCAAACACCAGCCCGGCCTTTCACTCGGCCTCTCCAGCAGCTCCACCGTCTGCCCCACCTGAATGCTCAACTCGCTGCTGTGGCCCGCTGTGAAGTCCTGGAGCACCACGGTTAGTTCACACCCTCCAGACAACTGCCCAGGTTCAACAGGAAAAAAAAAAAAAAAAAAAAAAAAAGAACAGGAATAGGAGTTAGAGAGGGCAGGATGAAGGCAATCGTCTTTGCATCATATTTACACTGGCAAAGACAGGATTTGTATTCCTTAGAAGCCAAGTTAATAATTTCTTTTGTCAAAGTTCAACATGTTGTGGCCCTGGTTTCCTTTACTTCTTATTGATTCTGCTGGGCTGAAGTGAGAAATCAAAGCTACCCACCCAGTAACCTTTTCAATGCTAGCTGTGGGTGAATTTTCTAGCTGTGAATTTTCCAGCTGTGCGTGTCCAACAGAAACCTTGCTTTTTCTTTCTTGCTTGGGTTTCTGGGGTGACTTTCTAGACTGGCAAGAGCCCAGATGCCTCGGCACTGTGCCTTCATGGCAGGACAAATTCCAGCTCACCCCTCTACGGCATGAGCTAGACACAATCCCACATGCCACCAGTGCAGTGGGGAAACAGCTACAATTTTTTTGCAAGACAAGAAACATCCCCTCATCTTCCCAAACTCACTCTAGGGACCTCTTGGGAGATGGGAATCCTGACCGGGCAGAACAGAAAAGCTCCTCCCGTGCTCTCTGATGGAAAGCAGAGGTGTAAATATATAAACGTAGAGTGACTGATTATATGCTGACTTCCAGGATTTGTATCTAAGAATAAATGTATCGTCTTACTTCCGTACTGAGCACCGGCAACCTGCTGCTTTCCTTCAGCTTCACACCCTGCGACTCTTGATGAACAATAATGGTCTCTGTTTAATCATAGTCTCGATATAACCAGAGACTGGATATATAAGTGCTTGTGTATACAGCAGAACAAAACAGAAGAAGCGATTGCACAAGCAGCAGAGCTAATGAAGCTCGTTTTGTTACAGATCTGGAACTCAGAGGTTGATTCTTGGTGTCTACAAAGGTGTGAGCAAAAATCTAAGTTTTTGTGGTGTGAGGAATCTTTCTTAATGCTTCTCTGCAGTGTGGATTTCTGGCTGTTTGCCTGTCATTAGGGGCCTTCTTTTGGGTCTTTCTCCTCTGTGCGCTGCCTGCTTCCCTGTAGCATGCAGGAATCTTTGAGGTCCTTATTTCAGTGTCAAATTTGACAGAAATTCATTAGTCCACTGATTCAAAAGTTATGAAGATGAGGATAGTAAACAAGCTGGTTCAAAACAGTGTAATACCATCAACCTCCCTATTTCTTAGAATATGAAGTTAAATGCAAGTATATTATAAATAAACAAATTGTAAATCAAACTGAATTGGGAGAAATGTTATAAGATACTGAGAATCTCTGTGAAATCAATGAGAACTGGGATGTGCTTCTCAGCTTGAATGGGGGAGCCCTTGAGGAGAGCGCACTCATCTCTACAGACTTCACTCTTCAGGTGGCACAATCTCAAAATCCCTTATTTTAGCCCAAGCAGCCCTGAATGCACAATCCCACGGGAACAGCCTGTCTCCCCACTCTGTGCCATAGTGGTTTGTGTCTCTAATGCAGGTGTGAAAGAAATCCCATTCACAGAGGTGATATTTACAATTACAGAAAGGGGTCAGTGGACAAGGACTGGTTCTCACCTGTCCTGTGTCTCTGCCGTAGACGAAATGCTAGATTTGGGGAAGAAGAAGGAAATATGTCTCTGAAAGATTATTTGTAAATAAATAGAAAAAAAACAAACAAAACAAACCACGGCAGCTGTTTGAGGCCATTCAGACAGAGCGCTCGCATTAATCCTGGCAGAAAGAGCTCAGTAGTTTGATGAAAGCGCACAAGAGATCAGTTTAGCACCTAGCTACGCAGTTTACCAGCAAACCCACCGTTCATCATGCTGACATAATCTCCCCATAACTGGAGTACAAACATTCACAGGTATGGTGAGAATGATACTGCTATACTATTTGCTGAGGTTTCTTTGCTATGGACTAATTTAGGAGCAGAAAATCTTTCTGGTCCAATACGATATCTGGTTTGGTATGGTATGAGATATTTAAGACACAAGAAAAAAAACCTGATTATTTCTTGGTAAATGCACTGACAAATCTTACCAAAGGTGATGATTTTCCCCTAATTCCTTCACTACTCCTTGCCAAGTAAATTCTCTTTCCCCAACATTATGCTATTTATGATACTTTCTCTGAAAATAATCAGAATTCTCCTTTTAGAGGAAAACATGTGAAAAAACACTCTGCTGTACCTACTTCTTTTCCAGAATAAATTTAAAGGATCTACATGCCCTGCACTCGAGTACCACTAGGTGTCCGTGTTTGCCATCACACAGCAAGCTAATTTGCTACAAAGAATTAACTCTCGCTTGTCTTCAATGTGCTTCTCTAAGCATGATGTGCGGTGTCTGGGCATGAAGGAGCTGGTTCAGACAGGATCCCAAGAACCCATCGTTTCCAATGACATGGCCAGAGGATGTTCCAGAGTATTAAAAAAATTTCTTCAGATGGTTCAGGTCGATTTTTGAAAAATAAGTTATTTTTATTGCTTAAAGCAGGAAAAGTCAAACGGCCCTGAAATATTCCAGGGAAAAAGGCCTGGTGAAGACAGCACATGGGAAAGTTTGGGACTAATAAGGCACTTCCCGGGGAGCATCAGCCTGGGAAGCGCTACCCTAAGCAACTCCCCACTCCCTGCCTGTGATGCTGCCGTCTGCACTGCAGGCTGAGGGGCAGCTAACCTAAAATCAGTCTATCGCAGGCCTTTGCCAGTCCCTCCCCAAATAACTGAACACCTATGGTACAAACAGATGTTTCAATTAGGGCAACACCTGTAGACATTATCCCATGGGAGGCAGGTGTGCCCCATGACCCTCAGGTACCATCTAGCCCCTCGCTCCTGTTTTCTCTGATTCATTAAAAATAGCGATTTAATGTAATGAGAACTGGAAGTAATCATCCCCTCTAGGAGCTGCTCGACACCTGGTGTGATCAAGCTCTTCCTCAGCAGAGGAGATATTCACCCACCCACCGCCCCCCCCCCCCCCCCGGCTTTAGAAGCCTACCTTTGATGTGTGAGGGAGGGAGGGAGCTAACCTCCCTCCGCTCCCTGGAAGCCGTATGACTTTATATCACCTGCTCCTCCAACATCCTCTGGATGGAAACACGGACCAGCACTTCCCCATGCTCCCACTCCCTGGCTGGAGCCAGTGCTAAAGTAATGCGTTTCCAAGGAAAGACCCCCTCTTTGGCGGGAGGAATGAAGCAGGTTCCCTTTTACAGGTGCAGGTGGTACGTGCAAGGAGTCAACTCAGGTAGGGGTCCACTGATCGTTTTTAGGTGCTGGCAACAAAGAATAGAAAAGGAGCTCCTTCCTTTTGCCGAGGACTTCCAGGTGCTTACCATGCCTGTTCTGTGTCTTACATACCATCACACCGCAAAGAACATTTACTTACCAAATTAACCCACAGCAAAGTAATGTCTCTAGAAAGCTTATATTATACACATACATATACATATACAAATTGTAAGCCACTGAGGAATAACGCAAATACATCTGATTCCCAATGACAGAAATCCTTCCACCTACGAAGTGATCCCTCAAGCTATTAGATACTTAATTTGTTTTTAGAGAGCAATTTTCCAGTCTTAGAGAAGTACATCATGCTCCTCTCTACCTCAGAACATGCAAATTGGAATATAGATGGGCTGCTGGTTTCCCGCACGTATTGCATTTGGTTTGGAAAGGGAAAGAAAATAGAGAATACCCTTAAGGTTGAACTTCACAGGTAAATGGCTTCATTTTTTAACATGTAATGTTCACTTTTATTATTCCTGTGATAAAAACCACCATTAAAGCCACTGACTGAATATATTTAAAACACAGACAGCAGTCTAGTCTGTGTATGGTACAACAAGATTGGTGAGAGACATTAAAATAAAAACAACAATGCAACATGTCTTTGCAGAGCACAAGGCATAACTGAAAGATCCGACACACGGACAAATCTAATGAATTGCACAGAAAGCAATAGCCTTAAAATCAGGAAGAAAAGGAAATGGCAGAAGCAAGTAGCAAAATGCAATGAGGAAGCAAGAGGGCCCCAAGCAGTCCAGAGCAAACGTGCCATGTGTCCTGAAAGCAGCTAGCAGGAGCCCCAGCCTGTCTCCACACTGCGTGCCACCAGCAAACCATCTCCCATCCTCTCTGTTCACTTCTGCCTGGGCTAGAAAGCACCGTTGTGCATGCAGTGTGTAAGTGTTTTCATCACGATGTTCTAAACCAGCTCAAACCTGAGCTAGAACGGAGCCTTGCCCTGTGTCACCACTGCAGGCAGGGACCCAGCCACACAGCAACTGAAAACTCCTCTCTCTACTGCAGGACATTGCTCGCTAACCTCTGAGCACCGACGCAAGCAGCTCATGTCAGACACTGACGCCAGTGAATGAGTTTTGTCGTGACTTACATGAGCCTTTTTGCTTCTGGGAACACCCAACGGAGTGCCTGTCAGCTATGGGAAGGTGAAGTGCAAGCCACCAAAGTGACCCCAGGCATGGACACCTCCTGCTGCAGGGGCATCCAGGCTGCTCCAAGTGCAGGAGCCAGCTTGGCTCCAGGGACCAGCAGGTACCAGTTAGTGCAGGATTACCATGAGATGGTCTTTCCTGAATCACCGTGAGTGTGCACGGCCACTGCTGCGTCTGTTGAGTTTCCAGCCACAAAGCAGCAGCCATAGGAAGTAAGGAAGAACACCAGAGACATATTTAGCATTATACTGCCGATGGAAAAGACCTGTCAGGTCACATGCTGTCCTTCCTTCCCCCTAAAATACCTCTTAACTAGTACTAAATCCACTCCAGTTGAAAGAAACGTGGGAATGAATAACTCTCTAACAGGGTGAGCGGGGATTTGGGAGATGAGTGTCTGGAGAAGGATTCCTCAGGCACTTCTCAAATGGGTAACTGAATGGTTTATCCCGCAAATCACAATGGATCTCACGCTGGTTCCGAAAGATGAACGCAAGCTCTGAGAGGCAGAGAACTGGTAATAGTGATACTGCTATGGTTTTATCAGCATAAGTGAATAAATACCAGCTGCCCCAGCAAATGTAGCAGTATTTCAATTGTCTGTTTCTACAAGGCTGCAAAATATTGGTGCGCTTAGTCTGCCCTGCTGTGACACAGTGCTGTAATTAAGGTTTTAGTCCTTCTGTAATTAAGGTCTTAAGTTTGTTAGAGGCTCGCGAACCACATTGTGGTCTGTGAAACATGAGGACACAGAACAGAGACAACCTGGCTACCTGTTCTGTCAGTGAACTACATTTGACACTTACAGGAGACCTTGTGAGCTGGACCACAGCCATGGTTTTGATGCTGCTGTCTCCTCCCAGCCAGCCCTGGGGCAGATGCTGCATGTACCTGAGCGGTTCCTTTGGCTCAGTGCTGTATTTGAACCCCTGGGCAGGGTGCTGAGGGATGACTACAGCTCAGGCCGTCTCGGTGCCAGTCATTGCCACTCACGGCCAAGTGAAGTACCCAGCTCAGTTACACCTGGGGTTCCCCACTTCCAAATACACCTATAGTGTGGTCAGACCCTTCTCACAACTGAGTAGCAACAGAGAACAGGAGAATAAATGTCAGTGCATTATACTTATCCCTTACCTTTGCATCAACTCCTTTTGAGTATCACAGTGCCTGCAAACACAGTAAGCTTAAGCTGCGGTACCTTTGCCAAAGCCTATAGACTGCCATTTGTCTGGCCTAAGGGCTTGCGACTGCCAAACATGCTCTGTCAGTACATAACACACAAGTATCCTCTCATGCAATATTAAGCTATTTAAAAACAGATTATAATGTAAAGAACCATGCCCAGCCCAACTCACTGTATTAAGTTATCCAGTGTACTCTGATATTAAAATTGCTGTACAATTTGTTCATATTTTTCTCCTTTTCCTTTTTCTGCTCCTGAAATGTTTCAATTTCCACTCTGGTATATTTTTCAATCATAAGATCATATTCAGAAGCAGCACCAGCAGTGCAAAGCATCTGCAGAGGTAGGTAAAACCCAGTATATTTCAGGTAGGTAAGAAATTGTTTACTCTGCAGTACAAATCTCAAGCCAACATCTGATTTTCAGTCAAAGCATCAGCAATGGAGAATGAATCTATCAGGGTCAGAAGAGCTGCTCAGAGTGTTTAAGTATTTTGAAATATGCCAACACTGTTGTAGAAATCCACACTAGCTGGTTATTTACATATATTCAATAGGACACAAAGCTCTCCTACTTTAAACAAAGCATTCTATGTGGTGCGGCACTGTGTCCTAATATAAATTGCTAGTTTTCTGTTGCTCTTAGGCTTTCTGCCCATCTGGTTTTGGATGACAGCCAGTTTTAGATAGAAGCATTTAGTCACCATAAACAGCCTATTTCAAGAGGGTGAGAGAGGCAGTGGGAGCAAGAATGGCATTTGCATTCTTATCAAGAGATTAAAAAAAAATGAATAAGACCACTTAGACATTAATTCTGTCTGCACTGAAATAGATCCAGGAGCTGTCACTCTAGCTGGGGGACAGGCACGAGAAATCTTATCCCCGGTGGAGTTCTTTGTGAACATTTCTGTAATTTTGTAGAGATTTTCTTTTACTGGGAGGTTAGGGAGAGAGATCAAACTCAGAAGAAGCCTTTGAGGAATTTCAGTACTAGAGAATTGCTTTAGTTTTCTTACTTTGTAACAGGCTCTGTTTGGAGTGCGAACACTGAGTCACCCATGTTCCTCCCCCTAAAGCCTCTACAGCTCTAAAGGATGCTGAGCTGAGAGCTCTGGCAACTCCAGTGAATGCTTCGTTGCACTGGTACAGAGGTGGTTCTATGGGGACGAACTGTATTTCAGGAGCTATGAGCTGAACCAGAGACAACCTACTATGGCCAGCAGAATTGCTCCAGATTGAGTTCATAATCAGAAATCTGGTGGAGAATACCTGGCTCATCTCTGAGTCTTCCTTGGTCCTCAGGCCCCTCTACCCATCTTACCATTAAGATGGAGTTGGTACTTCCCACCCATTCTGTTTTGCCTCTCTGAACAAAGAGGACCACTGCCTCAGCTTCACCAGGAGGTCTCTCTATATTTAAGCAACTAGTTAAACACGTGGTTGGGATCATGATGACAGCCCTGTAGCCCAAATGTACCAGCTTTGCTCCTCCCAGTGAGGAGATAACAACACAGGCATCTGGATGTGCAGCATTCTATAAATCAAGCCACAGTAAGTTATTCCACAGCGGGAAGAAGAGACAGAGATGGCACGTGGGACATATAAATACGCTAACAGAAAGGAAATCTGGTGTTATGGTCTCAAATAGCACATACCTTTCCTGTCCAGCACCTCTTGCTGGAGTCCCTACTAGACGACCATATCCTGATTGTGCTGGATTTTGGGCTCTGGCATATGCTGACATCTGCAGAACAGCTTGAATGGAGCTGTCTGAATTATTTCTGTAGCCTTTTTTCCAGAAAGCAAGACTAAGGTTGACCCAAATTAAACAGCACGTCCAACTATAAAAAATGTGTTTGAAGATAAAGACAACCAGACTCACTTTGTTTCACCCAACGAATTGAACCAGAGCATCAGTCTGTGATTGATCCTATAAGACTGAAGGTTTTCTCATGGCATTTGGCTCAGAGAACTGGTACCCAAATTCCATCCCTTTCCCTTCACTGGAAAAGCACAAAATGGAGTGGATATAAGCTCTGTCTCCTCAGTGACACAGAGCCAGCAAAACTGGCTCCAAACCCCTTTGCTACCAGTGTTGCAGAAGGTGAGAAAGGCAGATGGCTGAAACCCTCCAAGGTAACCTCCCACCTGCCATGTTTCACAGCCACAAGATGTTTCAAACTCACCCAGGGTTACTAAAAGCCCAAGCATAAGCTGAAATCAGGGATTACTAACTAGTTGCTTTCTTTCCTATGTTCAGCACAGTCTGAGCAAAGCAGACAATCTTGACCAGGGAGGTCAAGGGTTTCAGTCAACAGATGATTCATCAGACATCAACTCCCAAGATCCTGCTAGCAAGTACACAAAATCTGATCATGTATTCTGGCCAGGAACTTTGTGAAACATCCCCAGGTACAAATAGCACAGGTAAAGTGTTCACAGTAAAAGGTCTACACAGCTGATGAGTTTAAAACAGAAACCCAGTTGTCTGCGTCACATAGCTGGTACCATTGGAGAAGGTGAATTCAAGTCCAACAGAAGCTTTGGAAAGACAAGGGAAAAAGGGTGGGCGCTGTGCACTTCTGTCTTTGTCTACTCAGGGTGTTCTGCCCTGACCAGAGTTTTGAGAAGGGAGGAATCAAATAATGTTTCATCAGCCCTGTTCCCACCTCAGACAGTGTTCCCGGCTGAGTATGACCCCCACTATTTGCTTGTCAGCAGAGAACCTACAGCTTCCCTGATGTCAACATCAGGGAATGATTAGGACCTACAGGTACCCTGAGTAGCCACCTCTGCTTTTAAATTATGCTGAAATAAAGAAGTTACCTGAAGAACTAGGAACAATGGCTCACAACAACATGAAGAGAGACCTCAGACTGACACCTTCTTGAGAAGGAAGCAAATGATATTTAGAGGAAAAGCACAATAACATCACCCTAGGGATGCTTTAGAACAAACCAAATCTCAGTTCATATACTGCATCAAATTTGCTCAATACCCATATTCTCAGATTATATTTCCTTTATAATCTAGTTAATTATTTTAGTATGTTGCTGTCTGCACAGTTACACTTTTAATGGAATTATGAAAAGTGATATAATTTCAAACAATACCGGCAACAGATCTCCCTCCTCTTGTCAAATAAAACCCAGACATTTCCAAAACAAGGAGTTGTAGATTGCTTCAAAGCTATGTTTTCCTGTTATGATCCTGCTGTAACAAGCGAGTGTGTGAAGGCAGAAAAGGATAATCTTATGCTTTCTTCTTTACCCCTGCTAGCATGCAGGGATTAGGATTTAGTGGCTAAGTACCACTGTGTTTTAGATACATATAAGCTCGATTACGTTAGACAGATGCCGTCCCCAGTGGACAGCCATGCCCAGCTCCCAGCACTGTTATGAGCAGCACACAGGGCTCATGGGAGGATCTGTCTTCCCGTGTCTCACCCCAGCCCAGCTCCAGTGCTGCCGCTTCACTGCAGACCCTCTGCTGATCCTCGCTGACCTGCCTCGGCTGCTCTGGGCTCTCCCAAAACACACCCACCTTTGCAACGAAGGCTGGATAGCTGAAGGCAGCACGGATGCCCAGCATATAGAAATGCAAAAGCCTACACTGATGCTTGGTAGCATCATAGGACACCACAACACTCCTCCTTCAGGGATATCAGCTCCTCAAAATGGGTAAGGATCTGAACAAAGAAACCAAAAACACAATGAAGGACCTAAAGTATCCCCGATGGTGGGTTTTTTTTCCCCAAATCATTGAATTCACAGAGCAGATGTTTTATATAAAACTGGCTTTATTTTTAATTGGAGGAGATTGTTCAAACTATGTCTAAGCCATATGGTCCTGTAAGTCTGACTCCCCTCTGCTGTTGCTGGAGAGGCTAGCTTGGCATCCCTCTCCTTTTCCAAGTCGTTTCCTTTTTACAAATTTAATAGCTGCTATTTTTCTTTTTTATTGTTGGTCCCTAGGTCCCGTTACTATAAATCAGGGCCTTAGGCCCAACATTAACTTAAAGGTGGATTTGGATAAGTTGCTTTTGATGATCTTCGGTAGTAGGTTGGTCTAACAGAATGTAAAGGGAAATGCAGATTTGAGATGACAGAAAACGCATCAGGAGGAATGATGACAGTGAGTGGTGTTCATCTCCAAGCTGCTGAAGGAAGACCTGGTCCCAGCTGGCGTGTTTTCCTGCTCCTTTTCCCTGTGCAGGTGTCACACTGCAGAGCGGGAACTTCCAAGGGGACTTATTACATACTGGAAAAACCAGGACATGTTACCGACACGACTGTTAGATGGTGCTGGGTGCCAGGCAGGCCTCAGGCTGAATGAACAAGTGATGGCTGAGGGCACCGCCATGCCCCAGAGCCTCACTGGGCACACGGCTGGGCTCGGCATAGCCTGGCAGTCTAGTGCCTACTCCTACCACACCCAATACAGCCCATGAATTTTCAGCAGTTGAGAGTAATAATCCTTACAGTAAATTTTAATCACAGTTTAGGAGACTGGGGCTCCAATGCAAGCCCTGGACATTGTTTGGGTGAGGTGGTTGCAGTTATTCTGGTAGTGGTTGGAGGCAGCCAGACAATCCCAGACCCTCTCCCTCTCTCCCGAGCAGTTTTCTCTAATGCCTGTAGTTTGCTTCTTGTTATATATTAAAGTCTCATCTTTATCAATATGCTCCAGCTTAATGAACCACCATGTGAATTAATCACCATGTGAAAATACACTACTGCTGTTACAAATAGGCTGCACGGAGGAACTCCACATGAGGCAATGCCGACTCTGAGGAGGAGAGTTTGCACAACAGTTGCATGCCCATGCCCTCGGTCAGTGTTTGGCACTCTGGAAAAAGGATCTCGAGGGACATGATTACTTGTGTTTGAGTCCTCCTTGTTGCTTGCCTCATCCACTGCAGCCACTGAGCATTTTCAGCATTGCTGCATCATCTTCAGCCATCAGAACGGGTTGCAGCTCGAGTCCTAACAGTTAAATACTGGGGTTTTCATTCTCCTCTCCATAATACTGCCATTTACTTGAGGTGACCTCATTTGCCAAGTGATGTAACAGGGTACACGATCGAGCCTGGCACGTCTAAGCAGATGTTTTCAGTGGACACAGAAACAGCATTATGAAACAAAAATATCGCTTAAAACCTGAGCAGCACAAGAGATTACAATGGCCTTTATGCAGATCAGCTTACCCAAAATAGTGTTGAAAGGCCTTTGGCTGCAGTCATACGCTTCCCTTTTTGAAATGAAAGGCTGTTGCTTGTACTACTGTAATGTGACTCCCAAAGGAACCACCAGCTGCAGGTTTTGAATTTTATCATTCTTGGCCTCTCTGTTTGATAGAGTTGACTGGAGCAGGCCCAGAGGACACTCCTCCCATAAAATTGTTCTCCTTTAACTACAATAACAAAAAATGGTTGCACACTTTATATTGTGTTTTGTTTTAGTTCCTAACAAGGTAATAAATTCTATTTCAAACAGGAATATAAATGCAAAGAGCTTGATAGTCAATCTGATTTGCTTTGTTTCAACTGAAAGGAAATGCTCATTGACTTGGCCATTTACATTTGCTGTCATGTCACATTATCAGGGAGGGCTAAATATGGATCAATGAAGTCAGGCACAAACAACTAGAAGATTGAGGGGAAACTGAAAGAACTTGCTATGTTCATTTATCAAAGGATAAGCAGAATAATAAGGTCTATTGATGAGCACGTTCCCAGCTCCTGCTTCATTTTTTTCACTGAAGACACTTCAGATAAAACACTTTGCCCTGTGCAATCACTGTTACATGCAAATGGTTCCCGGACAAATATGTTCATTTCTGTTCTTGCTAGACTCAGTTCAATCAATACAGAGGCCTCAATTTTCAAAGACAGATGTCTACATATACCCACAACACCCATGCATGTGTTCGTTTGTTCCCCAAAATCACATTTCCCTTTTGCACACAACACATGCAGAGGAAGGTGGTACGAACCGAGCTTAAAACATCCTCAGGGTATTTGGCAGTGCAACAGTGTCCAAGATAAACAAAAGATTTTGGTAGCTGAGTGTAAAATTTTCAGCATGAGATCCAAGTACACTTAAAGTCTGACATTACCATATTCAGTGAGTCTCTAAAGCCATGTGGAGGATGTGTTCAGGTCAGCTCAATTAGAGAGCTACTGCTTGGGATTTCAGAGGCACAGAGGAGGGGTAAAGCCTCAAGTCAGTGAAGTTCAGTGTGAATTGAACATTTACTTCCTTTGGGTTTCTTTTGAAAATCCTAGGCTAAATCTCTATCCTATCCTTAATTGGCAGATATAAAGATACGTGCTCAGGGGAACTACATTTGGTTTTTTGCTAGTAACTGGGAAACAAAGATAAACTGTGTATGAAATCCTATTGGAGAAAGACAGTGAATCCATACAGTATGACAGTGGATTTGACTTGCTTTGTTTCAGCTGGAATAGCAAGAGGTTTCATGGCATCCTAGCTGCAGACAAGAGGGACAGCCAGAGCCTATGCATGGCGTCGAGGCATGGGAAAAGCACGGGGCTGTGGCAGACCTGGGGAACTGGGGCTGCAGAGATGGAGGACAGACGACAAAATGAGGGCCTAGGGGTGGACAAAGGAAGATGGTGAATACCAGTGGTAACTAACAGGTTGATAAACAGCCCTCAGTCCTGATCAGCACTTGTAATGAAACCGAGCAATTCCCATACAAAACCTTGATTCACTTTGAGATAAGTTTCCCAAACTGCATACTGGGAAACCCTAGACCAAAGAAAGAAATGATTAACCTTTTAACTTTTTCTTAAACTCCACTTATTATTACTCTTAACATCCACAGCCTATCCTTCATACATGTGTTTGTACAGTATTAACATTATATTAATTGTACCTCCTTAACCTGAACAGCTGACAGGACACTTCCTTGGCTGAATATCACAGAATCACAGAATGGTCAGGGTTGGAAGGGACCCCAGTCCAACCCCCCTGCCACAGCAGGGACACCTACAGCAGTTGCACAGGATGGCGTCCAGGCGGGTTTGGAATGTCTCCAGTGTGGGAGACTCCACAACCTCTCCGGGCAGCCTGTGCCAGCGCTCTGCCACCCGCAAAGGAAAGTTCCTCCTCATGTTAAGATGGAACTTCCTATGCTCAAGTTTGTGCCCGTTACCTCTAGCCCTGTCACCGGGCACCACTGAAGAAAGACTGTTCCCATCCCCCTGGCACCCTCCCTTTAAGTATTTATAAGCATTGATAAGATGCCCCCTCAGTCGTCTTTTCTCTAGACTAAAAAGACCCAAGTCCTTCAGCCTTTCCTCATAAGAAAGATGTTCCAATCCCCTAATCATCTTTGTACCCCTTTGCTGTACCCTCTCCAGCAGTTCCCTGTCCTTGAACCGGGGAGCCCAGAACTGGACACAGTACTCCAGATGCGGCCTCACCAGGGCAGAGTAGAGGGGGAGGATGACCTCCCTCGACCTGCTGGCCACACTCCTCTTGATGCCCCCAAGGATGCCATTGGCCTTCTTGGCCACCAGGGCACCTCCTTTTCCAGTCACAGAATTGTGTCCCCTTAATAAATTTCATTTCACTAGTTCATTATATCTTCATATATGCTGTAAGATTTTTGGCATAAGCATCTGTTTCCTTTCATAAAATGCAAGCACATTTTGGACAAGAATGATAATGATAAATAATAAGTAAGCAATTTCCTCTATCCCAGGCAGTACAGTAGCAGAGCTGTCTGTCCAAACCTCATTAACCCCCACCCAACCTAAAGAAAAAAAACTGCTGAAATGATCTGGTTGCCAGAATGAGTCCTAAACAGAGGGAAAATGTGCTTGAACTAAAAGAGAATGAACTTAGCCTTTACTCCATGAAAAGAGATTTTACTATTGCATCACCACACATAACACTATAATTATGAGCTAGTGGCTCTTTCAGTGACAAATTTCTGCAAGAAAATGATGAAAACACAATGTAAAACATCTTTCTTTCCTTCTCAGGGTTCGCACGCACGGCCTTAGCAAATAGTGACCATATTAAGAGGGCGTACATAACTTATCACAGCCTGCGCTGTTTCCTTCTTTTCTTTCTGATTCCTCTTTCTGTCCCTCCAGCAAAAAAGGGACTCTTTATCACACTGCTCTGTATTGTACCATAACTAATGTCTGGATTGATCCAAGGTGCAGATAAATGAATTCACCTCTTTTCTAAATCAAAGATATTTCCCTTTGTAATATGCACCACTGAGGTATGGGAAAAACGCAAAGAGAATCTGAGAACTCCCAGCAGAAAACAGAGGAACTCAGGGAAAACAGTATTCAGAGGCAGGCCCGTTCTTGGCAGACACACAGAGGTTTTTGGCCACCGCTGTACCACCGCCCAGCTGCAGCAGCAAACCATCTCCTCCCCTCCTCTGCTGAGAAGCTCCTGGGCTCCCCAGGGGCAGCCTGCCCCACTGCCGGGCTGCTCCCCACGGAGGGCAGGGACAGCAGGGGACACTTGTGCTTCCCATGTCCTTATGGCTGGGCTGTGGCTATTGGGGACGGGGAGCAGGAGATGCAGCGGTCCTCTGAGACAGGCCCCTTCTCTGGCATCGCAGGTAACCTGCTTTCGATGCCTAATGTTGGGTAGGGTAAATATCAATCAAATGACTAAATTCTGGAAGTTTTAAAAACCTCCTGGTCTCAAAAAGTGAAGAGTGCTCTGTCACCTAGAGCAATACAGCCTTTCCATCCACTTTCCAGCTAGATGGGCTTTAAAAAAAGGAGATGACTGAGAAAAAAACAAATTTTTTTTGCCAAAATTTTTCTCCTTTTAAAAAAAATCCCTAAAATGAAGGATTTGAAGGTACAGTTTGGCGCAGAAAGCTTAAAAGAAAGGTAGAG
Source organism: Pluvialis apricaria (assembly GCA_017639485.1). Classification (NCBI taxonomy): domain Eukaryota; kingdom Metazoa; phylum Chordata; class Aves; order Charadriiformes; family Charadriidae; genus Pluvialis; species Pluvialis apricaria. The sequence continues at coordinate 70,490,306 of CM030011.1, read as the reverse complement.
GAGCAAATGGACATTTCAGTACCCCAGCAAATGTCTCTTTCACGCTCCACCCTGAATTTACAGAATTTGACGAAAGAGGCACCCACCGTAGGTCTAATTCTGGAGAGCACCCACATGTATGCACAAGCTCAGTAAAAATCAAGAGGACTTAAATTGCAAATTGTGTTCTTTTGTGAGTCAGGACTGATGTGAGTACTTGTAATCAGGACAAAACGTGAAGCAGTCCATAAAAATGGAGAAGCATTTCAGTATGTGGTGAGACCATCTGATCATACAATTCCGCAGTATCTGTATGGGGTGGGATGTTATTTTATGCCTGGAGAGAGGGATGTGGGTCACTGAGAAATAAGACTTGGTTCCATTCCCCAGTCTCTATTTATTCTCTCTGCGTTACACTGAGCACATGGCAACTTCATTATAGAGACCACAGTCACGTCTCTCAGATATCGATGATGAAGGCAAAAGGAGCACCTTCAGGACTGGACTGTACATTTTGCCATGTCTCAATTTCCCCATCAGTGGGAGTAAAAACTCTGAGTCTTGTTTCAAGAATGTCTACAAAGCTGCCTTCTTACCTTCCAGCCACAAAGTCCCCAAATAAAAGTAAATGTTGCTACAGAGACTCTAGATAACACAAAATATCTTTCTGTCAGGCTGAAATTACCAGTAAGGAGTTTAAAAACAAATGTAGAGGAGTGTAGAACATTTTCCAAACTGAAGCCAAAGAGAATTACAGTTCTTCATAGATATTTCCAGAGTATTTACGCATTTCCAGAGTATTTACACATACTCACCACAATGGCAATAGTACTAATGTAGCTAAACCTTATTTCTTTCATATGAAGAAACAAAATGTTTATCACTCGGTTTTATTTTATTTACCTCCTTGAAATTTGGCAGCCATTTGACATCATCTGTCTCTATTAGGATGCCATTGGTTATCAATTGAACACTTATCTTAATTCATTGGCTATGTGGAAAATTACAATCCCAGACGGTTCTCTCTTGCAAAGATTTCTACAACTCGCTGGCTCCACTACATACATTTGTTTTCTATTTGTATAGTAAATGTCATTTACATTGGTTGACTCCATTTTCCTTTTTTGATCACCGTATGTCATTTTATGCCATTCTTTTTCTCAGCCTTAATTCCACTTTGCAAGCCAATGTAATTTGAATCATCACCCACATCATAGGCTTTTCTTCCCCTCTTACAAACTATACAACAGGAAATGTTCAGTTTCATGCATATTGTTTAGCAATAACAAGGGCACACTTTAATTTATTAGAATTATTATTATTATGTGTTACCATAGGCAAGAAATGTAACTAATGTAAATTCATGTTTTAGCCATGGTAACAGAAACTGCATCAACCGTAATCCTCTAACTGATTCAAAGACCTCTGCAAACACATAATCTATGATTTTGCTAGTAAACAGAAACAGTCCTGCAAAAATGAATTACTTTCCCTGCTAACGCATTTTTCTTGTGTAAAGAAATAAGCTTATTTTTAAAGGAATTGTTTTTTAATTACTAAAAATGGGAAGATAGTCACAAAAGCAACACTGAATGAAGTGAAAAATTGATCTAATCTCACTTTGCAAAAGAAAACGTAGCCAGTCAACAAATTAAACACGAAACCATTACAGTAAAGAATTGGCAGGAAAACAGTCATTCAAAAAATGGGCTACAGCTTATTGCAATACATCTACAGCTATAGATGTGGTATAATAAATATAGGTCCGGTTTTCCCTTTTTATAGAAGTGTTTCTAAAAAGCTCCTTTGGTAAACACTAGCAAAAACTTTACTCTCAAGCAAAGCCAACACACTGAAGGAATTTGGTGCTCTTCTTTTGAGGTACAAGTCTGCTCTCACCACCCTCCAAAAAGATACCCAAAATAGGAAGGTTTGTGGAATAGCATTGCTTGAGCAAATGCCTCTTAGCTGGATTTCTTCATGAGTGAAAGCTCCAGCAACACCTGCTCACAGTATAAATCTGCTACAGCTCAAGCAAACTGTCCTGGGACTTGAATAACACTTTCTCAACCTTCACCCAAAGTTGTTTAGAATTAGCGATGGAAAATGTAAAAGCCGACATACCTTCCCCTCTGGCAGTTCAACAGGTGTGTGCTACATTAACTAACCCTACCTCCGTGCCACTGCCACCCTGACGTCATTGTTACTGGGTTGACAAAAGGTTTCCATGACAAACGAGAAAGCCGATCTGTTATCTTCCCTTTGGAGGAAACTGAAATGCCCTCTCTCCCATATTCTGCTAGAACCACCCATCTTGTTTTTGGCACGTAGCACAGAGGGTGCGTTTTTGTGATTGATTTCAATTTCTCTCTGCTCTGGAAAAGAGAAGCCAATTTGTTTGTTGTTTTTCCCCTATCTTAAAATAGAGGGTGTCACCCTCATCCCACTGCGATCCCACCCACCTCACCCACGGCACAATGTTCTTTGCAGGCACGTTGACTACCATGCTAAAAAAGAGAACAGATAACACTGAAAGAGGACAAACTTTGAAGCAACGAACAAAAACACTACTAAGACATTTGAATCTCTTCTTGGCTATAATTTATTACCTCTACTAGCAGGCACGGCCCCTAATAGTTAGCAGATGTTTGAAACATCTCGTTTTGAACTTTGCCTAAGATTAAAAAGAGATCTCGTACTGTTTAAACAGCAGCTGCAGGATGAAATAAGGTTTCCTTCCTAATGTGACAGAAATGTTCATCCTAGCCTTAAACAAGGAGGACTGTTTTATATTCTGTAAATACTGAGGAAGCTAAATTTCTGTGCACAGGCACCCACACATTATAAATTTTATATGCCTCTAATTTGCAGCAATTGACATGAAATAACCCCAACGGAAAAGGCTGGCCCAGCTGCCTGAACGCTTCTTAGGTTTTTACTACAATTTACCCCAGGTCTACAGCTCACCCCAAACAGAAGGCCAGAGTAGTTCGGCCACGACCACCAGGTTAGCAAATTCGCAGCCCGGAATTTATTTCATATTATCATTGCTATTCTCACTGCATCAGGGGAGAACTTAGCAGTCTTCAAAGAGGATCATGTCCTGGATATGGAAACAAAACCAAAGAATCTTCAAGGAGCAATAAAATACATTTCACTACAGCTGCGCATCCCCACCAGCCTTACTGCCATGCAGGCCCCAGCAGGGATTTTACCCTGTGCAGCAACGCAAATTCGCCCTTTATTTAAGCACTGGGGCCTGATGCTAAATTCAATCTCATGGGCATAGTCCCTGTGAACCCTCTAGGACTACTGATTCCCCCACCTCTTGCTCCTACAATGATTAAACTTCAGCCAAAGGCTAACTAATTAACTGAAACAGATGGCTAAGCTTCTGATTTGAGGAAGTTAACATACAAACAGCTAATTTAAAAACAGGTTTAGATCTCAGAATGAATTATTGTTCCCTTTCAGTCTGCATGTATTTCGTTTTTGCTTGGCAGTGTAGACACTTTCTGAGTTTTTCATTAATTCCTTGTACTTGCAGGTTTCTTGACGGGCACAAACAGAGATCTTATGTGGCAGACAGCACCGATATGAAACAGATTTTCAAAGATCTGCTGTAGCGAACAAAGATGGCCCTAGCCTTTATGCATCTGGTTTGAGTTAATATTTTTATCCCCTTAGAATACACAAGATTTTTTCCTAAGCTAGGCTTTTCCTAGTACACATGTTTCTTCTGATTTTAGTAACATAAGGTTGTAATATACTTCTCTCGAACAGATGTGATTTTGGAGCCTATCCCGAGGAGTACTGCTCACCTTTAGAGAGAGGCAAACTCTAAACCAACTGTGTACTATTGTCTTTGGGGAAGACAAAAGGCCTTTCTTTGAATCCCGTTAAGATAATTTTAAATCCTGCTGTATGACAGCTGGTTACAACTAACGTGGCATGTAATATTAAAGATGTTATTACTGAATATGAACATAGCTAACACTTTTGCAAATATAATCAACGTATTTAATTCATTGTCCCAGTGAGGTTCACAACTCTTAAGACCTTCAAACCAGCGCAGGACTTAAAAACATACACTTAACCTCAAGCCAGTGCTAACTATTCTTACTGAGCAGAGCACAACATATGCTAAGCATTAGGGGCATGTGCTTAATGGGCTCATGAAACAAGTCCTGTTTTATGATACAGCGCAAGCAATTTGCAGCTCTGTATTCATCTTCCTTACAACCAGTAACGTGCCCGTGGAATTACAACAGGCCAGTGGCAGAAAACGGAGCACTGCTCTCATCAACAGGGCCATTAGGCTGGACCAGTACCGCCTCACAGCACCAGTCGAGGACAAGCCAACTCACTCCAGTCCCAGTGGCAAGCCCTGGTCACCGTGTTCAATTTACAACCACAGAACAGGCAAAGGAAAAGCACCACAGCTAATTAAACACCGTAGCTATTTAGCATAAAGAAACTATATGCAGGAATAATACCCACAGACGTTTTTACTACAGATTTACGGTAACTCCACCACTCCCAGCAGGTATCAACAGTCTTGACTCAGAGAACACAACGCCCGCATATATTCTTTATTTAATTACCATGATTTTCAGAAATTTGCTTCGTGGTGCTCAGAGCAGAGTCATTAATCTTCAGTAATCTCTTTGAGCAACAATTTCAACTTTTATGCGCCTGGAGCCCCTCTCTAAAGCAGTGGCTGTATTGTCTGAGCGCTGGATTTTATGCAAGGCAGTTGTCATGGCAACATGACGGGGAGGGGAGAACCCAAACAATAATTGAGCATCAAAGAATTACAAGTACAGGGAAAATTCAGAACTAGATTCCATATTAGAGCTATAGGCTGTCCAAACTGCAGAGTTTAAAGCTTAGGAAGACTGGATATTATTATAAGCTCTCTTGGGGATGGCTGTATTCCAGTAATGCATTATCACTGATCTGTTCCCATTATAATCCATCCATTTCACTGAAAATGACATGTTTGTGGGGCAGTGGAAAAGCAATCTGAAAAGGAACAATTGCACATCTCTGCTTTTGGTAGAGAAAAGAGAAAGAGGGAGGCGGAAAAAAGGTTATAATCAAAACTATATTTCAATAGCAAGCCCGGCTGTTGTAAAAATAATAATGGTCTTGGCTAGCCGCTTGTTGTGAAATAATGAACCTTCTGCACCTTTATAATATTATTGCAGGCATTCTATAGAGCACCCTAATAAAAATGGATGGCTAACTAAATGAGAAAAGGCTGCTGCATTGTTTTATGAGGCAATAATCCAGTTCCAGAACACATAAATCGTAAACCCCAAACCAAAGAGTTTATACCAAGAACACAACACAACTTTATTGTTATTGTTACCCCGTTGCTCTTGTATATGCTGTTACAGATGTGTTTTCAAAATAATTAAAATTGTAAAGAGTTAGCAACAGAGCAGAGCATAATTATGTCTCAAGAGTGCTGAGTGCCCCAAGCTGTTAGGAACTTTCATATAAGTTAGGTGCTTTTTTTACGTTCACATGAATTGGTTTGCCGCTTAAAGATGGGAACACACAGATATGAAAGCTAAAATAGCCTAGCAGAAGGCCACTGCCTGGGACACAGAAGATCTTGGGTTTAACTCCAACTTTGCCTCTTATCCACTGTTTAACTTGGACTGCTTCCCTCTCCTATATTCCTTCTGTGTCTTAGAAACAGAGACAGTGCCAGTCACATTTTCATGAGACTGAGTACAAGCTTGCATTTGAACTAATGGGCATTTTTTTGCAAAAAGCATTGTTTGGATTAGCACATTTCTAGCAAGGCAAACGCCACCACAACTTTGGTGAAATCACCAGTCTCCTTAACACCATTGCTAACCCCTGCGCCTACCAGCGTGGTTGATATTCTTCCCTCCATGATGATGAGATCTGCATGTATTAGGGCTTGTCCTGTTTACCTACACCAAGCTTACCAAGCTATTTGGATCAACAGGCTGTTCCTTCTGCTCCTGACTGCTCAGCCAACTGCAAGCATTAGTGGCATACTTTTATTTTTCCTGCTTCTCACAGCTAACTAGTAGTCCCTGTGGAGCAGAACTGGTGCAGTCCAGCTCCCCACAGATCAGGGCTGTATGGTCAGTCTCCAGCTACAGTGGAAGCTTTTTCTGAGGCTCAAGCATTTACGAGGTCTATGAGGTCTCTCAGCCATGTAATGCGTCTGTCCATAAATACATGTGTTCATACTACTGCATTTCTCCTAATTAAGCAGCTTCTGTGTCTCTCTCCCTATCCTTACGCTGATCTCCATAGAAAGCATTTTTGAGATCAGAAGTTTCTGTCAATTTGCTTGAAATTTGTCCAATGGGTACAAAAGTTATTAGAGGGCAGAGCACAGATGTGGAAAACATGAAAGAAAACCTTGTTTCCTTAGAAAATGAAGTGAAAAACTTTCTCCTATCACAAGGGTAGGGAAATATCTCTTCAGGATTTCTCTACAACCTTGCCTGCCCTATGATAATTGTATTCATATCTATATCTGTCAACTAGCCATTTAATACATGCCATGTTTCATAGAATCATAGAATGGTTTAGGTTGGAAGGGACCTTGAAGATCATCGAGTCCCAACCCCGCTGCCACAGGCAGGGATACCTCCCACTAGACCAGGTTGCCCAAGGCCACGTCCAGCCTGGCCTTGGACACCTCCAGGGACGGGGCTTCAACAACCTCTCTGGGCAATGTTTATTTTCTATTGTTCTGCTTTGTTAGTAAAAATATCATGTGGCCCAAATCAAATGCCCACAAAAGTCTATCACTGAGACGTTATTTCCCGTATTAGCTGAATTATAACCTCATAAAAAATACCAAGCTAGTTTAATTTTATTTTCTATAAACAGGTGCTAACTGGCATTAATTACATGAACCTGATTTAATCCATCGTTAACTCACACGCTTTATTTGCAGTTTCATTGTTATTCCTGGAGTCAAAATACCAGGTTTGCAATTCAGTTGCATTAACTAAAAATGGGACATAGCAGATTTTGAGAACTGCAATGGCTTCATCAAGTCACAGGTGAAGTGGAATGATTTGACACTTATGAATCCTCCTACTGTTTTCATTTTTAGGTCAAATGCAATTTCTGAAGATTTCTCACAATCTTTTGTATTATTTCTATCATCTCATGCAGGAACACAGATACCCATTACTATGCCATTAGAAACCACATCAGCTTTGATTACTGTAAGTTAGACAATTCTTCTAACCTTAACAGACTCTGCTATGGGAACTTGAACAGAAATTGGAAAGCAACTCCCTAACAGACATGGTAATGCAGCCTATTTGTGACACAGATCCCTTGTCCCATTCCTTCTGGGCAGGACCAAATGGTCCCATTACCTTAACACCTTTAAAAGCTGTCTTGTAACAGAGGTCAAGGATAGCCGGTGCCTGACAACTGCACTGCACTTTAATGTTAGCCATGAACCCTAGAGACCGAAAATGACTCACGATGGGTATAATCTGAAGTTGCTCAATACAAGCACGTAAGTGCAAGCATAGGTGCATGTCTATTTGCTTGCACACTGCAGTCTTGTTTTGGCAATGCTTCCTTTTTCTGAGACGTGCTAGAAACAACCTGCACAGCCTACAGTACTGTCAGTGATTACTCAGCACAAATCATTCGGGACTCATTTTATAGCTTCAGGATAAGGGACCCACTTAAACACTACTATAGCTCTCCCACTGCCTATGATGCATGATAGTCTAAGGTATGATGGCTTGTTTCATTATATCAATTTCTGATTCAGTATTCTTTGTCTTTACTGTAACCAACTGCATGTGCATTTAGACATTCAAAGATGCTCCTGTCCCCATCTACTCTTGGCTGTCTCTGCAGTAATAACAAAGCATGATCTTGGACAGTTTGGCATGTGATTAATAGCTGTTCAGATTGCTTTGACAGTTTTAGTATATGCTAATTGGGTTAACAAGGTACTAAGTGCTCAAGGTGTTATGAATGTGTTGTAAAATCAAAAGCTCTCCTGTCAAATACATTCATTACTCATGGTCTGTAATTTGCTTGCAATGAGCCTACTCCAAAAGGCAGTATTCTGCCATTTCTCCTACTCTTCTGTGAACAACATTAGCACAACAGCACAAAATGCATCTTAAAGTGACACCATCCCCTTTCTAGAGAAGGAATCTCAGCCAGCAGGCTCGCTGGTATCTTTGAAGGGTGTCAGACTCCTCTTCAGCTGCAGCTGGACAATCAAGTCAGTGGGCCCTTTGCCACGGGTTGCTCTCACCAGGCACCTCTCAGGCCAGCAAGACACACTTGGCCACCTGGGCACAGCCAGTCTCCCAGAGGGCTGTGGACCTGGGGGGGCTTTGCCCATCCCTCTGCTCTGCAAGGGACTCCCATCTACGGCTTGGGGCTGTTCCACATGCCCTCAATCAATGCTCTTCTTCCCATCTTGGCCTCTAGGCTTTATTGCTGTTCCCATTCTCTTGCTCCCCACCTTTTGCTCTTTAGGCATGATTCCTCATTCCCACCTCTTGCTACCCAGTCACACTGCTTTACAGTGTTTCTGATCTTTGCAAAATAGCAACCATGTCGGCTGGACCAAAGGGCTGTCACCAGTAGCCTGTGCTCTCTATTTTACAGGTAATCTCAGACAAAACAGTCACATCACTGTTCAAGGCTATAGAACAGACCAGAAATTCATAGTATCTCTTGTTCCCATTGCCCATTTTGTTGAAACATGTCCAATTTATTCACTGACGTAAGAGACAGGTACACCTAATACCTTCTCCTCCTTCTGCTAGTTCTCATAAAAAATCACATCTCTTGTTGTCATTTCTGTGGAACTGAACAGCTCATTACTTACTGTCCTCCCTCTTCCTGTTCCTTTCCCTTTTCCATTAACACAGAAGTCTTACTTAACAATGGCAGTTAAATTGACATTGATTTCTGATGTATTTGAAGTCAATGAAATAAGATAAACCATATATCTTTGCCTGATTATGCTTTGTGACAAAAAAATCCCTGCCTGCAGGTACAACCAAGCCATACCAACCCAAGTAACCGTGCCAGTTATTTCCTCCAGCCAAAACACTGGATGAAATTAAAACTAGATGGTGGGACTAAAGCACTTCACTGACTAATTGTCATCAGTGAACAAAGTTCCTGGCAACAAAGAGGTTGCATCTTACATCCTAGATGTATGAAGAAATGGAGGATAGGAAATTTCATTTGTTTCTTAAAAAAACGAAGCTGGAGTGAACCACTGCACACTATGCAGCAGACAGGAGAATAACACATGAATATGAGAGAGCAGGTAAGGAAATGATCACGCAGTCATGAGTTTGTTTGCATAAGACTTAATTACCCAAGAATACACTTTAGCGGAAGCTGGAGAGGAGTGTACAGAGGATAACTTGTTCTAAGGAACAGCTGACTGTAAATGGTAGCAACTCTTTATGAAATTACACTCTTCAATGGAAACAGGTGTGAGAGCAGGAAGGAAATGTTTAATCTTTGGTTCTAAAAACATGACTCTTCCTTGCTTGACTAAAAGATTAGTGTTGGCTCAAAGCCAATATCAGGTTCATAAAACTCTCCAGTTCCAAGCATAAAAGTTCAAAGCAATAACCTGCTTTAGAGGTGAGACAGATTCAGGTCCCACTAAAGTCAGTCCCCACACACTCAAAAGGGACAGGGTTTGGTCTGGACTCATAACTGGTTTCCAAAAGTGGAGGTGGGAACACCCAGGTGTGGCGGGCAGCTGAAGCCAAGACAGCTTATATGTGCACTTTTACACAGCGCTTTTATGAGTGAGTTTTGTATTTGCTATATTGCAATCAATAAAGAGAGAAACATCTATTTTTCTGCATGACAAAGATAACTGTGACCAGTCACACACGCTACCCCTCCAACTGCTCCTGGAATAATCACTTGCATTGGCCCATTACACCAGCTCATAATGCTGGCTCTAACCTGGCAATACGAAATAGTAACTTGTCATACCCACCACAACTTAGCAAACAAAGCACATAAGGTTCAAATCTCACTGACTTCAAAGGACAATAAATATATGCCCAAGAACCGAGCTTGTTTTGTGCTGAATCCAGGCCACCATTCCCTCTCTCTGCCTGCTGCTTGTGAAACAGGCCACCTACCCTATATGGTGAGTAGAGGATGTCAATTCAAGCTCCACATCCCATTGCTGCTTCCAGCAGCCTCTTCCCTCCTGCTCTGCCATGGCTGCCCCTGTAAGATGCCACGGCTGCAGCTGGATAATCTAACACTCCTAACCCTTTTGGCTCCAGCAATTTAAAAGGAATGCACACAATTTCTTTAATCCTAAAATCCATCTTGTTGTAAGAGTTAATAGTCAGATAATGCTCTGTATAACATTCCAAGCATGGCGCCATAAATAAGAAAGCATTTAAATAGAAGAATTTACTGCAAATGTTCAAATCCAGTTCCAAGATGACTTCATTAAAAAACAAACCAATGTATTAATCTCCACTGCTGTATATTTTAAAGACATGAAAAACAGATTCTAAGTGCTTCTGAGCACTGCAAGCTGCTTCCGCATTTTGAAAAGAAAGAAGAAATAACATTAAATTGGCTTTTTAAAGGCTTCTCCTTCCTTTGCATGTTCTCATTCTTACATCGCATTTCATTTGTAACCTGGCATTCAGCCTTGGAGAGGGTTTTTTTTCCCAACTCAAACATGCTTCCAGGAACAAAATAAGGTTCTTGCTACACTTATAGATGTCTGGTTAAATCTACAATGTGTCAAACCAAGCCTTGTCCAGTGCTTCCTTAAGAACATAAAGTACCAGGAAAAGAAAGCAGGACACAGCAAGTGATTCTCTCTCAGCTCCCGTGGTGGAGCGATGGTGGCTGGCAGCCTCTACAAACTTGACGGCTAAAGTAATTTGCTCTTCACACAGGTAAATACAGGTAAGAGCATAACTTCAGATCTGTCTCAAGCAGTAAGGCAAGAAATTTCATATGAAATTCTATCTTGATGAAAAACTTCAACATGCAGTTAAAAAAAAACAACCCTCACACTTCATTGGCCATCATTGACTGTATCAAACACAGTCTGATCCACTGTTCATTGTCCTTCCTCCAACAAAGCAAAATAGAAAATATATTTCTAATTTTTGCTGTATGGGTTGCATTTTGTGTCGCTGACACGGGATGCCAAGCCTCCCATCATTTGCTCAAGATTCAGTAAGAACGTTCTCTTCTCCTGGTTCGTTAACCTTGCTGCTGGTTGCTTCCATAGCCGCTCAGGCCAAGTTACAGAAAGCTGAATCACTCCTTAATAAATTAGGCTTTAAACTAATCTTATTTGCCACTAAAATAAGATGCTTAACAAAATTGCTAAGTTGAAAGTCCAGCCTAGAATGACTACGATCTTCGGAAAATAAGCATTTGGATCCAGAAATAATTTTGTGACTCACCTTTAGCTTTTAATGGATCCTAAATACGTGGACACTAACATTCCTTGAGCAGATAATTTGTTTTCAGATAGGGTGGCTATCTAATCTTTCCTGAAATGGGCCAGATTTTCCTCTCAAAACAGAAGTGCAAGCCCTGTCTGTGAAGGTTTGGGCTAACTAGAGTTTGAATAATGAAGACAGATAAATTTGGCCTACTAATTCAGACCAAACTGAAGGTGGAGAAAACAAGATGCACACAAATGACGTTTTGAATTGTACCACTTTAAAGACGTCAGGAAAATCTCTGAACAAGTACAGTCCACTGATCTCCCATAAGAAAGGGTGCCCAGTGGGTTCAGTACGAAGTGAGACTGAAACAGAACTTCTGTCCATGCTGGGGCAGCAGTGTGAGCTCTGGCAAATCATATCACTGCTCTGTGACCTGGTTTTCTCAGCCATAAAATGAGTCTGACCGCTTTGCAGTAGACTTTCAGATCTATGAATACAGAATATAAGATAGACACGCCATGCAACTGAAGTCAGTTGCTCTTTTGCAGCTTGTCTGCGTAGTTGTTAAATCAGGATTTACCATCAAAATAGAATGAAAAGTGAGTGAGACCTCTCCTGTTAGTGATGACAATCTGAAAAAGGTAAAAACTCTTCCTAATTCTGCCATCGTTCAGGACTCATTTAATACTCGCTAAACTGCTAATAGCTGCCATGATTTTATTTCATTTTCCTCAGTCATATAGATGCTGCCTTGGGACACTCTGAATCGCTCCTTTATTGTCACCCATCAAGAGTTTATCTTAAGGATTTAAAATCACTTCTCTTTGTGCTTTAGAGGAGAAAACAAATCCAGCAAAGAAATTTAGCAAGAAAGACCCAATCTGTTGTGATTAAAAAGAAAAGCTAGAAAAGTGTTCTGGCTCCTGCAATGGTATTTTATATTGTTTCCCGTGAGGGGAATTATCTCCATTAATGGTGATTGCAAATCCCTGGGTACTGGGACATTAGCTTCCCTTATGCTTGTTACTGAAATGAAAGAAGACAACTAAAATATTACAGAGCTGCTTTATAAAGCACTTACCCTATTAAGTCACTTAGCCTTAGTCTTTACATAGGGATAGGGTGCCCAGAAGAATTCCTTGGGGAATATATCAGATAAGAAATACAAAGGAAGGCCCCCATCCATTAGGATCATTTTTAACAGTTACTATATTACTCCTATCAACAAAACTGCCAGGTTCGTGGGTGCAAGTGGCCACCTTTCAGATCTGCACTCTTGGAGGCACATCCTGGTTCTCCCGAAACACAGCATTGCTGCTCTTTTTCTCTCACAGCAACCAAGGATTGGGAACCAGCAAATGGAAAATAAGTTGTGTATTTGTTTAGAAGACATCCGCTTTAGCCCAGCTCTTACCGAACTATTTTTATTCATTTATCCCCCCTCCCCCAAAAGGGAAAGTGTTTTGTTAAAAGGCTGGAGGCAAATCCTGCTACTACCAAAACAAGACCCCGAGCAGCCAATGGATTCCTGAAGGGCTGGATGTGGCGTGGAGCTGTGAGATGCTCAGAGCCAGATATTCACCTGCTGCACAGTGAGGTGGTTTCCTTGACCCGGTGAAACAAAACTGACTTACAATTCATCCTGTTTTCTTTCCATTTCTTTAAATGACTTTTAGCTTTTCTGCCTTGCATCTCTGACCCTAGCAGCTGTCTAACCGGGTGCAACGGCTCTCATCCTCCCCTTCCTCCCTCTTTGCAGTACCACATAACTAATTGCATTCCAGCTTCAACAATGTTATCTTTTTCGTAGAAATGAGCGGCCAAGGGCTCATAAATAACACATAGGCATCACACAATGAGAGGGTCAGAAAGGATCAACTCGATGAGCTTGAGAAATGGTTGATTTTTAAAGTCCTTTCTCAGTCCTCAAGTTTCTCTCCTAGAAAGCTTTAAGGGCAGAGGTTTCATAAAGGCAAAAGGTACCAAAGGTTCAGTTGCTGGGGGGGGGCAGCACAACCTCAGAGCTGGAAGAGAGTTTCTGCAAAAGAACAGCAGGTAGCACTGAGACCAGGACCTCTGAAAGAATAGGAAACCTAAGAGATTTCAAAGGACAACCCACAAAAACAACCCCTGAAGGTCTGGTTCACACCTCTGTTCTATTTCAGCCGCAGAGGGAGGGGGGATGCAGCCGTAGTCTGCTCAGCCATCGCAACAAAAGCCAGAAGGTGATTCACGAACCGCACAACTCTCAGCCCCTAACCTGTACGCTGCGGTCAGCAGCTGTTTAAGCCAGTACAGAGCTGGGGGGAAGACCCTGCCTGGGTCTGCTGCTGGGGAGGTATGGGGGTAGCAGAGACTGGGTGCTTCCAGCCTTCAAATTGCCCCAGCACGCACTGGCAGCCTGCGCAGGGGCGGATCCTCTGTGATGCGCAGTGCCCAGCTGTGAAGGCAAAGACCAGCCAGCTGAATGCCACTTTTCCCATTTTATATGTAGCAACTGAGACAGAATGTGGCCCTTTACCTTTCTAAGTAGAATCAGTTAAATTCATATGAAAATCAGCTCTCACTTCATTATCTGTAGCAAGCCAGAAAGCTGAAGTTTCTCTGTGTGTGTTTTAATTTATTTTCTTCTCTCTATATAAATGCCACGCTTCTAACTGATGGTTTAACAACCCCAATTTTAAAGGAACATCACATGGTTTGGGTAAGGAAAGTGTTCCTTCCCTCGGGTAGACCCCCTGCTGTCCTTTTCTATTGACTCCTCAAGATCATGCAGTAAATATCAACACTGGAAAACTTTTAGAAGTAATAACGCCAACTGAGGCCCGAGACCTGTGGGGCACAGCTGGTTCCCACCCTCAATTCTTCCTGCAGCCTCTGCAAGCTGAGAAGGCTCAGCACCTCGAGAGATGGTGCCCTAAAGACACGACAACAAACCCAACTGCCTCTTGTGAAAATAAATAACCGCTAGCCGACACACAGCTTTCCTCCACCAGAGTGGAAAATATGCATGTGTGGTCCAGCCATGTTCTTTCAGTAATTGTTTATTTGCAAGCACGGTCAGGAAGTGATGCTGTAGCGTCAGGAAAAATGAACCCAAGGAGAAAAGGGGTTGTGGAGTTGTGCCATACGTTTCACACCCCTCTGTTTCTCGCCCACACGCATTTGAGGAGGGCGAGTTTGATTTTGATTGTTGGTGGGTTTTAAATCAATGCAAGATCCAAACGGAAAAATAAAGTTGTTCTGGAGAGCAGCAGCACTGTGATTCTGGAAGCCGAGGCTTGGGGGAAGCTTTGGGTGTCTCTCTCAGCTGTAGGTTGCCAGTAGCAAGGCATGCATGTGGTTTACAAGGTGGGGAGAATGCTGACTCCAAGGCAGGGAAGTGCCTCCTGGGGCACCCTGCAGCAAAAATACTTGGCTCCAGAATAAATCCTGCCTCAGATCACTGAAAAGACTGTAAGTTTGTGGACTAGCAGAAGCAATCAGAATAGCCCACCCCATAACATAAAGCCCTTTCTTTCCTACTTGACCTAGGGGTAAGAAGACGTAAACCATCACTGGAACTTAAGGGGGAAAAACCCCCCCAAAATTACATGTTGTGTGGTGTGATCTCTTCCTCTGGTCCCCTCACATCTAACGTCTCCATTTCTCAGGAAAGCTCTCACCTCCCTCAGCTGCCTGCCCAGCTCTGTGCTTCCCTGTGGTTTGCCCTCCATGTTCCTCTGCCTTCTTCTATTGCTTCCCAGTCCAGTACCTATGTTCTTGTGAGGCTTCGTGGTCCTCCATGCTCACAGCTGTACTCACCCAGGCAACAAACAAAGACTGAGGCAGATGAGCCTTGCTCAAAGATTTAAAATCAATTAACTCACTGTCTGTCTGCGTCCTTTTGCCCACAATCAGGCATTCCACCTTTTATAAGGCCATGCCATAAAGGCGTCTTCCACATGAGAATGTGTGAATGAGTCTTATATAGGTTTTACACACAAGTTTGGATGGAGAAATGGGTACCAGCAGACAGCAACCTGAAGAGAGGAAAAGTATGAGCTGAGATGGTAGGTTGTGAAATTTTCCCAAGAATTGACCAGCTCTGCAGACAAGTTTCCCCAGGAATTGATAAATCCAGTGCACCAAGGATCAGACAAATTTGGACAAGGCCAGCAGCACACACTAACATCAACAACTGGTTGTATAACTCAGACTACAACCAAGAAGGTAGTGACTGCTCTATGCAACTATACACATACACTTAAGGAAAGACAGGGCCCTCCAAGACTTTCTGAATACCTAAGAGCTACTGCATACCAGTACAACCCTCCACTCCTGAACTAAAGGTGTTCTTACAAATATTGGCTGTGATCTGTTCTGACTCAATCCCCTATATGAAGAAAAAGGGAATTTGCAACTCTTTCCCCTTATCCCCCTCTTTCACGCACAGTTTTGTTTCCACTATCAAACTTCTTGCTAATATTAACTTTGAACTTGGATGATCTCCAATGTCCTCTAACATCCTGGATTAATGAACTCTCACAGTGTAGCTCAAAGAACTGTTCTTAACACTAATTTCTGAGCACACTTAAACTTTTCTTGCTTTCTAGACACTTATTCTTTGTTATCCTTATATGCCCTTTATAGCTGGAACCATGCTATACTAAAGTTTTCTAAGTTTTTTGAACAAACCTGGCACTTTACAGCTAATAAGCATTAACCACACAAAAATGATGAATTCTAAAAGGAAAAAAAAATCTTTGCCAACGAGAAAACATATTGTTCCTCCAGAGGGATATATTTAATATTGTACAGCCAAATCAAACAAACATGCTGTAATCACCAGAATGAAACCTCAGGAACAACCCAAAACAACAGCACAGGATAAATAAATATGAACTCAAGTTCTTTGAAGAACAGGAGGAGAATGATCAGGTTTAGATGAGGAACAGCTTCTTGCTTAATGACAACATGAAAGGTAGAACTTAAGATGAAATAAAAAAAAAATACTGTTCTTTAAAACAAGTTCTGAATCCTGCTTGCTCCTTTCGTTCTAAGTCTAGCACTTTAGATGCTAGTGCCTGGCCCAAGAATGGCTACAGAGACAACCCCAGAATACTGAGGGACACTTCCTATTCTATTTATGTCCTCACTTTGGGGGGACCATATAGTCTATCCACTTTTAATTAACTCTTTTGTCCCTTTTATCAACAGACAAATTTGCAAAAACAGCATGACGCTGAACCGGGAGCATCTACTTCACGTCTTGAGCAGGCTTGTTTACAAAGTGGCACTCGGACCTTTCAGACCATAGGTGTCAGCAAGTGCCAGTGTACCCTCATTAGATGTGACAAGACAAATAAGTCTGAAGGAAGCACGAGGAATCACTTCACCAGTGTCATAGCCCAATACTGGCATTCTATGCTGTGCAAGAAGTACAAGAACAAAAATGAAAAGGAGTTGTTCATGGGGGGAAAGGGAAGGAATTAGTGAAGAATTTACAGGTCACTGAATGTTAGTTTTGATAAGCAATAATGAGGAAATGGCCTTTAATGACCTACAGTTCAGCTTGCACTGTCATTAGCATATATTTAGAAGAAAAGGGAACTCAAGCCACTTGATCTGTTAATACATGTATTATTGTCTAACCATTATAGACGGAATCTTACTGGAAAAAAAATACTATTTTTGACTAACGTGAATCAAGTTGAACTGTTTCTCATTCAGTCAGAGATCAATTTAGATCTAGAAGCTCCTCTGCCATTTGAAGTCCCACTCAGTTTCTAACGCAGCGTAAGTGGCAACAAATCTTTGACATGTGATTCTTTGAAAATCACAGCACATTTATAAAAGTCAAACAACAGCTGGTCTCGCTTTAGAGCTGAAAAACAGACTATCCTTTAATTCTTCTGTGCAAATCAATAATTTATTTGAATCCTTCTATTTTAAAATGTACTAAACTTGAGTTGGTGATGTCTTTGAAAGAAAGACAGGGATTTTACTGCGTTTCCTTCCTTCTTATTCTGTTTTGATTGCATTAAAGTGATTCACTTAAACATCCCCATAAATTAAACATCCTCTTTCTTTGCAGCAGGCATCAAAACATTATTTTTTGTTTGGTAATATAGATTTACTGATATGGAGCATGATTTATTTCCTGTCATTTAACACCAGTGTGGTCCACAGCTGAGTTTCAACCATCTTTACATTCTGCACCTTGTTCTTGCACACTTTAAAATTGCAGCCGTCCCATCTAAGCAGGATCACATGTTCTTCAGAAATGTTTTGTGATTGAGAGATACCACATTTGCTGTGAATTTAGGATACTTGTTATATCAACTAAGACAACCTTCAGCTGTGTGCCTTGCGCCTCTAAGGGAATGTGTTCACCAGCACATTAGTATAGAATCTGATTTTCACACTGCTTGCAGGAATAGAAAGGACATTTCAAGTGGGCTGCCACAGAAATTACATTTAAGTACCCTTGCATGTATGTGTTGACCCTTGGTATTCATAGCTGCAATGTTCTCAGGAGAACTTCAGCCTGAAGGAGTCCCATGCACTTCTTTTATCATAAAAGGACTTGTATTTTCAAATGTTACTGATTTACTTATTTTCCACCAAAGATGCATTAGATTGAAATGATCTAAGGATAAGACTGAAAGCAAACTGAATGCTGATTCTTGCTTCCTAAACGAAAAAAAATAATCTATGAAAATCAATAACAAAAGTTCTTTATGAAACGGATAGCAATCAAACTGAAAACTTACAAAAGAATGCACTTTATAAAAGTAGTGGAGCATATGTTATCTGCCCTGGCTGTAACTGCAGTTATGCATGGAGGAAAATGCTGAAAAGAAATCTTTGAAGAATATCTTTCCCTATGACTGCACTTTCAGGGACTTTCAGTTAGATCTCTTCTTAGCATCTGATCACCCAACTGAATCTGGATTCATATCTGCAGTTATTTATAGCTCCAGATAATAATCTGGGAGAGGTGTTAAGAAAATATCCGCTGCTTCTATACTGGTCTAGAAGTAAACCTGTGAGCGCTGACCAGTTACCCCTCACAGACCACCAGAGGAATGGCTTTCCTTTGGGGACAGAATTGTGTCCAAGCATTTTGAGAGCAGAGGTCCTACTAAAGTTCAATAGCACTTTCAGAAATCCCATAAAAGATAATTAAGATGCATGGCAAATTTAATGCCCGCCTTTTATGAATTTATTTCCCGGGAATATTACCCAATGAACAATATGATTTCTATTCACATAGACACTACAGATGTTCCACATTTCCAGATATTCATTCATTTCTGTTCATGAAATGAAACCCCAGGCTGCTCCACCGTCAGCAAACTCTCCATAGGCAGGAACTCTCCTCAGCCAGCTTGGTTTTGTTTTTTTTTTCCTTTGAGAGTGCATTAAGCACATTAGAAACAATTACATTATGATTAAATTTTTTTAAAATCATATAATTCAAAATCTGACACTATTCATGTTACCTTAAATATCTTTTGAAGTGAGAAAGAAAGAACCCTTTGCAAAGCTTGTGCCGCCTTTTTTCCTTTGTTTTGGCTTTGCTATATTTTCCACAGCGATGAAGCCAGGGTTGTGTAAAACACTCAAATCTCTGGGAAATGTCTTCCTAAAATTCAGCTCTCGAATAAAAAAAGCAGGCCTTTGGTGAAATTCATCCACTGTCATTTTCTCTCAGGTAGATGCAGGGGGAATTGTCCAGGCATGCAATGGATAAGGGTCTACTACATGGTTAGGACTTTAGACAAAGTTCCTAAGGAATTACTATGAAGTTTGCAAGCGCTTGCAACAAGTGTGATGTTTTAAAAGCAGCTGCTCATGTTTTACTCTACATATACACCTTTTCTGAGAAAGCTCTTTGAAACAAGACAGCCTGTCTTTAGTGCTGCCTCCACCCACAGCTGCAACCAATACTTGCTGGCAACAACAGAAAACAAATGTCCCTACTCTCAGCAGCACTTGCACCCTTGACAGATCACTTCTCAGAGGTAAACCTCTTGATCAACTCTGTGTTACATTTAGAAACCGGTGCTGGAAAAGACAGATAACACTTAATTCAAGCCAGGATTAAATCTGCCTGAAAACCAACGTTGGTAAGAATGACATTTTCCTTTCTTTTGAAATCTGGCTCCAATCCACGGAAGACCAAAGTCCATTTTTTCAAAATTCTCAGAGGAAAAAAGGGCCAAAGGCCCCAGAATCATCCTGGGAGATTTGTGTTGTAGGCAGTGCCAGTATTAATACCTGTGCTGAGGAGCTGGAAATCCTGTGCTACACGCATTATACATCCAAAAAAAGGGCTGTCAACTGATTCCGCTTGTAGATGACAGGTAGATAAATTCCTGTAAAGCTGCCGGTCATAGTGACCAGTTTACAGACAAAAAAAGGCAATGTGAGACCTATCATCCAAATCCCCAAACCAGAGATTAAGTTATACCAAGGCAGAGCATAGGCCTGGCCCCGACTCTCTGAGCAAGGGACAGTTTTAACTACTCGGATCACGTCTGGCATTCAGAGTTCCCTGTGAGTGCCCATGCACCTTTGTATGAGTTGAATAAGGTGTGTGTAGGACTTCAGTCCTGGGATGACCTCATTTGGAAACCCAAAGACATAATTTAAACCTTGTCTGTTTGAGTGCGTTATATTTCACTGCAAGAGCCTCAGTTTGGTTTTTTTTTCCAGAAGACTGAAAAATCTTGAGTGGAGACAGGTAAGTACAGCCCTGCACTTCAAAAGTTGGGACATTTCATGATGCTGGCAGTGCTGCATTCCTGATAAATACAGGAAGCCAAGGGAAAGTCCTTACTTATACTTAGGAAAGTGGGGGGCAGGGGGGAAGTGCCACAGTAATATTACTGAGCATGAAAGGCAAGTTCACGTCAAAGAAGGCATTGCCAGCAGAGATAAAACAGTCTTATTTTATCAGCTCCAAGTGTCACTTCAATAACCTCAGTTTCAGGTACTATTCACAGTAAAAAAAAGATACATATATTTGTATATTTTTCCCAGGGAAGAGTTGAATTTACAGTGGTCCTAGCCAAGATTCAGAGCAAGAATTGAGAGGCAGTCTCCCAAAGCCTACAGAAATTTGAAGACACACCACAGAGAGAGAGAGAGCGCGAGAGAGAGAGATGTCAGCTCCTAGCTGAACAATTTGTTTCCTTGATAAGATAAACATTTTGCTACTACATGACAGTATCTTGAAAATAGTTAACAACCTATAGCTAGTGAACACTCAAGGCTAATTAAAGTGCCAAAATGTTTTATGTCAGGTTTTTTCTTTGCCAGCTATCATGTTCTCCCTTTTCCACAGGTGAGGGCAGTAAGAACTCAGCTGCACTAATGCTAGGCAGTGTCCAAGCAATAGAAATATATCCTCTAGTGTCATAATTCACTCTTTTCTTTATCATATCTTCACAGGAAAAACTCACTTCACAGTCAGCAGTCGTTTTCTATTACATAAATTTAATTTTACTTGTGCTACCATAATTCATCAGTCACTATAAGGAAGCAGCAATCCAGACACTACGCTACGCAATTCTGACACATCACTTGCCTGGACAGGATCAGTGCAGAATAACCACAGCAATACTTACATAAAGGAGACCAAATCAATCCCTTCCTTTGCCCTTTGGAAACTCAGAGTTGCTAAATCCAATCTAATTTACTGAAAGTAAAATATATAGGTTGGAGGAAGAAATCTCTTCCAGTCAATGCCCCGCCTCACCTGTAAAACACCTCTGCATGCATCACCTTTCACAGGGCTCCAGAAAACAGAAAGATTTTTAAAGAAATACTCCAGATTCTGTATTTAAGTGACTACCTGCTTTACCACTCACACCACATTCCCATGATCGTGCTCTCCCTTAGCTCCGCCATAGCCAGTTTAAATCATACCTTTCAACTTTCTTCTCATCAGCTACAACCTATAGCAGCCACTAACCATTGGCAGAGTGACCTTCTGCTGACGGGTGTTTTCTATTCAGTTCAGTCTCACTGCTCAAGTACTGCCTAGGCTTCAGTCCGTGGTGATACATGTTTTGACCATACAAAAGCACTGCTGGGAGTCAACAGCTCTTGTCCCTTAAAATTCCTCCAGTGCTGCAGTAGAATGTGACTCTTGCACATGACTCAATACAGAACTCACTGGCAGAGATGGAAAAGGTGGAAACCTGGATCATGGGACGCACACATTGTGCCACAACAATGCCAG
This sequence comes from Pluvialis apricaria, assembly GCA_017639485.1. NCBI lineage: Eukaryota > Metazoa > Chordata > Aves > Charadriiformes > Charadriidae > Pluvialis > Pluvialis apricaria. Next base: position 70,468,634 of record CM030011.1, on the reverse strand, counting down.
AGGGATAGAGGGTTTGGACCACCAGCTGTGTGACTACTTTGTAAGAGCCTAGAGGTGATTTAAAAAACCCTAGTACCAGGGGTTCAAAGGAAAAAAACGCTTCAGGAAAGAAAGTATATAACTGAAAGCTACAGAATACTTTAGTAGCATTGAAGAGAGACAGAGATCTGCTATATAGTTTTTAGTTCTGACTGGTGAATCAGTTCCCTGGCTGAGAAACAAAGTAGAAATTAAATTGTCAACTCAGTCTGAGCAAGAGTGCTCTTGTTAGCAAAATTAATGTATGCATTTGCCTCATAGTATTGTTTTTAATTTCTCTGTGCCTTTAATTCCCTCTCTGAAAATGGGGCTATCTCTCATTGTTATCCGAGGTCTGCATTTTCTGTATTTGACAAAGTAATGCTTCATACTGACATCAATTTTTTAAAATGTCCCTTATGTTGATGGTCTTATTTCAAGGGGATATTCATTGAAAGGTTATTATTATTTCATTATATTGTAGCAAATGCTTTCATTTCCTTAACTGAGCTTTTCCAAGTCATGCCACCTTCAAGAGGAGCCTTAGGCTTGCTGCTGATTCCAGGTCAGTCTGAGAGCACAGAAGAGAAGAACGTACCTGTCGTGGTTTAACCCCAGCCAGCAACCAGGACCACGCAGCCGCTCGCGCAGTTCTCCCTCTTCCCCCCAGAAGGGCAGGGAGAAGGTGGAGGAAAGGAGGGGAAAAGGGAAAGGAAATAAACTCCTGGGTTGAAATAAAGACAGTTTAATGGAACAATAACAGGAAAGGAAAATAACAATAATAATAACAATAATAATGACACAGGTCACTCTCACCACCTGGTGAACTGGTACCTTCCTGAGCAGTGAGTGTGAGTCCCCACCCACCGGCTAACCTCCATTTATATACTGAGCATGATGTCGATGGTACAAAATATTCCATTGGCTGTTCTGTTGTTCTGTCTATGCTCCTTCTCAGCTTCTATGGGAAGCTGAAAAGAGTCCTTGAAAAGAATAAACTTCACCTAGAAACAACTAAAACAATATGCATTATTGACATTCCTTTCACAGCAGTCACTAGAAAGAAAATTGCTCTTTCCCAGCTGAAACCAGGACAGCATCAAAACCAGAAAAATCTCTGGTGGGATCAGCTTTATGATCCAGGCAGAGCTGATGTACAATGCTGGTAGTAGCAGGGATCACGGTCCCAGTGCTAGCGTGCTTCAAGGGGCTAGTTCCACTTTCAAGTGGCGAGAGTTGGGCTCATGTGTAAATACAAATTTGCAACTAGACCCTACTGTGAAGTGCCTATGCCTTCATGTCAACACAACCACCTGGAAACCTGCCTTTTATTTGCAGGATCCGTGTCCCTTGACAGGGAGAGCAGGGTGTGCACTGTGCTGGGCTGTTAGGTCAGTTTTACACTAGTGTGAGGGAGAAGACTTTTGCCTCAGTGACATTTAGGGAATGATGCCAGCTATCACAACCAGGAGCTCCCTACTTGCTGTAGTCAGGTTTCCAACTCCCACTGCTGGAAGCAAGTGGCTGAACTCCAGCTGATGGAATCAACAGTTTCAGAGAAGGGATTATTTGTAAAATTCCTGTTTACCGTAGCGTACTTCATTTCTTTACAAGCTGCCTGGTCAGAGTGGGATCTTTGGCTTTTCACTTTGGTTTTAGGCTCTTTAATTTCAGTACTTTCCAGATTAATTTATGCTGGGAAGCAATGATTGACCACTTTGTACTGGACATGTTGATGGTGGCATCTAATAAACATAGTGATTTTCCTTATGTCTTCCTTGTGAGGTATGTAACAGAACAAGTTTCCCTTACTATTGAAACACTGGGCATTTCCAATTGGTAATTTTGGGTCTTTTAATCAGCACAAATTAACACTAGGCAATAGTTCAAGGAAATACTACCTATTTAAAAAAACTTGCAGCATGTTGGTGCACAACTTTTTGGATTTCAAACCCAAAATGATTGGTAGCCTTAAGGAAGAAAGTGGGGGATCAAAGCACTTCTCATATCTGTGTTACTTGGAAAGGAAACTTCCAAGGACGTGAAAATTCTGCCTAATGAAGAATCCGAAGCTGTGCTTCCTGCATCAGATCCTAACTTCTGCCTCAGTAGCAATATCACAGGGACAAAGCTGTTTTGCCTTAATTAGAAGCCTTTCAAGAAAAGAGAATCCGCCACTAATTGACTTGTTCCAACAAGCCTGAATTCTAAAATCTCCCCTCTTATACCAATTACCTTCAATTAGAAAAATTATTATTCCCAGGTTTTATATAATACCACCAATGTGGAAGAGGTCAAGATCTCAGTCTCATGACTGCTGAAAGATGAGCTGAGTCCAGTATCTAATGGGAAAAATAAAAGTATATCATGTATATTTATTTTTAGAGAGTAAAAACTTTTTGGTTCACATTTCAGAGCTTTTTTCCACATCCAAAAACAACAGGAGGAAATGAGAACTGCTCTCCTCAGCAGTCTGCAAAAACCAACAAAGAAAAAAGTCATTAGAAGATGGACCAGTATCGCCAGAAACAGCTGTTTTACAAGCCAATAGATCAATGGGCTTAACAAATGAGAATGCCCTGCATTCTAGCATTTTCTTTATGCAATTCCCCACTGCTTTGAATCCAAATACAAAGACTGAAATCCTGACTGCAGTGAATTGAACACGGCAAGTATTTCTCCCTAAGGAGGCGGTTTTAGGTAGCACGCTGACGAGGGCTTACTGGATAGAACAAAAGCCGTCTAGTTTGCCTTTTGGAAAAGGATGAAGAAATTTTGCATAGTAGGTTACCTAGGACCTGACTTGGATGCTCAATGGGAATTACACTTAGTGTAGTTGCATTCATTATCTATTGATTCTTTAGCACTGAGCCCAGCTCATGGACCCACTTTTTCCCTCTATATAATACTTCCCTAAATGATAATCCAAATAATTACTTTTCAGTGTATGAAATATTTTAGACTATAGGTTGCAAATCGAAAAATAAACAGTTTATATGTTCTCTCTTTCTCTCCTTTTACAAAGGTGCAGACTTACAGAACTTACTTGAAGTCTGTGTTCCTACTATATAGTTTTTAATGAAAATTAAACTTTTGAGCCCAAGGATAACTGCTTTACATATTTTTAAGGAGAGAAAAATCAAAGAAAATTGAAGAAGGACTAAGATTCAGATTTAAGAAGCTACTTAAACAGGTATTTGATTTAAGACAGGAGTAATCTCTCTCTCTCTTTTTTTTTTTTTAAACAGACTTGGACATTTTATTTGTTCTTTTAATCTGAAGAGTCTCATATAATCACCTGACCACTGCCTGCAGCCAAGAAAGCCTGAATATCTAAAGACTTAGTAACACTTTTGGAGTCAGGCATATAATTAAGAATATTTTCAAAGGAGAGTCCACTACCACAAAGATTGCTGTGAATTTCCTTCAATACACAAAAATTGCTCTGAATTTGGGTCTGTATCCTATAACTAATGTTTGCAAGAATTCCTGTCCCCATCCCCCCCACCCCTGCCCTGCAAATTCCTAATACAAACAAGACAAAAAAAAGACAAGTGCAATGTGCCATCAGATGTGATTTGTGATGGCATCCAACCTGTGAGTGACAGAGCAGAACCAGGACTCAGCTCTTCTGGCCCCCAGTCAAGTGCTCTATCCTCTGCGTCAAATGATCCCCCTGATAAATGTTATGGCTAGGTTCAGCTGTCTTGAGAGAAAGCAAAATCCTTGCTGAGTTTACTGTAATGTTATCACATCCCCACTTAACAACCTTCTGCCTTTTCACAAGTTTGAAATGCAAAGGTAAAGCTTTGCTCTAGGGCTGCACACTGATGAGAGAGGAGACAGAAATCGCTACTCACAACCTACGAGGAGTTGGCTCACAAATAGGTTGACAGAAATACATATGACTTGAGGCATAGTAGGAGTGTTATTAAGCAGAAGTGCTACTTGAAATTGGGAATCTTTGAGAGGTTGTGGTTTTCTTTGTCTAAAATGTTGGTTGGCATTCTTGTCTGAACATTCAACTAATGTGTTAGGTAATCCTCCGGTGTAATAGCAAGATTTAGGGAAAGGACAAAGCACGTCAGCTAAATCTTTGAATTCTTTTGCCTTCAAAGAGTAATATCAACTCTTAAATATTACCTGAGAATTGTTTCTGGCACTGAGATAATACATAGATGGTCCCAGCGCAGGATTAATCTGCTGCCGCCCTGGCACACTGCTAGCACTGCAGAGCTCTTCGCATGTGTTTGCAAATGAGGCTGCTGTGAACAGCCAGAGCTTTTAAAGGTAGGAGCTCTTTCTCATGGCTCCTCTGGACGGAGATCTCACTGGGGCACACAGAGAGGTCACCCATGGAGGCTACAGCTGTGAAAAAACTCAGAGCCTGAACCTGAACTCCTGGGAAAAACTCTGCTGACTACACTGAAGTTAAATAGGCAGAGAAACCACTATTTGCTGAACGCATTACCTATCGGTGCTGTTATCAGTACCAGGCGAGTTAATTATAGCATATACGTTACAGTGTTTACCAAGCAGTATCAACTGCACCAAGAAACCTTAGCCAGAGAGCATGATATGGTGCTGATAACTCAGTACCAGTCTATGCGAGAAGACAAATCTTCCCAGGCGAACGAGATTCACTCATCATTTACCATCCTAGAAGGTAAGCACAACTACACACTGCAGGAAAAAATCCCATTTTAAAGTTGGAGGGTAAAATAACTTAGAATGACAGTGAATTGTTCCCATGTGGTGAAACGTCACCACTGGGAGTCTTGTGTCCTGTTAGGTCCTTGCACAGCTTTGTGATCTGCTAATGGAGTCCCCTCACAGCAGATGCTAACATGGGCTAAGGGCTTCGTGCAAGCAGCAAAAGAACCCATGTCTGAACTGAGACTGAACACAGGTGTGCCTCCATGCCTCTTCAACGGGAAGTAAGACGACTCAGCTCCATCTGTCATTAATTTGAGTGACACTGTGTAGAAAAACTGAGAGAGAACTATAAAGTGACGCGGGGAGTTCATTTTCCTTGGAGTAAAGACACAGTAATGCAGCACTCCGGGAGCTGAATTCTCCACAGTATTCTGGCATTAACATCAGTGACAATAAGGAAACTGTTCAGCAGGAATTGCCTCTCTATTATCTAAGGATGATACACCAGTTGCTGAGATTCAACAAAGCACATACGAGTATATTTAAGCTTTAGCTGTACACTGGAATTTGTTTCTATTAAATGTATACAAGGATACAGGAACAGACAGATAGTCTTAAGTTAGCAAGTGAACCTACCCACCTTAAAAAAGTAAAAAACATTACACAACCCCAAAACTGATTTAGCTTTTCCCCAGTGGTAACATTTTTTTCCCTGTACAATTGAGTGCTCAATTTATCTCGCCATTCAGTACAAACAAGGTTTTGGATAGAAATTCCTATAACCCTTTCCAGTCTTGCATGCTTAAACCAACAGCTGCCATGATGGGCTGTCTGTCAGGGTACATCCTGATAAGTTCCTTTGCTGTTGACACTACAGATCTTGTATGCAGCTACAGCATGCAGAATGGAACATCAGATCTAGACCTTGCCTGTCTACCGTAATTCATGCAGCTGAGTCAATGGGCTTGGGGCAAACGAGCAAAGCTTATGCGAATGCTTAAAATTAAGCATGAGCTCAATTATTCTACTAAGTCAGGGCCTCTCTCAGGAATGATAAATGTGAAAAACATGGAAAAGCAGGATGAGTCCACGTGGATTGAAGACATAAGAAAGTAATTCTTCAGCATTGGGCAAAATATTTGCATCCATTACAGTGGCCTGTGGATTGTAAGGATTAATACTTTTCTAATGCACATTATTGATCAAAAAAAGCAAAAGCATGGGAACATACCTTCAAGGTAAATACAAAAGGTGGTCTTACAAAGGTAATTTATTTGCAATTAACTCTTATTTCTGAGTTCAGCTTTCAAAATAACCCCTGCACTGAACTTTACTTGTGAACTTTACAACCATAAATTTGAATTCTGATTTTGTGAAGACACCCTTCTACCTTGTGTAAGTGGCAGCATAATTAAAGCCCTGACAAACAGATAAATCCATAATGGTTCTGCAGAATTCATCCTTTTGCAAGTTTCACATGATGTCAAAACAACACATGAAGAGAGTATGGACATTCTCTCAGCGGATATGACAAACCCCAACAGCGTAGCTAAGGTAAATTATTGCTAACAGCCCATTTACTCCTACCACCAACTGCTAATTCAGCAGGAGGTATCAGGCTGACAAATTCGAGTCAGCCATCCTAGTGGAGCTGGGAATCTGGACTCAGATCGTCGGATAAGTAAAATGATGGGTACATACGTGCCGACAGCGTGCAGCATTCCAACAGAATCTAGCGCGTCTCAGGGCCATCCATATGCTCCACCATATGTCCGCGAGGAGAAGGGTCCAGAATCACAGTCTCTGGAAAGGGTAGGTCTCCCAGGCTCTCAAGATACCAGCCAGGATCCCAATTTTGCTGTATTAATTGGTGTGTATTCCTGTATTCCCTCCAACAAACTACTGATTTTAGCTCAGAGGACAAATATGGAACATAACCAACTGTTTGCCGATTCAGAAGCTGGCTCCCACAGGGCAAGTTCTACTAGGGAAGAAAAGGTTGCTCTGGGCTGTGTTTCTTCAGAGCCAATTCAACCTCTGTGTATTAACCACAAAGAAGCTGCAGCAACAGAGATGTTACCGTGTAAAACAGCAGTACTGACAAGCACCTAGAAACAGACCGGATTTTAATAGCCTAGCATGGGGGAATACAAGCTTTGACTCACTCAGTAGAAGACAGGTTGCTTTATTTTTGCCTTCCATTCTGCTCTTCACTTACGTTTTTCTGGGGGTGATTAGCTGCAGTGTGTTTTCACATTTCAGTCCTACCTTATCGCTGTCCACTGTGTTCTGTGATGTCCTGGATGCAATGGAAATGGTGTCAGGTTGACTGCTGCCATCTCCTTGGCTGTCTGCATCATCTACTCCATCTCTGCAAAAGACATAATAGGGAAACAACGACGCTTACTTAACACACCACCTTGGAATGTGCACAACTTTATAGGTGGATTTGAGAAGTGCCGAGTCAGCGTGCCAGAGCTGGCTTTGTGCTAAAATTACCTCACTCATGCAGCCCATGTTGCACCCTCGGCCATAGGGTTGGGATTAGCACATAATCACAACATTTGTTGCTGGAAACAGGATGGCTGTTGCCTGCATATTTACCGCAGAGAAGACTCTCGTGTGCAGAAATAGCTCTGCAATGAGGGTGTAAGGCAGAAATTTTCGTACAATTAGATTTCTGCCTTAACCAAAACCATTCAGCCCCCTGGCCTCCACACGTGACACTGAGGGAAGGGGTATTTCTCTTGTCTCACAGGAACCACATCTTCAGGAATTAAATATTAAGCCATAAAAATTATATCCAAACAAACATTAATAAAAACAGTGTAGCGCTCTACAAATCTACCTCCATGAGTCAGCTGACAGAGGGTATTTTCTTCTCTTTTGCTGTATAGATATAGTTCTCCTACATCTTTACTGGTCTTTCAAAATAAAAATTTAAATAATATAAAATACATATTTAAGGACAAATTAAAAAAAATTAAGACCCTTGTTCTGTACTAGAAGACTCTTGTATTGGTGCATGTCCCCAGGAAGAAATGGCCAGATCTCTGCTTTGCTGCAGATCTCCTGGGTGACTTTCCTTAATCATGCTTAGGATGCCTCTATAATACAGCCTGAAGTAAAAGGGTGATAAAACTTGATCAGGAAATGAAGATGCTTAAATTACAGGTGGCTTTTGGGAACGCAAGCATGACAACAAAAGAAAAATTCATTTTCTATAATTTCTATTTAATCCAGGATTCAAAGAAGTTGACAAAAAGAAAAAAAGAAATAACTTCACAGGCTGAAATGAGTTTGTATTTGATGATGAAACACAGATTCTCCAGTGTAGTAGTATATTATCATGACCAGCTGTGATTTTCATTGTCAAGCAATTCAAAATGCCAAACAGGGAAAAAAAATTCTGTCAATACTCAAATGTGAAGGAGTAAATTCTACTTTGGGAAAGAAACATAACCTTGGACTCTGAAGAACTTTTACTGTTTCTCTCCAGTACTTTGGGGTACTAAAATAAAAGACCTTTGTATGTATATCATAGAAGTGTGTTCTTGCTACTTTTGCCAAGACAATGTATAAAAAACAAAGGTGATGAAAACTGCTTTTGGCTATAGTAAGAAAAAGTAAGTGAATCCAGTCAAAAGCCCACAGACACTACACTGCTATTGGTCAAGAAAACGCTAGTGATTTCATGTTGCATGGAACGACTGAGGTTACCTTCTACTGTTGTTTCGCTGCTTTGCTGGTGTCTTGGGGAGCTGAATTGGCTCTTTCAGAGCTCCTTTCAGATGGATAATCCTTTCTTGAATGACTTCCCGGATATTTTTGATCCATTCCTGTTTTGTTTCAATACTGGATGCCTAAAGTTCCACAAGGCAGAAAGACAGACACTTTATCATATTCCCAGCATGTCACCTCCTATGTAGAAGAATCGTGGTTGGTTGATGAAAATGCATGATTAACTGTTTCTCCTCTCTGCTGTATTGTTTTAGCTGCTGGAGTACCTGGTAACCCCAGGAGAACTGAGGTATTTTTACCAGACCAACTTGGCAAGCAACAGTAAAGCAGCTAAGCTCTGGATAAACATATTTAATGCTAGCCATACAGCACGCTCTGGGGAGGAGAAATAGGTTATCAGTGCACAGCTGAGATTTCCTCAGACAAAATAACTATAACATGAATTCTTCATTAGAAACTCACTTGACAGAAACGGCTGTCAGCTCTGGAGGTTTGAGGAATAGGTTGACTGTCGTTGAGCCCAGTGGCAAAGGACTAAGAGAATTACACCTCCCCGCCAAACGCCCTGAGACCTGCCCTGTGTCAGTGTGCAGCTGCTCAGCCCAGGTTGCAAGAGGAGATGCAATTTCAGCAAGGCTGCGCGACTGCACTGGCTTGATTCATACTGAGGCCTTAGAGCTGAATTGCTCCTGATGCAGCATGACCCTGCTGACAGACATGGAAGCCATGCGAATATGAGGAGGGAAGAAACTGACCTTTCATTTAGTGCTCCCAAGGCCTCAACTAGCAGCTCTAAAGGCAAAGAAAATAAGCAGAAAAGACTTACTTTCAGCACTGTTTTATTGTCTGAGGATGGTGTTCGTCCAGACCACAAAGCAAATTTACAGGGATCTCCTTCAACATGTTCAGTCACTCCCAGTTCTGAGGTCTAGTGTGGAGGAGAGATGATGAGAGATTTCATATATATGAAGCCTCATGAGTCCAGAAAACTTTACGTTTGTAGGGAGAAATGGGGAGGCAGGGATGGATAAGGGAGCGAGACCTTGTCTCTGCTTTGCTACACACAGATAAATCACCAGGGTACGCTGAGGAAGTGAATGGCTTGAGTGATCCTTGCATTTCCCACCCACCCTTCACATCTCACTTTCTTAAACATCTCCAGACTCACTGCAAGCTTGGCTTCCAGGTGAGCCCCGCAGGGCCCAGGACTAGCCCTTCCAGGTAGCGTGAGTATCCCCAACCCAGCACGGGGAGATGGGAGCCATCCCCCAAACTCCACCTCTACCTACAAGAAAGACAACACACAGAATATTTTCTTTGCAGCCACACCTACCAGTAACTTGTTCTTGTAAACATATTTTGTGTGTCCTGAAGAATCTTTGATCTCTTTGCTAAACACCAAAGAGATTTCAAAGAGAAACAAATGCCTCTCACGGCCTTTCCGAATTAGAGACTTGGGATCCCACACTTGGAAGGAATCCTGAAGAATCAGCTCTCCCTGGACGTCCAGGTTCTCATCAAACCCTAAAACCACAAAATACATTGGCTTGTATTTGTTCTTGGGACCAGTAATGCCCAGAAGCACCAGAGCAGTAAGGGCTTGAAATAAAAGTGTCTTTCTCTTTTTTTTTAATGCATATTCTGAAAGGACATTAATGGGCATCCATTGCCCCAGGGAAAAAAAATTTTTTTTTCTTTCTTTTTTTTCCTTACTGCAACGATATAATTATTTCACCAGAGATAAATACATCATATGTGCTAAATGAGACTGCTGCTAAAGCTCAGTAGTAATTACTTAAAGTTAAATATTATAAGGTTTCAGTGGTGGCTACTGTACACAGAACTGCAATGCAAGGAATCATACGCACATCAATGCAAATTCAGAGAAAAATACCATGTGGTAGCTGGAAGTGCCCCATCATACCACGATGCCTTCAAGCACACTAACTTAACCTTCAGGGGCCTGTGAGTCCACAGCAGTGCCCTGGGGGAGCTACATCTATGACAGCAAATTGGTGTGGTGTCTGAAACAAGCTTTCCAGGAGGAGTTTCTCATCTTCTGCATGTCAAAAACCTTCACAAGGCTGAGGATCATAGGACTCCCTCAACATAACCAGGAGGCTTGAGGGAAAAGGGAGTCCCTAGTGCAAGGTGGCTTCCAAATTGCTGTCTAAGCAGCTGCTGTTTCAGCAGCTTGTGGGTCACACTTCGCTCCAGAGCTGGGGACTGCTCCTCCACCAGCACTGCCTGCTGTTGCTCATGCCAGATAGCCCTGGGAGAGCAGCAAGCAGCCCTGGTCCCTGCTCCAAATATTCAGGAATAATGGGGTTTTTTTTAGAAGACAAGTGTCCAAGCACTTGTCTACCCTAACAGTCATCCCTGCTTCTTTATTGTGTGTTGCTGGTCATCTCATGGGGACAGATTATCCAGGTGTTATTTTGGGAAACGTTGCTTTTCACTAGACACCAGTTAAAACCATCTTTATCGTGTTTCTACCTATGCTGGGTCAGTTTGCCCCCCTGCAATTTTAATCACTTGGTCTTAACGTGCTGCTTAGCTACTGGCACCATTTCCTTTTTCTTGCCTGTTTTAGTACTCTTCTCGTTTCCTGGTTCTGACTCAAGCCAGGCTAGAAATGATTTTTACAGGCCAAGAAAATGTTTGAGAGACAATAAAGCATCTCTGTCCATAATAAAATTTTTAAATTTTACAAATACTCCACACACATCAAAAAGCCAACAAAAGACTTGACTCTGGGGCAAGCAAAATATGTTTTTTCTGTAATTTTGAAATACTTTTTAATATTTTTTTTCTTTTTTTAATCTTTGGGATAATTATACTAACATTTTGAAACACAAGCTGTTTTGACTCAGAAAACCAGAACTTTTCCTTTTGAAATGTTGAGACAGTATTTAGAAATGTTTTCATTCAATAATCATTATAACTGCCAGCAGCTAAACCAAAGGGTTTTTTTTTGTTTCATTAAGTAAGAATGTTTTAACCAAATATATACATACATCGTATATGTACACACACACATATGTACATATATATACACATATAATACATATACACACACATAAGATATAAATAAATAAAACCCCAAAACTTCCTAGCCAGCTGTATTCTTCCAAGAGTTTTGGAGAAATATCAGAAAGGAGTTAGGAATTACCTGAAAATTACGATAAATCAACAGCATTGCTACAGTCAACCTGTACTAACTTTCTACACAAGTTACAAGAAGGCTTCATTTATCAGCGGGTCCCTCCCCTGCCCCGGCCACCCGCCCATCTGCTACCTTCCAGCATGCTGACGTGCATTGCATCGTTGGCCTTCTTTGGGACACTGAGCATCACTTCCAGACCGTCTTTGAGTTCCCCTTTGCCCTCCTCACAGCAGGTTAGCAGCTCCTAAGAAGCAATGCAGAACACTTATAAACAAACTCTGACCAACATGCTGGCTTTATATCCAATTGTGTTACTTAGTACCTGCAACTGCTTTGCTAACAGTGACAGGAGAAAGCTGAACTGCATCAAAACCCACTGTGGATACTCACAGACAGTGGGGATCAAATGGGAATGACTATAAAGCACGACAAAACAACGTGCTCTTGAGTGGGACTGGACACTCAGAAGGTTTCTGGGGACTTATGCCTACACAGCAGACATCAGTCAGTCCAGCTGTGGCAGCCGGGTTGCCCAAAGTTCACTGCTGCTGTCATTGAAGCCTTTAATCAAATCGTTACATGTCACAAACTTAGCAAGAAGGAAAGTAAACAGTTCTGACATCCCTTCAATTTCCCTTTCCCAGTTCTCACTTTTTAGGGTTAAGTCCACTTGGATACAAAAAAACCCCAGTTGAAACAGATGATCAGTTTTTTACTGTTTTTTTTTTTTTCTTTCTGTGAGTCACCTCCTTTGAAACACCCAACCTGATTTCCCACTTTGTTGCCATGTTCAGGCCTGGGAAGTTGGAGTAGCAGCTCAGCAGTAGCTGCTTAGGGGTCATGAACAGGTGATGAAGCAGCTCCCTTAAGAACAAGTTAGCTCATTACACCTATGAACCGCTCTGCCTGAGCTGATTTGGGCAGCTCACAAAGGTACCTTCAGTAGGAGTTGGTATTTTGTGATCCTCTGAACAGGCTTGATTAAATAAGAAGAGATAGAGTTGGCCAGACCGTGTCTTTGCTGAATTTCCTAGAAGAGATAAAAACAGCAGTCAGTCATGGAAACCATTTACCCCCCCTACCAGACAGAACCACCCGTAACTAATTTTAGCTCTGGATCTCTGCATTTCTTTATTTTTTAACTCTCTTTAAGATCACATGCAAATAACTGTGCTTTCAGAGAGGCTGGCAATAAACTGCAGAGTCCCCCTAAGGCCATTTAAACTGCAGGGGCCCTACGCAAGTCAAGCTAAGGCTATGTTGTGTAAACTATACAGGCTTCGATTTAAATATGACTTATCTTTCATTTTAACTGGTTTCTCCTAGCTATGAAGGCTGAAAGCAGAGTCTTAACGTTCAATTAAAATGGAGTGACATTAAATTAAATTGCATGCGTAGGGTGTAATTTAGCTGTCTAAACATACACATCTAGTACCATTTGAGAGCCCCGGGGTAGCTGAAATATCCACATGGGAGTAACAGTGCCGACACAGTGCTGACAGCCCTATGCTATTCTGAGGTGGCACCTGGGGGCCAGGAGAGATACCCTTATGATACCTTTTGCAGCACTGAATACTTATGGATTGTCACCTGAATCTCAATCAAAACGGCTGCGCTGATCACTGTGATGTGCTCATGAACTTCGGGAGACATTGCAGATAGGCACCTGGTGAGGTCTGCAAAGGGCCAGCTGCCTCCCTCCAACTGGTGCCGGTGGGAGTTGGAGGCTTCAGAAAATCCTACAGGACCCTAATGCACATATTTAGCCATCTAAACAAACGCGTGCCATACACGGGCAGATTCTCTGCTGAAATAGAACAGGTTGGAATCCCTTCTGTCCCCGCCAGGCCCTGGGCATGCCTCCCCTTGCTTCTGGCCATAAGGAAATCCTCTGTTCCTAAGGGAGCTGATGGGGAGGGGGAATGGGACTTAACTCCAGCTACTGGAGGGTAAATTTGAGGCTGTAAAGGGAAGAAGTTACACAAGATGAAGCGGGGAGAGATGCCAAGAACAGAGGTTTTCTTGCTGCATAAAGTCTGATTTCTGCTGAGTACTAGGAAGGTTACTGGTTTTTTTTTAGTCCAGTGCTTATCTTTATGCTGGGATGCAAAAATAACCACTTTTCACACAATGTGCCAACAGATTTTTTTTTTTTTTGGTACTAGGCAAATTTGTTTTAGAAAAAAATACCTCTGGTGCCATGAACAAGACCCAAAAGGGAAGAGGCTCTGTGTGGGGATTAATGGAGTTTGCATGAAGCTGAGTCATGGCTGGCTCCAAATGGGGACAGTGTCTGCAGAGCACATGGCCGGGACTCAATTAGTAACTGCGGGAGCCAGCAAGACCTCGGTCATGTCTGTGAACTTCCTGGAGTTGGCTCAGTACACTTGTTTTTGTAGGATCCAAGTAATGAATTTAGCGCTATTCCCTCCTCCCAGCTCTCCGAACAGCAGGGCACGCTCCCAGCAAGATGCCTCCTTTCAGGCATTCCTTGCTCTGCCAGGATGCTCCCTGGTCAGACTGTGTGGAGACAGAGTGGAGTGACAGCTGTCCTTGCTGCACAGGAACCTGCAGCAGGGAAGCAATAGCACTGCTACATGGCAATCAGAGAAATACACTGTTGGAAAGGGACCTTCTGCCTGCAGCTCCTCCCTCTGGTCCCTGAAGTGTTGGAGTAAGACGACAGCCTGCTGGAGCGTGTCTCGGGTTGGCTGTGTAACAACTGGAGAGGTCTGAACTTACTGTGGGTGGAGGTGGAAACTGGAGAGGTCTGTGCAGTGTAGAGCATGGTAATGCAGACCTTTCTCACACACCTTTAAGTAACATGAAGCAGAGAGATATCTAAGCTAGCTTTGAAGCAGCTGGCAGGTTTCAGAAACAGGCTAGCCACAGGGCTCTGTGCTCTCTACTTTGCCCTGATTCTTGTTTAAAGCAAGCTTGGTTCGCGTTATAGTGCGCCATGGTTCACCATTAGACACAACTTCACTTATTCCTTGGGAGGAAAAGTGTCCCAAGAGCCTGGAAGAAATGAAGGTATCTGACAGGCACTGTGTGTTGGCAGTTTGTTTCAAACTGGATGAGCTGCACAACAGGATCAACGTGTAGTCTTACATGCAATGACAGAATCCCAGAAAAAACACCAAAAATATCCTCTGTGTAGGGCAGTACAGGGCCCTCAGAGGCCCTTGGATGGACAAAACGGAGACAGGAATACCTGAATACAATTTCACACTATAAGAATTGCTGAATTTACCATGAAGCAGTGATAAAGTGACCACATTTTGTTTCAAATGTCTAAAGAGATTCACAAACTAAGATAAGCCATCTAATTGTGTACAGTTGTTCAGTAGGAGGACAAACTGCATCCTGAACTGGGTGTACAGATCAATGGCTTGCTGAGTAGACTGACTCAACGCTAAAAACCTCATGAAACATTTAGGTTTTGTAATGGATGACACAAATCTTTGGTGAGCAATTTCAGAAAAAATATCACTAAGGAGAAGCTGAGACCCTGCTTGCACCTCTGCCCATTTCCTAAGGGACACTCTGGCTCAGTGGAGAAACTGTCCAAAAACCATCATCCATGCAGAAACACAATGCTATCAAACTCAGTGAGCTTTACCATGCTCCACTCTGTAAATGCTGGACATGCAAATTAAAAGTGCCCTATGGCTCCTTGAATATAACAACTGATCTTTTCCAAGATTTAAAGGAAAAAAATATTCAAAATAGCAGAAGCATATAGACGACTGAACGAAACTTTTGTCTTTGTCCTGAGGACCAAAGCTTGCTTAAATAATGGACATTAAAATCAACTCTATCACCTCAGTAATATGCTTATTTCCACCAGCTGAAGCCCTTGCAACGAGCCCTGAAGCTGCAAATTTTCTGTGGACTTGAGGGGTTCAGACAGATTACTGGGACTACTTGTTTTCATCTCAACAGTGGCTTTCTATGATGGTTTATGAAATTTAAGGGATTGTACACTTGCGATCTTCAAGCATGCTTCTTACTACGGAGTCTTATTCTAGATAACCCACTCTCGTTAAGAAGGTGTTTTGGGAAATTCCAGGTTCTTCCTGGAAGAAAAGAACATTTCCTCCGTATTCCTTGGGCCAGACTGTCCTCTGTCCTGCCACTTAACTACTGCCAATCCAAGATCAAGATAAAAAAGATCTACAGGCACTTCATGCTACCTTAGTCAGATTAAGTGAATCCTAGAACATTTTGGGGGGGGGGGATAGCCAGTTTTCTCTTTTTGCACAGGCATCACTGGGTAGACCAGCACAATTCCCACCAATGGAAGGAAAACATCTCCCCTTGCAAAACAGCAGATGCTGGCACATGAATTCTCTATTAAGCAACATCAGGTAGGTTTCTAGCCCATATACAGAGCTGGAGTGGAAAAGCTCAGCAGAGGAAACGCTTTTAACCTGTGCAAACAACAGTGACAGACACCCAAGGCGGCTCAAACCCTCCACGAATCACCAACCAGTACAAACCATTCAACAGGCTCAAGCGCCACCTCCTGGAAAATCCCTTCCAGTTCAATTCTACTTTTAGACAGTTCGGTAACAAGGGGAAAAAACAAGGCAAAAGAAGGTGTTCATCACTTTTCTTCTGGCTCATGTGAGGTCTTTCAGTGTTGAGTTTAATTGAAATGCTATAACCATTGGCACATATGAAACCCAGAGGAACTGATTCATGTCAGGCAGGTTGGATCCTGCTGAGGGGCTACATTTGTAAAAAGATTGTCAATGTTTTTCAAAAGAGGTCTTAGCACTTTTTTTTTAGAAAGGCAACTAATTAAAGCTATAAGATAAGCAGAAAAGCATGGCAAAATGGATGAGGTTCCAAAAATCAGAGGCAAAGCTTAGTTTAAAAGTACTCAAAAAATTTTAAAGATTTTTCTCAGCCTACAAAACTGGGTTTGGAGCCTGCAAATGTTTATCACCACGTGTAGCGCTTGTAAGGGAAATAGTCCAATTGCAGTCAATGGAGTCCCTTACTAGCATGACGAAGCAAACGTTTAGAATCATAGAATCATTTTGATTGGAAGAGACCTTTGAGATCATCAAGTCTGACCTTTAACCTAGCGCTGCCAAGTTACTGCTAAACCATGTCTCTCAACACTACATCTTTATGTCTTTTAAATACCTCCAGAGATGGTGATTCAACCACTTCCCTGGGCAGCCCGTTCCAATGTTTGATAACCCTTTCAGTGAATAAATTTTTTCCTACTATCCAATCTAAACCTCCCCTGGCTCACCTTGAGGCCATTTCCTCTTGTCTTATCACTTGTTACCTGGGAGAAGAGTCTGACCCCCACCTTGCTAAAACCTCTTTTCAGGTAGTTGTAGAGAGAGGCTTAATAGGGTGGGTAAAATTTGCAGAACAGGAGGGCAGGATCTTGTTTTGGACTTAGGGGGGAATTCATGTCATACAGTATAATGGGATCTACTTTTTATTTTACCACTAAACCCAGAAGTAGAGAGTACATCCAAACCAGTTCTTTAGAAAGGACTGGGCCTGAAAAATGCACAAAAGTTCCCATAAGAATGTGTGTCTCCATTAAAAATGACTTGCCACACTGATGAAGATCACACATCACACCACAGTTTTCACACACTATCAGTTTTTACAGCATGTGATAACTGCAGTGGAATGAAAAACCCAAATGCCAAAGCACAAAAAGGAATCCGTTGCTCAGATGTAAAGAGGAGGTGTTACAGCTGCACTATTCGTGCTGAAGGAAAATGGCAATGGCTGCTTACATCAAAGAAAGTCCCTGCATGTTCCAGGATGAGCTGGTTGGAGTCAGGCTTGTTTTTGCAGTAGGTGACATACATCTGAAATTTATCTGCCTGCGAAAACAAACATCAAGGGAAAAGCAAGATAAAGCTATTTCTCTGCTCGCGCAGTCTTTCATTAAGGCTCACCAGGATAAATACAGCTGATAAAACCCCACCTCTCAAAGCAACATAAGAATTGCAAATTAAGAACAGAAGGCTTATAGATAGCTCATACCTTATCTGAGCCGTTCTGAGGGGAACAAGGTGCACCATGTAACAGCTATGGGAGGCTTTCTCTAACAAGTGTCACAGGCGGATGGGCTAAAACTAATCCAGCTATAAAATAATTTCTAAGAACTCTAATGAAGTTACACAGATTTTATCCAAAAGTCTGCAGGTCTCAAGCCCCAGTCATGAAATGTTGGCTCTTTCACCTACTTGCAGATAAAGCCAGCGTAGAAACCCTGAGCAAAAGACTCACCTAGCTTAAACTGGCTTCAGCCAACATTTTTGACTTGAGACTGGCTCAGATTTGTGACGCCTGGCCCAAACTTGCCTTTCCTACCTTGGTTCAGACTTTAATGGCTCAAACTTTATGTTGTGCTAGGAGTGTTTTGCATTTCATTTCCTAATTTATTTATTTTTAAGAGGAAATTAAAAGCATCTGTGCACTCCTGCCTTAAAGCAGTTTTGTATTACTGAACTCTGGTCTCAGGGAGAAGCAGACAAACAGTAGGGGAGGCTGACCTCCTTTTATTACTATTGCATTTTTTAATACCAGGTATCTAAATAACAGGACCCTGCAATTGGGCAGGCAGCTTTGTATGTATGTCTGTAACTATACACGCAGCTCTGGACACATACTGTTGCTGAGATGATGTGGTAGTATCTTAGAAGTACCACGAAAATTTTGCACAGAATGATATGTAAACGTGTCCATGTTTCAGAAATGTGTAACTTCTTCTTTTTAAACAATATTTCTGAATCCATTTCATCAATATTTGTGTCATGTTTTTAAATTAAAATCCCATTTGAAATCATCCAAACATGCTAATTTTTTTGATGAGTGAAAATGTTCCATAATGACTTTTAAAATACTAATTCCCAGCTTTGGAATTTGAATAAAACCATCAGACAAAACACGAAGATGGCTGACTTGTGTGATAAATATTTTGAAAAGAAAACAGCTTTCATACAGATAAATTACTGTAGCCAATTCCTGGAGCGTCCTACGCCCACGAAGACTCTTAGCATCAAGATTTCAAAGTCCTGTTGGAAATTATCCTGGTATTGGGTAATGGAATGAGAAAGCACAGTGGCTCAACAATTTGACATTAATTTCTGAAGGAAAATGTTGATAAAATATGTTGTTCGTGCCTTTGTAGAGGTCTCATGACATGACTAAAATTCTCTAAGGAGGGCATATTAAGATTTTAAATGTCCATCCTCCCAGTGCCCTTCACAAAGAAATGAATATCACCCCTAAATTTTGACAAAGTCCTGTTAAACAGGAACCAGCAGAGGTAAAAGCTGTGCTGGTCAGTGCAGGACAAGGAGGGAGGCTCTGGAAAGCCTTCACAGTACTGCTCAGGAGAAGAGTTATGGGAGGGAACATTTCACCCTGGGAGAGGTGAAGGACAAGGCAGTCGTGGTTCCAGATTAGCTTCTAATCTCACTTATCACTAAGGATGTAACCCTTGCACCAATTCTCAGTGTGTTTCCTTCTTTGCTGGATGAATGAATTTGAATAAATAATGAAAAGAAGAGGTCTCATTACCCAGGTGACAAAGCAGTGGCCCACATCCTCAGGCAGTTGTTCATACTTCTCTAGTTCTTTCAGAAAAATGCTGAAAAAAGAAGACACGGATGTAATTAGTTGTAGTCAAATACCCAGGAGAAGCAGAATGATCAATGAGTTAATGAGTGCTAACGATCAATACTTGTATGTTGATTACAAGGCTAATTAAGTGTCTTGCCAGTGGAAAAAGTGTGGTCTTGCTAAGGTATGCTTTGGGTTTTGAGCACAGTCATGCCTGACTCAACTAGAAAGGAAAAGGTAGCAATCCCTAGTAGGCGCTCAGCATATTCAGGACTGCAAAGAGATATTCAAGAACCAAATTGTGAATCTTCAAAAAGATCTTGTGCAGTGGTTCAGAGGAAGATCAAAAGGAGAAGCCGCAAGCTGCCAGCTTTCCACCACCAAACTCAGCACACTGGGCAAAGGACAACAATTTAAACAAGCTTGATACTTCACAAGCAAGTAGTAAACACCCCAAATACAGATTTTGTAATCAACTCTCTCCCAATACCTCGTACTATGAGTAACATCTCTGCAGATAGAGGCCTGTACAACACCTGGGTGGAAAGAGGAATGGGAAACAGAAGTTGCAAAAAGAGAAGCAACTGAATGTGCTATTTCCCCAGCCCTGAATCAGGCTGGGAGATGCCTTAACATCACCAGCCAAAGGAGAAGATTGTGGAGGATGCTGGTGGAGGCAAGGGGTGGGGCAATTTATTTTAGTGTTGCTAGAAGTTTCAGAGGGAAATGGATTATGCAGAAGCAGGAGACCGGAGGAGAATGGGTCAGAGAAAGGACAAATGACAGCAGCAGAGAGCTGAGGGGCATGACTGAGGGTTGAAGGCACGTTAGCTGGGAGCAAGGGAAAGTCAAAAAGGACAGTAATCAAATAGCATCAGTCAGGGTCACTAAAAAGAAGATATAGCACCACAAAGAAAGGGGAAGTGGGAAAGCAATTGGGTGATCCTAGCATATATTTAAATGGGAAAAGAATACTTACTTACCTATATGACAAGGCAATTCTTGTGGGCTGGAAGTCAATTAATCTATTACTTAAAGGTCTTTTTAATATAATATGTAGTTTGAATCTCCTATCGTGGTATGCTTTGAAGCTGCTTGCACAAAAGCATGCATATGGCAGCCTCTGCTGGACCATATTTATGTGTATGTGATGACCATATTTATCTGTACGTGATGGTGCATTTATCTGGCTGATGCACTGGAAGCGTCCCAGAACTTCAGCAGGGAAGGGCTGTATGATTTGTATTTCAAACTGCTTTGGTTTTGATGTGTAACTTAAAGACGCACTTTGAAATTCAGACTGAACTTGTGGGAGTCAGCACCCCTAAATGTTAAGTTTATAACTGCTCTTGCATTCACATTATAGCAGAGAAACAGTGCCCTCTAAGCTGATCTGATGCACAGTCTTATCTTGAAAAAAAGGAGTAGTCAGTTACGGATGAAATACAGAGAGTCTCCAAGAAGTGGCAGGAAAGCTACTGATTAACCCAGCTCATGTCAACCATTCCTTTTTTCCCCCCTCGTGTTTTCTAAGGGATCATACTTTTGACAGGCAAACTTCCAGAACAGCTATAGTGTTGTGAGACAGAAAGGATGTATAGGAGTACAAAGCATTGGTATAACATGACTTTGACATTGTTAATCAGCTGAAGGCAAAGTTCAAACTAAGGTGCAACTCATTTTTGTAAAAGAAACAAAACAAGAAATCAAACATTGTTTTGCAAATTTGGATCAATTACTTTACACTCCTGTGTGCATCTTACTGTAGGTGTATAGGTATACCCATGCATTTGGCTTCCTTAGTCAGTAAACATTATCAGAACTGTTAGGAAAACCTACTTGTTATGAAAGTCATATATCTCCTGAATATTGCCAAAGATGATGTGTTCTTTATTAAGGATCCCCGCAGGTATTTCTTCTACTCCACTTGTCATTTCCCAAAGGTAAGTCTGGAAGACACCAGCAATTCTTAGCTTCGTGAATAAATGCAGTGAAAAAGAATAGATTTCCCTGTTTGGTTGCCAAAGGCACAGGCTGACAAGGGAACTATGTACTTTGAGATTAAACAAACAAGCTAAAAAAAAAAACAACCCAAAACAACGTTCCAGTGTCACAGAAAGCTCTCCAGAGAAATTCAAAGTGCTGACACTCAGAAATTGTCTGAGGAAAAAGCAGAAACATGCCAACAACACCCGTCTTTGCTGTCCAACTGATGGTGTCCAAAAACTGCAGGCAGAAACAGTTGAAAGATAAGATGGATTTGCCGCTGCAGTAGCATTAGACACATAAAAATCTCTTTCAAACTGCAGGAATGTGAAAGCTGACAGATTTCACTGAAATACACTCTGCTTTTTGCCTTGAATATCACAGTGCACTTTGGGAACACCCTGCTGTAGAGCTAGGCAAAGTATTTGACAGTGCAAATCCAGCTTTCTCTAGCATGAGATGATCCAAAGGAATAGATTTGAATTTTTAAGAAAACGCTCTGTGATTCAAATAAAGAGTAGAAACCAACAAATTTCAGGTCAACATGCAAATATATTGCTCTTTACTGAGTCCCAGGACCTTGCTCTCACTCTGCAGGAGTTAGCGCAGCTTTGTAAATAAAGGCACACTCAGGTGTCCCTGGAGGTGCAGACATTGACAGCCACCTGTGGGGAGCACAGGGCACAGTTCTGCCAGTGGGAGACAACCTCCCTCTGCTGCCCACCCAGCTCCCCAGCACCAGCAGGACGTGGCTCTGCAGCGAGCCACCAATGGTGGTACCCTCACACAGACTCTTGTCAAGGTGAGCCTTTGCAGTACAGTGAACATCACCACTGCAAAGGATACCACGTCCTTCCTGAAAATACTTGAGACTTCCCAGGCCTTAACTTACCTCTAAACATTCATGTAAGTCCCTGACATAAGCTTTTTCGGTCTGAAGTAGCTCAGCCATAATGAATCTGAAAAAAAGAAAGTCTTTCAGGTGTTTTGAGCACTATAGGCATTTGTACAATGAGCAGAAAACAAAACATCCTTCTGTTGTCTCCATGAATCAGTGTACTTCCGCTCTAAGCCTTCAGCTGCCTCATTTTGCATCTTTCAGCTTCGTGAATGAAATACCACTTCATAGTCTAGTCCCTTGTAGGGTTATTTTCTAAGTATTTTTTCTGCACAAAATTCTGTTAAGCTGTATTTCTGCAACCCTGAGATGTGATTTAACATCTAGATGCCCACCCTTAATAGTTAACTGATTCTCAGAAAAAAATTTTCCCAGGAGTAAGGACTCAAGATCCACTGGCAACACTTGCACGATCACTAATAGTCAAGGGTAAGTCACCCTGAAACTTGACCTTCAGTGGCACTACAGATGGATTTGGGAGACACCGTGACTTTGAAGAGGCTTCAACAGCTTCATATCCAAGTGGACAAAATCCAGACTGCTGGGAAGCCCAGCAACCAAAACTGTAGTGCCTGAGGCTGAGCATCTCAAAGTTGAAATGCCCAATGTTTTGAAAATGTGCCATAGACAGACTAAGTGTAACCACCATTCCCCAAGATAAAAATGGTTTCTTATCAAGGTTATGCACTGTAGTGACAATTTCAGAGGGCGGAGAAGGATCTTGCACACAAATGCTTTCCAAAACATTCTCACACAAAATTTGAGACAAAATACTGTGAAATTAGACTGTTTCTAGATTTAAGTGCAACAAGATCTCTCCAAATATTTCCTCTAGTGTGAAATATTTCCAGTTTTCTCAGTTCTAAACCCACTGAAATTTGAACCTAAACTTCAAGTGAATTCTTGTTAACCCAGTTAACTCTGGATGTCACCGGAGTTTAGATGATACCGAGACATATGAAGAGGTTTTTTTTGTTGGTTGTGTTTTTTGTGGGTTTTTTTTTGTTTGTTTGTTGTTTTTTTTGTTTTGTTTTGTTTTTTTTTGGTTTTGTTTGTTTGTTTGGGTTTTTTTTTTTTTTTTTTTTGTTTGGGTTTTTTTTTGGTTTTTTTTTTGTTTGGTTTGTTTTGTTTTTGTTTTTTTGGTTTTTTGTTTTTTTTTTTTTTTGTTCATTTTACTTTTCACATACAGCCAGAACAAAATCATGGCAATGTGTATCTCCATGACATCAGGGTCTAATCAAAGTGCTTGGCTCAATCCTTTCCCTTTCCAAAAGTAACTTATGATTAAAACCAAAAGAAATTCAACCTGTATGTTCTAGAATTCTCTAACCTCCAAGTCACAACTTCTGCCCTATGCTTGTAGCCTTATCTCAATAGCTCCACAGCTGGAAGAAGTTATAGGACTGTCAGTCAGTTCTGGTTATGCAAATATCATAGAATCACTCTTAGATAATGTGTCATGGCAGACTATGAGCATTTAGGGACATACTCTTTCTTTCTGGCCGACTTTCTTTTTTCTTCATTGACTTCATGATTTGCATCTCGCAGCTTTACCTCCCGGTCTGAAAGACTTGCTGGAATAATATCTAGCTCTAGGTCCTTGTTATCCTAGAAAAAGTGACAGTACAGATTTTAAATTCTTTGTAACCCTACTGCTGTGCAAAACGCAGCATGTTCATGAGATCATGTTATAAGAAGGGACAAAAGAAAGATAAAGATACCAACGTCAGAAAGAAGAAAATTCAAAGAGATTTAGAAGAACTACAGTGAGAAGGGAAAAGGTAAGAGAGAAATCTTAAAAAAATGTCAACTATGAGATTTATTATAGTCTTCACTGTTACTCCTATCTAGAAATAGGTATTGACAACAAGTCTAAATTTTACCTTGCTCCTTCACATCTAAATTAGTTGCCTAGTATGGGACTTCACAGTCTGATAAAGTAGGGCGCTATGCAGAGACAATCCCAACTTCTGACAGCCTTCTGCCATGGAAACATCTTTCCAGACTGCGGTTAGTAACTTTGTGTAAACTAGAGACCCTTACAAGGAACAGTACATTTAAGGTATCTTGGGGGCGTGAGGGAATTTATTCCTCTTTCTTTGGTGCTCAATTTTGAAGGATGGTTGACTGAAATGCTCTTAAGTATTTCTGCTTCTGGCACTCCCCCTTAATACTGTGGCCAGGGAATAGCAGGCGGTTCTAATTTTTGTTCCTCTTGTGTTGCTCTATTTCACCTAAAGGAGCTCAGAGATGAGGTTGGGGGTCAATTTTTTGGTTAGTTAAAGGATGAGAGAATGGAAACTTACAGTCAAAGCCTGAGTTTGATTCAAAATAATGGTGTGGGAGTGGGATTTATGGCTTATGCTAAAAGCAACACAGACTTTTATTCAAATAATATGTTTCCCTCGCCTTCCCAGTAGCTGTATGGTCTCCTGGAAAATGGTGCAAACATTTGTTTAGAAAGTCTTCCTGATCTTCATCTGTCTCCTCCTCATATCACTGATCTGCCATAAAAAACCCTTTTTCTCTTCAGAAACAGTTCTGAGCTTGGCTAGGTAGGTTGGCAAAGTTTTAAAGTGTTTCTAACGGACACACGATAACCTGCAGCATTCATACCACAGCCTTCACTTCCCTCTGTGACTTTCAGCTTTGGTATAAAACCCCAAAAGGACATGGACTTACAGTACCTCTGTATTGATTCCAAGGGCTTTTTCCAGGGAGTAGCGGTATTTCCCCATCCTGAGAGAGAAGTCACGGTAGCGTTTGTCAACGGTGGTGACCCACTTCCTAATTTCAGTGGCGTGTATATGTCCTTTTTCTACAAAGCTGTCAGCCAGCTGGATGAGGAGCTTCACTTTCTCCTTTGTTTGCTGCCCAAAATATGGTCCTTGGTTATGTTGCATTGTTATTATTTCCTTTGCTTTTAATTCACACAGCAGTCAGAAGCAGCTCACAATTTTTTATACGTCATTAAAGAGTGCCTGTACTTCATCTTATACAGAATCAGATGCTTTAAACTTTGCCCAGTAAAACATGAAAGGAATGACATTTTTATAAGGACACTTATGAAGCTGCAGGAGATAGAAAAAGTAAGGTTTTTGAAACCACACACACAAACACATAAGGAAAACATGTGGAAAGTTAGACATGTCTCTTTCCCATAACCAAAAACTTATTTTTTGTGAGCCTTGGAGTAGAAGACAGGATTTAAAAATCACACCTCATAAAATACACCAAGTTACTCTGAATCTATACCTAGGTAGTTCTGGAGACCTGTGTAGGCAGGTCATTAATACACCACATATTAGTCCAGAAAGTGAGTTTGAGTCACTACTACTTTGTTTCAAAAACAAACAGAATTTAAATCCAAATTCCTGGTCTACTACAAAATCTCCTACTATATAATCCCATTAGTGTTTTAGTTCCAGTTACAGCATTACAAACTAAAGGATGCCCGAATTCCAAAACATACACTGAGACCCCAAACCTTCCAGAAATCTTCTATTCCACTTGGGCTCTGACTGCCCCTTAGTCACTATGGTTTTCCATGTTGAGGAACTTTGTGCAAATCTGGCACAAAACCGCTAGTTATAAATTTTAGCTTAGATTCCAAATCTATCCTAGGAACTGAAGGTGCCTGGACCCTATGTTTGAGTCAACTCAAGCACAAAACGCTTATAAAAACTGAGATATCAACTGTACAGACTGCAGTCCAGCTGTAACACATATGTTAAAGCTCAAAAGCAAAAGGAGAATCAGTTGTAACCCCAGAGATACTGGCAAGTTGCTTTTCAGAGATGGGGAGAACTTTCTACTCTGCCTGAAGCGAGACGTGCTATCAGGTACTTGACATTATCAGCAATCTGACCACAAATGGACAAATGCATGTCAGACCAGAAAACACCTAGCAGATTTCAAACACAAACCTAAATTCATGGAATTTCACCTGCAAAATAAATTAACAGCTGCATCAGAGGTCATCTTAACAAATTAATTGAGTACTTAAGCAATGTTAGGTATGGAGAAGTTGGGAGGGTGCCAGGTAGACGAGAATAGCCTTTTTTCAGTGGTGCCCAGTGATAGGACTAGAGGTAACGGGCACAAACTGGAGCACAGGAAGTTCCATCTTAACATGAGGAGGAACTTCTTTACTCTGAGGGTGGTGGAGCACTGGAACAGGCTGCCCAGGGAGGTTGTGGAGTCTCCCACACTGGAGACGTTCAAAACCCGCCTGGATGCCGTCCTGTGCAATGTGCTGTAGGTGTCCCTGCTGTGGCAGGGGGGTTGGACTTAGATGATCTCCAGAGGTCCCTTCCAACCCTGACGATACTGTGATACTGTGAGAAGTAAAAATCTGACTTCCTGTTATATTTAAAGGGTGCTTCATTTCCAGAAGCTACTGGTGGTTTTGCTTTCCAAACAATTGGTTTGTCCAGAAAGTTATTGGGATCAGAAAGACATTCAGTTACAGCTTAACTTGAGAATAACATCAGTCTGCGAGTGATATGCATTCACCAGATTGCACATGGCAGTGAAAATATTCTAGGCCAGCAGTAGGACAGTGATTTACTGGAGCCCTAGGGATCAAGACTAGATGCATCAGTGTAAGGAACAGCCAGTAATGGACAATAAGGAAGAAAAACTCAATCCTAGGCTAAGTAGAGTAGAAATTGTTTGGAAACTTCAGGATTAATTGGGATTATTCTTATCAAAATTAAATTATAACCTAGAACATGATTTCAGGTGGACCGATTATGTGTGGTTAGAGGCCAGGAGTACTGTTAAAGGAATATTGCATGGGTCCTGTCTGATTAAATTAACTCCATCCACTGCTAGTTATCTCCCATTTTCACAAACATGCAAGCTAAGGAAAAAAAAAGGGGACGAGAACACCACAAAGCCTGTGAATCAAACCCATGCGAGTATGGACAGCCTAATGAGGAATTTGAAGATTACAGAAGATCAATTTCAGGACACAGTGAAATGGAACTACATAATACCAAAGCCATGGTCTTGCTGCAGTCCGACTTTGCAATTTAGATCCTTATCAGTGACTGTTAATACCCCTGTGGATTCGCTGTCTGTGAATTACCTATGGTTTGAATTAATTTGTCTGAAGCAGATCCAATCACCGTTCCTCTGTAAACCCCATCAGATTTCTCAGAATTGCTCCATATAAATTACTAGATTCTTGGTAATGCAGCTTTGTATTAAAAAGCATTCACCCTGGAGTTTACAAACCCATTTATTTAAAGTATTTTGTTGGGATCAGCAGATTATTTCTAATGAGATAAATGATCATCTGTGATCAACCCAGATGGAATTACTGAAACAAATTGTGGTTGTAATGACAGAAGAAAGAAACAGGGAATCCAAGATGACCTTGGATACGTTCAGATCAATTAGTTACTCTCTACCATTCTTGTATGATTGTTTGAGGATGGAATTAGGGTATATCTCATCAGGTTGCTGTGAACTCTGTACGCAAATGGACTTTCTTTTCCTTCTGATCAGAACAAAAAATAACCAGTACAGACCAAGGGGGAGAAAACCTCCTTGTGCCTGTCTTGCTGAAAATGAACAATCACAGTTCTCAAAAGACATTTATCTTCTGGGCTAGGAATGTCAGGAGGAAAATACAAAATCAAGAGAATATTATTACAGCTATTTAAGGCACTGAAACAGAATCATAAACATAGGCTAAGGCAGATGCCATAATTAGATTATAGTCACTGTTTACCTTGGCAGGTACTCTGAATTCCCCATATTCCTTCAGGAGTTCCTGAGTTTCTTCTGCTGATTCCCCTGTGGAGTTGTGAGTAGAGAGGTAATATTCGCCTGTTTCTTGGATCCAGTCTAAGGCCTGTGAAAGTAAAAAAAAAAAAAAACAAAGGAAAAACAAAAGTCTTTGTATTTCAAGAACTAATCCTCTGAGAAAAAAATCTGCCAAATAAAGGATATCAAGTCCATTGGGACCTCATACAGTGTGTACTAAAACACTTTCTAGGAATGCATAAAAAGAATATAGAATCAAAGCAGGTGGGAGATAATACAAAAGGTGCTGTATGTTTCCTAGGAGAAAAATGAGTGTAGGGAATTCTACCAATGTACAGATAAATCTGCATGCAGGGAAAGCAGTTTTCTCATTCAGTAATAGCTCAATAAAATAAATTTTCTCCCATATTTACTTTCAAACAAATGAACAAAACCAGAAATTAATCTGACTTGGCAAAAATACCGAGTTTTTTTGTTGGGATTTGGAATTGTCTTAAATTTTTTTAAAAATCTACATTTGCCACGTTTTCAAATGTTACAGTTTTTAAATACAACTTGAGATTATCAACAGGAACCCCACACAGGTGTTACACGAATACAAGAAATATTTACACGCTGCCAGGACAGAAAGACAAAGTGTGTTTTGTACACTACCTGCTTGGCACTGCGCTCAAAGACAACGTATTGTTGGCACTGATCTAATCTCCGCTTCTTCAGGGTCCAGAAGTGAAGGACCCGGTTCTCCCTCTGCAGCAGCTCACTCAGAATGGCTGTAGGGCAAAGGAAGATGTCTGCATGATTAGTGATTCTGAGGGCATACAGAAATAAGCCATAAAAAGCTGAATTGACTCACTCTGCCTGGACCACACTCACAAGAGCAGAGCCCCTGAGATTGTACTTATTAAAAATAAGCATTGATTCAAAGGGGCTGCTTTAAAACAAAACACAACACAACACAACAGAAAAGTGCAGTTGCAGGGTTATCTGGTGAAGGAGAAGATGCTAGAAGAAAGTTTGGGATTTACACCAGTAAATACACTGGGGTACCTGTTTTATAGTCCTTTCGTTCTCTTCTGTTGCGTATTTCAGGAGTCTAGTACTGGTTGACATAGGAGAAATTGTCCTTTTACTGCCTTGTCTGTTGCTGTGGCCACAGGCTACGCAGCACTTGGCATCAAAGCCTATTGTCATGCATGAGCTCTGGTCACACTGAGTTTAACTCAGACCTGAGCCCCCAGTTTGACATACCTGGTAAGGTTTCTTATACAGCTGTGCTGCCTGGCGACCCTCTGTGTGCTGCTCCCTGTGCAGTTATTGCTGGGCTACGATTTTGGGTTGAGGCCTGGCATTGGTCCTCTAAACTGTTTTCTGTGTGATGAGGATGTGACAGACACCCAGCTTCAGGAAGAGACTGGCAGGAGACCTGCTGCTCCTTGGAGTCTAGGACATACGTGTTCTCCTTCAAAACCTGAGTGCTCAGCCAGACCGTACCAACTTGATAAAAGGGTGTGATTTAACTCTTTATAAAATACCATGGCTTTAACTGAAAAGATTAAACGCAGAGAGAGTGCAAGAGATTTTCACTATATAAGTGACACAAACCTTAATTAAACCTGAGCTTTTCTAATTAAACTGAGCTACGACACGTGTAGCTGGCAGCAGCCTGGCTCATCCCAGCCACGGCTGGGCAGGCAGCTCAGGTAGGTACCTCGGCGGGTGATGCCTGGCAGCCCTCCTGCCCTAATCCTCAAAGCACAGCATCCACTAGAGGGGGCTTAGGCACACGCAGCCCAGGCAGCAGCCACACTTTTTTGTATTAAAACACTGAGTTTAGCTTCTCAACCACTTATGGTGACTTACGATCATTTACAGCACCTGTTAATAACTTCTCTCACCCCAAGCCCTTTCTGAATGTACTGATATTCACTGCTTATGCATCAACACTGGTGGCAGCAAAGAGATTTGGATGCATCCCTCCCAACTTACAAGCATGACGCCGATTATTGTAAAAAAATTTGTAATACTTAAGTGAGTTGCAAAACCTCGCCCAGTCCCTGCTGAGGGAAATTTGAATGACAAAATGAACTTGAAGCTTGAGTTGGTGCTCTAGATCAGGTCTCTGCATAAACAGTTTATGCCAAACAAAACTAATTTTGTTCTGTATTAATGACTTTGCTTTGGAAGCACAATAGCTATCCTACTAAATGGTGCTTTTATTCTGAACTAAAGATTTTCTGTGGATAGACTCGCCAAGCATAGAATTACACTTTTGGCTTAGAAAAAAGCCTAACATACAAGCTGATTTTTATATAAGTAATTTCAAAAAAGTTCAGTGAGGAACGCTCACAAAAGCTTATATCAGGTGCGTACTTAAGGGCTTGCTGAGTCAGGTTTTAATTAATTTTCCCATGATTTTCAACTGTAGGGAAAAAAAGTCCACAGCAACAAGCATTTGACACAGTAGCAGGGAAAAGTTGAACAAAGTCATGTTAACATCGAAGAACTGGTATTGAAAGAAAGGAAGGAAAATAATCTTTCCAGTAGCAGCACTTTCATCTTCTGTGCATAACCAAAGTTCCCACCCCTCCCACATATATAACTGCACTGCTTTTAACCTGTATCTTTCTGCAGCTTGTAAGAAAGCCAATAATAATAACAAAAAAATGGTTTGTTTATGCAGAATCACTTTGGTCATGCTTATCAGTACCTTGCAGTATTGCTAGGCACAGATTAACAACTGCTTAATTAAGCAGAGGTGTGGAAAAATTTCAAACATCTCAGATGTATCAGCTGATTGTACATGGTGCTCTTTTGACCAAAGCAAAGCAACTACAGGCAGATACTTTTGCTGGTGATTGTTTGATGTGGTAGGACATCAAACAGGATTCCAGGGATGAAAAAGATAGCAGATCCATCTTAGGGGCAAACAAGTTTGGGCTTCATTTTTTTTCTAGTGCTCAGCAGCAACAGGATGCATCTAGACCTCGTATCTCATATTTGCTTATTTCTTTATGCATTTTTAGATATTAAGGCAAAATAGTGTCTGATCATCTTGGCTGACAACCTACATGATGGGGGATGGCACAGTGTCAGTCCCATGGACTCTCCTGACAAGAGAAGCCAGACAGAGCCCATGTTTCAAACCCCTTTCTTTCCTGCCCCCCCAAATTGCATCAGCAGAGTTCTGTATAAGAACTCACGCCTAGCAGAAGAGGGATCACTTTCTGAGAGGCCTCACCATTGCTAAAGGTGTCAGGCATACGTATCATTTTAGTGACAGCAGATGGCAAAACTTAAGGTGCCTTCTCAGCATGTTCACAAACTTTAGGATAACCACACAGCAGAGGGGGAAGCAAACAAAACCTTCAATGCTGTGATTGCACCAGTGCACCAACCTTTTACTTGCTGCTCGGGGCCCCTTGTATGGCTTGCTACTCCGGGCATGCTGACATTGTTCCGGTGGATGTACTTGAGGAATACCTCAGCGTTCCTTCGTGCCAGCGTACAGGCCTAAGAAAAACAGCCCCCACCAAGAAGAATCAATAAAGATGAGCAAAGAAAGCAAAGGGGACCCAAGGGAGTTCTCTGCTTATTTTGCAGGGAGTTCTCTTTCATCTGGGAACATGAGAGCTTCAGCTAAAAGTCAATAAACTCAGCTAATAAACCATCAGCCTCACAAATGTATTAAAACACATGAGTCATTTTGAATACAGTGGCTGATATTTATATATTAAGGCAAATTAATGACAATAATAAAAGAACTGCTTGTAAAGAGCTAGTACATCACATATTTTCAATCTAACCAAAGCTAACCCATCTCTCAAGAAGAGTACTCATTGTTTCAAAAAATGTACAATCTAGAGGCATAATTTCTTAAACCTTGCCTGCAAGCATGGTTTCATGTTGTATATCAGTTTTAGTGGAAGGTGGGAGGCTGGCTGTCAATTGACTTGTCAGCCTGTCAGCTCCACAGTTCTTACAAAGCAGCACCTGGAAGGCAGGAGGAAATCTCTGTCTCCATCCTGGTGCTGCCCTGCAGAGACACAATTGCTTCAGCTGTTAGTAGTTCTTCAGTTATTGGCTTGGAGGACAGAATTTGAAATGCTGAATGGTTTGTATAAGCCAACATCAAAATGCTGTATAATACATGCCATTTATAATGCTCATCATACGCAATTTTGATAATTTGAACTTTGAAACAGCACAACAACTAACATCCTCTAAGTGCAATGCAAATACCACCTAATTAGTCCTGATGACATCTCTAAGATATGCATTGATGATAATGCTTATTACCCCTCCTATAACAGTGTGAAACTGGCCTAGGGCTTATACAGCCAACCAGTAGCTGAACTGGAATTACACCTCAAAGTCTCCTCTCAAACTCAACAACGCTGCTCTAAATTGACTACTTAATAGGGAATTTTTCTGATTTAGTAGAGAACTAAAATGAGACCTTGAGAAAAGCCTCCTTCTGTTCCAGATGTTTGCTGATCAGAGGGATGACATGGTCTATCTCAGCTGCCGGTCCAAGTTTATCTCGACCTCCACACCAGTCTTCATCCCGTCTGTACTCTTGCTCCAAGCTCTCTAATACGCTGCATACCTGAAACATGCCCACAGCACAATTCAGTTGTCTACAGTCATAATCAGGAGGAACATATTCAGTAAAAGTCTATGACCAATGACATTTCAAGTCTAAATGCTTTGGACTATTGGTCCTGACATGGAGGATAAGTGGGTATGAAACAGGCCCTGGACAGAATGATCTAGCAGTTCTTTTTACCCATAGGGATCTCTACTGTTTGGGATGCAATTCATCTGGTTTAAGGGTGTTAAATCCTTCTTCTCTTCCAGTGGATAATCGGGGGGAAGCTCCAAAGGTTGAATCAAGGCAGGGGTCAGTGTTGGCCCCAGTGGACCATTCAGGAAACAATCCCTATTCCGGAAGGGTGCTTTAGATGTGTTTAAATCCCACTGAAGTCAAGGGACTTAGCACATACTTAAAGAAAAACACATGCTTAAATACTTTCCTGAAACAAAGTCTGAAGCTGGAACTAATTCTCTTCAGCTGCATGTTAGTTGCTCCCTGTACAGTTTTTGTAAAGGCTGATGGAAACCAATAGACATTAAATCAGTGTCGCAAAATAGGTGGATGCAGGTGTTCCACTGTACAGGGCTTACACAAGTATCTTCTATCTTGGCAGAATAATGGGAATGAGGTAAATAAACCAACACAGTCTGGAAACTGTGTGCAGTGGCCTCAGACAAGGCTGAGTCTTTTGCATTGCAGATCCTGAGAATGACTCTTAGTGGCTTGTGCAGACACCAAAAAAAGTAGAAAAGTTTTCAGGACCATTTGGAACTTTCCTCTTCTCTTCCAGATGGCTCTTCCTACACACTCCACTGCTGAGATTACTCAAGATCCAGTCAGTTATTGCTGGAGGTCCAGCTAACCATGTTCATCCTTTTCTTGCTCACTCCTGCAACTTTTATATGAATGCAGTTATAATTCAGAAGCACCTACATGCTCAAGAGCATAGTCTGGAAGAGACTCCAGCATCAGCCACCAATCCTGCCACCGCTATTGCAGGCCATTTTCATATAACTTATTCACCGTTAAAAGTGGTCAACTGAGGTGAACTGATCAACTTACCCTGCTGCCAGGCTGTTCAAGGACCTTATGCATTTGACAACCTGAAATCATCTTCTTGCTTGGATGCAAACCAGCATTCACCCTCAAACATTTATCTGAGAGCAAGTGCCCCATGTGTTATTCAGGCACAGAAAAGCATTTCCATTTTACTTCTTAGTTCTTGAAAACTTTGGTACTCTACTGGACTTTGGTGACTTAAAAAATGAAAGTAGATGGACTGTCTGATGTCCACAGCTTTTCAGAAAGCATGGTCCCCGCACATGTAAACGTCATTTCTCTGTTAAGACGATAACAGAAATTTATATAAAGTGGGCTGTCAATGAAGTCAGAGAGAAACTGGGCTACTTGAAAACCAGGGCTCCACCAAGAACATAGTATATTTGGGAAAGACAAGCATGAAAAAGTTTGGCTGGTTGTGACAGTCTCTCCACCCTTTTAGCTCCTTTTTCTAGATACTTAGAGAATTCAGGATCCAGTAAATTCCTCAATCCACTGCTATCCAGTCAGGAAGCAGACCGTTAAGGACTGTAGATCAGTCGTGCAGCCCAAGAGAAGAGGACAGACTACTTGCAGCAGTTTATAAGCATTCAGAGACTGAATGATCTTCGTCCTAAGCATTCGCTGAATAGACGCAACTAATGAATGAACTGGTGGGCACTGCGGCATGCTTGTCTATGACTTGAAAACAGGAAGAGACTGAATTGATAAATTACTGGCTATGAATATTTTGGCCAGCACATTTGACTGTCTAAAGCACTAATGAATCCCTTAATGGTTTTCATTTCTCACAATCCTCCACCAGCAGTAATTCATTTCAATCTTGAATGCATCAGGGACTGTAAATCTGTTTGAAACTCTTCACAGTGAAAGACATTCATTATAAGGAATGAATTCATCTTAAACAATCTTAAAAATGCATTAAACAAATGACACCAAAAAGTAGCTCAACGATAATCTACAGCCTCGATGTTAAGGAAAAAATAATCTCTTTCCATAATGATATATTTAGTTGTGCTAAAAGAAAACTTCCCATGTCTGGTTTTCTAATTGAGGAACTAACTGTCTGATAATAACAATAGAAAATTTAATGGAAATCACTGCTGCTTTTTGTATAAAACCACAGGTTCCTGCAATGTCCATGCTAACACGAACTGCCTGGCTGCAGTATATTACATCAGACACGGCTATTCAAGTATCCACACTATGACACTAATTCTCACTGACTACAGTGTAAATGGCACCTGTTTGTGCAAGGGATGAATAGACCCACCATACCAGCACCAAACTGGAATGTGTTTTGCAATTCACGGACATCCAGAATGAAGTACAGTTGTGTTAACATATAATGGTTACTGCTGTAATTATCTGTGTTGCAGACGGATTTAAGAGAAATCCCTTTATATCTTGGCATCTTTTTCGGCATGGTGGTGTTTAACTACCAGTGAAAACACTGGCTAGTACTGCTCACAAAGTAACAGGTAATTAATTGCAAGCAGTTCTCAAGAAAAAGAAGATTTGTATTCCTCAAAATTAACTCTGGTATCATGAGAACTTGAAATGGTGGGATTTCAGAAATCCCTCCCATTGGAAAGGGGACAATTAAAAAAAAAACAGCAAACCTTCAAGAATTACATTGCTTTACTGAAAACTTTAAGACTAAAGTTATTGCAAACTGCTTTTTGCTATTTTTTTATTTCATTTTTTATTTTTTGATTGTTATTGCAAACATTTTTTCTTTGTTTTTTTTTTTTTCTCTTGTTTGTTTTTTTTTGTTACAATACTTGTCAAAGAAATAATTTTTACAAGTTCAAACTTTGGTTTCCATGCATGGCTTAGCATTGCTATGCCAATGGAGCAAATGTACTTTCAGTTAATTTTGCCAATGCTGTGAGATCCCTTGCTGGCAGAAGACCCTCTGCACTCAGGGTCAGAGTAGAAAACCCACACCTACCAGCACTGCTACATCGCGGACTGCACTCACATTGGTGTTTACCAGCTGGGAATCACCAGAGGGCTCAACACTGGCCCTATTCAGGTGACAGAAAGGTTTGTATGCACCTAATGTGCAGATGAAGACATGCAAAGATACGTAAAAAGACAAAGGGCTGCTTTTAAGGGTAAGTAGGGCTGAGTGAAGCAACACTCTTCCTACTTTTGGGATTACCCAAGGAAAAGGGAGAAAAATGAGCACTGCTCCTTAGTGGTATTAGCAGAGCAGGCATTTGGAACAGTTTAACGGTCTGGAAGAATGGCAAGTCTGCACCGCTGATCTTGGTGAGATGTGAGACCTTCGCACTGTACACTGGGAGCTGAATCCCAGGCTGTAGCAATATGCTATGGCACACATACAATACTGTTCAGCTCACCTGCTCAGAAGTTTTATAGAAGGCCACCGAGGCATTGACAAGTTTGAGCCTGTCCTCCATCTTCAGCATCAGCTGCTGCCAGTGCAGGGCCACCTTTTCGGCACATTCTCTGATAGCATCAGCATCGTAATGCCCAGCCTGTAGCAACACTTCGGCTTTCTGCTGGACCTGCAGGGCACTCTGGTGTGTCTTCTGTAAGGAAGTGGCATGAAAAAGGGACTGTGTATGAGGGGATGAAGGAGAGGTTGTATAGATGTGCCAGTTATGGTAGAAAGGTGAAGCGAGGTGTGAGCATGGAGATGCGAGAAAGTGAAAGATTTTCAGAGAGTTATCCTCAGTTAACAGTTACTTTCTGCAAAGCATTTTAGTTTCAATTATTCACACACGTTTGCAACATGTTATTAAAGCTTGGGACAAGCAAGCACTGGCTAAAATGGGTTAGCTCCACTGATCTGCTACTGCCCCTTGGGCAACAGCCCGGGGTGGGGTTCCCGGTGGATCCATTTTGACAACCCCAGTGCAGGCAGCTGTTGTGCTGAGCTCCCACCCAGCCTGCACTCAAGGCTGACTGCATCCCACACAATCTGCAGATACAAAAACAAACACCAAAGAGTTGGCAAACTATGGGCCTAATCACCCTAATTTGACTCTTGCCAGGGAGTTTGCTGGCATCAGCAGCTTTACTCATGTGTCTAATTGTCCTGTCCACAGGATACAAAACATCAACCCCAGAAGACACGAAGATGCCTTACTAAATGGCATGAACTATATCACAAACATCAGCCCCTACAAGACACATTTCTGAAAGTCAGTTCACTGATATTGGAGCTACACTATGCTACCTTTAAGGGCAGAGCTGGGGGGAGTGAAGCCATTTTCTCCACCGTTCCCCAATCTGCTCAGTAGGTACTTCATAGGAAGGACTGAATTACCTGCCCCGTTCCCCAGCCTACACCAGCTCCTCTCAAAGTAACCAAGTGGTGGTTACACCTTCCCCTGTAGGTTGCTGAGAGGAAAATAGCCCCCAGCCCTTCACAGGCTCCTGAGTAACTGTGTTCAGGCATGGTTTAGTCCAATAGTTGGTTTTAATCCTCTGAAGAGAAGCCCTGAAATCTCCTAAAGATTCCTCTGTTCTGCATCCCATTTGTAACTGCTACTGACAAATTCTCATGTGATACTTTTATGATCTAATCCTTGAACCTGGAAAGAAGCTTGAAATCATCTGGTAATACACTGATGAATAATGCAATGTAGAGAAAGCTATTAGCAAAAAAAGGATTAATACTTGGCAGAAACATTTAGGAAGATGTTCAAGAACAACTGGTTAAATTTAATATCCAGCTGCTTTACTGATGTTAGACTTGTAATACTTGTTTTAAATAGACTTTAAAGGATTTCAACTGAAAATCAATTCCACATCTAGAATGCCTTTAGAGAACAGTCTGCACTGTATGCTTTGCTGATCTCTTCCCCATATTGAGCTTTAAACATTTTAAATATTTAATCTAGTGTTTTCTCCCTTTGAAAACTTACTTTCCCCTTACCGTGGCGTAACCCTCTTCTCCCTCTGTGATTTGCATTTACCACCAAATACAAGCACCTCCCCAATGTCAGCAAGCTGCGATAGCACAGCCAGTGGGTGTCTTGTTCCCCACCGCTGTCTAGTGACAACTGCCAAGATGTGGTCAGCACAGCTTGGTTTCAGTCAGCTCGTACAGAATTGATAGAAAACTTCTTGCTTTTCCCTTAGGAGCTGCAACAGCTGCTCCTTCCTTAGTATGAGTGGAGCTGAATCAAAATAGGTCATTAGCTGAGATTTAAATGCTATACTTACTAGCAACACTATAATGTACATTGACCTATTTAAAGTTTACCAGAAGACATAAAGACAATTTCCCCCCTCCCTCAAATCAAGCATCTCTTCAAATCTCCATTATGGAAATATTATTTTCATAGTTTAAAGTTTGATTTAGTTTTGGTTATTTTCAAATATACATAAACAACAGAAAGGTATTTTCCAACTTGGTTTTTGCTCTATAAAAAGGTAACAACATCATCTGGGAAGCACATGCACCTTGTTAAGCAGGAACGGGAGAAAGCAATGGCCCTTCTTTCTCGCAAGCAGAGAGAGCGCACCCTGTGAGCATTGGGTTTGTTCATAATGACAAAGATATATAAAGTACTGAGCCTAACTATGAGTCTTGTAGTACCCTGCTCAGGGAAGTTCATAGCCCTTCACTACCTTTTCATCCAAAAGAAAGCAGCTCAGAGGAGGTGCTATTCCTCCTGCCATGTCCTGGCTCCTTGAGCGAGGCAAATGAGTTGGCTGACAATTAGTTTTCAAGGGCCAGGTCAAAGATGTGCTACTCCAGGGCAAGCAGGGCCAAAAGCTCAGTTTTGCAGGCAATTCTTAAGAATCGCCCCTCTTGCCTCTTCTTCAAAGTAAAGTTATTTGAGAATGGTGGGGGTGAATGAATGTCTCTTCTCCTGTCAATAAAAGGGGGGCTGAATGAAACAAAGATTTCATGCAAGAGCATTATCCAATAACAAAGATATTCATAAATGAATGCTGTGAAATGATCTGCAAATCATGGATGTGGGGAGAAACTGACTTTACAAACTTTTCCCATTTTCAAATCAATTTGTGAATTTTAATCATTTTTTTTTTTTTTACCAAAGAAATTATCAGGAGATGTGCAAGTGTCATTTTCATGAATGGAAAGGCTGATACCTGACAGCCGAAGAATTAGCTGCAGATGATAAATAACTTATTTCACTATTAACCTCTGGCTACATTACAAGTTTAATCATTAAGTTGATTTTTCTAAAGTTTTTATTCCTTCCCTTCCTTCGAGGAAGCGGAGACTGATGCCAAAGAGATAACTTTTGGTATGACATGCACCTGGGAAGGAGAAGCAAAGTTAACTTATTTGTGTTACCTCTATGGCCAGCTGAAACTGCTCATGCTCTCGCTGGAGCTGCTCAGCTTCGGAGAGGGAGCTTGCATTGACAAGGCTTGCATTCAGCATTGATTCACCATTCCTGATCCAGCCAAGCACCTGTAAAGAAAGGATGTGCTTATGGAAAGGTTGCTTCAGTAAAAAGGTTTATGTGGTCACCAATCAGAAAAGCCTTCAGCCTGGCTAACAAAAAGGTACTTTGCCCAGTGTGGTCTCAGGCTGAATCAGTGAGCAGAAAGAAATCCTGGGATAAGGACTTAATGACATAAATTTTTAGAGAGCAAAGATCTTTTTGAAGAAGTTATTGCTTGAAGAATTAAACTCCTGAAGTATTTATATGGCTGTTTGGACAACAAAGAGCTTCCATTTCTGAGGTTTGATCACAAAAATGAATGCTCCCCTATGCAAATACCCCAGGGCAAAACCACAAAGCGTAATGAGGGAGATTTGAAATAAAACATAAAGATCTCTCTCTTTTTCAAATTTCCAACTGGAATCATGGACCTTGCAATTCCTTGCTGCTCCACTTGCCTGTGTTTCTTTCACTCAAAAGTCAGAGCTTAGGGGTCAGGAGGGAAAAGACACAGTTGGATTCATCTGACATGGAGTTAAGATGCGGTTGGAGTTTCCACCTGCATGCAGACCTAGGAAGAAATCCCAGGTCTCGCATTTTATATTTAGTCAAGAGGCTTTACTTCAGGGATATTCAGATTATTTGTAGACATGCCACGTGTGCTGTAATGACTGCAGAATCAAATCCTAAATATACATAATTAATCTATCAAGCTTGTATTTATTCATTTAAGCAGCAACATTTTCTGCTATTTTAAGACACGTGTTTGGAAAATTAGCACCCAGAACACATGTGCAAGTTCTTTGCTGTGTTGTCTCAAAGCCTGTTTTCTACCTGTGTGGGTGTCAAATTATTCCAATAAAGCCAGAAAGTTGCTGAATTCAATTCACAGATGCACAGGAAATCCTGACTGCCCAATCACTGCCCTACATTTGGCTCATGATTTAGACAGCTCCAAAACTGACTTTGCTGCAATATTCTACATAGTAATTTCCCTTCTGTGCCATCATTTTCACCAAGTGATCCATTAAATCGTCTGAAAGAAACAGGGATTTTCTGTTGTTTTGGTTTTTACCCCTACATCATGTATCACCCTAGTTATAGCCATTCAGTTCCCTGTCGGGTAGGAAAATGAGTTTTCCCTAGGAGAAACAAAGGGGAACCATCTACACATGTAGCTGACCCTAATTTGTAGAAAATTACATTCTGCTCAGTACAAGAGTGTGGAAGATTTCATTTGTCAGCTTTCTCTCTTTCATCAGCGGGTGTTATTGTTCCTGTGGGAAGTGCAACAAAGATTTAAAGGAAAAGAAATCAGGTTATCATATGGCAATCTTTTTGGCTGGCATTTTCTATAATCCATCAGACAAGAAAGCTACATTATTACTGACTACATGGTACCAAAAGCTCAAGTTAACCAAAGGATCACTGTATCTGGGAAAGACTGAAAGTGAGGACATCATAAAGCAAGACATGCTTTCACGTTTTATATGCTGTGATATATCCTGACTTGGGCCATTTAGAGGGTAGAAAATACTGAGTATGTATGCTAAAAATGCAGTAGCTTTTTTTTTTTTTTTAAACAATACAATCACGGCATGACAGGGTGCTCTTGGGAACAGCTTTTATTTGAGCTGGAATTTTAAAAACCTGCCACAGAGGTTTTGATGCAGATTTCATACAAATGTCTGAGTCTTTAAACAGTAATAAAATCCCTGGAAACCTCAGTCTAAAAACAAAGTAACTTGATTAGTGAAAAGCTAATAGGCAACAAGGTTGAGTAAGGAGGAAGAGGGACCATACAACCAAAAGTAGCCAGGTTTCTTCCAGTGTTAATGACACACACGCATTCCTCTGTACTACTGTCTCGTTGACTCAAGAGTATACAGGGCAAAGCAGTTCAGGTCAGGCTCCGATGGACGACACTTTGTCAGCAATGCTTACAGCACTCCTGACGAAGGCTGCTGCCACCCCTGAGTTGTGCCACCCCAGAGTGTGGGTTCAGGCGCTCACTGTGGGGCTCCTGCACTGCCCTTCCAGGCCCAGTGAGCACCCAAGCACTAGCAAATTTTGCTTGAAAGTATTTAAATAATGATCCCATTCTAATTCCAAAAGTCTAGCATTTAAATGTCAGGGTCTCATTTGGGATTGCATCAGCATTTTCCATAGTAATGTTTTTCCTTTCATTTTTTTTCCCCTCTTCTTTTTTGTGTGTATTGATTAAACACAGTAAGAAAAATTTTCAGTTGCATGCCCAAAGCTTCTTAAGGCTAAGTGCAAAACCCAACCGCCTGCAGAGCCTTTCGTTGTGTCACTAGTTTGGAAGTAGACTGTGAAATGTTTGGAACTAGACTGCGAAATGTTTGGAACAGAGCATTTACACATTTGTATCTGGTTTCCAAGACCTGCTCACAAATTGACTCCTACTTCTATGGTGCTTAATACCTTTTCATTAAAATATATATAGAAGCTGCTAATACAGCAACCAAGACACTTCTCTGATCATTTCCTGTATTAATAGATTCACCATTATCTGGCAATGTGCAGACAGGCCAACAGCGAAAGATGGCTTTAAATAGACATTTCCTACAAATAACAGATTTTATCAATTTTGTAGAAGTGGTGATTAAATAATTCTGGACTTAAATAAATCTCCAAAGATTCTTTTAAAAAGTCTAACAATTTTTTTTTTTTTTAACAATGGAGAAGCAAAAACACATTGAAAGGAACTTAGATAAAAGCCACTTGCCACTGGAGGATAATTTCACTGCAAGGCATGGGTTGTCTAACATGGCAACCACCACAGTTCTGAAACAACTCCCACCTTTGTCTCCAATTTGCTTAAAACAGGCTATGTCTGCACACAGCTCCTCTGAAATTAAATAATAGTACCAAGTTCTTCTAAAATTCATACCCTGAAACTCTGCCACCTTCACTGAGCACAAAATCAGACCTTACAGGAAAAATAAAAAGTGAGGCACCTCTTGTGCAGCCTTCCTTAAGAAACGATAGCTCTGTACCCCATAGTGTTTCTGTCTGGTTTAGTTTAGTCAGAATACTTTCCTTGATGTTTCTAAAACAGACTTAAGGCATTGCTAATGATACACATCAAGTTACATTGGAAAAGATTTTTACGTTTAAAAGGCAAAATACTGTAAGTGAATCTTTTACATCTCTGGATGTAAAAGCTTCTTTGAGAGGCTCTTACTGCCACAGACACAATCACCAGCCAGGACACCTTCTGCTAATTTTAGCCATGTTCAAAACTGCATCAGGCTCTGTGACATTAGATTGGGGAAAAAACCAAATATATTCAGTGCCTCTTAAATGACTTCTTCCCCTCATCCTTTGGGCATATTCATCTGGAAGCAAATCTAATGCCAAACAGCAAAGCGGATGGATAACAAGCACATGAAAAGGAATAAATACACTTCAAAACAACCTGGAAAATAAGTGTAGTAGGACACTTTGAGGATATTTGGGAGTAAGTTAGGTCACATTCAACACTTATCAAAAAATGAAATAAAACATACAAAGATAAAATAAGCTGATAGGGAAGGCAAACAGCTGCAAGCACAGTATTAGAGAGTTTGTTTTTTAAACTGATCTCCACAACTCTATTCTGCTATTACTTTTATGTAAGCAATCCAAGGTCTGTAGTTTCTGTCGGAAATGAGTGGGATCCAAATGAAGGGGAATCAGTCTTGGGCAGGATCTTTCTTAATAACAAAGAGTTATTGAGTCACTCATCTATACTATTTCCACTCTAAAGCACTTCACAGAACATCTCATTTGGAATTGTTCCGCTTTAATGGCCCCAAACTTCGATTCATTGTCTTGGCATTCAAACCCTGGTGTATATGATATAAAGCAGAAATCCCTGGTAAATGAGACTTAAATAGATAGAGACAGTTAAAAGACTTTGTATTTCCATGAGCCATTATATCAAAATGCAAACACATGTACATGTAACAGCCTTGACCAATTTTACTATGTCAGCAGAACTTAACCACAGCTACAGTAGGTGTCTTGCAGCAACCACATCTCAACTGATTCACAAGAGTGAGAGCACTTTGGTAATGAGATCATCCATCGTTTCAGATACACTAAAATGAAAGTGAAGGAAATCTGGACCAGCCTGGAGATGAACTACAAGCCAAAATCAATATATTTCCCAATTTCACTAAATGGTTGGGAATATGACTCATGAACAGGAAACCAAATAGATAGGGCACAGATATATTTTAACTTGCCTCTTTCAAAAGGAAACTGTAGCCGTGGTAATTTATAGGTTAATAAGCAAAGGAGTCCTTAGTATTCAGCTGAACAAATAAAATGATTCCTCACTATTGGTTTGCTAAAAGGTCACACAGTAATGAAGGCTCTGATGGTCCCAAGCTCCATTAAGGAAATACTAATTCAAGGCAGCTGTTCTCCTCTCACAAGTAAGTATTAGGTAGTTCAGTCCTAAAACCATTTCCTCTGGTTAGATTTTGGGTTGTAAAATAGTTGAGGCCCAGCAGATAATTGATAACGAAGCAAGTAACATCAGGTACCTGCAGAGAGTGCTGCGCTGCCACGGTATGGCTCCAGGAGCAGCCACAGGGCTGACTGACTGGCACTTCACCCTG
The DNA here is from genome assembly GCA_017639485.1 of Pluvialis apricaria. Classification (NCBI taxonomy): domain Eukaryota; kingdom Metazoa; phylum Chordata; class Aves; order Charadriiformes; family Charadriidae; genus Pluvialis; species Pluvialis apricaria. The sequence continues at coordinate 70,425,097 of CM030011.1, read as the reverse complement.
GTCAAGTGGGCTAGTGACACTTGGTCAGATAGCAATAACCTGCATTTCTGCTAAACATATCACTCCTCTCTATTTTCCATCATAAGTTAAAATAGCTCTACTTTGTCATAAATCTGCTGCACAGAACTCCAACCTTAGCTAAGTGTGTGCAAGAAACTTTGGAAAAAAGGATACACTTCATAACCATATTAAGGTGGTGATTATGAGTATCACAGAGTCTTTTTTTTTTTTTTTTCTCTCCCCACCAGAAGAAAGCCAAAGCACTCCGTAGAACTCTGGAGCTTCATGAGGAGTTGGCCTTCAATTATCACAAATGCAAAAATACTACATTTTCATAAAAGTTATGTGCTACTTTCATTTAGGGTTGCAAAATATTCACATCAAAGTGGATTTTGAAAGCAAATGTATGTACTTGCGTTGGTGCTGCCAGCTTCTAGCTTGAGAGACGTCTGAGAATGAAGGATTTTTTTTGCCAGCAATGATAAAACAATTCAGACAAAGTGTCACTCAAATACTGAGCTCTGAAGCTATGATCATGTGTACTGCACACTCAGTATATTTTTTTTTTCTAGGAAACAAATAAGCAAATCTTTTTCATGAACATCTTGTAGTATTTGGAAAAAAACACCACAACATCCCCCATTTATACTGGTAAAATAGAAACCTGAATATTCCAGGTGTCTGGAAAAAGGTTCCTGGCTTTCCTAGTGAAAACAAGACCATTCCATTGAAATCCAGACACACACTGAAGTGTGAAGCCACCTATAGATTAGAAAGCAGGATGTGTAGCATTATCCTGTGTAGCAAAGGAAAATAGAGAAATGTGAGTATCCAAATTAAATGTCAAGGGAAACCTAGGGAGGCAGAACGCAACTGCCTACACTAGGATGAAATCTGGGAGAAAGGCAATGTAACGGTACTAAAATGGCTAAGCAAGTCCTAGGATCTAGAAACCACAGACAGAATTTTTTATCTCACCCAGGTGATGTTAAAGATTCCTGCAACTCAACAGATGTATAGCAATAAATGAAAAGGTGAAACTACTGTAACGTCATACTTAGACCTCACAGCTCAGTTATCCTTTGCTTTGGGGCAGTTCTCCACAACAGCTTCAGTCCGCATCCCAAATCAAATCATTATATTCCCAGAACGCATGGGAATTTGAGGCAGCTTCTCCAGTTCAGAAGTTACGAGGTCAGTTCCGCACAGATTTCCCATAACCATTCATGAAGCCAAATACATGCCCTTCGTTATTTGTAAAGGGTCATGCTGCAATCTGTCAGCAAATCAACTACTGTTAAGGAAAGGGGGATTAAGATTGTCCACCTAAAAGTATGTGACTTGGCAGAAGCTGATTTAGCACTTTGCATATATGTAACGGCTGAAAACCCACTTAGGACCCTTAAGTGTGGTTAAAAACTCTCACCTGCTTGACTTCAGCCTGTAGGTGCCGGAGCTGTAGGCACTGCTCTAACCTCTTGTGAGTTTGGTCAGCATTAAGCTCCAGCTCATGCTGTTTCTCATGAAGGAATTCCAGCAGTTCTTGAACCTGTGTTGCAAGATCAATGTCTTTTTCACAGATCAGCTCAATGCCTGCAACATGTAGAGAGAGAGATCGTTGCATTTATTTGAAATTTCAGTTGTTGCACAAATGTAACCTTCAAAATTTTTTGCCACTTAATGCATTGATTTGCCATTCTCTGAGTAATTCTTTCCCACTAAACTCTCTCACATGTAGTATTTCGCTTTCCCAGTTTCCTGTTCAGCATCACTACATTTTTCTACAAAGTAGCATTTCTCTGGTAGTCGTTGCTCATCTCGCCCATCAGCATCTGTCTAGTAGGACATGATTTAACCACAGCCTTGCTCAAAAACTTGCATGAACATCAAATAAAAAAGAAGTCAGAAAACCCCTGCCTTTCTTACAGTAATTTATTAATTTAGAAATGCATGTTGAAAAGAACTTAGAAGAGAAAATAGAGGGGGAAGAAAATAGAAAAGTGAAATAAAGGAAGCAAACTGTAGTCACCAGACCTGCAGTAGTGCTACAAGTGCATGGAACTCCATAGTTCAAACGTTTTTTCAATCTGGGCTCTTTAGAGGATCATTAACAACAATTTAGTTTAAACCAGCCTATAGTTCATTTAGAATTATTCCACAGACTGATTTTCATCCAATCCTCACATACCAGAGAGAAAAGGTGGCCTAGTACCACATTCCCCATCCCTTGCATCCTGCGTGAAATTGATAAGCCCCTGAATGACCTGGTCTGATTTCATAGCTGACCCTGACTTGTCAGGAGGCTGAAATAGAGACGTCCTGAGTCCCTTCCTACCTCCTGAATTTTCTTATGAGCCTGCAAGCCTTGTGTGTAGTGATTACATGAAATACAATGCAGAGCTTCACATCTTCCTTCTTTATTACACTGGTGCGATAGCATTGCTGGGTACATTACCAGTGGTGAAAGCTTGGCCTGGAGGAAATATGATGTCATTCCGTGTTACTGTAATCCCTGTGATTATAAACTAATAAAGACCCGACTCTTCCCTTATTGAGGTCTACTGGAATTTTGCCATTGGCCTCAATACAGGGAGGATCAGGAACCTAGTATAAAAATAATCAGATTGTAGTAATGCTGAGAAAACACTACACTTTTCTCCAAAGCCATTTGATTTCATGGAATAATAGGACATTTTAAATGAAATGTGTTAATTAGAAGTTGCTATACAAAAGGCTTGGACGCTATTTTTAAAACCCATTTAGAAAGATGCCTTTATCCTCCTCGGAGACTTGTGACTTCCATTCTCTCTCATACAGAAATCTACAGAGGACAGTACACAAAATAAATATGACCTTATGATTGACCCTATCCCCTTTTTCCTGTTTTCTGGTTTTATCAGAAAAAGCACACAGGAATGCAAGTGATTGGCTTATTCCCTTTCCCAGCCAAAACAAAACGGTTTCTTCATTACCAAATAAAGTGGAATGGTCCCTGGCTTCCCATTTAGAACTGGAAATATAATATATGTTTCTATTCTTGGGAGAGAAGCTCCTTTCAATTGCCAGACACTAGGCATTGTTGCTACAATTAGCCTGCATATGGTTCTGTATCCTCAGGACATGATGGCTTTTTGTACGCTTGACTTCACCACACCTATTCAATATTAAATGCACAGTTTTCCTTCATGCACACTCAGCTGGTATGGTTTTCATTGTGCTAACTCATCAGCAGCAACCAGCGAACTGCCTGGGATGCTATCCAAGGGCAGCCCGCGCTCCCTATGATGAATGATCTGCCCTTTCTTCCTTGTCATATGTCACGCAGATTTATTCTACAGTGCCAGCGCATGTGGTGCGAGCACTTACTCTTCTCAGAGATTGGTTTGCAAAATAGAAAGCCTTGTTTTCAGAACAATTTCCTACAAATTATCTTTACATTGTGTTTTGATAGATAGAAAAGCACAGCTGATTTTCTGATAAACCGAACTTGGTTGCCATTTTCTTCTAATGCCTGAACCAGTGCAGCAGGCATCAAGTCAAGGATAATGAATTGAAAATGTTCCAGAAAAATATTACAGAAGAGAGTACTGAGCCACACTAACTGGCATCCTACAAAACATACATGAGTTACACCTGAGCTATTTGCAATGCGGGATACTGTTCAGCGTAAGGAAGGGGTATTGCTTTTTGACCTGTACAAAGCTGTTTTGAAACTGCTTTGAACCTGTTCTTAGGCTGAACTATTAAAAGCCTGTGACAGGAAAGTTTTGTATCCTCTTCCTTGCAATATAAACTATAGTTATAACTAACTATAAATGGCATCACAAACAAAATGAAATAGATTTGCATTTCCCTTTTAAGCAATGCAATGCTGGGAAAAGACGTGACTGATGTTAGCTTGACAGCCAGAAAACAAAAGGACTTTGAATTTTCCACATAACAGGTAGGGACTGTATAAATTTCCCCAACATCATCTTTGCAGTGTATTTCAGGCTTGACTTAGACAAATTACTTCTAAGACATAAAAAGTTAGCTCTGTAAACCATGAGCGTCTCCTAACTGTGGTGCTTATTATGACAATGATACTGACAATCCAAATGGACTTTAATAACCAAATAAATTTGTGCAATAAATTAATCAGCTATTAGGGTGTAACTACTTTTAGAACCTAGAAGCAGAATGACTAAGGTGTGCGTATGCTAATAAATTACATGAACACGTCATCACTGCAGCTCGGGTTGAGATGTTAAATCACTGCTGAATTACGACACTAAACTTTCCATAGGAAATGGATTTCTCAGAAATGTCTGAGCTGCCACTTTTGGAAACACCAGGCCCTTTCAACATATCAAGTTAGACACCCAAAAATCAACATCCATTTTTGAGAGCATTCGCTCACATATTTAACTCTGCTATCAGTAGTAGAGCTACAATTAAACTGGAAAAATAGAAAATAGATTCATTTAAATAAAAAGTGCTGGCTCATTAAAAAGTGCAGTCTTCTTGAGAATATTTTTATAATATTCTCTAGATGCAAACGTTTCCTGAAGGACACTGATTTTAGTGAGACATGAAGACAATTTGACGGTACTGCAAAATTTCAGAAAGCACAACCTGACTTCCAGATCTTACATATCCCCTAATAAAAACAAACATTTCGTTGAAGAATAATTATTCTGATAGCGAAAACAGGCTAATCCAAACCAGGCTCACCCACATGTGGTGGAAGGAATCACGGGAACATAACTCTAAGCTGTGTGGAGCTTTGGAAATACTGGACTTGCGTAGATGCCTCACATGCACGGATGCCCTGACTATCTGCACAGAGTCTGATATGGTGCATCACAGGAGCTCTGTATTTATTGTACCAACATGACAATGTTCACTGGGATTTCCAGACGCTCCACAGCCTGGTAAGAATCAGCGCGCCAAATCTTCATCAGACATGCAAAAATCATGGGCAAACATTTAAAAACCTTTTTCTACCTGCACAAGATTTCCAAGTGAAAAAGGTATCATGCATGGAAAAACCCGGATGTAATTTTATCTGACAGACTTACTAGCTTAAAGACCTCCAAGCCAAATGCCAGAGTAATCAAAACTGAATCAGTTTCCTGTGTGACATGATAAAAAGAATAAAGCTCAAAGACAATTATAGGGAAGGAAAGGAACTCGGTCAATTAACAGTGGCTGGTTAGGTAGAACGTGCCTGAAAAATCACATTTTTCCTGGCTTTATCTTCTATGGCTTCAGCTGAGTTTTGATTGTAGCAGGGGTGACACTGTACAATAGCAAGCAGCAATAGCAGCTGATTTCCCAGAACCCCTGCAAGTTCACAGCTCTGGCAGTAAGAACAATCATCCCTCTAACTTATGCACTGAACGACTATGATATGGGATTCAGGAAGAGGGAGTAAAATTAAATGAATTTTTTATGGAGTATAACTGTCCTCTATTGAAATAAGAAACAGTAGGCTCCCAAGAGCAATCTCTTTCCCTTATTTTGCCATTCTCCCAGCATTTAGCATCCCATGCATGGCAGACCTGACCATTACCTTTGATTAACTACAGTTACTCTACATCCCCATGAGGCTTCTGCTTCCTCGCCTTTGGGAGCAATGGATTTTTATTGGGTAGGCTTCATAGAAAGTGATCTTAGATAATCTTATAAAAACATTTTAAAAGCCACTTCATTTAGTTGCTAATCTTTTGTCTGCAATCCAAAAGAAGTTGTTTCTAACTTCTTGACAAACGCAGAATATTTTTTTTCCGAGAAATCCGTCACTGAGACTCCCGATTGTGCCATTTTCTGGATCATATTCTTTACCTCCCATGGATTCCTACTTAGAGTAAGATTCTTTCAGGATAAAAAAAAAAAAAAAAGAAGTTTCTTAACTGATGTATCGGGACAAGCTTTCTATCCCAGAAAGCAAGGGAGCTGAAGCACAGGACCAGGCGTAGTGTGGGCAGATATCATAGAAGCTCACGCACATGGTTCACACAATGCACCGGATTGTCTAGTTCACAACATAGCAGTCCTTAAGCCTCTGCTGAGTTCTGCTTGCCAAATCAGTCTGAATACTGCCAGATTTTTTTAAAGGTGGGTGCCTAGAGGTAAAATGTTTGCCAAAGAATAAAACCATAAAAATCCTTTTTATTTTGAAAGTGCAAATTGGGAAGGAAAGAACAGGAATTGCTCTTGCTTTGTGCTCTTTCCAGACATTTAAGAAGGTTAAAACAATTCACGAGCAATGTTTGCTTCTGGACTTTATGCAGTGATTAATCTGAGTTACGATATTCCTTTTCCAAACGCAAACGGCAAGGACACAAAAATCCTGATTCATAGGGTATCTTAGAAATAGGATCCTACTGCTGAGAAGCCGAGTATAAGTATCAGACAGACTCCCTATCAACATGAATCAAGTCTGTCATTTAAGAGCACATGCCAAAGGGTTTTTTTGCATCCAAGTTGCTACCTTTAACTTTCAAGTGCACACTGAAAAGGAAAATTCCAGTATGGTTTATCCTATTCCCTTTCTATACAAAAAAATCCCAATTAGAGCTGGCTGGAAACGAGTTCCATTTCATGACCGGTTTCAAGGCTCTCATATTTGGATTCTTTCCCAGAGGGCTCTTGGATAACTAGCTTCTTTCTCCCCTCACTCCTCTCTTTCTCCCTCAGGCATGTCTGCACCCTGAAGTGTGGCACAAAGAAAGGGTTCACAAGTCTGCAAAGAATGAAGCCAGCACATCTGGTCAGTTTGCCTATCAATAAAGTCTAATTGCAGAAAGGTTAACAAGCTTAGAAGTCTAGAATGACTAGACTTCATCCAGACCTGAGGTCCGACCAGCCAGCTGAAGCATCTGTAACTCATGATTTTCTGCAGTGCTTGTTTCTGAGCTGGTGCAAGGGCAAGGACCTACCAGTGTCGCTTGTCTTGCTCTCACCTCTCCATCCATTTTGGAATTGATCACAAACTCCATCCTGCAGTTGCCGAATGAAACTCTAAAGTCAGCTTTTTTCCTCACTGAGTTTCAGTCTCAAAGAAACAGCAATTTTTGACATATAATACCGAATCAAAAGAATTCCCAAAACTTGTGGGACAGTTCTGGGAGTGGAGAGACAGATACTGCCCATACTTACTTATGTTAAAAGCTGATGTATATTGTATGTATCGGAGTATCTTTGTTTGATATGCATTTTTGTGATTTTGGGGTTTTCTATTTTTTTTTTTTTTTTGCTTTTTCTCATGTGAAATAGAGATCAAATTGTTCTTCTCACCTGAAGCCTGGACCTCCATGATGTATTGGTGTAAATCTTGACCTTGCTGGATGACTTCAAAGGTCATGTTGTTCATGGCCAACTTCCGCTCGGTGTGACGCTGCAAACGTTGCTCAGCCAGAGTGAGGTCTTCCGTATTGAAATCATTCATTTGTCTCAGCAGATCTTCATTCCAGGCATCTAACTCTGCTGTAACCTTCAAGGGCAGAAGACAGACACTATATTCACTCAAGATCAATGAAAAATCTTACTCTCAAACCATGACTGGATCACAAAAGTGCTTCACATTTTGACTCTGATCCAGAAACCCTCAAACCACAGCCTCAGTACACTGTGGATCTTGCCCACTTAATGGTCATGCTTAACATTTTGCTTAGGTGAGGATCCATGAAAAGATTATCAGTCCAACGAGAAATCTGACACCTTCTTTTTTCCTTACACAGTCCAAACAGCACTGTAAGGGAAGACCCACTATGCTCACATGGATGGTAGAGATAATGTTTCTGAATAAATTCAAATTTAAATGAAGAAGTAATGCTTACAGAATTGCAAAACAATTTGTAACACCTGAGACCACATAATCCCCAAATGGCCTGAATGTTTCTAAAAACATTTTGCCACACACTGTATGTTACATATTACAGATGGAAATATTATTTATTCAGTCTTCATAGAATTGAAATTATAAGCTGCTTCCATTAAGCCCTAAAACAGGGATAACAAATACATTTTCAGAATTATTATTATTGATATAATGTATTGTGAATGGTATCTACCCACTGTTCACAGAAAATACATCACGAAACTAAATATTTTATTATAAATTTGTGAGTTAACCCCCACAGCATTGATTGCAGTTGTACAATGAGTCCTATGTTGTGCTTTCACAGTCTTTTATAAAAATCTTTCTGTTGTCTTCATTGGTCTTGGGAACAGGCCCTGTATAACGTTTTTCTTCTGTGGATCTGAAAGCTTTTACACTGTGGAATGAAGACAAATAATTCACTTTTACAGATGGGGAAAAACACAGCATAGAAGCATCCCCCTGTACTCAGCACTGGTGAGGCCCCACCTCGAGTACTGCGTTCAGTTTTGGGCCCCTCACTACAAGAAGGACATTGAGGTGTTGGAGTGTGTCCAGAGAAGGGCTATGAAGCTGGTGAGGGGTCCGGAGGACAAATCTTATGAGGAACGACTGAGGGAACTGGGGTTGTTTAGCCTGGGGAAGAGGAGGCTGAGGGGAGACCTTATCACCCTCTACAACTACCTGAAAGGAGGTTGTAGAGAGGTGGGGGCTGACCTGTTCTCCTGGGTGACAAGTGATAGGACAAGAGGAAATGGGTTTAAGTTATGTCAGGGGAGGTTTAGACTGGATATTAGGAAACAATTTTTCACGGAAAGGGTTATTAATCATTGGAATAGGCTGCCCAGGGAGGTGGTGGATTCACCATCTCTGGAGGTGTTTAAAAAAAGGGTAGATATGGTACTTAGGGACATGGTTTAGAAGTGGGTTTTGTCAGGTTAGGTTAATGGTTGGGCTTGATGATCTTAAAGGTCCCTTCCAACCTCAGCAATTCTATGATTCTGTGATTCTATCATTGTACTCAAGGGCTAGGTGGATCACCAGTAGAATCATGAATGGTACCTGGCTCTAACCAAAGACCTATATAACCTGCCAATAAATCACAGGAACATGCAAAATCTGCTGCTGCTTTCTTTGCTTCCTGGTTATAACACGCCGTCTGATGACTTTAGCAGTCAATTTACTGTATCTTCTGTATTTTAGCCCACAAGTACCCAACCAGTATCACAGTCCTTCTCTGGTTTTGCCTGTTCGTTAAAGCAAGATCTAGCCTCCACCCAAACAGCACAGTCTCACCTCAACCTAGATTGTGCTACTAGAGACAAAAAAGAGGGAACGTGCTGCTGACAATGAATGAGGAAGGGAGGACAAGGGGAATGGGGATTAAATGGAGCAGGCTGCCCAGGGCAGCGGTGGAGTTACCATCCCTGGAGGTATTTAAAAGACTGGTAGATGTGGTGCTGAGGGACATGGTTTAGTGGTGGTTTAGGCAGTGTTAGGGTGATGGTTGGACTTGGTGATCTTCAAGGTCCCTTCCAACCTAGACAATTCTATGATTCTATGAATTAAATCACGCATATAGGCTAGTACTGTGCAGAACACGATCTTTTTAAGTATTTAAAAATATTAAATAGACGCCTTAATTCTGAATTAATATGGTCAATTCCTCATAGCTGGATTCAGGAGAGCTAAAACTAGGTATCTAATTCCCACTTGTGCATGTTACGATGTAGTGAAAAGTTCTCTGTCTCTCACTAAAACCTGTGTGCGGTGAGATGCTTAGCTTCCTAAGTAGCCAAGACTCAAAATTTTCTATTCAGTTTGCCTTTCCAGAAAGCACACATTAGATCCAATGCAGACTACCCAAACGGACCATCTCTCAGCCCTTCTCACGTTAGCATGGAGGGGAGCGCACAGTTTTGTATTAGAAGGGAAAACATAAGCAGTTTTTTAGGCTCTTTTTTGAGAGAAGCAGAAAAGCAGATTTACTCAACCAAGAACCTGGGACCTCAGCCACAGGGTGAAAGGCAGAGCGTGGACATCCTCAGGGGCTTCTATTTTTCTTCAGCTTGTTCCATTGCCCATTCCACTCAATTACCTTTAAATAATAGCTATCTCTACAGTCTCTGTAGCCCCATTCCTGATTCCAGCAGCCTCTGATTCATTCACATGTCGTAGCTGGAGTTCCTGGACTGTGGGGGCTTATTGGCAGATTTGTTATGGAGAAATGGTCAAAGTAGATGCTGGAGAAGGGTTTTACTAAATACATTTACATTTAGAGACAGATCCTCAGCTAAGAATAATCAGAACTGAATAAGAATAGAATCAGAAGAATAATCAAGGTCTTGACCTTGTTTCAAACTACAAACAACTGAATGAATTTAGAGTAAGCACAGGTTCCTATAGCCATGAAAATAACACTTAAAGTTTAATGCAAAGCCCTTTCTGCTCTTTCTAATGGAAAGGCATGTGATATAAGTGAATCAGAAGAATTTTATTTTTTATGAGCTATTAAAAATATTGTCTGTTTGAATTCATTGCATTGATTGTCAGGCCCCTAAAACATAATTATTTTATTTTTTTGCAAGGATTCACAAAATACTTCCCCATTTCCTGTGAACATTCCCATGCATGCACACTCAGGGTGATGTCTAACAGCATTTATATGTGACAGTAACAGAAAAGATTAAAACAATCAAAGAATGTGTTACATTAGTTTGCTCTGACAGCCATGATGCTATGATCGGGGGATTCTGATCAAAATGAAATCCCTCTGTCTTGTTTATGTCCATGGATATCATCCCCAGGACAGGAAAATGCAAATCTTTCAGAGGGTTGAACCCTCAGGGGAGTTGACGATGGACGTATGAAGGAATCAACAAATGTTTCCACAAGTGCGCTGAGATCCAGCACTTCTGCAAAACTGCCTGGGTAAACCGCTCTGCTGTGGTGCTGTTTCTCTTCATAACTTTTCCATTTGGTTGTGGAAGGGACCCTGAGCAGCATTGCTTTTATCATTAAACCTACAATAATTTCCACTCAAGGACAAGGGAATGGCTGTTCCCGACTGTACTGCTTTTTGCCCCTTAGACATGAGTGCCCAAGACAGGTCTCTAGCAGAGAGGCATCATCATTCAAGAGAGGGATTGCCTCCCAGTCAACCAGTGCTCCTCATGCTCATGTTGGCAGCCAGCCTTCACCAGGTTCCCCACCCAGGAGCAGCTGCACCTAAATATTTACCTGTCTGTTAGCCATTGCAAGGCACTGAAGGGTTTATGCTCTGTTGTCCACACTCTCCAGTTCAAATCAGTGGTTCCAATTAAAGAGGAAAGTACAGGCAGTCAGGACATGAGCTGATAAACTCCTCAGGATGCAAGGCCAGTCTAGGGGGCTCTGTGTCACATTGCCAGAACTGGGAACAGCGGCTAAGACTACACCTGAGTGGCTCTGGACAGTCGGACAGGTCTAACGGGACTTGTTAGCCCAGTGCCAGCTCTGCCAGGGCCAGAAGCACAGCCACCAACAGAGGGGAGAAGGAAGGAAGGAGGGAAGTTGCCTCCAAGTGGGGGCTGAAGAAGGAGTGACAGTCATCCCATGTGCTGGATTAGGAGAAGAGGGGAAGGAATCAGGCACAGTGAGAGGTGGAACATCACTGAATTTGTCAGGCGAAGTGTGTACAGGAAGGTTGAGTACATTGCTCTGAGTAACTGAGACAAACAGATGGCTAGAAGGGAATCTAAAGCACACGAAGGCAAAGAAGCAATAGCAGAACTGTGATAACAACCCAGGTTTCCTAAATCCCAATCTGGTGCCCTATCCCAGACACCACGCTGCTTTGCATATCTCATTAAGACATTTCCTTTTCTGTCTGTACAGCCAATGCCACAAAATCCCAGCATTTTCTGTACTTCAAACCAGACTATTTGGAAATGGTCCCAGAGTCTGAATTTGAGTCCCTAACTGGTTTGACTTGGGTATAGGGAAAATGATTTCTTTTTCTTCAGGAAGAAGCTGTAATTAGGCAGCTCTGTTAACTACAGATGTATATTTTTCAAGTCTAAAAAAAGACTTTGGATGCTTTCACAGATGGGTCAGGCATTGACATCTATGGTGAAACTTGGACTGCATCAGACAAAAGCATCCTATCTCCTAAGCTGTGGTAAGAGCCAATTGCACTGGGCTTGTGTCACGAATTGTCTCATAAATGAGGCTCACTTGGCCATGAACTTGTTTAATTCCCTTTTGACCCAGAAGAATGGCTGATTAGCGTTTACTCTGCTCATCTGCTAGATTTTTTGGTGGGAAGAACTGACAGCACTTCTTTTGTTTATTCACTTTACTTCCCAGTCTTTGTGATACTAAACAGACCTTAGCATCTCTCACATGCCCTGAGAGAAGAGAAGCTCCACCACAAGAGAAGCCCTGAGCTCTGCTCTGTTCTGCTGTGGCATGAGAGAGAAATCGTACCAAAGCAGAAGGGTCACGAGAGCAACAACAGTGGCAGCGCACAGGTCTGCATTAGCAAAAGCAGCAGACTTATCTCTAGGTGCCCACACTGTTCCAAGGAAAGCTGCACACATGCCTCATTGTCAGCCACACTCTGGCTGACTCCTTGGAAGAAGCCATGCTCCTTCCTTACAGGTCATAAGGGTGGTGGCCAACAAACAGCTCCCTGTTACTAAAGAAAGGTCAAGTGACCCCAGGGGTACTAATGAGAAAGACACAACAAAGCTATTGATTGACAACGAGCCTAGAAAGCACATTTCTTCATTCTTCACCTGAAATAGGTGCTCTGACTGCCATGATAATTGGAGGAGAACAAATGCTGGTAGTGAACCCAATCTAGTATTAAACGAGATACATAAGATATCCTTATCAGAGCAGTGGAAGCAGCGCAAGAGTTAACTCCAGCATGTGAGCAAATACTGGGTTTGTGCTGAGCTCCATGCTACTATCACAAGGCTATAACAGATATATAGACTATGTCAGCCAGGTCTGTTTCTCATGCAGACACAGCGACCACAGTCTAGACCACATACTCTTCAGGCAGGAATCCTGCTAAAGCAGCAACTTAATATACCCAAATTCCCACTCCTGCAATACTGCTGCATTTGCTGCGTCCTGGATTTACCGTGTTGTAACACCAGCAGATAACATGACCAAAGGGAGAGAGACATGTTCACCTTCAATCCTGGAGAAAGAGGAGAGGTACAGACAAGAGGTATACAGGTGAAAAGTAATAGTAGTAAAAATAACAACAGTAGCAGTCCAGCCATCTCATGCCTACATCGTAGCCTGCTGGTGGATTAGGCCAAAGAGCCTGCCCAAGCTGCAGCAGCTGCCGTGCAGGCAGTTGTACACATCTGCAATAATTTCATATCTAAATCCTAAGTATCTTTTTTTTTTTTTTTTTGATGCTGCCTCTGAGATTTTCTACAGAATGGTGCTGCTGAGCCTTGAATGCTGCTTGCTTGGCCTTAATTCAGTGTTCGACACCTAAAGTTGTCTTGTTCAATGCCAACGAGAAAATGTTGTTTGCCAATTGAAGGAGGTGCAGAGGGGAAGTGAGGAATCAAGCAAAAGAAAATAAATGGTATATGGTGAATGAATCACATAGGAGCTGATATTTAAAGTATAGGCTGAGGAAGGGCATATGAGGAGGAGGGAAAGAAAGTTCTATCCTGGGAGTAGAAGCTATCAACACAAAGAGAGTGGGCTCATGAGAAGGATTTGAAAAAGAGTAAAGACGCTTGGGAAGAACAAGCAAACGTAGGAGGCAGGTTGCAAGAGAAATGATGGTGCAAGTAGGAGGAGGAGCAAAGGTGAGAAGAGTGGGCAGATCATGGGGATGAGGCAGGACAGGAAGAACAGTTACACATGCACAGGGCAGATCTGCACAGAGCTCAGAATCAAGAAAAGGGAATATCTACCTCATTTCAAGAGAAAAAAGGTGGCAGCAATACAGCTGGGATGAACAGAGAGTGAGGATAGATGAGATGAGAGGTCAGATATGATCAAGGAGGGAATGAAAAAAAGGTAACTCTGACTCCTGGATGCTGAGGGAGTGTCTGCAAATGTAGAAAGAAAGGGGTTATAACGGAGTAGGGGAGACCAGATCTCTGAGGCACACACTAGAGCTTGGGCACCAGGGACGCCAGGGGCAACAGCACTTGACCCTGCTTCAGCGTTCAGAGCAGGCTGGAAGAGCAGAGAGCTGGGTGTGACAGTATAAGTGGATCTATGAGCAGACTAATACTGAGGGTATATGGTAGAGGAGATGTAGGTAGGAAAGGGTGAATGAAACTGTCACTTCTACAGATCATGTAAGTGGAAAGTTTGCTGTTCCTTCTCAGGCCTCAGTTTGGGCTGACACTGTGCAGTATGACAATACTGTCACCCATTTTTTTGACAACAGACAGAGATGCCACACTGGCTTAGTGGGGACCTGGGCCACTGAAGCGTGAAAAGCCTGTCACAGTGATGATTCTGCTCTGGTGCTTTTGGCTCCTGAATCCCAAAAATATCAAGAGAAACAATGGAATTCAGCTCCAAAAGACAGGGTGCCCAGGAGAGTTTAGGGCTTGCCTTTCCTTAAAATGAAGTGATGTGCTGTTTGAAAACTAGGTATGTATGGAAACGAAAAACAAAAGCTCGCTAAGCATGAGACATTATACGATTCCAGCTTACGAACAGAAGAGGCTGAAATTTTTCTTACTGTTCCCTTTCTTTCAAACATATCTCAAGATCTCTGTAACTCTTATTTCTAATAAAGAAGCTCATCTGAGTGTCAGCTATAAGTCTTGAGGGGCTATAAAACATCTTGTACCTTCACACAGGCAGCTAATTCACTTGAAAGATTCTCCTAGTGTTATAAACCAGGAATGGGAAACTCAAGTGAGTTGTAAATAACAGCAAAGTAAACCACTGTGAAAGCTGGCTCCTGTTCCCTTCTAAACTCATGCTCAGGGATGGATGCGAGCAGCCAGAACAGCCAGCAAGTGAAACCAAGGCTGAAAAATTTAATTAGTGGGTGAAATGGAGCCAAAGAGATTGAATAGTGTAAAATTATATATCCAGCAGGTGAAGATTTTAGTGATCACAGGGCTTTTTGAACAATAACAAACAGCATACAAGATCAAATTTATATTATACAGTGGGATCCCCCATAATCCCTTCCAGGACTATGCCTTGGCCCAGGAACCACACTGCTCTAAGACTACAGCGCATAGGCTCTGTCTAGCGTTCCACAGATCCACAGGCATTGCGGGAAACAAAACAACACACCCAAGGGAAGGAGCTGGGCAGCTCTGGGGAAAGGAGGGGGAAGTTTCTTTGGAGGTAACCAACAACTGTTGCCAGACAGGTATTGGCTGAGATCTTTCTTGTTCTCAGTCACAGGGGTTTGTGGAGGCCTACAGGTGAATTTAATCATCTCACTACAAAAGATTAAAAAAAAAAATGCAGAAAGACTCTGGATGGCAGTAATTTTGTTAGGGGTTGCAACTCAGTGCATTTTACCATTCGTTTCTTATGCATTTACTCAGCATTTTATTGTATATTAACATTCATTCAAATAATGGTTAATAAGCCTTTAAATGACTATTTCTGAAGCAAGGGACAAAGTATACTCGACAGATTTTACTGAGGATATAACTGTGGAATATGACCGTGCTTCATATGTATAATGTGCTCAGTGTGGTGCCAGCACTGCTGCTAATGTCTGCCAGCTATCGTCCCTTGAGCCTTACACCCTATTTCCTCGTAGCGGATCAGCTACCACATTCACATTGCATGAAATCTCCTGAGGTACTTGGTTGGCTGCACGAACTCAATTGAGGTTTGTATCATATAGAAAGACCAACCATATAATCCTAATGATCCCATCTTGTCTTGAAATGCGAAATGACTTGGTAAAGGAATAAAACATATCAGGCACCAAAGTTAGACACGTTTCCTAAATAAAGAATGGGTTGTCATTTCATGGTTTTAAAACCTAAGGCAGAATAGCCTCCCACAGGGATAGCTAGGGTCTCTCACGTTTCTGTTATGTCTGTTTCCAGGTGTTGTCATAGTTTGGATATCATAATTTACCCCAAGAACTCAGAGTGTAAATATCAGTCAATATAATGAGATTAGGGCAAGAAAGAACAGGCAGCACATGCTATGTGCCTGTGGGTTCATATCCAAATTCGTATCTGCCAAACCTGCCTTGACTCAAGTACAGCACAAAAGCTGCCTGTGAGGCTTAAAAGTCCTTAGAAGTCCTAAATGAATGCAGCTGGTCTGCCCTGCCAAAGAAATAGGCAGGTGGCTTCTCTTTACTTAAAATACTTTTCCTGAAGACAAAATGCAACAATAGTTGGCAGTTTTCATTGAAGTACAAGAAAAGATCCAATGATGCCTAAATAGATGGAAGTAAGTGTTGCCTGTGCAGTAATCATTAATTCTGAAGCTTGTCTGGACTCCAAACCTCTGTCAAGAAGAGAAGATTATAGAAAAGCTCAAAAACCAGGAGGGCCACAAAGCGGATGGGTACAGTGCAAGTTTAGGAAGGAGTGCCAAAGGAAAGGGTTATGTGATCTACGGCATGGATTTTAATATCTGGGGAGAACACTAAAAGCAGGGAAGTTTCCAAAGGACAAATAACAGTCAGACACTTTCCAAACAAAACTAAAGGTGAATCACTCAATTGCCATTTGTGAGTTTGAAAAACTTGAAATACTTTCAGTCTGCATTATTAATTAGAAAAGAGAGAGAGGGTAGTAGGGAAAATTAACAGAATCGAAAATGTTTGGTACCAAAATTGGATGGACAGAGACAACACGAGATGTCACTACTCTCTGAGACTGAGCTCTATCCTGCAGCCCTCCCTCAAGCTGTTAGAAGCCATTGGGCTCCCACAGCTGCATCCCTCTGGCTTTCACTAGAGAGATGCAAGTTTTTCCTCTCACCAGAGTTCCCAGGGAAGGGTCCTCATCCTAAGGGATTCCCTGGAGCACAAGAACCTGAGAACCAAGGGTGAGAGCACAGACCTGAGAGGGAAAAATGGGAAACGCAATGCTTGACAAGACAGAAGCAGCAAAGAGGGCAAAGGTGTTCAAGTTTGGGAGGTGGAGGGCCCATTTTTTCCAGACAGTCTGTGTGACTGTAGGAAGGAGAGAGATGAACATGGCTGCAGCGGGTAGAGGGGTTTCTGCAGGGATGCGTTCAATATGGCACTGCTCTTTGGACAGATGGAAAGGGGCTTATCTAGACTAGAAAAGGAGAAATTCATTTGACAGTCATACTGGTACACATTATTTCACTATTCTTAATCTATGCAGGATCTAGGCTATTAAGGAAAATACATACTTAAATACAATTCCAGTCATAGCTCAAGCTACTTGTCCTTAGTAGAAAAAAATACTTAATTCCCTGTTTTAAATTTCGTCATGTTTTTCCCTTAAAAGCTTGGAATAGTCAGCAATTAGAAATACTACATACTTTTTAATTATGGTAATGAAAAAATCTTTTTACTTCTCAACAATGGCATGAGATAATTTTGTTAATTTTGATAACAGTTTCCTATTGACTTGGAATCTTTATTATACGGCTGAGGCAACTGACTGCAATCTACTTTCTAAGGATCATTACTGTGTCAATTTGAGCCAATTCAGCTGTTTGAAATGCAGAGCATACATGTGTCATTTAATACTTTATTTCAAATTGCCTTTCTTTTTATTATCTATCAAACTGTTTTTCTTGTTTAAGCACTAAATGTACTTATAAAATTTCAGATACTGACCTGGATATATTTTTCATTGTGTGTTCAGTTATAAACTAAATATCATAATTATTCTAAAATGAAAAATATTTTTCAGAAAGAGGAGACTTTCTAAAGAAAATCATCTGCCCATAGTTTCCCTATGAAACATGTTCTCAGATTTTCTTGTAATGTTAATCTGGCAGAGGGAATTCAGATGTTCTTATAATAAAAAATAGCAAATGTACATTGACAACTAAGTGGTGATTTTCTTTAAAATCCTTTCTAGCTAATCTGATTTTAGAAGACACTGAAGCACATTTCCAGTTTTAAATATCTTAATGTATCACAGCCACTCCAAATATGTCTGTGAATACACAGAAGTAGGATCTATACAGAAACAAAACAGAGGGATCCACATAGTATTCCCATCTCTAGCACCACATATGGAGGGGACTAGGATAAGTCACATCATCTCCTGATGCTTCCGTTGCCCCATGAGTAAAGCAATCCATGGTGGTAATGTCCTTTGAGATCTTTGATTGAAAGACTATGCACAAAGAAAAGGAATTTTAAAACAGTGATTTTTTTTTTTTAGGATCTTTACTTAAACCAGCATAATTTCAGGTTCAAACCTAGAGTTTGCAGTGAAACAGGCTGAGATCTTAATGAATGACTCACACGGGTCCACCATATACTGCCTACAGACATGTGCGTGTGTTCCAGAAGCACATACTGGTTTTCATTTTTTTTGTTTCATTTTTGAAAACACAGGTGCCATATATAGGTATGTACAAATATACGCATTCACACTCCATTTATATCTTTAGAGTAAAAGTTTCAATTATTCAACATTTGCCATACCATTGTATCAAAACATCTTCTATTTAAATATAGGAGATATTACAGCTACTGCAGGCTCCTGAATTTTGAATGTAGCATTCTTCAGGCAAAGTATGTTATCTGACACGAAACACATACATTTATACTTGTACACACATACCTACAAAGAATACTGTCAATATCAAGGAGGCTGTATATAACTGGTAAGTAAAATGAAACTATTCTAATTTGCACCAATAACAAGCACTGTAGAACAGACTTCAGTACAATACCTAACTATGCAGTCACAACAAGAAAGCTGAGATACTCCTCACTGATTTCTATCTCTGGCATCCAATTATAGATCAAGACACCTAAAAACTTCTATTCCCAGCCTTTTATTCCACTATAATTCATCATGCCATGTCTTAAAATAAATACAAAGTATAACACAGCATTCTAAGGCTCCCATTAATTACCAGCACCCACCTTGAAATTACCTACAGATTCACAAACAATACCTTCAGGTATATATCATCATAAAACACTTAAAGGTGCTTCATGAACTGAACAAGCACCAGTGGGACACAGTAGAAGGAACACCCCTCAAAATGGACATAAGTGCCGACACATGGCTTTCATGGATTTTATGCACAAGTTAATTTACATGTTGTTCTTTTTTGCATCATTTCCGATCAGAATTACAGCAAGTAATTAATGAGATTGGCTGGAGTGTCTTCAAAGTTTTTCTGTCCAAGAATACCTCAGTTATTAATGTTTTCATGAGTTTTCCATCCAGTGCTTTCACTTTCAAAACAGAAGTACAAAACAAAACTGAAAGACCTTCTTTGCACAAGGACATAAAAATGTATTTTACCCCCAACCCTTTTTTTTTTTCTTTCCTTTTTAAATAAATCCTCTGTGATGCTTAAAAAGCCCATCTTTGAAATATCCTTTCCTTTCATGCATAACATGTTTTTTCACTCAGTGGTTAAAGCCAAGCATGTATCTGTTTCCTTGCACCTATGTTTGTATCTGAAGAGACAAACCTCACTAATAATACACAACTTTCAAATCCCTGAGTGACTGCTGTCAATAAAGAGTTACAACAGGGGCATCTGATAAAGCTTCTCTGCAAAGGAAGCAGATTTTCAGCATAGTCAGTTAAGCAGACACAAATCTATTTCAGTGCATTCCAGCAGTATATCCTCCTAAAGCATATTTTTAGCTTCAACATGCCGAATTTAAAACCTGGTTGTAACTCGCTCTCTTGCTCACTGGACAGCTGAGCACAATCAAACAGCTCCAGGTGTATCCTAACAGAGTATGTTTATATATACTCCCTCTCCCACAACTCCACCTTTCTCAGGTCATGCAGCCAGGTCTTACCTCAATGGTGTACTGTTCAAAAATCCGGAGCTGAAGGAAAATGTCTAGCTTAATCTTCCTCTCATGGAAGAGCTCTTCCATCTGTACCTGGGCCTCGTCAAGCTGCTGAAGGACAGATTCAATGTGGCTGATGGAACTATTGTGTGGAGTCTTATTGTTGGAAACGGCGGAGTCCCTGTAGCAAGGCAGAGAGCTTGGTTAAAGCTGAGCTTTAAGGCAGGCAAAAGAGCAAGAACTACACGTTTGTGATTCTGCGTGCTGCTGAGAAGCAAACCCAAGCACAAAGGGCTGAGGGAAGATGTATGCAACGCTCATCTCTTCTACTCCCTGAAATCCTGCAGCTCCTGAGCTTGGCACAAAGTTTGAACAAGGGGATCATCCTTTCTTGTGTCGTGACACTGCGACCTTACACACTTGGGAGGGGGAAGGGAGGAGAATGACACACCAATCTCAATGGCTGTCTTGAGGAGACTGGCTGGCAATCCCCATTAATCCTACAGAGAGACCTGCTCCAGCCTACACTCACACCAAACTCAGAGATGCTGCTTAGCCACCTGGACCTTTACAAGTTAATTTTGTGCATTTGGTTTATTACTTACAGACTAATTGAATCAGAATTGCCAGCATTTTAAACCAAGGGGTAGGAATGCCTTGATTTCCTCTGGATTACGTAGCACAGCAATAGATGCAGAATACAGTGCAAAAAAACTCCGTTGAAGGAAAACACCTTTCAAACACTGTAAAAGAGACTCTGATTTGTCTTTTCACTAGGGTAAGTGAAATGAGACATGCTTGTGACAGGTCAGATACTGCTCCATCTACACCTTCCATATACAGGCAGCAGAAGAGAACCCCTTTAACTAGTGGGCTAGGACTGAGGGGAAGTTTGCTGGACCTGAAAGAAGTCTTAGCATGGACATAGGATGGTCCTGACAGTTTCTTTTCTGTTTATGCTCTCACGTATATTAATAGGCTCACCTACAGTCTGTTACATCTTCAGTAAGTTTTTTTCAGTGAGTGTTTCATGGATAAAGAGCTTTTGCAGACATAAGGAGCTGAAATTTATCCTCAAATGTGCCACAAAAGGTCCCCCAACTTTAACAAGAACCAGAAAGGAAATTCTGAAGTCATAATTTAATCTTGGCTTTGGTACTTCAGCTAAACTAAGATTTAGATGCAATAGTTTTCTGTGTCCATCGCGCTCAAAGGCATGTGATAGCAGCAGCATTATTTGGCATACTTAAACCAAGCCAACTGAAAGCCCTATCAAATACACCGTTGGAAAGATCTTGTGCACTGGTAGGATAACAGGATGAAGTGGGTAAGCCAGCAGGTCTTACCATCAACATTTCCTATCAATCACCAGTTCTGCCTGGGAGAAGATGGAGGGTACAATTACAAATCCAACAGCACATACTGAACTACTGGTGCACCAACAAACTCACACATGTGCAGCAAACTGGCTGACAACATTGGAAGACAAGCGAAATGTCAGTAATGCTGCTAGGTCACTGCGTTGTCCCACAAGGACCAAACAGGGCTGGGAGCCATTCTTCTGGTCAGCTAACCTGGGCTGCTGAGTCTCCCCGCTGGAGAAGAGCACTACTGCATTCCCAGTTTTTAGGTGCTTATTTCCCTTTTTTGGGTTGAATTTTCCCTCCATAAATATCTAGCAAAGCATTTGTAGTTTTCTACAGAACTTGACTGAAACGCCTGTGCTTTGGTCTTTGCAAATTATCATCACGTAGGGTCAGATCAAAACAACGCACAGTCAACTTAAATGTTAATTGAACACTGTCAGTGAGCATAATTGAGAAAAAAACTTTTTACAGGTGCATTAAATTGAAACTAGGCACTGACACACAGAGTCATTTTAGACAAGTTTAAAACACACCTTTGAGGTTCTAAGGCAACAAAACACGTTACTCTGTTTTCATTATGTGTCTTGAAGGAACAGAAAAAGCATTTGCCTGAATATCTGAAGCCTAAGAATATAACGAAAAATACAGCATACTACTAACTGCATAGTAGTTTGCTCTTTGGATGTATTTCACCTCTTTCTCCTCAAATACTTTACATTTCATACCCTGAGCTTCAGATGTTCCAGCATTATTCTGAAGCAAGTACTACCAACTTCCCTTGCTTATGAGGGAACACTAAACCAATATTGCTCTCTCCAGGTGATACAGTTTCTGCCCCACTCTGTCAGTACTATGTTTTCACCTTCTTGGTGACCACAAGGTATTCCTCTGCCTCCATATTTGAGCTGTACAAAGGAAGGATGAACAAAGATAACAAGGTGAGATTCTGAAACTACAGCTTAATCTGAGGCCACATTCAATCAAGTTCTGTTTCCTTCAGTCAGCACCCGTCTCCTATAAAAGGACATGAAATATGTCTTCATTCAAATGCAGGATTATTCTATTCATATATTATCTAAATGACTCAATGAATTATTCAAGACT
Organism: Pluvialis apricaria; assembly: GCA_017639485.1. Taxonomy (NCBI): domain Eukaryota; kingdom Metazoa; phylum Chordata; class Aves; order Charadriiformes; family Charadriidae; genus Pluvialis; species Pluvialis apricaria. The sequence goes on along the minus strand of CM030011.1, from coordinate 70,402,815 downwards.
GGTGTTGAATAATCTCTCATGGGATCTAAAGGCACACTTGGTTTTAAAAATTCTTTTTCATTAAACATTCACTCTTCAAATCAAGCCACACTTGCATTTCAGTGGCTGATGCAATACAAAAAATTAAGTGTTATAATCTGGTACTTTTTCACAGCCTCCTCAGATAAAGCCCTGACAAACCCTATACAGGATGGTTTGAGAAAGATCTCCTTCAAGAAAAAGAAATTTATGAGATTGGATACTTCTGCCACAAGATTTCTTGCTCAGTCCGGCAATGAGAAATTCTGGGAAAGAATTCATAAAATCCTTAGTATTCTCTGAAATGTTATGCATTAGAGTTATAAAATGCAGGGAAATTATTGAAAAAAGTATTAGATAAACTTTGGGGAACATAAAATTGGGCTTAGTGCATTGCTGTTGAGTTTGTTCACAATGAATGCTGTGCCCCTGAAACCACTTCCAGTGCCCTAACTGGGAGAGAGCTTAGTGAAACGTACCCATTATCAAAGCTTCATATGCTGAACTACTGGAAAGAAAGAAAGCAAGAGCCACAATTCTTCACTGACTTTTTTTCTTCCCCCCTAACATTCCTGTTCTTTCACATCTCACTGGAGCAAGTTATTGTTTTGCCTTTCACAGATGTGCAGAAATATTGTCCCCAGCAGCACTCCTAGAAATGCAGTTCGAAAGATTTGGTTCATGTTGACCGCTAAGAACGATGGTCACCTCAGTAAAACATTGATAAGGAAGAGTGAAAAAAGTGTTTCCAATGCAAACCATGACATTTAGTGTTGCTAGCCAGGCCTGTCACTAAAGGGCCTGAAGACCTTCTATGAAGAACAGCCCCAGGCATTGTATTTAGTTAGTTCAGGCACCTGAGTTTTTCCTAAGCTATCTGGAGTGCTATTACACCAATGATCTCCTCTAAACCCCTATCTGTTCTCCTAGAGGTAAGGACAAAAACCAAAAATTTTAAAAGTCCCATTAATTTTATTGGTTTTAATCCATGCTATGACATGCTTGATAAGAGCAGTGTATTTCATTCTCTTCATTGTTGTAGTGTTTGCAATGTTCAGCTATTCTTCGCGGCAGGTACAAGGGGATCCACACTGTGAAATTCAGTGCTTTGTTTAAGAAAGATTGCAGCAATTCTTTTTTCCCTCCTTTCCTTTATCTGCGTGTTCTTTACTTTTGCCAGCAGCCATAAAAGCTGTTACAGCAGGCACACACAGAAGTGGTTTCATGTTTTTCTTACACAGTTCTGCTTCACTTTTTGAAAGAGCCCAGGACTGCATTACAGGCTTTGCAGTTAGTCAGAGTGCTCAAAACCAACACTTGAATCGGAGATCGTCTTGACAGTTCAGCTCTGCAAATCTTTGCGTGCATTCAGGGCTTCTGTCCTTCAGACTACTGTTCTCTCTGTGTTTGGTCGTAACTTTATCAGAAGCAGGGGATCACTTTGCACAAATGTGTTCACCCTGTTCCACCTTATTCACTGCCCAGAATACAAGCCAGACCCCAAAAACATATCTTGGTTAAATACAGCTGCCACAAAACCTGTCTTGGCATTTCACAGATGTTTAGGCATGACACCAATTAAAAAAAAATACCTCAAACCTGAGGCCACCCTTACTTTTCAGAGAAGAATTGACTAAGTTTACACTTAAAAAAGCTGAAGTCCCACACGCCGTGTCCCAGTTCCTCTTCTGCATGACCTTGCATCCACTAGAGAAGCCTTTCTGCAAAAACTGCTATTCATACTGATGCTCCACTGACTTCTCACCTCCAAATATTGCCCTGAGCACCCTCCAACCCTGCATGCAGTTTTCGTACTGACTCAGGTGCAGGCAAAAAGCATTCAGGCCAATACCACAGCCTGCACCAGGACTCCTTCAATACAGACACTTTCTGCAACCCTACAAACCACCTCACACTCCACCTGATGGGCTTACACAAGGTCCCTTTCAGGCTCTTCTCCACGGGTGTTCACGCTGAGATGACGTTATGCCAATAGGTGGGATAAACAACAAAAAAATCTTTAGTCCAGAATTTCACTGCCATTTTTGTGATCTCATAGAAATGACATAAAATTTTCAAAAAGTTTCCTTGCATAAAGGGAAACCGCCACGCAGACCTTTCACTGACCTATTATGGCCAGCCATACATACATTCTCATCTACAATCCCTTTCTTCTGGCAGCTCACTTACCAGACACAGCACATTCCCTTCCTATTTATCTCATCAGCAAAGATGAATAGATGGATGGAGCCTAGCTACGTCTCCTCCTGATCCTCCCTTTCCAACTCTGGTCTCAATAAGCAATACCACAGCTCAGGTCCTTTGCTCTTCCCCCTGTGATGTAGGCAAGCCACATACAGCAAGACTAGACATTTACACAGGCTCTTCTGCGTGGCTGCCTAGGGCTGAATGACAATCAAAACCTAGAGAAGCCCTTCCAAATCTCTATTTTATTTTTTCCTGACCCAGTGAAGAAGACTCCACATCCATGGTGATAGGAAAAAATATAGAGGACAGCTCAGCACGTGGCTGTAGTAGAAGTCTCAGGGACTCCAGGAGGGGTCTTAAGGGCAGCGCTCCACCAGGGTGCTTCGTGATCTACTCTGCTCTAGAGCACCTTAGGCTTTTTCTGTGATGGCTCACAACTTCCTGCACTTCTTGTTTGAGAACTGAAGGCATCAGATTAGGAAGCTCAGGGTGGGGAGGATGACATAACTCTCTGGGACAGTCTCTGGTGAAATGCATAAGACCTGGCAGATTTGCATATTATATATGTATACAGAACGTACGCATATTTACATGTACCTAAGGTCAATCTGTAACAATAAAAAGATCTAAAGAATAAGTGTTGTATTGGTCTTGATTTTGAGCTCAGCAACATCACTAGAAGGCAGGAAAACTCCACTGCTGTCAGCAAAGTTAAAGCCACAGAAAATCACTGTAAATAAGAGCAAATGAGAGAACTCTCACAACCACAAATTTCATACAAGCTTATTGTATTCTCTGCAAAGATTTGTTCTACTATACTTACAGAGAAAGAAAAAACCCCCCAACTTCTTGGAGTCAGTCTCTTAATGTTTTTTAAATCAGGTAAAATGAGCTGTTTTAATTCATAATGCAAGCAGAACTGGCTCTTTGACAGTATGAATAAACCCCACATGGACAAAGATAAATAGAAGGGTGCAGCATGCAAAATGAAAGATTGAAGATTGTTAGACACCTGTATATTTTATTAAGAGAAATACACTTCTACACCAGGAGTGACCATATAAATCACAAGGCCTCAGCTCACAACCGTTTAACAATCTTCTATAAATACCAACTAAAAATATTCACCTGAAACGCATTTGTTTCAATTCGCTTCACTGTGCCTATAAATAATCTCTCTGTCAAACAGGAACCCATGCTGATCCACTGACTACTCTAATCAGTCTATACAAATCACTCCTTGCAATTTCAATAAAATACTCAAAGGATTTAATGAATCATAAATAAGCAAAGAATTAATAAACTGCCCAATTAATCCTAACTTACAGCCTCTATTTATGCACACCTCAACCACAGCATACATCAGATTTCTCAACACCTGTCCTCCAGGTGGATGCTTACCTGAGCTGTTGGATTAGATCTTCCCCTTCTTTAATAACATTGAGGGTAGCATCCAAGGTGGCTGTTTGTTGCTGCTGAAACTGCTTGATAAGCTCCTGAACCGCATCCACAGAATCAGCACAGACATCCTCTAAGAGCTCCTTCTGCAGATCTTCCATCCATGTCCACAGCTGGGAAGGAGGGGAGGGAAATATAAATCAGAGAGGGATTGAGATTTAACCCTTTTGCTCTCTAATTCCAGATCAGTAAGCATTAACTAGGGCTGCATGTTTCACATGAAAACTGACCTGAAGTTGCTAAAAACAAAAAGATACATTGGTTATTGATTCTGGTTGATGCAATTCTATTTTAAGCAACAAAGTAGAATAAATATAACATCAGGTATTTTTTTTCCAAATTTAGTTTGCATTTCAGTTTACTATATATATATTTTTTTCTGATTAACTCTTTACACAAGTAACAAATTACAATTCCCTACAGCTGTGATAACCTAACCCTTTCAGGAGCTTTGTGCTATTAACTTCACATGCAGCTGAAGCCTGTTGCAGAACTGCGATCTAAAAATCTTTGGTATGCATGTATGGTACTGACTGTAGCCTAACGGTACCTGCTCAGTTATGCCTTCCCAGGCAGAAGGTTATGTGGAGGGTTTTGGGGTTTGTTTGTTTGTTTTCCAAAATGCACTGCAGACTCCACTTTTTTTTTTTTTTTGCTCTTGGAAAATCCAAACATAGGAGGCAGCAATATCACCAATCCATCCCATTAATTTTAAACAGTCTTGACTACCAATTTCAAAACAACAACAAATCATTTGAGTAAGCGCTTGGATGAGAATTCCCAGCCAGCTGTTCCTCAGAGATCTGGACAGTGGCAGGCAAGCCCCAGCAGCCTCTTGTTGGCTGCAAAGGCTTAAAGTGAACAGAGGTTTCCCCTTTAAGCTTGCTCTGAAAAGTGAGTGTAAAACTGCACCAACTGAGCTGGCAATCTGCCAGCAAATCCTAATGACTCCACCAGAGAGACTGTTTTCTGTGCCATGCCTGTCCCATTAACCCACATTCTGCTGGTATATTCTGCAAGGTAGCAGAGAAGTACAGGAGTGGGAAACAACACATTGCACGACTGCACTGGGAAATGTCAAAGGACGCAGTGCTGGCGGCAGTGGGGCTGCACTTCTGCCTCCCATCCCAGGGAGCTGCAAAGCAGTTTGTCTCAAAGGGAGCTAGAGGTACACATGAAGCAGACGACAGACGTTGTGTGGGGGTGGCAAAAGAGCTGGTAAAAATGCTTCTGTTCAGAACGAGGCGCACTGGATCCCCATCCTACAGTATTGCTTCTGAGATTGCGAATTCTGCACGTCCACGGAAAATGAGAGGAGGTGAGGGACGTCTTAAGCACCAGCTGGCATGGCTTCTCACCATTAGGGTCCAAACCTAAGGCCAGTCATCGACTGTTACACAATACACATGCTACTGACTTCAAGGATATCACCCTGACCTAAACCAAAATAATCAAAATCAGAACCTGTCCCAGTACTGCTCATGATATCAGAAAAGGGAGAGTGCAGCTGCCTGTACTCTGTCCCCACCTCTCCTACTGACTCCTTGCTTGTCAGACTTACAAAAACATGTTTTAAAACATATGCTTAATTTGAAGGCTTTTCAGTTAGGTTTTCACAGTCAGCTTTGAATATTTTGGTTAAACGCCCCTGTTTATTCATAAATAGCATAATCATAATGACCTACCCTACTACTGGCCTAAAATGGAATGTTTTTGCTCAGGTTATTTACATATTTTCACATTCTCAGAAGAAAGGCATGATATAAAAAGGTAACTATTAATAAAGGAAACAAATATAATTAAGTAGTCAGGCTTGTGAAATAAATGAAAGAATGAAAACCTATTTAAAGAACCAAATAGTGAGCTTTTTCATTTGGAGCCTAAGGTCCAGGTTCTGAATTTTGGAAAGCCACCATAAGGAAAATGCATTAATGCCTTTATATATGAATTACATTCAGAATCTTCATGGTTTTGATCTGATCCCTGCACCCACTCGCACAGTAGGGACAGTTGTACTATAACAGGTGAGGACCAGGTTGGTTGGGAATATTACTTTCTCTGCTTATCGGATCTTCAAGTAATAGAGCACTTTGTAAATATAGAAGAGAAAAATGGCTATGCATGTAAATCATCCTTCTGTTTTGAGTTGGGAAAGCCAGTAGTATTTTAATTTCTTGCTGTTCTTTGTCATATTTCATTTTTTTCATTTAAGATAACAAAAAAAGCTCAGGGAATTTCCTTTAGAAAATGAAAGTGAAATCAAGAGCTTGCTTCATTTTTAGGAATCTGCTGCTTTCTTGAAATTATCAGGTTAGAAAGACCAGAGGATAAAGTTTCTAATCCTCATGGTGACTTCAGAGGAAAACCCTTTTCAAAAGTGTCTCCAGAACCTGATTTTCAGCAGCAGCCAAAAGGATTTGTATGTTTGAGATCCTAAGTCATTTTTTGAGAATACTTCTAAATCAAAGCAGTTTTGAAATACTTAAACTACTGTACTCACCTGGAACTAAAACACTCATTAATTTCAGAGAGCACTCAAGTATATTAACTCATATTAGCTTCAGATGTTTCCATTAACGACCTCTGATTGTAAGGATTTGCATAATAAAATCTATGAGAATCTAGGTCATCCTTGACTCAGAGGCCTTTAATCCTTTAGACTCCACCAATCCCTGGGAAATCCTAATACAAAGAATCAGTCAATATTAATAAGATTAGGAAGATCTTTCAGGAACAATTTACAGTAGGAACCTGATTCAAAAACCTCCTAGGTTATGTGCTACTAACTAACAGCACCTGAAATAAATTACTACCAAGCTCCACTTGTGAATGCCAGAGCAATGAAAAGATGAACCACATGTCACTACAACACCAGAGTCAGAAGAGCTGTTAATCATAAAATAGAAATCACATGGCTAATTCCAATGCAACTACTCAACTGATTTAAAAAAATCCTGACTATTAAAACCCCAAATCACCAGACACCTTGTGCATTTCCTAATTCATGCTGTGACCTACTCCTAACCAGCTACCTAACTTAGATTCAGAGAAGAGTTTTCATTTTTCATGGAAATTTGGCAGATTACACAGGACAACTTTTACCTCATATTTGTAGAAACTGCCTTTTTTCTTTTATTCTTAGCATGAGCAGAATTTGTGAAGACCTATCCCATTCACATACATACTCCAATCTACTGCTAATGTTATCACTTGATCCTGTACAGGGGTCATATGGAGATGCATGCGGACATCTCAAATACTAACACAGTATTTCCACATCCATCTGGGGTGACTTTTACTAAGCTTACCAGTGATGCACATTTCCAGAAAAGGAGATAATCTCTGCATTGTATTACTTAACATGTATTAAACCAAAGACTCAGAATCCTGGAAAACAATGAAGAAATAACACAGAAATAATTTTTGTGCTACCTTCAAATTGATCTATGCTTTGGTATGATTAACTTGATATGGAAATACTAATGCATTAATGGTAAAACCTGAATTAAGTCCATCAGGGAGATCCAGCCACAAATATGACTCATGCAAACTACGTCTAAAAATGTTATAGTTGTCAGCGCCACAGAAGTCTAAGGCAAATACGTAGCCCTAAAACATCCACACTGAAGGTCCATAGAGGCTCCAGAATTGAGGCTTTGTTTATCAAGGTAACCATGGCTTTAAACAAGAGAAACAATTCTCTTCTGATTACTAGACCAGCAGAAAAGAAGAACGACACCCCCTCCCCCTTCTTTTGGGGGAGCATCTGGCACCTCTCATGCATTGTAACAACTTTGTCGTCTTTCTTGGATATAAAACACAGGCAGTTTCCCTCCATCCAAGAGACAATACAGCTCTTTATTCCCAGCTATTTCATCTGATGCAATACCCTTCATTTTACTCAAGCACTTAATGAGACCACTTACTGGAGGTTTGAAGGACATCTGTGCCTGTTACCTAGAAATTAATGCTCTGACTTAGAGCAAGGGACCACTTTAGACAAAATCTAAAACCTAAAGAGATTGCTAAGAAAACCTTGCCTGCGTGTTTGGAATAACTATTAAACACTCAGTGTTTATACACTGTTATTTGCAAATGCCAGAGATGAGTTTTAATCCCCTCAAAACCAGTTTGAAAACACTGAGTAATGAGACCAGTGAAAAGCAAAGAACTAGCCAGTTCAACCCATGAGCATTACCCTTGTACAACATTTTTGCTAGTCATTAAAAACAAGGATGTTAATGGAAACAAGCAACTTTCCAGGGTATTTGTTCTACCCCTTTACTATGTCAGAACAGTGTCATGTGTTGCAGAGCAGGCCCCAAAAGGATCCTCACGCCGACTCAGTAAAGTGAACATCCATCAGAGCAATGAAAGCTACAGCAGAACGCAGAATTCAGTGAAATACGGGGGTCCTCTTTTCCCACCTGATTTGCACTGCTTTCACTCCATGAGTTGCAGCATAAGAGTGCAGAGAACCAAGGGCAGGTTGAGAAAAAAACCCAAACACAAACAGAATTGCTCCAGAGAGAGATGTCTGTCAACCCTATTTTCCTCTGCTACTACGCAGGCTTATACAAACCTGTTCTGAGCCATAACATCTAGCTTTTTTATAATATGCAAAAGGAAGTCACATAGACCCTGATTTCAGCTTAATTTATGGCAGGAATTCAGCCTGTGCTTATGTTTAAGCACTTGTTCAAGTGCTATTGTGAATCCGGCTTCACTGCACAGTCTTTACACAATTGCCTTTCCTACCTTGATTTCCCTGCACCAGCATGGTGGAGACAATAAGACTTTTAAGCACAATTAACCTGTATCAGCTGGTGTTTATTCCCACTTAGAATGCATCCAGTGCTGTTTCACTTGAAAGAACTGATGGTTGTTATAAACTGGAAGCATATTTCAACAACATTTTCCAAAGTCACACTCAAGGTCTCATGGAAACGTCAACAGAAACATGGAAAACAATGTGTGTAATAACGAACTGTAATGTGACCACATGCCACCAGTGAAGTGTCACACAATGACACCATACCTAATAAAATGTGACAAGATGGAATGAGACCAGACACTACATATGAAATGCCACAATATGCGACTTCCATGGGAAGATACAGCTGATGAGACACCCTACTGCAAGAAGCACTGTTGTCAGACACCACCAAACTGGTTGGGAAGAAACGATGAGTGGAAAGAAAGGGAACATTCTGTGAAAAAAAACATCTGATCTCTTCCTAACCTCTTTCTTGCTTTTTCCCTTTTCCTCGCCAATTTCTTGACATTCATCCTTGGTTGGGCTGCATCTGGTGCTTCTGTACGCTGATGCTTTTTAATTAGTAACCTTGCCTATGGCAAAAGGATTTGCAATGCCTAAACATCTGATGCTTTTTCCAAGTCCTGCATGGACCAGATTGATATAGCACAAAATAATCTCCTCTCAAGGGAAGCGTGATTTGGGTAGCTATGCTTACATGAGGGAATGTGTAGATCCCCAGCCCAAGGTCATGTAAATTTAATTCAGGGACTATTCGCTCTAGGAGGGAAAGCTGGCTTATAACTGAAGAATCAGATGTACACGTTCTGTGTTGCTTCTGCTACCATCATGAATTGCAAAAACATGTTCCTCTTCTAGTATAATTTGAATATAAGTTACTTGTAGTTATGAATCTGGATGCAATTAACTGCAGTAATTGTACTAAGCAAATCAAATTCGGCACTTGATCATACTGATAATAGGCTTGGAGAAGTTCTTCCTACACCAAAACATTTACTCAGATTTACACCAGTGTAATACAGTACAGTTTGGTGCAGGAGGAGCTTTCCATATCTGTAAACTATACATTAAAATTCAGCAATTTACTTAAACAAATGCAGGTACCATTAAATTTTCCTCTAAATTGTTCACTGATTCGAAACATTTCATTACTTCTCAAATGGGAATTGCAGTATCCCTTCCCTCTGTGCTTTTTCCAGTGACTTGCCATATCGCTTGCAGTCTTGCCCTGATCTGCTGCTTTGAGCCTTTTGTGCAACTTTGTGCACTATGCCCTAGGAATCTCAGAAATAAATCCCTTGCGACAATTCTGAATCATTCTGAAGCTTGCTAAGGATTAAACAGACTGTGGGACCTCCCTCTAACCAGTCTAACTGGATCCTTCAACTTGAACCTCTACACTGACATTAACCATTTTAAACTAGTTGTGTAGACTCCACTGCATACGTGTACTTAAGGTGCAACAGAATGTGCCTTTTGAGTGATGAGTGAATTACAGGAGTATCCGTGTATGCCTTTACTCACTATGTATGGATTTACTCAGTACATATGGATTTACTCAGTATGCAAACAGGAACAGCAATATACCACAGGCACTGGCTGCCCACTCTGTTGCCTTTGTACACAGCAGTAAAAGCTGCAAGCACACACACTGGAATTGGGAGAAGCTCATAGAATTATAGAATCGTCTAGGTTCGAAGGGACCTTTAAAATCACCGAGTCCAACCATAATCTTCCTCAACTTCAGGAAATCAGGAAAATGGACCATAATATGACTGACAAAAGGGTGCTTTATGAGAGCCAGCACATCCTATTTAAAGTTGCTCGTAAAACATACTTCTAGCTGCAGCACGAACCACTGTTATTTGGAGAGCAAGGCATACGAGCTGGAGACCCATCTCCATAACACACAAAACACATGCAAGGGCCCAATGACAATATTTGAGTGAAGCCAAGCAGTTAGTCAAAATGCTGGTGAATGGCCTGAAAAATGCAGATAGCAAAGTGTGAACTTAAAGAAGTCTATAAGAATCCTTTGGCTAGCACACAGCAGAATGATGGAAAGAACTCCATGCGCCTGCCCTTGCTCTGCTGCAGGTTCGACTTCCTGACATTTGGTTTATGTGGCTGCATTTACAAGCATTTAATTCTTATTACCTTGATTCTGTCTCACAATTTTTTGCCATCACAGATGGCAGAATTTTATTCACTAGCAGTCTGGCTGTGCTTCAAACTCCCCTGCTCAAGAGCAGGGTGTGCTGCCAGGATACCACAGCTCTCTGCAATCCAAACTTCTTCATCCTTCATGAAAAAACCTTGCTTCTAGACAACAAATGGACAGGAAAGAGGGGCACCCCGTACCACCCCAGCTGTCCTGATTCCTCATTCCCAGATCTTTGGTAGCTTTACGGACAAGATGTAACTCTGCAAAGAAACCACCAATGCGAATGACTGGTGAATGCATTTTGGTCAAAGCCACAGTCTATGCTCTGGAGTTGGAGAGGGATTTGCTCTTATTTTGCTGCTTCGTGGTAATTGATTGCTGATAACCCAGAGTGAACTTTTACATAGCTCCCACAAAAATAACACTTGTTAGACCAGCAGAGTCCTCCCTACAGCCCCAATTATCAGAACAATAACAGTAAGCTGGCAACGCATCTGTCTTCTCCAAGGAATCTGCCATCCAGGCAAAGGACTGCACACAAGTTACCTGCATGTGCAGCTCTGGCAGTTCACTTCTCCCATGTCCGCTGCTCTCTGCCTGCAAATCCATCTCTGATGGGAATATCAGGATGTTTAGGAACTGAGCACTTATTTTTATTTTTTTTTTAAATCAGCATTTACTTAATCCCTTATAAAAGCATTTGCTTTTTTCACCCCCTTGTCTTGTGATTTCTCTGCTTAAAATACTCCTCCCATCAAACTACACTGATTCAGCGCCCAGCAAAAACAATGTTCATACTTTTGAGAGCCATAAATTTAAGGTTTGATGTTTCACAGCCCTGCAGCGAGAGAAGGGGACGGTATTTTCAAAGTCCGATTCTGTATGCTGCTCTGTATGTATCTCAGCTGTTAATTTGATCCTACTGAAGGAACAAAATTTCTAGCTTTTGAACAGGGCACATGGTGCTTCATTCTAACCCCGAAAAATGCTGGGATGTGAAATGGCCAGACAGTGAATATTTTATGTGCAGAGAGCCAGTTTGGGTCATTTCAGTGTTTTATGCTTTCATGGTTCTTTAAATCCGGGCATAATATGAGAAAAGGAACAAAAACACTGTCCAGAACAGGACTAGCATATAAGTGTGTAAGACAAATACTTTGTGGTGGACATGTTGAGAGCACAAGACCTTTTTAGGACTTCTAGAAGTTGCCAGCAAGTGGAGTTAAACTGATTATCGCCTTCATCACAAGTCTATGGTGATTGCTCTGAAATGTCAATATTAACTGTTAAAGTCAAACAACAAATTACTAAGTTCAGTAATGTTAACTTTGAATCCTGGGTCAATTTACAATGAATGACAGGATTATACAATATATCCCAGAATCACTGTCACGTTTGCTCCATGATTAACTTTGATACACTCTGTCAACTCTTCTGACAAGAGTCAACAGCAGCCGACCTTAGCCCCATGAGCTCTCTGCTCCCCGCTTCCCAGCAACTCTGCCACAACGTGAGGGCCAAGCCCTGTCAAAATTAGTGACCTACACTGAAATAATCTCCTAATCACGATATTCAACCGCAGCAGAGAGAATTTAATTTCACAGGTCTTGGTTATCAAGTAAAATTAAGTTAGCAGTGCCTGCAATAAAGCACTGTAACTGTTCCTACCTGACAGGGTAAACCCACTCCCATTACTCACTTGAGTAACCCCACTGATATCTATGGGGTGACCAAGGTGACCTGCTGACCACAAATAATTTAGGTCTCTATGGGAAGTTGCCTGACACTTAATGGTCCAGGACTTTGCCCTCAGTTTCTCATGGCCTTATCAGACAAGCTGTTTAGAGTGAAACTTTCCATACCAGGTATCTGCCTAAGGCTGAACTTGATGAATTTTGAGGTAAAAGGTCCAGAATGAAAGGAAGGGGGAAAAGGAGTTACTTTGCCTGTGTTAGAAAAGGAGTCCTATTTCTGTTCACATGAGATGCTCCAGACCCTCCATGCTTTTAAGCAAGGGTTTGAAATTTTGCAGGGTTTAGCCTTGATGTCAAGAATATACATTATGTCATCCCTGTGAAAATTTGCCCAAATTTGGTCACTCAGAAGGCCTCTGCCAAGTTCCAGTTTGCACATGTTCAGTAAGAAGCTGTTACGAGTTTGGCAGTTCAATTTTCTCAGCATTAAATATTTTCTGAGCATACTCATCCTCCCATTCCATGGGCCAGGCAGACCTGGCAGGCTCCGCATGGAACTGCAAGCACTGAGCATCTCATCCTGTTGCTCTTCGAACCTACCAAGGGCCAACAAAGCACAGGGCACACAGCCTGAAAACACACTACTGCCTCTCCTGCTTTTTGCTGCTGTCTTGCTGGACTCAACACAACATAAAAGTGGTAATCTGAAACTTACTGAGCAGTGAGAAACCTAGATCTGGTAAAACATGCTTTTCATGCCCCAAAGAGCTATGAAGCAAGTGCAGAACTGCTTTGTAGTTCAAGACCCATATACTGTAAATGTGAAGTTCACTGAATCACATCACATCTGCAACCTCTTCTCCAGGAGGCTCAAAAACTATTCTCTTTTAAACAAAATGAAATGACAGCCAAGAATCCTGTGTCACCATTTGATCCTAGCAGCTGAGAACTCACAGAAAAACATCAACTATCATGAGATTTGTGATAAAACTGCAAGACCTGACAATCCTGCCAATAATTGATTCAGATCTGAAGTAAGACCCTGAATTCAATCACACTTAATCCTGAGAGAAATGATTCAGGTACAAGTCTGTAGAATGCATTTATCCCACTGATAACAATTTATAACTTTACCCTGCCACACAGATAATTGGATTTGATTCCCAAAGTACCAGGTGTCTGCTCACACCATCAGGAATGTCTTGGCCTAAAAGGGTATGAAAATATTGACGATAAACTAAGAGAGCATTATGAATACCATAGGACAGTGGGACACACAACATCTCTTTTATACGCATGGCAGTAAGACAACTACATTACTCATGAGTTATGACACTAACAATCACTTAGGGGACTGCTCTAAATTTATGCCTCTAAAATGTTTTTACCATACCAGAAAGTTATCATTTCAGCCTATTGCATGTCTTGTTAAGTAAAAAAAAACCCCAAAATTATTGTTAAGCTTAATTGACAGTCTTTTTCATATTCCTTCAACTGTATAAGTCAGCGTTTAGCAGAAGGAATCCTCTTTTAAGGCTTTCACATGAAATGAGTAGTGATTCAAGTCTACTGTAGTATAAAAAAGCCACTCTTAACTTTCATTGCTCAAGGTATATCTGGATTTAAATGACTCCCTAATTAAACACTATATATTGTCCTGAAGAGATTCTAGCAAGGGAAATTACAAAAGGAAACATTTATTTGACAAGATCACTTTTTAAAAATGGGAGCTGTTAAAAGTTCCTCAGGTGCTGGGAATCTGAGCAGTCACACGTGGAGATGAAGAGGTGGACAGAGTACAGGTGAAGCAGTAAGAAGTTCACAATCCACACCTGGGAATTATTGCATCAGAAATACAATTCACCTCTGCTAGGAAAACTGTCAGAGCTACATGTTCATTGCGGAAGGTATTTAGAATATTTCCATAAAAAACATGTCAATAAGACTGATTATTTCTACTTAATTCTCCCTTTCACCAGTTCTATCTCTGTACATTAATATATCAAGAAATAATGAGAATTTGGGAAACTTAGATGAAAAATCCATCTCACCCATAGTTTCCTGCATTATTGCTATGAAAACATGAAGGGAACTGTTTATTCACTTCCAAGGACATAAGAGAAACAGTTGTTAATAGTTCAAGAAATGGTTTTAAGAACTACAAAGGATGAAATGAATAACGATGGTTATTATTAAGTAACTAATAATGCCTTCCAGGATAATGCGAAATACATCAAGTGTTAAACACGTTAACATGCCAGTCAAACTGCTTTCTCCTCGCCCCAAGACAATCCCAGGTGATGGGTTTGGATGGGCACAGTACAGTCCAGCATCAGGCACAGCGTGGCGGGTAGGAGGGGCAAGGTTGATAGGGGAGCCATGTGTCAGCACTGTAACTGGAATGCCTTCCGGTAAAACAGCAGCAATGGATCTCAGATCTCCCTGTATTTTACTGCTGCAGCAAAGGATTTTTTGCCTCGACATCTGCTATAATTTAAATCTGACATCGAACTCTAACTCAACTAAAACTGCTACTAACTCAAAGGGAATTTTTACTTGGTAAATCCTGACTTAAAAATTGGAATCTAAAGTTATCTTTGTTGTCTGGGGCTGAGATCCCAGCAAATACAGTGAATTTATTTTTAAGCAGTTTCTTAAAATGACCATGGATGATGCAGATCTGACCTGGACAAGTGGGCAAGTGGCTAGAGCAAGAACCTGCATTTGGCCTCGCCCAGCTCTGTAGGCTTGGAGGTCTCACTGGGGCTGAGCACATTTCCTAGTTGGAGCCCAGGGAGGAACCAGATGAGAGCAGTTGGTATGAAACAGAGAAAGGACATAATACTATCATAGGCATGGTGGCAAAGGAAGAACATTTGTGTTTCTTCATTTTTGAGGAATTCAGCTATTTGTTTTATATTAATATTGAAGAATGACAATTACATTGGTTAACTCACCATGTTACAATATACGTGAAGGGCCAAGCAGGGCCAAGCAATGAGTCATTTCTACTTGAGCCAATCCATTTATTGCATAAAAAGGCAAATACAGATCCAAACATGTGCTAAGGCTCTCCTGTTGTAATGCTTTGCCCTTTGCACCAGTTCCCCCCTGGCAGTCTTTGCTTACTTCACTGTCTGTGGGGATCCCCACAGCTGGCAGACAAATACTGTAACTGCAGCAATTTCCTCACTTATTTTTTTGGCAAAAAATGAGGTATTGGGCTGTGTGACTCCCACCATTGCAGGGACGTGTCACTGAAGGAGGCAGGTAGTGGCACACAATGAAATCCAGTGAACCTGCAGAAAATCAGAGTGTTTGGCCCTCACAGGAGTGAGCACAGGGGTCAGGAAGTGAAAAATTCCTTTCTCTTGCAGAGCTTCTGTGCATCCTCCAAGGTTGGGGAAGTGCTGGAGACTGCAATAACTTTAGCAGCCTCTTTGCAACCAGCCCAATATCTGTCATTCATTCTGATGAAAGTGGATTCCTGGGTCCAACGTGACTTTTATGTCACTTTTATGTCACAGCATAAAGCTGTAGCTTTATGCTACAGCTCTTTCGACTGTCGCTCTGGAGAGAGAGAGAGAGAGGCACCTAGAGTATTTCCACTCTGGATCTCCCTAATACTGACAGCAAGTACTTACTGAGCTTTCCAAAATGTCATCGCAGCACCAAACTGTCCCATGTGTAAATGTCATTGAGGCAGAGATTTAGGGTTTACTCTCAATACCTAGTAAACAGCATTGATGTTGTCACAAAAGACTGTCTTTTTAATAGTTAAAAAAAAAAAAAAGCGCATTTTTTTACATCTGCATCTCTATACACCAAAACAGGGCTCATTAAAACCAGGTGAGTGGAGCAGGCAAATTCTCTTCTTGTTGAAGAGGAGCAGAAATGAGTATAGTGCACTGCAATCCCAAACCCTTCATACCGGGAAGCTGTGGTTCCCAAACCCAACTTAGGCTACACAGTACCAGTAATCATCAGAAGAGATTTAGATGATAGAAAACATATTATACTGATAACTTCCTGGAGTCATGCCTATCTTTGTGTTACTAGTCACCACCTGCATAGGTGAAGCAAGGTTAATCACAGTAGGAAACTGTTATGAAATAATTTTGACTGAGGAAATAACCAATTAAGTTTCCCTTGCGGCAAACCAACATAGCTACAAGCGTTTGAGATGCATTGGAAACAATAGTGCTATTCACAAAGTTAAAGTAACTAGATTTTAGTATATGCAGGATGTAAAAGGAAAACCTTCATGTATCAACAGCTATAATGGACACATTGTAACTCCATCTCATATATCTGTATATATGAACATGTGCATACACCTTCTGTTTAAGGAAGCTCCCCAACACAGTGAAGCCTGGTATACACAACTTGTTTGTAACATGTAAATCAACAAACACAGGCAAAGCTTTCAGCTCCTAAGAACATCTTTCTGATCAAGTGTGCTTTTGCAAACAGATGCTGCAGAGCATGAAAACAACCATTCTGACTAACTCCATCTCTCTCAGCAGAAACCCTATCTTTAAAAGTCACTCATCACTGAATGGCCTTTGGTCTGCAGAAAAATGTGAAGTATGCTTTAATTACATCCCCAGTGGCCTCTCATTTGATGTCCTGTCCACTGTATCTCTGGCAAGACAGCCTTATCTCTGGATATTTTTCAATTACACTAAACAGCATTTATTCAGTTCCTCAATGATTCAATGTATCAGTCTGTGGCTATTTGCTCTTTAACTGTAATTTTGAAAAGTGAAGTCTGCCTCATTAAACAGTGTAAGTTTTCCAGTAACACTTAATAATAATGGCTACATTAATTAACGTTACATTCAAATGGAATCCCTCTGAGGATACGTATCACACAGCTATCATGTTTATACCTAATGCGTTAATATCAACTCATGTTCTTACAAGAGAATTCTTGCTTTATAATAATACATTCTAGTTGTGAATTAAGCACCGCTCAATGTTAGGTATGCTGTCCCTATATTTTAGTGTACCATATCATACATATGTTTCATTCATATTTTATGTCCTCTTTACAACAGTTAGTCATATTCATCAAATGAACTGGTTATCAGCCCTGCACAGTGAAGATGCCTCCTCTATGTCATGAGTTTTCAGAGTCAGCCTCTTGCAGCACTCCCCAATACACAGAAAAATTCCTTCATGCACTTCTTACCTCTTTGGTGTGGGTATGGAAGGAGACTGACATGTCCAAGAGAAGTTTCCTCTGTTCCACCCTCCGGACAAAGTCCTGAATCCGTACTTCCAGATGCCGGGCTGCTTTATAGATCTCTTCAGGGTCACATTCCCCAGTCTGAGCCAACTGCTCTGCAGCCTCCAAAAGCTTGTCTGCATTGGTGTACGTATTCTACCATCAAACAAAGCAAGAAACAGAGTATGAGTAATACAACCGTGGCAAGTAAACCCCTGAAACAGGCTGTTTATACTTTCAAAAGCATGAAAGCAAGTGATTACCAGAGTTTTAAAACAATAGTAATAATTCCTACTGGCACTGCCATCTGTGAAAGGAGAATGTATAAAGCAACACAGACTAATCCCTGAGTACACATAAAATAATTACTTATTTGAAACACACCACCCCAGCCCAATCCTGCCAGGCGCAGCAACAGGACTGCGCACTTGTTTATTTCCAAGTCCCCTGGAATTTCTCAAAGATAATGTAATGAAGCAAGTGGGACTAACCACCTCAGAAGCCCATGGTGCCTCACGTGACTCTCAACTACAAGCTTGTTGCAAAGGTCTCCCAGCGGCTATCACATTGCAGCATGTAGTCATGGTAGCCAGAGATGTCTCAGCCTCAAGAAACATTTGCCTTTCACTGGTTTTTGTGAGATAACTTGAGAAGACTGTGTCTTCAAGTTCCTTCTACGTTTTTTCCTCTACTGTTCTGCATCATATTTCTAAATGGAGTAAGTCTATGTGATTAGCGTGCAGCTGCGAACATATAATGTTCAGATTGCTTTGGAGGGGTATCACTTCCAGTTTGTCTAAGGCACATACCTGCCCTCCATTACATAAGAATTTGAACACTTCACCATCCTGAACAGATTTACCCCATAGCCACGGCCTTTGCCATACGAGATGTATTAACCCCACTTTACAGAGAGGGAACTGAACGCAGAAGCTAAGCAATGTACCCAAGACATACCAGGCTGTGGAGGAACAGAAGCAAATTCCACCAAACTTACCTCAGCTTTCAAACTACCTGCCCATATTTTCTCTCCCTCTTTCATGTTTCTGGAAAACACCACTGAACTAATACACCAGAATGTCTCACATATAACAGCAGAAATGGAAAGGGAGTGCAGTCATCTTCTCCATAGCCATAGAGCTATGTTTAGCCAACCAAACATAGCCAGCCCTTGCTTCCATAGAAAAGCTCCTACACTCAAGTTGAGGCCAATAGCTCTGTGGCGTTTAACACTTAACGAAAACAAGGAGAGACAAAGATATCAGCTTAAAGATGTTTCCAGTACCAGGTGAGATCTTTGGAAATGCTTGGTGTTGGCCTAAGACTGCTCCCACTGGGAATTTTGACCTCCCCATGAATAGAAGCAGAATTGCAGCACTTCCCTTTTCAAAATCCTACTGACAATCCTCCTCAGTTTAAAAATGCATTAACCTGATGCATATACACAAAATACTTTTGAACACTGTGAACAAACATGTACATCAGAGCATCAGAGGAACACTGTCAAACATAAAAGCCATGAAGGAAGTCATGTTGTTCTTACTTAGATAATATCCTGCTGCAGTCAATAGCTGTTTCTTGAGAAAATATTCAAGACAAAGATGGAACACTGGCCTCCAAGTGTTTAACGGGGGAAAATATTTCCAGTTATAAAAAGCAAAAAGAAAACAGCTCATTCACTGTTCATTTTCCCAGTTTCTGAAGGATGACTATAAATATACAGTATTTGCATTTCTCCTTTTGGACTGTGAAGAACATATTCTAGACAGTTTTGTTACCAATAGTAAATTTTTATTCCCTCACTTTCAGGCCACTGCTATAATGGTTAGGTTGTTAACAGCAGCAAAATGTTATGTTTTAATAATCATTTTTTGGAAACCTTTTTAGCTGAGAATTTGTAAAAAATGTTCCATTTAATATGAACTGAATTAGGGTCCAGTTTCACTTAACAGCATCCTTTCTGAATGATCCTCTTCCAATAGTATTTGGAGCAAATGCCAAAGCTAGCACTATTTTTCAAAGTCTACTCTACTCTAGGGTATTTCACACATTACCACTACAACAGCTCAAACACCAGTTCAGCTCCCTGGGGAGAAGGCTGTCCCTTGCTTTTATTTATAATATTTAGTATACTTTTAAAGACATTCATTCTCTGCTTATGGCACAGATTTGAGACAGAAACACCTTTGTTGAAATACAGTATGAATACAGCTTTGCTGCATTTGTCTCTAACACA
This sequence comes from Pluvialis apricaria, assembly GCA_017639485.1. NCBI lineage: Eukaryota > Metazoa > Chordata > Aves > Charadriiformes > Charadriidae > Pluvialis > Pluvialis apricaria. The sequence goes on along the minus strand of CM030011.1, from coordinate 70,383,030 downwards.
CTTAGGTTCATCTCTGCTGAAAACCATTACAAGTTTACTGACTCCAACGTGTGCTGTACCTAATTACATCTAGATGAGGTGAGTTCACCAATATGATGATCAGATATAAATATACTGCATGGTGAAAAGGATGTAGGCTGAGCCCTAGACTTTGGGGAAAAAAAAGAGTGCAGATTGGCCTCACCAGAGGCTCTGGCCACACTGCACAGACAGTAAAGGTCCTGCAGCAGTCCCTTTGTATTGCACAAGGTTCTCCAAAGGCAAAGGGGATTTTCTGCAAGGAAGCTGCCTGGATGTGGCAGGAGGCGCATGCGGTGTTTTGCCTGGGCTGTGCCAGGCGTGGTCAGCATACAGTGATGCTTACCTGAAGCATTCATACCTAATTTTGGACACGTTAGCATAAATGTTTCATACACAAGAAGCCTGAACACAATGCATTTTAAGTACGGTGAAATTTTTGTTCACCTCTTTTTCTATCTTTGTCCACTGAGTTCCCAGCTAAGTGTCTGGGTTTCAAAAACAAGTGCAGTTTATTATAGGAAAAACACTAATGGCTTTATCCCTGCCATTCTAGAAGGAAGACTTGGTGCTGAGAAATTTCCAGCTCACTGTTGCAGATTTAAGAGGTTTAGATACATTTCAGATAAGCAACTACATTTGGGAGTTAACCACACTCGCCTTGAACTCCAGAGTTTGACGTATTCATGAAAGGATTGTCATCTACTGTCAGATGAGATATAAACACAGTACAGGCCAAATAAGCTAGAGGTTAGTTATTTGGTAAGGGCCTGCTCTAGTTTTGTTCTGTTCATTTGCTTCAAGTGCACATAAATCATACCAGAACTTGTTACGCCTAGCCTATCAAATATTTACATGTACATCTATTTCCCTACAAGTGCTGAATTAAAGCTGTGTTGAATCTGAGAGCTTCATCCTGGTTGACACTGTAATGCTGCACTGCTTGCCTGCTTTGTACATTTTCACCCTAAGCTTGCTCTCTTGTTAGTAAGCTCTTCAGAGTACAGACCCTTTTTTCATTTGTTTGAAGCACTTCATACTTTTTTGGTGTGACATAACCCTGGAACAGTCAAGGTGGGACTCAAACAGAGAATTCAGTCTCATGATGAAGAAAAGCATATAATGCCTCCTTGTCCTGCTACCCCTAGCCAGAGGAGAATATCTCAGTTTCCCAGCCCCTCTTACATCTGTAAGGATCTACCAGGAGCACAAGATCTAGGTATGTCTCCAAACTGGCATCAAGATTCAAAACTCTGTAAGAAGGTAAGAGCTAATGCAACCACAGAAGGAAATTTTTGCTACCAGAAGGACAATTATGGCTGTCCCCTTTTCTGCAAACTGCAAACGTATGGAAGGTTTTCTGTGGCATCCTGAGGAAGGTGACACCAAAAATGGCTAATCCCTCCCAGAGGGGAGATCTCATGAAGAATCTCTTTTGCATCTGTGGAAATTAGTTCCTGTCAAACAATTATAGCACAAGTTCCACAGAAAAATAATCTATGTGCTATAAAATGATACGCTCTCTGAAACTTTAAGGGTGTGTGGTATTTTTTTCCTAAAGTTGCATTAACCCCTGAGAGAACTGTCATGTGCAAACCCTCGAAATTCTCAGTGATCTGCTAACTGGCTTTCCATACTTCTGCACCATTTCAAGCAGAAAGCAACTTCCATCTCAAATCTCGTAATAATCTTTCTATACTAATCTTTGCATAATCACCTATTTCAGTCGTGGAATCTGCAGTCACAAAGAAATGAAACTGCACCCTTCACATTTCAGAGTGAAAATGGCTGTAATGTGCTTTTGGAATTCATTCATCTTGCAAATAACAAAAAGAAACATAATTATGGAAAAGAAGTACACTATACAACAATCCCTACCACAATACAGAATCCCAGGTGATTTTTGTCTTACCCCATGGTAACACTTACTAACAGGATTCCCATAAGTTTGGTTCATTAATTGTTAACAGTTTAATATTCTATAGCAAGTGGAAAAAAATGGTTTATGAAAAAGCCGATGTGAAATTGCCTGTTACATTTACCATGCTTTCACAGAATCATAGAATGGTTTAGGTTGGAAGGGACCTTGAAGATCATCGAGTTCCAACCCCCCTACCATAGGCAGGGATACCTCTCACTAGACCAGGTTGCCCAAGGCCATGTCCAGCCTGGCCTTGAACACCTCCAGGGACGGGGCTTCAACAACCTCTCTGGGCAACCTGTTCCAGTGCCTCACCACCCTTAAAGTGAAAAACTTCTTCCTAATGTTTAATCTAAACCTGCCCTCTTCCAGCTTAAAGCCATTCCCCCTCGTCCTATCACTACATGCCCATGTAAAAAGTCCTTCCCCAGCTCTCCTGTAGGCCCCCTTTAGGTACTGGAAGGCCGCAATAAGATCTCCCTGGAGCCTTCTCTTCTCCAGGCTGAAGAGCCCCAACTCTCTCAGCCTCTCCTCATAGCAGAGGTGCTCCAGCCCTCTGATCATCCTCGTGGCTCTCCTCTGGATGCGCTCCAGCAGGTCCGTGTCCTTCTTATGTTGGGGACTCCACAGCTGGATGCAGTACTCCAGGTGGGGTCTCACGAGAGCGGAGTAGAGGGGCAGAATCACCTCCCTTGACCTGCTGGCCACACTTCTTTTGATGCAGCCCAGGATTTCCTTTGCATTTCAGACCAACAAGCACCAAAACATCAGGATCCGTTTCAATCTCTGACCCACATAGCAGATTTCAGCCGAGATTCCACCATGTATCCAGGTTAATGCATGTGAAACTATTGCTGCATTGGAAATGCACTATCCAAACACAGCATTCTCAGCTAACTGCCTAAGAGATTTCCTTAATGCTGAAACAAACGTTTCAACGATTTCAAATGTTTCAATGATTATGGACAAAGTTGTCCATAACCTTTGTGTCAGAGAAGTGTTTCATCAACTGTTCACTCCAAATCTTTTTAACCCAGAGTAGGAGTTGCATTGATTCTCAACATCAGAGAGCATTGGCTGCATGCAGTTGTGCTTGGCCTCATCTGTTACACAGAAAATAGCTTGCAGTGCTCGGTGCAAACCAACCAAAGGGCCCCAATTCTGGTTTGAAAGTATTTGGCATTTTTTTCCTAATTGAAAATAAATAAATAATTGCAGGAAAAAATACTGAATAACGCATCAGTTATTTCTTGGATGAATGTAAGGTTAGAGGCAGTAGAACAGAAATATTGCCTTTTTTATTTATGATATGTATTGCAAACTCAAGAAATCTAATATCTTAGTTACTTAGAAACAAATTAGAACAGAATGGAATAGACTATTTCAGTTGGAAGGGGCTCGCAACAAACATCTAGTCCAAGTGCATGACCAATTCAGGGCTGACCAAAAGTTAAGGCATGTTGTTAAGCACACTGTCCAAATGCCTCTTAAACACCGACAGGTTTGGGGCATCGACCACCTCTCTAGGAAGCCTGTTCCAGTGTTTGACCACCCTCTCGGTAAAGAAATGCTTCCTAATGTCCAATCTAAACCTCTCCTGGCACAGCTTTGAACCACACCCGTGCGTGCCATCACTGGATAGCAGGGAGAAGAGCTCAGCACCTCCCTCTCCACGTCCCCTCCTCAGGAAGCTGTGGAGAGCAGTGAGGTCGCCCCTCAGCCTCCTTTTCTCCAAACTAGACAACCAAAGTCCTCAGCCGCTCCTCACAGGACATTCCTCCCAGCCCTGTCACCAGCTTTGATGTCCTCCTCTGGATGCATTCAAGTATCTTAACATCCTTTCTAAATTAAAAAAAAAAAAAAAAAAGGAAATACACCAATCATATATATTTGTGTTTTCACTGGCCCTTCCCCACGTTTTAAGGCATCAATCAATTTAGTGCAGCATTTTGGTTTCAACCCAAGTGCATTTTCAGAAAATGTGGTCTTCCCTCTACTCCTAGCAATTACACTTGTAACTAGTTTATTGCTGCACGTTTCTAGGCAGATTACATTGAAAATAGCTGTGTCTAATGGTAGTCCAGGGCAGAGTTCGTGGGCCAAATCTGGGCAATTTTTTTCAGAACAATCTCCCTTTGCACAGCATTTTACAGCTGTTCATTTAATGGTAACTGTCTCCAAGATCTCCAATGTCTTGTGAACCATGCCGATCGGCCAGAGAAAGATGTTTACTTCTATGCATCAGGAGAAACATGAGGTAGGTGAACGGTGCAGGTGATCAGATACACTGTCACATTAAACACAAACGACATACCCTAGAGGCTGCACTTCCTAAGTAGATGTTTAGATGTACTGAAGGGGAAGGAGATAGCACTGGTTTCACTTATTCTGTGTTATCAAGTTCTGGGGCTGTGAAAGGCAGTTCCAGGCAAAGGTTCCTCTTATTGATTCAGAGAGCTTTGTTGTCCAGGTTTTACTATGTAAAAGGCATGGAAGAGATGACAGCTCTAGAGGCCAGTAAGTACTGACTAGAGAGAGAACTTAGATGACTAGCTTAGATCTGATCTTCCTGACTAAAGACTAGTGATGCGAATCCCATCTTATGCCTGCAGGCTGAAGCTTAGGAGACTTATTAGGCTTCCTCTGATGTGATAGCTCCTTTATGTTCTTTAGAGTCGTGACTCGACTCTTCAACACCAAAGATGAAATCGCAGTATCATTACTCCTGCTGTGAAGATGGGATGTAGAGACAAAGTTCAAAGCCTCATCCATCTCTCACTGAAAACAGTAAAAAGGATCTTACTGACTTCAGTGAGAACTGGGTCAGCCTCCTAGCCATTTACTCAAGATCGCAGGAGCAGAAAAAAATGGCAAAGGGCTAAAAATAGAACTCCAGAGGCCTCGTACCCCTGTTCCGCACATAGACAGCAGGTAGCAATCCTCCCGGCAGAAACTACAGCGCAATTCACATTCACAAAATGATAATTATGGAGCTGATTCTGCATTTTTTCTCAATCCTTATAAACTATTGTTATCCTTAATTATTAAGCTCAGTTACTGTTATCAGATTCTTTGCTCAAGCCACTTTGTTAAAATTAGCTCCAGTTTTTTGTTTAGGTTAAGTGATCTCACAGTCAGGCTTTTGTGGAGAATTATATCTTTAGTAATTTGATATTCTAAAGCTAAAATGAGTGACCACAATGAAGCATTTCTTTGATAAATAAATCTGGGGTTTAAGGAAGCATCCATCTTTGTCAAAATTCCTCCTCCCTTTAGAAGGGCAAAGGCTAAGTGCCTATGATGATCTAATGTAAGATGTGATTTTATTCAGTTTGAATTTCACATAATCAAATCAAGACCTGTATTCTTACTTGTGCTCTATTGCTCTAATTCAAAACAGACTTACCAGGACTTACAGTTACAGAAGTTAAAGGCAGAACATCTCTCTGAGGTCATGCAGCCACTTGCTCTATCAGTACAGGATTGTTCCCTACTGCACATTAGAACAGAAACTTCTTCAGACCTTTTTAAAAAATATCCAGGTTAATCAAGTTTCCATCACCTTCTTTTGCAGACTGTTCTCCCCTTAGATATGGCAAATAATTTCAAGTTTTTCTTGTCATAATTTCGTCCCAGTTCTCCTTGCACTGTCCTTGAAGTTTGAGCTCTTCAAATACAACAGCCTGTTATATTCATCTTTTGATGCACATGCAAGAACATGCCTACCTACCTTTAAATGAGTGACTCACATCTGTTTAAGTAGTTTAACAAATGAGGGTCTCGGGTAAGTTTGTGAGGGCAAGCACGTGTGAGTGTGTGTCCAAGTATCAACCACTTAACAATTTCAATGAAATTACTACTATTCTCAGAACGGCATCCGTTTGTCAATGCAGTCTAGGAACGACAGTGCCTGGAATGTCACCTATGCTTCAGCAGACCAGCACTGCATAGAAAACCTCTCTCCCAGCTCTTGGAAAAGTTATCTTTGCAGCTGATACATGGGGTTGAAAGGTCCTTATGCCTCTCATCTCCCATTGTGGAGCTATGGCTCATTCACAATGTTTTAAATGATTTTTCTTCAGACATTTTCTGGCTGAGCATCTGTATTTACTGATCCATTGTTACTTCTTTCTTCACTGACATTTAAAGTTTTGCTCAGTTCAGGAACGTCCACAGATTTGGGGAATGTGAAGTTTGCTCCCCTTTCAGATGGCTAAGAGGCCAGATATAATACCATGCTGGTACTAATTACTACTTTACACCTCCAGTAATTTCATTATTTCAGTGGATTATCTAAGCATAAGGGATTTTTCAGCATGAATGAGAAATGAACAGTTTCCAGGAACGAGGTGGATATCACACAGCATCCTCACTAACCATCGCCAAGAACCAGATATTTTTCCATGTATCATTATCTTTTATTTATGAATTTCCCTCAGGGTTCACAGATAAACTGAGATGAATTTATTATTTGAATTTAAAAGAATGACACTTACACATTACATCAAATGCTGAAACCCCAGACAAATTGTTGAAAAGCTACCTTAGACCTTCAAACTAATAAATAAGCGAGATTAGAATTAACAGCTGGAAATACATTAGCTAAAAGAATTCTTCTTTGTGCTATTTCATATTGAGTGCTTACTTTAGATTAAAAAAAATGTTGCCTATGGTATATTTTATCACACCAACTCTTCATCTCAATCAGGAGTGCAGTCATACATCAAGTAGAGAATACTCTTATTACCACAATCACGCTAATTAACTCCAGTGTGATCACAACCATTATTCAATGAAAAGCCAGTGAAACATAAAGCAAAATAATGTTTTAAATGCCATCTAGTATCACACATCACATCCAATATTAATAAGTATGTGAAGACACATAGATGGAATGTGTGTGGACATATCACATACACACAAAGAACAAGCTAACTTCTTAGTTCAGTGTGGTCAGCTTAACCATCACTAAATTTTTCTATCACTACAGAAAAGTACCATCTATGCAAGACCTTTACCTTGAATGCCTCCGCAGCTACTGTATTCTTCTAAATCACAATGCTCAAAAGCATGTTTGGCAAAGATCTAGACTTTTCAAACTTCAGCTTATATTTTTTTTTTTAAATGTTGCAATATTAATTTTTATTTTTGTTGCAGGGGGAAGACAAGGGATTTCATTCTTTATGTAGGCAGAAAGACTACACTCACCAAAGGCTTCACCTGGAGCCTGGCAAACTTCCTCTTAGCTCCCTGTTTTAATTAGTATATATGTGCAATCCCCTCTATTAAATAAAACACTAAGCACTTGCTTTATAAGACATAAGTAAATCGCTCTCCTTTTTCCAGGGAAGCAATCTGCACACTTCATATTATAAGGAGGGCATATCATTGCAGGATTACACTGGAGTCTGATGCACATCCTTGAAGAAGGTGCGATTTAAACCATCAGAAATACATGCTTCTTTACACCTTGTGAGATACGATTTAAGAAGTTTTGACCCACAAAACCCCACATAGGAGCTGGAAGAACACTCCTTTGGCACAAAAATGAAGCTTTAATCCCACAAAGCCATCTTCAGCACCTTTCCTAAGGCAAGAGAGGTTGCCAGCTGAGACAGCAGTGCTGCCCCAGGAAGGCTCATCCACTGGGTCTAACACACAAACAACTCTGTAAAACTAAGAACCATCAGAGGAAACAATTTTCAGACACTGCATTGAAAAAACTTGACAATTTTAACTGAGGTGGTCTCACAGCCCTTCAAAGCCAGCAGTTATAGCTGACTTTGGCACCTTAAGGCACCCTAAATAGAAAGAGTGTCTTCTTAATATGGAGGCTCATTTCGTGCTTATAGGGGAAGAAGTAGAAAATACAATGATAGGCTTATGCAGGTAAAGGTCAATTAATAATCTTTGCAATAGTTTTTTTTTTTTTTTTGTCACCCTACTGCTCTTCTGGGAGAAGCATACCTGAACAGCATAGTAAAATGAGATGATGAAATACTCCCATTGCTGTTAAATACTTTCAGTATTTTATGGACACTACAAGGATGTACAAGAATAGGGAAGATATCTGAAACTGATGGTTATTGGCCAAGTTTTATCCTAGCATTTGATCCATGGTAATATTCATAAAAAGAACTTGATCCCTTCTCTTTGAGAACATCCTTGCACAGTAACAGGCATGTGGAAGTGAGCAACAGCAAGGACAGCAGAACAACGAAGATGATACAACTGACTGAGATGCCATCATATGGTAGTTCTGGTATCAGACATGAAACCAAACTGGTTTTAAGGCCAAAAAATAATATCCTCTGATATTGGTTAGTGTTATGCAGCACAGTGAGCGTACCAGTAAAACAGTATTATCACTGCACAATGACTTGATAATTGGGTGATTAGCAGAGTGTATGAATAAGAGCTGCTCAAGTGACCATAAGGTAACTGAGCCTTTGAATCTCAGCAAAGGTGAGGAAAGTTTTGGGGTTTTTTTGCAGAGGTGACAAGGCCACACAAGAAGGCAAACCGTCAGGAGTGAAATGCAGCATTTTGAAAGCTTCTCAAATGATAAATATCATCAGCAAGCCCAAATAGTTCACAGCAATGCCCCACAACTTCTCTATGACAGGGGAAAAAAGGGAAGGTGAGTGGAGAAATAAAGAAACTTGTGGCAGATCAGAGGTAAGCAGCAGTCTAGGAGGGCACAGTATTGTTTTCTGTCCCAAAGGGTCAGCTCGCATCTTTTCCAAGCCCTGCAGACATGAGTACAATCACGACAGCTTTATCAAGTCCTGATTTGAAATAACTTCAGGCATTCTGGGTTTAATATCACGCTCATGGTTTGGAGATTTCAAAGACACAGCAACAACAGTATTAAAAGGCTTTGGACTGTCAGCAGCACCGGGAAACGCCAGTACCAAATACAACTGGTAGTACTGCTGTCTTGAAAACAGAGGCAGAAATAAACCTATGAGGATGTGAATTCTGTAAACTGCCTGGCTTTGTTTCTAGTGTCTAGGTTTATATGAAACCTGCTTTAAATAAGACGTCAAAGCATTTCCTCTCCCTGTTTCCCCCACAGCCACTACCCTGACTCAGCTGTGCCTTTATTTCCATTAACACAGAGACAGGTTATAACAACTTCCCTGAAGTACATTTTGAGCTATGTGGGACTGTTTATAGAATAAGATAATGCTTAACAGGAGAAAATTCAGCAAAACTTTGTCCCAAATTCTCCAAAGCTTTCAACTTAGGAATTTCTATATAGCCAAATATAAAGACTAGGCAGTCTGCAGCATAACACAGTACTGCATATACATCACATAACAATCATACTTTCTTACTGTCTGGTAATATGTGACAAAAATATTACCGTATGCAACACAGGCTGCTGCAAAAAGGTAAGTCTACCATGAATGCATCATAGGACCTCAAGATTTGCAGTGAACTCTATTTTGCCATAAGTTAAAGGTCACCTCTGACAAGCAAACTGATGTTTGACAGAAAAAATATGGAGGAAGATATGCTACAGCCTTTTAGCAGGGTCAGTGCACTGCTGCTACCTAAGGAAGGATACAGAGATTGAATGATTTTTTTGCCGCTGCTCCTTTGAAACACAGATTACCTCCCTGACACTTTGCATTGCACCGACCCAGGTGGGAGTGGTGCAGGAAACGGGCATCGTGTCTCGTGGTGCAGCTGAGCTGGTGCCATGTGCTAGCACTGCCTGGATTCCCTCCAGACTCAGAGGGAAGCGGGGAGTCCCTCGGTGTTCTTCTGGATCCCTTCTATTTGCCCAGGTAAGGTTTAACTTGTAGTAAAGATTCACTTAAAAATTGGTCTTTCCATCCAGAGTAAACCTCACACTTCAGTACAGTGCCTGCTGGAGACTAAACACATGATGAAACACCAACGCCTCTGGTTTGTTGGCAATTTGGATATTTCCATTCGGCAGAAGGAGTTTTCTCAACATACCCTGTGAACAGGAATGGTAACACACCACCTGCCCACCACTCAGATAACCTCCATCCCCATCCCCCTACTCTCTGGACCTCAGATAACTCCATGGCGAATGCCCCTCTCCTATCTACAAGAATAAAGCAGCCTCCCCAGCTTCAATTAAAGTTGAAGCAACTTTTTACTTCCTCTCCTTGTTCCAGCTCACTGTCCTTAGGAGCAGGTCAGCAAGATGGTCCCTTTAGATTCAGAATCTCTTCACTGTCAATATTAATTCAGCTCTCCATCATGGTTTACACATTGGAATTTGTTTCAAATGAGTAAAAACCATTCTCTGTATCTTATTAGATTTATAAACCAATTTTTCACCACCGTTATTTCCCTGACATGTGAACTGTCTGAACAGCTTACCCATCAAATTAGTTCTTCAGCGGTGCCACCAAAGCAAAATGGAGTAAGGGCTTAGTCTTCCCTAAAACTGAAAAAGATTAAAATCTTCTGTAACAGCTAGTGAGATGTACTGCATGTTTATAATGAGGAAAAATAAAAGGGGTTTTCACTACCCTGGAAGTAATAAATGATTTTATTTATTTATTTTACACCAGACTTACTCATATACTGTAGAAAAGTTCCAGACAGGAACTAACATTTTTCAGTGTTGGTCAGAAAGCATTCATATGGGCTGCATTTTAAAAACGTGTGAAATTCAATTCAGGTTATCCATAATCACAACCAAGATGGAGAAAGATAACATTTTTTTATTTCTGGCTCTTATTAGGTGGCCACACATGATTTGAGACAAATATATCTTAATAACGACTTACAATGAGAGATCTGGTACAGAACAGTATTCCCACCAGAAATCTTCATGCTATAAAATGTATTGATTTTTGGCATGTGGTAGATCTCCAAGAATATTGCAGGCATATGAGATACTGCCTCTATAGTCAACATCTGCCAAATTTTTTACTCTTAAAAATCCTGAGAGATTTTTAATGTATTCTTTATTAAATGTTGCCAAATCCTTCGCTCTCCCTATCCAATCCTGCTTCCTCCAAAAATCCCAAATCAGGCCCCCAAAGGATAAGACTGGACATAATATGAGACAAAAACAAAGATCAGAGAAATTCTCTTCGAGTTGTCTTTTGATCTCTCTCTGCCTGCTATCCCAGAGTCCCAGTTTTGTGCCAAACCCCAAGCAGTAGGATCTGGGCACCTGCCCCCACCCCTGGAGGCATGCCCAGCAGGTCCAAGCATCAATTCACACTCCCTTCACCATTCTCATCTCGAAATAATCTCCTTATTTTGTGTCCCTATCCTAGCGTACAAATCGGATTCCGCTTTGTGCTCTGAAGTATCTTTTTTTCTGTCCCACATACCCATGCGACTACAGTAAACTAAATTTACAATGGTTAAATGACCTAGTGACCCAATTACCAGTCCCAAGGCGGAGCGCACACTCTGGTGAGTTGACTGATATTTCAGGGTGGTTGCACAGCCCTGGCTTCGCTGTGGGGCTGCTCCTCTCCCATTTAGTTTTCAATGCATGACAGAGGAGCAGATCGGGACCGGAGCCCATCACGCGGTGTGCACTGAGGAACTGTGCTTTGGCACAGATAAAACTATGAATCCTTCGGGAAAGGGTCTGGCACTGGGAAGGACAGCTTGCCACCCTGTGAAACGAGTCAGCAGTGGTTACTTTCTTACAAAGGAGGAATGGTGTGAATGCTTCCTAGATGGGCAATATTTGAGCTACTTCTGTGGGGGGGGAAACCACCTACCCCTGATTTTAAAAAGGATTCGACTAGGTCCATTTTGAGCCTAAAACAAACCCCAGAAGACAACAGAAAGTAATGCTGAATTTGTACTGGACCTCTCTCCCCACTTAATATCATCTATCTCAAAGGGAAACGGTGGAGCACTGTATGTTTCAAGTCCTTCCCGCATGCAACTTTGATGTGCGGGCATTGACAAATCCAAGTTCTGGTTGTCAATAGGAACCCTGGCCACAGATAAAACAGCGAGGAACCAGTTGCCAAAAAATAGCGCTCCTAGCCATCTCTTCTCTCCATGAAGAAACACCCTTCATTTCACCAAACATTCAATGCATTCACTTCAGCTCTCAGGTTGACACATTTAACATGACAGCTGCACTTTCCATTCCCTAATATTAATGAGTCACAAATGCCCTTTTACGCTGTGCACTTCTGCAGTGAGCCCTAATATTACTCTGGGGGAGGCAAAAGCAAGCTCTGTTCTCCCTTTGCTGCATAGATGTGGATCTCACTAATGTCACGAGGAGTTACCTACACTGTGCAGAAAAAACAACCCTTATGCATGGAACAAAACACTAATAATAATGAGGGTTGCATGTTAATAGGACACGGTGTCATTGTTTTGGAGCACATATTGGTTTCTACTGTATTAGCTGCATACTAATATAGGCAGCCATGCTAGACAAACACATGTGCACATACTCACCGACAGTTGAAAAACACCTCCTGCCTCAGTCCCTGACTTCTTGCAAATTCTGCAATTTCTTTCTCCCCAAACAAGCTTCATTTTAAGCGTAGTGACATAAAAAGGCTGATTCTGCTTGCTTTTCTCATCTTAGAATTCCTCTCCCTAGCTCAGCAAAGGCAGCACAGGGAGAGGAACCTGCGCTTTTGCATGTAGTAGTGCTCTGAACCAGACACTAAACAAAGATGCTGAAATGCCTCGAACCATACGCCATTTCCATAGTGACACAAACCAGTGCTTTCTTGGGGCTTGGTTATGCAAAACCAGACCTCACAGACCACAGTTATGGAGGGCAATATTAATGGCTGGATTACATGCACTGAATCAACAAGTGAATTATTCATACACACATTAAGATTTTTGTCCCTGTTCACACACATGTAATTCCAAAAGACCTCTATAAATTCACTGATGCTGCCCTATTTCTATACAAGGGAAACTGAGATCTGAACTCTGTCCCAGGGAAATAAATTTAAAAAATATGTTTATATGCAATAAAATGTTGGTTGAATACTTTCTATTTGTACATAATCAGTATAAAACATTTGCAATAGTCTCATAATTCAAGTGTAGTTTTTAGACAATTCAGATGCCTGATGTGAGAATAAAGGACATCTTCCATCTGGACAATTAGAGACCTGCGATAGGAAAAGAAGAGAGGGACAACCACCCTGCCAAGCAGCTTCTCTGCCATGTAGATACAGACATTGAACTGGATTCACTACTCTTTAGAACAAGTTAATTATAAGCAATTTCTCTGAAATTGGAAGTGTGATTTTGTTCTAAATGTTGTGCAGCAGAGTGATCAATCGGACCCAGTTAGTCTATTCCCAGAACATTTGCACAGTGATAATGAATACCTAAAACCTGTTTGTGAAAATTATTTTGCTCTGTTACTGAATACAAATCTCTTTGGTATTGGCTTAATCTTCATGAAATTTCCTTCACCAAATGTCTGCAAAGCAGCATATTTGTGATTTGCAGCAGTGTCATAATACAGTCGCTGTGGCTAATGTTGTGCTGTTCTCCTAAAGACACCACGGGCTGGCCCGGAGGAAGCAGCACGGCCATGGGCAGCTCCTTCTACTGCCCTATGACAAAATCAGAAAGTAAAAATGTTGGTCAGATTCATAGTGTCACCTTTCTCCCCGTGATCCCTGCCCTTATAAATAGCTACAAGAAGTTGAACTGAAGAATACTAGTCCACCATCATTACAAATGAGATTTGGACATCGTTGCAATTAATCTTCCTGAATCAATAGGTACATTTTGATAACCCACTGACCTGCCAATAAGAAGAGCACAAAGAAAAATGATCAAAAGCTTTTAGATGACAATGGTTTTCACCAACATACGCACGTCGGTCAAAACAGCAGTGGTTCATTGAAGTGTGTATATTTTACAGAAATTGTCAATGGTAAATAACTTTTGTTTCAGCTGTATTCACTTGAGACATCAGTACCATATTGAATATATTTTTAGTATGCATGTTATATAGCGCATCAGTGTTATAATTTTCCAAAGTTCTCTTCACAAAATTTATGGCCTTGAAAAAACAAATTCCGGGAATTTTCTTCTTTAGGAAGTTTTGGCTTTCTTTTCTGATTCAAAATGAAACAAATTCAAAAACTTAGAATTCCCCACACAATAGAAATTCCATTTTCCATAACCTCTAGAATTAAAAATACTTATTTCTTAAATAGCTTCATTGTTCTCCCAGTCTGCCACAGGAACAGAATTTTGCATTTTTAGGCAAATTAAAGGAACATATTTTAAAGACACAAAAATAAACCTACCCAAATAAACCAGCAATAGGAAGCTAGCTCCTGGCAATTGTCAAAAATACATTGTGTTGCCAGGCCTTGAGATTTTATAGGGAATATTTAGATTGTGAATCATAGTGCACGCGGTTTAATGAAAAGATCCAGCTGTCATATGATTTTGGAAGAGAAGAAATAGGAAAGACAATCACCTCTAGCTTAAGGAGAAATACACTGAAATGGAAACTCAGAGACATGGCATAATAAGCACAGCTCTTCAAGTGAGTGCCCCAAAGATTTCTGTGCCATTATCGGGCCTCTCTGAAAAAAAGGTTCCCCATTATTGTGGAGTACCAACAGCCACCAAATTCAATTACATTGTGATCCAAACTTTCAGAAGATTAGCCAAGATACTCCTTCAGCAAACCCTGCTAATGAAGTCCCTCCATGGGCATGGCTATATTGTGCAGCGGAGCACAGTACTGGTATCCCCAGCGTACTCACACTTCCTTAGGGAAAACATGTCTTACATGACCTGCTTCTGACTTAGGTCTGGCAATCAAGTCCCCATAGCATCACATCTAACACTGCTATACTGCTCAGCCCTTCTGGTTCCTGGCTCAGGCTGTGCAGAACAGCTTCAGTATCTCTGCACTTGCAGTGCAGATATGTCCTGAGTCACCCAGAAACTGCTAGACTTCATGCAAAAAGTTGTATTATTGCTTCCATGATAAACTATCTGGCTCTTCAGCTATGCTGTTAGAAGTTTTTAGATCCAGAAGTCCCAAGATAACCTTCACAGACAATCCATATATAGGCAGTTTCATTTTTCTCTGCTGCCTGTGACTGCCAGATGCAGCCTGCTGCCAGCCCGGAGAAGAAACCAAGAGTTCTGGAGCCCAGCGCTCCCGCACCACGGTGCAAAGGCCTGTGTAATCTGCTGCCAGTAGGCATTTTTTCCCTCTTTGTGTAGAAGTGAATACATTTACATAAATGAAGGGAACAGGAAACTGCAGATTATAGCTTCAGAACTTGCTAATGACCATGCAAAAGATGATGAAGATAAGAGCAGGGGTGTTTTTTTGTTGCCTGTCTCATGTTTTTGTTCTTTTTAAAAAGATTTGGCATTACTGAAACCGCAGTTGTTATTGCTAATTTCGAGCATAGTTCTTACCAGGTTTAATTGTCTGCTTTCTCCCTGTTTTGACCTAATACTTCCATCTTCCATAGGATTTTAGTCACCTAACCCAAAGGGAAAAATCCAGTATGCTCAGTGAGCCATTCCTTTCAACAACCAGGTAGGTCACAAAATTTAAAAAAGTTGTAATAATAATTAAAAAAAAAAAATCACCCTGGACAATGTTCCCTAAGTGCTCATTATCAACCTGGGCTCCTAATTTATGCCTAGCTGTTTTACATCAGTACTGAACTCCATGCCAAACTTCAGAACAATGACATCCAACAGAGCTGGAATTTGTATAGGAAAGCACTAGGTTTTTATCCTGAAGGCCAAACAAGTAGCTGTTTGCAATTCAGCTTTGGCCTGACTATTCCATTACCTCACTTAATTTTAAAGCAGTTCAAGTAAAACTATGTGGGACTGAGAGATCACAGAATACCATTTTTACCTGCAGGATTTCTTACTGAATCCACTAGATATTTCACATGACAAACAATATAATCATATTTTTCAACATATTTACACTTAAAGTCCTTTTTATCTCCAAGAGCTTTTTGGAAACTCTGAACTGACAGGGTATTAGGAACAGTACAATGGGGGAAAGGAATACTCTAGACAGGAACACTGGCACACAAATTGCTTCTCACATGAAGAATATCACCTGATCTTTGATCTCTAGCAGAGGATACAGGGCCTTGGCTTTCAAGGTCTCCTCTGAAAGCCTTCCCTTGCAGGAAATACATTTACCTCACTGAGAAGAATAAAAGGAAGAGCTGAATCTTAAAGGAACTTTATACGTATGTGTAAGGTTAATTTTGATGGTTCAAAGTCAGTGTTCAGGTGCTTAATCATCATCTTGCAAAAGTTCTCTTGGAGAAAAGCAAGCATGGAAACAGGAAAACTGAATAGCTTCCCAAATGGCATATTGCAAAGCTCAGCATTTTTGCTCTCATTTTGTCTGGCTCTCCTTCTTTGTAATAACTCAAGAATAGTCCACTGCATTGCATGTATACCTTGGCAAAATGGATCCTGTAAAACTTTCAAAGTCAGGAATCCAGGATCCAGCCATGCACCTAAATCAAAACTGGTTTAGTCACAAGGCCTGAATCAAGAGCCGCTGCGCTGGATATACAGACAGGCCCCAGGAACGTTGATGGCCACAGCCCAGCCTCCAGTCAACCTTCTTCCTGTGTTTGGTGAGGGACAACTCCACACACTTTTGAACCAAGGCTGTTCAGAACATGTGCTTTGTTGCATGCTGGAGTTGTGATATTTTACAGTGTAAACATCGGTGCCTTTGGATTTCTGTGAAAAACAAACCAAGTACTGCGTGCAACGTGCACACAGGTACTGAATACAAAACTCAGTCATAGCTGTGAGCACAATGTGGCCCAAGAGCCTTGAAAGCAGCTCCGCAGATCCGAGAGCAGCTTATCCCTTAAACACAGATGACAAGCACCACCTTGCATTAGTGCATGGACCTCCCAGCTTTGCATTTAAAAGACAAAATAGGAAGGTTGTTTTTCTGCGTGACCTTGAACAACGCAGGTTTTGGCAGGGGTGGAAGAACACCAAGGGGACAACATGTGAGCCAGCTTCCACTTCTGCTTCATTTCACTTCGAGACAATGTTTGGTTAGTTTGGATTAGAAACATCAACTCTGTTTACCGTTAGCGGAGCTAAAGGTTTTTACAATGCATTGCGAGTGCCATCTGCAGGTTGAAATATGTACTGGTGGGCGTTCGCATGCCGAAAATGCAGATAAACCTACCGGGTAGGACATCTTAACAGCATCTGATGGAAAAGCTCATAAATGCAGAAAGACTGCAGAAATGCTTGTTCCAGATCATTCAAAGCACAAAACCACTTAGTCCTGCAGCAGCAGACTGCGGTGGATTAACAGAGCAGTTTCCCCAGTAATTCCCTAATTCTGCACCAGCACAAATGCAGTGATGCTCTTTGTGAGCAGAGCAGGACGTCGAGAAGGCCACCTTCACCTGCAATTGCCAGGAATGCCAGGAGGGAGGAGAACGATCTCTGGCCCCTCTCTTCGTATACAAAGAATAGGAGAAGGGTTTCCAACACATGCAGCTCAACTCGACAGTGCTGAAGCATTGGGAGATTTTGGGAACGCAAGCCAGTTAATAGAATTTTCCAATTGGAAAGCATGCTGGTTTTCAGGATGAAAGCCCTGAATAAGGGAAAGTTAGAGAGTCTATAATGAAATTATCTTTGGATTTACAATCATAACTGGCTCTAATATGGTTATCTGATTCACAGAAAGTAACTCCAGACAAGCAGAGAGGCTGTCGTTGCAGGAACACTGCAACTACATCCACAGAGCGGTATTTCTTTGGTCATCTTGATACCTATCTCATTGATCCTGACTACTAAATTTCACTGTGTGGTAGGCACTGTGACTAAAGTTGGCATTGTCATGGTGGCAGCCTGTGAACAGTATCAGCACTGGCTGAGAAACCAATTCAGGTATACACAAGACAACAACCTCCCTCCCAGGAGGTTAGGTTTTTTAATCCAAATTCAAACATTTGCCATCTGTGTGTTCCATGTAGAATAATACAGTCAGAAAAATTGCCAAAGCATTGTCTAAACAGCAGTTATGAGAGAAAGGGACCTCAAATTATATTTCCTATTGCCCACAATGCAGCACTCTAAAATCACTGACATTTTCCAAGCATAGCCGTATGCAGGAATGTGATCTATTTGGGCCATGCCTGATTGGATCATTACATCTAGATTTATAAATCTGTGGCGTTTCTAATCAGACATAGAGGGAGCACGTTCCACCTCTCAATCTAGTGCCGTGGCAGGTCAGTCAATCAGAGCATTTCTCAGCACAGCAATCCCAGATACACTACTCTTCTTTACATGCAGTGCAGCAGCATTCAAAAACATGAATGTTTTGCCCACTGTTGAAAACACCAAGAAAATTCATGAAAATTGCTTCTAGTCTGACCTTTACAAATGCCTTCCTGAAACAGTAGGAGATAAGAACAAATATATCAGAGCCAAAAGAAAGTAGATTTTGGAGAATAAATTCATCCTGTATGGCAGGCTAAGTGTTGGGGTTTTTTTTCAGAGAACTGCCAATAGCAACTACTATTGCTAATACTGTCAATCTCACCAGGTATGTCAGAACGGACTTTTTGGTTTATTTTTTAAGAAAAACAAACACAACTCCTTTTATTCTCGCTAATGCCAGTAATTAACATGTTGATGAGGGGAATGGGCAAACTCATCAGTTTGTTCCAGGATCTTAGCACATGTGCTTTATTATATGGCTATATTGGGAATAAGCAATGCCTGTTATCCACCCTAGCCATGGCTAAGATATTCGCTATCTTGAGGAAAATGACAAATAATTAAACTTAAGTTAAAATTAATTAATTATCAACCAACTCTAAAGAGTTAAGCATCAAGAAAGCAATTAGGAAGAATAAACACTGGTCAGAATCACAGTGGGGAGATTTATTCCCCAACCACAAAATCGAGCTCACTAGAAGCTTCTACAGGCGAACTCCAGGTGTGATAAATTTATGGCCTACCCTCTTACCCTCGCTATTACTCTTTCCAAAGCAGAGAGTATTATATTCTCAAGTCCTTGACCTCAGATAAAGCCTGAGATTCCTTTCACTTCCCCTGAGCACATGTCCCCATGTCCATTTGCCAACACCACATTCCAGTGTCACACTGCAGACAGGCCTCATAAATTAGCAATGGTATGCTGGTGTGAACGCACCAGAGGAAACTATTCCTATCAAAGCCAGGGAGGAAGTAACCATGTTTGACTTGTGTCAGTTATTTCTAATTAAGAGGCACCATAAACTTCATACTCAGAGTGCAGAACTGATCATGACTGTTCACAGTTGTCCAGGCAAAACAATGAGATGCTCATTGATGATACCACATAAGATATACAAGAATTAGATTCAGAGGAACCTAAGAGATTCTATACCCATGCAAACTATACTTTTCTCTTTCCTCTCGGTCCTCCTCCCAAACACCCACCTTCATTTGAATATACGCGGTTATCCCATGAACTAGATACATACACCCTTTGCTCCAAATTTGGTCTCGTGAAGTGAATGAAAAAGCGTCTAAAGTCATTCACAGACAGACATGCTGAAATACTGAGGGAGGACTAACAGAGGGGTTAGAAAAATCTTAACGGAAGTAATTCTGTTTTGATTTACCCTAGTACCTACCCATGCAAGCTACACATCCGTAAGGTTCCTGATCCCTGATGATGGGATGTATCTCTAAATTACATCATCCAGTGGAGCAAGCCTTAACTGAGTTGTTGTTTCCATGTGCAGACAGTTACACAGCTTGCTCTCATCTCTATTGTCAAGACTGTGTTATTTTTCTGTCTTTTCTCACCTGTTGTTAATTTGTTTCCTACATCTCTAGTGAGGTACTACTCAAAGAGGTAAAAAAGAGGAAAAAAAAAGCTAACTGTGATCCAGAAATGTGAGGTGTAACTGGAGTTATGAAGCTAATGTATCACAGAGAAGGGAGATTTAGAAAATATTAATGCCACAAAGGACGTTAAGTCACCTAGTTTCAGCTCCTGCATATGACATGATCTTCATTTTCATTTGTTACCCAAGTGTTGCACCCAATAACAGCTGACTCCAACACATCTTCTGGAAAGGCACCTAATGTTGATTTTAGGATGAAACCTCCCATTAACTCGTCCTTTGGATGGGGCCTTGTAGGACTATGGTTTGCAACTTCCAGCCTAAGGTCCATTTTACTAAATTTGCAAAAGGTAATTCTAGACAGTCAAACCTGTTACCAGAAGGCTTAAATCCACAGGAAGTCCCATGAAATTTTAGAGACCCACCAATCTAGAACTGCTGCTTTCAGGCTGTATGATTTGTCAATAGTATGCAAAGACATCCCATCACAGCTGACAGGTAACACTGAAGTTCATTAGCAAGGCAAGCAACAGAATATTCCATCAAGAGCTGAACATCTAATTAAAAGAAGGATGTTGGCAAACTGAATGGTTCCAAATAGGTAACAAAATATATTCAAGGGATTGGTTAATAAGAACATCCTAGCAGAATTAAATAAGTTTAACATGATTAAGAGGCACATAGGAGAAGACATGCTAACATTCTACAGATATTTCAAATTCATCTCCTTTCCCGGCATTTATCTCCTTAAGAGAGATAAATAAAACTAAAGGGATATATAAACAAGGTGGGGGGGAGGGAGGAGCATGGAGACTGAGAGAAATATAAATTGAATATGAGGGAGAGGGAAAAAAAAAAAATCTAGCCAGTAGCTGCCATCAGGCTGTGAAATAGTTTCGCTGAGGGCAGAGTGAAAGAGGTATGTCCCTGTTGCTGGAAACATCTTAAAAACTAAACTAGATGAGCACATGGGAAGGGTACTACAGAAAAACAAAACTAAAGTCTAATACATTTTTTTCTTATGCCACAGTGAAATATTTGAGCAATAACCTGCCTTGTGTGCATCAGGAATACAAAGCATTTATCACAGTATCATCAGGGTTGGAAGGGACCATTCTGCTTTACATAGATTAATCAGGATTTTATCTGAAATACCCAAAGCAGAAGTACCTTTACAGAAGATCAATTTCTGATAGAGGATACTTCAAATCTAAAAGAAAAAGGTTTAACACGATCTGACAGCCAGAGCTGAGACTGGATGGTTTCTGGCCATAAGATACTTAAAAACCAAAAAAGAGTTATTCAGTCCCTGGAAGAACTTATCAACAGTCCTCTTTCTTTTAAATTCCATAAATAAAGACGAGATGTATGTTTAAACATCTACTATGACCATGCTTTGAAGAAAAGCTATAACCTTTTAGGTGAAAGCTTTTGGCTTCATACCAAAAATTCCTGGACGTGCCTTGCTTACACTGTGCTATGAGGAAAATTACTACTACTACTACTATTACTACTACTACTACTACTACTAATGCCTACGTGTAATGATTGCCTCTCATTCTGAACCAAACAAAAAACCTTCCCATGTGATACACTGTATTCTCGGAAGGAGTGGAAGGGTGGTTGCCCTTACTGCAAATGCACTCTAATGTTTCCCTTGCTGCTTTGCTTGCTGCTGCTTTCCACCTTATCGTCAAGGTCTTCAGTTTCCGCTGTAGGAGTTACAATTGATTTTTCTACCGCTGTCACTCATAACCATCCTCCTCTATGTCCCACCACTTTGTGTTACTGTCCTGTAAACTGTTTGCAATTTCTTATAGGCTTTGAGACCTCCCATCAATCCAATGTGATGATTTTCTGATTTTAAGTCCTGCTGCTACCATGCTCTGCAGCGCATGCTAACTTTCAAACCTGGGAGGCAGGATCCTGGTCAGCTCCAAATGTTTCAAGAGAGCAGTGTGACCCAAAACAGCAATCGTTTTTTCTCAGTATACAAGAGGAGCAACAAAAATCAAGCCAGAAAGCAGAAATCTCTGATTCAGATTCTTACCTGTGCTACCTCTTCAAAATCATCATGTCTTTTCTGCAGCGCACGTGCTCTGTGTAGAGACTTCCCCACTCCTGTATGTTTACTCAGAAAGGCTTCCCCATGATTTTCAATCCAGTCCAGTACCTGCCAGAAAAGAAGAACATCCAATTACCTCTCCTGTCTCAGCAGCACAGAGAAGTTCTCAGGGTGAGGATAAAACAGCTGCAGAGGCATTGCTTTGTGCTTGCTACGGCTAAACACACGCAGATCTGTCGAAGTCCATTCCAGCTGGATAGAAGATAAATGTTTAGAGATGTTACTAGTAAATTAGGATTATTGGATTTTTACTATTCAAATTATTTTGAAGCGTAGCTTAGTTATTTCAGCCTGGCAGATAAATGAAATTTGAGGAACGGGAATCAGAAATCTGGAATCTTTTACAGCAATACCCTCCTCTTAAGAGCTCCTCATGTAAACTGAAAAACAGTGCTAGCTGATTTCATGTAAACAGCAGATCTCAATGGCAAGCATCTTAAATGAGTCCAAAAGCACGATGGAGGCACCAATTAAAATTTATTTTGATGTGGGGAGAAAGCATTATCAGAGTAACTAGAATGAAAAGGTTAAGAATTCTGCACTGCAGGCCATAAAATATTGACGGTGTGCACCCGCCAAGTCTTTCAGGTTTTTGGTTCCAAATGTAACTGGTCCCTATGGAAAAGTGTAGTGGCAAATCTGATATTCTGAGAGGTAAAGAGGATTTTAACTTAAAAATAGATCAACTGTATGAGCACCAGCCATTTTGAGCTCCTTCTCACAATAACACAGGCACTAAAATTTAGATCAAATCTGTTCAGCATCTACTACAAACTGGAAAAAAATTAAAAACATGAGCTTGGGAAACTTCAGGATGTGATCCCCACCTTTCCACATCTCTTTCTCAATACACAGAGGCTAAGAGAATAAATAAATAGCACTAGATCTGTACTGGTATTTGTGTAAGTAGCTAGGACTTCATTCAGCAAGAAGTGCTGTACTCGCAGTGAGTTGTTGATCCTTGCTGCTACTGATGCTAATGGACTAGCACACAGCAGTCTGTCGCACTGTGACAATTTCTGTCACACAGAAGGGAGAAGACACCGTAAGCGTCTCCAGGACAGTGATACTACCACAGAGTGCTGCATCTGCAAACAGCCGCAGAGCTGCACCCTTTCTTTGCGCAGCGCTGGGGTGCAAGCAGCACGCACAGGCCCCAGTGATGCTGGGCAGGGGCCGCAGGACGCCTTGCCGCTCGTGGCAGCTTGGCCCGAGAAGGCTCTGGTACCAGGGCATAGAACCGGGGCGGGAGACAGCTGTTGTGTGAGGAGCCACTTGTCTTTTGTGGGGCTGATAAATGAGCAGATATTATTGACTAAGCTTAGAAACCTAAGACTGGTAAAATGGAAGATGTAATTATTTTTTTCATTTCAGGCAAGTAAAGCTATTTCATTACTTGGTTGTACAGAATCTAAACCACCTGGGCTTTGAGTCTTTTCTGTACCATAGATCCCAAGCATATTTTTATAAGAAGTTCCAAGTACAAACAAAGATTTATAGACATATACTTATTTCCCCCCCCCCCCCCCATTTCTTTGCTGGATAAAGCATTTTTTAAATTAATATTTTGTGCTTACAAGGTATTTTTCATCCACAGAGTACAAAGAATTTCACAAAATGGGGTATCAAAGCACGTTATGTCCTGCAGGGACAACACATTTGGCATAAGTGTCGCTGTGGGGATGAGGAAGCAGGACCAGGTGTGTTGGCAGTTCAGTCATTGCTTCCTGCTTCCCTTTCTCTGACCAGTTTGTCTCCAATTTGCTCTGGGTAGAGAATCCCAAATACATTCCTCCAAAGCGTTTGACAGCCATGTGCCAGCTAGTCTGCTAAGAGCTTTTCTGCCATATATTCTTGACCAGGAGTCTGTATATAACTTGTAATAAAATTAATTATTGGAGGGAAGCCTTCTAGTATTTGTGTCATTAACAGTCTGTAAATAATTCCATTAACATCTTCTTTCCTTTTGTCACGAGTTTTCAACTTATCTATTAAAAATGGAACTAGATCAAAACTAAGTTTTGAAAAAAATCTCATCTACTGAGGCCTCATTTTTAAAGTATTATTTTTAAAATGGCAAATGGCTTTAATTCAAGCAATGTTTCATATGAAGTTAGTATGCAGTATGTGCTTTCTATTTATTAATATTTCATAGCCACTCACTGTAATTCTACGGCAAATTGTTCTACTAACTTTTTCATGCTTATAGCATTAAAGTAGTGATGACATAGTAATAAAATTTTTACCCCAACCAATGTTATATTGGGCTGCTTTAGTCTCTGTTAGATGAGTGTTGACAGAGATTGCAACTTATATTTTATAAATGGATGTTTTGTTACATGCTTCAATTCAAAACAAGAAATACAACCTATGATGTCCACTTAAACAAAGATGAAAACACAGGCAATGACTATAGGCCAGAGTACTGGTCAAAATTTAGATACTTTACTCTCAACAACAAAAACCAACCAACCAACCAAAGCGCTAGAACATTAATCCATAGGAATAAACCTCTGTTCCAGGACTCATCCAAGAGCTGGCAACTCCTGTAGTAAAGTCTCATGTTACATTTGGGCAGTTATTCCATACTGCTTGACACAGAAGGGCACCTTCTAGTGATTCACCAAACCCTTCCTGTAACGTGAAAGCTTCCCTCTGAAGTCATCTATGCAGGTATTGATTAGGATTCCAAATCCTTTCGTTTATAAGATTAGATATAAAATACCCCTTGAGGTGACAAAATTGTACATCCACATAATAAATCAAAACTATGTGAGTAGACGAAATTAAAAAAAATATCTATAAACCATCCACTAATGACACTGGCTGTAACATCCTATTTGACCACCTCTTTCCTATGCCATTTCTCTTCTCAGAGTGCCATGTCTCAGATTTCACAGACCCTATCTCTTCTTTAAAAAGTTCTGCTTCAATTTCTTCCATAAACTCTACTTCTGCCACGATTCCTACAAGAAACAATTCACAACCTTTTAAAGAATAATTTACTTAAGAGCATTTTCTGTGGCTCTGAAACCCACGTTAACATATTTGACCACTCCAGTCTTCAGTGCATTTGTTTTCACAACCGCTCTGTGAAATAAATAAATGATTTATTTTCCTTTTGAATAGAAGCCGAAAAAATTATATATATACAAAGAGACTAAGTGAATTGCTGAGGTGCCCCAGGAAGCTAGCAGAAGACAGAATGTTAGCATGAGGCCCTGATAATCTGATAGCCCTAACTATCAAAAGAATCCCTGGCATTTATATGAGCAGCTAATATGTTTTTCCTTATATAGAGCATTTGGTGTCTAATAAGCTCACAATAATTTTCAAGCGTGGAGAAATATCACACCTTTGTTTCCACCGTACAAGGCACAGAAAGTTTGCACTAAATGAGGAGCTGAGATATGGACTAACTGAGTGAGCAAAGCAACAGCAAGAACATAAATTTGGATGGATACAAAGCACTTAATCCCTGGTGAAAACAATGAGAAATGTTAATCAATTAGTCTACAGCAAATGCAGGAACAACTCTGAAAGGTCACAATAAAACCTGAAATCACCAGCACTTGTAAACATCTACCTGTCAGCATGTTTGGAGACATTCTCCCTTACCCTGAAGAAAGGAAATGTCATTATAACTAGCATAACTATGTAATAATTCAAGACAAACATTAACATTTTAATTGAGAGCATGGACTGTGTAACTTGCTCTACAGCTGAAAATTAACATCCTGAGATATAATTAACCATTGAAGTTACAGTGACTTAGTTCAAATAATGTAATTACTCCTTAAAAACATAAACAGCTTGAAGATGGTAAAAATCCAGTTGAGTGTTTTCCAAATTACATCTTCAAATTTCCTAATTGTCCTAATCGTCCTTTATTGTCAAGCTATTTTTTTCTTAAAACAGCTAGAAAAAGGCTGTAAGTCATGAATTCTTTGAAATGAAAATACTGCGCTACAGAGAAATCAATCATCTGAGGCGTTTCTCGAAATGAAATATATTTTGTAACTCCAGTATATGCCAATTCTCTTTCCAGTATGCATTTACTACTCTACTTCCACTAGTTTGAAAGCTGTTTGGGACAGGGGCCAGGACCCCCCTCCTGCTTTGCAGCTCCTAGCACAGTAAAGCCTGGTCCTGCACAACTGCAATTTGAACACAGGCTAACCATTGTGTGGACACACTTCCCACATAGGGTGGCATTTTCCAATCCAGGCTGCTGTCCATTAGATAATAATAAACGAATAAAAATATAGCTGAGCTCAAACTTCAAGGCACATCTCCAAGCACGGGTGAAACTGCCACGGAATTGCCTAGGAAACTGTATTACTCACAGACATCTTCTGAAAGGACTGGGGGATAATGAAGTCTTGGTATTTTACCTTCACCTGTGGCAGATTCCCACCCCATCCCTTACTGACCCAGTCGCCAGTGTTGACTTGATTGGGGTAGCTGTTTCTGCTGTTCATCTGCCCAGTCCCATAAGACATCCATGGGAGGAAATAAAAGAGCCGCTCTGTTTACTCTGCAGGTAGCTTGCATGGGACTCCAGAATGTGTGCCTGTGAGGCTAGAAGGCGAGAAGGGCTCCCTTTCTTTTGTGGGTGGAGATTCATAATTCTGTGTTTAATTCCCAGCTCGTAAAAGTTTATACAGCATCAGGCTCAAAAGCACGAAATGTTTGCTAGGAGCCTATTAACAGAAGAAAAACATAAACCAAATGCTCAAGAAGCACATCTGATGTCAGCAACGTTTATTGGCGGAATGCTGCAGGATACGCACATGTTAAGATGGTAATATCTCTTTTTTTATTTCACCTAGTTTAAGATCAAAAGTGGTTGGAGCATTATTTTCTTTCTATCGTGATGTGCACGTCCTGTGTCCTTATCTCCTCAGGGGCACAATTACACCCCCAACAAAATAAGCAGCAAACCCAGGTCACCAAGAAAATTAAATAAAACTCCCATACAATTACAGCAGGCCGACTGCGCTAGCTATTACAGTCATTATATGGCTGGATAACCACAAGATTCAAAATGCTACCTGGAGGAAGAATAGCCGTAACTGTCCCTTTTGAATGATCTGTGTAACTTCAAAAATAATAACAGTGGCGATTCAGACAGGTTTCATCTGAGCGCAGCATCAGGAAGCAGGTTCTTCGAAGAGAAATGCTTCCAGAGGCCTCTCCACACTCCTTTTTGCTGAGGATCAAACTCTCGCCTATGGAAAGTCTAAGACCTATAGCAAACCTAAACTGGCAAAATAAATACTGCGCAGGTGAGGTCAGGGGGAAAAGTGCTTCAGAGTCCATTTGCAGGGAATGGTGATAGTTTGTGCAGGACAAAGTAGGAAAACATGGCAGGTAAGAAATGGAAGAGTGGCTTTAAAGGCAAAAGGTTGAAGAGGCAATCAGGCAATAATTAAGCAAAGTTCTGGGATGATAATTGCTCTTCCTCTAGGCTAATTTGTATGATGGGAATATGGCAAGATGATTGCATTAGTGCAGTTAAGGTCAATTCTTTTAATAGCTTAAAAAGTTAATTTGATTTTTATATTTAAAAGAAGTGATGGGCACTATTTTAAAAGAGCAGATTTCTCAGTGTAGCTCTTTGAAAATGAAGCCTCTTTTTGTAGGTATCTTTCCTAATCAGTAAATGTGAAAACTAAGAAGCACTTCATAACTTTATCTAACTTTAAATTAAAATCTCCTCGAGAACCACCTCTTTCCTAGCAAGTCCGCATGCTCTGCTTCCATTTTACATGAACACAAAATGTGAAAGGAGTAGTAAATGCATTACTTTAAGGAAACATATCTGTTGTTGAAGTTAATTGAAGAACTTCATCATTTTCCCATGTTTTAAATTGTATTCTTCTAGCAGCAGTGAATGAAGATGAAATAAGAATAACTTGGAGAAGAACACAGAGGCTCAAATATACCAGTCACTGAATCCTGTCCTGGTCCTACAGAAAGCAGATGGGAAGTGTAAACTGGTGATTAAACCAGCATTAACGGGATACAGCACGTTGTGCTAGCGGTGACAGGGCATCCCACCTTCTGCATTTGACCCAGGCCTGTGGTGACCAGTTTCATTGCTCCTGAGCGAGATGACCCATTGAAGTGCCTTGGCCAAGGGAATCATTAATCTTTGTTACTCTAAGACCCACTGTTGTTGCCATAGTGACTCTTAAAACTAGGTTGCTCTCAAAACTGAAAATAAATTATGCCATTTTACACTTTAAGCAGTTAAGAGTCAGATCTTGATCTCAAAACAGTACAAACCTGGCGTAACTCAACAGGGTTAGATTAACTCTTTGGTAACTCTTGCAGAGTTGTAATAAATTCCAGAGCAATTCCAGTGAAGTACACCCAATTTATTCAGCTTTAAATGAGGCCTCATCTCAAATAGGTGCATAAGCACTGCCTAACTTTAAACACATGGATAGAGCCTCCAAAATCTGCTAGGCTTATGCCAGTGAAAGGAAGCCAAACAGTATCAAGTTGCCACTATGTGCATTTTATTGCTTGCTCTTGAGATACTACGGCCTAACTAGAGTTCTGGTGTGATACCAGGAATTCGTATGTTCCTTCAGAGCTTGTGGTTTTACAGTCTCATCATGATTTTCACTCACAAGAATCAAACCTTATCTTCACCTTTTCTGTAGCTGCCACTATGAACGCTCAGTAACTCAAAGGCCTTGCATGCCCGAAACCCCTCTTCCAGAAACTGCCTTGCCAACCATGATTTTGTAACCAGGAAACGTAGTTTAAAGGTTCATGTTTCAGATCGTGCTTTCACAGATACTTTACATCCAAAGTTTATTGTAAATGTTTTGTTATACTGCACAGCAACAAAATCCGATCTTTTCTGTCAAAGCCCTTCAAAATTGTACAAGCCTAGTTAGTAACACTGGCTGAACTAGAATTTGCAGACACAAGACAGAGCATCGCTTGGCAGAAGGTAAATAATGCATTTTCTTATAATAGTACTAGAAGCTACACATCATATATGCATTTATGAGCAACACAATTCAAAGTAGGTGTGCTCTCAGGATACCCACAAACCACTCCGTTCTTGGGAGGTAAAAGGAAAGGGCCTCTAATTGATAAAGAGTGCACATTTGCCAGAGAGACCACAGAATCTCTGGGTGGAGGCAGTAGCCAGTGTGGAATTGTCAACTTCTAGCCATTGCAATTACATCTGCTCCTGGATAACATTGTTCTGTGCAGGCTGGCATGGGCAGCCCAACCCCTGGCCTGCTACCAGGCCCTCCAGGAGAATTTGGTGTCAGCAACAGCACCAGGGAAGACAGAACAAACACTGAGAATCAGAAGAAAAACAAAACAAAAAATCCCCCAAAACCTACAACAACTCAAGGAGACTTAATAAATCCTAATCCTCTTTAATGAATAAAATGCACACCAAGTCTGATTTAAATTAAAATATAGTTTCTTTGTTGTATTCCAAATCATTGCTGAAAATAGATTTCTTTTCCCTCCTATCCCTGGCCCTGTCACAGCAGAGTAATGTCAAGTAAAGGTCTAGCTGAGAAAACACACCAAAATACAAAAGAACTTTTCCTGCTATTATTAATGGTTTATAATAGAACCCAAAACAACTCTCAGCCATTCTCATTTGTGGTTTTTACCTCCAAATAAAAACTGAGCTTCCTTTTTCACTTTTTTCTTCATTATAATTTCAAGTTGGTGGCACAGTAAAGTTTGTTTTAAAAACAGTTTTTTTAAGAAGGGAATCACACCTCATGTTTAAACCAGAAACATCATCTTTGGCTCCCATGATGTTATTTTTCATTTCAGTGACATCTATATGTGACTCTAAAGCTCAGATCTTGTTCTCACCAAAATCCACAGTAAAGTTTCAACTGACTTCAGTAAATGTGGACCCCATGTTTGTAAAGTTAATAGGCAGGGGCTAGTTATGCACCCAGTAGGACCTGAGCCTCTGGACACACACTTGAACACCATGTTCTATTTCCCATTTAGCAACTTCTGAACAAATGTAGTTCATATTACAGCATGGTACAAGCTGCGTGGGTTAATGCAGATAAGTGCACTCCTAATGCACAGATATAGCTCTGCTAGTGCAGTTCAGTAGCGGTAGAAGGGAACAGCGCCTTACTCTGTTCACTCTCTTCGGTTAAGCATGTCAAATTATGCAAGAGTTTTAAGAAATAAGCAAAAAGCAGCAACGATTTCATATCAAGAGTAGATTGGAACTGGAGTGATTTGGTTCAATGCCCAGCAGTGCAGTTCAGCAAATGACTCAACTTCCCTGCCTCCATTCTCATTTCTAAAATGACATTAACCACACTTACAGTCAAAAGAAGCAAGACTGACAAAAGAAAATGTTTGGAGGGAAAGCTGCCTTTTACTCTAAGTTTTTGCAACCTCTAGCAATATGGGGCTCCAAATGTGGCTGGGGATTCTAGGAACCTTTTCCAATACAGGAACATACTGAAAGATCGTAAATAGTAAACAACATCATGGCAGCTGTACAAAAGTGAGAAGGCGATCCACTGGGGACAAACTTTTTAGCAGGGCCTGTTGTGATAGGACAAGGGTAATGGTTATAAACTAAAAGAAGGTAGATTCAAACTAGATGTAAGGAAGAAATTTTTTACAGTGAGGGTGGTGAAACACTAGCACATGTTGCCCAGAGAGGTGGTAGATGCCCCATCGCTGGAAACATTCAAGGTCGGGTTGGACAGGGCTCTGAGCAACCTGATCTATTGGAAGATGTCCCTACTCATTGCAGATGACCTTAGAAGATCCCTTCCAAACCAAACTGTTCTATGATTCTATGAGAGGTAGGGCTTTAAAATCAGGTATAAGCTGCTCCAAATTCACTGTGGTATAAATGCCTAATTGCTGAGCATATAGTTATAAATCCTGAAATACCATAGCTTGACCGGTCCGTGTGGTAATACCTAATTCATCTTCAGAAAATAATACAGCCAGCCAGCCAGCCAAGTTCTTCTGTATTTAATTCAACTTAGACAGTCAGTCATAAGAATCACTTCTTTCAAATTGGCTTGAGACATAATCAGCATATCCCACTGTTCACCACCCAAGCTATCTGAGGTTTCGGGGTTTGTTTTTGTTTTTATTTTTTAAAGAAGAGGTGGAATTGAGTGAACAGAGTTTCACTCATTAACACAGTCTGAGGATTGGACAAGAAAAATGAATTTTGACACTTCAATCCTTTCTCAAGGAAGATCTGTTTTAAAATCCTACAATAGACAGCCTTCCCTGAAGCCAGTCAAAAGCTTGTCACCTCCATTTTGCCTTTCCTTTTCACCACAACTCCTCTGTGCGGTATGTTTGTACTCAGCTGTGCCTGGGTCTCTTTCAAAAGCCAGAGAACTAATGCAGCTGCTATTAAGTATGATTTTTTAATCACTCCCTGCTTTTCCCCTCTAATTGTAGTTATTCCAAATACCACCACATAATTAAAGAGGTCTTTTCAAAGAGAAAAAACACGCAGTCCCTTTTACCCTTGGAGGGAAAAGCAGCCTTACAGACCTATCAGTATTTTGCTGCACAGTGCAACTAAATTAATGAGCAGAATTAAATGCAGAGCCAATTACAATATTTAAAAAACTTCCTTTATTCCCTTGTCTACATTCAACCAAAAAAAGAAGTCCCCATGAAATCAGACCGTAGGTGTTTTTATGAGCTTTCTGGATGTTATGTGAAAGTTTCACCTCTGCACAATTTCTCATTTTAACAACAAAAATCTAACCTCCCTAGTTAAAAAACGCACTAGTTTGCCAAAAGCAGAACATCCACATTCTTTGCAGGGACAGCCTTGCAAAGCACAGTTGATACCAGTGAACACATGTGATTAAATTATACAACTACTGAGATATGTGGGTCCACCAGTTTAGAAGGGTGACAGAAAGGTCCTCAATATGCAAAAATACATGCACATAGTCTTCTTCAGATTCCTCAATGCTTCTAGCACCTACAGATACCCTGCGAGCCCATCTGGAAACAGGACTGTAGGTGTTTGTCCAGACAGGACAGTCCCTGCAGCAGGATCCTTGTTCATCAACAGCTTCTGCAGTGGAAATAACTACAGAATAACAACTCCCCCTGGCTACCCCCTTCTTAGTAGCTTATATTGCAAAAGTATGCAAAAACAGTTAGTTGTGAAAGGGCTCCAAAATTAACAGTATGACTAAGTCAAGACATCCAAAATATCTCCCATGGCAATGGCCTGAGCACCAACAAGACTGTTCTCAAGTTTTCTAGCAGAGTCTCAGAAGTTCATGGGGACTTGCTGATTCAGGGTTTAGCTTGCAGTAGAATTGCTCTTCCATTCCTCAACCCCCTCCAAGAGTTTTCACATTACTGTAGACCTATAGAGCTGTAAAATAGTCACAAATACTCTTGCCTGCTACCAGGTACGCCTCCCACCATCCCAACATGGCTGCTTACTTCGTGCCATGATGAGGTGTGCATGGTCTCCCACACAGCTGCTCCAACTTAACTCCTTACCTTTCCACAAGCTTATATGGCAAAAATAACCTCGTCTCCTTTCTGCAGATGGCTATTATGTACTTGTACAGTTTTTCATACCTATAAACCTATTACGATGGTTTAAAACTGACATGCATTTGGAGAAGAGTGAGAATATGATGTGTTCTGGTCCATCCACCTTCACTCCATGTAAAGAAAAGAGCTGATCCCAGCCCTAGAGAGATGGAGGATTTAGTCATGTCTCTCTCTTGGGAACAAGCTGTTCAATTCATGGCTCTGGCAGAGCTCAGCAAGTGTAGGCTGGGCATCATGAGAGCAGTATTTGCCCATTTCCTCTGGGTGTTGGCTGAGGCCACGAAGCCCCAACCTGCTCCTTCACTAAATGCTGTCATCTAGGATGCAAGCTCCTCAAAAGGGAGGGGGAACACACATGCCTCTCTTACCCTGAGAAAAAACTGCTTTCAACTTAACATTGCTTTCCTTTGGTAAAGTTCCCATTCATCAAACGTATCCCACTTATCTTTCATTTTCTTGATTAAATGTTTTACTTAATAAAATTTGGCAACGGCCTCTCTAAAAACATTCCAAGTAAGAGAACAATAGACAGTCAAATGAAGAACTAATGTTTCTTCCTTAATGCTTGGATTGTTACTAATGTTCCCAGAATATTGTTTTTAAAGGAAATCAAAAAAAGAAAAAAAAGATCTTCAGGTTAAAAAAGCTGTTGTATTCTTTAAATGCTAAACTTCTTTTAGACCAAGTTTCAAAGCTGTGTGTGGGAGGAGAAGCTATAAATAACCTCATTCGTGCATGTTCCTTCTGTACAAGACACAGAAAATGTGCTCTGCATCAGCATAGAAAGATGCTGCTGTGCTCTACATGAGGCTTCTTGAGGTTGGCAGGTAGATTATTTCTTTTGCAGTTGTGCTGCTGGTGTTACTGGTTGTGAGTCTTTTTTCCAACACTCAGGAATCATACCTGGCACTTAACTGTAATGTGATGAATTCGCAATACAACTAACCAGATCTGTCAGTCTCTTATCAATGGTAATATTCAGTCATACAGAAATATCTTCTTACTTTGGGCATATAGAAGATTTTGGTTGTTGCTGTCCATAGCAGTAGTTAGAACAGTGATTTTGCTCCTTCTGAGGCTTTCCTTTTGCTCCTTCTGAGGCTAATACACTTTCCCCAGGTCTCCATTTCTCATCCCATGTTTGTCCTTGCAGGTAAGTTTCACTGGGTAATCAGGGCCAGGGCAAGCTCCAGTCTTAGGTCTGGCTCCCCCCAATTCTGGGCTCTTTGCTTAGATTTAATCAGAGTTTTCTGAAAGAACGTCCCAGGACTCTTACAGCTCAAGAGGATGAGAATATTGTCCCAGGCAGAATGTGCATTGAAGCAAAGGCAACCTGAAAAGCTCTTGATTTTTTGCTCAAGTAAACCTCCTTTTTGTTTTCCGCTATGGTTTCCACCTTAGCTTCTGTTCTGGAGCTCCCAGGAAGAGAAATACCTAAGCACGCTCAATGTCTGGCCCAGCTTCTTCCTCATGTGCACTGAAGTAAGGAAACTCTACAGCTCATAAGCATCAACAGATGAAACAATAGCCTAATTATTAGAAATCTCTCGTATGCTGAGTTAACAGTGCTCAGACTATGCTGTGGCCATGTGTACTAGGGGCTTTTTTTAATTCCTCAAATAATTATTTAGCATCTTGTGTTTTCTCCTACCTCTAGTAACTCTATTTTGCTTCTCTGGCACCAGACCAACAGAAAAACAGCATTTGCAGACCTGATAGTAAATAGAGACACCTGCAGGACCCAGCAGATTTAGATTTCTGATTGGAAGCTCTGATTTAGACTTCTAAGGTGTTGACCTCCAAGCTGTTGTTACTAATGAGAGCTGTCGTCACAGCTAATTTTCATGTTTGTGAACACAGCATCACAGTGCTGATTTTCACGTTTGTGAGAAAATCCGTTCTTATTCCATAAAGAAATTTGTGCATATGTTTGCTTCATTTTTTTTCTCAGTGAGACTGTCCAAAATGTAGAAGATCCCCAAGAAATCCAACAAGTGCACAGGAGGGAAAAAAAGAGCTACATGAACTCTTTAGAAAAGTACGTTATCCTCAGGTATGTAAATAGAGCAATTGGTTTTAACCCTGCTAGCGACAGATGTGCCTCCGGGCTTCAAGAGAGGAAATAAACCAAAACTAATAGAAAGTGGATAAAGATTGAGGAAAAAAAAAGGACTGATCTTCACAGTTCCAACCCTGATCTGCTTTATGGCCCCTTTCAGTGCCTCAGTTTGCCTGCCTGTAAAATAAAGAAATAAATCCACTGACAGACAAATGTCTAAGATAATGAGATTGTTACTGCTACCCCTTAAGTGTTCAGTAGTAACCACTAAACACTAAGGAAAAAAACCCAAAATACATTTAGTATGTGTTTTTTTCAGCTCCAGCTGTAACCAGAGCATAACTGTGCTAGTGTAGGCAGAAGAATAATAGTATAATGGTAAATCAGATAGAGACCTACCTTGGGAAATACACTCCTGTCTATTCAATAGGAAAAGAGCAACCTACGTGGCTGGTTCCTAATTTCAATGTTGTGGGTCTCTGTCTGGAACTGCTACCACTGTACTAACCTGAGATTGCTCTTCTAATTTAGACATTAACTAAGACAGTACCATCTACATTTTGACAGTATCAACCCACCTAAACTGTTAATAGTCTAAACAAGAGGTTTAAAGGCAATCAACAATTAGAAAGGACCAATAAAGCAGGGACGAGCTTTACAACAGAGTAGTATTTAATGCAAGCACTATGCTCCAGGCCCCCTATAGGCGCTCCTCACTGTGCTTGAGTTGTCTTCTTCACCACAGAGAAAATTGCCGATTGACCAGGATATTAAATAAAGCACTGCTTTAGGTTACCATTGGGAGCATCTGATTTAATCATCTTGGTTTAACAAGGCTTATAATCACAGCACACAGCAAAGACAGGTTTAGTAAGAGAACAAATTCCAACTGGGAAAAATGGGTCTTGGTACATAGTCTCATCCCAGTAACAGAAAAACTCACCAGGATGGTACAATGCTGCAGTAGTCCTAAACACCCCTGCCAGGGTCGGACCCCCCTGGGGCTTAGCATCATGCCAACGCCTGGGAAAACATAACCTTTCCCCCATGGGGTTCTGACCTGATTTGAGACTAGAGGCAAAATATGAAAGTGTAAACCACGTGGGGAAGGACAAGTAGGAGAACAAGGATGAAAGAAGTGCCCTGAATGCCAGGAGTGGCTATTCCCTATCAGGCACTTTTCTAGGATCTCTTCTTTGTCTTTTAAATAAATAGCCTGATGTCTCAAACATTTTATCCCGCAGGTTAAGATACTCTATGTCTGAGGCTGCGCGCAGGGAGAGCAGAATGCAGTGCGAGGCTGTATTTGACCTCCTGGCAGGGCTCCTCTGCCACTGGGTCCTACCCAGTGATTCAAACCTGCACCACAGCACTTCTCCTGCTGCAGGGCTACTGCAGCATCTCTTCTGCTTGCGCTGCCTGTCCATCAATCACTGCTCAGGCAACCCAGCTGTGCTTGACACATGGTGTCTAAGGGCTGAGAAGTCACAGCTTAGTACTGCAAATAAGTGGGGAAAGGGCTAAGTTGCTGTGTTGTGTGAGAAGCTTTGCACGTAGCTTACAGACCCCATGCTGAGCTAGGCACTCAGTATGCAAGGCACAGCAGAGCTGAAATAAAAAGTCCAGGACATTTGCATCACTGTGTAATCTACCCATAACTGTATGGCTGATTTCTTCTACATGTCACAGCAAAAATGAATCCTCTGAGGGTTTTGAAGGGTGAAAGGCCAATGACCTTACAGATCCACCAAAGGAGGCCATGGATAATGGCAATGAGAAGCTGTTTGTGGGGAGGCAAACAAATGGATGCTGAGCCCTGAGTCCCCTGGCAGACTGGTAGAAACAATGCAATAATAAACTAGGGTATATGCGCAATCAGGACCAGAGTTATGAAAAGCCCTTTCAGCAAGGAACAACCTTGAGCTGTTCAAGAGATAAGAGCCACCTAAGAGACTCCAGGAGTGAGAGTCATGGGCAGAGTGAGGAGAAAAAGTTGGGGACTTCCCCTAAGATCACCTTTTTAATGAAAAGTTCCGTTTCCTCCAAACTGAAGTTTTCTGTAAAAAACTGCTTGCTTGCTTATGTTTTTCTCCTAGCTTGGTGGCACCCAGAATATGTCATCCCCTCATCCTGAACTTCTTTCTCTTCTGGTTTCCTGACACCTCATGCACTTTGAAAACCTGAGGAGGTAAGAAAGCAGAAACAATGCCCCAAAATACATTTTGATTGTTTAAAGTTACCTCATGCTGGAGGGAGAGGGAAATTTAAAAAAAGTTTCATTTTGTGGTTCCCCGCCCCACCCCAACTTTTCCTCCTTATTTGGGAAAGGAACTGTCTCAAGGTCATACAGAATGTTTTGTATGTTGCTGAAGCCAAAAATAAAAGTAATTTTCTCCATCCCTCAACACACATCCCATCCAAAACAAATCCAAAAGGCAGGAAAGAAACAACAAGTGAAGAACTATCAAAACAAAGGGAGGAGAAAGGTAAAAGACCAATGGACAGGCCTGAAATATGTTTGTTTTGAATGTTTTTAAATTTGAAGGACATTTTTGTTAAAAGGGAACCATAGCGTAACATAAAAGAAAGTTTATAGCTGTAATAGCATGCAGGAGTTTGAGCCAACCAGCTATGTCTAAATGTGCCTGAAGGGTCACCGGATCCTAGGCAATAGCTTCCAGAACTACAATCCAAAGATTACAACTTTAAAAAACAAGCAAGAAGCTTTGTGTAAGAGTTCCCTATGAGGAATATGAAACAAAAGAAGTTGCTTAAAAGTCTCCTGTGAGCTAAAACACTGTGTTTAGTTCTAAATAGCGCACAACCTCGCTCCCAAGGACAGAAATACCAGAATTCTTCAGTCAAGTTGGTTAGGTAGGGCAGCTACTGAAACAAGTCACAGCAAACAGGAGATGCTAAGAGAGCAGAGAGCTGCTGCAGAGCCGAGCCATATGGAGCAGAGCTAGTAAACTAGTTTGTGGCATAGGGTAAGGTAGAGCTCCTAGAAGGAGGAGAGCTAGTGGGAATGCCTAGCATGGCGAGGAGCAGCTACCAGAAACAGGTCATGGTGCCAGATCAGCTTAACCTAAATTGGGCCTTGCTACCCAGCAAGACATAATAATCTCAAATCATGAGTGCAATTCATTACTAGAAGGGGAAAGTAACCAGCTGGCTGAACAGCTGCTCCGTGGGGGAAAACACAGTGAAATTGTTATAGTTGTACTTTAGGAACTAGCTATCATTAGCCTCCTTGTTGTCTGGCTAGGTTTTTTCTCACTTTAATGAAAATACCTTTTGTTGGCCATCAGTCAAATGCAATATGAAAGAGGATTGATCCCTCTGAGTGACAGGCAGGATCATGAAAAAGCTGGAAGGCCATGTGAGGAGATAATTGGGAGGAAAGATCAAGGGAAACAAATGGAGTAGAAAAGAATGACTATTTTGGATTCTTAAACCAATGCCTAAAATAGCATATATACTTCTTAGCATAACAGACTCTTATTTCATTTTTAGATAGTCCCAGTAAGCCCTATGAGACCTTTTCATAAGGGGTAAAACCAGAGTAGCAATGACTTTGAGGGTTTAGAGCAGGGATTTGTGAATCAGACATCCTGACATGAAGAGTTCTAGTCATGAAGCTTTCAGTGACCTTTGGCAAGTCACTCAACATCAACCTTTTCGAAAACCCATAATCCTGAGATGAAAGAAACTACAATAAAAAAGAAGTACTACTGTTATTGTTACTTCTTAAAGTTACAGGGGAAAAAGTCTGGCATTCCAGCCTACATTTATTCAAAGACCTTATTTTTCTCCATGTCCTTGGTGACGATTACTCATTCTAGCAACTGCTTTCAAAAATATACATATTTCTGGAGAAAAATCTACATTATTTCTCCTCCTTCACCACTGCAGCCCTACTATTTTTGTAGGCCTAATCAGTAACAGACAAGCCTGATTCTTTCTCCTCCTTTGCCACCACAAGGAAAGCCAACGATTCCTTTCAGAAACAATAAACTACACATCATATTTTCAGGGATGCTGACATGCAAACAATCCTGGGATAGAAATAGACAACGAGGCTATGCTATATAAGGAGGACAATTCTGCTTAAGCATAACAGCAAATTTCAGCAGTTTGCCTAGGACTGACTTCCTTGCAGTTTGTTGCAAAGCACATGCTGGATCAGAAAGGCACTGAGTGGCCTGGCGTGATGGCTAGAGGTGCTCCACACCACGCAGGATTGGGCTCTTGCATCCTAATACATCTCACCCAACATCAGGTAATAAACTGAAGGTCCTGCCTGAAGACACTACCTCATCATTATTTCCCTGACAGTCAACAGTAAGAGAGGGAAGTATCCAGGGTACAATTCAAATCTTAGACAGACTGAGTCATTCTCTCTCTGAAGATGCCAGTCTCTCTCTGTTGACTATAAAAGGAGACTATGCATTAGGCGCCTGACTTGGATGATTCAGTTACACTCTTAAAGACAGGCAGGGTAAATCCAGACCACGGATAGTTGCGTCTGCCTACAGAGAACTAACTGTATCTTTGTAACACCTTCTCCATTTCTTCATACTACGAATTATGTCCTCTTCATCCACTATGAGGCAGATCCAAAACCTCAGAGAGTCAGTGGGATTTCAGAGGGTTTTCAGAAGGCCTTCTTAGAGGTTCCTAAGCTCTCAGTAAGAATCCAAACATTCGCAGTTCAGAAAATCGCAAAACAGACCGTCTGAAAGGACTAGGTCGTGAAGGACAGAGAGTGCTCTAAACAAGAAAAACACTTTTTGGGGCACAAAGGATTTTATTTTTTTTTTTAAGTTCCTCTTCTCACTTCAGTAGGTTCAGAGATCAAGCTGGCTGGTTCAGATTTCTTCAGATCCTATTTCCCAAGACAGCTGTGGAGCTCATCAAAGTGTTCTCGCACTGCTCATACATCAATGCTAAGTAAACTTCAGTTAGTAACTGAAGCTGGCCCCTGAAGTTTGATATCCCTAGCACTCCTGCTCTGTGTGTAAATTAAAAAGTGATCATTATTATTTTTTAATCACTGACTCTTTAAAACCACAAAGAACAATTGTCTGCTTGGCTTAATAACTATATAGAGGAAGAAAGACACAAAGGTTGTTTCCAGATAATTTCAAGTTACGCTTTAAATCAAATTATGACGAGGATAGAGTATTGTTAATCAGCAACCCTTAAGGAATTTCCAGAATAAATATAATTAAAAGAAAATGTCATAATTTAAACCTGTAGTTCTTTGTGAAGAGTTTTGGCACAAAAAAATACAAGGTAATACTGATCTATATTTAAAGAGCATTGTCAGAAGTTTAGAACAGAGCTCCCTCTCTCTCATGTAAGTTTGAAGTATTTAAAGCAATTAATTTCTTAGGCTGATAGCCTGGGACATCTCCGAGGTGTTCTTATACCATACACTGATCACTGGTTACAGGGTGAAATGTGACTGCCCAGACAGGAACACAGAGCCTAGCACTATACCAACAGCCATTGTCTGAACCAGCTCAGATATCAAAGTGCCACACATTTGCGCTCCTCACTTGGGAAGCTGTGTGCTGTGTGCCCTTCAAAGGGCAGATTTCTATGCCAGAGTCACTGGTAAAGAGGGAAAATGCATGTTCTTTCTTTCAGCTGTGTTCTTTTTCCCAGAACCCTGTCCTGTTTAGCTTGGACAACCCTAAGCACACTGTCCATGTATGCTCCGTGACTTTGCAAGCTAAAGGAACTAGAGAAACGTCCATATGAAATCACCAGACACTAAAGCAATATGTATGCAATATTCTCCTTCCTAGCACGGGTGCCTTGTGGGGCAAATCCAACACAATCCGGTCATTGAGTAATAGGGATTGCATAGCTGTGCAGGCAGCTCTTATTCTGCTACTCTCTCTGCTGCCACCAGAGCTTAGATATACATGTATAGCCAGTAGAAATAATCTGAAACTCCTGCATAATCCCATGCCACTGCGGGTATGATATTAAGGAACGATGGTCCTTTTTTAACAATTCAAAATAAGCAACTAAGTCACTCAGCAACCCTTGTGTTATTTAAATGGCCATGTCATTATTAATTCATTTTATAATATCTGCAGGATACTAATCAGCACAAACATACCATCACTTTACTTTCAAATCAGTGTCAGTGTTGGTTAGTTGTTAGTTCTCTTCAGAAGATGAGTGGGGCCACAAAACTCTTCATTGCCTACACTTGCACTCACATTGCCTGAAAATGTGCCAGTTCCTTTGGCAGGAACAAAAGGAATGGAATGAAAATTGCTCTAAAGAAGCAGTTGCCAAGATGTTTTATTGGCATGGTCTGTGACAAAGAGTGGATGGAAACAAACAAACAAAATATCCTTTTACTACAAACGTACTATTCTTTACTGCATAAATAACAAAGCAGACAAGTACTAAATAAGAGGCTGTTAGGGACATAATGTGGGTTTGGAAACACATGCACATCTTATTAAGTTAGTCCTTTAGCGCTATGTAGGTAAAAGTTGTATGGTCA
Source organism: Pluvialis apricaria (assembly GCA_017639485.1). NCBI lineage: Eukaryota > Metazoa > Chordata > Aves > Charadriiformes > Charadriidae > Pluvialis > Pluvialis apricaria. The sequence goes on along the minus strand of CM030011.1, from coordinate 70,341,936 downwards.
ATACAGAAAGAAAGTGGTATGGTCAATCAGAATTGTGTGGTGAGATATTTGTATCAGATAATAAACCACTGAACACTCTGGCCTCAACAATTGCTGGAAGGATGGGTCAGTGAAAACAGAGGTATTTATCTCTCAGTCACAGATAACAAAAGGTTGTTTTCTCTCCTGTTACATGCCACTGGGAGAAGGTTGCCAAGTAGTTTCATCAGTATTAACTCCTGAGTTCCTTTTTCATTAATTTTCGGGGACAATACAACCATAGTTAGAACCTCTACTCACTATCAAGTAATACTTCAACCGTGTGGCTGGTAAGGTCACATATACCTTCTGAGCTCAGAAAAAGTACAGCAATAGTACTTTAAAAATGTAAACATACAAGTGACAAACATTAAATGCACCTCATTACTTGATAAATTTACCAAGGGGCTGTGAAAATTCTCTAGGATGCCTTGGATTGTAATGTTTTAATTACTGATCTGTCAGTGGTAGCTATTTACAGGCTAAATCTGCGCAGATGGCGCACAGAGTATGATGTATTTTTGTAGGGTGCTGTGGCTGAAGTCATATGGTAGTAAACATAATCTTGACTTGTATAAATTTCTTTTTTCTTAGCTATTGTTTACAAATAAATCTCTTGTTTTACAAGACCCAGTGAAGGTATTATTGTAAACAAAGCATAAAAGGAGATATATAGTCTGATTTCTTCTGTCTTTGAAACAAACTATGACAAATGGGAAAACTACAGAATTTTGGAGAACTCTTCATTGCCTTGAACTGATCAAAACAACTGAGTGTATGCGTGCATGTGGGGGGCGACGTACAGACCTTATCCTCTAAAATGTTGTGTGAGAGCTAAATGAATCATGAACTGCCTCAAATATCCGAGCATTCTTCTGCAAATGGACTACGTAGATCACATGCATCACATGAAGTGTTCAGTATTCTTAGATAGTGTATGGAGACAGATAGATGCTGGCAGGACATTTTTCCATACAAGTGATGTCAGGATCATGGCCTGATCTGTTTTTTTGGCCAGTAAAAGCCAGACACATTGCAAGTTAAAGTGCTTGGTTATGAAGAGAGACAGCCTTTCCTCTGCAATACTTTGCAGTCTCCCCCAACAATGACAGCTGGTAAATGTAATGATATCAGTATGGCCACATGGCCTTTTTATCCATCACCAGAGGCAGATAACCGCACAAGGAAACCAAAGCTGCATCCATTAATGTACCTGGGCATCAAGCCAACAGAATGCAGATCCACAAATTTAGAGAAATCCAGGTGAACCTGACACTGGTCTAGCTTGACCCTTTCAATACAAAGAGCATTTGAGACATCACTAGAGCTGGTATGGCAAGAGTCCTAGCTTTCTTAGCACGTGCTGTTTACCACTGGTCTTCATCTGACATGAGGGGCCTGTTTCATTTTGCCATGCAGAGCCACTGCAGATGACTCAAGGCTTTGCACATAGCCAAGAAACTCCACCAGCACACACAGTACTTCTATATCCACCTATTTTCCAGCTCTTCTTTTACAGGCAACCATCACAACCAAAGTGAAGCAAGAAAGAAGCAGCACCAGCAGTGACCCCGAGAGAATCATGCGAATATGTGGAGAAAAAGGCTGCCTGCGTCAGGCTAAGTGTTGATGTGTATGTATGGAAATGATGGAAAGACTGAGAATTTCCATGAGAAGGAATGAAGCCCACAGAATAAGAGTAGCAGTTTGACTATTCTGCCATGAAAGTGCTTTAAAATACCAAGTTCAAGGCTTGCATAGACCATTTCAATAACGCATCTAACGGGTCTCCGTTTTCCTTCTGCTTTAACAGATATGCTTCAGGCTTTACAGCTTCACTTGAATGAGTTTACGAAGTGACAGAATTCAGGCAAAATTCTTGCCCACATGAAACAAACGGGATGGGAGAGGCAACGGGGTGAAGAATGGTACATTATAAACTTCAGCTATTTCTAAGGCTGCTTGGTAACATTTGCTCATGGTACAACCCGTATGCTACCCTTGCTGTTTCACAGTGTTGCTCTTCAGGATGTAACAGTGGAAAACAGTGGAAATTGGAGACAAAAGGAGAACAATTTCAAATCTCAACAGAAATGGAAATGGTGTTAATTTGCTGGTAAATAGTCTGCAGAAGGGGAAGACCCAGAGCCAGAAGGGTCAAAAAGGAAAAGTTACAAAAAGGGGCTGAGGCGTCTGCAGCAATTACAGAATATCAATGTGAATGTCAAAGGGATTTTTTTTCTCCTTTGCAGGACAGCATCTCAGCACCTCCTCTCACAACTGTGTTCTAAAAGGGTCAAATAGCCCAGATCTTCCCTATCTGAAATGACAGAAAGCTTCTAGAAAACAACTGAAGCCACGAAGTATTTTACACACTCAGCAATCCAACATTTTTATAATGATCCTAAATACTTTTGGTGTTAAAAGAGTTCCTTGTCAGTTCCTGCCTGTGTAGAGCCTCATAACAGCTCACAAATTGTCTTATCTGTTATCCCTTGTGTGTGAATGGTGCTCCATTTCCTGTGAAGGCTGCAAATGCAGTTTCACGCCGTGTATTTTCTTTCCTTCTTTAAAACGCTATATATTCGTAACTCATTGTCCTTAGCACACTATTATTTGGTTCACATGTGCAAATTTATGTAATTGTATTAATACATAGATGTAATAGCAAATAATCTTGTAAAATGTCTGGTGGTGTAAGGTAGTGATTACTTGTAATGACATTTTCTAGAATAACATTTCTTCCATTAATATTGTAACTTGTCAATCCACAGTGTTTATTTAAACATTTTTTTTTTCTAAAGCACATCTTGTATTTTGGTTATGACATGACTGTAAGGATGCCTGACTTTCTATCTCAGAATAAAAAATACTTTTATATCTTTTAATCCATCATTTGCAATGTTTTTAGGTTTTGTGCAGTTCAAACTGAAACCCAGATAGAATCAAAAGCATCTCCTTGACAGTGGGAAGCTATCTGAGAACATTGCCCTCACCTGCCAGTAACGTATACAGCATGTACTCTGGCCTTGAGAATGGTGCAGAATACAGCAGGAGTGATATGAACGAGCCCTGTGTAATACAGCTTAATTCTTAAATCCAGTCCAAAAGGCATACACTTGGCCTGCATAAAGCCTTCATCCAGCTAACCAGTTTTGCAAGACTTCCCTATGAACACTTGATATTGTATGTCTAGATACTTGGTCCCTCTGGCAAGACTAACTAGAGTAGTTAGGTGAGGAATAACTGATGTCCCAAGATTCAGAAGAATCTTTTCTTGTAGACGACTCTTTACCAAAAGCTATTCATGCTGTTAATGGCAAAATAACCCTGGAGTCTGTATTAAGAATATGGAATACAACAAAACCTGTCCCTATTTACATCTGCTTTTAAGACAAGATCGATGCAGAACAGCTGACATGAAGAGAAAGGTACATATCAACAAGTGAGGGAGTGTAAGTTCTGACACGGAGATCATCTTTCACGAGAATTTTTATTGCACTGGCCAACAGCTGGAGAGGGTGACCCATGGCACATCCTGACAGGGAAAACTGCATCTGTGAGAACGTGCTTAATTTTGAGCTGGATGGAAAGGGAAGAGGAGCATATTCCTTAGAGAAACTACACTGTATTATTACTCATCTAGAAGACAGTGAAGTTCAATAAAATTGGGTCTCTCCTGTCAGGATTTGTTCTCCCACATCTTTCTTTTTAGACTTGAACCAGGAAGAACTTAGTTAAAGGTTATTAAATTTTGACAAGGCAACAGATTATTATAGATAAATGTTACTTATGACTAGTGATAACATACAGGTAGGTAGCTTCACCTTCCAACTGATGGGCATTTAACAAAATAAGCATAATAGGAATTGCACGATAGATATATAGGAGGTGATTATTTAAAAAAAGAACACCATCAGCATACTCAGATATCTTCCTCCTCCTCATGGAATTTACACTTCATATTTCTGTTTAGCTGATAATTTCATTTATGAGTTACAAAGCATTTATCTTGAATAGTACAGATGTTTAGTGAACAGAATGATTCATCTCTTCCTCTCCACTTTCCAAGTAGGACAAAGAGATGCCTCCAGGAAGTGTGTGCTAGGACAGAAACATGTCTGTCATTAAGTTATTGCTTCACAAATAATAACTACCCATTAAGAGAAAAATTTGGAAAGATTGCTGCCAACAGAACTCACACAGAGTGATGCTCTCTAAAGTGATTGTACTCCAGTGACTCTTACTGCGTGTTTCTTTTCCTCTCACCAAAAGCCACAGTATGTACAAAAGACCCATTCCTTTTGAAAACCAGTGACACAGCATCATTGCTTTGCATATGTGGGAAGTAAAAGTCTGAATGGGTTTCATGAATGAACCTCACAAACACTTCTACTGATTTCAGAAGATGTAAGAGAGAAAGTTTCAGGTTGGAAGGATTGAACAAAAGTGTAAATCACCCTAGGGGATGAAGAATACTGAAGATAATATGGATTCTTATTGACATTATATAGCACAAATGGAAAAAGCATAACATCAGAATTTACAACCCTTGATTTTTGAGATTTTAACCCCAAATTTGTATTAAGATAGTATATGAACCTTCATATAGTTTGCAGAGAGTATTCTAAATTAATTCCAAGTACGTGCTCTATTTAATATATAGCTTATGAATTTCATTACCATGCAGCATGTTTGCTGACATGTAACGAAAATGAAGTTGCTTAAACTAAACATCTGTTACGTATGGCATGAATATTTGTGTGGTTTTATAGGAAAAACGGAGCAGGTAGAAGTTCTGGCAAACTTTTCAAAACTACAAAAGAAATGATCATACAGATTTGCAAAGGATGTCTACAGCTGCAGTTCTGTCTGTGCTGATGCACTTCAACTGTGGCACTAACAGGACAACAAATTTGCATGTTGAATAAAAGTCGCCTGTCTCCTGTCCTTGCTGGTTCATGTCTATTTTGCATGTGACAGCTTTGTCACTCTGTCTCCACCTCATTTTTCACTTGGAGGAAGGCAATGACATAAAGAACCCCAGGGACATTAGAATGCTCCGTAAACATGATTAGAGCATTCAGCCTCTTCATTTAAAGCAAGTACCATATTGCTACCAACATCTGCTTCGCGCTGTAATGGGGCCCTTAAACAAACCACACCATCCTGAATGAGCAGAGTCCTGTAACATCTGTTGATTGTGCTTGCATATTTGGCAGCTACAAACATGGCATCTCATACTTACTGTCAGTTACGTTGTTGTGCTGGTATTCAAATGGATTCCTTCAGGACAGAAAAGTTATTCACCTGGAGGCTGAGTTCTCAGAGGTGAGCCTGTTCTGTATAAACTGTATTTCTGTGAGGTGGGCTCTGCACATTGGGGTGTGCAGCTCATTTGAGCCAGCAAACTCATCACACTGGTATGCAGACTACATAAATGGCAATCATGCAAAGATCATCTAAACACTACCACTAAAAGGTCTATATCTGTATTGTTTCCACATAGGAAGGTGAAATACATCATAGTTCAATTGCTTTTTACACTTGAAATTCTTTTTTTCTGTTAAACATCATTTTCTCAAGAACAGTAGAGTACCTACAGCTAATTGCTCACTTGTGAAAAATTAATCATTGACAATATTGTCACTTTCTTGTGGGGAATGGACTGATCAATAATCAGTGTACTGACGTTTTCCAACATGAAACTGAGAGATACTGAAAGGCACATTAGGACTTTAGCATATTTCTAGCATAGAGCTGCATGTGAAATCTTGGTTATGGCAATATTCTCTAGATGAGTCACCAAAAAAACTTCGTGGCTGCAAAGAAGGGACCATTCTTTTTCTCCTTTAGTAATGATATTACCTGTTGCACATCCTGCTGGAAAACGCAGAGCTGCAGCCGTTGATGTAGCCGGACCTTTCTGTGTTGCCAGATGCTCTCCAGGCGCCGCTGGTGATGCAGGACTTCATGTACCACATCCAACACCTGGTGAACAGCCTTGGAGTAGTTTGCAGTAGCAGTGAGGGATTCAGAATTTCCAGGGCTCAAGGGACGCTGCAGGACATCCAGCAAGGCTTTTCCATCCTGGCTTACCTGAGTGAAGAAACAGATCTACTTCACTGCACTGATACTTAAACATCCAATAGCTGACAGAGAACTGTCTAGCTGATTCTCTTTCCCCCGGGTTTTTTCCCTTATTTTAGTCAAAAAGGAAGAAAGACCTCATAACATTTCTTTTTGGCTTGTACTTACACATTCAGCGCTTGCCTTTGCTTCCTAGTGGGCCTGCTGTGTCACTCAGCAGGAGCACAGATACTGCACCGCTGGGACTGCATACATAAAGACAGAGATCCCAAGACTATATTACTTTCTGACACTTGGGCACTGAAAAGCCTTGACATATAGTAGCTGATGACAGGTGGCATTTGCTATAGCGGGCCTATTTTTGTGAGGAAGTGGCATTTTAAGAAAACCACAGATGGCAGAGTCATTCATATTCTGTATGATAAGGGAGAGTCCTTTCTTCATTGGATTACTAAGTATGTATATACGTCGAGAAGTGTGACATTCCGAGTCTGTATTTCATACAGTGGCAGTGAAAAATAAATTAGTATATGATAGTCGTTCTCTTCTTCCCCAGGAACAGCTCAGAGGGACCTACAGTCTCCCTTTTCAATGGGCTACAAAGTTTTTTGGCAAATGCAAAGCCCTGTGCAAACATGTAACCTTTTTTGAGCATATTAAACCACATTTGCAGATGCACAGGCATTTGGGCATTAAAAAACCCCAGAATGCCAGATTTTTTTACGCTAGATTTTTCCTGGAACATTCCTGAAGCATTTTCATATTGCAGGGGCAAAATGAAAAATGGAACCATAAAAAACAAGTGTGTGCATGCACTAGTTCTCTAAAAATGGCTTTTTGAAATATTTTTCAGGTGCAGGTTGCAAAGTTAAAATATTTTGTTCAACAGAAATGGTAAATGAGGATACTATTGGTATCCCTCGCCTGTTCCCAGCCCACTTTTTTCTTTTACTTCTGAGACAAACGGCAGTGAAAATGACAAGATTTTCTGAAAAGTGGGTTTATTTCTGTGCAATCACAATCACCAACCTTGCTAGACAATAGCTTAATGAATGTTTTTTATCCAGTTTGAATTTTGAACATTATCAGTCAAAGTTAAAATACATCTCAAGGATTTCCAAGTCTCATTTATTTCTGTATGATAAGTCAATTGTTCAAATATAGCAAATATCCTTTAATACCCAAACCTGTGTCTTTTGGCAAGCCATGCCATGTCCCAGGCTGTTGTAGCAATGTGTGTCTGGTGCATTTTCAGAGAAATCAAGAGAGCCTTTGAGATTTATACTGGCAAAAGTGGGAGTCAAATCTCATCATATTATGTGACTATTAGGTGGGCTTAGGCAGATCCGTAGAGATTTTTTAAATATTCAGGGCAATTTGTAATTAGATCAGGAAATAACTGGAGAGTCCATAGGGAGTGGCTTTCCATACTCAAATTGAGTTGCTGCTGAAGACCAGCTGGAACAATCTGCACATGCTGAAGCCCGCTGGGGTCACAGAGGGAACAAATGTACTTGCCAGCACCAGTGGATAGTGGTGATATGGGGGAGATTTTAGGAAGAGACACTGAGCCACAGGTGTTACCTTGGCAACATTATGGAGGTGGCAATAGCTGCTAGGCAGGAAGAAGCAGCCTCTAGACAGGGAAAGAGATATGGCATGCTACATCCTATTTTATCTGTGGGGAGATAATCAGCAACAATTTAATCACTGAGAACATGAAATCGAGGCTATGCATACACTTGGGAGCAGTTTATTAGACCAGAAACTCACTCTTTGCACTGGCTAAATTCAATGTGAATTCACTATGTTCCTGTTACCGGCCTTTGGGCTTACAGATGGTCTGAATCTGTCCCTGGGTGGTGTTACAATGCTTTTAGTATAGTCCCTGATGATTTACACTGATAGAAATCAGCAGAATCAGGACTATCAATAAAGGTTCAAAAGTTTACCAGGAAGAGATAAGTGATCGCACAGACAATATGACAGACATACTTTGCTCAGGACAACTTCCCTGGAAACTTGGTGCCATAACATAGACCTATTCATACCTACACCATCTCCCAATTCCAGTCAGGTTTTTTTGTCTCCCAGAGGTACAACCCTGCAGTTCTTCTATTTTGAGGGGTCAGATCCTTGGGTGAAATATTCTGTATGCTAATCATGACTGATCAAAACACTGGATTAAATTCAGTCGTCTCAGAAAAAAGTGCTCTTCCAGAGCTGACTAGTGGGTGAATATGGCCAACAAGGCCTTTACAATAGAAAGTCTCAGTGGCAGGGGCAATGCAGAACAAAAAGATTATTTCAAAGGCAACAGCTTATATGCCCCTTCTTCATCTGACGCTGAGACAGGACAATGTTCTCCCAGATTTGTGGTGTGAGGTACAGAGCAAATACACTTCTGCACTCTCTTTTACTCCTTTTTTTGCTATAGGATTTAGGCTTTTATCTATTGCACGATAATTTGTTCCCGCTGTCTGTCTAAAAAGACTCAGATGTTACAAGTTATGATTTTTCCCTGATGGGCATAGACTTCTAGTTATTCTCTACACAGCCAGAGATAAATTCCAGACTTCAAGTGCTTGTGTTGTCCTGCTAATAATCATTAACACAAATCAGAGGCAATTAGAAGTGTTCTCCTGCTCTCCAATTTACAGGCTTGTCTGGTCATGCTGAAGTAAATACATGGCAAGCAGCACAGTGACAGTCAGGTAACCAATGGTACTCGGTATTCACAAAGAGTACATACATACTGCAGGATTTCATATCTTCTGCAGCTCTGAAGTTCTTTGGATTAAGAAGTTTCTTTTCTTAGAGTATTTTTGCTGTGAGTATTACTGCATTCCCAACCAATGGGCACAAAAGGTTTGTGCTCCCAGAGTTCACCAACGAACAGATTTCAGAAAGGAAGGGAACAGCTTCACAAATGGAAGCACCTACTGTGCTCTTTCAGTCATTTCCATATCCTCCTTATAACTGCAAAAATAAACCACCAAATCTCTTTTTCATGTGAATCTTTTGAATTTTTCAAGGGCTGTGCAAGGATACAAGCATCAACAACCCTGGTTAGTTGTACCACTTCACTTATGTCTCACTTACGATGTATTTTTAAGAAGTATTGCAAAAGTCTTAAACTAAATGGACCTGCACCCAGCATAGCTTGCAGTCCATGTAAGGTGTAAGTGCCAGTGCTGCATTCCTGAAAGCAAATTTGGCCATTTCTCACTTATTTTGAAAAGCAGAGAATTGCTGCTGAACTCTCTGGGAAGGTTTAACTCACCACCTGACACAAGACACATATACACTCTTGTCACATGGTGATATTCCTGCATTTTGGCTTCATGGTAGGAGAAGGGCTAGGATGGGCAGTATGCAAATGCCTCTGCCAGAAGTTATGTGACCTTGGGTGAACCAAAAAATAGATTTTGTTGTGCTAGTGGAATAATCTTCGTGGTTGCTGCATAAACAGCTAGGGAATAAGTTAAAATCTGTAGATATCCTATATAGTGGGTCAGAAAGACCTCCAAAGCCTTGCAAGTGACTAGACTAACAACAGTGCCATCTGTGAAACAGCTACAATTTGCACTAGGAAAAAAAAATGGTCTTTAGAGCCAGTGTATTATGCCTCTGGGAACAGACAGTAAAGCACAGTTTATGAAGTTGCACTGAACAACATGCTCTTACCATCAACCAGGCTCAAGCCTGACTGGAGAAAACCTCTCTCTCTCTCTCTCCCCCTCCTTGTCTTTACCAAACCAGCACAGTCCTCAGTAGTGGTGTCCCAAGTTTGCCTCCTGTTGTTCATCCACTAGAAACACTGGTGGAGCAACATAAACACACCCTGGCTAGAGGCATCTAGAGGAATTATTTTTGCAAGAGGGGAATCTGCCAAAGGCATACATCTCATGTATATGTCCTCCCTCCAGCACTGTTCTACCCAAAGTAAAAGTAAGAGCACCACTTGATTCTCAGAAGAAGGAAGGAGGCCTGTTCTGCCAGCAGCTCGGCTTAGCACGGGAGAGGATTGCTTAGCTGTGGATTGCATATTGGGACCATGATCTCTGCCTCCACTATTTCTGAGCTTCACTCAAGTGTAGTAAAGGAAAGAAGGCCAATAATTATGCCTACAACCATGGCAAGATGGAAAAGAAAGGTCTCCCTAAGATTCTTTCATTCCTGCAGTGAATCTGAACTGCTTTGTTGTACTCTGTAGCAGAACAGAATAGGCCCATACATCCTATTAAATGTTAATTAATATTCTATTAAATATCAATATTAAATGGTTATTGCAAGGAATGTTCCTTCTATTCGAAATCTCTTACAATTATAGAAATAGAAACAGAGATTTTCAGTGACTCTGCAGGAAAAGAAAGGAAAGAAAAAGCTACAGTCTTCATTCCACCATAGAGAGCTCTGAGGGAAGAAACATTATTTTCTATGGGCAAGGGGCATTATGTAGATTGGAGAAACAGGCATGTGGATAGGAGGCAGGACTCCGAGGTCTAATCCAGGCTTTCAGCTCACCATGTAGCTGCGGGAAAAGGCATGAACATTTCTGAAATAACAGCCTGTAACCTTCCTGGCAATTCTACATAGTGTTTAAAAATGTACTTATTAGTAAAATAATACAGAAATGTTTTAAACAGCTATGTCTACCACAAGTTATAGCTTTCTGAGGAAGCAATGGCAAAAGCAATATGCATGTTAAAGGTTGCTTTTTTTAATGAGTTTTAACTGAATTTTCATTTCACAAAACCTAAGATTGGGGTTGATAAACAAAATGCCAATTTCAAACATTATTTTTTATGTAATCCCAATTTCACTTAATTTTTAGAAATAATTTTAAAATGCAATAAAGAAACTTTAGTTTCACCTAACGAGGCACTTGTATAAAATTCATAGTTGCAACTAGAGATCAACAGGGCTGTTCTGTGTTTGCTCACACGACCTGCTGTTCCCGAGAACCCTGAGTATTGAATAAGGAATTGTCCTTTGTGATTGCAACCCAGATTCCCTCATTCTAATTGACTAACTCCCAAATTCTTGCAGGTGTTCAGAAAACAGGAGATTTCTATCTAATATTCCTTACATTCATCATCAAGGTAACCGCACAACTTCACTGTGTATGCCTGAGTGCCTACCACCAAGCCTAGATTAGCAAATCCTTTTCTATTGTGTACGATAGATTCTTCCAAGAACACGATGAGCAGAGCAAGGGCTGAGCATGGAGGAGAGTTGTTATGGTCTGTTCTGAAGTCTTCACTGGGTAACTTGTTAAGTATAGCAAACACTACCACAGTCCTCTAGTCCAGCTTGGAAAACCCTGCAAGGATCAAAATGCCTTGATACCCCAGAAAGACAGCAAAGCACAGCACAGTACAGGGAAATGAAAAATGCAATTAAATCCAAGCATTCAGGTGATCTGTGGATTACTTTCCAACAAGCTTGAGTCCTGGAGAGATGAATAACAGAATAGAATGGATAACTTACTTGGCTGCCCACCCCCAGGGTAATTTGCAGGTTGGCCCATGCCTGGGATGAACATCTAGACTAGCCTCATTCCTAACAGGACTCCTCCCAGATGCCAGGGAGGTCCTGCAGCCCTCTTGTAAAATAAAGTGGACTGAACACAGATCCTGACCTGCACAGTCAGATGCAGTGGATGTCGGCTGTTTGTTGGTAGCTGGAGGAAAAAGTAAGTGAAGAATTTTATGGGTTTTTTGACAAAATGCCAGAGAATGTGTTTTAGTCTTAGCATCCTTGGCACCCTCTTTTAAAGGAAAAAAACACATACCCTATTTAGGTCTGAGATATTTGACAACAGTATATATAAATACAGCTGACGTGGCACTTAGGGACACGGTTTAGTGGTGGACTTGGTAGTGTCAGGTTAACGGTTGGACTCAATGATCTCAAGGGTCTTTTCCAAGCTAAATGATTCTAGATCCTATGATTCTATCTAAAGCACAGTCTTTTTCAGCATTCATTGTAGTGAGGACCTGACATCTCTGTGACTTTGTATATTGAAGGGAAAAGCCTTTAGCATCCTCTGTTCCCATTTGCATGCCTGTGCTAGATCCAGGATTCATTCATAGAAGGAAAGCAACAGGAGTAAAGCTACTCAGGGCTTAAAGGAGTTCTCTGTTCAGCAAAGGCAGTGAAGTGGCTGTTCTTTGGGGTGCCAGCACTAGGTCTAGATTTCATTTCTGTATGGGGTTTGTTCCCCAGATTGTTCTGTTGTGCCCTTACAAGCAAATTGCTAGGAGTCAGCTCCTACATTCTGGGATTCAATCTGACTCCTTCTTTGAAAAAGTTGCAGAATGGGAAAGCAGAACCCATCTCATTTATAAAAGCTAGTCTCCAAAAAGCAGTCAAATACCTGTTATCACTTAACAGATACTCACATTCTTCTCTGGGAAGCACATACCTCTGTGTAGGCCTGTGTTACTTGTTCATACAGGGTCTGATGATGATGGATGGCCAGCTCCAGGTCTTGCATTTCTGAGGGGAGGCCTCCTTCACTGCACATTTTGCACCAGGCATCCACGCCTGAAAGGAACTGAAACAATTCAAGGAACAGTGAGCAACAGTGACACACAACAACATCTCATCAACATTAGAAAACTTTGTTTGTAGAGCATCACAGATGACTGCAGTATGGACTGAAGGAAATGGTTATAAAGGAGTTCTTTTGGGCTCCCTGGAACGGCACATTCCTGTGATCTCCTCAGTGTTCAAAGAACACCTAGATCCAAAGGAATGTTTTCTGTTTCTTCTGGATTAAAATCAAATGCTCCTTTAACCAGGCCCAGAAAACACCCATTCTAAGAGCCTTTGCATACTACAGAGGGAGGCTATAACGTTGCATTCCAAAAATGGAGCCTGCAACATGTTTAGAAAAAAACATCAGTGTGAAGCACAACAGGACACAGTTACAGCTCCAGCTGTCTTTGGCACTGTCTCAGCTGTCAATCTTCCCTCAGTCACCTGTCCTTGACATTACTAATTTGGGAAATAGAAAACTCCCATTAAAATCAATGCTGACATTCATTTCAGTGAAAGGCAGACAGTCTGTATTCAAGCAGTTCCCAACCCAGGGCCAGCTCAGTGGGATTGCTAATAGGATACCAAGGCTTTAAACCCCTGGGTCACACATTTGATTCTGGCCCAGGTCAGCAGTGATCAGATACCATTACCATCTGACGGCTGCTAAGCAGCCAATGCAAAATGAGCTGCTGGTCTCAGTCCAGTTCCTGGTGGGCAGACATCCACAAAAAGGGAAAAAAAAATCATTACCATTGCAATTGATATGGTTTAGCACCTTGGTTGGAAGCCTTAACAGACAGCCAGAAACTGAATGGCTTTGGGGAGCAGAGGGATGGAAAAAAATATTTTTCCACTCTTAAAGGCCTCCAGAGCAGTGCTGATGCACTTTGGCAGAACAAATTGGGGAAGCTCTCCTGGGTGCTGCCTGTTCTGTAAAAGAAAAGAGGAATTTAGTCTCTAAGGTTCCCATCCTGTTTTTCTTTTAAGGAGGGCTTACTTCAATGACACAGCTCACATGTTCAAATTTTGTCCATACTAACTGCCTAATGCCACCTCATTACTTCTCCTTAATACTTTCTCTTCCTCCATTTTTCTGTTAAACCAGCCTGCCACACTTTGCCACCATTTGTTAAAAGGAACGGCTAATTATACGACAGATGCACTGCCCTGTAGGGTGAATGTATAATGCCACAAAACCACCCCCAGGATCACAGTTTTATCCACTCCTGAAGTGTTCACCTGTGGCTTGTTAGTAAGGCACTCATTCACAGCATGAAGGGCTGTGAGATTCGAAGCAAAGAATTTCAATTCAACTCTGGCATCAGCATCCTTTTTTATTAGCAGTGTAAAGCTATTCACCATGCTGCTGTGTAATCAAGGCTATAAAGTGTTTGCATTGTAAACACTTCTTTTCAGTGCACAAAGATTCAGTGACAAAGATGAATTCCTAAACGTTCATGTCTACAAAGTACAAATATACCAGTGAAAACTGTGCTTTCTAGAAGACTGGAGGCAAGGATGCCAGATTCTCTTGTGTTGGTTTGATGCCTGATCTGTTGAACCTCTTCAGATGAAACCCCCAAACACCTTTCATAAAGCTGAAGTCATCATATTTTGTTCCAAGGCAGTAGAATTCACATAATTTCCTATACAGTTTTAAGAGCACGGCATTGAGATCAATCCCTTTTGGGGCTCTTATATGAATCTTTTGGTCAAAATAGTGAGCAAGAAACCTTTACTCCTTATAGACCACTGCTCCTGCTGCTAGAATCACACTGTTATGGCTCTTATCAAAACTGTTGAATTCTACCAATTTTAGTACAAGCTTTTATAGTCTTGTTACACATGTACTGCCATATCCCCAGTCTGTGATTTGCACAGCAGGTGGGAGCAGTCTCAAGAAGATCCTATGCACATAACCACATTTCCACCTTGTTGTTTCACATATATCTTTCTTTTGCATATATATTGTATGTAGACAATGTCACATCAACAATTACATCAATAATTTCACTTCTGCCACTAGCAGGAGCAGTCAACATCATCTGTTTTAAAAAGTTTCCAGAAATGCAGCCTGTCAGTGTTTTACTCTGATACCCTGAAACAGTGCATGGTGATCTGTGCTGTGTGTGCAGCTTCATGTAGGAATAGCAAACGGTTTTTTAAGGATTTTTGCAAAGTATTAGTTCATACCATAGGACTATTGATTTGGGTATTTTGAAAAAAGCAGGTATGTTAATTTTTATTATTTGTCAGACACAAACCGCTTTATTAAATTTAACCCTTCATGCTAAAATCATTCATATTGCAAAAATCACCATTTGACTGAGTCGAAAAAAGATGCATTTAAAATTGTAAATTGTTAACTGTTAGGTTGGAACAGGAGCTGTTCCTGTCCACTGATAATCAATACCATTTAAATTAATTGCTTAACTTTCTAGTTAGCCCATAGACTCAAATAGCTCCTATTGGGAACATAAAAGCTGCTTAAACATGATTTGAAATGACAGGCTCCAACCTATGTTTTTCAAGACTTCAGGAAAGATTTAGAAAAATCTCTCCTAAAAAATAAAAACGACCCTAAGGTACCTTTGTGCATCTGATCCAATCCAAAAGTGACTTTAAAGTAATGACCTACGCTTACTCCTGACTCACAACCTGTTCACCTAAGTTGCAAATTCTGTATCAGGTCAGGTAATAATGTATTCTTAGACCACTCCTTACTAGCTTTCCTCAGGGACTGCTATGCTGTATCACATGGTTGCTCCAAAACACAGCTTAGACATTTTATAGTCCACATTCCTCCACACTTTTTGCACAGTCCTTGCTTATGGCTTGCTAGGCCTCTGCGTGGAAGATGCAGGATAACCAGGGTGGTTCCCCCAGGCCCCAGAGAAATTAAAACCAAACTCTAGTGTATTTTCATGCTCCAGAATGGCTGTGTGGAAAGATGGGAAGAAGGTAACGAAATTGTTTTCCCCAGTGACCTATAAGATCTCTTGATGCCCTGAATTCTTTGTATGAGCCTAATTTTATATTTGCTGTTGTTGTTTCTGGAATTTCCCTATCTAATGCAGAAGTTGTCTTGGTCTTATCCCTGCATTTTATAGATATCAACTGGCTTTTCCTTTCCTCCCTTTCCTCAAATTCTTCCTCCCCTTTTTTTTTCTCCCTCTCTTTTTCATTCCCTTTCCTCAAATAGGGGAGTTCAGGATGTGCTTAGAGAGATCCAGGCAGAGGTGACAACACTAGTCTTCCTGGTTGGGGAGTAAGGTAATATAAAACAAATGGTCAGGGTTCAGTCTTCAGAGAATCAGCATAAATGCCTAGCGTGTGCACCTAGCACCTACTATCTTAAATAGTAATTCTGCTGGTGCACTGCTGAGGGTAGGCTCTGACCCAGAATTAATTGATTGAAGTCTCTCAGTTGATTGAAGGCATTAATTTGTTCATTCTGATAGGATCTGTAGAGTGAGCATCTTATGAATACTTTAGCACACTTTCAGAGATTACATCCAAGAAAGGGAGGATACCTAGTATGTCTGCTTCCCTCGTCTGGCAGCTAGTGGGCCAGAATCTCATCTGCTGTAAATCAGTGCAGTTCTCTTGAAATCACAGTAAGATAAGGCATGTTCTCCTACATTCTCTTGCAACTTTGAATAGCCTCAAACGTACCTAAACATACAGAAGCAGATTCTCTTTTGCACTAGAATATCTCCATGATAGCACGAAAAAGGGATAGAAAAAAAAAACAAAAAAGGGAGAGGAAAAAAAAAAAAAAACAAAAAAGGGAAAAGAAGAAAAAACCTCAAAACAAGAGATTTGTAGCAGGTAACATTAAGGGACATTTGGGAAACACCTCCACTGAATATCCTGAGTTGCACCTTGACCTGGACATAGCGGTTGGTTGGAGTTTAGTTTACTGGCTTTTGATCAAACACATGTGCTGAAGTAAGTCTGTCTGGAGGCTAAGTTGGCAAGAATTGTCTTTTCTTTCTTTCCTTTTTTTTTTCCTTTTCTTTTATTTGCTCTTTTCTTGATGATGGTTTAGTATTTAGAAATTGTGTTTAAAAAAATTAAGGAAGACACACGTGTGAAGAAAAAGAAACAAAGCAAAAAAAAAAAAAAAGCTTTGATCCAGGAACTCATTCAGCCAAGTTCCATTCAACATGCCACATGTATCTGCTATAAGAGCCAAGAAAGCAATGTGATTCTGAGGCACGTGAAGACAGATGTGAGGTTCAATTCCCAGCAGGGTTGACTCAGCCTTTCATCCTTCCAAGCCAGACAAATTGTATTCTGTGCAGTTTTCTGTGTGGGGTCTTTAGGAAGAGACCTTGAAAAACAAGTTACTTCCTGCTCAGCTTGCACATTATAGAGATTGTAGAGCTTTTCATAAATCTCTGTCCCAAGCCAAGAACTTCCTTGCAGGCTGGGGTGTGCCAAAGGCTGAAAGATTATGGTCCTAATAGACTTCTTTCCTGTTGGCATCACAGAGAACTTCAATCAATAGGAAGGAATGAACAAAGAGACTGTAGCAGCTTATCTCACTGGAGAAGGAAAGACCATCTGCGTATCAGATCGGTATGAGGGAAGCAGGGGTACACTGTGGGAGAAATGGTTGGATCTGCAACAAGACTACCTTTACTGACAGAACAAAGGGAGCAAAAAAAGATTTGATCTGGGACAGAGGAAATAGGGGGTTTATCTGCATCTCTGCTTCAGAGATTTAACCCTTATTTATTATAAAATAATGAAGCCCCGATTTGAGTAAAAAAACCCAACCTAGGTGATGCCAAATAATGAAGAGTCACATTTGGAATGAATGTTTCATAGACAAGAGACTGAGTTATAGACCAAACCCCAAACATCTCATTTTCTATACTATATAGAGGTGAAATGACTAAATTATTAGCATTCAAGTAATTGGTTTATCCTACCAGAGTTATTAAAGCAAGGCCAAAATTTTAGTCCGGCTACTGGGCACACTGACTCCCACATTTCTTTTCTGCAGCAGTCTGAGTTTCCAGGCTTCACATCAGCACTTCTCTTCCACTGAGCTGTCTCTTTTTGCAAGTGAAGAGCAACTGCTATTCACGATTAGCGAATTCTATTGTCTGCTTAGTAATGAGAGACTAGCTTCCATCAGGGAGCACAAACTTCAGTTCCTTATGAAGAGGTGCCAAGGCAGGACTGGGTTTTTCAGACCCATCCATACAATTGTAAAGAAAAAAGACCCAAAGCTGAAAGTGACATTAGGGTAGCTTTTTTTTCAAGTTAAGGCTGAGGCAAAATACCTACTTTGACAGTGTTCAAAAGGTAGGAAGACAAAAAAAAAAAAAAATCACCTCTAGCTTGACAGACAGTTCAATACAGATTTCTGTTTTATTGCCTTTCATGCTATACAATACCTCAGCAACTCCTCATAAATTGCAAACAAGACTGACACTTCAGAAAAATAGGGGATTGCTCGTAAAAAAAAAAGGAAAAAACCCACAAACCCAGACACCAAACAATGCAAAACGAACAAGAAAGAACTAATTCATTAATAAACTTTAAACATTCTCATTGTGACTAAAGACTGGATATAAATTCTTTTTTGACTTTTCTTTATGAATGTATGATGACTGACAATTATTAACATGAAGACTACACCTAAACACTACAGGGCCCATTGTACAGAGATGAAAGTACTTGTACTGGACATCTTAGTGTATCAGTCCCATCAGAGCCACTAAATGTGCTTACATGAGTAAGTGCCCAGTAGGGTGAGTAATTGCTCTATGCTATGGCCTGTTGTCAATACGAAGCACAAAATAAAGAAAACTTCATTATAATTCTACGGTCAGAAACAATAAAGAAAAACTTTACTCACTGAGCTAAACTTTTCCATACATATATTCTGGTTTACGAGGCACAGTTTCTGGCTTATCAGTTATAATTTCTTCTTCAGACACTTGAAGTATGGGTCATTTTATAAACATCAAGTGCACCCACTTAATAGCTTTGATATTAACTACTTGGAAAAACAAGCACACAACAATACTGAAGCAAGCTGGAAAAACAAGCACACAGCAATACTGAAGAAAGCCCCAAAGCAGTGTTTGTCACTGGAAAATAAATGTAATCAACATATGATCAAAGTTGAACCAGTAAGTGGACCTGGTTTAGGTGTAAAAAAAGCAGGTGGTTTACTCACTGGCATATTTAAAATCTTTTGTAGCTATGAAATTATGGAACAATTTTGGTAGCTGTTAAAGATACAAACCAGAGTTCAGGGACATGGAAAATTTTCTTGGATGTTCCTAGCTGTCTCTAAAGTCTCTATGTAGGTCTAACAAAGTTTGGGGCTATGGAGAGCAAGAGTACAGGGCGGAATGAATTCCATAAGTTTCACTAACAATAATGTGCTTTGGCTCCTAGAATTTGTCTGCTGGTATGGGTCTATGTCTCATATGTGAATATTCCTCTGCACACAGCACGTACCACGTATATATATGAGTGCAGATACATACTGTTTTCCCGACCGTAATAATCCTGAATTTACCCACAGCACTGATGAAATATTAGGCAATAGAAATAAGGCAGCATGTTACTGGACCGATGCACTTCACTTACGATTAGATTCTTTCTCATCACTAAGTCATAAACATATTTTCTTACCCACTCAGGGAACATGCGCCAGGTTTTTGGGGGAATTGTTACTGTTTGGTTTTGAGACACTGATCCACCAGGAACACAGCTCTTTACCTCACTGCATACAAGCCAAAAGCCATCAGGTAACAACTGCAGCATTGTCATTATCAAAGTAGCAGTGGATCACTTTGGCAGTCACAAAAGCAGCTCACCTGTTCAGCTTTCTGGTGAAAGACAGCAGACATGGCTAAGATGGTGCTGCGCTCATCCAGAGCTGCAGCAAAACTCTTCCACTCTTGATCCAGCTGGCTAGATATTTGTTTAATTTGCTGGGAAGCATAATGGCCTGCCTCGGAAAGCCTTGATGCAACAGACATGATCCGATTGATGTTGACATAGGCATTCTGAAAATTAAAAAGCACACATAAATAAAGAGAAGGAAGAACCGTGACCACCCTCTGCCTTCATTACACATTCCAAACACCATCAGTTGGAATAAAGCCGAGCAGTTCAGCGAAAGCAATCAACCACCCGCTTAAATATGCATGAATAGCAGGCATACTACCTTCCATTCTAAAAATACATCCCTCAGGAATCTTTTTGCACATCTATGCCATTATCTAACACTGTTATCCCCCCTCTCCCTTTGAATTTATTTATGTAAAACTAATTTGCCATACTTTAGCTATTTACTCACCTTTTAGGGTCTACTCATTGCTTCTATTTTACTCTTGATATTTCTGTTGCATTACTTCGTATTTCTGCATGCTATATCCACATATTTGTAACTGAAATGTTTGCTTTCTGTCCTTTGAGAACTCTCTGACAATCCTTTGTAGACATGCAGTTTCAACAAATGGAAAAAAAGTCTTGTAGAATTTAAAAGAGCTCATAAGGATATTCTATAGAAATATAAGAGTTTCCACAGAAATGTCTATTAAATTATATTCTTCAGTTAAAATGTTATCTTTTCTGAAGGTTATTTTAAGCTGTTCTCCAGCAGAGATATCATTTAACTACACTCGGAATTTAGAAGGATTCAAAAAGCCTAGTAAAAGGGTAATATTTTCTGCTCTTTCATAAGAATTTTCCATGATGGTTTTTATTCAGCCTTGAAGCAGTGGAAGGATCGCTTTTTCTCAAACAGAACTGTGGACAGCAATGTAATTGCAGTACAATACTCCTGTCTGCATAGGAACATAAACGTGAAAATAAATAGCCATCATGACAATGTCGTACAAATACGCACCATCCAAAGACAAATGACAGCTGTCTTGCAGATTTCTGGAATGTCATTTGATGTAAACACTTCTCCTTTCTCTTTCCTCCTCACCAGAGGAAAGGAACATCACAGAATTTGAGATGTTTTGCTAATGATGTTGACTCATTGCTTTCTTGTCTCACTGAAGTATTTCAAAAGGGCTTTAGGAATTTCAGAGAGTAGAATCTGTAAGACCCTTATGCACAAGGACAGACACAGCCCTGATGATTTTAACAGTATTACTCATGGGCAAATAATAAATCAGAGGTGGAAGTCATTGTTGGAGCAGGATCACATCATAGTGAGTGGGAGCACAATGTAGAAAGATATCTGCCAATCCAAACACGAAACACAACAGAGCACTGCCAAGGCAGGCACAGGTCCAAGCTAAGTTGTGAAGCAGGGCAAAGTATGTCTGCAAAGTGTGTGGGATAACTACGAAGTACACTCATCATACCTGTAGGCGCTGAAGAAAAGAAGGATGGGGCCACAGCCCTTATAGCCTCTCTTCTCTCCCAGGTAGAACCATGACTGTGACAGCTGTCACATAAATAACACAGATCTAAAGCAATACCTAGCCTCCAGTTTTGGGTTTTTTTCCACTTATCACATAGCCTTTCCTTAAAAATTGGATTTGGCTCAAAATCATCAGATTAATTTTAAAGAAATAAAAATATTTTTTCAGTACAGTTAAAGAAACTGATCAAAATTGTTCTGGAGTTTAAAGTATACTAAAAAAAGATATTATGATTTGGAATTTTGACCACCAGCTGCAGTCAAACACTTCTTTGTGTCCCTCTAGGTTAGAAGCTGGAATTTAGACTAAATATTTAAACCTGTCTCCCAGAAAATCTTCATGACTGAGCTCAGCCAAGATCATTTTGCATTATTTCAGGTCAGCTTTTCTGGTGGAAAGCAGTGTAGCATCAGTACAGTTGCTAGAGCTTGGATGAGTTGCACCAAACGAAGACATGGAACTTTGCTGTGTTTGACAGAAAAGTTGCTGAAGAAGTTTTGATTTCATGTAAAAAAAAAAAGTTGCTTTCATCTTGCTTTTGTTTATTTATTTCTTTTCCTACAGAATTTTCTCAGCCCTTGCAATTCAATGAGCATGGAAGAAAACAACTTTGAATTCCTTCATTCCCTATAGCCACAGTATATAGATGTATTAACTAGCAGAAGGGTAAAAGTAAGATTAGTTGAAATACAGCAGATGTTCTTCGAGTCTGTTTCATAAGTTAGGGAGATTTATGTATTGTTATGTCTATTTGTTATATTTTTATAGAGAGATAAGGATTTTCATGGATGAAATTTCACTTCCCTAGACGAGATTTTTTCATGAAAGAGTATCAACCTGTCCTGTACCCAGCCCTCTAACGCCACACCTTTTCCAGCACAAAGCCAGGATCAGTTTGGGAGTCACCTGCTTACACCTCTGTTCTTAGAGCACCAAGTGGAACTGGCTCAGGAAACAGACTCCTGAGCTTCCCCTGTTGCTTTCTGAGCAACAGTATCACATGTGATGTGCTCTCCTGTATAGCTCCAACACGTATTGCAGTGAAGATACCTCCTACTTCTGGACACGTGCACTCTTCACCTCCGCTTTATCTGACCCACCTCAGTGAAGCAGAGACACTGAAGTGGGGCTTGAACACATAAGACTTGTCCAAGGTCTCACAGGAAAAAAAAAAAAAAAAAAAGCAAATATTTGGCTAAAGATCTGGAACTCGAGATAGTACATCCCACCAGACATAACGCATTTTACAATCTCAGGGACATTACCCAGTGTCACTGTTATTGGGAAAGATGGAATCTCAGGAAAAAATTGGGTAAGATGGGATCTTCGTTGTGGGTTGAGGTAAAATGCAATATGGATTCAAGGCACTTCAGAATTTAGTTTCAGGAGAAAAACATTTAATTGACCACAACCCAAGAAACGCAACACATTTCTTTTCCACCTTGAAGTAGAATAAAATTGTAAGCAACTTTTTTCATCTTTATCTGACAATATGTAATGTTTTGAGTAAAACTGAACAAAAATCCATGCTGTCAAAAGTCAACTGTTGACATTTCACAAAGTTAAACCTTCCTTTCCCTCTGGTTTGTTCACCTCTAAAAACTGAGGTTTTTAAAACCCGAGATATTTCTATCTCACTACTTTATAGATCTTTTTATCCTAATAGGAAATAAATTAGAGCAACTAATGCCTGTGATTTTATTTGTCATTTAGGCTGGAAAATCCACTACTAGCAGGCTCACAGAGAGTCTCACTTTAAATATAACCTAAGGCCTCTTATTTTTTTTCTTTTCCAAAACAGAGAGGTGTCCCCAAAGAAAGCAAGGGACCACTGATTTATGGCTATATAGGACTACAATAGGTCACACAATGAGAAAACAATATGTTAATGTCTAGAAGTAAGCATAAAAGCACTTCAGTTGACATTCTGTTGTAGTGACACTAGGATACACCCAAGCTTTGGCTAATAAATTTCATTTATCATTGAAAACCTTTATTCTACATGTATTTGCAGACTTTCAAAAACTACTCCCCATGTTAGAGTTAATTTTTCATTGACTTTATTTCAACTTTGAAACTTTAGTCAAAAAAGAGGATTTTTGCCTTCTAAAGATCACTTGACTGGCAAACAAAAGAAAAATTTCCCCACATGTACATCAGCATCATGATATGCAAGAGTTTCTTTTACGGTTTAGGGAAGCCTTTTGCAATGCCTTTCAAGTGCACGTACCCCTCTTTGTCCACCAATTTTTATTCCATTTCTGTCACCCAAACAAGGCCTTGATTCTGGTCATCAATATTGATAACATAGCTGTTCCTTCCAGTGTAAGCGATCACTGCTAAGGTCCCTAACACTTGGTAGGATAACAGCCCTCAGTCTCAGCAATAAGCACTGACAGTAGCAGAGTTCCAGTTGTGGAATGATCTCCCACAGGGATATACATTAATTTAGCCCTGATCATCTAGTGGGCATGCTGGGAGACCTTCCCTCTTAATTAAACCCTCCAACTCTAGCTGGAACAATACTTTCTTCTAATACACGTATAAAAAGAATACCTTACACTCACAAAAGAAAAATGAGCAGTGAGAAGCACTAAATCTGCAAGGAACTTGGCTGTGTTCATCTCATTTCCTAGAGAACTAGTTGAGATATTGTAACGGCAAGCAGCGAAGGTGGGCTGCAAAAGAAGGGTTTTGCAGATTAATTGCTGGTGAAATGTGATTGTTGAAGAGTTCTTCTTTAAAATAAAATTAAAAAAAAAAAATAACCAGCTTGCACTGTCTTACTGTGAGTTTATAAACCATCTGTGAAATGAACCTAACACATAAATCCAAAACAGAATGTTTCAGTGACAAAATAAACTCATGAGATATCTTTAAGACCTTTAAGTTTCTATAACAAGGCAAATTATATGTAGCCTGTTGCAGAATAATATTGGATGGCATTTTAACTCAGCCTACATACAGAAAAATATCGTTCATTTTAGATAAATGTCGGGAATTTTCAACAGACATCATTAGCCTTTACATGATAATCGTAACGTGTTTGAAATATATTGCAACTTTCTTAGGACTACATGCACCTCCATCTAGTGTCAGACAGCTAACTCCCTGACAGCAGGACAGGCAGCAATGCCAGCACTGAACACTGCCATTTTTATGCATGTCCCACAGAAAGTGATAACTCATTCTTTAAGGAGGTTAATAGATCCAGGCATAAAAAAGTCCTGGCAAAGGAAGTATGAGTAACTCCAGTTGGAACAAATGGCACATATACCATGTATCCAAGTGCAGAGCTAAAACCAGTATGCTTTGTGTCATATTGAAACATTTTTTTTTCTCTAGTGAATTTACTAGATTGAGATTACTCACAAAATGTTGGAGCTAAATATTCATCTTCATGAAAAGTATTATTGCTTCAGCATAAACATTATACAGCTGTGATAAAGACTAACATAATTTATTTTGAAACTGAAGTGAAAACAAGCACTGCCTTGAATGACAGAAAAAAAATCTATGGTCTGTATTTGAAAGAAAAATACCACACTACAGTTTATTACCTCAAATACATGACTTCTCCACATCCCACATTGTTAATTTCAAAGGAAGCATTATTATTGTAAAAAACAGAGTAACAAATTGTTTTTCCAAGAAGGAGCTTTGGTCACAGCATGCCTGTAGAGATGTATAGGAAGAGCATGCAACAAAAGGCATGACCCAATAAACATTTGGAGAGTGTGTTTTCTAGAGGAACTGAAGACAATATTTTAGCTATTATTAGTTATGCCAGGCTTAAAGGACACTAGGCATAGTGTAAAGAAAAAGAAAAAAAAAATCAAAACAAAACATCTTAGAGATCCAAGATCTGATCCAACTTCCACTGAAGTTTTTCCCTACAAAACATATAGCCATCCTCAGCTACATTGTCCTCCTCCATATCTTCTCTCAATACTAATTCTAATGTATTGACAAAACAAATCAAACACTAAAAGCCATAAACAACCCCAAGCCCCACAACCAATGAGAGTGTTTCACGTTTTCATTATTTCGTGACTCAGATTCATGACAGCTGAACTATTCTCAATCCAACATTTGCTGGGACTAATATATTGCATAAAAAAAGATCTAGCTAAATTATAAAGCAAATTTCTAGGAAAAATCACAATTATAAAGCAAATTCCCAGAGAAAGAGTTTATAGTGTCATCTAGTTCACCCTTGAGACTCAGAAACCAAAAGATTTATGTAAAAAAAAATAATGCAGCACCATTTTACTGGGTTTGAAAAGTCATTCTTCTTGAACCAATCTCCACGTTTTGAGCCAAAAGCATGGTAGCTAAATATTTGAGTTTCATAATTAGCATGAGAGAGCTTGAAAGCTCATCAGATATGAATCTGATATGAATGATATGAATGTTTTAATTTATTTAAACTCACCAGAATCTTAAGTTTTCAGACTTGGGTGGGTCACAATACTCTACCTGGGATTGCAAACAGATTTGAGGGTAATAACCTCCCCATTGTCTGGTAAAGAAACAGGAAAGGATTGCTGTCATTTTCTTTTTGCAGCCAAGGGTATTACATGAAGAGACTGAGGAATACTGAATTATAAACACAAATGAGTACGTACCTAATAATAAATTCACCAGAGCTATAGTTTTCTCTCTAGCACCTTCTGCCTTATGTTACTTAATCCTAATCTTTAACTTCACAAATATTTATCGGTGGGTAATTTAATGCAAGAAGATCCTTGATGTGCAAAAGTAATTTGTGTATATAAATATTGTAGGAGCAGAGTCTTTGGCAACAGACTGCAAGTCAAAGATCGTTTCTTCCTTTGAAAGTGTGTAGCACCTAGAACAGTGACCTAAACCTCCTACTCTTACTGCAATATAAATGTTATCAAATAATATGCACTAGCCATTTTCCAACAGTCTCCAACAGAAATCAAATGGTAGCATGAACAACTGGACTAAGATGTTGCCATAAGACAGTTGAATGAAAGCAGTTGTGCAGTGACAATCACATGATTATGTATTTCTAACATCACCGACTGTAATTTTCTTAGAGAAAACTATATTAGATAAAAAGAACCCAAACCCCACATAATCAGACTGTGCATCAGAAAACCTGGCAAAACATACAGACCTTGTATATCGTGCTTCAACAAGTTACAGTTAGCTGCGGTGGTTCTTTCCTTAAGTTTCTCTGTTATCACCGAGACTCTCCTGCGCTGAAGTGTTGTTACACACGTAACAGACCTGATCCATATTTCTAGCCCCACTTCTCTGACAACCAAAGTATGGCTCAGATTGCTGTGTAGGCTTGGGGTATGCAATGTCCTATCAGTATGTTCAGAGTCGTCACCCAGCTTTCTCTGGTTTTGCTTCATTCAGGTACGTCGATCTGTCCTGAGTTCATTGCTGACCATCACTGGCCCTTGCCTTGAACAAATGCAGGGGCTTCATCCTTACTACAGAGTCTCCTCACACAGGCTTGCATAGAGTTCTTGCGCACGCTAAGAGACAAAACTACCACCTACCACAGGAGCTGGGCTGCAGCCAGGGAAGGGTCATTTTTGTTTCAATCTCCTCTTGCTCTTCCTGCACGCTTTACCACAAATGGAGTGACTAGTATGCAGCTCAACACCCTTATGCAGCAAGCTGATGCCTCCTGCACTCATATTCACAATACTGACTTTTGGGGACACCAGGAGTCACTCCACATTTTTCTAGCACAGAATCTGCTCCATCTAAAATAGGAGCATCACTGCTGACATCATCATACTGACATAAGAACAGCAGCTCCAGTTTAGTTCAAGTAGCCTGCAGCTTAAGGTTATTACCTTTTTCCCCACTATTTTCCAAATGTCCTTTCAGATCGATATACCCCCACATCTGCTATTCCAAAAATAGGATGCCCAGCCCTCTGCAATACAGCAGTTGCGTTTCATTCCACAAGCCGACCTCACCAGGCTGTAAAACTCACCTCATTTGCCAGCCTGTGCAATCCTCACATTGAACACCCTTCTAGAAAGGCCATTGTGCAGACACATAACCCAAATACAGTCCTTTTAGCAATATGGAAAGTCTTAAGAATTTTGATCATGAGGAATTTCAAGCATTGATTAAAACTCTGATATTTCTGATAAATACCATGGATGCCTCATTTAGATTAAAAAAAAAAAAAAAAAAAAGTGTGGTCCTGAGTTTCATCTGTATCCTGAGATATTTCTACAGTCTTTTTTATCCTCACTTTGTCGTACTGTCAATAACGATACCACAACTCCTTATGTAACCTCTGTTCAACAATGGAAATCTGTTGAAGAACTTTTTAAAAAAGTTTCTACTGAGAGAGTATCACAAGAATTTTTTAAAATAGACATCAAAGTTGAATGAACAGTGCTTGCTTGCTATATGAATCCACGTTGATCCAAAACAAAAGGCAGACATCACCCCATCATCAGAGGGGATTCTAAGTCTAAAATTCAACTAAAGCTAAAAGAAAAGTAGCATATGGAAAATGACATACAGGTGCATTCCTCTCTTTGAGTTATATTGCTATAAGGAGGATTATCTGAGAACATATATATTTTTTTGCGTATTTGTTGCATTTTGGTGTTCCTCCATAGAGTCGTTTATTTCAGTCTAATTAATTATAGCAGAATTGAGTGCCATCTCTCACCGTACTTATAGACTGAAAGTTAAAGGCGCCCAGTATTTATGCCCTTCCACATAGATCCTCTATGCTAAAGAGATGGAGGAGACAATCTGCTTTATAGATTGGTTCATACTGGCCGTACGGGCTCCCATATGACTATACATGTGTGCATGTTATATGGGAGACAGCGCAAAATGGGAGCCACATCATCTGTAGCACTCTTTCCCCTCAGCAAAAAGAGGTCTCCTGGGCAGCTCTGTTAGACAGGAGTTTGGCAGCACTGAGATGGTGAGATGGCACAGCTGCGAGCCACAATGCAGACACTGAGAGATCCCTGCATCCAGAAGTTCCCCCAAGATCTTTGCAAATGTCTCACTTCCTTGCATTCCTCATTCCCAAAAGTTCATTTGGGGACAGATGGAGGAAGAATGGAAGAAAATAATTTTTCTTCCATTAGGTGGCACCCTCCCTGTCACTCGTTAATTTTCTATGAACAACAATTATCTCTTTCCAAGTTTAGCTCCTGTTATTTTAAGAAAATAATACCAGACAGTACCACAAAAAGGATAAAGGGAGGTCCTCCAGCGTGACTCTTGTAACAGTGTTTTCTGAAGAATTATTACTGATTCTGCATCTTTCATAAGCCAAATGACTTTTAATGCACTAACCTCCAGGACACATTTATTTGTCAGGATTCTGTGAGCAGCAGTGCTATATGGAGGCCATGCTACCCTCTATTTTGCTAGGTGGCATTGTGATAGAAAGTGTAACAATGAGGTGCCCGGAGCCTGTTTTTCAGTGGTCCTTTTGATTATAATCACAATAAATACATGAATAGACATTATAAACATTTCTCGTCTTCCACTGTTATGCAATGCCCTAGTGAGGCACAAGTGCTTTAGCGAGGAACAGCTAGACAGGTGGAAACGGTGGGTGGAATTTAGGTCAGAGAAGTTAATTGCCTGATCTGGAATTGGGCCAGAATACCAGGGTTAACACCCGTAATCTTACAAAAGCGAAAGCGGTGTGCGGTCTTTAACGACCTCAGGTACTCAGGACCTCTTTTTCACACTTCAGACAGCTGCTCTCCGATACCTTGGCTTTGGCTTGTAGGAGGGTGTGGCGCTCCAGTGACATACACCACCAACTTAAATGTCAACCACCACCTCTGAGGTCTCAGTCCCAGTGCAACCGTAGCCTGACCAGGAGCAGCACGAAGAGGTACACCTGCAGGAGCTGGTTGACTCAGGGCAAGCTTTTGTGCAGTCGACAGAGAGCATTCAGGGAGGGCTCATCTCTGCATTGTACAATTGCAGCAGGGGGTATGCACGCATTTTTCTAACCCAGTGCAACAATCAAAACATCAATATATTCTGTCCTCATTTCTGTGCTGAAAGCAGAGCAGTTTCCAGAACAAATACCTTATGCCTGGAAAGAATAAGAAAGTGAGCAAAGCACTTACAAATGTATAAGCTTTTTTTTTTTTTAAAACCTAAGGTAAATTGAGTTGCATTCAAAAAGACTGACTGATTAACTACTGAAAAGGCCAAAATCCCAGTGTGGTCACAACTGACAGCTTGATTAACGTCTCTTTTTCAAGGTTTTGAAAAGTACCTTAGCAGTGTTTGGGGGCGATGCATAAATTATTAAGGTGCCACCTACAGCTCTCATTAATTCCCAGTCAGAGAAATGTCAAAAACTTTTAAAATATTGTATTTGCTCTTCAAAATGTAAACAAACTCCACAGGACTGTGCTGCTCTTAAGTCAAGGAAATAATCATACATCAGTGTCTGGGTGGACAGAGTAACATTCTGCTTTGCAGAAAGAGCGCTGCTGCCACAGCCCAGCCTGACCTTCCTCACTTCACCTCTCACAGGTCCACAGTGCTCGCTGAACTGGAGGTGGCCTCATGCGCCGGCCCTCTCCTCGCTCACACGCACAGCCCCGCTGTTCACAGCGTGCCCTCAACTCACCATGGAATTCATGGCAAAGTGATTGTGCTGCGTCTGTAGGTCAAGGGCATGTTGGTAGCTCACGCCGATCTCCGTGTGACTCTGCAGGAACAATTCTTTGTTGTGGCTGATCCAGTCGAACATCTAGAAGTATTCACACAGGACAGAGGGGAAAAAAAAGTGTTAGATGGGGAGGAAAAAAATAAGAGACGGTGCAAAATATAAAGATCCACAGTTCTCAGACAGATGTATATGCAACACATACAAAAAAGCCTCATCTATGTTCTTCATCAAAATAAGCTGTTGTTGAGCAATGGAAGCATTTAGGTTATCACCATATTTCATTATTAATAGAATGATAGGTCAGGAAACATAATTCATAAAGCATGTCCCTCAGCAAGCTGATCCCATAGTCTTTTCCATTAAGTAATATGAATTTCAGATATAGAAAGATGGCAGCAGAGGGGTTGCTTCACTGACCAAAGATCTAGCAGTTCATAAAGTACCCTTAATCCAGAAATGGACCAAAAATTCCATAAATATTATTGATGGGATTTTCTTGCCCCCCCCTTTCTTTTCCGTCTATGCATAAAGTTTCCAAATGTTACATCCAAATAGCCAGTTGACTTCCTACACTTATATTTCCTAGATCTTTCCAACTCCAAAGCCAGAAGCCAGTCTATCTTCCACTTATTATTTTTGGGATGAAGATAGAAAAAGAAAAAAAAGGATTTTATTAATAATAATTACTATTAATATCTATAAAAATTACACATTTCAACTTCTCCCACTTCCAAATGTATTTCCAAGCAAAATGGATAGTTCAGTACTTCTGCCACAGATAGAACTATATTGAATAAAGCTGATGAAACTCATTCCTTATTTTGCAGCACGTTAATGTGACACTTCAATCTGCAGCACGTTCATTCATTATAAGCTGTCACAAGTCAGCAAGGAGATAGTGTGTTTATGTTTTGGCTTGTTCTGTGTTGTGTTAGAGACTAAATGTATTTAAAGTGAGAAACTTTCATTCTTTACTACTGTCTACAGCTCTGCAGGCATTACAATCTCAGGTTTCTTCTTTTCTTCAAATATTTTTGTTACAGAAACCCTTCAAACCATGTTCCCTCATCTCCATCCCAGCAAGCTGGGGAACTGTCCATTAATAACAACTCTTTCATAATCAAACCCCCAACATATTAATTCATTATAAGGAGAGAAAAACTAATTACACAGGCAGCGGAGGTCAGGTCAATACAGTCCATGGTGCTAAAGAAAGTGGTTTAGGGTGAAAAGGCAAGTGATGCAGCTGCTTAACCACCACCTTACAGTCAAAGGATCAGTCCAGATCTTTATTATACTATTTACTTGTCCTCCAGTCAAGAGCTGTTTTATTCTTTAGCACTGAATAACAATTTTTGACCTGTGACAGCTGAAGAACACTCAGACCACACTGCTCAGGCACTGTATGTTGCTGTAGATTCTCAGAGTCAGTTACCCATTCCCTACAGTCCTAAGAAGAGAGAAAAGGCCCTGTATGGGTCACCTAAGACTCCCGCAATAAACTCAGCGTTTCTTGCTGAGGACTCAGCATGGGAGCACACTGCTTTATGCAGGGGATTTGCAGAAATAATATTGAATATCCCTTTCATCAAAAGTCAAAACATTGCAAGTGCTCCAATGCCATCAGACACACTAAACTGACCTGGTCCCAAAAATCTGTCCCATATGCCTGACTTGGTAATCTTTTAAGTAGGAAAATACACTTGCAACTCCAGAACCTATACTAACTTGTATCTTGTGTTGATGAATAGTCTTAGAGGCTAAATCTGGTTCAAGTTACAATGATGCAAGTCCAAAGTAATATCATTGACACAGTTACTTTCTCATTTGTACCCATGGAGCTGATCAAAATCAGGCCTATCGCCATTTTTTTCAGAAAGTATAAATAACAAGATTTTTGCAAGGATGAGGTCAGAGGTTTCAAACATTACTACCAATTAAACTGAATGAAACAACCTACTATAACCTGAAGAGACACCTAAAGCTTTCTCATTGGATTCTTTTTTCTCCCTTTATTAAGACTTAATAAGCACAAAATAACTTGCCACACTTGTGGGCTTAAAGAAAAAAAAAATAGCCAATCAAGATAGGAAAATTCCGTAACAGCAAAGTTCATGTCCCAACAACAAGATTTTACATCTCTGCTGAAAAGCCAACATAGATTTCTTGTAAGTAGATACATGTTTGTTGTGAACATTTTTTAATGTTTTAAACAATCTAAAGATGTTCAGGGAGAAGAAAACTGGCAGCAATCCACTAAAAATAAACAGTAAATCTAATATTTTATGCTCAGCAAAGCCGAATCAGGATCTTTTTAAGACAAGTAATTTAAACTAGTCATCTATTATTCTGTGGATAGGGAGCATTTCCTCCATCTAATCTGTGCACATATTATTGGATGAGAATCTAGGTTAAGTTAAACCATGCTTCAGCCTTTTAAAATACAATAATAAACTATCAAGGAAAAAAAAAGGAAATTTAAAAGATGATTAATCTTTTTGTCTTGTTTAATCAACTGAAATACACAATAGCAGTTGAAAGGATGACCTTCAGGAATTTTGAGCAACACTGAGCAAGAGACCTCAATGATGAGATCTGTACCACCTTCCAGAACAGTATATTTTTTAAAGTTCTATTCATGGACAAGAGCAGATTTTGGAACAGACTCAATTTCAGTTTAGACTTTGAATCTTTCTATTGTACTCTTCATAAGAAATTACTTTGGTTTCAGCTGGCCTATTCCTGTAGGAAATTATCCCCCATCAATATGGTCTGGAGTCTCTCCCCAGCTCTCTCAAGTCTCACTTGAAACCCCAGAAAATGAAGAGGTTTGAGTTTCATGTGGTTTGGAGCAGGGAGAATATAAAGCAAGATGCCTAGGAATGACTCCAGAGTAAAAAGATGCAGATTCACTGCAGTCTAAGGTAGGGTTAATGACGCACTTTGCTCTGTAAAAAAAATTCATTGCTCTTGAGTCTTAATGAATAACAAGCAGAATTTACAGCACCCTTGCTTTACACAGCGACCAGGGCTTTGCAAGACTGCAGATGTGCCTACCTTACACAATGAATTGCTATGTCTGAAATACCTAAACAAGCTCCAGAGGAATTGGTACCTCTGCATAGCACAGTCCGGTGCTATGTGGAATCACTATCTTGACCCCCCAAACCAGCACAGCCTGGGCACACTACTGCTTGGATTTGTCTACGTTGCTTTTGTTTCCAGGGCTGGTTCATTCAGAGACTTCTCAAGCATTGCTGCTTAATGCTTACTTAACTGTAGACATTTCCCCAAGTACCCAGAAAATAGTACTGGGTTTTCTTTATTGCACAGGTCTGGCATCACGGAAAACTTTGTACTTTCACCCTCCTAATCAAGGATGCATGGAAATTATAAGTATCACAGGGTTCCACAGATCCCAAGATTTGCTTAACAACAATGGGGTTTAAATAAATAAATAAATACATAAAAATGGGGTCTTATTTGCTTTTGAGTCCTAGTGGATTGCATTTTCAAACTTTTCTCTTCAACCACAAATTCTAAAAATGGACTTGAACAATTTTCTCATAACAAAATGACTGGAAGTTGAGGCTTTAAAAATACCAGATGTTGGGTGTCCTGTGATGATGCTGTGAGGGTTTGCAGTGTGTGGCCAGGAGGTTTCAATATGAAGCTCTGTCAACACTGTCTGGCCTGACCCATATTACTAGCAATATCTCCTGAAAGCTTTCAAGTTAAACTTGTTTTCCACAAAAGAAACACTGGTGCTTCCTGTGTTCCTGAAGTGAGTGTGCTGCCTAGTTTGCTTAATTAAAGCACACCATCTATGATTCTGTGACTAAGGTTGTGAGCAGGGCAATGACCCAACAATTGCTATTTTACTCAACCGTGTGAGGACCAGCCTAGTTTCAAGGGGCTAACTTGGGCTCCTGGAAAAATGTTCAACATCCTTTGATAAGTTAGTTTTCCTGTCAAAGGACTGAGTTTTTAATGCAGTAAATAGCAGAGTCTGGAGAATGTGCCCTGTGAGATCAGCTTAAACCAGATACAGTATCCCAGCTAACAGATTTTCCATGTCATAACATTGCTATACAGCACTGTATCAATTGACCTCATCCCATGCATGAAAGACTGCCCTAACAAATCTAGACTAGTGATTATCATAAAATTAATGGATCTTTAATTATTCCTTTGACTTATGTCTTTGTTGGAGCCATACTGACTGCCAGTGAGTTAATTCTTCTCTTAAGTCTGCTAATTGTTCCTGCAGTCCTGAATTCACACTAAACAGAAGCACAGAATAACTAAGATTGGACATTATATCACTTAAAACACGTAATCCAACTGTCCTCAATGTCTCCCAGACTGGCACTTCTCCACATTGCTGTAGATACTCCAAAGACCAAATAAGTCCTTAAGAGTTTTCCAGTGACTGAGTAGCTGGGGGGAGAGGTTAAGCATACTTAAAACAGAAGATAAACTTTCAATGTTATTATCTCTTGTAGCCCCTGTTTCTAACAACACATAAAGGAAAGTGAATGGATATTCTGAAGATTGTTAATTGCTACATTTAATTAAGAAAATTAGTCTCTTATGAGAGAGTCAGAAAAAATAAGAACGATCCAAAGGGTCTCCACGCAACACTTCGCTAAAGCATCTACCCTGACTGTCATTAATGATCACATGTGTGCCAGTAATTATTACACATGCGGTCTTGAGGCCACTTCACTTGAGAGTTAGGGTATCGGATCATATCTCCAATGTCAGTCGTGCTGGCAACTATGAATTCTTAACCTCATGCTTTGTCATCATAGTTGATGAGTTACTAGAAAATCCAGGTTAAGTGTTGGACCAAACAGCAGGTCTCAAGCTGGTCATGAATAAGTCCTACGGAAGGAGAATGTGACTCTGTACTTTCCCTGGATTTGTAACATCTGGCAGACTAGTGAGTACATGGCAAGAACAGCTGTTGGAGACCAGAGAAGAAACACATGGATATGGAACAGCATGTATGCAGACTGTGTGCAATCCAGCCCTACCTCAGATAAAATGAGATTTATAACATCATTCCAAATAATAACCTCTGCTCTCTGGCTTTTGTCAGAGCTCACTGAGGAGCATTAGCACTGGATTCTGGAAGAGCGACACAGGGCACCACAGGATGATGTTCCTATCACACGGCTGGCAGCACACCCTATGCCAAGCGGTATTCATGGGAGGATTACAGCCCTCATGGTTTTGGCAGCCAGTGAACTGAATATATTTATTAATGAAATTGTTCGTACATGCTACAAATAACAAATCCCAAATCTATCTAACACTATACTAGGGCTTGAATTAATTATGAACCTGTAGCAAATCATCTTCTCTGTATGTTTGGAGACATAAATATCAAACTCATACAGGTAAGTAAGGGCAGAATGATAACCATTATAAACACACCATCTTGAAGAACAATATAGGATATACGCAAAGAAAACGGCCCCAAAGGGACATTCAGGTCAAGTCCAATCACTGCTTTTGGCAGCTAACCACAGTATAAGATTTCCTTTCGCAAAGGGATGAAGCTCCACCTGAAAACCAGTTAAGTGCCACAGCTCAGCTCCTCCTATGAGAAGCAGTTCCAGAAACTTTCTGCTCCTGTTACTGAACTCTTCATATGCTCTCTGACCTAAATCAGACTCATGGCCAGTTTATACACATTTGCTCTTAGGTCAACACTATCCTGTAAGTTAAAAAAGTTCTTCTCCCAGGTGTTTAACCTTTTCTAGTGTGGACAGGGAGGGTTCATTTTCTCTCCTGCTGTTTGTTTTACTAGACCCCAGCTCTCTTATTTCTTCATAAGATACACAGCCTCTCTCTGCAATTGTTCTAGTTCATGGTTATCTTTCTATCCAAACTAAGGTCCTAATAGGACCTAGTGGACTGTTGATTTTTTTCTGAAGATACTCCAGCTGACATCATCTAGGATCACCTATGCAGTGCTTCTGGCACCAACTTTAGAAAAGAAGATACAAAAATGGGAAAGCAGCAGCTACTGAATCAACATCAGTACCTTCTGCATTACCTCACCATCTTTTCTCTTGGTAGCCTCCTACATAAATATTGAGAAAGACCAGTAGTGTTTACTGGATTTGGTCTGACAAGCACAACTCGGGTTATGTTCCAAATAAGAAGTGCAAGTTCAAGATCACTTAAAAAAATACGAGGTAGGGTTTTGTAATAAACTCCAGTCAGTCTCACATGTAATGCACCAGGCATAAATGTATTCTCCCACTATGCCTCCATTATGCGGCTACCAAAGAGAAAAAAAAATCTTAACCTTAAAGAATGTCTTGCCTGTAGTTGAGTAGAGGGTAGATGAGTAATTATATGCCAGATGAAATCCCTATTAGATCAGTGCTTTCCAATCTTTTCCAATTTGTGGACCCCATCAAATTTTTCAAGGCAAGTGCTATAGCAAATTAAAGTCTATGGACAACAAATCTGTTTTATCAAATACCTTTACCAACCACTAAGGAACTTAATATCCATGATCCACAGGTTGGAAAACACTGGAGATAAGCACTCATTGCTTATTAAAGAGAGGTCCATATAAAAGTCCATGTGCATTTTGGATTTTCAAAACTATCCAGCCAGTGTTAATTTGACTAATCTACAACAGAAAGCGGAAAGTTCCACTCTGAGGGCATCCACAGCTAAGCAAGTTCATTTTCATATGTTTCTACAATATAAACAAAATAATAACACACGTAGAACAGTAACTGCCAGAGTCCCTCTCTTCAGGTTTACTAAATTTTCAGCTACAAGGTCTATTCCTATCTCATTAAGTGAGTTGAAGTATTCACAACAATTCAGTTAAAGATAAATCAAACCACGCTCCTTACATCTCTTGCAATTGGATTTAGCCAGTATTGAACCAAAAGAATACCACGCAATAGATTTGTGGTACATACACTGTCTATAATAATATGCAAGGGCCTGATTTTGGAAAGATTTACACGTGAGCTACCTTTATAAAAGGCAATCAATCAAGAAAGTCCCCTAGTGCCTTCAGACAAGAATCATAACTAGAATTTAATTGGAACCAGCCATACCTAGGTCACCTGTACATCTGGAAAAGGCCAACAGAAGTGCAACACCACCACAAAGAAGCACACGAGAAAAGCCAGCAGTATAAAGAATCAGGACATTTACCTGGAATACAGAAAAATCCCTCCGCTCAAGCCCCAGAGCTAAATGCAGCAGAACAGAGGGCTGATGCTGGCTGTCCAGGCTAGCTGCTCCCTAAGGGATGAGGAACCAGAAACAAAGACCCAGCAGGCAGGACAGGGACTTCATCAGTCAGAGGCTGTCCCTTAGTCCCCGAGGGCTGATAGCAACCAGCTTTAATCAAGAAATCATCAGGCAAGTTGTGGCGACAAGACAAGTCCAAGCATAAGCTAGGAAGTCCATCAGCAGGTCAGGATCAGGTCCCGTGTGGGTAATGAGGCTCAGACACAGCCCCATGATTGCAGCACAAGTCCACAGGGACAACACAGGTCCCAGGTCATGCCACAAAATCAGTGGATGGATCAGTGCCCGGCTCAGCAGGGCCCGTGGCCAGGCAGGGCAGGGCTGTGGCAAAGCTGGAGGCTGATCTCCCACAGCTGAGCTGCAATAGTGCTCCTGGTCCATGGATGAGGCTGGTCAGGGCCATCAACACCCATCAGTGCCCACAGGGCCCTGATGCTGGGCTGGTTACATGAATGGTCACTAGGAAAATGGCTGGTCTCATACAGGAGTGTACTGGCCCCAGAAAAAATTTTGGACTTAAAGAACACTTTGATAGCACATTTCATCTTTTTCATGAATCAACAAATTTGATGAATGCTGCTTCAACAGAGAAAAATCCAATCTGCTGTAATTTCTATCGCTGCTCTACAAACACAGCTTTAATTAAATCAAAGTACT
Source organism: Pluvialis apricaria (assembly GCA_017639485.1). Lineage (NCBI taxonomy): Eukaryota > Metazoa > Chordata > Aves > Charadriiformes > Charadriidae > Pluvialis > Pluvialis apricaria. Next base: position 70,304,238 of record CM030011.1, on the reverse strand, counting down.
TGTAGGTTTAAAATAGAACTCACCGTACATCTAAATGCTTTGCTAAGCTAGGGCCTAAATACAAAGTTGTGTTTGGTTTTGTGTTTGTCTCTTATTTACAGATGGTGACGGACAAGCTGATACTTCTGCCAGATCTTTCCCTTTCACATGTGTTCGGTGTGGTCCACAGCCAGGGTAAATTGGTGTCATTCCAATGAAGCCAATTTACACCAGCTGAGGATTCAGACCCACAGCTGTATTTCTGTAACCTCAATGCTGCACGAACACAGTTTTTCCATTATAAATATCTGTATATATGATTCATAGAGTACAGTAAGTTTAAGCTACAGCACATTAAATTATTCCAGACAATGGGCCCAACTGTCAACCCACTAGAAAATTAGCTAGATGTGTGACGTGACAAATAGCTTTGTATTAATATCAGAGCACCATTTCCAACATACTCACGCTGAATGTTCCTACTAAATGCCAGAGTAAGAGATCTGTGTTTTTTTCCTGACAGATATCAAGCCACAGCCATGCACAGAGTAAGGCATGTGATTCCTATAATGCTGAACAGAGAAGCAATAATTTTATTGTTGAAGGTGGGAGAAAATTACACATACTGAACACATAAATATGACTAATGATATCTGGGTGTATTTTATGTATATGTGTGTTTGCTTTGCTTTTTTGAAATATTGTACCTTTCCACCGCACTTAGTGACATCAAACACTCAGGCATTCCTGGAAAGGATTTTCTGTTCCTTAAACTGGAATCGGCCTTTCCTGGACACAGATCACCTACAGAGACCCGCTTGCTGTCTAAGTTCAAATTAATTAATTGGCTGGATAGGAAATGGAATACTAAAAGAGATAAATGGAAAACGGCCTCGTGAATGGAAAAAACTGTAAATTGTGAAAAGATCAGAGTGGGTCCCCAGATGAAGGATCTTCCTCTCAGTTTTCGGAATCTGTGAGATGCAATTTCATTCAGTTGAAAATGCTGTACAAGTTTGGTGACTTTATCATAGAACCTAGTTCTATTCCTGGCTTCACGTGCGACATTCCCTTGACTCCAAATAGCTGCCATTAAAAACAAAACAGCCAGACAGATCTTTATGATTTTGTATCAGAAGTGTGGCATTTTCCCTACCACATCTAAAACAGCATAGATTTAGACTAGAGATAAGGAAGAAATTTTTTACAGCGAGGGTGGTGAAGCACTGGCCCAGGTTGCCCAGAGAGGTGGTAGGTGCCCCATCCCTGGAAACATTCAAGGTCAGGTTGGATGGGGCTCTGAGCAACCTGATCTATTGGAAGCTGTCCCTGCGCATTGCAGGGGGGTTGGACTAGGTGGCCTTTAAAAGGTCCCTTCCAACCCAAACTATTCTATGATTCTATGAAAATCACCTGTGTCTGAGACCCAGAGATACAGCTGTGGAGTAACCACAGGTTTAAGCTCCCAACATGCCATGATGCTTTGGGGCCAGAGCTGGCACCTCTGCACAGACGGAAAGCAAAGGATGTCAGCTTTTTGCTGGATTTTGGGGTGTCCAGCACTCCCTACCCCTGTGCCCCAGCTATTCCCCCATCCCACGAATCAACTGTTTCAGTGTTTTCCCTTGACGTGGGCAAACCTGGCAAGCTAGGAGGGTGGACGGTGTCCCCACGTGGGGACACACGCTCCACAGGTGGCACCGGGCCCCCCGCCGCCCCCTCGGCAGTTCTCCTGGTTTTCATGGGGCCGCCTTAGGGCCTGCCCCAGTGAACAAACTTGTTGCAAAAACCTTAAATTCCAACTCACCCCTCACAGTGACTTCTGATTCCCCAGGGCTGAAAGGACTGTAAAAGCCAATGTGGCTGGCTGTAAGGGTGCGTGCCCATTCCTCCATGCAACGACCGTGACTGACAGGTTGCACAGCGGGGCGGTCTGTCAGGAGGCCGTGAGCCGCCCTGTGCCAGTCCCAGCCGGTTCCCGCCAGCTCTGGCCCTGAGGGGGGCCCCAGCAGGGAAAGCCACCACACGCCAGAGCCCCAAAACATCCCTCAGCCAGAGAAGCGCCTGGGTACGAGCTGCTGGGGAAAGAAAATGGCGGCTGCTGAGGGCTGGAGACGCTCTGTGGGGTCCCCCATGGCCAAGGGGGCAGGGACACTCCCGAGAGCGGCCCACACTGGGGCAGAGACACTGAGGAACAGCAGCAGAAAATTTTTAAGAATCAGAGAATAGCTGTAACAGCAACAGAAAGAAACTCATGGAAACATTATCCTCGACATCCCCCGCTGCGTGTCACCCCACCAGAAGAATTTTGATAGACTGGGTATAAACCAGGACAAAGATCAGGGAAATTGAGTCTGGAGAAGAATAGGTGTTTACTGGGTGTGTGTCCTTCTTTTTCCTCTCAACACCCAAACCAAGATCAGAAGTTTGTGTTGATTAGCAATAAATTGAGCAAAATTCCTCAACTCGAGACAGTTTTGCTTGTGACACCTTTTCAGCAGCTGTGTAGGATGTAAGGCATCTGGGATTTCGATGCCAAGTAATATGGAGGGGCCTTGCAACATGTGAAGGTTCAAGAAAATATTTGAGAATTAGTTTTCATAACATGCATGATAGATAAGAAGAAAAGCCAGAGTGACCTGGTTTAAAATGACACTGATACTCCTGGAAACGATCCACAGACCTGTGGATCCTGGCTTCACCCCTTAAACCATCAGCAGCTCCTGAGGAGAAGGCAACCTCTCGACTGCACGCCCACCCTCACGTGTTTCCTATAAATAGATATGAAGGCTAATTTAAGATATAGTTTTAAGACCCCAAGCTCTGCCAAGTGTGGGCCATTTAAAGCATTTTAGCCAGGCCAGGAAGACATTAATTTAGGAATAATCACATAGCTACATCTGAAAGATGCTGCACAATAAGTCTGTGAACCTCATGCACAGTTTAATTACATTATTTCCTGACAGCTAGGCTCTTATCACCTAACCTTCTTGAGGATCAAAGCAATAAATTAAAAAAGCAACTTTCTTCTCTTTTTCTATATGTGTGGGCCTCTTTCTTCTCTTTTTCTAGATGTGTGGGCTTTTTTTGCCCTTTAGAGCATTTGGGTCTTCTTGTCTTCATTAGTTAAAGCACAGCTTTATGGTTATAATATGCTATACTCATCCTTAAAAATGAGGTTTAAGTCTGTATTCAGATGCCAAAACACTTTCTCTTGCCATACTGATGAGGGAAGCATTCCTGTGCCTCCCAGCGGTGCCAAGTTGGAGAAGCTGAACCAGCCTCAAAATGCTCTCTATCAAAATTGGCAAGCGAAATAAAGAGGAAATTTGTGCAAATGCAAAAATATTCCATCGGAACATACTGCCTTCAATTATTTTTGGACCCATTCTAATGTTCATGGAGGAAGCAAGAGGAATAGTAACTGCGTATCCAGTGTCGGCAGCAGGAAACTACAAATAGCAGAGCACACCATGTTCCAGTTTCAGCAGGGGCAGGCTTCAGAGCCGCTTCCTTACAGTCAGGAGGACTGCGAGGCGACTGCTGCCAGAGTCTGGAAACATAAAGCAGGAACTACGCCATCACTCGGTTAATGTTCTGCCCTCTTGCACTGCCAGGTCACAAGTGTGTTGGATGATCCAGCACAAATCGGACAGAAAGTGGCCCCAGACTGCTGTAACTATGCTATAGGGCGCGCTTAGCATGAAGGAAATGCGCAAGTCTTCCTCATCCCTAGCTGCAGCAGCGGAGCGAGGAACTGTTATTGTTTTTACATTCCCATCAAAAAGATCAGGTTCAATTCCAAGTGCTGTGGAGGCAAAATATTTAGCTGCCTGCAAAAAAAAAAAAAAAAAAAAAGAAAGATTTTGCAGCAAGGGGCAGGATGAATTGAGAAAGAAAGATGGAAAGCACTGAGATATCTATGTTACACATCAGATCAGGACTCCCACTGCAGGACAGGCTTCCTGTGCAACAAGAGGCAAGGCAGTTAACCCCTGTGGTTTTTAATTTCCAATTTTTAGCTTTGAACTTTGCATCCTTTGTACTTTCATTTTACTGCTCCAAAGCCAATCCAACTCCACAGCAATCAGTCTCTGGCAGATGATTACCCTTCTTGATGGACAGCTGTCCACACATGAAAAATCAGCACCAAAAATGCCTGCAGAATATTCTTATATGCTGTGCTTGTGGAGTCTGAGCTCGGGTCATGGAATTGTTACGGGAGGAAGTTTCTACACTCAGAGCTGTCAAACCAGCGACAGACTCACTGCAGCAGAAACAGAAACGTCAACGGTAGGCTCCAAAAGGAGTCCTGCCCCCTCCTCCACAGGGAAAGAAACGGTGGTTGCAACAAGGGCAGGCGACATTCACCGCTAGAGTAACATCCACCAGGAAAAGGATTTCTGATATATATTTATCCAAGTTCCCTGTACTGCTCCGCTCAGCAGGCAAGGCAATCCCACACTTCCTCAAACCAGATGGCAAAACTGGGTTTGTAGCTGCTTTCAGTTGTAGGAGGAGCACAAAGCAGTTGGCGTGTACTTGTGAATTTGTCCTCTTGTTATTAGATTTGTCCTCAAACTTTCTACTGGTGGATGGAAAGGCAGAAAAGCTATTGGTACATAGGAGAAGACACCCCGTGGCCTTGACTGATACATGAGAAAGCAGCAGGATACAAGCTTGACACTGTGAAAAAGATACAAGCTCCTTTGGAACATCACTAATAATGAAGACATTTTGATTTTACAATCCAATTAGCAGAAATGAGCTCTGTTTGTGCTTCGAGGGAAGTTGAAAACTTTTATAATGATCTCCTGGTCTTGCAAAAATCTGTTTTTTCCTACAGATACCAAGAACAGGATCTTATTAAGTGTGATCAGCAGTGGTCAAAGTAACGAACAGTTCCCACAGAGCCCCCCGTGATTACTTCCCACTCCAGCAACTCTTCACTTTAGATTGGGGGTAACAAATCGTGGATTGCATTAGCAACCTCTCAGAAGCCTACTTCATATTAAACAGAGCAGATGTCAGCTAGCTGCATCTTTAAATCAGAGCTATAGCCTGCAAGGACTGCAAGTCCCAGCATACACGTTCCTGACCCAAGAGGTATAGGCTATGCAGGATTCACCTTCCTGTTAAAGATGACAGGTTTTGCAAGTAATTTATCCTTATAGATGCTGAAGAGGATTTACCCCACAGTTCCCCAATAATTCTTTTGTGTCCATGGCTAGGTAAGGGGGATTGTAAATTTGACACATTTCAACTGCCACTCGGAGCCTTCCAAAGTGGAATGCGCTGATCCCACACTGAAATCTCTTTATCACATGGCATCTATGCTCACAGCATCACAAGGAACTGTCAACACAAACTCTATGCACAACCATCCCTTGTTATAACATTTTCTCTGCTTATAGGCAAACTGTGGTATTTTGGTTTTTTTTTTTAAAAAAAGTAAAAAAAAAAAAAAGTCTGAGACCAGGTAAACTCAGTAATTTGGGGAATCCATGAGCTTAAGCCCTGCTTTGCTACCACCAAGCTTCATAAAAAAAATCAGTAAAGATGCATTCAGAACATTATACTGTTTATTCAGCTGCATCAGAATACCTCATAGTGGCTTATCCATGACAGAAAGCACCGATGTGCTTCACGACAAAGCAGGAGCAGTACTCAAGTAGCAAGAATTCAATTATTTTAAAATGCAAAAAGAAGAAATATGACAGAGAACACATTTGAATAAACACAGAAAATTAATGAAAAAATGCTGTTACAATAGAGTTATTCCTACATCCTTTCAATTCTCACCTGTTTTATTAGAGCGTCCTTTGTTCTAAGATGTGTGAAGTAATTAAATAAAAGTGATTAGAGCTGGCATAGGTTCATTTGGGGAAATATGCTGATTTTTAAGAATGGATATACAATTTCTCCCTTTGATATGAATCTCCTGTGTTGGTCCTTTGTCCTTGATTGATGCTATTAGAAAGGTCTTACACAAAACCTCTTAAGCGAAGCAGTATATTCCCAGTACTTACTAAAGCAACCCAAGTCATGTGTGGATACATACCTGTATTCAGTAGGAATATTTCCATACCCTTACATCATCAAGAGCATTTTCCAACTGCAAATCTGTATTTCTTTGTTGGAAACAGCCAATACCCCAGCCAGATTCATCATCTTGCTGTGCTAGGTGCCATACGAACATGCACTTAACTATTGTTTATGCACCCAGCTCAGTCTCGATTTAAGCCTGCTTTCCATATCATCTATATAATTATCTTTCTGACATTTTAAGATGGTGTCTGCCAATTCAACAATTTAGGGACCTATCTGCATCCATTTTCTGTGTTCTGCCTGGTATTAGAAATTCTGTATCAGAGCAAACACTTCATGTTGAACATGGAGCTTGTCATCTCTGTTGTCATTTTAGTTTCAGAGTGGGCTTAAATACAAAGGATGGCACAAGATGACGATCTTCTATTCCCATGGCAGCTTATTTAGACTGATAGCTGACTTTCCTTCCCAGCACTGGCATCCCAAGTCTGATTTTATTAATGGGGAAGAACAGTTGCCTAGTGAGAATCTCTATGCTAAAAAAGGCACCATATGCCCAGGGAAACTTCAGATTATAAAAGAAAGCATTTTTCACTGCCAGTATGAGAGAGTAGAATGCCAGAAATGGAAACAGGGTTTCAGGAAAGAACAGACACTATGTGCTCTCTCTGTGCAAGAGTCCATATGCATGAGAAAAGACAGAGAAAAAGATGATAACGCAACTTAAAGTACTTTGACTACATGTTGCTCTTGAGCTATGTCTATTCCAGATCCATAAATGCAGAGATACGTATACTTCTTCTATAGCTTAAAAAGAAGAACCAATTGTGTCAGGAACATTTTCAAAGCTTTTTTTTCTCTTATATTAGGACTGTTGCAAACCCTGGAAAATCAGGCTGCCCATAACATTGCAGATGTGCACTAACATAAGCAGTGGAGGGGGACACCAGCACAAATAGCTGGAAATAAGGTCCCATTTCTGTAAGTGGGTGGCAAAGTTGCTAACCCTGCCATCAGTAAGGCTGGAGCCAGAGACAGTAGCTAGAGATGGTGGCTGCACTGCTCCTGGATGTAGGGCTCTAACAGCACTGGCTCACTGAATACCCGTCAGTGGGAACCCTTACCGAGACCGTGAGCCTTTCACTCATTTTAACAGAAGTTGAGATTCACTGTGCTTTACAGGAGCAGGCCCCTGTCTTTTTAGAAGACACCTCAGGGAGACCTCGGGCAGCAAAATGCAATCAGGTCAGGGGCTGCAGCTAAAACTAGCCTCAAAGTGAATTGTTTCACCTGATGAAGCCACTGCTTTGGCCTGAAGGGTAGGTACCAATAACAAATTGAGCCCTTGCAATCTCTGAGAACTCTTCTCTGGACTATGGGTAAGGGATTTCATTTATGCTTAGTAGTAAATTTTTTGTCATTCTTCTTCTAAAGGTCTCTGCAAGCACATGCATTTCACAAACGCAGAGCCCAGTTCAGTGTCTTTCCCAGCCAGTATCTGTACCCCAAGGCCTATGTCCTTATTTTTCTGCACAGGCATTTGGTATGGGCGAAGGACGAAAGTACCATGCTTAAAATAGACCCTCAGTCAAATGTCTCTGCAGAAGACAGTAAGCTTATTGACTCCTTTTATTGTGGAAGTCTTACAGAGCTTACCTCAGGTCTAACAACACCCCCGGTGTTCAAAATCTCCAGGAAAGCTCCTTACTGTGATGCTCACTTACTGTGCTGTTGTGATATCTATGGTGTAAGTACTTAGATGGAAAATCCAGGGCCTGCTGAGCTCTGTAAGCCAACGCGGTGTTCATGTAACCTAAATGAAATCTAAATCCATGCAAAAATCCATGTCTAATCCATGCTTATTATGCCTGTATGATTATTACTGTTAACTGTTAAATACCATTCATTCAGTAACAAATCCTTTTGCAGTGAAACAGCACAGGGGGCATATATACTTTTCCTTGGTGCAAGACACGAAGGACATGCTCTTGTTATTAATCCTGATTCTGGTTCTTTCCCCTCTTAATATGCATCCTGCCTACTCCCCAGTCCTAATTAATCACCTCCCCAGAACTCATTCGCTTTGTATTCATTTCACATATGACAGCTCCCACCGTCAGCTTCTCAGTACTTTTCTCATTGGTTTCCCCATCTCATTCTCTGGAACACATTCCCCTTACAGTAATTTCTAAGCCAACAGTTCACACGAAATCTTGGAGGCAATTGTCTATATGGCACGTAGACCAGATCAAAGAAAGCGAGTGCTTCCAGCAGTGAAATAAGAGAGGGGAAATGGTCCTTCACTAAGTGGATTTTATCTCAGTCAGAGGAGTCTGTCCCAGGTGCTACGCCTTTTGGCATCGCACAAATCCTTAAAGGGTTAATATGATAGGCCGTTAGTGGGAAAACTCTATCATCTGCTCTTGTATCATTTCCAGGGTCTTTTGACACTGAAGTAAAGATGTTGCTGATCTTTTTAATCTTTCTTATGCTGCTTTTCCAGAAAGTCAGCTAATACCTATTTCTAGGAAATGCTTCCCCACACAGCATCACTTGACTAAAGGAGCAGCTACAATTGCTCTACTTAATGGACTGTAATAAAATAAACTGCGTCCTATTAGCAAGAAGGATCATGTCATCAGATTTGTAATGCATTTTATTACAGAACATACAATATCAGAATTTTTAAGTGCAGTGTAAGGGGAAGTAATGTATGAAACGATTAAAGTGGATATGTATTACACAATCACAAATGCACTGATAGTTTCCCTTCTCTCAAACAGGGACATATCAATGTTTCTTTCTCAAAACTATCTTATTTCCCCCTAAACCACAGGGTAAATTTCCACATTTTGCATCGTATTATTCCATCAAAGTTATGCTGCATCTTTTTAGACAAAGAGTAGCTTGCAGAGCATTCCTTCCCTCTGAGGAACATATACCTTTGGCAGGTGTTAATACTCCAGTAATGGTGCAAGCATGGTTCAAATACTCAGGAGCTACAGCTTCCCTGTACTTTTCTAGACTAACTCTGTATGGTGTTAAGTTAGATTCTAAATCAGGACCTCCTAAATTTCATCTGGCACTTCAGAATAAGTGTTAATGGGTATAATTGTGCTTCTGCTGAAAATCAGTAGGAGTCTTACCAAAACTTACATTAGGAATGGGAATAGGACACTGGACAGGAGTCTAGTACAGCTGGTGTAGCTGTGATTTTCCTCCTTCAGAAATCAAATGCCCCATTATCTATTTCACTAATGGAGGCCAAGTCTAATAGCGCTTATCCAGTGGAATAATGCATCCGTTCCCTTAGTTAAGGAGACCAGTCCAAGGAAGAGGCCTGAAGCAGCTCTGTGTGTGAGAAGGGAGGGATGCAGTGTGTGCTCCTTGATGCCATGGTCTCACTGCCCACACCTGCACAGGGACTGGGATGCAGGAGAACTGCTGCAACTGTTATTCCACCCTATTCCCCCACCCCGACATTTTGTTTACGTCCCCCCCACAAAACTTGTCTTCTATCATATGAACTTTGCATTGTTATCACGTTCCAATCACTCTTGCACTCACTGAAATCTTTCTGTCATTCCAGGCTTGTCACATCACCTGGGAAATGGGAGGAACCGGTGCTGTGGGTTAGGAGCTGCAGGCCGTGCCCTCCGCTGCCTCTCGCTGCAGCCACCCGCAGAGCAGCAGTACCACTGCAGCCCCCGGCAGCCAGCACAGCTTCCCACAGCCCGCTCCACAGGGAAAACCACAGGCAGAGCTGTGTTTTTCAAAGAGAAGCTTATAGTATGGATGAGGCAGATGGTTTGGACTGCAAGCCCACTACTTCACTGCTCCTTGAAGACTAGATGTGGCCTGTGGTTTGCCACTAGACTTTCTACAAAGCTGGTCCTATCCAAATAAAATGTTTCTCCCACCACAAACTTCCAGTGAAATTCGCTCATGGCATTTTCTAACTACCATTGCCATTTTTTGGAGTTTTCCTTTGTGTAGTCGACTCTGTCAAAAGTCAGGAAGGAGAAGGGGAGGTGAGGACACAGAGAACATGCAAAGTCTCCTCTGCCTCCCGTTAGAAGCTGAGATTACAGCAGCCTGCTCTTTCCTTGCTCTGGTGTTACAAGTTTCCTTGGTTCAGTCCAGCTGGTAACTATATTATTTAAACTTAATGTGGACAATGCTGACTACATCATAATAGCTGCTTTTCATTCACATACATGCCAGGGTAGTAAAATTGATATGGAACCAACCCAGAATGATGGGGAAATTCCTACAAAAGTCAAGTTGGGTGCCAGTTACAAATGATTTCCAGAAGAGCTGGAAAGTGCAGAGTGTAAGGATAATTTTTTGTCTTTTTTGGTATTTATTCAAGTGCAAAACATGTGGACTCTTGCCTGAGTTCTTCGTCTTGTCCAGATTTCAACCAACCAATTAACATTTCTCAGATAGTTCTAATAGTTGGATCTCTGCTGATTGTGTGGTTTTTGTTTTAAACAATATTCGGTTTAGACTGGACTACATTTTTTCATGTTACTGATGGCTAAAACTATTTTCCCTTTTACCCAGTAAAAACACAGTGAAGCTTCATCTCTAGTTTCAAAATTATGTATATGTGTACATCCGTATGTACGAATTAGTTGGTGAGGAATGAATTTGTTGAACAGTGAGGGTCAGGGCTACACCAGCGGCTGAAATGTGTTCTTTATCAGCAGGTCATTGCAGTCAGCACTGCACAGCATGTGAACTTCCTCACACCACTCTGCCAAAGCTCCCCGCGTGGCTGACCTGCCTGCTTGACTCGAGCTTCAAGGAGCTTCCAGTCTCCATCTGGGGATTCAGTCTCACTGCACTGCTTGTGCCTATGTGATAGCCCAACTTTTCCTCTCCCTCGGCCCCAGCGCAGGAAAATAAAACCCGAAAGGCCTGACCTGGAGACAAAGTTTCTCCACAGATAGCTCTGCTCTCTCCCACTGATTTGAGAGGGAGAAGCCCAGGGTGTGACTGCCACCCCCTCCTTTTATTTTGCCAATAATATGAGTTGCTCAGCACACAACTATACAGACCTTCTGTAAGTTGTAATACATGTAACTTGAAAAATTTGTGTGTCCAGGCAGTGACTGTCATTTATAAATATTCCAACAGAGGGGATCCATAGGAGGGAAAAAACTGAATTGATTTGCTTTCAACATCCGGGATATTTTAATACCAACGGGTTCAAAAATTAACCTACCTTAAAATACTGTGTGTTTTTCCATCTTGTGTCCCCTGTTTTTTTCTCATCCCATCTTTAAGAACTTTTCAGGCAATGAGGACATCTGAAATTTTTAAAATCAGAGGTGTCCAGAAAACGGAAAGTCCTTGTCCATTTTCTCCTTATTAGAACAGGCTTCCTAAAATACCACCCAATGAGTATACAGAGATATTTTAAAAGGCCCTAAAACCTTATTTATACTCAGAATTTTATGTTGGAGTTTGAGCTTTCACAGGGTATTAGAGTTGTCATTTGATTAGCACTAAATGACATATCCAGGTTATACAAAAAGAGCTATGCCTCTCCCCAGGAGATGAAGACCATCCTGGCTCTGCTACCATACCTAATTGTAGAGGGTAGAGTTCAACTGAGCAAATGGAGGTACCGGGAAACTTTAAAATTCAATACACAGACACACTTGGTGGCTATTTATACAGTGGAGACAGCGCGCAGACTGGATTTAGCTCTGAACATTTTATGAGACAAGTACTTTTCAGTCTGAGATGGTCAGACTACTTCAAAGAGATCTGCACAAGGCAGCTAAGGAGAATAAGAACATCAATATTTTACGTCAGACTACATGTGTGAAATGTGAAGTAAAAGGGTCTGAAACCTTCCTTGGAAGAATTTTAGGGACTCTCAAACTGAAAAGATTAAAAACAATTATTTGAGAGTATAAAACAACAAAAAAGTTTCTTTTCTTTGGGAAACGTAGTAAAGGAAAGACAAGCAGAGCTACTCAGAGAAGCCAAAGCAAGACTGCGTGCGAAGTTAATGTGAGGTGGATAAATAAGAGATACCAAGAAGATCAAAATGCCAGCTTTGTCAATCAGGAATTGCTCAAGACAGCCAGTGTTAAAAAGGCAGGAATCACATTCTCACTGCTTCTTCCTTCACCTCAAAAGTTTCATTGATCTGCTGACTTGCCTAACCTTTACACTTAACCTCAGAATAACACATGCAAAGAACCTAGCTCTCACAATGCTCAGACTTGTACCACACCGTCCTTTTATGCCTGTTCGGGAGACAGAAAGCAAAAATAGATTGGAGACTTCCTTCAACACTACAGAACAGAGCTTGGCAACAAGAACGTCTCAGACACTGACTTGATCTGAGAGCTCTTCAGCTTATAACATTAATAATAGTAATAATTTGCTAAATAACAATAATTTGCTAATAATATTAGCAAATAATAATCATAAATAAAAATGAAAATTTATGTTAGTAAGCAGTGGTAGTCTGAATAAGGCCAAAGAAACTGAAAATCCAAACTGAAGCACTGACAGAAATACAGCCACCACCGGGAAGGACAGCAGTGAGTGATCTCCTTATAGCATGTGACACACAAGGAAAAGGGAGAAGAAGAAAAGCTAGTATTTGGAAGAAAAACTCTGCTCTTATGCATTCTTGAGTGATGCTGCAGTGACTCGCATTTTAGAGCGACTCATCTGAATTCAAGGTTTTCCCAATAGGAGGGTTGATTATACAATGATGGAGCCTTTTCAGTCCTAGAGTCCCTTAGAGATATTTAGTACATGCATTGAAAACCAATGCCTTGTGTCTTGCTCTGCGCTACTGAAGATTATATTTGTTTCAGCAATGTGCTTCTCCCTGATGTTTTAAAAACAATATTAATTTGCAGCTGATTAAAAAAAAATCATCCTCAGTGAGATGCCCCTGCAGATCAGGTCTGCATTTCTTTTGCTATTCCTCCTGGGTCCAGGCAGACACATTAGTGAAACAACTGGATTGTACATTAAGTGGAGAAGATTCACAGATTGGTGCTTTTGATGGATATACAGACTAGATAAACATGAGTCCGAGAGCTCAGTACCTTCCACTGAGAATATCCTACTTCTGCGGTCTAGAATTTTAAATGTGCAGCAAAGACTTCTCACGAAACCACCTAACAAGATGTCAAGCACTTCTGTGTTAAGAAAGTGAGACTGCCAAAACTCCAGCACAACACAGTTTTCTAAAATAAATTCACTGAAATCAGTACCTGCATATGCCTCCACAGGCAAAGAGCAGGCTAGAAGTAGTAAGAAGCCTGCTTCATTGTGTATTACTGAAATTTGTAGGTGGTGTTTTGTATGAGATGTGGCTAGGGCACTCTGGTTGGTTTTTAGCCAGTCTTTTCAACAAAAATGACAAGCTGCTATGCCTTGCTTGCTGAGGGCTTCCCTACCTACTACAGGTTCCTGAATGAATATCTTCTGAAGAGGCAGGGAATGGGGATGTAGCTACGCAGTGGTACTGCACACATGTGAAACTACAGCTTCCTAAAGCCATGTTACTCACCTGTGCTTCTGTTGCTCTTAATACTTTTGTACACCATATTTCATTTCGAGACACCCTATGTGCTTTTCAGGCTGATACGCTACATTACAGCTGTCTAAGAAATATGAAGTTGCAATGCAATCTCTATGGAATAATTCAATGTTAAATATTTCTCAAATAAAGTCTTGTGCGGGTGAACAGGAATCTTGGCCACTGACTCAGTGTCCAGTATGAATTCGAATGCCATCCTTATGTGCTTTTTAAAGCAAAACAGCCACACTGAGTTTTGCGTGCTGCTGTCATTTCAGAATACTTTCTCTTGGTCTGTTTATATATTTAACCTAAACACAGTCTCAGATCTCATGCTGTGGGAATTAAGTGGCCATGTCCTTGTTACAAAGTCATAGCTAAAGATTCTACCAGTTGCAAATCCTGTTGTGATTTCCTAGGAAAGGGAAACTGAAAATGTTGTTTGAGATAACAAGTAGGAGGATTTAAACTACAAACTTCCCATAGACTTGTGAGAAGCGCAAACAATAATCATAGTGAATCAAACCCTAAAATCATTCTTCTTTAGGTGCTGTGACATGTAGACAAATATATTCATAAGCTTAGTAAAAGAAACTAAAAAAAAAGCCTGCTTCTCATGCTAATGTCTACCAAATGTATCCATTGTGACACAAAAAAAAAGCAGATTAACTTTCATCAAAAGTGACACAGACAAGTTATTCTTGGATATCATTATGTCTGCTACATCCAACAATTAGTTCAGTGAATTTGGTTTACGAGTCACATAAAGTACATCTGCTGGCAACATGAGATTTACACCTGTGATGAATAGCTCATGTTGTTAATTATAGAAAAAATGGGCACAGTGTCCTTGCAATAAAGTCTTGATTAAAATATGAAAGGAACAGATTATTCCCTACCTTCTCAGCATCTTGCTCAAAAAGCCGGAGTTGAAAGCACTGGTCCAGTTTCAATTTGCGGACATGCCACATCTGATGCAAGTGTTGCCGGGTAGAATGCAGCTTGTCTAAAAGGCTGGTGATCTTTGGCACAAGACTTTGAAAATCTGCACTTCCAGGAATGCAGTTCCTACCAGAAAAACCATCACTGCATCTTATGCATTGTAATAACCTCTGACCCTCACGATCCAGTTCTTCCACAGGAGCTTTAATCACTTTTTTCTTAAGCTGTGTGTGCTCATCAATCAGCCTTCTTGAGCCCTCAACATCAACTGGAAACTCCTTCCTAGCCAACATTTCCTGGAGATCCTCCAGCCTTGATAATAAATGGATGGCACTGTTGAAAAACTCTTCCAGGGAAACACGCAACTCTATCCATTCATCGTGGTTGTAATCCAAGGATCCTTCAAACTCATCCGTCAGTTGAGAGGGATCTACGAGTTTTGCCAGGCCTTCAACAGATACCATACTTGTCTAAGGAAGGGAAAATGACAGCATTTGAATCAGTGACTCTCTAATCAGAAATAACAGCGCAATCCATAAATAGCAGGAAGGGATTATTTTCCTCATCAATACATAATTGAAGAAACATTATAAAAGATGCTGAGGACTGTGTTTGATTTTGATGAATTAATGGGATTGAAAACTTTTCTATTAATGGCACTGATTTCTTTATTTATAAAAAGAAATGACATTTACTCGAATAACGTCTATCTTTTTCAGCTGGTCTGACTATCAAAACCAAATAATGAGAATGCTTCTGCCATAGATAACTTTAACCTGGTTGGACACTAAAGACATCTGTTGGACATCTGGACATGATTGTTCACTAAACAGGTATATGGTATTACAGGGATTCTGCTACTCATGTTACACGCAGGCTGATGGCTCTACAGCAGCGAAAGTTTTAGGCATATGAACTGAAACAGGTATTGTGACCTGCCAAAACAGAGAATACACTGGTTTCTTCTTCCAGATTATTCCAGTTGGCTTTTACCACAGGCAGATCTCTTCCATGTTAGTAATTTCTAATGCAATTAAGCCAAAATCATGTAAAAGTGAAATGTCATTGGAGTATTAACTATTAGAATTTATTGGTAATAGAAAGTACTGCTCACACAATCAATGAGAGATGGTTCTAATTCATTCAGACTCAGTAATCAGTGATAGAGAAATGCACTGGGTGCCTGGAAAGCGGATTACAGTTTAAGGATGCAACAACTGATGGCTCTTCCCATTTATTTTGGACATTTTTTTTTCTGAAATGCAAGCATAGGGTTTCATATGTTACTAGAGATTTTCAGTGCTGTCATTTTAACACCCATGTTGGCAGCCCTTAAAGGCTTGTGATGTTCATCAGTGACTGCACATCTATCCCCTAAAGATCAGGCCTCTAAAGAATGTCAGAGCTTGTGCTCTTCAGAAGTGGAGGCAACCAATAATCACAGCAACCTTGTAAAAGTCATCTACAAAGAAAAATACCTCAAGTCCTGTCCATTACCCTGAATTATGTCAAAAATAGCAGGCTGCCCACTGGTCTAAACTTAATAATAGGTTTTTCTTCGAATTTGTATCCATCTAAAAATCTCCGGCATTCTGCAATGTATTAACATCAGGATTGTACTGAACTTATGCTCAGCAGAAAGATTATTTTAAAACTTTCTTGCAATGTTCCTTGCTTTAGGGAAAGGGGAGGACAGAGGGAAAAGCCAACAAGCAATGGGAAGGTAAGTAAGTAGCTTCAGAGGGATTTCAAATTTCTAAACCTCTTGACCTGGACACTGACCCCTTGAAGATAATTCAATTTAGACTTTAACTGCCTGTCAGGAAAAGACTTCTCTTCATGGCTAATACCTGGGCATTTCCCCTGCAGTGTGTCAAGCTAATGCAAGCACTGCTCTTATCAAGAACAGAATTTGACATGATGATATAGCAGAAAGGCTTTTCATTTCACAAATTCTGCAGCAATTTTCTTTATTCAGATTTGTTTCTTTAAGGAGTTCTTGAAACACTCATGAAAACAACCTTAGTTAGGCAGGTAGGTGGTAAGATAAAGTAACTGTGTCCCAGGCATCACCCATATTTCTTTTAGAAATCACTTTAAAAAGCACTGCCCACTATTTAAAACCTTTTGGCTGCAGAAAGAAAATAATCTTGAAGGCACCTTTGAATTAATGCTAACTAAGCTGCCTGGTCCATTCCTCAAAGTGACAGGAAGCTTTGGAGTCCACATACATCAACCAAACCCTTTCTTTTTCTCTCTCTTTTCTTTGTGTGATCATCTGTGGGCATGTTTCACTCTCTGGACTGTGACACAGAATCATTCTGCCAGAGTCTCACAACAGAAAATCCAGATCATTAGCCTCCACTAAGGGTCATACGCTGTCCTGGCACACGCACAATGCTTCCATTAAGCTCAAAAGCAGAATCTGGCCTTAAAACTGACACTGTCTACTGCTGAGTTTGTAGATGGCGTAATTCAACAGAGACTTCGATTGCCTTCTACTGCGGTCTGCTTCTGCCAAGGACCTCATGTTTGATCACAGCTGTGGGAAATCACCATGATGGTTCAGTGCAGAGAGGGTACCTGCATGCTGCCCCACATAAATCAAATAAATGTGAGTCATATTGATCCACAATGCTTATTTGATATTCACCATTCTTCTTACAAGAGAGCATGAGCTGCTCCAGAGCCTGAGCCCACTGATAAGCAGCAGCATCCACAAGAATCCTTTAAAACAGAAGTTCCTGGATTGTGGTGTGTATGTTGCAGGAGGTCTATTGTACAGTGGACCACGGCTTGAGAAATATTTTTAAAATCATAGAATTGAAGGACTCATCAGTTCTGAGAGTCTGCAGGTGGTCCAGTAGGCAGCAAAAGCACTGGCTCTCCTCCTCTGGGCAAAAAATTTGTGAACCATTACAGACATCCATGTGAACAGCCCAGCAGATAGACTAAGGCTCAAAGGCACACACACAAAATGAAAATACCCTTAATGCGTGCCAGCATGTACAGCAAATGAGTCCGGAGCTTTTAACACAATACAGACCCAGAGGTGTGACTGAAGAATAGCTTGACTGCAGTTTACTCTTCACTATCATCATACCAACTCCACACAATAAAAAAACTAAGTCAAGCCTCCAGAAAGTATTAATTCCTTTTAAAACCAAACAAATGTCCCAAAAATATATATTTGACTTCTGTTACTTTACTTCTAGGTTTTGAAGCTTTAGGAAGATATTGCTTTTGTTTACTAAAGCACTGGAGTATTGAAATTCGATGTTGGATATACACGCATAAACTGTCTTTTCTTGGGTGACTATGGGATTGCCCTTTAGTGCCCATATATATTTCAAACAGAAGGTCTTCATCCCCCAAAGCTATTCTATTACTAGTCTCTGCACAGGCTCCCTCCTGCTCCACGTTCTTCTGTACCCATACATCTCCTTTCTCCTTCCCACCGCCCTGATTCCTCTCATTCCCCACAGGCAGCATTGCCAATCTCATTGCACCGTGATGGCAGCCACTTCTGCCAGGAGCAGTGATTTCAGTAAGTGTGAGGAGTCTCTAGAGGTGACATAAACCTATACTGAAGGCAGCCTTGCTTTCAAAGGCACATAGGGGATAGCAAGCGGAAGTCATTTTGATGTCTGAGTCCTCATAGGTAGCCAAGGAAGGTAAAGACCCATTTAAACAAAGCAAAATTTATGAGTTGACTGGTTTTTGTGGGAGAGAGGGAAAAAATGTATAAATACATAAATTGTGATAATAATATAAAAGTTTGTTAATGCTTAATGCCAACCTAGTTGCCCATTGCAATTCAAGAGTGCTTTTAAGAAGAGGTTGAAAATAAGGACATATTTATATCACACTGACTTCAACAGATCTTAATCATATGCTTAAATATAGTCTCCCATTGCAGTCAACATTAAGAACTATAAACAAATTGATTTCTGAGTGCCAGAGATGCAAAATCTGAGTGTCTCTCTGAAATTAATGGATAGGTAAGTAAGACAGTCAACGACAGAATTGTTTCTCAGCAAAGTAAAAAACACTAACATGTGACTAAGTCGTGGCTGGGCATGACTGATGTATGAACACTTCATGCACCTGAGCTTTTGCACCAAAGTGCACTAAGAGAACACAACTGGTTTGTCTTCACCAATGACAAAGTTAGCAAAATTCTCTTTAATTATGCAGTTGTTGTATATTCGTTACTTCTCAAAGAACCTGTCTGAGGCACCTTATCATTAACGTGAGTTGTTAATGTTACCGCTAAACTGTAAATCTCAATTAAGTTAAAGAGGTGACAATATAAAGATAAATTTAGTACAAATGTCTTTTATAAAAAAAGCCACTATCTGAGTTGGGTAGATGTCAACTAACAAACCCATACATTAGCATCTAGAGAAATTTGTCTTTAGTATATTGACTGATTTGGTGGTGTTTTTTTCTAAGAGAAACAAAGGAAAGACTGAATGCAACACTACCACAAATAAATACCACAAAAAAACCCTCACCAAAGTGAACTATGTATGTGAACCTCCAAGATGAAACGCGCATCCCATTCCACCAGTGTGCTCAGAAGGCAACCTGATGCCAGAGCATCAGCCCACTCCTACAAACAGTCCTCACATCTTTTTTTCTCTCAAGCACAGGGCTTGGGACTTTATTTTCCCCCTAAAGAAAATTTATCAGAGATAATGCTTTACCATATATCCCTCCTGTGTTTCTCACCTCAAAGATGAACTTCGAACTGCCAAAGTTTGTTTTCTGCTTCTGCCAGAAATTATCAGGTTTTATAATCAGAGCAACATGAATTTCAGCAGGAAAGGCTTCTTGAAGGGTCTTTAGGAGAGGCTTGATCAAATCCCATTTGGATCCCCGCATGTCGATAATAACAGTGAATCCTCGTTTACAAACATCTTCGCTGTAGGAATAAAAGTATATCAAGATAATTAATATTGTGGACAGTCACACTGAGACTTAACTTTTGTGCTAGCACTCAGTGCTTCAGAGCAAAGCAACGAATCATATACTTCAAAATAAAAGGCAAAACATAGTATAACAGAAAGGCTATATGAAAGGCTAAATGAGTTTTACCATAGTCTAATTTACATGAATACTCAAGTGTACACATTACAGTTTAATCTCTAATTTCCCAAATATATGTAATTGAAGTTTTCACTGAAAACATACATACTTTCACACAATTGAAAACAGAATCAAATATATCTGTATAGACTCTATATATGTGTACATACAACAGATTCTGCATTCAGCGTATTGAATTCAACCCACAACCAAAGTCAACAAGCAGGGTCCTGTGCCTTAACATTGCTGGTAACTCATAAATTCGTGTGCCTTCATTTTTAGAGGCCCCTTTAAGGGTTTTTTAAAAAAATGTCATTTCCAGAAAAGTGCCTGGCAATCATTCCCTGAAAGAAAGGTCCTTGTGGCTCAGCATGCGCACTGTTAAAATTTGGAGCCTTTTCCTTCTTGATTGATCTTCCAAATGTTACATGATCTTTTTAAGTCTGCAGTCATACTTTTCTGCCAGCCCTTGCTCCTCCCTTCTCAAAAGTTCAAGACGGTTATCTGGCCTGGTTGCTGGCAATGCATAGGGACCGAGAGCACCACAGCATTAGCTTGCAAACACACCTTCCCTTTTTTATCAGAAGTGAAGAGAAAGAATAAAAGGACACATTGATTCAAGTCAAATCCAGGCAGCTTTTGGCATAGCTTTTCCAGGGATGTAGTACTGCTCCTCAGAAAAAGGTGTATGGCTCAAAAGTGTCATCCTCCATCTGCAGTGTCCAAACATTCAATGTGATCTGGCAAGCATCTACTCCTCTGACTGATGGGCTGATATATCTGCCATGCATGGTGTTGAACTCTGAGAGCTATGGTGTCTGCTTTAGGCCTCAAGCACTTGCATAAAATGTGAAATTCCCCATTCCCAGTAATATTATAGGTATGGTAATGAGTAAAATTCATTGGTGATGCACTAAAAATGCCAGAATGGCCTACCTGCTGATCTAATATATGTATTTTTTTTTTAAGGTGGAATGGATGTCACAGCCTTCTCCACAGAATGAGAAGCTGTTGGAAGAAAGGAAGTGTAGAACGAAGAAAGGAAGTGTAGAAGGAAAAAAGGAAGATGAAAACAGAAAGAACAGTTGAGAAACAAGAGAAACATGGCAGCACATGAACGTATTTTATATAATGAACGCAACCGTGAGGTACAGAACAACAAATCCTCTTTAATACATGAATATAGCCTCTGGCCTCCCTGCAAACTGGCCATCAACATAAAAAGGATCAATACTGTAGACATAGAATCATAGAATGGTTTAGGTTGGAAGGGACCTTAAAGATACCTTCCAGCGCAGTTCCAATCCCTCTGTCATGGACAGGGACACCTCCCACCAGACCAGGTTGCTCAAAGCCGCATCCAGCCTGGCCTTGAACACCTTCAGGAATGGGGCATCTACAACTTCTCTGGGAAACCTCTTCCAGTGTCTCACCACCCTCAGCATGAAAAATTGCTTCCTGATATCTAACTTAAATCTACCCTTTTCCAGTTTAAAGCCATTCCCCCTCATCCTATCACTACATACCTTTGTGAAAGGCATATGTAAGGCAATTTAAAATAGCAAGTTTTGATATCACTGGAATGAATCTGAAATATGCTGATGACAGATTTTAAGTATGGTTATAGTGCAGAAATTGTAAGATCCTGTTTAGTCTCCACACATATACTCTCAGTGCACAAACACACAGGATGATTTTCACTATACCGCTCTAAATCCTTAAAGCATTCTTTCTGGTAATGAGATACATGTCCTACATATCTCACTGAAAACAACTCTGTAAAGCTTACAACTAGGTTTCAGGGCTGCAACAGGGACAGGGGTACCCTTCATAGGAGGCACACTGGATAAACATGTGTAACTTAAATATAAAAGTCCCTGGTGACCTTGCCAGTATCTAGAAAGCTTTGTGCACAGATGGACCACGCCATGGCAAAGGGGATTTTGTCATATTCTATTGTCATAGTTCACTAACTTGAACTGTGTCAACTTAGTGCCAGGAAGGAGCAGTCAAAGCCAACAAGCTTGGTCCTCTGCCTTAGCGTTATTGGCACATCCAAAGCTCACTGCATACAACAGTCAGTGCAAAGAAAAACTAAGGAGACCAGGCATTTCCAAGCACTGTCATCAATATAGATCTTTTTATTCTCCTTTTACCTACTGCTGAAAGGTCAGACATCTGATCCTTCCATAACTAATGACAAAAAAGGCCGTAAAAGAATCTTTGTTGGTGGCATTACTGCCTCTTGCCCTTTGGAACGAGAGCTGAGACAAAGAATCAAATCAGAAAGGGATGAATAGAAGGGGGGTTGTTTGGGTTTGTTTTATTGCAAAGCTTTATGGAGTCTTCAGTAACTTCTGCCAAGTCACCGATCCCTGTTACACTGGACTGACTTTTCTAAGGATTGATTTTTCTTCAAACACTTGACAAAGAGATCCAGGAGCCATATGGGCCCACGAAGAGCCCCAACAGCAGACGTAGTAACAGGTAAGTACAATCTATCTTTTCTTGTATAAATAAATAATTAAAAGCCCCTACACTGCAACCACAGCAAGGCATAATCAATATTAACTTCATTCAAGCTCCCCATGGTTGCTGCCAACCTGACAACTTACCAGATCTGATCTAAAACAATAACTTAATTTAATACTTACTGATGAACAACAGAAAAACCTGTTCCAGTAAGTATAACAGGAATACCCTGAGGGACTGAAGTGTTCCATTTATGAACCTGAACTGAAGTCTTAGACCCAAACAGCCCCCAGATTTGACCCTGTGACCAACTTTAGAGCGTAGGCAGCGTGATATCATGTTGACACCCACGATTACATACCACCATGACTGGAAGTTCAGCCTGTAGGTAGATATTCCAGATAGGGAACCAGGAGATGTAACTCTGGGCTAGATCCTGTGTATACTTGTCCTGGTTTGAGGATCCAAAGCTGAGGGATCAAAGGGTCAGGGAGCTCTCTTTCTTCAATGGCCGACATCTGAGGAGGACTCTGTCTGTTCATCTGCCTTTGATCCCAATCCTGAATGCAGATCCAGAATCCAGTTCCTGTCCGTCACTGAGTGCAGCCTGGGACTCCCCCAGTGCCAGCTGGTGTTGTGATTGTCATCCTGGGAGCTTGATATGGTTTTGTATATATTTTGTTATTTCCTTTTATTTTATTATAAATATTTCATTAAAGTAGTTTAGTTCCTTCTAAACTCATAAGTCTCTTTCTCCCTCCTCTGCCTCTCCCTTTGAAGAGGGGTAGAGCAGAGCATCTGTCGGTCCTGTCTGGGGTGCCCCATGTCCCCAGTATCAGATTTGGCCTAAACCATGAAAATACTGAAGGTTTATAGCCTCCCTGGACCTTGAAGGTGCAGAGAAGCAGTGGAGGGAGCAGACAGTACTGACGGTACACTCCCATCAACATACCATGCCTAAGCACACATGTGAAAAACACCCACAACACACTAAATCCCTACTTTCAGGGGTTTTGAGTATTCACAGTATGTTTTCAGGGGAAGAAGAAAGCGTAACGATCACCCAGCCCTTTCTGGTGGGCACAGGAGAACAGTCACCAACCCTGGGGGCCAGGCTGGGACTTCAGCCCACAAGTAGGGGTCAGGATGATTCCTGATTCTTATCCTGGAAGAGGCAATAGGCAGTCATTCCCTACCAGCACCATCCACACCCCTTGTAATTAGACCAAATTTTCTACAAGCTTATTACATTTTCAAGTATGAAACTGATAGGATGCAGGGATGGAGAAGGAGGAAAAGAAGGAGAAGAATATTCATAGATTTCTTTGGTTCAAAACACAACAAAAAGTAACAACTATTTCACTGATAATACAAAGCTCAATACAACGCTCTTAATTACAAGGAGGATTTCCCTACTTGAATCATAGAGTCATAGAATAGTTTGGATTGGAAGGGATCTTTAAAGGCCACCTAGTCCAATCCCCCTGCAATGAACAGGGACATCTTCAACTAGATCACATTGCTCAGAGACCCATCCAACCCGACCTTGAATGTTTCCAGGGATGGGGCATCTACTACCTCTCTGGGCAACCTGTTTTAGTGCTTCACCACCGCCATCGTAAAAAAATTTCTTCCTTATATATAGTCTAAATCTACCCTCTTTTAGTTTAAAACTATTACCCCATGTCCCGTCACTACAGGCCCTGCTAAAAAGTTTGTCCCCATCTTTCCTGTAGACCCCCTTTAAGTACTGAAAGGCTGCAAGAAGGTCTCCCCTTGATTGGTCACATAGACATGTACGTTCCTGTACGAAATAAAACAAGTGAAAAGATGGGTACCCCTTTTCAAATGTAGTGCAGATAGTGTACATATGGATGTTATTTCTCATTTTGAGCAAATTTAACTCTGTTTCAAGAATCTTGCTCACAGTCTTGCAGAAGTGGTTCTGCTTGCAATTTTTTCTTTAATGAAATGAATGGTACTAACCTGTAACAAGACCTGTGGGTCTGTAGTCTCATCTACAGAATTTGATCTCCTTGGCACAGTGATAATTCCACAGGCCCTTCTCTGACTCTTTGCACAAAATTAACACCTGATTTCTAAACCTGCTTGTCAAAAACTATTATTTAACAGTGTTTAAAAAGTTGCAAGCCAGAAAGCTGTCCGCTCATTATTTCTACTTCCAGTTGCCGAGCACGCTGTGGAGAGAGGTGCCTTTGAGAGCACTCACACTATACAAGCAGGCAGCTGGATACTCATCAGATACTAATATCTCAGAGACAGAAGAGGGAGATAAGAAAATTATTTAGATTGTAAGCTCTTCAGGGCAGGGACCATCTGCCATGCTGTATTTGACTAAGGAGCCTGCCTTGGTGTACGTCTCCAGGTACCTATAGTCATACTACAGTCATCAGCTGTCTAGAACGAATTCCAAAAAATTACTCTTCAGGAAACTATAGATGCAAATCCAAAGAATTTAAAATAATGAGTAGTAACAGTTGCAAAAACACAACTGAACACGTATGTGAAAATACAAAAGGCTTACATAACTGTGGGGACACCTCATAGGCAATTTAGTTAAAAAAAACACTAAAAAGCTCCAAAATTTAAGTTGCAATATCCAAATACTTACAGCTAGTGATAGGGTACTAAAAAAGTTGGCCTTGTGTAGACATAATGAAGCACCCATAAACTCTGGTGAGTCAGAGCAACCTGTGAACATTTGTCATCTTTGACAGTCAGTCGTTTTTCCTCAGTTACCTCAACATGTATTGAGGAAATGACCCTACGTTTCTTTTGAATGGTCTAGCCATGCTTATTAAATTTATGGTTTAAAAGCAACAACTCAAACCCTTCCCAGCTTAGCCATTGATCGGGAAAAACATCAGTAGCAATCAAACTTCCTCCACACTGTCTGAGCAAGACATGCCTTACCCCTAGCTCCCAAGACACTACATCAATCCACATATCTATTATGCACAAGTAATCATTTTAGGATGGCAATTAATGTTGATTGTGGTGCTTAATTTTTTCCGGTATTGATATTTGACCAGAAACTGAAGAAAACACTCAGATCAAGGTATTTGGACAATCCATCAGCCTTTTGGCTGTGCTCATCTGGACTAGATTTGCAACGGTGAGCACAAAATATTTGACAGTTGATATGTGATTTCAGTTGCTACCCCGGCTTTAAGCAAAGACAAAGACCAGCTTCTAAGTTTAAAAAAAATACCCTAGAATATTTCTGAAAACAATACTTATGATCTGGATTTTTTTTGGAAAAAAAAAAAAAAGCATAAAATTGAAACTCAGAAGCAGATGTGATAATTTTGTCAAAATAAATGCCTCTATTTTGGTTTCTAGGCTACTTTCATAAGGTTATTTTCTCAAATTTCCTCTTTAATTCAGGCACATTCTAAATTGTATTTTCTTTGGCAAGAGCTGGCTTGCCGGGTATCAAATGAATTTAAGGACTTCATGCTTTCTGATTAATCTTTCAAATACCTATCATTGATTATGTGTATTTTTCATCCTTATGGTTTGGCCAAAGCTTCTGGCATTTAGAAGCTTCAGCACTTGATTAGCTGAAATAACATTATATCTCCATTCCCATTTTGCAGTCATGAGTTAGTGACAGAGAAGCACATCTAGCACGCCTGTTGGACCACTAAAAGTACAGATCTGACATGTATGGCATCTCATTCAAAATATTTGTTAACAGTGAGAGCAAGATCTCATTTAAGGAGGGTCAGTGTAACCTTGTCAGGAGACACTCTCGGCATAACAAGTAGCTCTACAAGCATCAATTTGTAAGCACAGAATCTGCAGGAACTTAATTATTTTTGAGCTCACCATTCCTTTGACAAATGTGGCTGTAGTCAGCCAATTGATTCACGAGCTGAGAGTGGAAAAGGGAGAGGAAAAGGAGAAAAATGGGTATGTGAAAGCCTCCAAGCACAGACTGTTATCCCAAAGGCCTCATTTCATATTGAGGCCAAACTAACTCCCCTGCCTAGTTTCCAGACCAAAATGTGTCAAGGATCACTTCAGTAATTTAGGTGTTAATATTTTTTATCTATTGCAACTCTTTATTCATCTTGTCTGCGGTTTGTTTACTCAGCTTGAAAATGAAGCTAGACGGGGAGGTTTATAATCAGCATCACTTACTGACTTTCATACTTTGGTTCTACACTACCATGTTGAGCCCAAAGATCATCTCGTCAATAGAAATAGTCAGTCATCCATATTCATAATACACTTTCCAATACATTTAGAGGACCAGATAAAGTCCTTTCTAATAGACCTGTTTGTCAAGCATTTTTATGTCAAGCATGTCAATTTATTAAGTATTGGCAGCATTATTTATTAAAATATCTTACTCCATTTAATAATTCTCAGAAAAATGTACCTTGCTCATTATCCTAATTACCAGGTATGTTCCTGAACTACACCATCAGTCTGAGTTGTCACCCACATTCCCCAGTGACTGCGGCTGCTCGGCATGATGGGGCAGTTAGTCTTCTCAAAGATCCCAGGACATGTGTGACTGCTAATCCTCACATCTCCCTCATGTGCTGGTGTATCAGTGACCAGCAGAGGAAGTTAGTGATGCACATCCAAGAGCACCATTACTTTGGAATAATAATTCACAGAAAGTTCCCACCAGAGAATTTCAGCTACCTAAAAGACTGTAGGTAGACAGACTTTATCCTAAGTTTTCCTTCTTACGTTTTCTAACTTGGTTTCACAATGCTTTTTTGTAATTAGAGGAGAAACAGTAGTCCAGCCTCGATTTCCAATTAATCCGTTCTTTGTTATTGTGACCTAAATTTGTTTCTTCTCTTTCGGTGCTGAAAAGGAATCACTCATTCTCACTTTTCTTTTTTAAAAAGAGAAAGAAAGAAAGAAATCTAAGCCAGTTTCACACTGGCTGGAGCTGGACATAAAGCAGTGATCTAGAGAAATTTCAGTGACATGTTGTAAAAAGACTTGGAGCCAGTGAGGTCTGCTCAGAGACAAACCTCCTGTCTCTCGTTTCCAGCCACCGCTCTTAGGGGACATGAGGTGTGATTGCGAATGGCACAAGAATGCAGATGCGTGGGCTGCACAATATCCACATTCAACCCCCGCCTCTGGCCCCACGTCAACAGGAGGGAACAGAAAGACAGAAAAAATCCAAGTATTTCTGGCAGAAGCTAACTTGTGCCAGAAAGGGTGCTTCTGCTATTCTCAAGCAACTAAGTTTGGTATTCAAACTAAATTGGCATTTCAACTCCAAGAAAAATGGCTCTGAAGTCAAAGCAATTCTGTTGTAAAATGACATAAGCTAGGAGGAACTCAGACATCAGCTAGGTGTAACAAAACCTTTTCCCAATATGTAACCATGACCGTGTGAGGTCCTGAGAGCTGTTGTGAGAGGTGCAGGTCCCAGATGATATCTCTGTTAGGATTCAGCAGGGTTGTGTTGTGCTGTCTTCTACCCAGGTGAAAATCCTGATCTACATCATTACACCCCGGACCAGAACTGGGACCCAGAGCTCTGCAGGCATTCGTCCTCCTATTTAATTGAGCAAATAAACACTATTTGAGAAGCTTCCTGTCTTGATTCAAATAGTGAAGATATAAAACACAGCTGTGTCCAAGAATGCATGATTGCAGCTGTTAAAGCCAAATCTGGAGGACGAATATTATAATTTTTCACATTCCTATTAAGTTTCTGCTGGTAAATGATGCCTTCACATAAACCCATTTACCCTCTTCCCCTTTTCTTGTTGTATGTCTACTATATTTGGATCAATATCTGGCAGGTTTTCCTTGAAACAGCTGCTGAGATAAATACGAAATTAATCAGGGCTTTGTTTTTGTTGAAGCAGGGCTACATTGAAAGATCTGTTACTACAACAAAGAAATATTTGAACAGTAAGTATCATTCAACTATCTCTTGAGCATTTAAAGTCTTGTATTTGAGATGATTTAGCATAAACAAAACAAAAACGCTTTACTAAATGAAAATTATATGTTATTGACATTTGCTGGAAAAAATAAATATTAAAGTTGTGTTGAAATATAAACACACCATTCTTGAAAAGGTTTGGATGAGCAGAGGCTATTGAGAATATGACTGGAGATTCAAATCTGTTGGATTCCAGGTGAGAAATAAATATACATAGTTGTGCTTAGCACAGCCAAACTAGTAAGAATTAAAAAAGAAATATATCCTTTTGCCTGCACTTTAAGCATTTTTTGTAGTTCAAGCAAGGAGACTATGAAGTCCGTTTCACATGCAGTCGCTATAAAGTTTAGTCTGCAGTCAACACTGCCAGATTTTCATGTGGGCAATGCCTCTTGAGAGTCTTAGTCCCGGGATCCTGATTTATCAATTCAAGGCATCAGTGACTTAAAAAGTGAGTGAATGGAGCATGGTGAACTGCTCCAGGAATTCCAGTCATCACAGTAAAACACAGTCACCCCAGAGTGGAAAGTCTCCAGATTGCAAATACATACATTTCATTGAAACGTGTTGCGCAAGGCAGAGTTACCCATAGTGGAAAGACCTTTTACAGCATAAATAAGCCTGCAAACATGTGCGCCTCATGCAAAGAATGATTAATGTAGGTTTAGACAACAGACAGCAGCACCTGGTGAAATCCAATATATGTCCAGAGGCAGACACCATGCCAAATTCAGTCCTGAAGCAAGCAGGTATAACCACTCTGGGACGAGCACATTTGATCCAGGGCTCAAGTGGGCTCGTAGATGAGGATAGGAAAAAACACTCTTCAAAGATGCTAAAATCACTTTTTCTAAGTAGTATTGACATTTCTTGCAGTAAGCCCTCATCAGTTCTCATATGCTGTTCCTGGCAGTACAGGAGAGCAATGCACATCCATGTATAGAAGAGCTGCAATTAAAATAAGGAACTGAGAAGATGAGAAATTGCACATCAATTCAAAATAAAATGTTTCATGATGAGTGCAGGTTCTCATGAAAGTATTTACTGAATTAAAAACAGTAACACTGTTACTGTGTTACTGTTACAGCAAAATACTCTGTTCAGGTTTTTCAGATGAAATGTCTTTTTTTGTTTGTTCATTTTTTTTGATCGGACAACATTAAAAAAAAGAAAAACCTTGAATTTTATCAGACTATTTTTAATTTTTTTTTAATAAACCATTTTTTTTTTTATCAACATAATATTTTAGAGGTATCTTTGGTGAGAAATTTCTGAAGTTTTTGGATTTTTCCTCATTTAAAAATTTGCACTTTGAAGTAGCAGATTCTTCCACAAAGAAGTAACGTAGCTTCTGCCAATTTGCAGTGCAGAGTTCAGCATGAGATTTCTGCTCCTAAGCAGAAGTGATATAACCATTCTTTGAGGCTTACAAGATTTTGGCCAGAGTCCACACACTTGTTTTATTTAAGGGCACGCACTAGAGTCAAGCGCATCTGTTAGGAGGAAAGGTTGAGTACTACACCCCAGAAACACTCTGTGGTCCCTGCAATGAGTCTGTTTTGCTAAGACACTACATGAGAATTTGAGTTCTCTTCAGAAGTGTATGATTTAAAAGCTGATGCCCCCATTTTCCCCAGGTTGGACGATGGGGACTGACCATGACTAATAAATCAGTGGTACTCTTTTTTTTGAGCTCCACCCATGATAGAAACAAAGCGGGTCTCTGTAGGCACAATGATTTACCCAAAATAGTTCACTTATCAGATACATACTTCCTGCCATGCCAGGCTGGGTGAAGGACTGCCTATGGTATTACATCCAGAAGGGCTTGCTCTGAAGCTACAGAATCAACCTACGTTATAAGATATACTTGTAAAATCAATTGTTGAGTATTCCTTTACACAGCAGACTTTACTCATTCTTTCAAATAACTACCGTGGTGGCATTGAGAGGAGAAAAAGTCCTTTCTACTGTGTCCTCAAGAGCCAGTGGATACTGATGTGTTGTTCACAATCCAGCTTCAAAACATCTACCTCCCGTCCGATTTTTCTGACTCTGTCTCCTAGCAGGGCCACTCTCTCTTACTCTGTCTAGCAAGGGGGACTAAGCCTAACCAATGAAGCTACTTGATGTGAGGTATCCCTTATTATTTGTGTGGAGACACAAATGTGTGCTAGATCAAAATCACTGATGCTGACTGAGCACAAACAAGTCGGTAATTTGGTATTTCAAAGGGAACAGAAGACCCAAAAGATACCATTGACTCCCTGACTGAGAAAGCTGGATCCAGAAAGCTTCTGGAGAGCAAAGATGAATCCACACTCAAATAATGGAACAAAAAATTGGCTATAGCCATGCAGACCTCAACTGAGTCTCTGAGCTAACATTCTGCCTGTTTTCCTAAGAGCACTGCAGGTTTTTCTCCAGCCTCAGACGCTCTCACCTTTGTAGGAGACTGAGCTTCTTGGATGCCTGTGTGCAGTCTCCTCAGTTTTACAGTCCATCATGCAAAGGCACTTTCCTACCCTGACGGGAACTCACATATTGGTGTCATGCCAACACAGTTTTAAGGTTGCTTCCCTTATGAACCTGAATTCCCATCATGACCACTAATAATTTCAGTTCTCCATCAGCACCTCTTCCCATCAATCACCACTAATTGGAAAAAGCCAGAACAACTGTTTCATCAAGTAAAGCAGGTTCAGATAAATGCTCCAAAAAGTAATTGCCTGATTTCAACTGCCTGCTCCCTTTCCTCTATTAGCTATATTGCTCCTCTATCAAAAGCACAATAAAACTTCACTGGCAAGTTCCATCTACAAGTGCCACATGTGAACGTGCATCATCCTATTCATATCAGGAACTGCAGACCCCAGGTGGTGCTTTTCCTGCTGCCAGACCTGAAAATTATGTTGACAAATTAATGTCTGCCTGGACAGGAACAACAGGAATCTGCTAGTCAGAAACCTCTTAGAATTTTCTGTAGGTGCCAGCCAGCCCGTGGTAATAAAAATCACAGAGCAGATTCATGGAGCCCTACACCTAAGGATATTTGTCCAAATATTGAGTGGCTCATTTCATCTGGAAGAGACATACCAAAGATATGTCACAGGCCACATCTACTCCACCAGACTGAAAGGTTCCCTACCTGCGAGTTAAACTAATGCACTATAACATTCTGCGTAGGCATGGGCCTAATGTGGCAGGTTTCTGTAGCAAGGTGAACCACCATAGTCACCCCGCCGGGCAACAACTGGTGAGAAACAACAGAAAGCATTTCACAGTCGCTCTGCAAACCTCTAGCTGATGCTCACAGTGGACACATCACCCAGTGTAAGAAAAGCCTGCTATATATAATCCCTGATACTGAGATACCACAAACAACTGTAAGTGGCTTCCTTTCAATTATAGCTTCACAATTTATTCATTTTTTAAATGTGGCTGGACCAATGCAGTCCAGGGGCTAAGACTGAGTCAGGCAATCCTAGTTGGGGTGCTTGCCTCCTTCTTGTATTTCTGTGTTATATCTCAACTCTACCTCCATTTTTTTCATCTGTAAAATCAGTGTTACGGTGCTTTTCTTTAATGAGGCTAATGCATTCTTCCAATGGATGTATTATGTTTACCATATTTTCAAACACAGGTAGGATACATAATTGCAGGAGAATTACAAATTGCAAATAGTCACAGCCGCTTCATGGTTAACCCACAAAAGCTTAAGAGAGATCACTTAATAATCTAAGCATGTGCTTATTTATCTATGCTGGGCTATATTCTCTGTTACATGTGTGCTGGTTTTATACAGGGAGCATTTATTGCTCTATACATATGCTTATCTAATTGCACTGAATACACATGCTTTATTAAACTCATAAGTGAGCACATTTATGGGTCTACGTGAAAGTAGAGCCCTTCATATTTTATTTATAAAGTGGGACAATAGAAATGCATTGACATAGAACATCCATTTAATTCAGAGGATTTAGGGTCGTCCCACAGATTTTGCTATTTTTTGCCAGAATCAAAGCTTTTGGGTTTTTTAATTAGATTTCCAGCCCATCTGCTTGCAAAGATAGCCTTGACAATATAAACTAATGCACATTTGTCTTGCTGAGTCTGCAGCCAGTGGAAAGAAACAATGAGACTAGGAGAACAGTGAACTTGCACCCTCCATCTTATTGGGGTGTTAACTAAAAAGCCGATTCTGACTGCCTAAATACCAGGATTCTTAACTATTTCACTGCTGTTAATTTTGCCACCAAACCTGCTAATAAAATGTTTGTCAATGCTCTGAATTATTCATTTTGATGACTGTGCTGTACAATTCAGGCTGCCATTTAGGACCAGGCAAGTACCTGGCCAAATATATAAGCCTCCGATTAAAATCAAGGATTTTGTTCCTTTTTTAATGCGTGGAGTAAAAGCATCGAACACAGCACAATCAGACAACTAGTACCAGAAGCCTATAGTGGAAAAGACTGCAAAACCACAATTATTTTGGATTTGATATAGAGCCCACAGGAGCACTAGCCTAATACATAATTTTAAGTGCTTTATGATATAAAACTAAGGAAAACAGATTAAAATCTCTGTTGCTATGACATGCTTTACAAACAGCATACAAAACATAGCTCAAATAGACTTTTTCCTATCATGTGAAAATAATAATAATACTGTACTGGTCTCTTATAAGAATGACACTATACCAATTCATAGGACTTCAATGCTAAAATCACCCACAAAATGAATGACTCTAAAAAGAACTGACTATTCCTGCATTTTCTGCAATTACTGATTCCAAACTCGAATAACTGTTTCAACCCCCTTTGATATAAGCTTTCCTGAAATCATTAACAACATGTTTTTACGTCCATCAAGCAAGCTCACACAGTTGTTGATATCAGAAAATAAAGAGGTAAGACCGAGCCTGAGTTTATGACGGCGGTTGCTACCTGAATTGTCACATTGTAGGGATGCTGCATGGATGCAGTCATATCCTGACGCTGGGTTTCGAAAGGACAGCAATGTTCAATGACCATGCTGCTTTAATCCTATGGACTATCTGATAAAAATATCTTCCATCTGGTTCCTGTTTGTATGGCTGTGCCTCACAATATAGGGAGCTTGATTAAGCAATTAAGATGGTGCATGAAGCACATGTTTATACTTGCTGGATGCAGATGGATTTATGCACACCCTTGACTGCTTTGCTGGAGGAGGATCACAGTACTTAAACAAGAATTAGTACAGGACACGGGAAGTAGAAGCCTGCAGGCCAAGCAGGTCTTTTACTGCTTTGGTTGACCTTTTGCATCAATTTCCAAGTTTATTTTAGTAAACTAATGTGTTAGCCTAAAAAAAAATTGAACTCCTCCTTTCATTTGTGACTAAGAGCAGATATGGTGAATGCATATTTCCACCTTGATGATTTCCTTCTTATGCCCCCAGAAATTTACATAATGAATAAATATCTCTGTTGTGTCATAAGATGTAAGAGATTTGTGGAAAAGTCCTAGGCTCAGCGAATGGCCGCCGAGACAGATCCTCTCTAGTCTGTTATTTTGAGACACATTTCTTGCCTGATTCTGTTTGCAGAGCAGATATACATGTTTCCAGTATGTTCATATTCTGTTCAAGTCATGTGTAACCTGCAAGAACCAAGAGATGAATCCTGTGATTTTCATAGGAGGTACTTATCAAACGTAGGAAGAACTAACGATTTGATAAATCAGTCCAGACCCACTTGTAAAATTACCTGATACATTAATTTGTTTACAACTGCTTTAAAATCCACCCAAAAAAATCCTGTCACAATATCTGGTGATAATGACTTTTTTGCTCTTCTCTCTGCCCCATCTATCTAAAATAGTTTATCATTAGCTTTGTCAGAACTTGACCAATATTTGAATCTATGTGATGCAAAACAAAAAGTGCCCTGTACATTACTTTCAGCATTGGAAGAACAAACCTACATTATAAGAATACTGTCATAATCTGTGGTATCATCTTTCATCCCGAAGGATCTTAAAGAGTGTTGCCATGAGTAATCAAGTGTTAAATAAAACAGGATTTAATATTATGCTTTAGAATATTTCACTCAACAACAAAAGCAGAGGGAACTGCCTTTTTCTATTGGACTTAGACAAAGAACAAAATACACCCCAGATGATCTTTGACAATTTCCTTTGAAAAGGAACTTAATTCTGGGCCAAGAAAATGAGAAACATGAGAAGAAAAGCAAGGACTTAAAAGGCTTTGTGCCAAAAAATGTTCACAGGTGCAGGAATTAGACTTTTAACAGAATCCCTAATTACACATCTGACTTTTGGCATTTTTTCAAGGCAGCATGAACGCAGTTAAAGTTCTTTTGTGCATTTGTGTCCTCCCACAAAAAAGGCAAAAATGTGTTTTCATTTGTAAAAACAATTATAAGACAATTACCTGTAAGTGGGCAAACTGAGCACAATATTGGCAAGATGGACTTCAGCTTCTGGAAATACTGACCTGTCACCAATTTCAAAAGCCCAGAAATGGAGATCAAGACACCTTTGCACTGGTAATGTATCCGATACATTTATTTGATTTCTATTGCTCTACTTTCTGTACCTTATTCAAACATGTCTGCTTTAATTTTCCAAGTGCCACTGGGAACATACCAAATATCTAAGATATATTTTAACATGAGGACAATTAGCATCTCATTCACTAAGGCAAATACTTCTAAACCTAGTGTCAAAGTTAGAGCAGTTGAATCCTCAAGTGGCCTCTTTCTCAAAGGTACTGAGCTGATTTTACCTAACAAAGATGTATGCCTTATTCATATAATTAGTAGTGCCCAACAAGTCACCAGAAAAGTGCTGCCGATTCTAATATACCACAGATGAAATTTAACAGTCCATAAAACTACAGAGATGAAGTGTCCTACAGAATTCATTCCTAAATGAAAATCCCAGGAAACCTTTTTAGCTGATCCTATTTTCCTGTCACCTACCATATACCATCTGACACTGCAAAATCATTGGGGTGGCTGTTCTGGAAATTAAGGAGAAACTGAGATTTCCAGTAAGCCTGGTAAGTGTGGAATGATATAACAGTTGAATTCTGCCTTGTGAACGGAGAAGAAAGAAACCCTAAAAAACCCGCACATGTTGCTGGTGTATTTGATTCCTAGTCTAACAGTTCATTAACAAAGCAGAGCTTCCAGACATTCTTCCTATGGGTAAGATTGTCCGCTACTTTCCTATGTACCTGCTTTTTAATTAGATTTTGGAATGGAATCACAGCTCCTACCCACAAATCTCCAGTGGGAAGCAAAATCTAAATTAATCTGTGAATCTAGAGATGTTTGCTTCTCCAGATGCAGTTTCTGAACTAAATTATAAATGTTGTAGAAACAGAAGAATGGAGGAATAAGGGGACATAACCACAAAATTGGATGTGATTAATCAGCGCTGTAAGAGTTCAGTCCTGTCTTGTGAATGGAGGAAAAAGCAGTTTTTAAAGAAAAAGTACATATTGCCTATTTGATTAATTCTTAGACTAACAGTTTATTAACTAGGCAACGTTTCCAGCCATTCCTCCTATGCATAAGATCACCCATTAGTTTATCGGGTACCTGCTTTTTATTTAGATTCTGTTTTGGAATTACAGTTCTTTTGTAAGTTCTTCGTCTACTCCCTGGACTTGCTGCATGGCAAAATGGTACATTTGTAATAAGATGCTTTTATCAAGTGCTTTTTCTAAGGTCAGGAGGTGACACAGTACACGGCCAATTTCTTACGCAGCGCTCCCAAGATAGTATTGAGAAATGCAACTTTAAAGACCCTGCTTCCCAGAAATGAGAGGTCTAATCAGTGCGTACTATTAAAAGGACCTGTATTTCCACCTCATGCAGCATAAGTATAATAAAACCGCTTCAGGTTTTCTATCTTCAAGATGTAAAAATATCAGCTAATTTCATTTCCCAAACCTTTGTGAGGCGTCTCCTGTATGGATTCGTAAATTCAGGTTATACAGCTAAACCAAGAGAGAAGAGAATTCAGTGTTGAGTCCAGAACTAAAATTCAGGAAGCTCTGACTGTGTTTTCCCTGATGTTCCAGGATGGCACCTACTTGAGGGCAAATGTGACCTAAACAGGTGGCCTAAATTAAACGTGAGGCTCCCATCTGATTACCATCTACAAAGATCACAAAAGACACAAGCAGAGCTGCTAATAAACATAGTCCTTAGTTGGTGGTCTAAGCAGAGCTGCTAAGGCTACTGAAAAACAATTTTAGTCTCCAATTAAGACTGACTCACAATAGAAAAACAATGGAGGGAAAAAATTGCATCACTGCATTAGCAGAGGAGTTTGGCCTTTAGGGCAGTCAACTGCAGAATCACAGAAGATTGAGATAGCAGAGACCAATTAAATCAGCCTAGCCTTGGTACTTTGCCAAGAAAGACTAGTAATCAGTACCATTAAGCCTACCTTTCTTGGAACTAATCTTTCACTAGCATTAAATTAACATGCAAATAAAGAGGAATGGTAGGAAAGTATTTTAGAGGTATACTTTATACTAATACAATTTAATGAATATTTGAAAATATGGAATACGAAAGTCTCCATCCACGATTACTGATGGTCTGCCTTTTTCATGTGACACACAAAGTGTAAGCGCACAGTAGATGAAACGTGTACAAGAAGCCCATTTGGAGCTCTCTAAGAGAAAAATCTTTTATTCCTAGTGGGATGTGAGGTTTGCCCATGGACCTACTTAATACCCTGCAATGGCACTTCAGAACATAGCATTCATTCTTGACCTGAAACAAAGTATTTTGCTGATCGTCCCTGAGGATCACCAAAGCTTTTTACCATGCGTTGCAGAATGTTAACATGCAGAGAAAATTTGAAATCACTCCCTGGAGTTCCAAAGTATCACAGGCCCACGTATAGTACAATGTGTATTTTAAAATGCCATGAAGTTCCTACTAAGGATTCCACCCATCTCCATATTAATGCTGCGTTGGTATCTTTATTATTTGTATTCCTTAAATGCATACATTCAATAACTGCTTGGATGCCGGGACCCTGGTTTAGGGCTAGGGGAGAAGGATTGAATTTTACCAAGCAAAGGTTTTTAATGAGTAATTCTTTCAAACTAAATTTCAAAAAGTAATATTTATTTGGTCCTCAATGACAACATCAATAGCAGAAGCATCTGGCTTCCCAGATGCTCAAATAAATAAATTAACAATCTAACTTAACTCATCCTTCTAGTAAAGACTACGTGCTAATATCGCTGCATAGATATTAGAGATTGCCAATTCTTCTTGTATTCCCATGGGAATCAGGATGATAGAGCGGAGGTACCTCACACGAACATCACATACACACTTGAGTAGTGCACAGGAAAGGCGTATGAAAGTAGCCTGAATTTGGCTGGAGATGAACTGCTGCTGCTGTTACAATTTTCAGAGAGAGATGCAATTATTCTACAAAGCCAATGCTCTCCTACAATTTCTATTCAATGACTTTAACCAAAAGGACCACTCAGCAAAGATGTCCCTTGTAAATATTGCTTTGAGACTACAGCAGGTTCCTACTTTCTCTTGTTTGCACTGTAGTGGGGGTATGTGGAAGAGGTGCGGGATATTTCCCTAAATGCAGTTGCAGGACAAGGGAAGGCTAATTTGGTGCTTTGGCTTTTTGGTGACGTACCATAAAAGAACCTTCTAAAATATTACATTGCTGGAAAATTCCCCAGAGACTTAGGTTTCTCTTTAAACTTAGACATAAAATAAAGCCCTGTGTACACAGGCAGGGAAACCAATGCTCCCTTGTTAATAGTAAAGTGCACTGTGGCACACGTTGCAGACCAGACAATATCTGCCGAGCCAAAAGCATGTTACACTTTTCTGCCTATTCTTGGGGGGGGAGGGAGGAGGAGAGATTCTAGAACTATTTTTCTTACTTTTGATTTTATTATTTATATTTATTATATTTTATTTATTTATATTTATATTTTCTTATTTATTATTTTCTTTTTTGTATTTCACACTCTCTCTCTCTTTTTTTTTCTTAATCTAAGTAGCCCAACAGCCTCACATCACATAGTTACAATTATGTTTTGCTGCACACAGCGTTACAGGATCCACAAGGAACTCTGCAGCAGCGCCAGGATCCAGAAGGAAAACATAAAATACCACAGACTGACTTGGTTAGGAGCACCTTGTGGAAAATGAGAAGAAACCATTGATGAGATTTACAACTGCCTACCAAACTTGGACACCAATTCCCTTTGCAAACAGCAGGGAATTGAGCATCCCAACCTCTGAAACAAATTTTGCCAGTCTCAACCCATACTTTCCATACTATAAGAGCATCAGCCTACTCAATACCATATGTTACCATGAATTGGTCATTGTTCTATTTTAGTACGATCCAATTTTCTAATACCATAAACTAGCCTGCACTTTCACGAGCATGGGAGCTGCCGAACCCTTGGTAGTGGTTTGCACATTTATTCTCTGAAGTTTAATAACATATTTGCCTCTTAGATGCTCTGGAGATATCCCCTCTACCTCCAGTCAGACCACCTTTCCCCCTCTGCGGACACTAATTAGGTCTCTTTCCTTGACGTAGCTGTCTATTCTCATTAAATTTGTAGGAATTTAATATTCTTGAGAGTCTTCTCTGACAGATTTGGTTTAAACACTGACTGACAGACAGCACAACTGCGTAAGCTTTTTATCATTTGGAGACAAGGCTAAAAATAGATTCCTGAAAACACAACTTCAGTCCTACCCAAGCTGTGCACTGGGGAATCCAGACTTTGGAGCAGCATTCACAACACCTCCATCCATCTGATGAGGATAAGGACCAGGAAGTCTAGACTGAGACGATTCCACTTCTGTGTCTCCCATTATTTGCTACATATTGGCACGCAGTAAAGGTCTCATCCATTCTCCATAGGAGTTTAGAAGAGCTTTCCATTGACATTAAGATACCTTTGACAATATTCCCATTACAAAGCAGACTGCAAAGCACAGCAGCAGTTTTCCTGCTTCTAATGATGTTCATGAAGAGGGTGGCATAAGAAGCTTCCAAATTATAATAATTTCTAAGAGCAAAAAGGATGTAGCACGTACTGGAGTTACTGATGAGGAACACAAGCACCCATGCTGGAATGAGACAAAAACCATTTTACAAACTCTGCAAAAACCGTAGGAAAGAGATCACTGAAAAGAAAAGTTAGGATTGGCTGAACCGCTGCATATTCTGCTGACGGTTGCTGACAGCTTCAGGAGGGAACCGCATGCGACCGGTGCCGGCTCTGCTGCCAGCGTGCCGCTCCCACAAAAGGTCTCTGTTTGCTAATTTTAGCTCTTCTGAATTACTTCTTGCATTAGCGCAAACTTGCTTTCTCCATGGAAGTCTCCAGGTCGCTCCTGCCTGGACCTCTTGGAGTACTGTAGAGCCCCAAATCTCATGGTTAAAAATCCCACGAGGAGCACGCAACAGCTTTAAATCAGCACTAGCATGGAAAAGGCCAGAGAGGGCAGCATGGCGAAGCGTGCTGCAGAAGCTCACAAACCACTTGTCAGAGAGCCACTGAGGAAAAGGATAGAGAAAATGACGCTCTGCATAAAATTTATAGTGGGCTGTGGTGCCCACTGGCTCCCTTACCAGTGAATGGGTGCAGGATATATCCTAGTTCACAAGTCTTTGCTTTTTCTCCATCACCTCAGCTCCTTCTTTCAGGCAGCAAATGCCGGTACGATCAACATGCAAAAGCCATTTAGCAAGGAGGAACAATGCTGATCTAATCCCCAGATCGAGGGCTTGGACAGAGCTCAAAAAGCAGAGTGCAGAAGCTCAGCTCTACGTGAGACAGCTCAGGGGATGGGATCAGGCCCCAGAGCCTGCTGGCGCCACTGGTTGTCACTTGGTCATGGTGGCTCTGACATCCCAACAGTGGCAGTATGTATGGTGAGGGTGTTTGTTTTCCTGTTTGCTTCAGATTTGGAGAAATCCGAGCAGAATCCTTCCCAGCCCCAAACCCCCTGTTGGGAATGCAGTCAGACACTACCTACAACATTGCTAACAGAACTGCAGTGCCACAGGGAGCGGCTGCACAGGGCAGGCACCCGTCTTGCTCGGGACAGCCAGATATCAGCAGCCCCTTGCCCATGTCGGGGAGCTGAGCAGCATCTGAGGCTCACTTGAGAAGACAGCTGGGGTTTTCTCA
Organism: Pluvialis apricaria; assembly: GCA_017639485.1. Lineage (NCBI taxonomy): Eukaryota > Metazoa > Chordata > Aves > Charadriiformes > Charadriidae > Pluvialis > Pluvialis apricaria. The sequence continues at coordinate 70,263,961 of CM030011.1, read as the reverse complement.
GTGCCTTGGCAAAGCTCAGACCCCTATGCCATCAGCCTCTCAGGATGCCTTGAGGAGGCTTGGCTGACGTTGCTGCATAGGGTCACCATCCTTACAGGAGGTTGCAGTTTCCAGGTCAGCCCCCTTTGGCCATGTCTTTGGTGGGAAATGCTGCCACAGGCATCTCTACCTCTGCTCAGAGGGTTTTAGGAGCCCTCTAGTCCCTCCTCTCTCAGTGTGAAAGAGAGAAGTCAGGTGTGGCGACGCTGTGAAGGCAGACCTTAGCAGAAGCAGCCTGTTTTTTGGGTTTTGTGCAGTGGGCCTTGGAAGATGGGGGCTGCAGAGAAGGATTCCGCTCATTGCCGTCCTGGCAGCTCTGAACTTGCAGCCTGAATGCGCTGCCTGCGGTGAGGAGAAACAGCCTGAAAATGGGAGGGTAAGGCTGGAGCAAAAAAGGCCAGACCAGTAAAACCAAAAGGCATTGGACCCAAACCGGGTAGAAGACGTTTTCTTTGCTGTTTGGAACAGCACAAAATAGAACAGTGACCTTTTATTCCATCAGATTGGTCCCCCTGTTGAGCTTTATCCGCTGACTCTACCGAAGAAGGCATGACTGAGCTCTCACTGGGCTGGAAAAGCAGCACAGTGCCGGGAAAAAGAACTTCTCTTCCAGACCTGTGCATTTTCTTTGTACATTAAAGTTGGCCTGCAGGGCTACCTCTGCAATCCTAAATCTTCAGATAAGTAGCTCACTGGAGAATCTTTATGTTGGAGACATTAGATGAACCAGAAAGAACCCAATATGATTTTGAAATATCAGCATGAGTCTGCATGGTTGGCAGTCAGAGAAACTGGACCCCCTCCCCTACCCTGTGAAAAAGAACAATTGCCTTGGAAATAATTCAGGCACAATAAATGAGGGATTCCTTCACATTAACTGTTTTCAACTGCAGATTTATAGTCTAAAATTAAGCAGATGTTGAATGTTGAATAGAATGCTTAAAAACACAATGGCGAGTTGAAATCCTAGTTTCTCTAAATGTGGCAATCAGTAATTTCAGTTATTTATTGGAATAAAATTAATATATAATAAAATGGAACAAGCTACCACTTAAGAATATATAAACATTGAAGTTAGTGTGATAAAACTGTAACAGATTTTCAGGTCTTTCAAAATGGTGCAAATATTTGTGGATACAAGATAGACAACTTACAAAGGGATTTGCAAAGTATATTCTATGTCCTTTAAGGAATTTATTTCAAATAAGGAATTTAATCTTGAAATAGCACCAACTTTTATGTTATTTATTTGAGTCCCCAAACTCATATTCTGAAACAAGACAACCAGATATCCATGAGTTTTTCTCAATATTAATGTTATGTTACTCTCATTTGCCTCTGTCACAATAGAGAGATGAGAGATATCTCTGCTAGCCCAAACAGGAGGTACTGATGATCGCTGGTAGAAGTGGTACGCAGAGCCCAGCTTACCCTGCCTTTTATTAGCCTTCAGAAGACAAAGGCTACGTGAGCTGTGCAATTCACAGTACATTCACTACAAAGCTCTGTATCATTGTATTTGTCTTGTTCATCACAAAACCAGTCTGAAAACACTTGCAGTGTTCTCTGGCTGGAAGGCAGAGCAGGGCTCAGCAGCGAACCAAACTGGAACCAGTCTGAGAGCGCTCTCAGCTCCCATGGAGGGAGAGGAATAGAGGACTCTTGCTTTAGGTCCAGAGCTGTGCAAGATCAGTCCTTACACTATCCAAGAAAAAAAGCAACAGGCAATGAAAGCAGGAAGTAATTTGGAAACTGATACGGAAAGCCCTCATTTACCTTAGGTTTGCAATAATTTTAAAAAAAAATCCAGGGATTAAAAATAAACAAACATGGGAAAATAAAATCTTGTACCTATTAAAAAAAAACAAAACACAGATTCATACAAAGCAGCGTCATGAGAGCTGGAGAGGCTGTTGTCTTCCTCCCTCTGCTGCAAGACAGTAGCGACAATACCTGGGTCATTCCTGATATGCCTTCTAACAGGGTCTCCAAGATGGAGGTGCTACAGAAACCTGCTTCATTTCTTCAATCTAGGATTGTAATCCATTTCTTTTTGTCCTGTTTGCCATGTACACTGAGACCAAATTGTTTCCTTTAGCTCAGTCTTCCATACTGCCTTCTAATCACAAAACTTTTACTTTCCTTCTCTTTAACCTAAGCACCCCCAACACCTTCAATCTTTTCTCATAACTCCTGCTCCCCAGGCTCTGACTGCTCTTGCTCCCTCTGCACTTCTAGGAAGTCCACATTTTCTTGCAGCTTCTGGTAAACAAGGGAGCTTGCCAGGCTGACAGCCGTAGACACTTACTGCAGAACTTCAACATCAATTATAGCCACTGTTCACTTATCTAGGAATAAAATGTCTCAACAGGTCATTACCGCAGCTGATCCCTAGCAAGAGGTGAACACGGTCCCAAGGTGGTCAGTAAAGGGACATGGGAAGCAAAACAGAGTGATGTCAGAAGCCTTTTAATAAGACAATGTGAGATCAACTATTTCCACAGAAGTGCCCCAATCCCTAACTGATGGTGAAAATAACATCAGGTACCAACACTACATGCAATGGAGGCTGGATTTGAACCGGCTATTGAGAGGCAAAAAGCTCTTAAATTCAGTAGCATTCATGGCAGTTATATACTAATGAGCTTCTTTGTCCAAAATACACTTACTTTTTTTTTTTTTTTAAATTGAATTATATCTGAAGAAAATACTAAACCTCCATTAGCCTCATTAGCTTCACTTCATTTTTTACTGTGGTATTTTGATACAAGTGTATGGTGTGATAATTACCTTATATATGGCACCAGATATTTAGTTACTAAAATTAGGATGAAGTCCCTGGTGTTATTTTTAAAATACATGGTTATTTTTGTAGATCTACAGTAGCCTCCAGAAAAAAAATGATCCTCAAAAACTTCTTTTGTGCTAGGATCATGTAACAGAAAGTAGAGCTCTAGGGTTTAATTCCTATCAATCAACAAAATGAGTTTCACACTACTCCTGGCCAGAGGAGCTAATATACACAATACCAGAGGTCATCAGAGAAGAGCTTAAAATAAATCCAAGAGTGGGTGAGTATTGCTACATTTTGCCATCCCCTATATTGCTCTTCTAATTTTATAAAGCCCCAATCACTGAAGTAATTATTAGAGGCACTTAAATTGTTTTACTGATCCTAGCACCTTTCATCGAACTCGGGCAGCTCTGAGGAGCTCTTCAAACACACAGGCTGTCCCTTGGAAACATTTTGCTGCTGTTATGAGCCCTGGACGTCCCCCAGAACAGGGAAATATTTGAGCCGTTTTTTAAACAGAGGACAAATAAAAAGTAGATGTCTTTAAAAATACAGGCCTCCGAGGCATCTCGGGTTTCCCCCTCTGCAGCGAGCACAGAAGACTGCTTATCTTGGCTCCAAAACAGATTGATGTGTTCAGCCGGAAGATTCACTATAGCTGACAGAGAACATTTCCTTCATCGTATTGCTTCACCATGCGAGGAGATAACTCAGGCTAATAATATTCTGTCTCCTTTTTATCCTCCTATAGCCTACGCATAACTTAATTCTTAATTCCAAAGGGCTCACAGAGGAGATTGGCCTGGTGCTAGTTTCATTTACACACATATAAATCAAAGCTCAGTCTACCGGAATAGATGGCATTGCACTGATGTTAAAAAATAAAATCCTCAGCGAGGCCAGAAAATTGCCCCTCAGCTCCCCCGATCATAAACACCATGTTATCCTAGATTCAGTCACGCCCTCCAAATTTCTAAACATCACATCCCATTTAAATTTGCATGTAAATAGGAGCTATCCTGATTCAGAAGAAATACAGCTTCGCCTATCCAGAAAGCATTAGTACAAATGTAAACCAAGCAGAAAATGGCAGAGTGGTAGAAAACTGGCATCCACGGCAATTATCTTTACTTCTAATGAATAGTGTCTTCATTTCTTAGTAACTAATTATAGTGGAACTCTTTGGAGAAAAGGGCCTCGTAATACGCCTGACAGAACCAGCACACAGCACCGAAACAGGACTACATTTGTCTGCAGTGTCAGATACTCGGTTGCAACCTCCTCTTCGTACCCAAGAGTGCAGGATCAGGCTTCTGAATCTTCCAGGTCCCCTAAAGTCACCCCAGGCGGTATGGACTGCCTATACTTTTAGAATATAAACAAACTGTGTTCCTAGATCCGAAGTCCCAACCCCCAAGCAGTAATGCTCCGGCACACGGGAAACCCCGCTGACTGCAGGCACCTGCCTGATCGTGACTCGCAGCTGCATGAAAGCCCTCACTATTCTGCTCTAACTCAAACACACATTGCCGCTTTCAGAAAACCCACATCATTATTCTGGTTTTGAAGAAGGAGTTGTGGAAAACGGAATCAGAAACTTTGAAAACTGCTAGCACGACCCTGGTTTCACTTACCCTAATCTATCATCATATTTCATCACCAATCTCATACCTGCTCAAAGCTCCCAGCAATGCGCCACCTTTGCCCCCTCCATTAAGATATAAAACAAGGGTTAAGTGACAGATAGTATCAATGTGGATAGCAATCTGTCTCACTCAGAAACCGTTGCACTGGGAATAAAGAAAGAATTATTATACTGGTGTCAATATGATAAATTACAGTCTCTTTTTTTCCCAAAGAAGAATTTCTAGTTTTTCAACTAGCACAAAAAACTCTCCCCCTTTCAGCACTCTGAACATCAGAGCAGTTTCTCCTGACACCCTGTTCAGAGTCTCTGCTAATGAAACTGTTTATTTTGGTGGATGGCTGATGCAGTTATTCATTACAGCACTCATCTTGGAATAAATATGAACCGGGAGTCAGTGATATGAATTCAAACTGTTCCTTCCATATATTTGTTTCTAAAAAGTAAATAAGTTTGAAAGGTCTGCTGGTTGCTCTTGTTAAAGTGAAGATAATGTTCAGGGGAAATGAGTTTGCAGTGGTTCATCACACCGCACAGGTTACACAATCCTGCATGGCAAACCCACGAAGTTGGTGGTCACATTTCCCCCCTACAGCAGTGAGTTCACAGCTGCAGCACCAGACAAACCAGCGCTAGGAGCAACCTAAAGAAGTCACCTCCTGATTCATCATCCCCTCTCCCTAACATTCATACCTGTGCCAGAAGTTTGCCTACAGAGTTATGGAGGAATTTAAGAAGAAATTAGATGACATCCTAGTGCTAATGGGGATCCGTTTGAAATCTTTTCCTCGTGTCCAGCCTAAGCTTCCCTTGCTTCGGTGTAACACTTTCGTTTCTTGTCCCAGCCCCATGAACCCTTTCCTTTTGCAGCATCACAACCTGCTTTCAAAGTCCCTTCTCACTCTCTTCTGTTCTCTAGGCTGAGCAACCTCTGCCCTTTTAATCCTTCCTCGGCAGGTCGCTTTTTCTAGATCTCTGATCACTCTTGCTGATTCCTGCTCTACACCTCTCAATGTGTAATATCCCAAACAGGACACAGTAGTCTGGTTAATGTCTCCACAGAACCAATCCGCAAGGATCCTCAGGAAACTGGTGAAAGCGCTTTGTGAGTAGCCAGTCCCTCACCGCTGGGCACATTTTCATGATGGGAGATAGTACCACAGAGGAAGCAATGTTCTCTGGTACAGCTAGAGAGATGTCCTTCAAAGGCTTCAAACGTCAGGGCAGAACAAGGCTTTGCAGCGGGGACCAGGAGGAGGAATGCTTGTTCAGTGTTTCTAGAGAGACAAGCGGCTGGGTCTTGTATTAGCTCCTTCAGCATACACCTCTGTCCCCCAGCTTCTGATTCATCAGAGAAAAATCATTGCTGGACTGATTCAGAGTGAGGCAACCAAAAGCAGCATCTCAGATTGAGCTAATCGATTTAGTTGCGTGAGAGAGGAGAACAGAAGGGATGTATCTTGCTATTACTGCCACCTCCATGAGGAAAGAGCAATTAACAGAAAAGGTTGACATGTCAGAAGGTAATTTTTTGCTGTGCAATTGCTTGCAACCCCAAGCAATGTCATATCTTTGTACTTGCGACCATGCAAAAAAATTATAAGATGTAAGGGAGCAGTTTCATTATTGCAGCAGCTGGAGAGGGACTGCCAAGCCCTGGGACACGCACTCCCAGGGAGCGACCTACTGCTCTGCCAGCCCCGCAGCACGTCCGTAATCTGTCTCCCAATATGGTTGAAAATAGAGCTGGCTAGAGGACAAAAGGGGAGGTGTTGGGGAGAAAAGCAAACTAATTCAGCTTATTAGTGAAATCTTGATGAGCAGAAGTCCAACACAGCAAAAAATGCATCGCCAGAGGACTTGTGAAGCCCAGGAAACAAGCACTGGCAGATCTGGCACGTGCAGCTGCATTTGCCCCTCACTCTCTGCAGCCAAGTGATGAGTGTCCAAACAGCCCTCAACTCTCTTCTATACCAAACGTGGGACCTTTGTTCTCTGCATGTTTAAGGAACTGAGTGTGTTTCTGAGACCCCTACCCTCTTGATTTCCAGATGCAGCCAACCCCTCTGCCCTTCAGCTGTTAACTTCACACTCTTTGCAAAAATATGAGCACTGTTTAACAGGTCATACCCTGGGTTTAACAAAGAAGGAGCTCCTGGGTGGCACAGGGTGTGTTATTGCAACCCGGAACATCCCTTCTCAGCCCCTCGCTTGCCCTGGGATAACCTTCACCTCAATAAGAATAAGGATATTTGGCAAGCTTGAAAATAGGGAAAGGAAGCTGGATGAGAGTGTACATAGCCTCGTACTCTCAGAGGCATTAAACGTTGGCTCAGAAATACCTACCTGGGCACTGAGCCCTATAAACTGTCTCCCAAAGCTTACAAAGACAAATATGCACTAGCAACAGAGCTTTCCTCCAGCATCCCTGGGAAAGGCATGGCAAGCTGCATGTTGGAGGAGGGACATGGGGACTAATGCGGGGAAAGGTACTGGTTTACATGCAGAAACATTTGAAATGTCTTTGAAAGCTTCCGCTTTAGTCCACCTATGTGCCTTCCTGAGCCTGGAGAAAGCTCTGGGAAGTGCTGAAGCAGGAGGATCTGCCTCCTCGCGCAGGGCAGGCTCTCCTCCCCAGCAATTACAGTCCCCTACCCGAGCTCTCCTGAACCTCCCACAAGGTATTGAAAAGCAACAGCAGGCTCTCTCCAGCTTGCTATATTTAACTGCAGACCTCTAAGCACTCTCCTCCCTTTCCACTCCTGTAGAAGAGTCACACGGAAACATGGGGAACAAGAGCTTCTCCTCGTTGCTGTCGTGAGTCTGAAGCCTGGGTTTGCTCTCACCGCCTCTGCTCTGGGGCTCCCGCATTGCCGTGTGTGTGATAAAAACCGTCAGAGCATGCACAGGAGGAGGAAGGGAACACTTTTGTTTCTCCTTCCCAAGAACTGAAGGTACTAAATGTTAATACTTGGAAATCAGCAACTGCCAAGAACAAGTTCCCCACCCATCCATCCACCCTAAGCTTTGAAGTGTTTTCTTTCTAGCTTTACCTTGGCACACTCGCCAAATAAGTCACAAGTTTCCGAAGGTCTTCCTGCCTTATTCTGTCGTGATTGCTGCGGGCTGGGAAGGTCAAGACAGGACCACCTCGTTTATCACGGCCACCTGCAGAAAATAAAGGATTGTTAGAAAATCAGGCAGGAAGCACATGTCAAAAAAACTATGTGCACTGAATTGATAAACATAAATTACAGCACATTCACAAGCCCATACACTCTTTGTAACTTTCAGGCTTGCCTAATTGAGGAAGACATGCTTGCATTTGCTGGAGTTCCAAAGGGGGAAATAAAAAAAATAATTAAAAAAAAAACAACACACAAGGAAAATTGCTACTAGCATTTCTTCTGACTTTCACCTCATCCCATCAAATATAATATAACTGCCAATCCAAGCTGGCAATGCTAATGAAATCCTACTGTGGGCGTAGTTTTAAACTGGTCAACATCAAGAAAGTGAAAGTATTTTTCACTGTCACTCAGTGTGTTGCATCGTTCATAGCCAGATAATTTACAACGTCCTGCCAGTTAGAAGCAATGTATCCCAGTAATGTTTATGCAGTAAGACATTCTCATCTATCTGGCAATTCATTAGAAATTGAAATTTTGATTACAAGTTCATGCCTCCTATGCTTTCTATTTAGAGAGTGTTGTTGGCAATGGGAATGATTTTTGGTTTGTTTTTTTTCCTGTAGCTTTCCTGTCTTAAAATCCACTACTTTTAAACTGCCAGTGTCTGGCACTTCATCTGTTACAGCAATTGTCAAAAGGCTTAGCCATAAAGGAACGACTCTACTCTGAATTATACAATCACAAATATAGGACTGAACACAATCTGTTCTATGGCACCTTATTTTATTCTCTGCTGTGAATAAAGTTTAATAAGCTTGAAACTGAAATGTAGTGCCTCACTCAATGTTTAGTTCTTTCTTCACATATTATCACAGGATTTTTTCAGGAATTGTGTGTTGTTAGGTACGTGTTTGCATTGTTATCAAGTAAAAAAGTCATAGCAAAACTACAGTTCAAAAAGCTAGCACAGAACTGCAAGGACCTTGCAAATAAGCTGTAAAAATGCTGATGAGCTTGCACTTTTCAATGGAAAGTATAATCCCTTTAACAGAAATATCACTTCTGAGAAAGGAAAATAACGTGCTTCTCTCAACTAAATTACCTGGCCAACAAGGAGAAAAAGCTATGCAACCACACGCACGTCTCCAGCACTGGTCCATGCTGTGCTCTCTCATGCAGAACACAGGAAGCCCGCACTCAGTGGGGTCATGACTCCTGTAGAGGTCCTAAACACCCCAATTCAGGAAGAAGAGTCCTAACAGGCTCTGCTGTAAGAGTAGGATAGGCATGAGAGCACATGTGTGCTTGGAAAAAAATTATCGTGGATCACTACAGAACAAAGAATTGCTCTGGCCAGAATTTAGATCAGGAACCAAGGAGGTGCCTCATACGGCAGGAGTTCCTGCAAGTGGAGAAGCCAGAAACCAAACTGATGAGATACATGCATGTACCCCCAAGGCACAGGATTTCCAGCTGGCCCTGCTTACAGATCAGAGAAGTCACCTGTAGATCCAGCTCCCATCTGACAACACACCCCCTGTCCATTTTATTCTGAAACTGTCCATTCAGTTGATGCCACAATAGGTACAAGCCCACCTTCTAGCACAAAGTGTCTCTCTATATGACCAAAGTCACACAGAAGCAGCTAAAAATAGCAATGTTGTTACTGTATATATACATTTTATAAATCGCTAAGTCCTGTCTAAAGAATTTTCTACAGCACTGCAGACTGTACAAGTAAAAGTCTGTTACATAAACTTCAATTATACAGACAGATGTGCCAGTGTTACCCTGTGTTACAGTTCGTCAGCACTGAAATTCCCAGTTTTCAATGGATGCTATGTACCTGAAGGGTTGCATCGTGTAACTCTCCATCGGAGCCAGGTCATGTCTGATTTCTCCAGGGGTACAAATGGAGAGGCAAAGAAGAGATGCCATCTTCATTTTGAGCCCTCATGCAGTCAGGGGTACATATGGAGTATAAAAACTGCCCTACCTAATCTCCACCCAAATCTCTGTGCCTGATGTTTGCCTTTGCCTTCACACCATGAAGGTGAAGATGATCCATGAGAATTCGGTCTCACCTTGGCTGACCCATGCCTCTGCCACATAGCACGAGAATGGGGGTGTACTGTAACAAGGATCCAAGTTACAAGGAAATAAGTTCATTTTTATTTTTAGACCTATATACATATATATGTATAAAAAAAAAAAATCCTCATTTTAAACACATTCTCCCTTTGTTGAGATTATTTCACACACCGTAACGATGCCAAAACCATTATATCATGCATGATGTGTCCAACAGAAAAGAAAGCCAGCCTACAGAATGGCAAACCAATGCAGTAACTAAAGCTGGAGGGAAATATTTTTTCAACACAGGAAGCTTTTCAAGGTTTTGAAAAATTTCCTGTCATATCAAGATGTAACCAAGGCTTTCAAAAGCTTCCAGATATTCACTGAAGCAGAGACCTGAAACTTGAATTGCATCCCAGAAGAATATGCTACCCGCTACTCAGAAAGGCTCCCTCTCCTCCTCCATTCCCAATATTTAAATATTTCTACAAAGTGGAAAAGCACTAAAAGATGAGATCAGGAGACATCCAAGCCCACAGCTATAAACTTCTCCCAGGATATGAAACACCCAGGAAGGGCCATTAGCTTCCCACAGCCCAGCAGCCCTGATAGCTCTTATGCTCCCCCTTCACCTCAGTTTGGTAAACCAAAAATTGTGTTTCTGGCCAGAGACCCCTTTCCCACCTACAGTTCCACCAAGTGAGATCTGCAAAAAAAAAAGAAATTAAAAAAAATTACCTAAATTCTGCTAGGCTGAAAAAGTTAAATCAGAAAATTCTTGACCCTTTTACTAAGAGTAACACAAGGATTTCAGCTACAGAAAAGGAAACAGGGTCCGTAATGTTCCTGTCCTGTCTTTGCTTCAGGATAAAAATTGTCCCTCAACATTTCATTTAAATTGTCCTCAGGGGATCAGGATAAATAAGGCTCTAGCGCAGAGTCAGAAGTTACCAGGACAGACTGGAGAAAATGGGTTAATTCTCATTGGAGGAGATTGGTTACACAATGACCCAGTTGGAGGTTTCTGGATGATGGAAGGATAAATAAGTGCCTGGACCGATTCCTTCTCGTCCTATGGCACAGAAGAACAAGGGGACATGGGAAAAATCTCAAGAAATGTAAGGTCTAGAAACAAATGTTTCTCATTTGTGATAAAATTACTGCTCTATGCTTTGAGCAATAGGGTGAAATTATTATTACAAGTGCATCGTACATATTAAAATCCTTCACTTGTTTCCAAATTATTCATGAGCAATCCCTAATTTTTATGAATGCCTGCATAATTTACAATTTTATGACGGGCCTATATGAAGAAACGTCAGGTTTCTTCCAGAACAAACCACGGTATGTTTAATTCACCATAAGACTTGCAGAGTTCAGTAACTGTGGTTTACTCTCTTAAGTACTAATAATACGCAGCTTTTCCATTGCACTTTACAACCACAAATCTCAGCTTTTCTAGGCAGACTAAATGGGATATTACCACTGTCAAACTTTAGACATGCCTATATTAGGACCCTCATCTCCTCTAACGGAGGCTCCAGAGAGGTCACAACAAAAGAGAAGGAAATCTTTGGGCATTGGCTGTACAGGCAGCCGATACTTTTCCTCCTTATTATTATCTCCTTTTTTACTGAGGGGAATAGTGAGGTACAGAGAAGGGAGCAAATTCAGCCCAGATCCCACAGCAAGTCACTTGAAGAACCAGGAGTAGAAACGAGGTTTTCTGACTCTTAGTCGGGGTCTGGTGTTAGAGCTTCATAGTGCTTAGGCTAAAAGTCAGCAGCTAAGAACATAGAAACTCTTGTCTCTACTTGTTATTAATCCACTCAAGAAGCCTAATTTTGCCCCAGATCAGCCATAATCTCAACGCCAATTTTACATGCACAGTCTCTTCAGAGAACTACCCAGCATATTGTTTTAAAAGAAAATAAAAAAGGAAAGAAGTAAAGAGTCTCAATTGCTCTAATCAATATGTCCCATCTCCTGCCTCCCACTGGGCTCACAGACATGGGATTCAATAATCAAACATGTCATTAGGTTTGCTAATTACAGTTATTAAATGCTAAAACAAACAGCTGATAATTTCTAATTGTTTTTCAAGGTGGGTTTTCATGGGCTTTGCTCTGATTTAGAGAGGCAAACAGATGGTCTAGTTATTAGTGCTCTGGAAAAAGGAGTCAGAAAAACACATGTTCTTCAGGGCACAAAGTACACTGAGAACAAATATTTAGCCATATATGTCTTGCATTCCTCCTACAAAATCCTTTGTTGATGGCCTTGCCTGTCAGTGGTTTGCTTGCTGGTTCTTCCCATCTCCCTTTCTTCCAGGCTACGCGGAAACCATTGCTAAATTCAGCATTTGTTCCCAGAAGTACGATTACATCATTTTTCCTCCACAAATCGTACAGGGGATATTGCAGTGATGGCACAAGGCATCGTGGTGCATACCACATTAAAAGAAAACATTAAAGAAACCTCAAAAAACCTGCATGAAAGCAGACAGTGCAGTCAGTGACCTTCTGATGACCACATTTCCGGTCAAGCCTGCAGCTAAGAGGAAAGGGACTCTGGCCACAAGATCTCCGTCCTGGCAGCTGCCTGAACTGGCATCTTAATTCTCTCAGTGGTCGGCCCAAATGCTTCTGCCTACGGTGGCTCCAACTGCTCACAGGTAAATCAAGATGTTGGCCAACCCAGAGTGTTATTAATAAAAGAACTCTGTGTACGGCCTTCCCAATTTCAAGTCCTGAGGCACATCCATCCCTGATAACACACAAAAAGCTGAAATTCCAGCTTTGTGTAGCCCTGTTTAGGACAGGAAATTATCAGTTTCCTTTAATGCAGATTTCTGGTGTATAGCAGATAAGGATTTTATTGAGCTCTGTTTTCAAGCTGCATCTCTCCAATTCTATCAGCCATTCTACCATGATGCTTACCTGCTTGCATTTACCTATCTTAAAGGTATTCAAGCCCTCTGCTTCCTTTTGCTCTCTCTTTATAAGTATGAATTCACAAGGATTAACTATAGACACAGACAAATGTCCATACACATAAAGGCTCCCGAGTACCTTGCCTAAGGTCCTGCAACACATCAGCAACAGAGACAGTAGTACACAGTGTCTCTGGCCTCCATTCAGATGTCTGCCGCAGTTCAAATGAACACACTGCTTCATCTGACCCCTGCAGATCACAAGCTCATCAATCTTGATGCTGCAGACTCTGCTGAGATCATAAGCGAGTTTCCAGAGGAGCTGAAATACTCCTCAAAAGTTATTTCAGTCCAAAATATGGTGAAAAAAAGAATGATAATGAAGAGAACTAGGAGACAGAACGAGCTCAGCTGACGTCAGGCACCTCAATAAAATGACAAACAGTATGCTCTGGATTTCTAAATCTAATTGACAGACTTCCTAGGACAGCAAAGAACCAAGGAATTAGTATCCAGAGTCTTAAAATAATATTCCTTTCCCTGCCACAGCTGAGCTCTGGGAGAGTCTGCTTGCTACCAGACCTCCTGTGAACAGACCTCTATACTAAAACTCCTCCAGCTTCAGGAGGGACTAATTTATTGTAAGGGTCATACCTAGGAATATCTGTATGACCGCCCTCAAATTCCACTGGTTGCAAAGCAGGTGATTCTACTGTAATAGTGGTGGAAATTTAAGCTCCCACAACAATCCCACCTGCAGATTTACAAAGCCGCAATGCAGTCACCAGCACCTGATCCTCCAAAGTGTTGCTCTTTGCATCATCACATATCTCAGAGTCAAGTTCCTGAATCAAATCCTAATGGCCAACATTTGCAACATTACGTTTAGGGTTAACAACTCCAAAAACAAGGCTGTATGTTCCCACCAGAAGACGTCTTGGCAGAGCAGATCAGAGCAGCGGCTGTAGATGGGATGCTCAGTGCAATGGCTGGAGGATCCCATTTCCCGCCTGGTGAATTTGTTCCACAACCACCCAGAGCCACTGCATGGATTTGAAGAGACCATCTATTGTGGACTGTAAATACACCTTCACCAATTTATGAGAGTATTTTGGCGTACGTCTTTGATTTTGAATGTTTACTTGCCAACAAGCCACTGGGAAAATTTCCCACTGAGAAAGTTATTGCCCCAGCAAAGCAAAACTAAGGACAAGCAAGACTCATTAAAACAAAGAAGGAGCTTCTTTGTGTGGAAAGCAAACCTTCCACAGAGAGTCCAGAGGAGCCCGTTTCCTCTTCTGGAAGAAGGTGGTTTGCTGTGAAGTATCAAGGGAACACCAGAACCATCTTCTTCAATGCTGCCCCTTACACCTGTGCAAACATCACTGCCTTTTGCTCCAGCTGCAAAATAATTCTTTTTATCTCGCCTTCTCTATTGCAGGTGTATGGGAATAGCTGTATATATTTAAAAAACAATAGAGAAACTGAAAAAAACAAACCCAAAATGTTCTAAAAGAAAACACCCTACTGCACACCCTCTTGCCCCTGGAGAAGGGAAGAGAACAAAACAGCATGTGGCGATGCCAGTCACGTTGCTGAAGGTGGTACCGACAGGCACTCCAAACTCACGCCACTGGGCATCATGTTGGAAACTGTACAGAATAAGGAGAAACAGAGAGGCCATATTCATCCTGATCACACACTGTTTGTTTTCCTGATTTGAGACGAGCACGGAGAAATGACACAATTTCTAATGTTCATCAGCAAAGTGAAGTATGTGGTGAACTGATTTAATATAACTGGCTGCTCAGGTTTGCCACATCCCCAGCAGGTAAGTCTCTGACAGCTACAGCCAAGTAGAGGATCCTGCCAATTAATGAAAGTTCAGGGGAGAGTTCAAGCTATTGGACTTACATAATTGCTATCAGGAAGTCTTTTTCCTTTCTGGTTTTAAGAAGAAATTCAGCCTAGAGCCGGAAAACAGTGTCAGATGAAAATGTTTCTGAAATTGCACATTCCAGCAAAGTATTTCCATTTCAAATAGCCTATATTTTCCCACCAAAAAGTTATTAAAAAACCCAAGCATTGCTAATACAGCGAGGATGTCCAGTTGTGAATTTCAGTGGGTCTTGTCAGTTAAAATTGATTCCTTGGGAAAAAGCAGTAAGCCTACAAACCAAAGCACTTTCACAGAAATAAGGAAGTTTTCAGAGGTAACGAGTCTCATTAGTAGGACAGAAGAGCACACCTTAATGCAAAATGACCAAAATGATTGGTTGTTATTGTATTAATTACCTCAGGTGCTACAGTCACCTCCCCTGGGTCCTTATATTGATTTATAAGCTCACAGCCTTGATTTCTGTATAAGGACAATCCCGACTGCCTGTGTAATGAAGACGAGACCTTTGCTGAGGTACATATGGAGCTCACTGTGTCTGTAAGGACAAGAAAACCCTGTGAGCTGGAACAGGATGGTATGTATACGGACCTTCTTGACTCACAGGCTCAGTTCCTTCCTCTTATTGTTATTTTGAAAGTCTCTATCATTAATTGAGAAGCTATACCTATGTGACAGGATGCAGGAAACCATTAACCAGGAGGTGGTCAGAGTCCAATGTGTTTGGATGATACTCAGTCAATGACTTGTGATCCCACAAGTTCTTGCGAGTCTGTTTGGATACAAATTTTGATTGGGTTGACTTTTTGCCCAATTTTGTAAGGCACTGGAACCTTTCTGCCTCTCCACAAGACAGCACAGGTTGCATCACTATTCTCACACATGCTAATTAAGGAAATACATAAAGGAGAAATCTCCCTGCTCTAAGGAGATACTGGTGGACCTTAGCAAGCTGCTGGTGTCCAAGTGCCAGGACAGTAAGTGCTGGCACTGACTAGACATTCTCCACAAAAATTGTTTTAATTAGTCCATGGCTACAGTTAAAACTTATGGAAAGAAATATATCAACTGATTCTTTGCACTACATTTAAAACCATTAATGAAATCAGAAATCCCAGGAAACATTTTGATTTCTGCTTTAACCTTAGAGTCTCAATGAGGATATCTAAACAGCCCCTATAGGTAAAGGATCTTCTCTATCCTCAAAAATGACCTAACACTCTTGAAAAACAAAAGGGAAAAAACAAACAACAACAAAAAAAAACCAGCAGGCTCAGACCTCATCAAAAGACCTGGAAACTTTATAGTCTAAACTTCCTTGTTTTCTTCTTCACAGAAAAATCTGCATCAATGCCACAGCAAATTCTAGATGAAAGCACGATGGCCCAAAACCACTAGCAAAATTCAATAGTCAAGAAATACTATGTTTTTCTAATATCATATTTCCTCTTTTTGGATTTTCCGTTGATTTCAAACTACATCAGGGATTGTTATAAAATGGAAGACATTTTTTTGTAATAAAATATAGAAGAACTGTTGATGTTTCATTTGAAATTTCCATGCCAGAGGAAGAGGAGAATGGAAACTTTAATTTAAGTCAAAACTTTTTGTGCAAATACAAAATGTTTACATCATCCAAAAATTAAATATTTTGGTTAGTTCTATTCCCAACGCAATACAAATTCCAGTGTCCACAAATCAACATTTGAGATCGCTGAAACCTGGATCTGAACTCTTCCAGTGCCCACAGGGTCCTGGTGTCTCATTTAAACCCTTTCTCTGAAGACTGAAGTGCATCCATTGCAGAAAAACAAAAAACATGCCCCTCCACATGTGGTCTCATATACCTCTGGCACTAAGTGACCTGTGGTGTCTTCAAACATGTTTTTGGGAAGGTCAGTGTCTTCCCTTCTGAGCCTTCCTCTTTGATTCATCCCTGTTGGCCTAAATTCAGTGAAACCTAATTGCAAAGTTGTCCTTTCATCTGATCTATTTACACTGAAATTCCTCCTCTGAAAGACCTTTCAGGAAACCTCTGTCTGTTTTTCCTTCAGGCTTTCAGCCAGGCTCAGACGTCGCTGTGACCCAGCTCACGAGGCTGTTCCTGAGACATGTGGGGTTGGGGACAGGGGGCTTTTGAAGGATGGAGATGGCTGAACTGTTACCTCATCCACGTCTCCCTGCTCTGTGCCTTTTCTTGCCCAAAGTCCACAGAAAAACCTCCTGCTTTGCTGAACACATGTTGGGAGCTCAGCTTGTCACAGCTGCCACAGCTCACCGGCTTATTACACCCTTCTGCCTTTTGCTGTTGATTCCTCCGTGCTCAACCACCCTCTCAGAAACCTGCCCAGCCTCCTCCTTTGTACTCCTGCTCGGCACATGAGCAGACGGTACCTGGGTGACAGGCGGGAGCCCACGCGCTGCCACTCTTCTGAGCCCTCCGGGGAATGGGAAGCGCTGGGAAGGATCCTGAGAAACTGTTTTGGGTGGGATGTGGGGAAAGGGCAAATGATTTCAGTGAGACCCACGGCATTAGTCAACTAACAAGCTTTTCATAGCCTAAATGTATGAAAAGCTCCATGCGCAGGAAGGGAACATGGTAACACGCTCCCCTCCCTCTCCTGAGAGCCTCGTATGCTTCCTCCGTATTGCACTGATCAATAGAAAATCTCCTATAAATATAATCAAGCAGCTGAACAACATCCCAAGTTAAACCACTCTTCTAAAACAGCATCTGTGTTTCCTAGGAAAGACTACAAGCCCAGCTTCCAAAATATTTCACCACCTCTCACTGAAAAAAAACACCTAAAATAATCTACAACCTGTTTTATTTCCTCTCCTCTGTGCTCATCTCCTTCTCAGAATACAAAAATCAGTCTCTGGCCTGTAGCTCGCTCCCTAACGGCTCCCAAAGCCATTCCATTGCTGGAAGCAACACAGTGAACCACCCAGGCAAAGCCAAGATTTTATTAGGGTTTAGGCAACAAGCAGGCGGCCAAAGCCTCCCCCCTGCCAACCCCTTGCTTAATCTGCTTCACGAGGTCAGCGATGGAAGCAATCAGACAGTGATGGCTGGGATGCACCGCGGTCCTGACTGCTTAGGCCATCTCTCTGCTTATGAGTGCCGGAATGGGATTTTCAGGTGCTGTTTAGACACACATACACATGAACTTTGCTCGGGTTCAGTCTAGCTCATACATGAGATCACTGGAAGAAATCAAGAACCAGTTCCAGGAAAAAATCCCAACATTATCCATCCCTCAACTCTCCCGCAGCGCAGGGATGCGGATGCAGAGCACTGCGCCTGCTGCTCGCTGTTGGCTGAGCCAGCTGAGGGGAAGCGCCAGGCACAGAGCCCCAGACGGCATTTAGGCTGGATGAATCCATGCCCAGCTAGTTACAGCTGTATTTCAACTCTGAAATTAAGTGCACTTCTGAAAGCTTGAGTGCTCCTCTGAGATCCCACGGCTGTGCAGGCAGGTCCTGTTGTGCCTGCTCTGGAGCCGGCAGCAGCCGGTGTCGCTTCCCTGCCTGTTCTGCATGGTCCAGGCACGGACCATCCACCACACTGAAACACAAAGCGTGGTATAGCCCCTGCCTGAAGGAGCTTGTTTGTTCTTTGCAGCTTTCCTGTCGAATCATGGACTAAAATACAAGCTGGTGAGCCACAGCAGATGAGAACAGAAATAAACCACGTAACTGAGATGTTCAGCTGAGATTTTTTTGTGCGTGCAGATAAATTCTGCTGGTGTAAGGAGAACCCCCTTGACAACTTTACTGTACTGTTATTGTTAAAATTAACTGTAGTATAAAACTCTGAAGAAGACTCAATAAAATTCTCCTTCTCCTCAAGGAAGCCTGATTACAAACACAATGTGCTCCCAGAGTCCACACTAACTACAGAACAATTTTATTTCTTTTTTAATCTTGCAAAGTCCAGCTATTTGATTTTTCTATTTTGGCAAACATCTTCTCTTCTGTGTTCAAAGCATACTCTAGGAAGTTATTTCACTTTAATTAAAAAGAACCTACCCATCAGTTGAAGTGCTCAAATCCTTTTCTTAATCTGCTTTATTACAACAACACAGGCGAAGACTGGGCAGTACTTAAACTCTGGGCTGGAGGGCGATGCTGGGGCTATTGCAATAAGACACTAACCGCTCAGAGCATTCTGTCTGCAAAGGCCCGGGTTAATTGTTGCCCGTAGTCATTGCTTTTGGAGACCACGGACAGGAGGTGTAAATCCTAGGACTGCTATCTAGCTAACTGTGTCAGGAACAGGCACATTTTGAGCAGATACAAGTCTGGAGGCTGGTGAGTCTATGAGGAGCGAGCTGTCCCTTGCCTGCAGTGGATCATGATGCAAAACCCCGGGTGATCATGTTGGTGCTGCTTGTTTAAGGCCCCCGCACAAGACAAGCTTGGCCCGGGACAGCATCTAACGAGCTGATGATTTGATGTGAGACCCTCTGGCTCAGAGTTAACGCAGGCACCGTCAGTGGAAGGGGCTATGTAAACGATCCAGACAGGTTGTCGTTATTAAATATTCCATGAATTACCCAATGATCCTGCAGTCATTTCCATGTGAAGCAGCAGCAGGAGCCAAGAACTAAATTCCAGTACAGTCCCTGCATAAATTCCTCCCTTTCACTTCCCCAGAGCGCCCAGTTCAGCTTTGTGTCGCAAAGACGTCTGTAGGTACGCTGTGTTTTTATCACTATGTTCCCCTCTTTGGAGCAGTGAAAGAGAACAGCCGCATAAAACATGTCAGGACATTCAGAATGAGACACCAGTGCAAGGTAAAGTAGTCCTGCATGCGAGTACTGTTGGGATAGATAGTCTTGGGTTTTCACACGAGGCATTTGGTGTTTCACAAACTTCCCTCAAAGTCCTGCATTACAGAATCACACAGAATCACGGAATGGTCGGGGTTGGAAGGGACCTCTGGAGATCATCTAGTCCAACCCCCCTGCCACAGCAGGGACACCTACAGCAGTTGCACAGGACGGCGTCCAGGCGGGTTTTGAATGTCTCCAGTGTGGGAGACTCCACAACCTCTCTGGGCAGCCTGTGCCAGTGCTCTGCCACCCTCAAAGGAAAGAAGTTCCTCCTCATGTTAAGATGGAACTTCCTATGCTCAAGTTTGTGCCCGTTACCTCCAGTCCTATCACTGGGCACCACTGAAAAAGACTGTTCTCATCTATCTGGCATCCTCCCTTTAAGTATTTATAAGTATTGTTAAGATCCCCCCTGAGTCTTCTTTTTTCTAGACTAAAAAGACCCAAGTGCCTCAGCCTTTCCTCATAAGGAAGATGTTCCAATCCCCTAATCATCTTTGTAGCCCTTTGCTGGACCCTCTCCAGCAGTTCCCTGTCCTTCTTGAACCGGGGAGCCCAGAACTGGATTTTCATATTGTTGGTCAGAAAGTTTAGGATTTATAGAGCTACAAATCGTTTGCCCAAGTCACTGCTGGAGTCATGATCCCCGGACCATTTAACTGTTGCTACATGGGAAAACATCTCACACCAACCATTAGGCAAGGCAAAAATTTTTCCTGCCTGGCCAGGCATCTCCATGGCTCGGCAGGGTGACGAGCCCCATCCTCACGGGCCCCACTCCAGCACGTGGGGGGAGAGCCAGGGAGGAAGAGTCCAGGCACCCAGCGGCCTCGCTCCTACTCTCGTCCCCTCTGCAGTCAGCGTTACGGCTGAGACGAAGGGAACAAAAAGCAAAGACTGCAAACAAGGGGGTGGCTATTTTTGATGCAGGTTTTCTCATTGCAAGAGGGAAGATCACCAAAAGCATTCTGAATGGTTTGCAATCATCAGAAATGCTGGCACATGAAATACCCTGGTTTTATGCTGCCAGTTTGAGTGACTTCATGCAAGATTATAATCACTTCAGACTTTCTCTTCCCCCTCTCCCTGACGAGTTGTAATTCACGCCAGAAACAATACCATCCAAGCCATTCTCAAAGCCTTTTCCATATTGTCTAGTCCTCATCCACCCCCAGGTCCTTGAGATTTGTCTCCTGAATGAAGGCTGTAAATCTTTGTACAGGATGGCAGGAGATCTTTGAGCGTCTGAGTTATTATGTAAATGCAGCATCAATGGTACTTTTAACTGCAAGTTGATTGAGATTGCAAATGAAACACCAGTGATTTACGGGCCTGAATGCTTCCTACAAACAGGAATTAATGCTATTCACTGACCTTGAACCCAAAGCAGGATCCCTGAACTGTTCTGAATGCTGAGACAGCACAGGTCTGGGCTGGAGCTGAGAAGATGCATTTCATCCCAGCTGTGCTGCCCATTTACCTGTTTCTCAGAATCTGAAGAAAACCAACACAGGCCAGTTTCCAACATACTATTACTGGATAACCCTGTTCCACATACAGCCCTTTTCTTAGCACAAAGAGCTAATTTAAGTACTACCCAGTCCAAACATGAAACTGGTCCCTCGTGACTCTGCAGGGCCATAATGACCAGGATGTGGCAGGCAGTGTTCATGCTGGGCTGAAGGGATGCAGAAAAGATGTGCTCACCTGACACGAAGGCCACTTTCTCCTTCAGTATAGGAAGCACATCAGCAGCTTTTAAACCATCATTTCGAAAAGAACCTGCAAAACAGAGGAAAACAGGAAAGCCACATTAGAAGAGAGCATGTCCTTGCTCCCAGCTTCACAGACACTCCATGTTTCTCAAAATCAGACTGGAGAAAGTCTATAAATTACATAAAAACACCAAGAAACAGACCCTAACGGCTGATACACAAACAGCATTAGCATCAATAGAGATATTTGTAAAAAGAAAATACAGAAAATCAGCTTATCACTTTATCCTTCAGAAGTTTTGAAAGGTTAACAAATTTCCCACCAAGTAACCAGATTTACCCCCACTGCCCTTTTCACAGACCATACTACCGAGCCTGGGAAATGCCCAGCTTGCACACTGAGCCAGGAGCCTTCTCCCTTCACTGGTTTGAACACAGTCCAAGCAAAATTGCAGGGAACGTTACAGTACATACACATCCATTTAGCATCAGCCCTTGAGACAGATTTGCACAGGGGCTGGCTTAAAAAAGGCTTTTCCCCTTTCTGCTCTACACAGCACAGCTGGAGATGGAACAGCTCAAGGTGGGGACCGCATTCAGAGGTAGGACACGCTCCTTACAGCCAAAGTTTTCCCTGGGTAAGGAGTGGTTTGAAGCCACAGTGCATCCTCATGTATTCATGCTGTTTGATTACATGTTAAATATACCTGCACAGGCCATTTGCCTTCCCTGCAATGCCAAATTATTTCATGTCTCCTGAAATTTCACCAAAGAAATCCCAGATTTTTACTCTCCTGGAAGCCTTAGCAAAAGAATTGCTGACAGTTTTGGCCACCAGCAGCATCCTTCTGCTTTGCAAAAGACCAGCAGTAATGGATCACCCCACAGCAGGCCAGACACTACTATTCCATCAGCTCTATTACAAAACAAAAGGTGGGTTTGAAGGACATCTTTGCAGTTGCTCTGAAAAATAACTCATCCATCACTGGGTAGTGAATACTCATCATGATAAGTGATCTTCAATATGGCCTTAAACCTATCCCAGCTCATCAAAGAGTATAACACATTTGAAACCCTGTATTTTCACTTTCTGCCTTTCACAGGCAGGCAACACCTACCAGTCTTCTGAAATGGTACTGGGGCAAGAGAGTCTTCTCACTAAGCTGCTTTCTTGATGGGCTAGAAACAGGGCAACGTTGCTCCAGCCATCACACCTTCTTTGCTAAACACCGCAGATGACACCTGACCATCTGGGGCTGAAAGTGGGAATGGGGATAAAAGCCCCCCCCTACAAATTGTCATCTATTTCTTGCATCATGCAGCCTGAAAATATACAGTGATTCGATCCACGCAGATGTAGGAACAGCCATTTTCACCTGCAGCTGAACCTGCGTATTATTATGGTTGAGTTACTGTTAATGGCTAATGAGGTAGCATTTGCCGTTCACAGTCAGCTTGGGCAACGCAACTGTGTTGTACATGCAAATACATCCCTCACCAGTGACCAATGGCTACAACTACCTCTCTGTGTCCCCACATGTTCTCAGGTGTCACCTCCACAACACTCGGCTCCAGAGGACGAGCAAGCTCACCAGCTGAGCTTGTGAAAATCAGCACACAAAGGAGTGAGGTAATTCAATGCGAGGCCAAGACCAATGTAACTGCAATTTGAATAAGCATTGGAGCACGGTCCTGAGAGATCCCTAAAGAGCGCTTTGTGTTAGTAAAGTGTTTTGGAACCAGGGAAACTAGTCCTGGTTGTTGAACTCTTTCTGCGCTCAAGTAAGCAGGACTTTGTGCAGTCTGTGTTAAACATACGAGGCTTTGCTATTAACTTCTCCTCCTAACCAGAATAACCTCTCAGATCCCAGGCTGTGGCTAGCTCTCACATCAAAGGTAGGAACCGTTCAGCCACAGGCAACGTTTGGAATTTAAGCAGCTTTGTATATAAGCATCTCATCCAACCGTGAAACAAACGAGAGCAGCCAATGTGGTAGACACATAACAATGGCTCAAAGACACTAAAGTGGAGTACTGGGCCAAATTTCTCCAGCTGCAAGATCAGCAGTGTCAATGCAAGTTGAGTTTTGGCCAATATTTGTTAAATTTCTCAGGGAAGGAACAAAGTCAATATTTAGGCACTTAACTGTGCAGTAGACATTATACAACTGAAGTCTTAGTGAATACTACCAAAAAAGTGTCAGTGGGTGTGGTATTCATGTATGTAAAACACACACTAAGGACTTTTTAGCAAGAACCTACTATACTGAGGGTTGAAGGACAATTTCAAACACCCTCCCACAAGGAAGGACTGCATCTCACAGAAGTAATACGCATGGAGACCAGGAGAAAAATGTATGACTTTTAAAGATGGCCACCTCCTGAGCTAGAGCAGGGCAGGCTGCAGGGAAGGGGCTTGCTGTTAACAGCCCCGATGTCCCGACTGCACACAGGAGAGGCAAGAAAAGACACAAACGGGGACAGTGCTGCCAGCAGATGTTTTCACCTTTCTCACTATCCCCCAGGACAGGTCAGTCATGCTCCAAAATGATGAATGAATTAGAAACCTGTGAGCCCTTCCTAAAGCCAGGGAATCAACAAAAACTCCCAAGAGCTGCAAAAGAAAGTTCCCTTGAGATGAGCGAGGAAACTCCTGAAGGTAGATCAGTGCGTAAAGCAATGCACTTGCTCTGGGTGATGTACAAGCTTACCCAAGTGGCAGCTCCTGACCTATAGATGAGGCCATAGCCACTGCTTTCAGAGGTCACTCCAGCTCCTAACAAAATCCTTGCGTTAGCAGCTACATCTCAGAGCATGCTGTCAAGTGTCCAGCAAGGGCTGGGGGAAGGGATGCATAAATGGGAAAATCAATGGCTGTAATAAGAGCTTCAAAAGCAACACCAAATCTGTCTCCAGGAGGGCCCAGTGCAGCATTCCCCAGTTCGTAAGTTGTTATAAGCATACCCCTAATAATACTAATTTTCATCCTATTCCCCAGCTGTTTCTAATACATTTGTTTTGTTCGTTTGCGTGCTGAATCCGAAGACATGTCTGCATAGCACCATCTAATTTTTGCTGCAGAACCCTGGGTATACAACCATCTAGCCAGTTCATTACTAGATGACGGCAAAGGCTGTACTTTGTACCCTGCCCTACACCTCTCTCCTGCCCCTTGAAGTCCCGAGCCCTTCTGTGGTAGAAGGACAGAGAAGGATAGACGGATGAAGGAAGGGCAGGCAGAACACTGAACCATCCTGCCCCTTGTCCATGCGCTGGTTTGCTGGTTCACCATTCTCATAATCATGAGACTACACAACAGTGTCTCTCTCGCCCTTCTACCTGCAAGTCTCTCTATAGTCTGCAAAGAAGCCTGAGTATTGCAATTGCCTCTTTACCAAAAGAGAGGCACAGAGAGCACAGTGCCATGTCCCAGTCACCCTGCAGCCCCTTACACCTTTGTCACATCCTGGCTTAGTGTGCTATCCACATAGCACAGACGCTATGACCATCCACAAACTTTTATTACTCCAATGACATGAGAAGAAAACACATTATACCTGCAGGAGCAGCTGACAGAATAATGTATTCTTGTAAACTTGGAAGCACTGAAAAATTAAAAAAGTGGATCCTCAGCATGGCTGAGTCACGTTTCAGGGCAGAGCAGCGTCGCAGATGCGCAGCCCATCTCCTAGCAGGGATTCCCTGCACAGCAGAAGCAGCTCACAGTTTTAGGTGAGATGCTGTAATGAGAAGCCAGCTGGGTGAGACGGGAAGCTTAAGGCATGCTTCCACATTAAATGCAGCAAACCTGAAATTGAGAAAAGAAAATTCCTTTTTCCCCGCACAAATGCCCCAGTTGGCCCAGGGAACTTGCTGCCGCAGGACCTGGAGGTCAGCAGCTCAAGGGGCTTCCCGAATGGGTTAGAGATCTGCAAACAACAAACTTCTCCTGGGAACTGTAAAGATTAATAAAATAAGCAAGAGTTTTGGAAAGAATATAAGCCTACAGACTTTGGCGTGAAAGCCAAACTCTAACTCTTGGAGTGAAATATAAATTATCCCTGGAGAGAGCCCTGCAGGCTTTAAGATTTCTTTCTCTAAGCAGAGTGCAGGGCCTCTGTTGGAGACACTGTCTTGGGCTCAATGGACCAATGGCCTGATCCAGAGTGGCTTTTCCTAGAAAAGCTTCAGTTCTAATCTGAAAAATGCAGGTCTTGGCTTCAAATAAAGATCAGCTGCTGAAAATATGGAAATACTTTCTATACTTAAAAAAATATGCGTAGGCAAGAAGGCGGCCTCCTGTCAGAGCACTGCATGGGGCTTAATCACTTGGCTCCTGATGCCTTCAGCGGGAGTTGTTCATCCCAAGTCCCATGCAATGTTTGAGGAAAGGCAGCCCACTTTCACATAGTTCTCAGAACAGATTTGACTATTTAAAAACTTTGGCATGAAGTTTCTCTAACCAAACAAAACTGAACTCCTTGGGCTAAACCCATCCCTTGAGGAACTCTACTGGAGTCCAGGAGGCAACAGTAGGATTAATCTGGTCCATATTGTCTCCTACTTCTTCCCTCAGGAAAGGCCTCTCCTGTATTTCTTCCCCCATCCCCACGTCTGGTTTTTGGAGCAGTTATCTCCTAGGTTTATCATAGCCTATTTGCCTTCCTACCTCTTTTTTTTTTCCCCATCAAAGGCTCGGTGGATTTTATTTTTGTTTGCAGTAAGGTAGCATCTTGGCTTTCTACAACATCCAAACAGAAGGGACGTCCGATGTGAGGAGAGAGAGGCAGAACAAAGGAGACTTTATTATTCCCATTGTAGCTTTTGCAAGCTGAGACACAGAGAGATTGACTTGTCCAGTGTCAGACAGAAAGTTTGCACAGAGCTGAACCCTCATTTCCCCAGTGCTTCCCCAATGCTTTCTCATACAACTATCCCTTTGTTTTCTGGCAGAATATAATCCTTCTTTTTCTTCTCTTTACACTTCTTGCTTCCTCCTCCTGCCCTTCTCTCTCCATTATTCTTTCTTTCTGCATTTTTGCCTCAAATATTTACTTTTTGTGTGTGCTAAACCCTCTTTAACCCCTTCCTCCCTTTCCCACGCGCTATTGTCTGTCCCCACAGGGCTGTAAGCCTTCCCAGTTTGATTTCTCTGATTTTCTACAAGCCACGGAGAGGGGCTTAGCCGAGGGCTGCCGGGGCCTTTGCCGCTGGGATTTTCCTGGCTGAGGCTCATTGGTTCAGAGGCAGAGAGGCCACAGCATGGCACAAGCATTTGATTGAATAGAAGCAACATGTGCTCCAGACTAGTATTTTAGCACCATCTGCCAGAGATAAATAGGGCTGGACACTCTGCATCTGCTGATCACTCCTCTGTGGACAACAGCCTGATCCCTGATGCAAAGAAAGAACATTTTAGTGCCCGAAGCCCCCTGGGAGCCTGCGAGGCTCTCCTGCCATGCTTCCCCACTGCAGGCAGCAGAAGAGCAGGTTTTGACTTCACAGAGGAAGGAAGGAAGGAAGGAAAGATTGAATTGAATTGAATCTAAAGGCAGCACCAGCCACAAAAAATACAAAATTATTCTGTAAATATCATTACCAACTATTATTGAAGCTTAAGCCAGAGCTATATACTTCACTAACAAAGGTTATTATTCTCCTTAATAACCAATAAAAAAATAACACTTGGGCTCACAGGAAGCATTTATAGCCCTAGGACTGCAGGTCAGAGCGTGGCAGGGCCAAGGTGAAAGGCAGGGTGGATTAGCACCACAGTCCTAGGGCAAGGGTGGCCACTGTCCCCCTCCATCCTCAGTTCACTTTCTCAAGCGAGAACTTCTCACCCGGTGCTCCTGACATATTCGCCCTTCCTAAATTAATGAGTGCAGTAAACAGACTGCATCCAACATAGCTTGAGCAGTAAGCATGGCTACAGCATGCAACACTCATCTGGGGAGACCAGCAAAAGCTGGTCAGACATTGCCGGTATTTTCCGTGGAAGCATAGCTGGCATTGGCTGTGTTTCTCACCCCATTCAGGGCTGGGGCTAGAGCTTGCTTTCAGCTCTGCAATGGAAATGTAAATAATCCCCAGGACCTTTGTAGACTTGTGATGGCTTTCCTGCTATATAACTGAAGACCCACATAGCTTTTAAGGTTGTGATTGAAATCCACTTATTTCTGCACATGTAAGTGTATACAAACACAGAATTTAGACATACAGGTATGCAAAGCGGGTTACACGTACCTCTTAGAGGATCCAACCATAACTCTGCTGTGAATCTGGTATCTCGTACTCCTGTTAGTCGTGTACAGAGTAAATGTTTTTATGCCACCAGATGTAGTGTGCAGGCTGACACACAGACCCACGCCATAGCCTCAAAAGCTGCGTGAACGTTGGACACCAAATAGATGGTCTGCACATAAGACTAATCCCACTGCACCACGTGCCAAGGACTTTATCCCAGTTGAGACAAAAGTTATACTCATTACATTGCTGCATTTATTCTAAAATGAAAAGATGTATGTTGTTTTTATATGTAATACTTAGGCTCAGTCCAAGACTAATATTATTTTATCTGCGTTTCCTTATTCTGTCCTTCCTTTTATTAATTATACACCACTACTGCTCGCCGGAACATCCCTCTGGTCACAGCTATTGGGTGGCAATACTACAGACTACCTCTGCTTCCATGTTTTGCCGGTTCTTGTCAGCGGTACAGTTGCTTTTCTGCCCCCTCTGCACTGACAGGTCAGTGCCTCTGATTTCTCACTGCTTGAATCCCTGCAAAGGGACAGCTACTGCCAACACAGCCCCCTTCCCTCCCCTGCCCGTAACACCCAGAGAGGCAGGGCTGGGGTTTGGGGGAGCTTGCTAATTGCTGAGATTGTTATTCCTTCCACGAGGTACTTGGCAGCATCGAGCCTCCCAGCGCAGCCTTTGAATGTCCGCACATTTAAACAGTAGCCCCAGCTTGAAAGCACGCCAAAGAAAAGGCAAGGCTTCAAGAAAGATACAGCCACTTGCAGCAAGCGTGCAAATTCAGTAGCCTCTGTGCACATGTGGCCTCTAATAAGCTGTGTTCAGCATCTGAAGCCTAAAACATCGCACCCTGTGCATCCCACCTAAGCCAACAGCCAGGCTTTGCCTTTTCATACATGGCACAAAACCATTCAAAGCGTCAGAAGGATAGCAAATTAATGCACAATCTGCGGCGAAGGCACTGCTTCATCTCCATCCATGGGGGATTTTATTCATTTCATTTTAAACATACACTAATAGAGATGCTAAGAGAATGCAATGACTGTGAGTCAATCTTTTACGCATTTCCTTTTTATTTTCATCAGGACTTTGGAATCAGACTGAGATCTTTCAGTTCCTACCCTTAGAAAAATAATTAGACACTACAAGTAGCCCCGTGGATAGCACATCTGACTGCTAGTCAAAAGACTTGGCTCTATTTGTGGTTCTGCTCCTAAACTGCATTGTGATCCTGAACAAGCTGTTTTAACTGCACTAGATCTTGGTTTTCCTTTCTACAGAATGGAAATAATGACTGCCCACATTAGTAAAGCACAGTCAGGTCCACAGACCTCAAAAGCACCTTACAAACATGAATTAATTTTGTCTCAAAAAACCTTTCTGAGGCAGGGAACTGTTGCAGCGTACTTTTATAGATAGGCAAAAATGAAGCACCGACAGTAGGAAAGACTTGCTCTGGTGTTCACAGAAAGGACTTTTGGGGCAGGAAAGGGAGACATTAAGAGAATTGGAAAAATTAGGTCATCTGACACAAAATCGTGTGTTTTAATTCTTAAGTGTGCAAGGGATGGATGTGCTGACCCAGAGGGAAATGAGTGTATTCAGCACCTTCAGCTTTTAGTCATTAAGTGTCTTGCTGTAGATTGCACATCAGTGACCACCCAGATGTCTTTTATAGTGTTACTAAAGAGCTACGGGCCATTTGTAATCTGATGTCACATCTTAAGCATGGCCATGGTCTCTACCCAAGCCTAGTGTGCATGAATATTTTCTTTTCATTTCGCTCCCCTCTCAATTACAATCAGATTCCTTATGGAAACATTCCTCAGAATTATATAAACCTGTAAAGAGTTTAGATCTGCTGATGGATTCCTGTAGGAAGGATGCAAGTCCTCTGTGAAGTTATAGAGGTTGGGTACCCAGGGTCTCATCCTCTATTAAGTTCTGTAGGTTAGAATAATTTCCTTTGACTGGCATTGGTTTAGTCGACAGGCTTTTTCCAAAAAGCTGCAGCAGGGCATCTGCCAGCACCTGTCACGTATCAGTGACATGCTTAGGGCTTCCCATCCGTCTCTCAGAAAACCGCCCTCTTGGACCCTAGAGGTCTCCAGCCGCCAGTAACTTCCTTGGGACAAAAAAATAAAATAAAATATCTAATTATGTACAACATTCAGGAGGCACTTTGCTGAAACGCCAGCCTTACAAAGGAACCATATGCCAGCGCCTCAAGTGTGCTTTGCAAACATCTGCCTCTCAGGGGGATTTCATGCCAGACAGTAAGAAAGCAACTTTAATTAGAGGCCAATTGAGATCCTTGTCCCAAGGCCTGTGACTTCCCTAAAAAAAGAAAAAAAATATCCCAAACAAACAAAGCAATTGCATTTGCCCCCACGTTTAAAAACAATCTGTACGTTTTCTCTTTTAATGCAGAGTTCACTTCTTAATTTTTCTGGAGGGGTTCAACGTACCCCATCTGAATGGACCCACAGGCTGACAAAGTTCCCATTGCCTTCAGAGAGATCCCTGCCCAGGCAGGATGGTTGTGTCTAGCGTGAGTGTCAGAGTGGGTTTTAAATTAGTCATTCTTGATTGTGGTTCATCCAACATTCACAAACTAGCGCCTTGCTATTAATTAGGCTTACATTTCCCTCTGTCTCACCTTGCCTCAAATCCCATCTGATCAGATACATTTCTTCCTTTGCTCATCCCCTTCGGTCCCTCTTTCTTTCTGCTAGGGCTTATGATCTCAGCCTGCGGCTATGGTGTCATCCTGTGAAGCTGATTTTTTAAAAAATTAACAAAATGAAAACCCAAACCTGCAACTCAAAGGGGAGTTTTCCCTTCCCATGCATGAATTCCCTAGTTAGGGATAAAGAAAGATCCATGCCCTGAGCTCTTGAAATGGGGCAGGCAAGTAGAAACTGTCCCTGCAGAGGGATATGTGGGAGAGCAGCCAAAGCCCTGACAGGATCACAGAGGCTGTCCCCACCCCTGAGTGGGACACAGTTCATCCAGACTAGGCGGTCACAGGTCTCTGGGTGATGCACCTCTGGACAAAACCAGGAAAACCAGGCAGCAAAAATAGCGGAAGGCAGCACGCCAGCTAACGTCAGGTGCAGCACATCCCTGCGGGGGCACAGGGAAGGCTCACGGGCAATGCTGTGATGCTGGGCCGCTCTGACAGCAGCTTCCCGCAGCCCTTACCTGGAGAGTAGGACCTCCCTTCACACCCTACTCTTCTGTCCTTATTTCAGTTTCCCAGGATCTACTCCTCTGCGAACCAGTCTGCAAACAACCCAGCCCACCGACAGGGACTGTGCATAACCCACTTGCAGCTGACTTCAGATGGCCCAGACCTCTCTAACAAAGCACCGAACCGCAAAGCGGTGGCAGCAGCAGCAGTTCCTCCAAGGGTCTCGCAAGGAAACGCTCTGGGCGTAACAGCGGCTGGTTTAACTTCCCTGACAACATCCCAAATCTAAACAAAACCAGGGCAAACATTTTACATACATCAGCAGGAGGGGGAAGACAAGACACTCACAGGACTAAATAATTTATCTGCCTCTTTTACGGATGCTGACATTTTTGACACACATTAAACATTAATGAAAATCATTTTATGGATGGCTGAGTCATGCCAGTCAATGCATAATCTCCTGCCTCTCCACCTGCCCCTTTCACCCTCATCTGGCTCCTATCGCAGAGTGCAGCCACTTGTAACTCTGCCCCCTGAAAGAGGCCGGGCTCCCCCAGATGCCAAAGAGCAGAGCAAAAGCACCGAGGGGGCTGAACAGACCCTGACAAACACATGGACGACAACCGAGCCCACCAAGTCCTAACCCCACTGCTGTTAAATTCACAAACCTGCTGTTTTGTTAATTAGCTAACATGAGATGCTGTGAATCATTTTGGAAAGCAAATTACCTCCCTGATTTCTAAAAGCTTCCTAGCTGCATTATTTTTTTTTAACTTACTATTTTTTCCTTCTCTCAATGTATAAATGCCAATTAAATTACTGCCTGCCTCTGTTTAATCTAATGTTAGCTTTCTCATATTTTCAGCTTCTCCCTAATGCCAGTACAGCCCCTTATGCCCAAATCTCTTTAGCATGCTAGTATAAATGTTTATAGCCCTAAGACTTACTGCTGTAAGAAGCTTGACATTTTTGTGGTAAAAACCTGCAATGTTATTGTAATGTTGAATAGAAAAGGATCACCAATGGGTTGAAAATGCAGCTTTCCTTTAGTTTGTTCCAGCTAAGGACTCATATAAAGAGATGACTGGGATTAAAGCCTCACTAGCTGTCTGGATCTCTTCCTGGACAAGCAGTCCTTAAATTTGCTGAAACGATACTCACCAGAAGGTAGAATTACACAAAGCCACTGGGCAGCCTTCAAAGACAGAGGATACACATTTAATCTCATCTCACATATCCCATTAGACTGCGAGACTGGACGCCAGAGTTACCAGAAATATGTTCTTCATCCCAAACGTACTTTTCTTTATGGAAGGGGCTAAAATATATCTAACAAGATTATCACCTAAACTCCGTCGATTGGCTTCTTTTCACTAAGGGGGAGCTCAGAGCTGCACAAATAACTGGCTACAAGTTAATGAGATCTGACTGATCTCCAGAGGGTGCAAGCTGCTGCTCTATAGATCCCCGACAGCTGGAGTCAAATGACCATCCAACTCATCTCTAAAACACAGGGAAATAGTTTGGGGCCCCTCTTTCCAGCCCACTGCCAGGTTGCAAATGCAAAAAACACAGACGTGACCTTGTCTCCTTATATTTTTCTTTCAACAGAGGTGACAAAAGTGCAATATGTTGTCAATGATTTGTTATTTTTACAAATTGCATTATAAAATCCTTTTCCCATGCACACCATCCCTTCTTCTGAAGGGATTTTACTGGTTGGTGCTTTCCCCAATTTCAGTTTCGCTGAACAGCACAGTCTGCAAAAAACAGCAATTCCAGGCAGGAGGAAACTGTCACATGCAAAGTGTCAGTAATAGTCCACAAAGTTCATTAGAAAGGTCTCCTAATGATGGCGAAATTTACATTGATCACAGAGGACCTGTTGTAGCTTTTGATGTTTTACCAGGATCTTGCTACAGGCAGCTGCCGAGCCTCATTGGAGTAGACCCCAATATAAACCCAGCTAAGTCAACAAAAGGACATTTATTACCTTCAGTAGATTAGAGATGAGAAAACAAAGCTTCTCCTTCCCCCCACATCTCCTACTGCAGGTGAGGTTTCACTCCTCCGGCTGCAGCAGTTTTAATAACCCATTTTTATATTTTTCCCCAGCCAGGAATCCATCCTGCATACACATCTCATGGGAGGCATCCCTGCTCTCCAACACAAACATGCAACCACATGCACCTTCTCATACTTTGGTTCTAGCTTTGCTGATAAAAGGACAGACCATGTCCGCGTTTCCAGCCTACAACGCAGCCTGGGGTTTCCATGACCTTTTCCTACAAATTCCAGCTCTGCTGCTGGAATGACCTGTCCATGATGTTAGTTGTTCAATAAGTCTTAGGCATTACTGTGCTAATATGGTTTTGAATAAATGACAAGTCACAATCAGAAGTCAATGAAATGTTAGGAGCAATGACAAAACAAAAATGGCAAATTAACTGCACAAAGGAAAAGAAAGAAATGCACTGATATTTTTCTGTCTGCTTCCAAAGCAAAGGCAGAATGAAGGACGGGCTGGAGAGAACAGATTCATCACACTTTGGCTTCATTACTACAATAATTAATTTATATTAGCAGGTGCACATTAAGAAGATCTGTTTCCACCCCTCTGCCACCACCAGCTGGTGCAACATGCATGTGTCATTCATGGGAAATAGTAGTTGTGCTGATGCCACTCACCATCCATCTTACGCCTGCATCCTGCCCTGCCTGCAGCTTTGTTATGGAGTCCAGTCAGCATCACTGGTACAAGGCTGCACAAACACACCGTGGAGAGCAGTTTCTACCCAAAAGTGCCTAAAATGGTCAGAGCCAGCTACAGTTGGAGACAACCAAACACGTAATGGCATTTCCCATATTTCATGGCAGCTGACTGATGGCAGAGTGCGGGTGTCATGGCTGGGGATTTGAGGCGGGACATTTATAATAACCTTTTCTAAACCTGACATTTATGAACCTGCGCTGGAAAAGTAGCTAGGACTTTCCAGTCAGAACTCTTGTTCCTGAGGAACATATCATGGAAACGTTTGTAAGTCTACAGATCTCTTACTTACACCTCATCCAGTGGATCCCACCGCAGGATTCAGTCCAGTGCCCACCAGCAGGGTTCAGGGATATTATATGAGACTGAGAGGGCCAGAAAAATATCCTCTTAGTAATGCCTACTAAACTGATCTGATGATGGAAATACATCTACCCTCTCTATCACTTCCCTGAGAAGCCCTATCAAATGTTGCAATATCCATTTATAGGAAGGTGTACATTAACTCCAGAAAGTTGAGATACATGGGAGTGACTCCTAATGAAAGCTGCAGGATAAAGCAATAATGACATGCTTGTGAATAAAAAAACACATATTGAAATATTATGGAAAAAAAGTTACCATGCAGGAGAGGTACAAAATTCAATTTTCTGAGTTGTATACCAGCTTAAATGGTACGGACAAACAATCTTTTCACGGCCATGAAGTGCTTCTTTGGAAATGTCTTGTGAACTCACACACAGAGAGAAAAACAAAGAGATAAATAGTCTCTTCTTCCCCAGCACTGAAGAGCTACAGTACTGAGCACACTGCCTGCTATAAGACTACTGACAATTAAGGATATGTCACCCTCACCAGTATCTCTGTCTGCACGTAGCTAATCTGCCCATTACCATCATCCTCAGCCGCTGCAACACGACCATGCACAGAAATCCTACGTTATGGGAATAAATATCCATTGAAGCCAAAATGGCAAGTCAGCTGAGCACATAAATTGCCCAGATTCTACCCGAGGACAAGAATAATTATTTTTCCAAATCCACTTTAAAACCCTCGCTAAAGAATACTTTCCAAAGAGGTCAAGCCCTGATGATAGCTAATACTTTCAAATGAATCTTTGTTATTGCCCAAATACAAAGAGCTGTTTTAACGCCTCATGACAGAAGAATGCCTCCCTCCAGGAGCGAGCCTGCCCGCATTTGTATAGATCATCACTTAAGTGTTTGGTAAGTCATATGACTTCGGGGCTTTGAA